>OW388082.2:95651126-96979705 GCA_936449025.2 Sarcophaga subvicina | reverse complement strand
CCAAACGACATCAGCTCTGCGGCTGATAATGCGATCTTCAAAAACGGCACAAAACATCGAGTGTGGCTTCGGCTGTGTGGCACGTAGCGCCGTCCTGTTGAAACCAAATGTTGCCAATATCCTCCTCTTCAATTTTTGTGAACAAAAATTCGTTCAACATGGCCCGATAACGATCGCCATTGACTGTAACGGCCACTCCTTGCTCATTTTCGAAGAAAAATGGCCCAATTATGCCTCTGGACCAAAATTCCACACCAAACAGTGACTCGTTTTGGGTGCGTCAGCTTTTCAATGTATGCGTGCGGGTTTTCTGTGCCCCAAATGCGACAATTTTGCTTGTTTACATGCCCGGCAACATCAAAATGAGCTTCATCTGAAGCCAAAATCGGCATCTCCTGTAAGTTGATCGCAGGCCCACTTAGCGAAGCGAAAACGCATTGGATGGTAAATTGGCTTCAACTCCTGAACCAATTGGACTTTGTATGGCGTCATACCAAGGTCTTTATGCAAAATTCGTCTCAACGATGTCTCCGAAATGTTCAATGATTGAGAACGACGGTGAATTAATGTTGATGGCTCTTCACGCACGCTTTCTGCCACAGCAGCAATATTCTCGGGTGTACGCATTGTTTCTGGCTTTTCACGCTTTGGTTTATCGATGCTAGTTTCTTTCACTTTTTTCACAAGATAACGAACATACGGAGCTGACGGTGCTTCTCTTCTTCCAAAATCCGTACGCAATTTTTGCACACATTTTGCAACATTACCATGATTTTCAAAGTAATGTTGGAATATTTCCCAGCGTTGTTCAAGCGTATATACAACCATATTCGTTCAGCGGAAGGATAAAACTAATTATCTGTCAAATCAGACATGAGCTAAGTGTTACCATATCACGAAATAAGCACTAGTTGAAAAAGAAAAAAACGTTAAATGACGAAAACGATACTTAAGTCTTCATCACTACTGCAGTGTATCAGGCCGAAGTAATTGCCATGAATCCATTCCTTCTAACAGCCAGACCGCAATTAGGTCACTTAAGGGTATAGCCTCCAAGTCTACACTGATTGGTCATGCCTAGTCTCGTTTGCTTGAGTGGTATTTTTGCACGAATCTACTACGGATTATTGGTTACAAGAAACCACGGGTCATTATGCAGCTGACGAACGAACATGTTGGACATCGGGATATAAGTATACCTCTTGCCTCTGTTAAGAAGTCGCCGTAGTCTAGTAGGTAGTGTGTTGTTGGCTTATTAGACGTTACCATTCACGAAATAAGCACTAGTTGAAAAAAAAACGTTATATGGCGGACCCGATATAAGCCTTTGGTTCTCGAACAAACCGAAATATGAAAAAATAATTCCATCGGCAACTGAGAGTAAATAAAACTGCCATAAAGAGTTTCTCAAGTTTTTCTTTCAGACAGTCGGTATTAAAGCGCAACCTTATTTGATCCAAGTAAAGCTTTTTAGGCTTACTGCCAAATGTTAACCTTAAATCTCGCTTGCCAAAATATAGATGGGAACTTACAAGAGTACCCTCGCATTTTGTTGAATCCCTATTTTTCTATTTTATATGAGTTCAGTCATTTTCTTTTTTTTTATTATTTTTACTTCTAAAGGTTACAAATATTACCATTTTCTTGTTTGTAATATTTTCCATAAAAATTTTCTTTCATTTTATTTCTGATACATTTTTACTCTTTATACTACACTGGAGAGCAACACACAGAGAGATTCCTTTCTATTGCATATGCATGTAGTGCATGTTTGTGAGAGTATCGAAATATATTTCACAAAATGTATTTCCTGTACACAAACATACAACAAAGAAGAAAAAAACGAACGGTAAATTAAAAACGAAAAACAAACACCATATACATACGTACGTACAGTACGGAGACATTTGTTGCTCTCCAACCATTACAATTTTACTCTCTAGTAACTCTGTAGTAAAGACTGATGCCATAGCATAGCATTAATACTTGTACCTGTAGTAGTAGTATTCACAACACGTACACACATGTTTGCCGGTGATATTTCATGTGAATTTCTTTCCATGTTAGCTGTGTTGGCTATATGAAGATTCCCTTGTTGTTGTTGTTGTCGTCATTGTTTTTGTTGTGGTTTATCAACAAAGTGGAGAGCTTTAGCTATTTTGGAAACAATGACATGAAAAGTGCTCCCCTTTTTTTTGTTATTCTTTGTCTCTACTCAAGTAGCAAAGCAGCAGAGCGTCAGAGCACTTGTTAGGTTGTGTACGTTTTACTTGTGATTAAAAAAAAAACAAGCGAGAAAATTGCATACACAGTGTGCACCGTTTGTGCAGGAGTGTGGTATGAAATGGAAACTCAATATTGAATTGAATTGTGTTGACAATATATTTTCGAAAGTCATTGACAGGTAAAGCATAGATTGATAGAACAGAACTCTGAAATTAAATTCTTTTCAAGATCCCTGCTTAAATAAAAAAAATTTGGATAAACTTGAAAAAGTGCCACGCCCACTTATCTATTAGAAATAGCTTTTGGTTGTTTACATCCATCTCAAAAGTGATGGAATTAGTTTTCCAGTCTTTAGTAAATTTTTGGAGACAAGCCTTAAGAGTCCACTTTTCGCTGCGGAAATATCTGTTGACGCCAGGATACTCATGGCTTTCACGGTTAGTTCCCCGACAGTTTCTCAAGCTAAACATGTCGTATCACTACAAAGACAAATTGGACTTCATAGAAAGCCCCACAAAACCCTCAAATATATCTTAAAGACACCATTTTTCAGTTCAGAAATACTTTTTGATCTTAGGGCACCAGGGGGGTTACTCTCTATTGCGACGCGAAAGCAAGTTCGATGCGTAAGTCAAATGCGTTAAGCGTGCAATTAGGTACTCTGTGTCGCTTACGCAAAAGCTTTCGCAAAATTAGTTGAAAGAGATGCCAGATTTACGCAAGGAAAAAAATTAGATGCGTAAGAAAAATACGAAAGCGTTATAAAGAGTACCAATAGTTCGATTACGTACCATTTTCTTTTCTTATCGCAATAGAGAGTACCTCCCAGCTAGAACAGATCGAATACGTAAAAGAACACCTTTTGTAATCAATCATTCATAATCGCATTGCCTCCTTGATGCCATCACAGATGATTCCAGCTGGTTCGATGCGTAATCTTTGGCCACCACATCAAAGCAGCACGAAATAAAGGGTCCGCCAAATAACTTTTTTTTTTGACAATGCTTTAAAAAAAACTTCTGAATATTTTCTCAAATTTCTTTTTTTAATTGAAAGTACAATCCTTCCGGTTAATAATGGAAAATAATTTCATTCAAATGGCTGCTGCGGCTGGCCATGCAGTAGCCTACACCAGAAGATGCCGATTTTGGCAAAAAAAAATCATCTTTTCAGATGAAGCTCATTTTGATCTTGACGGGGATGTAAACAAGCAAAATTGTCGCATTTGGGGCACAGAAAATCCGCACGCATACATTGAAAAGCCGACGCACCCAAAACGAGTCACTGTTTGGTGCGGATTTTGGTCCAGAGGCATAATTGGGCCATTTTTCTTCGAAAATGAGCAAGGAGTGGCCGTTACAGTCAATGCCGATCGTTATCGGGCCATGTTGAACGAATTTTTGTTCACAAAAATTGAAGAGGAGGATATTATAAACATTTGGTTTCAACAGGACGGCGCTACGTGCCACACAGCCGAAGCTACACTCGATGTTTTGCGGCCTGTTTTTGAAGATCGCATTATCAGCCGTAGAGCTGATGTCGTTTGGCCACCTCGGAGCTGCGATTTGACACCGTTGGACTATTTATTATTTGTGGGGTGCCGTCAAAGATAAATGTTACGCCGACAAACCAGAGACAATTGACGCTTTAAAGGACAATATTCGTGAAGCCATTGGTGAAATACAGCTGCACACAATCGATAATGTGCTTAATAATTGGACCGATCGTGTAAGCTACTGCATGGCCAGCCGAGGCAGCCATTTTTTTATTTTCCATTATTAACCGGAAGGATTGTGCTTTCAAATAAAAAAAGGAATTTGAGAAAATATTCAGTAGTTTTTTTTTTTTTTAAAGCATTTTCAAAAAAAAAAAATAAGTTATTTGGCTGACCCTTTATTTGTCATACTCAGTTTACAGGTTAATTTGTATTTAATTTAAAAATTAAAATAAATACCGGAGATTTTTAGAAACAAAATATATTTCAAGTGAAGAAAAATACCACACCAACACCACTTAAATGTTGAATGAAAGTCTGGCTTACATGTTCATTCATTTCTCTTTTTGTGCTGCATTTCTAATGAAGATGCTAATCTTTCTTGGCCAAAACGTCCGGATAGTTGCTTGCTTGCTTGCTTGCTTACATCTGTCTATGAATAATGGGTCAAAAAGTGTTTGGCCATTCGAAAAAAGCGAGTGTGTGTGTACATGAATGGCACATTATTTATAAACTCACTTACCTTTGTATATAAAGTGCGCCATTTATCACTTCACTTAGTGACTAGAATATCAGAAACTGTCTCATTCACACAAAAAGAAGAAGAAAAAACCAAAAAACTTAAAAGGCGAATGGTGATGAAATAGAAAAATTTATGTTTTTGGACTTTTAATCCGATGTGCGAGTATATGTATGTAAGCATACGACGAAAGTTAAACTGAATTATTTTAAATTCTATGGGCTTAATTGAAATTATTCTTGGCAAAAGTAAATACAGGCGCACCGTTAAAGAGATGTTATTTGGTAAGCAGATGTATTGCTTACAAAATATGCAGAATTAATGTTTCACAGCCAGGATGCTCGTTCCTTTGGAAAGCAATGTCCTTTTATGGGTATCTTTAGATTTGAAATACTTTTTGAGTGCCTCAATTTCGACCACGTCAGCACCCTGAGTATTTTGAAACATATTTTGCACTTCTATCCAGTCCAACTCACGAAACAATTAACGCCAGCTGGCCATCCTCATCAGCACCGTAGATATGGTGATTAAGAGCTAGAGCAGTAGGCCTAGTTTTTCGAATAAAATTTGTGACATGATTACACCAACAGGCAAAATTATGACATAAAGGCTTTGTAACGGGTGATTTTTAAGCTATTATCTTTTTGGCAACACTGGTTTAAACAGCTCACGCACGTTTCGTGTTTTGTTTCACTGTCAAACATCTTCAGTTTGGTCTATAATTTAACCATGAATCGTCTTACAAACGAACAACGCTTGCAAATCATTGAATTTTATTATCAAAATGCGTGCTCTGTTAAGAAAGTTCATCGCGCGCTTCTTCCATTTTATGGTCAGTTTAATCGACCCACTGAAGCGGCTATTCGGGCTATTGTGACTAAATTCCGCACCAAATTTACATTGTTGGACATTAAACCACCAACACGCTGACGTAGAGTGCGAACTGAAGAATATATCGCAGCTTTATCGGCCAGTGTTAATGATGACCATCAATTATCGATTCGTCGCCGTTCGCAGCAATTGGGCCTCTGTTACACAACAACGTGGAAAAGTTTGCGGAAGAATTTAGTTGTGAAGCCTTTCAAAATACAGCTGGTGCAAGAATTGAAGCCGAACGACCTACCGCAGCGCATAATTTTTGGTAAATGGGCTCTTGGAAAGTTGGCTGAAGATCCACTACTTTATCGAAAAATTGTGTTCAGCGACGAAGCTCATTTTTTGCTCAATGGATACGTAAATAAGGAGAATTGTCGGTTTTGGAGTGAAGATCAGCCAGAAGCATTGCAAAAGCTACCAATGCATCCGGAAAAAGTCACAGTTTGATGCGGTTTATGGGCTGGTGGCATCATTGCACCGTACTTCTTCAAAGACGCTGCGAATCGTAACGTAACTGTGAATGGTGAGCGCTACCGTGAGATGATATCCAACTTTTTTTTGCCCAAAATGCAAGAGCTTGACTTTCATGACATGTGGTTTCAACAAGCCGGTGCCACATGCCACACAGCACACGTAACAATGGACTTATTGAGAGGCGAGTTCGGTAAACATTTTAATCCACGTTCGGGACCGGGCAATTGGCCGCCTAGATCGTGCGATTTAACGCCTTTAGACTATTTTTTGTGGGGCTGTGTTAAAGCTCATGTCTGTACAGACAAGCCCGCTTCAATTTACGCATTGGAAGACAACATTGAAGCGTTTATTCGTAAGATACCGGCCGAAATGTTGGAAAAAGTATGCCAAAATTGGACTAAGCAGATGGACCATTTGAGGCGCAGTCGCGGTCAACATTTGCATGAAATAATCTTCAAACATTAAATTATATGGACCGTACTATCGATTAAAATAAAGATTTCATGCATTTTTCTGAATTGTATGTGTTTTTTTTTTTGAAAAATTTTCTTATAGCTCTTAAAAATCACCCATTAGAATCCTGAAGTGAATATGAAAAAGTAATTGCATCCGGAAAAAGTGAGTGCTTGCTGTGCATTATGATCTGGAGGCATCATTGGAGTGTGTTTTTTGAAAGAACACTCCTTGTTCTAATGCCATATGAAGGTTGACTTTATTTGGCCTGCTATTGAAGACTATGAATTGAACTGCATGCGGTTTCAACAAGACTGAGACACGAATTACACAATACAAGCTATTTAGCTTTATTACTTGTACGATTTGTGTACCCAGGCTGCTGTTGGACATTTTGTGGGGCTATGGCAAAGATCATATCTGCGCCAATACTCCCTTAACGTTGGAGTATTTGAAAACTAATACCCGTCAAGTAATTGCAGAAATACCGCCCTAAATGTGTTGAAAAAAGTTTGCGGAAATTACCTCAAAATGATCGAATGTTGCAACCAGTGTAGAGGCAGTCAATTAAATGACCAGGGCCTTGAAATTTCATCGAAACCATAGCTTTCTTTGTGACTTATTTAATCTAACCTTTAAAACTGAAAAATATTTTGAACAAAATTCTCTGATTTACTATTCAAAAACACTTAATTTTTAAAGACTCTTTCTTATAAAGGGAGTTTTTTATAGAGGTATAGAACTTTAAGTTGGCATTACTTTTCAAGATGGCGACCGATTTAACAGCTGTCAAGTGATTTATTCTCAGTTTGGTTTGGCAATTCATCGTGAATAGACTCACGCCTGAACAACGCTTGCAAATAGTGCAATTTTATTTCGAAAATAATGGTTCTGTGCGGAAAACGTATCGCGCACTACGTCCATTTTATCGTCGACAAAATCGTCCATCAGAGCAGTTAATTCGATTAACCATGGAACGTTTTCGCACCACGTTTACTCTTATTGATAACTCGCATCCCCAGAGACGCTGTACGGTGCGTACAGAAGAAGCTATTGCTGCTGTAGAGCGTAGCATTGAGGAAGACCCGAATGAGTCCATCCGCCATCGAGCACAGGAATTGGATCTATGTCCATCCACTTTATGGAAGATTTTACAGAAGGATCTTGGTTTGCGTGCTTACAAAATCCAACTCGTGCAAGATTTGAAGCCAAACGATCATCAAATAAGGCGTAGATTCGTCGAATGGGCCCAAAACGAGATTACCGTTGTTCCCGATTTTCATAAGCGAATTTTGTTTAGCGATGAAGCGCACTTCTGGTTGAATGGCTACGTCAACAAACAAAACTGCCGCATTTGGAGTGAAGGTAATCCTCAAATGTGGAAACACCGTTACATCGAGAAAAACTGACTGTTTGGTGCGCTTTATGGGCTGGTAGAATCATTGGTCCGTACTTTTTCAAAAACGATTACTTTTTCATTCCTGAATTGAATAACCATGATGTCCAGGAGATGTGGTTTCAACAAGACGGCGCAACATTTCACACAGCTCGTGCCACAATAGATTTATTGAAAGACACGTTTGGTGACCGCCTAATTTCACGTTTTGGACCTGTGAATTGGCCTCCAAGATCTTGTGATTTAACACCGCTAGACTACTTTCTGTGTGGCTATGTAAAGTCATTGGTCTATGCGGTAAAGCCACAAACGCTTGACCATTTGGAAGACAGCATTCGCCGTATTATTGCCGATATACGGCCACAAATGTTGGAAAAAGTCATCGAAAATTGGACGTCCAGATTGGACTACATCAGCGCCAGCCGTGGCGGTCATATGCCAGAAATCATATTTAAAATGTAATGCCACAAGATTATCTTTCGGATAAATAAAATTCATGTCAATCGAATAATCCATCGTTGTTTTATTGCAACTTAAAGTTCTATACCTCTATAAAAAACACCCTTTACTTTCATATTAAAGAGTACGTACATACGTACGTATGTATATCCTATAACGTAAAGTAAAATATCTGGCTGGCTGGGCTGACTGCCGGAGTACACACATATGTATGTATATTTGTATTTAAATATCATATTAAATGTTTAAATAAAAATGTTTGTTTGTGTTTCCATGTCATGTCTGTGCACGTCCATCTATTTGTCACCCACTTGGTAGGACAAAAAAATTAAAAAGTAAATAAATCTTGGCATACAATTACACACACCTTGGTATGAATGTCGTCTGACTGTGTGTGTGCGTGTGTCCCCCATATGGTTCCATGTGTAGACTCTGAATTAAACGTGTCATGTTCTGGTAGCTGGTTGTAGTTCTGTATTGTTGCATGGACTTACTCTATGTATATGAGATGACTATGTTTACCCCACAATTTGTATTTGCATACCCCAGCAGTTTAATGTTGGAATTGTGACAATAAAGTCAGTCACATATTCTTTCATATGCACATAAACACAGCAGTAGAGTATGTATCTCAGTCTGTCTGTCTGTCGGTCTTCTTCAGGCGAATAGCTTGCAAAATTTCATGCGATAGAAATGTTTGATAATAAAAGTGACGCAAAATATTAAGTTTTTCATTTTTAGTCGAGTTTAGTTTAAGGGGGGCAACACAAAACAAAACAATAAAATTGACAGACAGTCGGATGGGCAGACAAACAGATTCCATCTCTTTCGAAGGACAGTTATGACAAGGTTTTTAGTTTTGGAAATTAAAAAATTTTATTTCCATTGTTTACATCATTGTGTCCTCTACGTATATATGTCGCTCTAAGACAAACTTGATTATATTTTTGACACAGGAATTGTTTTCAAAATTTATTTTTTTGCTGTCTTTTATTTTCTATACAAAAATGGAAAATAATTTTTGTTTTAAACGGAAATTTGTAGCCGGGATTATATTTTGGGTTTTATGAAGGAAATTTATTTTTCGTTTTCATTGGCTAATAAGGAAGAATGTAAAATGTGGAAAAGGATGAATCATAGCTTAAATTTTTTTATATATATGCAGCCCCATGTTATTGTGACTGAAACTAAGCTTCAGAATAGCGAAAAAATAAATAGTAATTTACGGAATAGATTTGGTTTGGATCACGAGAGGAAAAAACTGGGTTAGAGTCTGATGATTTCCCACAAAAGAATTGAAATCTTGTACAAGATTCTTTTTGCCGTATAGAGTTATTAGAGTACTGCGATCATACGATCTATTGTAAAGGGTGTTTTTTATAGAGGTATAGAACTTTAAGTTGCAATAAAACAACGATGGATTATTCGATTGACATGAATTTTATTTATCCGAAAGATAATATTGTGGCATTACATTTTAAATATGATTTCTGGCATATGACCGACACGGCTGGCGCGGATGTAGTCCAATCTGGACGTCCAATTTTCGATGACTTTTTCCAACATTTGTGGCCGTATATCGGCAATAATACGGCGAATGTTGTCTTCCAAATGGCCAAGCGTTTGTGGCTTTACCAGAAAGTAGTCTAGCGGTGTTAAATCACAAGATCTTGGAGGCCAATTCGCAGGTCCAAAACGTGAAATTAGGCGGTCACCAAACGTGTCTTTCAATAAATCTATTGTGGCACGAGCTGTGTGACATGTTGCGCCGTCTTGTTGAAACCACATCTCCTGGACATCATGGTTATTCAATTCAGGAATGAACAAGTTAGTAATCATGACTCTATACCGATCACCATTGACTGTAACGTTCTGGCCACCATCGTTTTTGAAAAAGTGCGGACCAATGATTCCACCAGCCCATAAAGCGCACCAAACAGTCAGTTTTTCTGGATGTAACGGTGTTTCCACATACACTTGAGGATTACCTTCACTCCAAATGCGGCAGTTTTGTTTGTTGACGTAGCCATTCAACCAGAAGTGCGCTTCAACGCTAAACAAAATTCGCTTATGAAAATCGGGAACAATGGTAATCTCGTTTTGGGCCCATTCGACGAATCTACGCCTTACTTGATGACAGTTTGACTTCAAATCTTGCACGAGTTGGATTTTGTAAGCACGCAAACCAAGATCCTTCCGCAAAATCTTCCATAAAGTGGATGGACACAGATCCAATTCCTGTGCTCGATGGCGGATGGACTCATTCGGGTCTTCCTCAATGCTACGCTCTACAGCAGCAATAGCTTCTTCTGTACGCACCGTACAGCGTCTCTGGGGATGCGAGTTATCAATAAGAGTGAACGTGGTGCGAAAACGTTCCATGGTTAATCGAATTAACTGCTCTGATGGACGATTTTGTCGACGATAAAATGGACGTAGTGCGCGATACGTTTTCCGCACAGAACCATTATTTTCGAAATAAAATTGCATTATTTGCAAGCGTTGTTCAGGCGTGAGTCTATTGATGATGAATTGCCAAACCAAACTGAGAATAAATCACTTGACAGCTGTTAAATCGGTCGCCATCTTGAAAAGTAATGCCAACTTAAAGTTCTATACCTCTATAAAAAAACACCCATTTACATCCCCTAATCTCTTTAGGGTATTCTGACTGATGACTTTTCAAATCCTTATGTTAGATTAAACCTGGATCCTGTAAAGTCTCGCTGCGACACCGATATTACCTACTCCGCCATATATGTAATTATAGCTCCTGGTTGGTATCTCTCCACCATCTCGAGTTTTATGAAGGTGCCCTTACATACTACAAGATGTTATTCAGTGTCAGTAAGAATAAGGCTGACTACCAGAATGTATCATTACAAAGTTTGTATGCAGTTCTACTACGGTATATAAATTTTGTAGACATGCAAAGTAACGAAACAATGCATCAACTATAAATCCGATGCCTGATTGCTTTTTGACTGCGTTAAAAGTACACATTGACGATCTTTTGAAATGGTATACATTGTAAACATTTTGTACAGCGGCTTTATAAAACACTATACTTTGTTCAAACACAAAGCAAATAACATTTTGGAAGTCAGCCTAACTCTCTGTGCAGCACTTGCTACTTGATATCCAGGTATTTAACTCTCAAACTCTGCTCAAGTTCTAAAAATGTATTCTAATGATTTCTTTTCCTCATCACAGAACCTACAGATTAAATTTCAGATGATTCCTATTCTAAAGAAGTAGTCTTGAATTTTATAGTATCCATTTGTCTAGTGAAAATTTTATTCCCGGGTTGAATATTGATTGTGGTATTACAATGAGTAAGGGGGGTCTTCCACCTTACCTAATCTAACATAACCTATATCATCAATAGAAAAAATATCGATGGCCGACTAATGCAGTGAAGGTGTTTGCAGAGGGCTTAAGTTTTCATTGAAGTTTGGCAACCGCAATACCGCTTGAGGGACAATGCATCAGCGAACGCATGTCCAAGAAATTCGGTCCACGTAGAAGTGCCGTCTGTTAAAGTTTTCTGGAAACCGAAACATGTCTTTTCATGACATTTTCATGACAAAACATGCAATGAAATGCAAAGTAGTCGTTGCTGCACAATTTTAAGAATTTCTAAAACGAATGAAACTGTCTTATATTCGATATGAAAACCATTCAAGATAAAACATGATTTGCATATTTTCAAATGACCTGGTAACCACTTAAGAAATCATATGTATTTTGTTTCTACTTTAACTCTGTAATCTGTTTCTCTTTTTCTCTTTTTCCTCTCCCTATTCAATACTCCGCCTCTGTTTGTTATATGTTCTCATGTATTTGGTAAATAATCTCAAAAATTACTTTTTTTTAATGTGAATAAATCTAAAGGTGCGTGAGTTTGGCACTACACTGTGATTGTAAACGAACGTGTGTGTCCGTCTGTCTGTCTGTCTGTGTACATTTAAGTTGTTGTTATCCTTAAAAGGTGCAACCGTAATTTATTTATTCAGGATCTCATACAACTAAGTGCGTTTAAATTTACCCTATGTTTGGATGTAAATCTCATATATGTAGATCCTCTTTTATAAAACACACTCTCTCACACACACACACACACACACACCGTATGGGTCAATAGAACATATGTTTGCCCAGGTAATTTTCCATGATTTTTTTATGCCGGTGGTAAGTGCGTGTAATTGTTGTACACTGTGACTATGCAAAAACGAAAAGGTTTCTAATTTAACGAAAATTTAGTAGAGGCCAGCCAGTTTACTTATTTTCTCTCATTTACCATCCATCATTACCTGTATCCTGTAAAATAGGGTTGCTTGTGCTTGGACGATGATAGCAACTGGTCGGTCGTCTCTTAATGCTGTTATTATGATGCATTTGCAGTAATAATGCTGTGTTGAATGTTTTATAAATGGAATCAACAAAAGTAAAAACAAAAGAAAAGAGAGAAGAGAAGAGAAGATAAAAGAATACTTATGTATTAGGTGTAGTAAAATGAAATCTATTGTCATGTTCAATAATTTGGTGCAATTTTTAAGTGAATTCCATTATGTTTCTCTCAAATAAGCCTACAAGCCTATGCTCAAAAATTGTATCAAATTATTATTTCACAATGTTTTTTTCTTTTAAGTGAAGCTTTCACTGACAAAATTTTGTTGTATAGACAGGCCCAAGCGATAATTTCCTGTTGCCAAACTAGCTCCTGCTGCTTTATGCAATCCTAATAGCGTAACATCTGTAGTCCATACGTCGCATCCAAATACCCTGCATAATAGGGAAAGTCTAATAAAATTTTCAAAGCATCAATCGCTATAAGCATGTTCTGTCAAGAGCCGAAACTGTCTAAACGTCTCAACATTTCATGCTGTGTCCTCTTATTTCCATCACATGACAAACTGTCTCATAAAGACAGGGTATGACAGGGTTCGAATTAAGAATTTAGCCGTAGAGAAGCAGATAGATGAAGTCGCCGTAGTCTAGTAGGTAGTGTGTTGGCTTATTAGACGTAAAGCCAGGGTTCGAGCTCCAGGCCAGACATCGAAACAAAATACAAAAAGTATTTCAACGGCGACTTCCTCTCAGCAGATTTCTGGCAAAAACTCTGAGAGTAAATAAAATATTGCCATGAAAAGTTTCTCAAAAATCTGTCGTTCGGAGTCGACTTTAAATTGTATGTTCCACCATTCATGTATAAAATTAACACACACAACATAAGTGGTGTGAGAAACTAGGTCGTAATCCTGACTGAAGGGTTGTAATGACCAATTATGTATGTATGTATGTATGAAGCAGATAGGTAGGAATAGTGATTGTCAACCCAAAAGATTAGAATGTGTGGCCCAGTCCCTAAATTACACTAACTCTGGAGCCATCTGGAGTTTCTGATAAAGCCGTGGAACCTTATACAGCTTATGAGGAAGACATTGAGGCTCCCAATGTCTGTGCTTGGCAGATCAGTGAGATTAACTGCATAATAGAAATCCATGTGCTTCTTTCTCCTCTACTTAATAGAGACTTCTATTCTTCCTTGTCTCTACAGCCTCAGCAAATATCATTGGTCATATAACCAAGGCCAAAACATCTCAGATGTCATACCCAGTAATGACTCTGAAACATTTGGTGTTTCAGCAGGCTTTCCATAAGAACTTCATCTCGCATTGAACAGATTTGCTTTACTTTGTGGATTAATTGATTCCAACATTTTTGTACGCCAACAATTTTCAAAAGGAAAAATGTTTGCCAATGTAAATACAATCCTTCCGGTTAATAATGCAAAATAATTTCATTCAAATGGCTGCCTCGGTTGGCCATGCAGTAGCCACCCTACACCAGAAGATGCCGATTTTGGCAAAAAAAAATCATCTTTTCAGTTGAAGCTGACTTTGATCTTGGCGGGTATGTAAACAAGCAAAATTGTTGCATTTGGGGCACAGAAAACCCGCACGCATACATTGAAAAGCCGACGCACTCAAAACGAGTCACTGTTTGGTGCGGATTTTGGTCCAGAGGCATAATTTCAGGCCATTTTTTCTTCGAAAATGAGCAAGGAGTGGCCGTTACAGTCAATGGCGATAGTTATCGGGCCATGTTGAACGAATTTTTGTTCACAAAAATTGAAGAGGAAGATATTGGCAACATTTGGTTTCAACGGGACGGCGCTACGTGCCACACTGCCGAAGCTACACTCGATGTTTTGCGCCCTGTTTTTGAAGATCACATTATCAGCCGCAGAACTGATGTCGTTTGGCTACCTTGGAGCTGCGATTTGACACCGTTGGACTATTATTTGTGGGGTGCCGTCAAAGATAAGTGTTAAGCCGACAAGCCAGAGACAATTGACGCTTTAAAGGACAATATTCGTGAAGCCATTGGTGAAATACAGCTGCACTGAATCGATAATGTGCTTAAAAATTGGACCGATCGTGTAGGCTACTGCATGGCCAGCCGAGGCAGCCATTTGAATGAAATTATTTTCCATTATTAACCGGAAGGATTGTACTTTCAAATAAAAAAAGAAATTTAAGAAACTATTCAGCAGTTTTTTTTAAAGCATTTTCAAAAAAAAAAAAAAGATATTTGGCGGACCCTCTATTTATTTTTCCCTTACCCTTGTCCCTTAATTGAAAACACGTTTAAAGACGACTCTGCCAAAAGTCCACAGAATTTTTTTTTTCTTATTTTTCTTATTTTTTTTTTGTTCTTCTGATAAACCTCTTGATTACTTTTTCTGTATGCAATTAATTTCAATTTCCTTAAAACGTATCTCTGTATGCGTTTTTATATGTATGGTATATTTGTTTGTCGTCCTTTTTTATCTCATTTAGGACGCTTTAGATTCTGGAGCCTTTGTGACAGTGCGTTAAAATTCCTTTCTACCTGCTGCTGCTCATTCTGTTGCTGTTGTTGTTCTTACTGCCTTTACTGGTTATCCTTGTTGTTATAAGCATTTCTTCTTCTCTTTTTTGATTTTCGGAAAAAAAATTCGTTTTTTTTTGTTGGTGACCTAATGGCAGAATATTAATTTAGTCTGCTTTTAACATTCATCTCATACGGTTTGTCCTGTGTCCTGGCATTTTTTTGTTAATAATAGAAATGGAAAATAAATATAAAAGAAAATAACAAAACAAAATATAGTGAAAGGAAAAACATTGAAAAAATATGCTGGTACATGTGTTTGTGTTTGTGCTGCAATAATAATGGAATGGCAACCGGAATTTTAATTTTTCTGTAAATGCAACAGTGCCGGATATGGTTTTGTTTTGTATCTACAACGTGTATGACATTTAACAATGTCGCCATCCTTGGTTTTTTTTCTGTTTGGAAAACAAAATTTAAATGAAAAAATATCAAATAATTGTTGAATTGTTGCATATTCATTGAAAACGTTTTTTGCTGCACATGAGAAATACCAAAACGAATGAATTAAATTCAAATGGGTCCACCGAATGGTATGTTTATTTGATTTCTTTTTTTTTACATTTGTTTTAATATTTGCATAAAATATATAAAAAATATCGTTTATTATTGGTTTACATAAAAATTATCCACGGTTTTCTGTGACTAAATAGTGCCCTTAAAACGGGCAACACTATTTCAAATTTTCACAAAAAAACACGTGTTTTAAAAGCGACAAACAATTTCTGGTTATTGCTTTAGAATGACAGTTCTTATTTCATTTCTCATGTGAAAACATTGTGATGTGCTTTCATAGCGAAAAATTTTTGGTGTACACTGAGAATGCTGTACAAAGAACGCTGTACTCCTTCATAGTTTGTTCAAATCATTTCGAAAATATTGTATTTATGCCAAAGACAAAACTCTCTGTGATCAAACAATCACTAGATATGTTTTTTAAAATTAAAAAAAATGCAATAGCAAGGCTCTAGACAACCAAGTGTCATGATTGTTTAGAAGAATTTAAGAAACTGTTTAGCTTCACAAAGAAACTCGAAGTTAAAGTAGCCACTTGAAATAAAACAGAGAAAGTTGATATTAGCGATTGCTAAGCAATATTAAGACAAAGGAAAATATGATAAAGGGTCCGCCAAATAACTTTTTTTTTGAAAATGCTTTAAAAAAAAATTACTGAATATTTTCTCAAATTTCTTTTTTTATTTGAAAGTCCAATCCTTCCGGTTAATAATGGAAAATAATTTCATTCAAATGGCTGCCTCGGCTGGCCATGTAGTAGCTAGCCTACACGATCGGTCCAATTTTTAAGCACATTATCGATTGTGTGCAGCTGTATTTCACCAATGGCTTCACGAATATTGTCCTTTAAAGCGTCAATGGTCTTTGGCTTATCGACGTAACACTTATCTTTGACGGCACCCCACAAATAATAGTCCAACGGTGTCAAATCGCAGCTCCGATGTGGCCAAACGACATCAGCTCTGCGGCTAATAATGCGATCTTCAAAAACAGGGCGCAAAACATCGAGTGTAGCTTCGGCTGTGTGGCACGTAGCGCCGTCCTGTTGAAACCAAATGTTGCCAATATCCTCCTCTTCAATTTTTGTAAACAAAAATTCGTTCAACATGGCCCGATAACGATCGCCATTGACTGTAACGGCCACTCCTTGCTCATTTTCGATGAAAAATTACCCAATTATGCCTCTGGACCAAAATCCGCATCAAACAATGACTCGTTTTGGGTGCGTCGGCTTTTCAATGTATGCGTGCGGGTTTTCTGTGCCTCAAATGCGACAATTTTGCTTGTTTACATACCCGCTAAGAAAAGATGATTTTCATCTGAAAAGATGATTTTTTTTTGCCAAAATCGGCATCTTCTGGTGTAGGCTGGCTACTGCATGGCCAGCCGAGGCAGCCATTTGAATGAAATTATTTTCCATTATTAACCGGAAGGATTGTACTTTGAAATAAAAAAAGAAATTTGAGAAAAGTTATTTGGCGGACCCTTTAGTATTAAAGAGTCTATTATGAATAGCAACCAAACTTCAGTTGATTGACCAGCTGGCAGCTAAAAATCTGTAGTTGCCGAAAAAAAATTAATTTTGAAATTTTTGGCTGTAAATTGCCATCTGTAATGCCATAATTGACAACTGGCAACGTCACTGAAAGTAATTTGACTTCCGTAATATCATCTTATCGACATGCCTTCAAATATTGCGATGAACAGCCATGCAATTTAAGGAAAGAAGACAAATCATGCTCTTTTTTCTAGGCCTGTTCAGCAGAGCAGATGGCATCACGATCTCTACCATGTTAAACAATCGGAAAATACTCCCGTTTAGCTTAAACGGACACACTTATGCCTTGTCAGAGATTGTGAATACTGTATGACTGCAAGTTATCATATGTAATATCATTTTTGGTTGCTGGCAACGAAACTTAAGTCGTGTTTTCATCCATAACCGAGTTGTTATAAGGTTAGGTTAGGTGACCCACAGCTCTTGCAGTAATTTTTCGAGGAATTATCGGGAGCTAAAATATTTACTGTAGTTGTCTGAGAAATTTTAATGCAACCAACCTGCATCTTTCACCATCAGACTAACACTTGTTTCTCTTTTTCTACTTCCTCCCTATTCAATACTCCGTCTGTGTTTGTTATATGTTCTCATGTATTCGGTAAATAATCTCAAAAAGCACTTTTTTAATGTGAATAAATCTAAAGGTGCGTGAGTTTGGCACTAAACGAACGTGTATATCCGTCTGTCTGTCTGTCTGTTTACATTTAAGTTGTTATCCTTAAAAGGATAACCGAGTTATAAGGTTAGATTAGGTAACCCTCAGCCCTTGCTGTAATTTTTCGAGAAATTGCACAAGTCTATCGACTTCACTTCCGCGAGGTAAAATATTTACTGTAGTTGTCTGGGAAATTTTAATGCAACCAACCTGCATCTTTCATCATCAGACTAACACTTGTTTCGGTGTTTGGAAAAGTCTCCTGATGATAAAGAAAATAAGAGGCGGTAAAACTTATTTCACCAAGCTTTTGTCAAGCAAACATTCTTCAGTTTTAGAGTTATTAAAGTGACTGAAAAATGTCTAAAGACCATAGACAATATAGGCAAATATAAATATCCAAATTCAGAGAAGAGTGTAGAAGACTAAAGCTCCTTAAAGGCTTCAAATTTAATTTCAACAAAGAAAATTGTATTTAAAAAATATACAAAAAAACCATAGATACTTTTTATATAACCCAATATTAAATACATAAAATAAACTATAATTTTTCCACTTTTTCTTCCTCTTTAAAATCCATTCAAAATTGCGAGAAGCTGTAAGCTTTTTCCCATTTTTTTCTTTTTTTTTCAAAATATTTCTGTTGCCATGTTGATATTCTATTGAAAATTCTTTTATAATTGAATTGAAATATTTATTTATTTATTGAAAGAAGAAAGAAAAATATTGAAAAAAATTTATGTGCATTTATTTCCTCCTTTACTGAAAGAATATTTATTTTATTCGTTTTTTTTTTGTCTGTCATTGTAGTGGCATTAGTTGTTGATTCAATTTTTTTAAACATGACAACATGCAGCAATCAGCAGCGCATATTTACAGCTTTCTGTTGGCGTATTTGAAAACGTTTTAAGTTGGACGCTTTTTATTTAACTGCAAGAGGTTGCAGGTTTTTTAAAAAAGGTTACACTTTTTCAGAGGCCTTTAAATAAAATTTGGGTTGTTTAAATTTGAAATGTCTACTCATAGGACACACTCTATGTCCTACGGCAATATGTGAGGATGTTTTTTATAGAGGTATAGAACTTTAAGTTGCAATAAAACAACGATGGATTATTCGATTGACATGAATTTTATTTATCTGAAAGATAATCTTGTGGCATTACATTTTAAATATGATTTCTGGCATATGACCGCCACGGCTGGCGCGGATGTATTCCAATCTGGACGTCCAATTTTCGATGACTTTTTCCAACATTTGTGGCCGTATATCGGCAATAATACGGCGAATGTTGTCTTCCAAATGGTCAAGCGTTTGTGGCTTTACCGCATAGACCAATGACTTTACATAGCCCCACAGAAAGTAGTCTAGCGGTGTTAAATCACAAGATCTTGGAGGCCAATTCACAGGTCCAAAACGTGAAATTAGGCGGTCACCAAACGTGTCTTTCAATAAATCTATTGTGACACGAGCTGTGTGACATGTTGCGCCGTTTTGTTGAAACCACATCCCCTGGTTATTGTTATTCAATTCAGGAATGAAAAAGTTAGTAATCATGGCTCTATACCGATCACCATTGACTGTAACGTTCTGGCCACCATCGTTTTTGAAAAAGTACGGACCAATGATTCCACCAGCTCATAAAGCGCACCAAACAGTCAGTTTTTCTGGATGTAACGGTGTTTCCACATACACTTGAGGATTACCTTCACTCCAAATGCGGCAGTTTTGTTTGCTGACGTAGCCATTCAACCAGAAGTGCGCTTCATCGCTAAACAAAATTCGCTTATGAAAATCGGGAACAACGGTAATCTCGTTTTGGACCCATTCGACGAATCTACGCCTTACTTGATGATCGTTTGGCTTCAAATCTTGCACGAGTTGGATTTTGTAAGCACGCAAACCAAGATCCTTCCGCAAAATCTTCCATAAAGTGGATGGACACAGATCCAATTCCTGTGCTCGATGGCGGATGGACTCATTCGGGTCTTCCTCAATGCTACGCTCTACAGAAGCAATAGCTTCTTCGGTACGCACCGTACAGCGTCTCTTGGGATGCGAGTTATCAATAAGAGTAAACGTGGTGCGAAAACGTTCCATGGTTAATCGAATTAACTGCTCTAATGGACGATTTTGTCGACGATAAAATGGACGTAGTGCGCGATACGTTTTCCGCACAGAACCATTATTTCGAAATAAAATTGCACTATTTGCAAGCGTTGTTCAGGCGTGAGTCTATTCATGATGAATTGCCAAACCAAACTGAGAATAAATCACTTGACAGCTGTTAAATCGGTCGGCATCTTGAAAAGTAATGCCAACTTAAAGTTCTATACCTCTATAAAAAACACCCTTTAGTAAAAAAGTCGGATTTTTTTTTACCAATAATTTCACTTTTCATGGCGTCAACTTCAGATAAATCCAATAGGGAATACATGAAAGAAGGTAGACCTTTAGGACGAAACTAATCTCCTCCATCCATGTACAGATTACATTCGGATCCAGCTAATCGTGGAACATTTCTTCAAAAATTATATAAAAATCCAGGTTTTGGTCAAAAATTGCTCGCAACTTTAGGCCTTTCGAACCGAGTTTTAGAGAATACACGAAAGCAAGTAGATTTACATTTTCTTCCAGAACAATACTAATGATTTCTATTCCTATACTAGTTATATCCGGATTCGACCTAACATGGAACGCTATTTCTCTAACCAGAAAGTCTGAACGCTTAGATAGTAACCCCTCATTATCAGACTAGAATGCAGTAGTACTTTTGTACAATTTTTCCTCTTTCTTGAGGGCCATTTTTGAACGCTTTATAAAAAACATTGAGTCAAAGAATTAAAGAAACACCAAAAAGTATTTCCTTTTCATTTCATTCATCTTATCTCTCTAATACCCCCTCAACCAAATGCACTTATGCAACACGAGTTTAGGAAAATAATAGATTGTGTTTTTTTTTTTCTTTCGGTTTTCTTTTATATTTTTTGATTTCAATTTGTTTTTAATCAAAATTTTTTCAGTTTCACGTATAATCCTCTCTACTGACTTTCTAATATTTTAAAAGTACTCACATATGTACATACTACGTACATAGTATATTTCTGTGTACACGTGTTGTGTATATATTGGTTTTTCATTTTATTTTATTTCTGTTTATTTATTTATTTTATCAGTTTTTTTCTTTTAAATTTTGTTTTTCCACTTATTTTTGGTTTTTTCTTTTTTTTTTCATGTTTTATTTGTAGAACCCGATATTGGCATGCCACAGCATGAGGCACAACGCTATTTCACACAATTGCTATCGGGTTTGCAGTATTTACATCAACGTGGCATTGCACATCGTGACTTGAAGCCAGAAAATTTACTCTTAGATGAGCATGATAATATTAAAATATCCGATTTTGGAATGGCAACCATGTTTAGGTATTTAGGTACACAACATATTAAACCAAAAAACGAATGCAAAAAAAATACCAGAAAAAAGCAAACAAAGCGAACAAAGCTAAACAATTTTTAATAATAAAATAACACGTAGCAACCAGCAATCATTTTTAATATGAAATGATTTGTTGTTAGAATTTAAAAACTGTTTCGAAATTATTCGAAATTGAAATTTCTATTGGATTTAGTTTTCATTATTAACTTCTTTGCATTCAATGGCTATTAATTTAATTTATTTTATTTAGTTAAAATATAATACTTTAACTTAGTTTTATTAGATAATAAGTTATTATGCTAGAGGCGCAAAAGTAATGTCATCATCAAAACCTTATGTTCCAAGAACATAAGACCCGGAATTATTTTTTCCAAAAATGATCATTATTTTCACAAAAAAAATATATCTGACGACGTAAATCCATCCGAATGCTATCCGCCGTCTGGGAATTTTCTCTGGTATCTTCCTTCACAGCAACGACATGTTGAATCGAAAGGAACTATATATATAAGGCTGGTTACTGAATGTCTCTAAGAGGGCAATGCAGATGACTATCACACCTCTTCTCCACATCAGTCCAATGAAAGTCTTTCTCTTGCTAATCTATCTTGTAAAATGACTAAGCAATGCAAAGATTAACTAAGGCAATGCGCACATACATACAGTGGTGGCCTTATAATTAGAAACGACTTAGCAACAGGTATGTATGTTTGTTAATTTGTTTTACAGTTTTCACTGTGTACCTGGGATTAAAGGCTTTGTTTGGAGGACGTCTTACATACGGTTTTCCATCAGATTGGGACAAATTAAACTTAGATTCGTCACTCCAGAGAACTCTGTTCCAGAAACATCGTTTCTAATTATAAGGTCATCACTGTATGTGCCCTGTAACATATCGCAGATTGTAAAGCAAAAATTTTCAACAGAAATACCCAGCATTCACGAACGAGGACAGATGTCTATAAGAAGTCTGACTATCCGAGTAAATTAGAGATTTTCAGAGAAAATTCCATCATACAGCAAGCATTGCGCCGCTTTCAATATGGTTACGGCCTAGACGTGGAAAACGCTTAACATACATAATTGATCATTACAATCCTTCAGTCAGGATTACGACCTAGTATCTCACACCACCTATATTGTGTGTGTTAATTTTATCCATGAGTGGCGAGACCTACAAACAAATTTTTTTGAGAAACTTTGCAATTTTATTTCCTCTCAGAGTTTTGACCAGAAATCTGCTGGGGGGAAGTCGCCGAAGAAATATTTTTCATACCTGGGGCCGAGGCTTTACATCTAATAAGCCAACACACTACCTACTAGACTACGGCAGCCTATACGAAAATCTAATGTCAGAACCCTTACATATTTCACGGCTTCTCACAGATCATCAAACCAGAGGTTCCTGATTGGAATCCAAAAATTAATTTTCTTATCGAAAGATTTATAAGGAGCCATGCTATAAAGCGAAATGTGTTCACAGCTTCTCAGTATATGCAGCAAGTCCATAGTCCAGACTTGACCAGGATTTAACTGCATTAAAGCTTACCTGCTCAGTCTATTGATTCAAAAGAAGTTCAGAGTCGAACCAATTGGGTACAGTAAATAATCAATCAGTTGCAGTAAAACTGTGTGTACTGGCAATCAGGATAGTTGACTATCTGCAGTAACAAAGCAAAATTTTGGCTCCACCACGACATAATAAAGCCAGAGTATGATGACAGATTTAAGTCCCCTAAAGCGTTATCATCGCTATCTTTAATACTTCGATGAAAAATCTTACTAAATTTGGTCTACACACGGAGGGAAAGTAACAAGTTCTTGTTAATAATAACCATCCCCCGACATTAATTACGACATTACTTCAGTGCCATTACCTTTAAGCCGCCATGGTCTAGTAGGTAGTGTGTTGGCTTATTAGACGAAAAGCCAGGGTTCGAGCCCCAGGCCAGACATCAAGGCAATATACAAGAAGTATTTCTTCGGCGACTTCCTCTCAGCAGATTTCTGGCAAAAACTCTGAGAGTAAATAAAATTGCCATGAAAAGTTTCTCAAAAATCTGTCGTTCGGAGTCGACTTTAAACTGTAGGTCCCGCTACTCATGTATAAAATTAACGCACACAATATAAGTGGTGTGAGGAACTAGGTCGTAATCCTGACTGAAGGGTTGTAATGACCAATTATGTATGTATGTATGCATTACCTTTAAACTCAATAGAATTTATTTTTTTCAAATTTAAAGTCTGAAAATAAATTTTTATAAAATAGGTTTCGAATATCCTTACAAAATGTAGAAGATAAAGATGAAACATCATTTATTATTTTCATAAATCCTTAAACATCTTTCACTTAAGAATTGTCGTATTTCATATAATTTCTTAAAATTAAGTTTTTGTTTTTCAATTTAATTTTCTTAATAAAATGATTAATAATCTTTCTTTCTCTCACTTTTTTTTTGTAGATGCAAGGGTAAAGAACGTCTATTAGATAAACGCTGCGGCACTTTGCCATATGTGGCACCCGAAGTGCTCTTAAAACCGTATCATGCTCAACCCGCTGATATTTGGTCATGTGGTGTTATTTTAGTGACAATGTTAGCTGGTGGTAAGTGCCACTTTTATTGTTATTTAATTATTCTCTCTGTTGTATATGATGTAACTTATCTTATAATGTCCTTCTCATGCCACCTCTTTAAACACTTTTATACAGCATTTTATATTGTGTTTTATAAATTCATTAAAATTTAAGTTTTTTACTCTTCTTTTCTTTTTTGTAAGTAAAGATATAAAAAAAGAGTTTAAAATTTCTTTAAAAGCTGTGAAGCAAAAACAAGAATTTTCATAAACCTCTGTTTTTTATTATTTATTTTTTTTTCATTACATTAATGCTATAAGTAAAGTCGTTTGTTTAGGTTAATAATTTTGTTTTTTTTTGTTAAGATTATTTTTCTCCTAAGGATTGTTTGTTCAAAAAACAAAAAACAAGCAAAAAAATCTGTTGATTTAAGCAAAACAAATGTGTGTTAAAAAAAGTTCATTATTGGGTTAAAAGCTGAAAGTTTAAAAGGGTTTTTAATTAATATAAACATAAGGCAACAAAACAACCCGTTAATAAAAATCTATACCTTACCACATTGTTTAAGACAAAGTTAAAGTTAAACAAAAAGTTCTCTAAGTATTCTATTAGTGGGGACATTATGAATGTTAGAATAGTGAAAGTTTTTCGTTTATTTGTGCATCAAAGTTTTAAATGTTTACCAAGAATCTCTTTAACCACAATATAAAGAAAAGAAATATGAGCAAAAATACCCTTCATGAAGTGAAAAAGAAAAATTCCAAACTGATATATAATACTCCCTATAGGCTGTGTATACGACTTTGAATTGACTTTCTTCATCAGACATTTACAATATTATCCCATGCTTTCAACAAGGTTGGGTTGAGTTGAGTTGATTTCTTCAGTTTGAGCGTTTGGTAGTGCTTTACTTATTTGCATGAATCAAATTGTGATACTCCGCATGCCACTATTCAAATCAAAGATTAATTGGTTTCTTTAAAAAACCATCCCGACTTCAAAGTAAATCTTGCTATACAGTCTTAGGCGTTATTTTTTCGTCAATTTTAGTTACAACAATTGTTACAATTGTTTTCTAACCATCTTGCTGGTGTGTTCTCTCTTGATACTGATCCACCATCTATTACGCAAGAAGTCAGTAGTCTTGATGATGATGTTCGAGATGATTACACAATACCTGAGGTAACACCAATTGAAGTTTTTAAACAAATCCATCTTAATTTGAAATTAAAGAAATGTCCTGGATTCGACTTAATAACAACGGAAGTTCTTAGACATCTGCCAAATAACATAATTCTAAAACTAACACAAATTTTCAATGCTTCATTTAGACTACTTCATGTACCATCGTTTTGGAAAGTCGCCGAAGTGGTAATGATACCAAAACCTGGAAAACCTCCAACTGAAGTTAAATCATATAGGCCTATTTCGCTTCTGCCCATATTATCGAAATTATATGAGAAAATTTTACAAGTTCGCATTAAACAGATAATTGAACAAAGAAACTTAGTTCCTAAACATCAATTTGGTTTTAGAAATGCGCATTCAACAATTGACCAAGTTCACCGCATTACTGATATAATAGAAAGAGCTTTAGAGGAAAAAAATGTTTGTACCGCTGTATTCTTGGACGTTTCACAAGCATTCGACAAAGTCAGTCATAAGGGTTTACTCACGAAACTAAACACGCAATTGCCAAGGGCGTACTGTACTTTATTTAAATCGTACCTGAGGGACAGGTTGTTTCGCGTTAAATATGAGGACGAATATTCCCAATTAAGGGAAATACAAGCAGGAGTACCTCAAGGAAGCATTCTGGGTCCACTTTTGTATGTTTTATACACCAGTGATATACCAGAAGTTGCTGGAACGACTATGGCTACATTTGCCGATGACACGGCTATTTTGTCAGTGGCCAGAACTGAAAATGAGGCGAAACACAAGTTACAAAACGCACTTACCTCGGTCTTAGAATGGACTAGAAAGTGGTGCATAAAATTAAATAGTTCTAAGTCGACACATGTTGACTTTACAAATAAATCAACTTTAGGTACCCCTATATTCATGGACGGTATACGAATACCGTATTCAAATACGGCAAAATATCTTGGTATGACACTGGATGCAAAGTTACGTTGGAATGAGCATGTTAAAATTAAAATTATGGAACTACAACTAAAATGGAAGAAGCTAAACTGGCTAATCGGGAGGAAATCCAAACTGTCTATTGAAAATAAATTGTTAATATATAATCAAATATTAAAACCTATTTGGACTTATGGAGCACAATTGTGGGGATGCACAAGCGAGCAAAATATAACTATTATTCAACGTTTTCAGAACAAAGTACTCAGATGCATCGTAAACGCACCATGGTATATACGCACAAGTGATTTACATCGTGACCTTGGTGTAAATACTGTTAAAAAAGAGATTGAACACATTGCAACAAAACATAACATCCGACTCAGAGACCACGTAAATTCAGAAGCATCATCTCTTGCTGATCCCATTGGTTTGGAACGCAGACTTAAAAGAAGGAAGCCATCCGACCTAATTAGAAGCTCTTTTTTGGCTTGATGATCATCATAATATCATCATAAATATATATTAAATTAAAGTTTATGTTTATTTAAATGTTGGAAGTAAATTACTTGTTAGTTATAATAACTAGTTGTAATAATTAATAAATGAGAATTTAATGAGAAAAAAAAAAAAAAAAAAAAAAAAATTTTAGTTACAACGATTTCTCATAAGTTTTTAGGGGTATTGCCAATTGTGTCAGCATACCGTCTGTGGAACTATGTCAACATTATTGGAAGAGAATCATTTCTTACTTTTGCGCATAACATGTACAGCCCCGATATCTAGTTCAGGAATATAGTGTGTTCATTAGAATTTTCGTCAGGTTTTGTAATAAGGATATCTTCTTTAAATAACTTTTTTTTTTTTTTTTGAAATGCTTTAAAAAAACTACTGAATATTTTCTCAAATTTATTTTTTTATTTGGAAGTACAATCCTTCCGGTTAATAATGGAAAATAATTTCATTCAAATGGCTGCCTCGGCTGGCCATGCAGTAGCCTACACGATCGGTCCAATTTTTAAGCACATTATCGATTGTGTGCAGCTGTATTTCACCAAAGGCTTCACGAATATTGTCCTTTAAAGCGTCAGTTATCTCTGGCTTGTCGGCGTAACACTTATCTTTGACGGCACCCCACAAATAATAGTCCAACGGTGTCAAATCGCAGCTCCGAGGTGGCCAAACGACATCAGCTCTGCGGCTGATAATGCGATCTTCAAAAACAGTGCGCAAAACATCGAGTGTAGCTTCGGCTGTGTGGCACGTAGCGCCGTCCTGTTGAAACCAATTGTTGCCAATATCCTCCTCCTCAATTTGTGTGAACAAAAATTCGTTCAACATGGCCCGATAACGATCGCCATTGACTGCAACGGCCACTCCTTGCTCATTTTCGAAGAAAAATGGCCCAATTATGCCTCTGGACCAAAATCGTTTTGGGTGCGTCGGCTTTTCAATGTATGCGTGCGGGTTTTCCGGGCCCCAAATGCGACAATTTTGCTTGTTTACATACCCGCCAAGATCAAAATGAGCTTCATCTGAAAAGATGATTTTTTTTTTTTTTGCCAAAATCGGCATCTGTAAGTCGATCGCAGGCCCACTTAGCGAAGCGAAAACGCATTGGATGGTCAATTGGCTTCAACTCCTGAACCAATTGGACTTTGTATGGCGTCATACCACGGTCTTTATGCAAAATTCGTCTCAATGATGTCTCCGAAATGTTCAATTGTTGAGAACGACGGTGAATTGATGTTTTTGCCTTTTCACGCTTTGGTTTATCGATGAGGATGCCAGTTTCTTTTACATTTTTCACATATTTCCCAGCGTTGTTCAAGCGTATACACAACCGTATTCGTTCAGCGGAAGGATAAAACTAATTATCTGTCAAATCAGACATGGGCTTAGTGTTACCATTCACGAAATAAGCACTAGTTGAAAAAAAAAAACGTTAGATGGTGGACCCGATAGAAGTTACAAATATACAGCCGAATACATTCTAGTGCTATTAAAGCTTGGAGTTGTAAGACAATGCTACCCACACTTGGATGATACAAGGCTTACTTGGTAACATTCTAAATTAAACTTTTTCCTGAAATAAATTGAATTGTTTTCATTCGTAGGTCCATGAGAGGAGAATTTGAACAAATTTAAAACGTCTCTCATTGACTTAATCGTGACTTAGACTATATTTTTTTCCATTCAATCGACAAAGTAGCATTTAAAAAAATTACGGCAGATTTGTTAGCAACTGGAATACTAACTTTTTCTCTTTATATCTCGATGTTTATAAACGCTTCATAGTGGTCTCATAGCGAATCTATTCTTTCTATCGATTTTTTCTTTTGGAATTTTCTTTCGTTGGAGCTTTAATTCTACAGCTTTTTGCCTTTACAGCGGATCTTTCCTTTCTATCGATTTTTTCTTCTGAAATTTTCTTTCGTTGGAGCTTTAATTCTATAGTTTTTTCAAGTTTCCTTCAGGACACATTATTATTCCAACAATTGTTCTCATAGAATATCGTTTTTGCTTTTGATTATCGATTAAACCCTTTTCGGTGTCACTTAATCGCTTATAAAGAATGTTTCAATTAAAAAAAACTCAAAGACATTCAGTATTGATATACTAGGCAAACGGAATTAAGTGTGATCTTTTACAACATGGACAAATAATAGATTCTAATTTCTACTGTGTGCTTAGTGGAAAAAAATTGTGTTTCATTCGGGGAAGTTTTGCTACATCCACTATACATACATACATACATAATTGGTCATTACAACCCTCCAGTCAGGATTACGACCTAGTTTCTCACTCCACTTATGTTGTGTTTGTTAATTTTATACATGAGTGGCGGGACCTACAGTTTAAAGTGGACTCCGAACGACAGATTTTTGAGAAACTTTTCATGGCAATTTTTATTTACTCTGAGAGTTTTTGCAAAAAATCTGCTGAGAGAAAGTTGCCGAAGAAATACTTTTTGTATTTTGTTATGATGTCTGGCCTGGGACTCGAACCTTGACTTTACGTCTAATAAGCCAACACACTACCTACTAGACTACGGCGCCTTCATCCACTATATAGCCTGGATATTGCACCTTTCAGGTTATCTTTTGTTGAGATCTCTGCAGGAAAATTAAATTCCATGAAGGCATGCTAAACCACAAAAAATTTAGGACATCCACATTAATGAGCTTTATAACATAAAAGACAGAATGTTGCTACACTGTGTAGCATCTTATTAATAAAAAAATGCTTAACTTTCAAATTCTTTCCATTATAATAATTTACATTTTGAATCCTATCTTCCCTTTTCTATTTCTATAATTTAATTATGCATGTTATTTTATGTTATTTTTAAACTCTTAACTTTCAAATCTCATGGCATTTACTTTTGCTTTCATATTTTGTAAAAACGAAAAAAAAAAACTTGATTTGAAACTCAAAAATATGTATCCTTTTCACATACATATAATAAGTGTTTCAAATTAAACATCTTAAATATTTTTTTTAATTCAATTTAAATATTGTATACAAAAACTAAAAATGAAATTATTACATCACTCACAGCCATAATATAAACTTCGTCTTAATAGCACTGCACTGGAATAATTAACATAAAAAATAATAATAATTCATGCAATAATTAAAGAAAAATACAACCATTAAAGCATTAAAAACATAAAAAAGAAAGTAAAATTAAAAAAATAAACTTAAAACTAATCATTGTTAATATTTTATTTTATATTGAATGAATGTCGTCATGTGTTTATTTGTGTGTCATCATCTACTACTATACATATATAATAAATAATGCAATAAATCTCAATATTAAAATAATGCAAAGAGAAAAAAAAAGAATTTAAACCAATTATTAACAACCATTATTTAAAATAGTTAAACTTAAAACAAAACTCTCAACCTCATCACAATTTCATTAACCACCATTTTTTGCTGATTCTTTGGTATTCTAGCTGTAGATTTATTTTGCTGAATATTTTACATATCATCTAAAGCTTTTATACCAAAGCTCCAGCTTAAATTGCTTGCTGCACTCGTATGTTTCCGTTTGTTTTTATTATTAATTTTATTAATTATTATTTTAAATTATTTTTCTTCTATTTTTTTAATTTGTTTAATTTTCTATATTCGTTGTGTTGTGTTATCTAATAATTGTAATCACAATTGTTTCCATTTTCTTATTTTATTTAGAACTACCCTGGGACCAGCCTTCAGTACAATGTCAAGAATTTATCAATTGGAAAGATAATGATCGTTGGTCTACCCAAACACCCTGGAGCAAATTGGACACTTTGGCTATTTCTCTTCTACGCAAAGTTCTATCTACAAATCCCACTTATCGTTTGTCGTTGGAGAAAATTTTAGATCACAAATGGTGTAATATGCAATTTATCGATAATGGTGAGTTTTTAATTTTTAGTTTTTTTTTATTTCTTTATTTTTATATTAAATTTAAAGAAAAAGTGTATATTTTCTTAAATTCTAAAACAGAGATTTTAAACAGTGGTTTGGTTTAAAGAATCTTTCTTTTTTTCTTTTTTTATTGAATCGCCTATTTTCGGCATTAGTTTTTTCATTTGCTATCATGCAACAGAGTTGAAATTTAGTTTTTTTATTTCTATCTAACTGTACCCTAGGCGTGTTGCTGCGCCCCTAACTAAAATAAATTTGAAGGAAAGACATTACACACAAATGTCCAATTAATTTTGAATCATTTTATTGATTTTGTTTCCCGTTGTCCTGATGATTCAGATGAACGGGCCTGAGTATTACCCATTCGATCAGTTTCTAATCCCACTTCTCCTTGTTCAAGTGATTCAAGCGAACTGGTCTCAACGGCATATACTCGAAGATTTTCCAGTCTCATTGCTTGTCTGAGGATTCTGAGGCTCGTAATGCTCTTTTCTTCCGTGCTTGAGGTGTAGGTCGACCAATTGCTTGTCATTCATTTTTAATAATTTTCAGTGACGCCATCTATCGGAAATTAATTGCACCAACCTCGGTCGACTCATGCGCAACAACTTTGTTAAAGAATGCACGGTTTACGATTTAATTATTTTTGAGTAATTTTCAGTGGCGCCACCTGCCGGAAATTAGTCATACCAACTTAGAAACCTTCCCCGGCTCATGCTCAACAACTTTGCTAAAGATCATAATATGATCAAATGCATAGTTTACGATTTAATTCATTTTGAGTAATTTTCAGTGGCGCCATCTGCCGGAAATTAGTCATACCAACTTAGAAACCTTCCCCGGCTCATGCTCAACAACTTTGCTAAAGATCATAATATGATCAAATGCATAGTTTACGATTCTATAAGGTACATACAAACAAACATTCATTTTTATATACGTAGACTATGGGAGGTGACACGCCCACTATAACCAATTCGCCCATTTTGTTCATATATACGTCAAAGTCGTCCATACAAAATTTGTGGACTCTAGCTGTTGCAGTTTATGAGATATGCGACATTAAATACTTATTGGGTATGTGGGCGTGGCAGCTCGCCTACTTGAAATTTTAAAATAAAAAGTAGCCATACAGGAAGGTACTGTTAAAATTTCAAGTAAATCGGTCCAGTCGTTTAGCCGTCTATAGACTTCAAACAAACCCCCAAACAAATAAACACACATTCATTTTTATATATAAGATGTAACCGTAGTAGTAACCCAGAAAGGTTGTGGGATAGGATACCACATAAGGCAATGGCCCAGTGCCTGAAAAGTCCATTTAACCAGGCGTAACAATTCGCATTCGGGTTTCGCATTTATTGCATGACTTCCAATAGAATCAAGCTGAAGACTAGTGTGAAAGTTTAATGAATTTATTGATCAACCTAATATCTAGCAACCATAGCTCCGTTGACAAGCAAGACAAGCCCAACGGCAACCGATTTACACAAGTCATTTGCTGGTAAACGAAGTTTGTACGCATGTCTACCAATTACACAGCAACCTGTAAGAATAAGAACAATGACAAAGATGCCCTTACGGTCTAACTTAAGTAGTTTATTCATACGCTTCCTATCCAATTTTTGGTCGGTTGAATCTGGTAATAAATAAATACTTGTCTTGTATGCAGCTTACCAGAGGTATGAGGTATACTTATATTTCAATGTCCAACATTTTTATCAGCTGCATAATGGCCCGTGGTTTCTTGTAACCAGTAATCCGTAGTAGATTCATGCAAAAATACCACTCAAGAGGAGGCTATACCCTTAAGTGACCTAATTGCGGCCTGACTGTTAGACGGAATGGATTCATGAAAATTACTTCGACATGATACACTGCAGTAGTCATTAAGATTAAGTACTTCGGGGGAAAGTTCACAGCCTGTCTTTTTCTCAAATTTTGACATCTACAGAGTGACAAAAACAGACATAGATTATGTTAGAGGACAAGTCTTTCCTTCTCGGAATTCTAGTGTGAAATCTCCTATAAAGGCTAGCCTGGTGACCCTCAGTTAGATTGGAGGAATGCCCAGATGGAGCAATGTGGCAGTAAACGGGGTATTTGTCACATAGCGACAGGTGCCGCATGTTATCTGGCAAGTTATGTAGATGGCAGGCAACCATAATAGAGTGTCTTTGTAGAAGGAGTACGCAAGACACTCGTAATCTGTATCGTTACAGATTCCCTTATTATATCAAAGAGCTTTAGTTTACAATATTTATTGAGTTCAGCACAACAGAACACAACTTCATAAAGAAAATTACGTTCGATAATTATCGAATCGCCGTGGTCTAGTAGGTAGTGTGTTGGCTTATTAGACGAAAAGCCAGGTTTCGAGCCCCAGGCCAGACATCACAGACAAAATACAAAAAGTATTTCTTCGGCGACTTCCTCTCAGCAGATTTCTGGCAAAAACTCTGAGAGTAAATAAAATTGCCATGAAAAGTTTCTTAAAAATCTGTCGTTCGGAGTCGACTTTAAACTGTATGTCCCGCCACTCATGTATAAAATTAACACACACAACATAAGTGGTGTGAGAAACTAGGTCGTAATCCTGACTGAAGGGTTGTAATGACCAATTATGTATGTATGTATGTAATTATCGAATTAATCCAGCGAACCACCTCCCAAAACGGCGTCTGTGTCCTGTACCGATTATTCTACTACTTGGCTTCAAGGTTGCTGCATTCGTCTGCCAGTCTAAATTATATTTTTTTTTGTTTTGCTACAACGATAGCTTTAGTTAGTTCTCAGCCGATCCTGAGATCCCCCTTGGTCATTAGTATCGTCAGAAGTGTATAAACGACTACTTCATCCTAAGCGTAGGAGATCTCATCATTTAGATTTTATGATTTACGGTCTACCACACGAAAGACTTTCACTTTTTAGCAACAATTTATCACTTTTAAATCTGTTTTGAAATCTATTTTTAAATCTTTTTCATCTGTTCATCAAAATTATTTCATTTTAACAAACATCTGTTTAAAATCTTCATTTCATTAATGAGTAATACGTATATAAATAAGCGAGTATACATGTGTTAAAAATATTGAAATTTCCAATCAGCCTGGAAATCTTTTGTTCAGGTACTTAGTGACTCTCAATGGTTTTTAGATATTTGAGTTTCACTTTGTACTTGACTGAAAGTTTTCCAAACTTAACATTTTCATATCTTAAGTGTAATTCATTGCAATTCAATTCAATAAGAATGCGGAAATAGAAAACAAAACGAAGTGAAAAAAAGTATTCATTTGGTCCTGATAGTGTTTTTTTTTTAATCGATGTTTTGCAGTGCAATTAATAAAGAAATTTATGGGAAGAACAAACTGATCTCTTGAACAATACCATGTTTTTTTTATATAAACTACAATTAACAATGTTTCCATTCTTCCTCTGTTAGAGTTGTTCGAATATACGATAAAAAAAAAGAGACAGACATTTTAAATCCATTTTAAGAAAAATAAAAATTTGAATGGAACCGTGGTAGAAAAATTATTGTTTTTCAAGAACACGAAAAATAATTTAATTATACATATGCAAATATGTAAAGGGTGTTTTTTATAGAGGTATAGAACTTTAAGTTGGCATTACTTTTCAAGATGGCGACCGATTTAACAGCTGTCAAGTGATTTATTCTCAGTTTGGTTTGGCAATTCATCATGAATAGACTCACGCCTGAACAACGCTTGCAAATAGTGCAATTTTATTTCGAAAATAATGGTTCTGTGCGGAAAACGTATCGCGCACTACGTCCATTTTATCGTCGACAAAATCGTCCATCAGAGCAGTTAATTCGATTAACCATGGAACGTTTTCGCACCACGTTTCCTTTTATTGATAACTCGCATCCCCAGAGACGCTGTACGGTGCGTACAGAAGAAGCTATTGCTGCTGTAGAGCGTAGTATTGAGGAAGACCCGAATGAGTCCATCCGCCATCGAGCACAGGAATTGGATCTGTGTCCATCCACTTTATGGAAGATTTTGCGGAAGGATCTTGGTTTGCATGCCTACAAAATCCAACTCGTGCAAGATTTGAAGCCAAACGATCATCAGGTAAGGCGTAGATTCGTCGAATGGGCCCAAAACGAGATTACCGTTGTTCCCGATTTTCATAAGCGAATTTTGTTTAGCGATGAAGCGCACTTCTGGTTGAATGGCTACGTCAACAAACAAAACTGCCGCATTTGGAGTGAAGGTAATCCTCAAGTGTATGTGGAAACACCGTTACATCCAGAAAAACTGACTATTTGGTGCGCTTTATGGGCTGGTGGAATCATTGGTTCGTACTTTTTCAAAAACGATGGTGGCCAGAACGTTACAGTCAATGGTGATCGGTATAGAGCCATGATTACTAACTTTTTCATTCCTGAATTGAATAACCATGATGTCCAAGAGATGTGTTTTCAACAAGACGGCGCAACATGTCACACAGCTCGTGCCACAATAGATTTATTGAAAGACACGTTTGGTGACCGCCTAATTTCACGTTTTGGACCTGTGAATTGGCCTCCAAGATCTTGTGATTTAACACCGCTAGACTACTTTCTGTGGGGCTATGTAAAGTCATTGGTCTATGCGGTAAAGCCACAAACGCTTGACCATTTGGAAGACAACATTCGCCGTATTATTGCCAATATACGGCCACAAATGTTGGAAAAAGTCATCGAAAATTGGACGTCAAGATTGGACTACATCCGCGCCAGCCGTGGCAATCATATTTAAAATGTAATGCCACAAGATTATCTTTCGGATAAATAAAATTCATGTCAATCGAATAATCCATCGTTGTTTTATTGCAACTTAAAGTTCTATACCTCTATAAAAAAAACACCCTTTATAATTAACAATATTTCCATTCTTCCTCTGTTAGAGTTGTTCGAATGTACGATAAAAAAAGACATAAATTTTAAATCCATTTTAATAAAAATAAAAATTTGAATGGAAAACTAATCCCTTAATGTCTTCTTCAAACCGATTGCCATGACAAATTTTTAGGATGCTATTCGGTTTTAACAATTAAAATTCCTTGCCTAACACTTAATACGTATCCTGGTGTCGACTTCTGATATGCAATAATACCTCACATGTTTGAACAAGGTGTTCCAATAATTCATTCTCATCGGCACAAAATCTACATGCTGGGCTCAAGATAAGCCTCCATTCTGAGTGAGTGTACCCTAAGCCTGCAGCGCTCTAAAAAATAGGCCATTACAACCCTCAGTAAGGATTACGGTCTAGCTTCTCACACCACTCATGTTGTGTGCGTTAATTTTATACGTGAGTGGCGGGACCTACAGTTTAACGTCGACTCTGTAGGACGGATTTTTAAGAAACTTTTTCATGGCAGGTTTTTACTCTTAGAGTTTTTGCCAGATCTGCTGAGAGGAAGTCGCCGAAGATATATATTTTTTTTCACATTTCGTTTTGATGTCTGACCTGGAATACGAACCCGGGCTTTACGTCTAATAAGTCAACACACTACCTACTAGACTACGGCAACTTTAGACATATTATCTTCAATTTAATCTCACAAAAGCCGAGCTTTCGAATGGCGACCTGACTGTTAGATGGCATTGCTATGTCCTGTGCTTTTGTACTTCTTATCCAAGTTGAATTGAGCACATATTTCGATGGCATAGACTTCAGCTTGAAAGACACCCCTGAGTTTCCAATGATCTCGAAATATTTCAAAATTTATTTTTAAATAAATTTATAATAATAATAAATTTATTTATATTTTAAATAAATTTTACCAAAAACTCCTGATCCTGTTCTAAAATCCATTCTTGACCCGCAAAATACCACGAAAAAATATTCCTTCTTTCTAAACACCACCCATGCAATATGCGTTAATTTTATCCCTGAGTGGTGGAACCTACAGATTAACGTCAAATGGTACCTCATGTCGCCGTCGATAGTTCTGTTTAGTTCTAAGTCGCTTCTTATTAACTTGAGAATTTATTAACTCCATCCTAAAAGTAGTGGATATTCACATTTTAGGGAAACTATTATTCTGTAAAACATATTGAATTAGGCCTTGTGACTTATAAAATGTTCAGAGGGCTGGCTTATAAACAATTTTGTTGAGCACGGTTTAATCAAAAATTTAATTGCAATTAATTTATTGTTTTTTTATAATAAATGACGGTAGAATATTGCGCATAATATCATAGCTTTGGCGCTTTAGCTGTATGATAGCTTTGATACCTTCATAAAGCTAGATTACCAAAGCATTGAAAATGCGTTACAGCAGCAAAATAATCCATTAAACGCGTTTCTAAAAATAAATTTTAAATAAACGTAAAAAATTTATAAAATTTATATGTATGTTTAGTTTTCAATTAATTTAATTAATTTATTTTATTATTTTGCATATTATTTGTTCTTTGGTGATTTTAGCTGTATGGTTAAACAAATACATTCAATTCCATAGAGCTTTATTACCAAAAACCAAATGGTTTTTGCTTTTTTGTTCAACTTTTTATTACAATTTTCAGTTTTTAGTTTTTAATTCAGTTTTAATTTTGATTTCAAAAATTGTTTTTGTTTAATTATTGTTCATAATTATTTAAGATTAATTAACATATTATTGTCTGGTTGTTTTGTTTTTTTAATTTAGAACGCTCCCGCGATTTGGTTGATTCGGCAGCAGCCTTGGATATACGCTCACCCAAAGCGAAACGTCAACGCCAAATGTCTAGTCACCACAGCAGCCACAGTATTGATGATACCATATCACGCAACTATTATTCACAACCCCTGCCAATTGTTAAATATGATTTCGAAGCACCCGCGAACCTGCCGGAGGATGCCAATAATCATCCCGCTGCACGTGAACACCGTGTTGGTTTCTGTTTCTCACAGCCCGCCATGTTGGACGATCTATTGCTGTGCACCCAAATGAATCAAACACAATCCGCTTCACAAAATGTTTTCCAACGTTTGGTCCGACGTATGACACGTTTCTTTGTCACACTACGCCAAGAGGACACCATCAAACGTTTGGCTGCCACCATTGAAAAACTCGGCTATACTTGTAAGATTACCGAAGATAATCTAATCGTTACGATCTCCACCATTGATCGTCGCAAGTTACGTTTAGTATTTAAGGCTCATATTATTGAAATGGATGGCAAAATTTTATTGGATTTCCGTTTATCGAAAGGCTGTGGTTTAGAATTTAAGCGTCGTTTCATTAAAATTAAACAACTTATGGAGGATGTGGTACTCAAAGGACCCGTTACCTGGCCCATAGCAATTGCCACCAATTGTGTGCCTTAAATACTATAAAAAAAACTGGATTAATTTCTTTTTTAAATATTTTTTCATTTATTTATTGAAACACTCTTTCGCTTTGTTTTTTTATTTTTATTTTATTTAAGTACTCTTATTTCCTTTTCATTTTATTTTAATGTGTTTTAGTTTTATTCATGCTTAGTTTGTATGTTTATTTTATTTGTTTTGTGTGTTAATTTTTAAGTTTTATTTAATCTCATCGCCTTCTTTTTTTAAATTATTGACTTTTTAATGTAGAAATTAAAAAAATTAAAAAAAAAACTAAATGAAAACCAATATGGAACCATTGCTTAATTCTAAGTAGACAATATTGATTTATTTAAATAATAAAAACGATTTAATATATTAAATAAATAAATTGTAAGTAGTTTTATTGGAAAATATTTGAGACTTTACTTACCCTCCTGTCTTGTATATTTTGTGAAAAAGTTTTGATCCAAAATTTGGTGCCTAGAAGAATATTTACAAAATATACTGAATTCTTATATATAATGCCTTATATTTCAGGCGGTATTTAATATTTGGGGCGAATTTATTTATTGTTGGAAAGCTGATGTTTTTTCCAGTCGCTTGGTGAAAACTGATTGTCATTATCTCTTATAGTTTCCGAGATATTCGCACAAATGTAAAATTGTTATACGATTGTACACGTGCGTGTGTATGTGTGTGTGTCGAAAAATATTTTACAATTTTGCTTATAACTCGGAAACTATAAGAGATAATGACATTGAGTTTTCGCTATACGATAGAAAAAAACATCAGCTATTTAGCAACATTTATTTCCGCCCACAAATGCCACGCCTTCTAAGAAATATACTGACTTCTTATATATAATGCCTTATATTTCATGCGGTATTTAATATTTGGGGGCGAATTTATTTATTTTTGGAAAGCTGATGTTTTTTCCAGTCGCTTGGTGAAAACTGCTTGTCATTATCTCTTATAGTTTCCGAGATATTCGCACAAATGTAAAATTATTATACGATTGTACATGTGCGTGTGTGTGAGTGTGTGTGTCGAAAAATATTTTACAATTTTGCTTATAACTCGGAAACTATAAGAGATAATGGCATTGAGTTTTCGCTATATGACAGAAAAAGACATCAGCTATTTAGCAACATTTATTTCCGCCCACAAATGCCATGCCTTCTAAGAAATATACTGAATTCTTATATAGAATGCCTTATATTTCATGCGGTATTTAATATTTGGGGGCAAATTTATTTATTGTTGCAAAGCTGATGTTTTTTCCAGTCGCATGGTGAAAACTGCTTGTCATTATCTCTTATAGTTTCCGAGATATTCGCACAAATGTAAAATTGTTATACGATTGTACATGTGCGTGTGTGTGTGTGTGTCGAAAAATATTTTCAAATTTTTCGTTCAAAAATTTTCTGCCAATACCAGGCCAACAGAATTCAGCAGGAAGTGTTTTTTGTTAAACACTTTTACAATTTTGTTTATAACTCGGAAACTATAAGAGATAATGACATTGAGTTTTCGCTATATGACAGAAAAAGACATCAGCTATTTAGCAACATTTATTTCCGCCCACAAATGCCACGCCTTCTAAGAAATATACTGAATTCTTATATAGAATGCCTTATATTTCATGCGGTATTTAATATTTGGGGACGAATTTATTTATTGTTGGAAAGCTGATGTTTTTTCCAGTCGCTTGGTGAAAACTGATTGTCATTATCTCTTATAGTTTCCGAGTTATTCGCACAAATGTAAAATTGTTATACGATTGTACATGTGCGTGTGTGTGAGTGTGTGTGTCGAAAAATATTTTCAAATTTTTCGTTCAAAAATTTTCTGCCAATACCAGGCCAACAGAATTCAGCAGGAAGTGTTTTTTGGTAAACACTTTTACAATTTTGCTTATAACTCGGAAACTATAAGAGATAATGACATTGAGCTTTCGCTATATGATAGAAAAAAACATCAGCTATTTAGCAAAATTTATTTCCGCCCACAAATGCCACGCCTTCTAAGAAATATACTGACTTCTTATATAGAATGCCTTATATTTCATGCGGTATTTAATATTTGGGGGCGAATTTATTTATTTTTGGAAAGCTGATGTTTTTTCCAGTCGCATGGTGAAAACTGATTGTCATTATCTCTTATAGTTTCCGAGTTATTCGCACAAATGTAAAATTGTTATACGATTGTACATGTGCGTGTGTGTGTGTGTGTCGAAAAATATTTTCAAATTTTTCGTTCAAAAATTTTCTGCCAATACCAGGCCAACAGAATTCAGCAGGAAGTGTTTTTTGTTAAACACTTTTACAATTTTGCTTATAACTCGGAAACTATAAGAGATAATGACATTGAGCTTTCGCTATATGATAGAAAAAAACATCAGCTATTTAGCAAAATTTATTTCCGCCCACAAATGCCACGCCTTCTAAGAAATATACTGAATTCTTATATATAATGCCTTATATTTCATGCGGTATTTAATATTTGGGGACGAATTTATTTATTGTTGGAAAGCTGATGTTTTTTCCAGTCGCTTGGTGAAAACTGATTGTCATTATCTCTTATAATTTCCGAGTTATTCGCACAAATGTAAAATTGTTATACGATTGTATATGTGCGTGTGTGTGTGTATGTCGAAAAATATTTTCAAATTTTTCGTTCAAAAATTTTCTGCCAATACCAGGCCAACAGAATTCAGCAGGAAGTGTTTTTTGGTAAACACTTTTACAATTTTGCTTATAACTCGGAAACTATAAGAGATAATGACATTGAGCTTTCGCTATATGATAGAAAAAAACATCAGCTATTTAGCAAAATTTATTTCCGCCCACAAATGCCACGCCTTCTAAGAAATATACTGACTTCTTATATAGAATGCCTTATATTGCATGCGGTATTTAATATTTGGGGGCGAATTTATTTATTTTTGGAAAGCTGATGTTTTTTCCAGTCGCATGGTGAAAACTGCTTGTCATTATCTCTTATAGTTTCCGAGATATTCGCACAAATGTAAAATTGTTATACGATTGTACATGTGCGTGTGTGTGTGTATGTCGAAAAATATTTTCAAATTTTTCGTTCAAAAATTTTCTGCCAATACCAGGCCAACAGAATTCAGCAGGAAGTGTTTTTTGTTAAACACTTTTACAATTTTGCTTATAACTCGGAAACTATAAGAGATAATGACATTGAGTTTTCGCTATATGATAGAAAAAAACATCAGCTATTTAGCAACATTTATTTCCGCCCACAAATGCCACGCCTTCTAAGAAATATACTGAATTCTTATATAGAATGCCTTATATTTCATGCGGTATTTAATATTTGGGGGCGAATTTATTTATTGTTGCAAAGCTGATGTTTTTTCCAGTCGCATGGTGAAAACTGCTTGTCATTATCTCTTATAGTTTCCGAGATATTCGCACAAATGTAAAATTATTATACGATTGTACATGTGCGTGTGTGTGAGTGTGTGTGTCGAAAAATATTTTACAATTTTGCTTATAACTCGGAAACTATAAGAGATAATGACATTGAGCTTTCGCTATATGATAGAAAAAAACATCAGCTATTTAGCAAAATTTATTTCCGCCCACAAATGCCACGCCTTCTAAGAAATATACTGAATTCTTATATATAATGCCTTATATTTCATGCGGTATTTAATATTTGGGGACGAATTTATTTATTGTTGGAAAGCTGATGTTTTTTCCAGTCGCTTGGTGAAAACTGATTGTCATTATCTCTTATAGTTTCCGAGTTATTCGCACAAATGTAAAATTGTTATACGATTGTACATGTGCGTGTGTGTGTGTATGTCGAAAAATATTTTCAAATTTTTCATTCAAAAATTTTCTGCCAATACCAGGCCAACAGAATTCAGCAGGAAGTGTTTTTTGGTAAACACTTTTACAATTTTGCTTATAACTCGGAAACTATAAGAGATAATGACATTGAGCTTTCGCTATATGATAGAAAAAAACATCAGCTATTTAGCAAAATTTATTTCCGCCCACAAATGCCACGCCTTCTAAGAAATATACTGACTTCTTATATAGAATGCCTTATATTTCATGCGGTATTTAATATTTGGGGGCGAATTTATTTATTGTTGCAAAGCTGATGTTTTTTCCAGTCGCATGGTGAAAACTGCTTGTCATTATCTCTTATAGTTTCCGAGATATTCGCACAAATGTAAAATTATTATACGATTGTACATGTGCGTGTGTGTGAGTGTGTGTGTCGAAAAATATTTTACAATTTTGCTTATAACTCGGAAACTATAAGAGATAATGACATTGAGCTTTCGCTATATGATAGAAAAAAACATCAGCTATTTAGCAAAATTTATTTCCGCCCACAAATGCCACGCCTTCTAAGAAATATACTGAATTCTTATATATAATGCCTTATATTTCATGCGGTATTTAATATTTGGGGACGAATTTATTTATTGTTGGAAAGCTGATGTTTTTTCCAGTCGCATGGTGAAAACTGCTTGTCATTATCTCTTATAGTTTCCGAGATATTCGCACAAATGTAAAATTGTTATACGATTGTACATGTGCGTGTGTGTGTGTATGTCGAAAAATATTTTCAAATTTTTCATTCAAAAATTTTCTGCCAATACCAGGCCAACAGAATTCAGCAGGAAGTGTTTTTTGTTAAACAATTTTACAATTTTGCTTATAACTCGGAAACTATAAGAGATAATGACATTGAGTTTTCGCTATACGATAGAAAAAAACATCAGCTATTTAGCAACATTTATTTCCGCCCACAAATGCCACGCCTTCTAAGAAATATACTGAATTCTTATATAGAATGCCTTATATTTCATGCGGTATTTAATATTTGGGGGCGAATTTATTTATTGTTGCAAAGCTGATGTTTTTTCCAGTCGCATGGTGAAAACTGCTTGTCATTATCTCTTATAGTTTCCAAGATATTCGCACAAATGTAAAATTATTATACGATTGTACATGTGCGTGTGTGTGAGTGTGTGTGTCGAAAAATATTTTACAATTTTGCTTATAACTCGGAAACTATAAGAGATAATGACATTGAGTTTTCGCTATATGATAGAAAAAAACATCAGCTATTTAGCAACATTTATTTCCGCCCACAAATGCCACGTCTTCTAAGAAATATACTGAATTCTTATATAGAATGCCTTATATTTCATGCGGTATTTAATATTTGGGGGCGAATTTATTTATTGTTGCAAAGCTGATGTTTTTTCCAGTCGCATGGTGAAAACTGCTTGTCATTATCTCTTATAGTTTCCGAGATATTCGCACAAATGTAAAATTGTTATACGATTGTACATGTGCGTGTGTGTGTGTATGTCGAAAAATATTTTCAAATTTTTCGTTCAAAAATTTTCTGCCAATACTAGGCCAACAGAATTCAGCAGGAAGTGTTTTTTGTTAAACACTTTTACAATTTTGCTTATAACTCGGAAACTATAAGAGATAATGGCATTGAGTTTTCGCTATATGATAGAAAAAAACATCAGCTATTTAGCAACATTTATTTCCGCCAACAAATGAAAGCAAAAATTTGGGATGACCAAATATCAGTGCAAGGAAGTGTGAGAAGGTCTTTTTATAAAGTTGAATAGCTTGGGTCCACCTTCAAGAAGCCCCTCCGAATGGCAACGTGTAAGTATATAGCATTTAAAATATTGCCTAACCACTGTAAGACTAAATTTTGTTGAATGATTCACGTCAATCGAATCAATTATAAGTATTTTTCTAAATTATTTTTCTATGAATCAAACATATTTCGACTGGTATGAGTTTGATGTTAACGTTGTACGCATACTGATTGCAACCTGTATTTATAAATCATTGTTGTAGTAGTATGAATGAATCAGAGTACATAGTTAAATTTCAATATTGTTAACTCACTTATAGTATATGAGTCGCGAAAAAACGATTCATTGCTGATCTCTGGTTCACATACACAAAAAACTAACCGTTTGACATGTTCAATCCTGCCCTTTCTATTAAACAGTGCAAAACTGTCAAGTACAACAATATCATTCTGGAAATGTATTCAAAGCTTCTGTTAAGACATTGAAATCACTTTTTAAATATTGAAAATGAAAAGATTTTTCGAACGCAAAGACTAGGTGCTGATTATAAATGAAACTCGAATTTCAGTGGTGTTGTCATTTTAAATATTAATCAAATGAATTTAAATTGCTATTCCTATTTGAACCACTTTCCCTTGTAGTCAATTAGCAAACAAGAAACAATGTAGACAGGAATTCGTCATAGAATGTGGGCATGGATCGATCAGATCTTCAGACAAACATAGCGGACATTGTAAAGGCCTGGCAATAGTATTGTTGAGAAAATCATCGCCAACTCCAAGTACTCTCAAGACAATTGCATCGAAACGTAATAGCAACCACATGTTTAGAAATGCGAACGAAAGAGTAAAGCACCGTTTAGCCAAACGTCCATAGAACGTTCGTTCGTTTTTAGCATATGAAGAGCAATGTAAATGCTTACCGAAATTATATTACGGTTCGGTAATCGCTCTAATTGTTTTGTCATATTCTAAAAACAGACGTTCGTTCCGTTACTTTCTGATGACGTTTGACGACGAGGCTTTATTCCATGCTTGATCTCCAGACTGTCATGATATTTCGTTGGTAAAGGCAAAACCATAGCAAGTAAATTTCTTTACAATGTCGAAGGTATAGTTGTCGTCTGTAATCTGAAATTTCAGAGGCAATAGTAAATTGATATTAGAGCGGCAATAGCAAATTGCTATTAGATGGGCAATAGCAAATTGCTATTAGAGTGGTAATAGCAAATTGCTATTAGAGTGGCAATAGGAAATTGCTATTAGAGCGGCAATAGCAAATTGCTATTAGAGCGGCAATAGCAAATTGCTATTAGAGCGGCAATAGCAAATTGCTATTAGAGTGGCAATAGCAAATTGCTATTAGAGTGGCAATAGCAAATTGCTATTAGAGTGGCAACAGCAGCAATACTTTTGCTCGGTCTATCTTGGCAGACTATCGTTCTATAGCAGTAATAGTAGAGTAGTAAATGGTAGCATTTCGATGAACTCCCCTCTTCAGCAGAACTCTTTACTTGCGAAGATGAAGAGATCTCATAACAAAGGGTCCTGTACGATATTAAAAGAAAACTTATTCCTTTCTTTTCATGATTGAATGACTGGATTTTATTAACATCGTACAGCTTTGCATGAATATTCAGTTCAAAAACGCAATCCCTAGCTTATTGGCTTATCGAATGCTGTCTTATAGTCCATGAAGAATGTTGTGGGTTGTCTCGTTGGGGGCTTTTCAGTTTTGAAGCGGCACTGATGATACGCTCGAAAGAAAAGAAAAAATTTGTGCTAAGTTTACCTGTTAAATTTCAATTAATTTTATAATATTTAAAAATGTTTTATAGTTAGTATGTATATATATTTTATTGAATTAACAATTCTGTTACATTTCATTTGATTTATTAAAGTATTTTGTTTTTTTTAAATATGAAAATCCAAAATAAATTGAAAGTTTTTATTTGAAAAAATATTACAAATGACTGACTGACTGTTTCATTGATAGACTGAATGACTTGACTTTATAGGATTATTTTATTTATTTTTAATTCTTTTACGTTTTAATAATAGTTTTATTTTTCTTTTTTTGTTTTCTTTATATTGTAGTTAAATGTATAACAAGTCAATAGAATCTATATAAATACATATGTATGCTTACCATCATAGATTAATAAATATTTCAATTTAAATTTTTTTTAATTCTATTTAATTAATTACTACGTTAGATACTATATGTATGTATATGTACACTTAAAATTAATTTATAAAATTGCAATTAATTTGTAATAAAACAATTACAAACTAAAAATAAATAAAGTTTTTTTTAAAACAAGATCAGTTTTGTTAAAACACAATATTAAAGCGTTAAAAAGTTTCTGGGTTTTTCATCTTCTTTTTAGATTTACTAAATTAAGGTATTTTTTGTTTTTGTTTTTATTTGATTAATTATTAATTTTAAGAAAATTTTCAACAAATAAAAATTTTTTAATTTCTTTGTGTTTTGTTTTGTTGTTGTAAATTTCTTGCTATTGGTTTTGTTTGGTTTTTTTTGTACAATTTAAGGCATATTTTAAGAATGATTAATTAATTAATGAAACGTGTTTTTTCTTTCTTTCTTTTTGAAATAAATTTTTGGGGGGGAGGGGAGTGTTTTAAAAAATAAATAAATATTTACAAAATATAATAGAATATAATTTACAATAGAAATTGGCAAATAAAAACAAGAATTTTTAACAATAATAATAGTTTTGAGTTTCTCTTTTATTTTATTTTATTTTTAAAAATAATAATGCACACTTTGTTGTTTTTTGTTGTTTTGTTAACACAATAATGCTGATGATAATGATTCTTGGAAAAACAATATCAATTTAAAATTAACATGTTCTTCTGAAACATAAGGTACATAAATCTTTCGTTTTTTTCTTAATTTTTTTCTTTTGTTTCTAAATAAGTTTTATTTATATATATAACAATACAAGGTATTAAATATTTATTTATTTATTTAATTTAATGCAATATGGTCTTAGCATATATCGTTTGTAGTAGTAGTTAATATTTTAAATATATTTGTTCTACGAAAGAAAATTTTTAAATATTATTTATTTATATTCATAATATAAATATTCACATGTATATGCATACGATTATATGTACACACTAATATTTGCACCTAGTATTTTATAAAAAAAAATTTTAAAAATTATTTAAAAATAAAAAGAAATCATTTAAAATATTTACAAATTTAAATCGATTTCGAAACAATTGCAATTCCTAAATACATAGTAACAAGAATTTTCTCTCTTATATATAAAAAAATTTATAACAGTTTAGAAAATATTTTTTTAAAAAATAAACAAAAGAGATAAGAAACAATTTTAAAAGTATTTTAAAACAATTATTCTATAAAAGATTACAAGAATATTGTTACGATACTAAAGAGCCAGAGAGAGTGAAAAAGATTCTAAAGAGAGTTTAAATATCAATAGAAAAAAATAGGGAAGTAGAGCACAATATTAAGAAAATTTTAGGTTAGGTTAGGTTAGAGGACGTGTACTTGTCAATTAAGACAAGTACAGTACCCGGAGGTTGAATTGACCCATTGTACAACGTCCTAGTTTCTCACACCACTTATGTTGTGTGTGTTAATTGTATACATGAGTGGTGGGACCTACAGTTTAAAGTCGACTCCGAACGACAGATTTTTATTTATTGAGAAACTTTTCATGGCAATTTTATTTACTCTCAGAGTTTTTGCCTGAAATCTGCTGAGAGGAAGTCGCCGAAAAAATACTTTTTGTATTTTGTCTTTGATGCCTGGCCTGGGGCTCGAACCCAGGCTTTTGCGTCTAATAAGCCAACACACTACCTACTAGACTACGGCGACTTCTTAAGAAAATCTTACTTACTTACTTAATTGTTCATTACTATCCTTTACTCAGGATTACAAGCCAGCCTCTCACACCACTTATGTTGCAAGTGGTAATTTTATATATGAGTGCCAGGGCCTACAATTTAATGTCGATTTCGAACGACAGATTTTTGAGTAACTTTTCTTGACAATTTTATTTTTTTTTACAGTACATTGATGAGTGGAAGGGGCCAAAAGACAACTCACTACTTACTGGACTACGGCGACCTATTAAGAGCTTCATTCCTGAAGAAATTTTTTTTTCGAAAAATCAGCAATGAAAGTCTGTTGTTCTAGCTCCCAATTAGAATATCTAAAATGTGAATTTATATGATTAAAGGGTGCAATTAAAAATGCAAAAAATGAGCCGTAAGAAGGTGGAATTGGCAATTTCGAATTATCCACCACACTTTCATTAACAGAACGATATTTTCGGCAGTGCATATAGTAAAGGGTGCTTTTTATAGAGGTATAGAACTTTAAGTTGGCATTACTTTTCAAGATGGCGACCGATTTAACAGCTGTCAAGTGATTTATTCTCCGTTTGGTTTGGCAATTCATCATGAATAGACTCACGCCTGAACAACGCTTGCAAATAGTGCAATTTTATTTCGAAAATAATGGTTCTGTGCGGAAAACGTATCGCGCACTACGTCCATTTTATCGTCGACAAAATCGTCCATCAGAGCAGTTAATTCGATTAACCATGGAACGTTTTCGCACCACGTTTACTCTTATTGATAACTCGCATCCCCATAGACGCTGTACGGTGCGTACAGAAGAAGCTATTGCTGCTGTAGAGCGTAGCATTGAGGAAGACCCGAATGAGTCCATCCGCCATCGAGCACAGGAATTGGATCTGTGTCCATCCACTTTATGGAAGATTTTGAGATGTGGTTTCAACAAGACGGCGCAACATCTCACACAGCTCGTGCCACAATAGATTTATTGAAAGACACGTTTGGTGACCGCCTAATTTCACGTTTTGGACCTGTGAATTGGCCTCCAAGATCTTGTGATTTAACACCGCTAGACTACTTTCTTTGGGGCTATGTAAAGTCATTGGTCTATGCGGTAAAGCCACAAACGCTTGACCATTTGGAAGACAACATTCGCCGTATTATTGCCGATATACGGCCACAAATGTTGGAAAAAGTCATCGAAAATTGGACGTCCAGATTGGACTACATCCGCGCCAGCCGTGGCGGTCATATGCCAGAAATCATATTTAAAATGTAATGCCACAAGATTATCTTTCGGATAAATAAAATTCATGTCAATCGAATAATCCATCGTTGTTTTATTGCAACTTAAAGTTCTATACCTCTATAAAAAACACCCTTTACAATGATGTTGAGGTGGCGCCATTTTTGCGCATTCTTCATTTGCCAATCGATTCATATCCATAAATTTCAAACCATTTACAAAATAAATGATAATTCACGTGAAAGATTTTTTAACAACTGATAGACAGCCTTATCAGAATGGCAGTTTCGAAATCTGTAAATAGATTACCCCATATATTGATTACGATGGCACCAAACTGGACTAAAGGGCGACAAGATAATTGATCTTGATCTACCTTGAGCCACTGGTTTTATTTTAGAAGGCAGCGAGGAACTATATTCCACTCTATTTTGTAAATTAATTAACACATTGACTGCCGACTACGAGATAACTCGTAGATTGTGTTCCCTTCTAGGATGCCAACTACGAGTTATCACGTACTCACTAAACCTGCCATTTTTATGTAGCTACGAATAATATCGTATTATATCTGTGCAAATATCGATAAATGGCTTCTGGGAAAATAACAGAAAGTTAATGTTGACTTGCTCGGCCAGTTTTCTGAAAATTGCCGCGGCAATCAAGGTGTTAAAACCAAAATTTTAAAACTGTTTCGTTGAAAATTAATCGAAAATAAAATAAAAAATAACAATAATTTATAAAAAAATACAATCCCGTATCTAATTCGTTTATTTGAATACTTTTAAGTGAAGCTTAAAAGTATGATAAACTATTTTCGTTTAATACTCGTTTTCTAACAAGAGATTTGCAAGCAAATATCACAGATATCAGCTTATAACTCATGAAATTGGAAGAGTTATAGTGATTTCAGATAAAATAAACAGTGAATTCAAATTTAAAGGAAATCATAATTATTTAGAAGCAAAACAAAACATTATTAGCGATTATGGATATCAATCGAATCCAATGGTTAAGTTGCTAGCTGCCAAGCAAAGCCAGAGGCGGCACTAGGGTCGTACTTCACCCAGCCTCTTTACATGCAGACTTCTATGCGATCGTCATTAACGATCAGTACCACTACGAACTTATCGGAAGACGTGTCTAGGATAAGTGGCAGAAGCGTTGAGTCCACAGTTCAGAATGTTGTGTGATCACAAGTTTTCGGCATTCTATCGATGATGGCGGAACCAGCTTGCTGTTGGGCTTGGTTAAAACCAGTATGATACTGATGACTGTTTTTTTTTACAGGGCATTGCAGCCGAACTATGCAATGAGAATGAGCAAAAAGCTCTTCGCCTGTAACTTTACAGCATTTCGTTGGAACTATATTTTTGAAGTTTTAAATCTACATTTAGGTCCGCCGCTTAGCTGATCTCCGCTCTCCTTTCCTTATTCCCAACAAATCTAACTATTTTCCTAAATTTTTCTTTTTATCTTTTGTACTTGTACAGGGCGATCACAAGAAGTTCAATGACTTTCGATAGAAATTCTATTTGCCGTTACGACAGTATATGTATGTCCTCAAACCTAACCTTACTTAACTGAGATTTCCTCAGTTGTCTCTATTGCACAGTTGTATTGGATAAAAAGAAGATTACAAGTCTTTCTTTGAAATCTTTTTCTTTCAAATCGAAATACCTAATAATTGGAGATTTATTGCACTTCTTTTAATTGATAACATAACCTATTTTTGATGTAAACATACGTCATATTGTAGAGTCCTAAAACAAAATTAGTCAAGATACTCTGAAACAGTATTTTTATATCGCATCACAGAAAAGTGGCTTAAAATTTCAAAATTTTTATAAAAATGTTACCTCTTCACCATGTTTTCTGTTTATTTATAAGCTTTTTCACTGTCTCTCTCACCCTCTCTCACTCTCTCTCTCTCGCTCTTGATAACTTTCAGTTTTCTCTGTGCCATAAAATTGTTTTATCTTTTGGCCCGTTTCTGATACCTACTGCAGGACGTAGGCAATAACCCCGAATTCTAGTAACTTATTTTCTTGCGTAGCTTTAGAGATAAACGCTGCTGTTGATGGCGATGCTGTTGTTGTTGTTGGTGATCGCGTGATTGTGTAGGAGGTTCTACGGCCAATACTGCGGCACCGGAACCATATTTAGCACTGCGTGGCATATACAGACCTTGGCTGGTGGGTGTTGGTATGCCAGATGTTGAAGCTGAAGTGGAAGTAGAAGAGGCTGTGGAAGAATTTAAATGGGAGACGGCGGTTGATGTTGCCACTGCTGCTGCTGCTGCTGATTGACGGTGGTGTCGAGTACGAAAACTGCCACCACCGCTAGTTGTTGTTGTTGTTGCAGTTGCTGTTGTTGATCCCATTGAGCTGCTATTATTGTTGCCGCTGTTGTTATTGTTGTTAATATTGCTGGCATTTACTTGATTGCTGGTCTTTCGCAGCAATTTGTTGTTGTATTCATCACACTTATCCTTCTCGATACGTGTACTGCTCAGCGAACGTTTATTACGCTTGATATGACTAAAAGCTCCACTACTACTGGGTATACCCGTCGGTGTCGCCGTCATCGCCGTCGTTGAGGATGATGGCAAGGATCTTTGTGATGTACGACTAAGACGATTTGTATCTAAATTTTGTGGAGTTGTGGGCATGGAGGAGGTGGAACAAGGCATAGGAGTATACGACATTATATAATGGGGAGGTGGTGTTGTGAAATTGTTGGAAGTGTTGGTGGTTGTGGTGGCAAGGATTATGGGGGGAGTTGGGGGAGCAGAAGAAGAAGATGATAAGAAATTTATGTTTAATTGTTGTGTTTGTTGTTGTACTATTTGATTATTATTATCTATGATTAAATTACTGTTTGAATTATGTGTTGTGGTGTTGGATTTGAGGGTTTCAGCATCAGAAGAGGAATTTGAGTGATTGGCAGAGGTACAGGAGGATTTTGTATTGGTACGCAGTATACGTTCTTCTTCCAATTTATTATTGCTATTACTACATGTGTTGTTGTTGCTGGTTGTTGTTGTTGTACTACAACTGTTATTGTTGTTACTTAAATTTTTGTTCATATTGCCACCCACTGTTGACGGTATGGGATTCGAATTCAAATCCAACGTAGCCGAACATGAACGTGTTGCAATGCCACTACCACTGCCACCGCCACCACCACCAGCTAATTGTATGGACGAAGGTAAAGCTGATACATCACGATAGTAACGGGCCGTGGTTATGGTACAAGGTGGTGCCTGTTGAAGTTGACCAACGCCACTACTGCCGCTACCACCACCACCATCTTGATGGCGGTGATAGCGCAAACGTGAACGTCCTCTCAGTGTCATGTGATGGTGTGATGATGCCGGTACATTTACACCTGCTGCCGACAATCTATTGGAACTTCTGGAAGGTGGTATGGTAGCGGATGAGCCCACAATGCCGCCTGCATGGCTAATAGCTGTATTCAGATCTATTAGAGCAGCAGTGGCTCTCACTATTGGTATTTTACTTTCATTTGTGGCGGAACTAATCAAAGTGTTGTTGTACGTTTTAGTCTGTTTATTCAGGCTACTTAATGTAGGCGATGTTACATCATTGCGATGATGTTGCTGTTGCGTTAATAAGGATGTTGTTGTTGTTGCTGTGTTGGTGTTGGTATTACTATTGCTATTAATATTATTATTGGCGGCGGCAGTGACACTGTTGGAATTTTGCTGCTGTTGTTCAGCCTTACGTAAATGCATTAGACCCATTCTTTGAATTTCAATATCATATTTACACATGGTTAGTAGCAGAAGTATTTGTTTAAATATGTATTTACAAATAAATTTGAATTTTTTTTTGGTATATGTAGTATATATGTATATAGGTGTGTATTTTACATATAGAAATCCCAGGACAATCACCGCATTTGGTATAGAGAGACAGAGAGAGAGAGAGAGAGAAAGAAAAATAGAAAAAATAAATTTTGTAGAAAAAGAAAGTATAAAATAGAGCAAAATATTGTATTAATTTTATGAATAAAATATACTTTTTTCTCTTTTATTATAGAAAAAATGAGAATAATTTTAAAAGAAAACCATGTTGCAAAACTCCAAAGGCTAGTACAGTACAAAAGATGCGTAGAATCCCACTTTTATGTTATCATAAGCCATTCCGATAGCTTAAACCATACGGAAAGCCTTAAGGTAATTGATACAAAAGCAATACTTCTTTATTTTCCTATATAAAGGAATTCAGTAGCTTACAGATTACAAGTGATAACGTTTTTTTACAATAATATCCTGCACTACATGCCATAGTCAATCTTTTGTCTTTTTATATACATTGTCGAAGGCCTACCTAATTCAAAATAGTTTAACAATCGAAAGGAGGGTGTTCTTCACTGTATTGAGAAAGAAAAAGAATTGGCAAACTCTGCTAGTGCTAAGAAGTACGTACTTTTGGGTTAAAAATTTTATAAAAAATAAAAGATTTCAACTCAATTCTTATATTTTTTATCTCAGTTATGTCTTATATTGCACTATCAAGAGACAATATAGAATAATTATAGCTCATTGTACCATATTAATGAGGGAAAGACATTCACTGATAACACGAAGCATACCTTCTTTCAGTGCAATCAATAGTAAAACAAAAAAGTGGTTATGGAAGAAAGAATTGGGCCTCCAACGTCAGTTCATCGGCAATACAATTTCTACTGTTACCACTTTTGTCCTGGAACCGATATAAGAGTTACCTTTGACTGATCCGTAATTTCCCTGAGAAATAATCTGCATTCATGAACAAGAACTGACGTTGAAAATAGTGTCGTTAGGGAATTATTCGCGAATTGGCTTTTATGTGTTCGTTCTGACAAGAGAAAATCGTAAAGCACTTACTGCACCTTTAACTTTTTCGACTGCAGAAAATAAAGTAATCTTTTACTGACTTGTATCAAAGAATATGGATATAAAGAACACGCATCATGTAGAAGTAAAATTTCTTATGGCGGGTCGTAACATTACGACCCGCTCTCACCAAAATATTATTAGAAATCATTTCTTGATGAGAGGGAGGAAGACAGAAGGAAAATGAACACAAACAAAGAGCGTAACAATGTGCTGCTCTCATCGTACGTATGTACATGTGTAGGTATTCTTGTGTTTTTTGATTTAGTTGTCGATCAGACTGCGACAAGAACCCATTTTTCGTGGATGTTTTATCATTTTATTTCAGAATAACACTCGAAGAATATTTTGTGTTAAAAATGTTCTATGTCATTAGCTGGTCGTATTCTATTTTGTCCCATAGTATAATTTTTTTTAAATGCTTTGGAATGCTCGTTTTTTCTTCTTTAAAAAAAATTGTTTTTTTATTCTTTTTATTTATCTAAAAAACATGGCCTAATTTTTAAGCCAAAGATGGATAGCTTTATGTTCTTTTAATAATAAAATCGATGTTTTATTTTATTTTTATTTATCCAAAATTATTAAGCCAAAAATGATAGACAGCTTTACATATGTATGTTGATGAAATGAAAATAAAAATGGATTATATTACTAACACTTTTATATGGCTGTAAATAAATAAATTCTCTCAACTTATTTTCTCTCTCTCACTCACTAATCCATAACCATAGGCATGTGTTAACCTAGAGGAAAATTGTTAGTAATAATTTCAAGTCTACTTATTAACCCAATGATATGTATATGTGATCGGAAAATATAGAAAAATTGTACTGCACTAAATCCCTAAAGACACCGTATTTAACTTGGCAAGTATTCTTCCAAAAATCGAAATCATTTCTCATTGATATTAGTGAATTCTACTGTGATATTTCTTTGGGTGTATCATTGAAGTCTGAAAAAAGCGACATGAACCTTCTTCTTTAAAAGCTGACAAGATTTATATGCTCTTTTTAACGAACATTCTTGATGTTCGTGTCCTATGTGTGTAAAAAGCCGAAGATGTTCTTCCCCTGAGGGACATTGGTGCCGACGTCTGTTTTTAACACCAGAAAAATAAATAAAAAGTGGTCAAACAACAAAAACGCACGATGAGAACAACACATTGTTACGCTCTTGGTTCCTGTTTCCTTCCCTTCTATCTTTCCCCCCGCGTTTTGAAATATTTTTGAAAAATATTCCAAAATATGTTAAAATGCACATTCTTTATACTTTATTTTCTTTGCTTGTATGTTTAAATTAACGAACACCTGGCGCCCTAATGCTGCAAGTACAAGATATATGATACATTTAAACTTCCATTCGATTTATATTTGCAACATGGTTTCCTTTAAACTTGGCGAAACACCTGCGAAATTGGACCTTGGAAAAAGATTGATTTAAATAAATGGAAAATAATTATAAAAGTTTAGGGCATGTTAAGGGAGCAAACCATAAGCCAATTAAAAAAATAAAAAAAATACCACAACTAGCTACCAAAAGTATGGGAGAAAATAAAACAAGGGACAAAAGACAAAGAAAACCAAAGGGGGTAAGGTAAATAAAATAAAACAAAAATAAAAAAATACAACAACAATTTGGTTTTAGAGTGAATTTCATTTTTTTTAATTTCTGTAAATATTTATTGAATCACAAAACATGCATAAGAACAAAGTTATTATTAATAATCATAATAATTAACATATACATACTTTAATTAGGTGTAAAATAAAGTTAATAATTTTATACAAAAACATGGGATTTTTAAATTTTGATATCTACAGAAATAGGTTTTTTTCTATTTGCAATTTTTTTTTTGTTTCTTTTAATAAAAAAAAACTAAATTAATTTATAAAAACAACAATAAAAGATTGTACAGAAAAGGGTGTTAAAATATAAAATTTTGTATAATAAAATAAAATATAAAAGAACAATAAACATGATAATTTATTTATAAGTAGTTTTAGTTGCTGTTTAATATTTAAAAAAAAGACAACAAAACAAATAATCTATTACAATTACAATAGGAATTTGGATGGTAGATAGAGGCTATTGTATTGATTTATAAAAATAAATAAAATTTTGTAAATAATTTAAAAAAATATTTGAAAAAACAGAATATCTAATAAGTAGTGCTTACGAGGCAGTTCTTGATTTGTTGATTTGTATAAAAAAAAAATAAATCATATTAACAATTTAGAATTTTTTTCATTTTTTCTCTTTTTTTACATTTTTTGTAAGCATTACGTCTTCTTAAACAATTTAAAGCATTTAATTTTGAGGAGCTTGAAGAATAAATGGCAGGATGGTTTTATTATTTAAGTGCGTGACGATTAAAGTATTGCATAAGACTTTCCTTAAAGCTTGTTTTGTTTTGTTTTGTTTTGTTTGATTTCATTTTCGAAAGAAACATAAATTATAGAAATTTTTTTTTATTATTCTATTATAAAAAATTTAAAAAAAAAAGAACAAAAAATAATTGTATGTAATTATATAAAATAAAATTGTTAATAAAAAAATTGTAAAACTAAAGTTAAATAAACCAAAAAAAACTGTATATTAATAAGTATTTAAGAATATGTATTTAACATTTCTAACAAACACCAGCTGCAATGTTAAGTGGATGGATAGAATCGTTATATTTTATTAAACGACAAATAACACTTTATAGACTATGTTGTCTATAATTCATGTAAATTATTAACGAAAACACGTAATAGCGCTGAAAATATTACCAATTTTACGCTACTGTAGCAACCAAACAGCTAAATTAATGGCAACAACGATTATTTTGTGGCAAGCAAAAATTATTAAAATTGACAGTACACGCGAGCGATAGTGTTCTCATTTTATTGTCTTTTCTGTTTATTTTATTGAAATAGACTGAGCTAATCACATATGTAGATTTTAACTTGAAATCGGTATATATTTACAACAGGGTTCACTATTAAATCTACAACACTTGTGAAATTGTTAAACACTCCAAATTTGTTCTCCAAATACGTTTTTGTAAAAGCTAAGGCCACTATACTAAACTCTACTAACAAAAACTCTAAAAAAATATAACTTGAAATATAAACACCAGTAAAATATGAGGCAGCGTCATATCTTAAGGAACAGTGGGACATACAGTGTTGGAAAAAACAATAGAAACAATTACTAGTTCATCATTAAAATGTTGTATACTTTTTCGTTATAAACTTTTATTGTTGGAAATCACTGTCAAATTCTTGCTAATGTAACGGGATTTTATTATTTGCTTTCTTCTCTTTTAATTTATTAGTTTTCAGGAAAAAGTAAGAAAATACGTAATTTAGCTGGAAAAATTAATAGAAACGTTATTCTAAAACCGTGTTTAAATTTAAAATAAATAAACTTTTTACATGAAATATTTAGAAGTGGTAAAAATTGAGTTAAAATACCTTTTTTTGACCATTTGTAAAATTTTCGGGTTGAGTGTGTGTTTTAAATCTTTCAAAAAATGGGTCGAGGTGTTCATACCACTGATGCTGAAAGAAATGTTATCCTTAAGTTAAAATCTGATGGCTTATCACTTGGAAAAATAGCCCACATAATGAAGTGTTCTAAACATAAAGTATTTAAGTGATTCAGTATACAAAAAATATCGAAACTAGAGGAAGAAAGAGGAAAACGACCACGCGTTTTGATCAAATTTTAGTACGTCACTCCAAAAATAAAATTTTTTTGAGTCATCTAATGGGCTTAAAAATATACTAAATGCTCCAGTAACAAGCAGTACTATAAGAAATCGGCTCGAAGTCCAAGGTACCTCTTTTAAGTAAAATAAAAATATGCAAAAAAGGTTACAATTTGCCAGATAACACCAAAGTCGGAAAAATTGGAACAAAGTGCTCCATCAGACGGAAAATGTTTTGTTCGTCGCCCTGCCAATAAAGAGTTTGATCCAAAATGCACAAAAAAGACAGTCAAACAGGGTTGCGGGTCCCTAATGATATGGGGATGTTTTCAACGTTTTTTGATGCGTTTCTATTATTTTTTCCAACACTGTATTTGTTAGAAAAAGATCCTCAGCTCTACACACAATACACGTCTCATAATGTAAGTTTGTTTCAGAGAAACATAAGGGCTTGTATGTCAGTCAGACGCTTAGCTAGAAAAACTTGATTAATGAAATTGTTATAAAACAAAGAAAATTGAGGAGATTCTTTACAGGAGATAGAGCTCTTGCAGCAAATATCACGATTTTCAATCGCTTGAAAATTCAATCACTAACTCTCGGGGAAAATAGGCTTTACACAATAGTTCTTTAAGCGGGTATGATATAAAAAATATAAGACTATTAAAGTCAGTGCATCTCACATGGCTACTGTGCTAATAATAACGGGTGATTTTTTAGCTATTATCTTTTTGGCAACACTGGTTTAAATAGCTCACGCACGTTTCGTGTTTTGTTTCACTGTCAAATATCTTCAGTTTGGTCTATAATTTAACCAAGAATCGAATCGTCTTACAAACGAACAACGCTTGCAAATCATTGAATTTTATTATCAAAATGCGTGCCCTGTTAAGAAAGTTCATCGCGCGCTTCTTCCATTTTATGGTCAGTATAATCGACCCACTGAAGCGGCTGTTCGGGCTATTGTGACTAAATTTCGCACCAAATTTACATTGTTGGACATTAAACCACCAACACGCTTACGTAGAGTGTGAACGGAAGAAAATATCGCAGCTGTAGCGGCCAGTGTTAATGATGACCATCAATTATCGATTCGTCGCCGTTCGCAGCAATTGGGCCTCTGTTACTCAACAACGTGGAAAATTTTGCGCAAGGATTTATGTGTGAAGTCTTTCAAAATACAGCTGGTACAAGAATTGAAGCCGAACGACCTACAGCAATGCAGAATTTTTAGTGAATGGCTCTTTGAAGGTTGACCGAAGATCCACTTCTTTATTGAAAAATTGTGTTCAGCGACGAAGCTCATTTTTGGCTCAATGGATACGTAAATAAGCAGAATTGTCGATTTTGGAGTGAAGTTCAGCCAGAAGCATTGCAAAAAGTCACAGTTTGGTGCGGTTTATGGGCTGGTGGCATCATTGGACCGTACTTCTTCAAAGATGCTGCGAATCGTAACGTAACTGTGAATGGTGAGCGCTACCGTGAGATGATATCCAACTTTTTTTGCCCAAAAACCAAGAGCTTGACTTGCATGACATGTGGTTTCAACATGCACGCACGCGTAACAATGGCCTTATTGAGAGGCGAGTTCGGTATACATTTTATTTCACATTCGGGACCGATCAATTGGCCGCCTAGATCGTGCGATTTAACGCCTTTAGACTAATTTGTGTGGGGCTATGTTAAAGCTCATGTCTATACAGACAAGCCCGCTTCAATTGACGCATTGGAAGACAACATTGAAGCATTTATTCGTGAGATACCGGTCGAAATGTTGGAAAGAGTATACCAAAATTGGACTAAGCGGATGGACCATTTGAGGCGCAGTCGCGGTCAACATTTGCATGAAATAATCTTCAAACATTAAATTATATGGACCGTACTATCGATTCAAATAAAGATTTCATGCATTTTTCTGAATTTTATGTGTTTTTTTTTTGAAAAGTTGTCCTATAGCTCTTAAAAAATCACCCATTATATCAAATGATTATGAATTTCTTAAATTCCTTCAGTTTTTTAACGAAAAACAAAAACAAAAACAGAAGGTATTAAAGTACTATAGATGGGTAACACTTTCAGCGCAGGCAGGCCACTGTTGTATATACTTAAAAATCAGGTTAGCAAAAGTAGATTTAAAATTACTTTATAAATTATATATTGCACAAAGAAATAAGCGTATTAAGAAAATATTTGTTTTTAGAATTATTAATAAAAAATATTATTGCAACTAATGTTAAAAATTAATTATTATATTAAATATAAATACATACAAAACAAACTACGATATTAGAATTAAATTTAAAAATAATAAAAAAAAAATTTTCCATTTAACTAAACAACATAACCCATAAAAAATATTAAAAAGAAAACAATAACGCAATATTGAACGGCAATATGAACAAAAAGCAACTTTAAAATAAAAAAATATAACACACGCAAGAGAGTTTTTCAAACAAAAAAAATTAATTTGAACAGCACTTTGAAGGTACGAGTAATTTGTGATTTTTGTCAACAAATTGAATTTAAAATTGACAAACTTAAGTGTTTATAATTAATAAATGAATGGCAAGAATAATAAAAAAATAAAACAAAGACTTGATAATTGTTTAAATTGGGGAATAAACAAACAAATATTGGGGGTTGTAAATGTCATCAAAAAGAAACAGAATCTTAAAAAAGTAGAGGGGAGTGGATATTTAAAGATAACAACAACTTACCTTTTGCTATAAAGAGCTAAACTGCGTGCTCGTGTTGTTATTGCATTATTAATTGTATTAAGATTTGTTGATGCTGTTGATGTTGTTGTAGTTGTTGATGATGGTGGACCAACACTATGGTTATTATTAATATTGTTGTTGTTGTTGTTGTTATTGTTAATATTATTACAATTATTGTTATTACTGTTGTTTGTGTTATTATTATTATTGTTGTTGTTATTGTTATTGTTATTATTAATATTATTCAATAGATTGTTATTAACTGCTGCTACCATAGCTGCTGCATTATTATCCATACAACCCGATACTGTAGAACTATTGTTGCTAGTGATGTTCAGCACATTAACCAAATTGTTATTATTACGGAACGGTTGTGAACGAGCACGTGCCTGCCGCAAAGGACTTTCAGTTTCCCTAGAAAATTTTTATTTTTCAAAAAAAAACGCATTATTCTCTCTCTCTCTTCTGAAACAAAATTGCACAAAATATATTACCCTGTACTACCGCCAGAACGTGAATTATGTTGCCTACGCATAGCTTTGATTTGATTTAGTTTATCACCCTGAGTTTGAGCCTTGGTCTTCTCTATAGCCGCCTGACACATTTTTACCGTCGATGCTATGGTGGGCCTTTGTAAGGCCGCTGCTGGTTCATAGTTTGACCATGGTTTTTTCAATTTCTTTTCGGAATACAAAGGTGTTGTTACACTGCTACTTGTTGTATTGGTGGTGGTTGTTGTAATAGCTGCACTGCAGTTTGTTGTTGCTGCTGTTGTTGTATTCACATTATTCATTAACGTATGGCCATTACCCATCATAGGTGGTGTTCGATGCAATGTGATTTCGGCTAAAACTGGTGTTATACCACCACCACCACCTCCTCCCGTAGGATTTGTTGCTGTTTTTATATTCGTCGGAGCTATTTTCGCTGTCGCCGCATTAACACTAGGTGACTTACGTCTACGTGATACAATAAATGTACTGTTCGTATTCGAGGTGGTCGAATCTTCTTCCGTTTCGTAAACATCATTATCATTATCACTGGCACTGGTAGGCGGTGTTATGGCACGATCTTTGACCGCCATTAGAACACGTGTTCGCGTTATCGTCTTGTTTCCATTCTCATACGATTCTAACGAATCCAATTGATTCGAATCCGTTTGATCCTCTTCATTCAAATGCATTGTGTCCACTTTTTGTGAAATACCTTTAACGCGTGTCATTAACATTTCGGTATTGTTTTCGTTCGAATGCGTCTGACCAGAAGAACAGGCTTTATACAATACACTATAAATGCCATATTTGTGTACAGGACAACAAGTACCGCTGCGCTTGCGCATGCGTTCACCTTCAGACCATAGCCAAGATTGTTTGCTAAATTTACAGCAGAAGAAGAAAAATTTTAAAAATGTTTAAATACGTCAGTGCATTCGAGGATATTAAATAGAAAAAATAATTACTCTTCCATCCATTGCTGTTGATGGCCAATCACAGAGCCAGGACGGCACAAGCGTAACCAGGCAATAGCTTCCAGGGCAGAGAAATTATAGTGTTTCATTATATAAGCACCAATTAAACTGCCTGTGCGTCCAAGACCGGCTGAAAAAATTAGAAAAAATTTTAAATCACATTAATTATCGAAAAATAGTGTTTGAATGGAAGACTTGATTAATTTAAGAAAGAAGAAATTTTGTTTTAAACATGAGGTCTAATCAACAGGGAAGTGTTTACTTCGTAACAGGTATACATATATAGTACTTGAGCCAATGTAGCATAAAAGCATTTGTCGTCCGAAACAATCTCTTGAAATTTAGATCAGAAAAAATTTATAATCGGACGAACTACGTTTAAATTTAAGATGACCAACACAAGGATCCATTCTACTGAATTGTCCATTTAAATATCCTTCTCCCCTATCGAGTTATCCATTCTCTCTCTTAGTAGCTACATTGGCTTTCCCCTACAGTCCAAACATTCGAAAACGAATGAAATTTTTATGAAAATTGTTTAAGAAATCGAATGATTCGCCAATAGGCCACGATTTGGATTAGGAAATGCTCTATGCAGTTATTGTGGGAATGTTCGGTGGTCCATTAAACCTAAAAAGGAGATTTTCGTTGGTTCACTACTAGGCTGCTTAACAGATTGCATCTGTTACTGAAATTAAAAAATTATTTGCTCCTGTCTCTGTCTCTACATAGACTTTCCACTTTTTCCTGATAGTCTAATGGAAATAGTTTTACTGGATCGATCACTAAATTCATTAATTTTTCAGGCTACGTATGCACAAGTAAGCCTTGATTTATCAAAGGTGGCACTTTATCTTATCTTATATCTTCACTACGTAACGGAATGAAAGTATCTTCTCTCTGCATTGCTAGTTATAACTACGAGATCAAAATCGAGGCTGTAGTCAAATGAAATTGTCGTGGATCTTATAACGGCTTAATGTAGTAATTTGTTATGATAATTGGATATCAATAACTCAATAATAATGATGGAATTTCAATATGTTTAATCACTTTATAAATAATTTTTATTTTTTCCTCTCTTACCTTTACAATGCACTGCTATGGCTCCTTTTGTCGTCTCACATATCGTTAAAAACTTCTTTAATATCAAATCACTGGGCGTACTGCCATCAATGAAAAATAAATCTTTGTGCTCAAAACCGGCATTTTCAAAACTGGAAGCATGATAGACCTTGGCATTCAAACGTATTATTGTGGTTACGTTATTGGCGCGAAAATATTCAAAATAGGTTTCCGGCGAATGGCAGGGATAACCATTTGGCAGTGTTTTCGATTTCTGATGAGGACCACAAAACGCAATAAATTTCTGCGGTACAATCCAATTGAAATCACCATTCTCAACACGTTCATAATATTCATATTCCTCGGCATCGAAGTCATCGAAATTAAAGAAACCGGCCTTTAAAGCTTTAAATATGGCATTTAAACAATCGATAAGAGAAATTTTATAGCCCGAAGGGCCATAGGAAGCATCACAGAATCTGGTGTAGGCAGGTATATCGCCCATAACCAGTGGGCGATAGGCTTCTTCGGGGGTCTTGTTGAGGTAAATTATCTGAAATTCAAAAAATATTATTTCTAATACGAATAGGATTTGGAGAACAAAAGAAAGTAAACTTACCGAAAAAGCTCCAATTAAATAGGCGGCATTAACACGTTTAGCCGGATTCATGGAAGTGTAATGTACAATTTTCTTATTGGCCAAGATTTTATTATTCAATTTGGCATTTAACTTCTGGCAATAACGATACAGCATGCAAATATTCAAGGGGCCAAAATCATTGTAAAAGTTCTCATAAATGAAATCATCATCGATGCTAAAATAATGACTGGTGGCGGTATTTTTCGGTTTGAAATTCTTCTTAAAGGCCACGAAATACAAACGGTCTGTAATAAAAATGAAAATTTTATTAAATTTGTATTTAAGATGCGCAACATTTTTATGAAATAAAATAACAGAATAAAAAAACTTTCGTTATATAAATATTTATTTTAATTGCAAAATAGAAAAAGTAAAGAGGAGTGGTGTTTGGATTTGGTTGTCTTAATTAAAATTTAATGTGTGGCATTTACGTGCCACACATTTGTTACCTAAAAGACCTACCAAAAAAAAAAAAAATAAAGCAAAGTGAAGCACTTACAAAAACCTTTTATAAAAACTTTCAACAGTTGGCAAAACAACAAGGAGAGAAAAAAAGACGTAAAAGAATAACAACAAAGGGTTACCAAAAATAAAAATAGAAAAAAAGAGAAGAGAAAGAAAGGAAAAATAATTCTATTCAAAATTTTAATGATGGCGTTATGAAAGATGTTGCATGTTGCACGTTTAGATGTTGATTTTGATTTTGAGCTGCACAATACAAATACAATTGAATTGAATAAAATAAAATGAAATAAAATAATAAATGGATTCCAAAATTTAAAGCGTGCAAATTCGAAATGCCATCAACATTTGGCGATTATGGTTTCTGTCGAAAACCACCAATAACTATTGAATAACAACAACACAAACAATAGCAATTTGCAATAGAATATTGCCAAAAAAAAATTATATAAACTAATAATATCGACTTGCAATCTGATGAACTCTTTTAAACAGTGTGAAATAAAATTTTCAAAAAATTTTGAATTCGTATTATGATTTCAGATTCGTACTCTAAAATAAATAAGAAATAATCTCTAAATCAAGATCACATCAGTATTGTTATGACCACAGCTGTAGGCTTAAATTTCCATAATTAACAGTATATTCAAGAATTGGCTATGCTCTTCATCAAGACTTTTATGGAAGTCTATTAAGATGGTTCTAAACTAGAAAACTAAAATAAAACTCGATCTTAAGATAGCTCTCCGAATCCTTAATGCCCATAATTATACTGCGGAATTGCTCTTTAGAAGAAATCTTATCCGACAAGTTTAAACTTCAAGTCCTAATTGTTTGGCATATGCCGCGACTACTCGACTCTTGTGATAGTTTTTTATCAATCTATTACTGGGTCCTAGTCACAGAAACTCTTACTCTTTCACATATGAAAACAGATATATGTATGTACCAGAGGTCAGCAATGAGTATTCAAAACGATGAGTAGATTCGAATCATACTTATAATTTCTGATACTTATACGCATTCATACTGATTTTAATGTCATACTTCTACTACTTATACGCAAAGTTTGAAATACTCATGGTAGTCGTACTTAACAATACACATGATGTTATTGATTTCGACTCTCCATGACTCATCGTATACACGAATCACAAAATAAGTATGATTCGCGTACGAACACTACAATACTCACAAGATGGTTATGTGTTTGCGCTGCTTGCTGTCTTTGTCTTTTTTGTTTATGTGTCTTTCTTCTTTCTTTGTAAATGCAACAACAACTAAGACTGTAAATTTTGACGAATGATTCGAATCACTCGAATCATTTATAAGTATTATAAGTAATTTTCTAAATTTATGAATCTGAATGAGTAGCCGAATGGGTCAAACATAGTTCGAATGATATGAGTTTGATGTCAACGTTGTACTCATACTCATTGCAACTTGTACTTATAAATCAATGTAGTACTGAGTACGAATGAATCAGAGTAGTTGGATTTGAATACTGTTGACTCACACATACTCAAAATTTCATGAGTACTTATGAGTAGCGAAAAAGCGATTCATTGCTGATCTCTGGTATGTACGTCTAACGTCAGTTAGGCTGCCCAATCGGCACACGTATTTATTGGTTGCTGATAACTCCTGGGCAGAGGAAAATCCTGCTTCATTGCCAAACTAACTTGGCCTTAATTGGATAAGAAAGGCGCCAATTAACTAAATAGATTAGATCGTAAGGACATTTCTGTCACAATCCCTATTCTCAAGGGTTAATGCGTAGTTATACAGACACTCTCTGCTTTCCTGCATATGACTTCTGTAGAATTTGGAGATCATTGGAGTAGAAAGAGAGTATTATCGAAAGTGTAGATCCACGCAGACCACGAAAGACTGCTGAGAGGAAGTCACCGAAAGAAATATTTTTTCATATTTAGTTCTGTTCGAGATGTCTGAGCTGTAGCTTAAACCACATCCTCGTGTCTAATAAGCCAACATACTTTCTACTAAAGGGTCTGCCAAATAACTTTTTTTTTGAAAATGCTTTAAAAAAAACTACTGACTTTTTTCTCAAATTTCTTTTTTTTATTTGAAAGTACAATCCTTCCGGTTAATAATGGAAAATAATTTCATTCAAATGGCTGCCTCGGCTAGCCATGCAGTAGCTTACAAAATCGGTCCAATTTTTAAGCACATTATCGATTGTGTGCAGCTGTATTTCACCAATGGCTTCACGAATATTGTCTTTTAAAGCGTCAATTGTCTCTGGCTTGCCGGCGTAACACTTATCTTTGACGGCACCCCACAAATAATAGTCTAACGGTATCAAATCGCAGCTCCGAGGTGGCCAAACGACATCTGCTCTGCGGCTGATAATGCGATCTTCAAAAACAGGGCGCAAAACATCGAGTATAGCTTCGGCTGCGTGGCACGTAGCGCCGTTCTGTTGAAACCAAATGTTGCCAATATCCTCCTCATCAATTTTTGTGAACAAAAATTCGTTCAACATGGCCCGATAACGATCGCCATTGACTGTAACGGCCACTCCTTGCTCATTTTCGATGGAAAAATGGCCCAATTATGCCTCTGGACCAAAATCCGCACCAAACAGTGACTCGTTTTGGGTGCGTCGGCTTTTCAATGTATGCGTGCGGGTTTTCTGTGCCGCAAATGCGACATTTTTGGTTGTTTACATACCCGCCGAGATCAAAATGAGCTTCATCTGAAAAGATGATTTTTTTGCCAAAATCGGCATCTTCTGTAAATCGATCGCAGGTCCACTTAGCGAAGCGAAAACGCAATGGATGGTCAATTGGCTTCAACTCCTGAACCAATTGGACTTTGTATGGCGTCATGCCAAGGTATTTATGCAAAATTCGTCTCAATGATGTCTCGGAAATGTTCAATTGTTGAAGACTGAATTGATGTTGATGGCGTTTCACTCACACTTTCTGCCACAGCAGCAATATTCTCGGGTGTACGCACTGTTTTTGGCTTGGCGGACCCGATACTACAACAGCAACTTCAAGGGAACTCTAATTGATCTCAATTATTTGAAGTATATTGTTAGGCTATACATATCTAAGCATATGCTAGAGGATAGCGTCAATCAATAGAATATATTTTCGACTCCTAAAATTCCCTCCTATTGGACACCGCTACTTTAGGTAATATGAGTGTAAAACGAGCAATTTAAAATCCTAGAACTTGCACGCTGAGACATTTTTGTAAGAATGCCTTACGCGCTCAATTGAACAAGATTACTGACTCTACTCAAACACAATATACTCCGTCTTAAGGTCGTAATAGAACTCTAAGCTCTTAATTGTTTTGCTCTCTACTGTAACAACATCTAACGGAAGTGTGAAGAGGCAACATATGTATTTCATGTGTAGTTGGTGCCAAAAATATTTCATCAAAATCAATCATCGGGAAATTAAGGTCGACAAGTAGTTGAAAATGAAAGACAAATGCCTACCCCTCGTTCCACTTCTTCCATTAGCCCAATTTGCAAACAGTTGGTGGGTTTGGTGTCAAATCAAAAATTGTTTTTGCTTTGTTTGGGGAGAAGGGGCAGGTTTCCGTTGTCGAGGTTAGAAATTAATTTAAAGAATTAAAATTGAAATGAATTGAAATTTAAAGTTTTTTAGAGAAAATAATTGCACAAAATGGAATTGGAATTCAAACAAGTGCTGAACTATTGTTCAAATTTATGATTTAAAGAGTAAAAGGTTACCAAATAAGCTCATTCAAGAGAGTTTTGAAAAAGTATTTTCTTTTGAAACGTTACTACCACCACCATCTACTGCAAAACTCCTTGTTGTAAGCCATAGTATTTCAGTTTCAATTTCAATTCAATTTATGCAAATTGAATAATTTTCCTTATGAAAATATAGAATAAAATAAATTTTCTTCTACTTATTGTTGTTTGTTTGAAACTAAAGGGTGTTTTTTATAGAGGTATAGAACTTTAAATTGGCATTACTTTTCAAGATGGCGACCGATTTAACAGCTGTCAAGTGATTTATTCTCAGTTTGGTTTTTTGGCAATTCATCATGAATAGACTCACGCCTGAACAACGCTTGCAAATAATGCAATTTTATTTCGAAAATAATGGTTCTGTGCGGAAAACGTATCGCGCACTACGTCCATTTTATCGTCGACAAAATCGTCCATCAGAGCAGTTAATTCGATTAACCATGGAACGTTTTCGCACCACGTTTACTCTTATTGATAACTCGCATTCCCAGAGACGCTGTACGGTACGTACAGAAGAAGCTATTGCTGCTGTAGAGCGTAGCATTGAGGAAGACCCGAATGAGTCCATCCGCCATCGAGCACAGGAATTGGATCTGTGTCCATCCACTTTATGGAAGATTTTGCGGAAGGATGTTGGTTTGCGTGCTTACAAAATCCAACTCGTGCAAGATTTGAAGCCAAACGATCATCAAGTAAGGCGTAGATTCGTCGAATGGGCCCAAAACGAGATTACCGTTGTTCCCGATTTTCATAAGCGAATTTTGTTTAGCGATGAAGCGCACTTCTGGTTGAATGGCTACGTCAACAAACAAAACTGCCGCATTTGGAATGAAGGTAATCCTCAAGTGTATGTGCAAACACCGTTACATCCAGAAAAACTGACTGTTTGGTGCGCTTTATGGGCTGGTGGAATCATTGGTCCGTACTTTTTCAAAAACGATGGTGGCCAGAACGTTACAGTCAATGGTGATCGGTATAGAGCCATGATTACTAACTTTTTCATTCCTGAATTGAATAACCATGATGTCCAGGGGATGTGGTTTCAACAAGACGGCGCAATATGTCACACAGCTCGTGCCACAATAGATTTATTGAAAGACACGTTTGGTGACCGCCTAATTTCACGTTTTGGACCTGTGAATTGGCCTCCAAGATCTTGTGATTTAACACCGCTAGACTACTTTCTGTGGGGCTATGTAAAGTCATTGGTCTATGCGGTAAAGCCACAAACGCTTGACCATTTGGAAGACAACATTCGCCGTATTATTGCCGATATACGGCCACAAATGTTGGAAAAAGTCATCGAAAATTGGACGTCCAGATTGGACTACATCCGCGCCAGCCGTGGCGGTCATATGCCAGAAATCATAGTTAAAATGTAATGCCACAAGATTATCTTTCGGATAAATAAAATTCATGTCAATCGAATAATCCATCGTTGTTTTATTGCAACTTAAAGTTCTATACTTCTATAAAAAACACCCTTTACTTATTGTTGTTCGTTTGAAACTACAACATTACAGGAGGGATGGTATGGGATGGTATTTTTAGAATATCTTTTCAGAAAATAGGTTACCTCCACGCGTGTATGATGATGAACTATTCTTATTCTACGAAAAGAAAAGAAAAAGAACAAGGAAGAATAGAAAGTAGAATACTGTGTAATACTGTGTAATGCCAACCAATTCAATATAACTTTTGTTAAGACTCTATTTAAGAGTGATAGGTAGCAGTAGGAGAAAATAACGACAAAACGTTGGCAAATGTTATTTTGTACGTTTTATGCAATGTGAACTTCTTCTCATGTCGTGTTGCTTCGCAATCTTTTTTTTAACTCGTTAATGTCTTACAAGTGCAGTAGAAATACAACAGAAAAGAAAAAGAGAAGAAGAGTAAAGTATAGAAAAAGAGTTGCCATTGTAAAAGTATTCAAACAAAAAAAAACTTTCTTAGACTAGGCTTAGGTAACCTAAGTAAGAAATGCATAGGATAGTACGGGAGGAAGTGGCCACTTTGTTAAATCAAAGCGCGCTTGAATGTAAACATCGGACCGTTGTGATACCAGATGAAGCTTTGGTCCAGAAACTACATAGCAAGCCGTGCTTAAACGATAATCAGCATCTAGAACTTTGAATTTAAAATATGACTACCTTAGGATCAAGCTGGAACCCAAGAAACTAACTGGCAAGTCATGATTAAGCGTTCAGCATTAGAGTTTTGCACTTAAACGCACGTAACTACCTTCGAATCAAACTGAAAAACAGTCTGATAGTTTAAAGGAATGAAAGTAAACAATATGATATCCAGCTCCGTTAAGAGCTGAGAACCGAGAAACCGTGAACCAAGTGAGAGAAGTCTATGTCAAGGTGGATGCCGCCATCTTAACTAACCTAACCTAACCTAACCTAGATGTCCCACGATTTTGCAAGTGCTTTAGTTATGGTGTTACCTTCAGTGGCCCTCTTTCCAGAAACTCCTAAGAGAATAATTGCTGAATGGTTCGTTATATTCATTATTTCATAGTAAAAATATATATACTGTCAGTAGTCCTTTAAAAAACTGACAATTTTAAATATTATTAAGTTTCCCAAAATATTAGTTCACTAAGCAACTCTTTTAAAAACAATTTAACACAGTTCATCTACTCCTGCCTCACCCTCTCTGCACCTCTTCTAAAGGGTCCGCCAAATAACTTTTTTTTTTGAAAATGCTTTAAAAGGAAAAACTACTGAATATTTTCTCAAATTTCTTTTTTTTATTTGAAAGTACAATCCTTCCGGTTAATAATGGAAAATAATTTCATTCAAATGGCTGCCTCGGCTGGCCATGCAGTAGCCTACACGATCGGTCCAATTTTTAAGCACATTATCGATTGTGTGCAGCTGTATTTCACCAATGCCTTCACGAATATTGTCCTTTAAAGCGTCAATTGTCTCTGGCTTGTCGACGTAACACTTATCTTTGACGGCACCCCACAAATTATAGTCCAACGGTTCAATCGCAGCTCCGAGGTGGCCAAACGACATCAGCTCTGCGGCTGATAATGCGAATTTCAAAAACAGGGCGCAAAACATTGAGTGCATCTAAGGCTGGGTGGCACGTAGCGCCGTCCTGTTGAAACCAAATATTGCCAATATCCTCCTCTTGAATTTTTGTGAACAAAAATTCGTTCAACATGGCCAGAAAACGATCGCCATTGACTGTAACGGCCACTCCATGCTCATTTTCGAAGAAAAATGACCCAACTATGCCTGTGGACCAAAATCCGCACCAAACAGTGAGTCGTTTTGGGTGCGTCGGCTTTTCAATGTATGTTTGCGGGTTTTCTGTGCCCCAAATGCAACAATTTTGCTTGTTTACATACCCGCCAAGATCAAAATGAGCTTCATCTGAAAAGATGATTTTTTTGTGCCAAAATCGGCATCTTCTGGTGTAGGCTACTGCATGGCCAGCCGAGGCAGCCATTTGAATGAAATTATTTTCCATTATTAACCGGAAGGATTGTACTTTCAAATAAAAAAAGAAATTTGAGAAAATATTCAGTAATCTTTTCTTTAAAGCATTTTCAAAAAAAAAAGTTATTTTGCGGACCCTTTAGTTTTTATATTATATTAGAATGTGTATTAGAAAGTTTGTTGTAATAAATAAGAATAAGACGAAAAATTGTTATGCATATGTATATATATATGTGTGTGCGTCTAATTCTAATAAATTTTATCTGGAGTACATGTTTCCATTTATTTTCATTTTCATTTAAAATTCTAATTCGTTTGGGTGTAAAAAATTGTTCTCTTTTTTTCCTGCTTTTAATGGTAAATAGCAGAAGAACAACAAAAAATGTGCAGGAGAATGGGTACAATAAAAAAAAAAACATTTACACCAAAATTTATTGGGTTTCCATGTTATGCGAACAGAGCAAAAAAAAAAGTTTTTCCAAAAACAACGTAACAAAAGAGCAAACATTTAAACTAAATTGACTGGATGGCTGGCTGGGCTGACTGGTTGGCTGACGACTACTAATGTCGTTAGTTTGAGGCTGGTAATTTTTTTAACTAAACTCCTCTGTTCTCTATTGAATATACGTTTAATTTGTTGCGCAGACAACGCCAATTTTGTTTTGTTTAAATTTGAATTTTAAATTACAAAAGAAAACATTTTTCTTTTCTATTTTTAACGTTTTTCTCTCTCTCTCTCTCTATCTCTCTCTGTCTTTATATTTTTTTAGTTTGTAAAATGGTTTCAGAAGCATAACTAACTAACCAACCAACCACCAAGGCAGTCAGTCAGTCAGTCAATTTGAATTGCTAAACTAGTGACTTGTGTGTTTTAAAAATATTTTTAAGAGTCTTTAAGACCATGTACTAGAGACTATAAGACGAAGAGGCAGAGTCAGAGCCATAATCGATATTTTCTTTTAAGAATTCTATTTTATTTATTAAATATTAGTTTTATTTTTTATTTTCTTCTAGGCGTTTATTGTTTTCTTTTTTCCCCTTTCAAACTATGAAATCTTAAATACAAAGCTAACAGAAGACAGAAACACAATGAAAACCTTATTCTGTTGTGCTGTAGACGACCATGCTGCATAAACAGTAAACACACAATACAGTAATCCCTCGATTTACGTCGCAGTTGGTTCCAAAAAAAGGCGACGTAAATCGACTGACGACGCAAATTGAAGTTAGAGGGAACAAAAAATTTGACGACATAAATCGAAACAACGTTAATCGAGGCGACGTAAATCGAAGGAATACTGTACACTAAAACACGGATGTAAAATCTATTTAGAACAATTGAATTTACGATTCTGCTTTGCACTACAAGATTACGTACTTACTTTATTGGTCATTACAACCTAACTTTTCGCCTCAGCTAGTATGTTGTGTGTATTAATTTTATACATGAGTGGCGGGAATTACAATTTAAAGTCGACTCCGAACGACACATTACTCCCTCTCATTCACAATCTATATTCATAGATGCAACGCAATGCACTTCTCTGAGTTTGTAAGAGTTCAGTGGTCGAATGGTAGAGCTATGGTCATATAGTATTGTTATGTTATCTGTACTGCACTGTTCAATATACATTGAGTACACCTTGCAATGGTGTAAACTCTCACTTAAAAGTAAAATCCGAGTTCCCGCATGGGCGCTGAATACAGAACAGCCCACTTTTTTTCACTACACGCCCATGATACATCTTTTTGCAGAATTGTTTCGGGAGAGCGACATGTATGGCAGGAGAGGTATTCTTTAATGTAACGATTTGTTTAGGCTGAAAGCGTCCCTTAATGATAAGCTGCTGGTTACCATCCATTGAGCCACTGGTACCCAATTCAACCAGTAAGAAATCGAATAAATATTTTGGCAAGCGATGCAGAGTTCTCGCAATATCGAGAAAATTGGCGAATGATGCCTTCTTAGTACCAACACGCAATACCTGTGGTGGTCTCATAACGAATTTGGGTATACGTCCAGCAGCCATTTCGGGTTTACGTTTCAATAATTCGTCATATGTATAGTCTTTATCAGAATCACGTTCTACTTCTAGATTTTCATCAGTTTCTGTTGGTTCGCCACATTTTTCTTCACCAGCTACCCCTTCACCTTCTTTTGGTAAAGCTCCTTACAATTCATCCAAATTGAACACCTTCTCCTTCTTTTTCTTCTTTTTACCAAAACTTTCTAAATCTAAATTATCATCAATCTCATTTGCACCCGCTTCATCTGCAGCAACCTCTTTAGTTTCTTCCTTTTTTGAGCCATCATCTAAACCCAAATGATGCAATGAATAGGTGGCAGCACGAGACTTCTTCCACAAAGGGAAGATGGACCTACAGATTAATACCAAATATAGAAGAATGGACTAGAAGGAAGCACGGCCAAGTGAATTTTTACCTTACACAGTTCTTAACGGGCTACGGTTCTATAGGATATACCTCTACAAGTATGGGCATGACGTGGATGAAGAGTGTCCATCATGCGTAAATACAAGCGAAACAGTGGAGCATATATTCTTCACTTTGCCCGCGCTACGAATACCGACGAAATTTCCTGGAGAGGACGATCGGATCCCAGGTGACTCCCGATAACGTGGTTAACCTGATGTTAACATCACGCGAAAACTGGAACGCGGTATGTTTATTCGCGAAGGAAGTTCTAGTACAACAGAGGATAATAGAGAGAGCTAGAACAGCGGAAATGGATAGCACCACTCGCTGAATCTTTACCTCCCCCGAGGTAATACTTGATTGTGGTCTCGGGGAGGGGGGGGGTGACTTAATGGAATTGTGACGAACTAGGTTGGGTTTAGTACGTATGCGTTTAGCAAGCCGAGAGTAAGTCTTGCGGCGAATCGTGCACATTGTGTAGACCGGACTTTTGAAGATTCCCAGCCTTTAGCTCGCATAGCTATAAAAAAAACGCCCGCAGTTTAGCGCTTGCGGTTAGCATTGTGTTTAGCAGTACGTACTTTTTTGATTGTGGAAAACGTGCCCTATCAGTTACGTGTGTAATAAGACATCTGCTAACAAACTTAAGAAAAATATGTAAATCTTCAACTAGTTTTTCTATTCAGACTTTACGTTTTCTGCTTTAAAAATACATTTTTTTAATAATGAAACGAATTCTAAAGAAAATAGAGGAAAAATTTAAATCCAATTTTGACTTTAACTTTCAAGTGACCTTTTTTAGGGCCAAGCGAATGAGTTTATGTGTTACAAATGCTGCCATAAAAGTTTCGAAAAATTTCGATTTTTACAATTGCTTCGGTATTCAATAAATAGGCGTTAAATTATAAACATGACTCCACTAATTTGATAACATATGTATGTACGCATGTACATATAGCTAAAAGATGTAATCAAATTTTTATTTAAAAGGGTGTATTAAGGGAGCGTTTTGCAACAAATAATCACTATAAATTCAGGGGCTAGTCATTCAAAAATCATTGCGATTTTGTCATAATTAAATAAAAAATATTGGGTGCCCTGGTAGTCTAGTGGGTAGTGTGCTAGACTATTAGCGTGAGGGTTGTGGGTTCGATTCCCACCAGAGACTCTGGTCTGTGATACTACACCAAGCAAATAGTCAAGTTACTTCGCTCGTATATAATTAGGATATAATTTGTAATTGTATTGTAATTAATAAATAAATAAATATTATTGAGACAAAAATTTATAAGAAAAAATATGAAAAAAATGAATTTTTTGCAAAACAACAACTTTTGTTAAAACTGATCTGCTTTCAGGTGTTTCTTGCTGTTTCTTCTCAGTTTCTAAAAAATCTGTAGTTCAGAGCCACTTATGGATAAAATTAACACACACGCAACATGGATGGTGTGAGGAACTAGGTTGTAATCTTGACTGAATGGTTGTAATGATCAAAGAAGTACGTAAATAGATCACGCAAACTCCACAGTCAACGAATAATGAAGCTCCCTTAAAAATGGCAAAATGTTACGAGTTAATAAACGCTAATGAGTTATTGTTTCAAATTGATTTCCATAAAAGAAACTTAACTTAAAAAACTTTAAGAAAATAATGCATAGTTTTCCATCTGAAAATTATAAACTTATTCAATTGCGTAATCAACATTTGAAATGTAAAATAAATTAAACACCACATGTATTGCGAGTACATACATACATATACGGCAACACGACCCAATGAAAGGTAAGACCAACGTGCCGTATACGTTACAAAATAATGCGAAATATATTTAAATATTGCGTATACGCATCCATGCAAATAAAGACATCACACAACACACATACAAAACAACAATAAGAAAAAACAACAATGCAATGCAAACATATACAAAAAAAAAAACCATACAAAAACAAACACAAACCAAAAGCAAAGGCATAAATAAGAAAAATCAATTAAAATTTCATTCGTTAGACAAACAATGCTAGACAAACAAAGAAAAAGATATAAAAAACGATTACACGAAACGAGCAAGAGAGAAATAATTAAAAATGAACACAAGCACCCAATCAAATAAAACACGCACACACGAGAACGATAACTAAAAGAAGAAAACTGTTGCATCAGATCAAGGCTGTAATCGTTTCGATTCAATGTAAACAAAGAGGGAAAAAATGTAAGAAATATAAGACGAATGATAGAATGTTTTTGTTTAATTTTTTTTATAGGAACAGACGAACAATGGATTTTGATAAGACATACAGGAACGGACGTCGCCGTGGTCTAGTAGGTAGTGTGTTGGCTTATTAGACGAAATGCCAGGGTTCGAGCCCCAGGCCAGACATCAAAATAAAATACAAAAAGTATTTCTTCGGCGACTTCCTCTCAGCAGATTTCTGGCAAAAACTCTGAGAGTAAATAAAATTGCCATGAAAAGTTTCTCAAAAATCTGTCGTTCGGAGTCGACTTTAAACTGTAGGTCCCGCCACTCATGTATAAAATTAACACACACAACATAAGTGGTGTGAGAAACTAGGTCGTAATCCTGACTGAAGGGTTGTAATCACCAATTATGTATGTATGTATGTATACAGGAACGGGCCTACATTGGTTTATCCCACGAAGAGAATCTATACTATAAGGGCGTTGCAGGCTCATTTGGATTGGATCCCATTGCAAGCGGTAGAGAGGGACAGAAATATTAAGACTGTGGTTATTAAGTCGAACGCAAAATTCATCAGGAGGCGTTGCGACCAGGCAAATCAAATGACTAACGATTTCCTCCTTAGCAGTCTGATGGACTGCCAAGTAAATTTTATGTTTTTGGAAAAAGCTTCACAACAAGAGTGAGTAAAAAAAGAGTAAAAGAAATGCAAACATGACGCAATGCGAACACACTTCCTAAGTCAATCTGGTTTGCTTGGATAATTGGAATGAGATATGGTTTGGGTTATGCATCAGGCCAATGGGAAGTAGCCTGAGGACATCAGGCCGGTATTTTAATGAGAACCGAAGACTCAAAGGCGAGAGTTTTAGAATGAGGACCGATTTAACCCAAAATGTAGATGAACTCACGCTTGCAATCTGTGTGGTATTTAGGCAGAAATGAACCTGGTGTTTATCAGGCAATAGGCAGGAAGTTATCCTTAATGAGGTCGAATATAGGAGAGATTACAGTGATACCCTATATAGGTTGAGGGGACAGTACAATAACTCTACGCACAAATTCTATTACATTCAGTTTTCTTTGCAAACATATTTTTAAAAAACTCAATCGATACACATACGACATCGATGTATATTGTCAATAATCGAAATAACATCGATATAATATAGAATAAACATCGTTGTTTTGTAGTAATATAAAGGGTGTTTTTTATAGAGGTATAGAACTTTAAGTTGCAATAAAACACCGATGGATTATTCGATTGACATGAATTTTATTTATCCGAAAGATAATCTTGTGGCATTACATTTTAAATATGATTTCTGGCATATGACCGCCACGGCTGGCGCGGATGTAGTCCAATCTGGACGTCCAATTTTCGATGACTTTTTCCAACATTTGTGGCCGTATATCGGCAATAATACGGCGAATGTTGTCTTCCAAATGGTCAAGCGTTTGTGGCTTTACCGCATAGACCAATGACTTTACATAACCCCACAGAAAGTAGTCTAGCAGTGTTAAATCACAAGATCTTGGAGGCCAATTCACAGGTCCAAAACGTGAAATTAGGCGGTCACCAAACGTGTGGCTATTGTGGCACGAGCTGTGTGACATGTTGCGCCGTCTTGTTGAAACCACATCTCCTGGACATCATGGTTATTCAATTCAGGAATGAAAAAGTTAGTATTCATGGCTCTATACCGATCACCATTGACTGTAACGTTCTGGCCACCATCGTTTTTGAAAAAGTACGGACCAATGATTCCATCAGCCCATAAAGCGCACCAAACAGTCAGTCTTTCTGGATGTAACGGTGTTTCCACATACACTTGAGGATTACCTTCACTCCAAATGCGGCAGTTTTGTTTGTTGACGTAGCCATTCAACCAGAAGTGCGCTTCATCGCTAAACAAAATTCACTTATGAAAATCGGGAACAACGGTAATCTCGTTTTGGGCCCATTCGACGAATCTACGCCTTACTTGATGATCGTTTGGCTTCAAATCTTGCACGAGTTGGATTTTGTAAGCACGCAAACCAAGATCCTTCCACAAAATCTTCCATAGAGTGGATGGACACAGATCCAATGCTACGCTCTACAGCAGCAATAGCTTCTTCTGTACGCACCGTACAGCGTCTCTGGGGATGCGAGTTATCAATAAGAGTAAACGTGGTGCGAAAACGTTCCATGGTTAATCGAATTAACTGCTCTGATGGACGATTTTGTCGACAATAAAATGGACGTAGTGCGCGATACGTTTTCCGCACAGAACCATTATTTTCGAAATTAAATTGCACTATTTGCAAGCGTTGTTCAGGCGTGAGTCTATTCATGATGAATTGCCAAACCAAACTGAGAATAAATCACTTGACAGCTGTTAAATCGGTCGCCATCTTGAAAAGTAATGCCAACTTAAAGTTCTATACCTCTATAAAGAACACCCTTTAGTAATATCCATCACTACTTCAATCCCAAATTGAATTTGATTTCTTTCAGTGTAATTATGTCATGCAAATGATATAAAATTTGCAATGATGTGAACAGTTATTCTTGTAAAAAACTGTATTGAACTGAAAACTATAAAAAATAGAACTCGAATATAACAAAATAGAGCATGATTTCGGTTTAAAACTAAAAGAGAGAGAAGAAACTGCATGTAGTTGAGAATTTTAAACAGTGTTGCCAAACTAAAAATAAATAATTTTTTCTAAAACTATTATCAAAATAAAATAAAATAATTTACTTACTGCGTTGTATTTCTGAAGCCGCAGCCAACAAATCATTGTGATCATCATCCAACATTTTAAGACAATTTGATTAACTCTTTTTGACGTCTTTTTTTTTTCTTTCTTATTTTAAAACCAGCAATACGCGTATAAAAACTCAAATCAAAATATAAGGAGTGAAAAACAAACACTAGTCAATAGAACTAGAGTTCGAAAATAAATTTAAATTGATTTGTTAACAACACATGCATGTATGGCAATAACTTGTTGTTACAAAATAAAGCGTCGTTGTGTTAATTCAAATTGAATTGTTTTGTTTTGTTGTTGTCTGCTCTTTTTTTATACCACTTCTGTTTATTTAACATCTACAGCGCCCACTTAATAACAGTGATGACGTAGTCTACAGTACAGATGTTGCTTTTTATCAACTTGTTAAAGGTTGTTATTGTTGTTCTTTTTTTATATTTATATTGCATATGACTTGTGTACAATTTTTATTGTTGTTTTTTTCTTCTTAGTTCTGGATAACAACACTATTGTTCTTCATTTACAAAAACAACTATTTGTTTTTTGATGTTTGTTTGTTTGTTTATGTAAATAACATACGAGTCAACGCTCAGTTGTTTACGAATGTTTGTCGCTCCAAGCAGTAATGACCGACCACACAACCTTAACAACAAACGAAGCTTTTTTTCCTTTTATTCCTTCTTTCTACTTATCTTTTCTCTTGTTGGTCCTGTTATTGCTTGGACTTTAGTTGTTCAAGTGTTACCATATGCGTGTTTATAACTGCCAGATGACTTGATTAAAAGTCCAGGAAATAAAATCGAAGTTTTTTAATTTTTTTTTTTTTTTGAATTTTGTAGAAAATCTAAAATAAAAAGGAAAAATTTAATTAAATTAATTAAATCCTTTAAGAATACATTTAAATATGATCATTTTTATTAAAAATTATTTAAAATTAAATTAAATTAAATTTCTAACCTCAAAACTTGGACAAAAATAAATAAATTCCGTTGAATTTATTTAAAAAGTTAGATTAAAACTAAATGCTTACATGGCTTTTAAAATGTAATTAACTTTAAACAGTTGGCCAAATAAACAGTGAGTAACAAAAATCAGTTGGATAAATGGAATGTGGTGTGTAGGGGACTTGAATATCAGGCACTTTTATCGGTAGAACTCATGACGGTTGAATGACTGCTCATACACACATACACAACTGTCATTACAACCTTTTATCCACTATTACGACCTAGCTTCTGCTCAGTACAGTACAGTACTTAGTAGCAGAAAACTCCCTCGAACAGCCAGTCCGATAGAAATTCCATTTCGAACGTAATAACGACGATCTAACTTGTCAATTTATTTTATTGTTGTCAAAATTATTTTTGAAACATAAAAAACCCTATATATATTTTTGTCGAATAAGTTTTGTACTGCACTGTAATTTAATAAATGACCGTATGACTATAATTGAAATATCATTTGAATAAACTTTTACTTAAAACTGTGACCCGTAATGGGGGAGGAGAGAAGAATAAATGTTCATATGTGTTGACAAATGAGTTGCCTAGACCTCAGGTACTTGTTGTATTGTATTGTAATTTATTTTAATTTTTTATTTTCAGTTTTAGAATTGTTTAATTATACAATATTTAAGAACAACAATAAACAAACGTGTGCAATTCATCCACAATGTACATGATTTTGTGAGCGATTAAAACGTTGGTATTTCAACCACCTACACTATTTGGAAGCTGACGAAATAAAATGAAAAAAAAAGAAACAAAAAAAATTGTAATTAAAATATAACAGAGTGTAGCAATAATATGACGAGATTAAAAAAATATATGCAATATAATGCACATTTTATTGCTAATCATTGTCAGCGTTAACCGTAATTCTATTTATACTGCATTTATTTTAGGTCTGGTAACATCTAGAACGTTACTGTTGATTTGTTATTGTTATTCTTTTGCGTCTACTTTTCATAATCTTTCTGTTTTCTTACTGCAATCCATAGCTTGGCCATCCCAGAGATATTGTCGTCCTTAATAAACATCAGCGCATTCCTTGTAGACCGCCCTTTGTCCTGTAAAATGATCCCGTAAATTTATCAAATTAGCTGCACCTGCTGACTCCGTAAAGATGCCTCCTATCAAAGGTCCCTTCCAGTTTCATATCATCAGGGTAAATTTGTATGAGGTGCTTCACAAGGAGCATCACACCATCTTCCCATTTCCCTTCTTCTATTCAGTCGGAAAATTATGGAGTGACCGACTTTCAATCCCAAATATAATCCAGCCATACACAGACACTCACTGGTTATACCAACTGCGCTCTCATAGTAGTACATGTCTTATGGGAAGCGTTGTAAAATTATAGTCTGCTAGAGCAGGGCTGACAGTCAGGCCGCCATAAGATCTCTGTCGGGTTTTGTGAATAACTCCAGGATCGTTAGGGAATGTCGCCGCTGTCTCGACCTTCTTTCTGAGCGGGCACAGTAATATTCTGGGGAACTGTAGGGCCGACGAGCTGGTGTACTCCTTCCGGAATCGGTTGATTGAGTTGGGCATGCCACTTGCCTCGTTCAAGTTGGCTATTGTGCGGAAATTCTTTCGAGACGCCAATCTCTCCTGGGTCAATGAGGAGTCCTGCTCCATCGCTAGACTCACCTGGCCCTTGATGGATAGTAGGCGTATGAACTAGTTGCTTGGACTTGATCGTAACATCATCTCGACCACAGTCGCCATGCTTACGGGCCATTGCGTTATGGGCAGACACGCGGAAAGGATGCGGCTCCCATTCAACGACTTCTGCCGCGGGTGCAGATCCGCTGAGGAAGAAGAGACTGTGATCCACTTCTTCTGTCCGTATCCGTCACTTGCTAGATGCAGGAATGGATTATTTGGCTCTCCGTTTCTTGTCGGCTTGACGGAGCTATCATCTATTGACATCAAGGATATACATAGCTTCGTTCATCGAACTTTCTGGCTGGTTTTCCAGCGTGGGGTAGTCGTGCTTCTGATGAGCAGCCCTTTTGCTGACCAACTTCTTCCTCCTCCTCCCTGGTCTTGGTGGAACTTGGTCAGCACAGGGACAGCGTTCACCCGTGGCCGGGTGAATCACCTTCTCTAGAAGATGTAGAATCTGTCCTTTGCTTCTATTGTGTAATCACTAGTAGCGGTCGAAGCTCAGAGTATAAATTACAGAAAAACACGAATTCAGCTACGAATTGAATTGTCTTATCCATTTTATTCTCCGGATTTAATCCCGAATGAGTGTGAGCGAGCAATATGCAGCCGAATTCACGCAGCTTGTTAGAACTTTGACAGAAGTCAACTGACAGATGCCAGAGCAGTGATGCCACCTCAGTTAGAAGATGGAAAATTTGAGCACTGAGTATTATTGACTTCAGCTCTTAGTTAAACGAAAATGAAAGAAGAAAATTAATAAATAACCGCGAAAACTGTTTTCCCCAAAATATATTGGGAGACCCTGTATTTGAAATACTTTTCATATTTGCCGCTTAATATCAAGTCAATGCCAGCTAGCATTTCAAGTTCGAAAGTAAGCGTCATCAATTAATATTAAATCTGTGAAAATGTTATTAAAAAATAATGATTTTTTAATAGAGCAAGCACTTAAAGAAACTTATTGGCATTAATATTTTAAATAATAATGATTATTATTAATTATAAATTTATTAAATTCTATTTATTTCTTTATATGATTAAAAAGTCCTCTATTTTAATATGTTTTTCCCCCGTTTTCAATAACACTTTAAAAATACTTGGGATTTTTTGCTTTTTAACTGATAACAAACAAAATGTGTTTTTTTTCATTAATTATATTCGTTTGTCGGTTAAAATCCAATAATAATTCATTTATTTACTTTATTTTATTTTATTTTATTTAATCACACTCTATATGTTTTTTTTTATTAATTTATGTAAAGACCACTTTAAAGCAATTAAGTTTCGATTATAATACCTTCTCTAATCACTTTTAAATCTACACTGAATAAGAAAGAAAGACAAACAAACAAAAAAAAAACTGAAGAATAAAATTAATATTGACAACACTACACACACACAGTACGTACACACACTACTACGAGACAACGACACGACCGCCGATACAGTTGGCTGGCTGCTTGGTTTGGTTCGTTGATTGATTCTTTTGAATGGGAATCCACAAATACACACACACAAATACACAAACACACTCACACTCACACACTTGGTTTCATTATTAAAATCGAACAATCGAACACCAACGATTACAATTTAAGCTCTCTTTCGCAAAACAATAAAAACTTAAATAATGAATTAGTTATGCAGGGTGGTAGTTGCAGAGTGGGGTATGGGGACTAAGAAATCAAGTATTAGAGGCAACAACAACAATAGCAATTAATAGTTAAAACTATTAACTTTTATTTAATAATAAGAAGGCGAAGAGAAAAGAAAACAAAATAAAATCAATAAAAATTTAAAAGGGGAAATGGACAACAGAGATATCCTGTTTATTTCCCTTTAAAGGCGGAGAGAGAGGGGGAGGGGGTGTCGTCAAAAGAGCAGTAAATTATTGTCGTTAACCCGTTGATTAAAATTAATTTGAATAAACAATAGGATAGTGTAGTAGCCTGACCATTGCAGTGTTTTCCAAGAAGATATCATGGCAACACAGTGCTTGAGTGGCCTCATTTTCCCTGAATACTATTGTTTTACTCGGACAGGCAGACTGCTGTTATGTTCCTAACGAAAGTAGTTTCAACTTCCGTCCTTGTTCATAAATGCCGAGGACTTCTCAGGGAAATTTTAAATCATTCAAAGGGTACTCTTATATGGAATCCATGACAAAGAAATATCATTAGAAATTGCATTGCCAGAAGTGGTACCGAACTCGCAAATAGCACTCCGACATATTATAGGGCATAGGTATTCCGATCACCTCAGTTAAGTTGGCTAATGTCCTCCTCGTTTTACACAGAAACTTAATCTCATTGGCAGCAATAGGGTACGTGCAATATTGCCAGATTCCGCGTGGCCGTGTATGGTAAAAGGAAGAGGACCGACTCTCTTCTCTCCTTACATCGTATGGTCATTTATCCCACAATACCAATTCTTAGGGTCTACTGTTCTTTTGGTCCTTTTGGAGCATACCGAAAGACTTACCATTCCAACAAATGATTTCTGCAGGAATTTTGAATCTAAGGAGGAGAAAAAGACTGTCATTCTCCTCATGTAACAGTGCTCTACTTTTGTCATAAAAAGTCGAAGGTTTTTGACCTCACACTAAGGTATACTGTGTTAGCTTATTAGAGGCGAGCGCATGTTTCAAACCACAGCTCAGACAACTCGAACAAAACGAAATTAGTCTTCTGGAAAAAAACTCTGAAAGTGAAATAAAATTGCCATGAAAAGTTTCTCAAACTGACGTTAAATTGTAAGGCCCATCACTCATGAATAAAATTAACTCACACAACATAGGTGGTTCGAAAACCTAGGTTGTAATCCTGATCAATTAACTAAGTCCGGCCCTTATAAAGGGTGTTTTTTATAGAGGTATAGAACTTTAAGTTTGCATTACTTTTCAAGATGGCGACCGATTTAACAGCTGTCAAGTGATTTATTCTCAGTTTGGTTTGGCAATTCATCGTGAATAGACTCACGCCTGAACAACGCTTGCAAATAGTGCAATTTTATTTCGAAAATAATGGTTCTGTGCGGAAAACGTATCGCGCAATACGTCCATTTTATCGTCGACAAAATCGTCCATCAGAGCAGTTAATTCGATTAACCATGGAACGTTTTCGCACCACGTTTACTCTTATTGATAACTCGCATCCCCAGAGACGCTGTACGGTGCGTACACAAGAAGCTATTGCTGCTGTAGAGAGTAGCATTGAGGAAGACCCGAATGAGTCCATCCGCCATCGAGCACAGGAATTGGATCTGTGTCCATCCACTTTATGGAAGATTTTGCGGAAGGATCTTGGTTTGCGTGCTTACAAAATCCAACTCGTGCAAGATTTGAAGCCAAACGATCATCAAGTAAGGCGTAGATTCGTCGAATGGGCCCAAAACGAGATTACCGTTGTTCCCGATTTTCATAAGCGAATTTTGTTTAGCGATGAAGCGCACTTCTGGTTGAATGGCTACGTCAACAAACAAAACTGCCGCATTTGGAGTGAAGGTAATCCTCAAGTGTATGTGGAAACACCGTTACAACCAGAAAAACTGACTGTTTGGTGCGCTTTATGGGCTGGTGGAATCATTGGTCTGTACTTTTTCAAAAACGATGGTGGCCAGAACGTTACAGTCAATGGTGATCGGTATAGAGCCATGATTACTAACTTTTTCATTCCTGAATTGAATAACCATGATGTCCAGGAGCTGTGGTTTCAACAAGACGGCGCAACATGTAACACAGCTCGTGCCACAATAGATTTATTGAAAGATACGTTTGGTTACCGCCTAATTTCACGTTTTGGACCTGTGAATTGGCCTCCAAGATCTTGTGATTTAACACCGCTAGACTACTTTCTGTGGGGCTATGTAAAGTCATTGGTCTATGCGGTAAAGCCACAAACGCTTGACCATTTGGAAGACAACATTCGCCGTATTATTGCCGATATACGGCCACAAATGTTGGAAAAAGTCATCGAAAATTGGACGTCCAGATTGTGGCGGTCATATGCCAGAAATCATATTTAAAATGTAATGCCACAAGATTATCTTTCGGATAAATAAAATTCATGTCAATCGAATAATCCATCGTTGTTTTATTGCAACTTAAAGTTCTATACCTCTATAAAAAAAACACCCTCTATAAAGGAAATTGTATCTCGACTGCCTGTTACCATAGATCCCTCGTTCTATTCCTCGATCTTTAGAACTTGAACTTGAAGAGTGATTTATAAGCCCGCTTTTAAAATCATAGCTTAACACATTCATTACATTTTTATTCCAACAACAAAAAAACAAAAGTTTTTTCTTGCTATTTTTATTGTACTCTACTGTATGCAAAAGATAGAGAGAAGGGAGAGAAAAGATAAAAAAAAAGAAATTGAATTTGTATTCAATTTCAATACAAAACGTCGTCATATGCATTCATATATGGTTGATGGTTCCAATCTAATGGGCCAGCAGCCCACACACCTGATCCGAAATGACACTGTTGTTGTGTTGTGTTTTGTTTTCATTTCTTCTCTATTTGTGGTTGACGTATCTCCGCATGACTTACAAACAAACAAAAGTGTTGAATTCAGTAGTTTGTCTATTGGAATTATACGGAGGTGTATAGAGAAATCTTTTTCTCTCTCTCTCTCTCTTTTCTTTTTTGGTTTAATAATGAATGGCAAAAATTTTATTTTATTTTATTTTTAATTCCGTATTCAGCTGGAGGGCAACAGCTTCCGTGTGGTAACTTTTCGCTGCCATTGCGTTACGTTTTGCTTTCTTACAGTGACAAAAGCATTGGAGAACAATACTTATATACCTACTGTAACGGGTTATCCACTTAGTTGTTTTAAAGCAGTCAAATCGATGATAAGGATGTCATCTGTGAAAAAAAAGATGTCGTTTGGGAAAAAAAGGATGCCGTTTGGGAAAAAGTTTGATATTCAGAGAAGATAAAAAGAAGCACAGACTCTTCCCAAACTTTTGTTGGGAAGTTGCAATAAGAGGTGATCTGAGGCCAGGTATCAGTCTAACCAGTAATAACCAGAGGTTGGTAACGACTCTTTCGACAGGGCACTGTAGACTAATTTATACAGGTTGTCGCGAGCCCCACATATAGAGTCTTTGACAATGAATATGAATTATCGAAACACAATTTCTTGGATCAAGAAATACGTGAGAGCATATCATGTGCTTGGATGGGAAATGTTGCTAAAAAGCCTTTATAAAGGGTCCGCCAAATAACTTTTTTTTTGAAAATGCTTTAAAAAAAAAACTACTGAATATTTTCTCAAATTTCTTTTTTTATTTGAAAGTACAATCCTTCCGGTTAATAATGGAAAATAATTTCATTCAAATGGCTGCCTCGGCTGGCCATGCAGTAGCCTACACGATCGGTCCAATTTTTAAGCACATTATCGATTGTGTGCAGCTGTATTTCACCAATGGCTTCACGAATATTGTCCTTTAAAGCGTCAATTGTCTCTGGCTTGTCGGCGTAACACTTATCTTTGACGGCACCCCACAAATAATAGGTCAACGGTGTCAAATCGCAGCTCCGAGGTGGCCAAACGACATCAGCTCTGCGGCTGATAATGCGATTTTTAAGAACAGGCCGCAAAACATCGAGTGTAGCTTCGGCTGTGTGGCATGTAGCACCGTCCTGTTGAAACCAAATGTTGCCAATATCCTCCTCTTCAATTTTTGTGAACAAAAATTCGTTCAACATGGCCCGATCGCCATTTGACTGTAACGGCCACTCCTTGCTAATTTTTGAAGAAAAATGGCCCAATTATGCCTCTGGACCAAAATTCGCGCCAAACAGTGACTCGTTTTGGGTGCGTCGGCTTTTCAATGTATGCGTACGGGTTTTCTGTGCCCCAAAAGCGACAATTTTTGCTTGTTTACATACCCGCCAAGATCAAAATGAGCTTCATCTGAAAAGATGATTTTTTGTGCCAAAATCGGCATCTTCTGTAAGTCGATCGCAGGCCCACTTAGCGAAGCGAAAACGCAGTGGATGCTCAATTGGCTTCAACTCCTGAACCAATTGGACTTTGTATGGCATCATACCAAGGTCTTTATGCAAAATTCGTCGCAATGATGTCTTCGAAATGTTCAATTGTTGAGAACGACGGTGAATTAATGTTGATGGCGCTTCACGCACACTTTCTGCCACAGCAGCAATATTCTCTTGGTTTATCGATGAGGATGCCAGTTTCTTTCACTTTTTTCACAAGATAACGAACATACGGAGCTGACGGTGCTTCTCTTCTTCCAAAATCCGTACGCATTTTCGCACACATTCTGCAACATTACCTTGGATTTTCAAAGTAATGTCGCAATATATCCCAGCGTTGTTCAAGCGTATACACAATCATATTCGTTCAGCGAAAGGATAAAACTAATTATCTGTCAAATCAGACATGAGCTAAGTGTTACCATTCACGAAATAAGCACTAGTTGGAAAAAAAAACGTTAGATGGCGGACCCGTTACATGCAAACTTGCTTTTGTTTCAAGTTGTACGAACTCAAAGTAGAAAAACATAAAATTTTTACTTTTGGTTACCCTGTATTTATTCAGTCATTCAGTTACTGAATTATTTATTCATTCATTCGCTCGGTCGTTCATTTATTCTGTTTTTTTTTTTTAATAATATTGAGGCATCAGAAAGAAGTCTTTTCGATGAACTTGAATTTATTTTGTGTTCGAACATTTAAGCGCATAAGAAACCCGAATGAAAAATACTTTTTAAAAAATATTAAATCATATGCTAAGTTAGGCTAAGCTATGCTATAAATTGGATTTTCTAGAGAATTGAAGTCTATCCGAATGCCTTCCAATAGAACAGTGACTTGTAATAACCAGTCCATGGAAGCGTAGAAATATTTCCTGTACTCTCATGCTTTATGTTAAACGTAAATATTTATGTTTTAAAAATACATGACGTTGTTCATCGAAACATTGAAACAATTCGAAGTTTTTTTTTACTAACAAATTATCGAAAAAACATTGATCATTCGATCCATAGAAGTTAAATAAAAACAATATTGAAAAAAGCTCGGATGTTGGATATCTTACAAAGATGGCTTTGCGTACGAAGCTGAAGAGAGTTATAGCAAAGAATATGGATATAAAGAATGCGCATCATGTAGAAGTAAAATTTCTTATGGCGGGTCGTAACATTACGACCCGCTCTCACCAAAATATTTTTAAAAATCATTTCGCGATGAGAGGGAGGAAGATAGAAGGAAAATGAACATAAACAAAGATCGTAACAATATGTTGCTCTCATCGTACGTATGTACATGTGTATGTATTCTTGTGTTTTTTTTATTTAGTTGTCGATCAGACTACGACAAGAATACGTGTGCTGCGGATGCTTTATCATTTTATTTCAGAATAACACTCGAAGAATATTTTGTGCTGAAAATGTTCTATGTCATTAGCTGGGCGAATTTTATTTTTTATTTTGTACAATAGTATAATTTTTTTTAAATGCTTTGGAATACTCGTTTTTTGTCTTTTAATAAAAAAAATGGTTTTTTATTCTTTTTATTTTTATTTATCTAAAAAACATGGCCTAATTTTTAAGCCAAAGATGGATAACTTTATGTTCTTTTAATAATAAAATCGATGTTTTATTTTAGTTTTATTTATCCAAAATTATTAAGCCAAAAATAGACAGCTTTACATATGTATGTTGATGAAATGAAAATAAAAATAGAGTATATTACTAACACTTTTATATGGCTGTAAATAAATAAATTCTCTCAACTTATTTTCTCTCTCTCACTCACTAATCCATAACCATAGGCATGTGTTAACCTAGAGGAAAATTGTTAGTAATAATATCAAGTCTACTTATTAACTCAATGATATGTATATGTGATCGGAAAATATAGAAAAATTGTACTGCACTAAGACACTAAGATACCGTATTTAACTTGGCAAGTATTCTTCCAAAAATCGAAATCATTTCTCATTGATATTAGTGAATACTACTGTGATATTTCTTTGGGTGTATCATTGAAGTCTGAAAAAAGCGACATGAACCTTCTTCTTTAAAAACTGACAAGATTTTTACGCTCTTTTTAACGAACATTCTTGATGTTCGTGTCCTATGTGTGTAAAAAGCCGAAGATATTCTTACCCTGAGGGTCATTGGTGCCGACGTCTGTTTTTAACACCAGAAAAATAAATAAAAAAGTGGTCAAACAACAAAAACGCACGATGAGAACAACGCATGATGAGAACAACGCATTGTTACGCTCTTAGTTCATGAAATATTTTTGAAAAATATTCAAAAATATGTTAAAATGCACATTCTTTATACTTTATTTTCTTTGGTTATAGTTATATATATAGATCATATAGCGGGACAGTCCTAGAGTGAAATATTCAGAACACATGGTGGGTAGAGGGCTGGACATGGCAATACTATCTCAAAATCAGGCCACGCACTGAGCTCTAATGAAGTTGACTCAGTTTGGAATGAAAAGCTAAATTAGCTGTCAGAACTAAATCTCCAGTAACATATGCATTCGCGACAAAGGTAGCTTCCACGCCGCTGATAAGAAGTAGGACGAAGGGTTTGGGAAGGATATGCTTGACGTAAAGATAGATAAAAACAGACAGACACTTTTGACAACTCGAACGGATTTGAGTCAGACATAGTAGACCCAAAGAACATTTGTATTAGAACAGGGATAGATTCAAATTCAAAATGCAAACCATGGTATGAGAAGGACGAATTACTGAACAAAAATATGAAATATATCTGACTTAAATGTATCCAGAAGCAAATATCTAGGGCTTAATCAAGTAATATGCAGGGAGTTAATACTATCGACAACGTACTGTACTGCACCCTGAGAAGCATCTTTGCTATGCATCGTAGCAAAAAAAATATCGATGATTTCTTTTAATGTCCATCACTAACTCATAATCTTATCAAGATCAATATTGACGTCATTAGATAAAATTAAAAAAATAAATAAAAATGTTAGTGTGGGAAGTCTTATAGCACGCTACAATTCCTACTTGTTTGACACTTAAAAAATGTTTTGATTATAAAACGTAAAACAATAACAATAAAGAAATTTATTTAACTATTTGTGAAACTTTATACTTTAACGTGAGTTTTTTTCAATTAATTTCCGAGTAGCATAAATTTTTAAATGCAGTTTCAAAAATTTTAAAAGAAAAAATAAACAAAATTTTTAACACAATTCCAGCTAAATATTGCTATGCAACAGGAAATATTAAAATTCCTCCCCCCGAAAATATGCAAACAAAAATTTGCTTCCGTTTTACAAAATAAGGCTGCAGTTAAAATGTTTAAAATTCCATTGTTTTTTCAGAAATTTTTAAACAATTTTCATTTTTCTAAAAACTATTTTTAATTTCGTTTTGTAACAATTGTAATGTCCAGTGCTGCGTCTGTCCATATTTCATAAACGTAAACCCCCCATATTGTTGTAGTAAATTTAACAGTTGACAACTCGTGACAAGTTGTTTTCATCACTTCACCTACTAACTCTCTCTCTCTCTCTTCTTATGAATATAACATTGGAAACTTTATTTATTTCTTTCTCTCAATCTCTTTCTGTATATGTTTTCAACACTTTTCCTCTTCTTCTATCACTCTCCCTCTCTCTCACCTAATCAGTTTAATTTGAATACATTTCTGTTCCTTGCCTCTCTCTCTCTCTTTCCTACCGAGTTTAAATTGAAAATATTTAAGATTTTAATTACAATAATCTGTGGTATTTAAACGGCCACCACATAAACATTCACACACACACAAACATTTGATATATTTTATACGTCAACTCGTTTCCTTTATTTTATTTTTTCAAAACAAATCCTTTCTTTATCAACCTTACGTTTCTCTTCTAATCCTTATAAGATGTATGCCTGCCATGACATTTTACTAGAAATGCATGGGTTGTACATTTTCAATACAACAGCGCTCTCTCACTCTACCTCTCTCTCATTCAGGCAAAAAACAATTGTTTTTGTATAAAGAAATAAAATAGTGTCGTAAGTACTGTTAGTTTCTGTTTCTCACTATTTTTTTGTGTGTGTTATTGTTATTGTTGTTGTTATTTTTATTGTTGCTATCGTATAACAATGTATAATTGTATTATTAGGTCAAGGTAGCAGCAGCAGCAAGATGGTAAAATTGTTGTTTTTACATATAAAAACACACACACATACTTACAGAAGCAAACATTTAACACCTCTTTGCTTCTTCTGCCTCTTGGTATTTAACAAGACACAAAACGAAAAAAAAAACAGAACCAACAACCGTACGCTATGCATGATGTAAAGAGTTGTTTGCACCCATTATGTACTCGTCCATTAAGTACAAATACATATACATACATACTCATCATACTCATATACCTTACCATTCGTGTGTTATGCATAGTTTACATGAAAGTTTTTTGTTATTGAGGAGCCCTTCTCAAATACCGTATTTGCTTGGGCTCCGTAAGTGTAGTGGCCACGCCAAGTGCAAGCGAGTAAAACGACTTTTTAACAACAGCAAGTATGTTTGGTTGTATGCAATTAGAGAGAGGGAGGGAGAGGGAGTAAATGCATATATAAAAAAGAAGAAGGGTTTGCTTCTGCTGTTTTTGGTTTGTGTAGTGCAAATTTGCATGTTTAGCAAAATTTACTCAAACACATACATGTGCACGTGCAAGTGCAAGTTCTCTGTATTTTTCTGGTTTTTTGTTTTTTTTATATAAAAATAGAGCAATAATATGCATTTTAGTTTGGCACTCTGTTGTTATTGTATGATTTATAAACACATACAAAACCCATTAATCCATTAAGGGGCGTATAATGATCGTTTTCTCTTTAACACGTTCATCGCCATGTCAGTCATATGTGTCTGACGCTAAGAAGTTCTACATGAGCCATGTCAGTCATATGTGTCTGACGTACGCGATTTGGTAAATCACAAATGTCCGACGCAAACGACGCTGTGTTTAAAACATCAGGTTAATACTTGTTGTATCTTGTTCGGATGCGTCAGACATATAAGACTGACACGGCTTGTAGAAAAAAAGTTGAAATATAGGGCCATGTCAGTCATATATGTCTGACATAAAAAATTGTGTTTTTCCGGGAATTTTGGCAAAAAAAAATTTTTCTGTGATACATTAAGTTTCCTTGATACATTTTTAACTAAATATCTAATAAAGTTACCGTGGCCCATGCGAAAATATTCCTGATATTATCGTGGCGATGAACGTGTTAAATATACATATTTAAATATGTATGGAGTTGTGTTAAGTATTTAAATAAATTAGAGATGCCAACGCCAAAGCATAAATTGTGCCGAGAGTATTCACACGTATTCTTACGCTCTATAATTCAGTCGTTGTGAAAAGAGAACAGTTTCTCAAAAATTTGTCGTTCGTAGTCGACGTTAAACTGTGGTATAAAATTAACGCACACAACATGAGTGGTGTGAGAAGCTATGTAAGCCGTAATCTTGACTGAAGGGTTCTAATGGCCAATTATGTATGTACAGTGTTGGAAAAAATAATAGAAATGCATCCAATTTTCATAATTTCTTTAAATTTTTATTTAAAAAAGGTATATACATAAACTTAAAGGTATCTCCATTGTTTATTCTCATCAGACCACAGCACGTTGTTCCAATTTTAGCGACTTTGGTGTTGTCTGACAAATTGTAACCTTTTTGTATATTTTTTTTACTTAAAAGAGGTACTGAACTTGGACTTCGAGCCATAAGTCCAGCCTCTTGGAGCCTGTTTCTTATAGTACGGCTTGTTACTGGAGCATGTAGTATATTTTTAAGCCCATTAGATGGCTCAAAATTTTTTTTTTTTGAATGACGTACTAAAATTTGATCAAAACGCGTGGACGTTTTCCTCTTTCTTCCTCTAGTTTCGATATCTTTTGTATCACAGAACATACACAGAATTGAAACCTTTGACATTTAAAAACGCTCAAAGCAGCACTTTAACCTACCTCGTAGAGGGAGAAAATAAATATTTTAATGTTTTGCGAATCAAATGTGATAGAAGCAACAGATATACAGAGTGAAAACTGGCGGTTAAAGTAGAAAAATTAAATGTAAATAAAGATTTATTTTGTGTTAAGAAAGGGATAATTTGGAATATTTTTTAATTTCTTCAATGAAAACTTTAAAGATTCTTAAATAATTAAATATTAATCGAAATGTGTGTGATTTTCGGTCACAATGAATATAGTTTCTTGTGCAAGAGGTAATTAAGAAGCTAAATATTACAAGATCAAAATAAGACGTACTGCTCATAAAAAAATTGCCAATATTTTTTAATTTCTTGAAAGAAAAAGTTAAAGTTGTTATTGTTATTAGTTGTTTTTATTATTTATTAATAGTTTTAAACAAAAATTACATTTTTTATTAACTCTCGCCAATATAAAAAACCACCCCAAAAACTAAAAAAAAAAAAATAAACAAAACAGAGTTACAATCAGAGAGAGACAGAAATACTTTTTGGTAATATTTGCTGTCTCTTTCTCCATGGAAAGTTAAACGTCAAACTCTTGTTTCTATTCTGTGTATATTCTGTCTTTTGTATAGTGAAACACGTTAAATACTTTATGTTTAGAACACTTCATTATTTGGGCTATTTTTCCAAGCCATCAGATTTTAACTTAAGGAGAACATTTCTTTCAGCATCAGTGGTATGAAAACATCCCCTTTTTTAAAAGCCTTAAAACATAAACTCAACACGCAAACTTTGCAAATGTTCTAAAACAAATTATTTTAACTTAATTTTTACCACTTCTAAATATTTCATGTAAAAAGTTTATTTATTTTAAATTTAAACACGGTTTTAGAAAAACGTTTCTATTAATTTTTCCAGCTAAATTACGAATTTTCTTACTTTTTCCCGAAAACTAATAAATTAAAAGAGAATGAAGCAATAAAGTAAACAAATAATAAAAAATCCCGTTACATTAGCAAGAATTTGACAGTGATTTCCAACAATAAAAATTTATTACGAAAAAGTATACAATATTTTAATGATGAACTAGTAATCTTTTCTATTATTTTTTCCAACACTGTACGTATGTGACAAGAGCAGACGAAAAAAGTCTCTTTCTCGTCCTTAGGTTCACAGCGTCTGCAGAAGCCTTGAGAAGAAACGAAAACCGCATACCTACCAAAAGGACAGTGACCCGTGAGAATCACATTTGTGTGATGGATTAAAGGCAATGAATCTCTTAATACCCACATAATTCCAGCAGAGTCTAGAAATATTGCACGTATTCTCTCTCTCCTGATGCCAACGAGATTGAGTTTCCCTGTAAAACCAGTGGAAAATATCCAATTTAACTGAGGCAATCATGAATACTTATGTATGCCTTGTAACAGGTCGGAGATTGAGTGTTCCGTAGTGAATCAGGAATGCTATTTCCAATGATATTACTTTGTCCCGTAAACCATATAAGAATTATCGGAAATTTCCCGGAGAAATCCTGGGCAATGGCGGACTTTGAAACTACATTCGTTACGAACTTAATCGCAAACTTGATCAAGAGATTTTCAGGGAAAATCGGAATATTTCCAGTAAAGGGACTGACAGCAAGATACTTTTTAAGGCTATTTGAAGAGAGTCTGGCTAAGTATTAATTCATTAGTGAGATGACTTTGTTTCCCTCTATCTATTTTTCCTTCTTCTTTTCTTTCTCTACCATACATATTTTTGCTTTTGTTTTTTAGTTATGTTAAGTTTGATCAACTTTTACGATGGCAATCAAAATACTTGTGTTCCTAACCTAACCTAGCACAGTAACACTAGGCAAATATTTACAAAAAAAATTACAATTAAATTAAAATGGCGTTTAAGGGGTTAAGTTGATAGTGAACTTTTTTATATTTTATCTAAAATCCACAGAGAATTTTTCGTTTTATTTAAAAAAAACTATTTTTTAAATAATACTTGCATTTAGTGTTGCAGTTGATTTCTTTACATTTTTTCTCGTTGGTTTTAAAAACTGCTTAAAAAGTAATTTCCATAGTTTGTTCGTTCTAAAGGTAAAAAGTTTTAAAAACAATGAATTTTTTTGTTCTTTTTTTTTTGTACTTGGCCACTAGCCACTAGATGCGTAGTGACTGCATTTATTTGCTTTAAAACTGAAGAAACTTAAGCCAGTAATGGCTTGAAATGAAAAATACAGAAAACTGCGGTATAAGTTGAAGAAAAATTCATAAATTAAAAACGAAAAAAATAAAAAATAGAAAATTCATCACGTTATTTATGACCACCTGTGCTGAGGTATAATAGAATATTTTGCATGTTTTTACTTTTAAATTTTTATAGATTTTTTATTTTCTGTTTTAAATTATTTCCGTTTTCGTTTTAATTACAATATTTCTCTTTGTTTCTTTGTTTTTCTGGGTCAAAATGCAATATTTTTTAATGTTTTTGGTCAAAAGTTCAAAAGTCAAGAGTAGTACGTTTATTTAAATGCCAATAGGAACAGACAAGTAAACGTTTTTTTTTTTAAATTTGTTCAAAAGCGTGTTGTACACACGCACCCTTTAATTTGTTTTTTTTTTTAATTATTAACCATAAAGAGTTTTAAATCATTAATAATAATAACAACAAATTATCCAACAATTTATCCATAAAAAAGTTCATTACTATTTTGGCATTTCCATAGTGTTCAATTAAATACAGTGTTTTTGTTTCTTTCCTTATCTTTCCCATTTGTTTACGTTTTTCAAGGTCAGTCAGTAAGTAATGTGCGTGTGTGTGTGTGTGAGTGCGCAATATCCGGTAAAATTTTAATGTTTGTTTACATTTCTTTTAAACAGATTTAATGGCTTCTCTCACACATCATTTCTCTCTTCCTCCCTCTCGCCAACATACATATATTAATTTAAACTGTCCGTTAATTTTTCTTTATTACTAAAGAAGAGTTGCCACAGTAAAGTTTTGAATAAGTTTTATAAGATTTTAATAATAACAATAGGAGAGAAATCTAAGACTAGATTTATTAGAAGCATCGTAAACTGAGAATAAACTCGAGCAAAACCACAGTAGTATCATTTACAAGAAGGAGAAAACTTTCTAAATGGAAGAACATTCGACTCCTGGGTAAGGAAATAACACAGAAAATGGAGGTCAAATGCACAGCAAATTAACATAAAAAGTTGACATAGAAAGCATCTCAGGAAAAGCCCGACATGCCATTATGATTTAGAGAAGACTTGTAGACAAGACCTGCGGATACAATCCAGTAATTATGCAAAATAAATAATTTGTTTAATATTTAATGTATTTTTTTTTATTTATTTATTTATTTACTTTATTTATTGATCAACTTCAGTACAACAAGCATTTAATCTTATTTAATAGTACTGTTTATATATTGTTATAATTATAGTAATAGTTATATATATGTATGTAAATTTCACAAAAAAAAGCAAAATTATATTAATTAAATTTAAGTTAGCCTTAAGGATTGATTCTTAAAGACAAGAAAAGTGTGTTAAAATTGCAGTTTTAAATTGAAATTCTGGCGGAAGTTGCTTTCATGAACGAATTGCATTAACATAAAAGTGCCTTTCAGACACCTGTTTCTGGAACCTTACGGCGTTTATCCTATAGCCCCTGTTATTCTGGAAAATTTTAGTCTAGTAAATAGATAATTCGGTTCCCCTGAATAAACAATTTTGTGTAGAAAAATTAGCATGCGATATTTTAAGAGGTTTTCCAGTGTCATGTCGTAGATTTTATAGGCAAAAAACGATATACTACCATATCTAGTGCGTCCAAAAATATATCTTGCAATGTTATTGTACGTCACGTTAAGTTTATTCCTGCTGACAGAGTCCAAACCCGCAAAAAGCTCACATCCATATAAGAGGGTTGGAATCAGGTATGTCTTCGCCAAGAGCATACGTATATTAACAGGCGTAAAGGACTGAGTCCTGCAAAGATTCGTGAGCATAGCATATGTCTTCCCACAAATCATATTAATATGGTCAGTCCAGGAGAGTTGACTATTAAAAATAATACCCAAGTTTTTGGCATATTGTACAAATTCTATGGGCGAGTCCCCAACGACTAATGGTGGCAGTAAGTTCGGCAAAACGCCAATTTTCCCAATTATGATAGCCTTAGACTTATTAGCGTTTAAGCAAAGACCATTCGCAGTGGCCCATTTATATATACTGTCAAGGTCATGGTTCAGTCTCAATATACAATTGTCGATGTCGGTTCTAAAACAGCTAACGTAGAGTTGGACATCATCGGCATACATTTGAATTCCACAGTGAGTTATACGAGAAGGTAGGTCATTAACAGTAGAATTCAGTTTTACAACAATATGAACAGTAGAATATGCTAGAAAAAACTGAGTCTGTATAAATGACAATCAGAGTTTGTTATATATAACAGAGTAGAAACTAACAGTACGAATAGAAATAGTAGTAAAAGTGATATTGATAGAAATAGCAGTAACTGCAGATTTAAGCCCATCTTCTCAATATCATTATGGTAAAACCAATTCAGACCAATAGTGGGGTAATTGCCCGAACAGATAAAACAAACCTGAAAACCCTTCAATCTAATTTTACAAGTGATGGCATAACAGGGATAATAAGAACCTGTTTTGGTCTAGAATGACATTATCAAAACTTTATTAAATCTAATCGTTAATATTTAAATAACAAATGCTTTTATAAAAAAAAATAATATGTACTAGTACTTACAATTTTTCAGCTCGAATTGAAAACGGGAATTTTTAAATCATAACCTCAATCTGTAAGTAAAGCAAAAAAGAAGGAAGAAAGAATTATAATAACGTACATAAGGAGTGAATCCTTGTTTAAAAAAGTTAATAAATATGTATATTAATATATTCATTATAAAAAAAATAAAAATTTAAATTTTTCCCCCAATAGTGCGCTTATGACTTGAAAAACGTACAATTGTTCACATATGGCAATACTGCTTATCAATTAACAGTCACTCCTCGCCTTTCATAAATTCAGTGTGAGTGATTTTATCTGTTTATACACCAAACGAAGAGAAAAAAATACCAAATTATGGGTCACACTCATTTCACACACTGGAATCACTACCAACAAAGAAACACATAATTTGCACCCAAAATAATAACAATTATTCCCCTTCAAATAATATTTTGGTGAGAGAGGAAGAGAGAGTAAGTGATAGTGTGGTTATCAGAGAGAAGGGAATGGTGAAAACTACAATACTCAATAATACATAATAGAAAAAAACAAAACAAAACAAACAAATAATTGTGATTCTTGTTGATTTGCCTACGATCACAAACACAACCACATAAATTAGCAGCAGCAACAGCAGCTTTAGCAGCCATGATAGTTGTGACAGCAATAACAACAACATCGTTTATTACGGTGAAAAATGTAAACCTTAAACACAATTTAACGTCAAAACCACTCAAGTGTGTGAAATAAATAACAAATGCCATCCATTATATACTATTATTACGCGTATACATATTGTGGAGATATTTTTTATTTATTTTTTTATTATTACTTATGATGTTATTGTTATTTTTATATTACATTGTAATAAAGCAATGACACCAACATGGAGCACATAAAATCACAAAAAATATAAAAATATTACAGAGAGAGATCATCATAAATTTATAAATTGGAAAAAAAGGTAAAGAAATCAGAAAAAAGATTAAAATACCCTCATAGACATTCGTGCAGCCCTTGTGCTGACCAACTTCTTCTTCCCTGGTTTGGTGAAACTTGGTCAGTAAAGAGACTGCGTTCACAGTCACACGTTGGTGCCACAACGGGTCGCCATGCGTGCTCAAGTGAGCTTTTGTTATCAAAGCTACCAATCCAATCTACCTACCCACCTCATAGACATTCATTTGACCGCACTTAGCGTGTAGTTCGTAATCTGTTTCTAAAACAATAACAACGTAAAGGTGTCCAAAAATAATGGGTAGGTTAGAGGACGTGTATTTGTCAATTAAGACAAGTAGAGTACCCGGAGGTCGAATTGACCCATTGTACAAAAATAATGAGTAAGTACCCAAAAGTTCTACTTCACTTTTCATATTCAAATCTATTGAAAAACAATTTAAAAACTCGCTGATAGCCGTCGGAAAATAAATCTCTCAACGAAGACGTAATTTGAAATCCATTAACAAACAGGACAAGTCAGTCGTTTTGTAGTTGACTGCTGTATTAGTGTTGCAAGCAAAACGAGAGGAAAATAAAAAGAAAAACTATATTCACTGGAAAATTTTCAAAGTTTTTCCCTTATAATTTGGAAAACTTTTGTTAAGGTTTCGTGTTAAAAAGCGATTTGATGCACTTTTTCTGTATTTTTGTTGTGAATAACTTTGAATCTAAAAAAAATATGCATTCAAACGACATCATCTCTAAGAGACGAAACAATGGCGGCGGCACACAAACTTTTTAATTACAATATTTGGTTAAAAAACAACACAAGAAACCAAAGTTTTTCCTTCTTTTTTTGGTTTATTAAACAATTGGTTTTAAATAACGAACAAGCTGGAAAAGTTTTCTTTTACAACAAAGAAAAAAATTGCAATTGAAATGTAATTCGATAACAAGGAGAGAGAGAGAGAGAAAGGACAGAGACGAAGGGGAAAGTGAAACGAAAACGGAGGAGACCAAATGGAGGGAGAAAAAATGTCAAAGAGTAGCTCGTTTTCCAAACCGGAGGTAGGAGCCTTTGAAAATCAACCAACAACCAACATGCACGATTCACTATCAGTGGCCTGGGCGTTCACACATAGAGACTTGAAATTCCTTACAACAACTGTTGTCGATGCTGACAAGAATATGGACAAAGGTTAGGTTAGGTTAGGTTAGAGGACGTGTACTTGTCAATTAAGACAAGTACAGTACTCGGTGGTCGAATTGGCCCACTGTTCAACGTTCTAGTTTCTCACACCACTTATGTTGTGTGTGTTAATTTTATACAAGAGTGGTGGAACCTACAGTTTAAAGTCGACTCCGAACGACGGAGTTTTGAGAAACTTTTCATGGCAATTTTATTTACTCTCAGAGTTTTTGCCAGAAATCTGCTGAGAGGAAGTCGCCGAAGAAATACTTTTTGTATTTTGTCTTGATGTCTGGCCTGGGGCTCGAACCCTGGCTTTACGTCTAATAAGCCAACACACTACCTACTAGACTACGGCGACTCAAGGACAAAATAATCTTTGCATTTTCTTGGCGACTTGAGACGTGTGGATCTGACATGTAAAATTGTGGGCATACATACATAATTGGTCATTACAACCCTTCAGTCAGGATTACGACCTAGTTTCTCACACCACTTATGTTGTGTGTGTTAATTTTTTACATGAGTGGCGGGACCTACAGTTAAAAGTCGACGCCGAACGACAGATTTTTGAGAAACTTTTCATGGCAATTTTTTATTTACTCTCAGAGTTTTTGCCAGAAATCTGCTGAGAGGAAGTCGCCGAAGAAATACTTTTTGTATTTTATTTTGATGTCTGGCCTGGGGCTCGAACCCTGGCTTTTCGTCTAATAAGCCAACACACTACCTACTAGACCACAACGACTTGTGGGCATCCAGATATTATATAGACAGATTTTGTCAGAAGCCAAAGGTGATTCTGATAAAATATTTACTTAATAAATTTGTGGTGGCCTAATGGATGTTATTGTGTAGGCTTACTAGACAAGAGTTTCGAGTTTAAATCGCAACTCTGATACCCTAAAAAGAATCAATAGGACAAAATACTTCTTTCGATGACTCTCTCTCTGAGCAGTTTTCAAACAAAAAAGTGAAAAAAGGACCGCGAAAAACCCTCTCAAATCTATCTTTCGTCCCACCAATCGTGATAAAATTCTCACACAGCAAGTTGTAGTCCTGATTAAAGGTTATAATAGCTCATAATGTATGTATGTATTCATAAAATTTACAGGAGTGCTGAAAAATGCTTATCTGTTAGTGTTGTCAATATGAAAATTAAAGGGTCCGCCAAATAACTTTTTTTTTGAAAATGCTTTAAAAAAAAATACTGAATATTTTCTTAAATTTCTTTTTTTATTTGAAAGTACAATCCTTCCGGTTAATAATGGAAAGTAATTTCATTCAAATGGCTGCCTCGGCTGGCCATGCAATAGCCTACACGATCGGTCCAATTTTTAAGCACATTATCGATTGTGTGCAGCTGTATGTCACCAATGGCTTCACGAATATTGTCCTTTAAAGCGTCAATTGTCTCTGGCTTGTCGGCGTAACACTTATCTTTGACGGCACCCCACAAATAATATTCCAACAGTGTCAAATCGCAGCTCCGAGGTGGCCAAACGACATCAGCTTTGCGGCTGATAATGCGATCTTCAAAAACAGGGCGCAAAACATCGAGTGTAGCTTCGGCTGTGTGGCACGTAGCGCCGTCTTGTTGAAACCAAATGTTGCCAATATCCTCCTCTTCAATTTTTGTGAACAAAAATTCGTTCAACATGGCCCGATAACGAACGCCATTGACTGTAACGGCTACTCCTTGCTCATTTTCGAAGAAAAATGTCCCGAAATTATGCCTCTGGACCAAAATCCGCACCAAACAGTGACTCGTTTTGGGTGCGTCGGCTTTTCAATGTATGCGTGCGGGTTTTCTGTGCCCCAAATGCGACAATTTTGCTTGTTTACATACCCGCCAAGATCAAAATGAGCTTCATCTGAAAAGATGATTTTTTTTTGCCAAAATCGGCATTTTCTGGTGTAGGCTACTGCATGGCCAGCCGAAGAAGCCATTTGAATGAAATTATTTTCCATTATTAAACGGAAGGCTTGTACTTTCAAATAAAAAAAGAAATTTGAGAAAATATTCAGTAGTTTTTTTTAAAGCATTTTCAAAAAAAAAAGTTATTTGGCGGACCCTTTACAAAAAACAATATGCAGCACATGTTTCTTTAATCTTTCCTGTACAAATTTAACTGACATCCAACATATCAAATCATTGTTTCCCAATTAGACCAGAACGTATTTAAATTCTATTTAATAGCAACAACAATTGTACAACCTAGCAAACAAATATTGTTTAAATTGCTCTTTGTAACCCTGTGTAGAGTAGAAACCAAAAAAACAACAATAATTTGGCAAACAGAAAACCACCAGCATATTAACAGGCTTATGCAGGCAGTAGTAAAATGAAAATTTTCAAAATATTCTATGATAACCAGCAACCTACACACCCACCCTACCTACTCTCAAGTGTCGAAGGCGTAGAGGGGACCAGGAACACTTAAGTGTGTACAAATTCTAATCGATTATTGAAAAGAAATTGTGGCAGCAATAGGCACACAACAATATATGGAAAATAGACTTTTACGACCGACTTTTATGAACATTAAATGGCACTCTACGACGATTCAACCACATATTCACACACTCTTTGCAACATTTTGGGGTGACGGTGTTCGATGAGTGGCATTGTGTCTGTTGCTCTGTGTCTGTCTGCCTCATGCCAAAAGTCTATTAAAACTGAAAACCTAAAAAAAAACTATGAATGGAAGACCAAGAAAACCCATAAAATTTAGAACTTGAGAAATTGAAGAAAAAAAAAATATTCAAAAACTACACAATACTGCAGAGAGTATAAATTAAAATAAAAAATAAAAAAAATGGAAACAAAATGCAATTGCAAATACAGGGTGTGGCAATCAAATGTGAATTGTCGTCCACCATCTGCAAATTTTCCTACGAAAAATATTCCACTCGTTTTACAGGGAAACTCAATCTAGGAGGGTACTTGCAACTTTACTAGACTCTGCTAGACATATGTGGTTAAGAAGAGGACTGATTCACCTCTGTCCCAGTATGACAATCCATCAAACAATCACGATTCTTAAGGTCTACTTTTCTTGATTGTCTTTCACCTCATGTGTCGTTGCCCTGCTCTTGTCTGAAAATTCGGAGATTGCTACAATATCAAGTTTTAATTGGAACATCATCTCCAGGGAATGTTTGACCCCCGGGTAGAATAGATTGTGGGCCTAAATGCTGGCCTATGTGGCCAGGAAGGAAGTTCACCTTACCTAACCTAAGATAACGCTTTTCAGAACCTTCGCCCGACCATATCTGAGTTCAATAATCACATCTAAAGTTAGGTGAAGTCGCCGTAGTCTAGTAGGTAGTGTGTTGGCTTATTAGACGAAAACCCAGGGTTCGAGCCCCAGGCCAGGCATTAAAACAAAATACAAAAAGTATTTCTTCGGTGACTTTCTCTCAGCAGATTTCTGGCAAAAACTCTGAGAGTAAATAAAATTGCCATTAAAAAGTTTCTCAAAAATCTGTCGTTCGGAGTCGACTTTAAACTGTAGGTCCCACCACTCATGTATAAAATGAACACACACAACATAAGTGGTGTGAGAAACTAGGTCGTAATCCTGACTGAAGGGTTTTAATGACCAATTATGTATGTAAAGTTAGGTTAGGTTAGATCGGAGTGGTAGCTCTGATTTCACAAAGCTCACTTGATCACGCATAGCGGCCCGTTGTGATGCCATGGGTGAACGCAGTCCCTGTACACTGATCAAGTTCCACCAAAATCCGGGAAGAGAAAAAAGTTGATCAGCGCAATGGCTGCACATCAAAAGCACAACTACCCCATACTGGAAAACCAGCCAGAAAGTTTGATGAACGAAGCAATATCCTTGACATCAATACATGATAACTCCGTTAAGCCGACAAGAAATGGAGAGCCAAATAACCTATATCTACACCTAGAAAGAGACGGGCACTGACAAAGAAAGTGGATAACAGTCTCCTCTTCCTGAGCGGATCGGTATCCACGGCAGAAGTCGTTAAATGGGAGCTTTATTCTCTCCGCGTGTCTATCCGTAACACAATGACCTGTAAACATGGCCACTGTGATTGAGATGATGCTACGACCAAGTCCAAGTAACTGGTTGGTACGCCTTCTATCCATCAAGGGCCAGGTGAGTCTAGCGGTGGAGCAGGACTCCTCATTGACCCAGGATAGGTTGGTGTCCCGAGAGAATTTCCGCGCACTGACCAACTTGATCGATTCAAGTGCCATACCCAAGTCGATTGAAGAGGATTCCGGAAAGAGTGCACCAGCTCTGGCGATCTCGTCGGCCCTGCAGCTTCCCGGAATGTTACTGTGCCGGGGGACCCAGACTAGTGAGACACTGAAGCGCCTAGAAAGAAGGTAGAGACAGCGGCGACATTCCCTAACGATTCTAGAGTTATTCACAACACTTGACAGAGATCTTATGGCGGCCTGACTGTCACAGAAGACCGAGAAAGGAGCACCGTTGACGAGGATCCATTGAGCGGCCCGGTAAATGGCTATTACCTCCGCCTGGAACACGCTACAGTAATCCTGCAGTCGGAGAAAAATGTTTAGGTCCAGTTTCCCAGAATACACACCTAAAGTTGAGGCGACACATTTGTGTTCATTTCTGAGTGAATGAATGGCTTCAAATTGTACGTGGAAGTCAATCTGAACAGATGATGCATTGAATCCATGGCATAATATAACATTACTTTTGTAACACCCGTTATAAAATAATAATAAAAAAACAGAAGCAGCCTGGCGAGTGTTGCATTATTTGATTGAATTGTTATTTCGGGATTTGCCTTATTTTTCCATCTCCAATGTCGACGAATGGCGGGGGGGTGGTACTCAAGTCCGCCTTCTTATTTCATTGCTTGGTAGGTAATCAAATGGAAGGGTTTTGAAGACAAAAAAGCGTATTTTTCTACACAGTTTTGAAATAAAAATTCACAAAACCACTAAAAAAAATAAAATACAAAAGAAGAAAAACTGCAATAAAATAATGACATTGTAGTTCTTTAGCGAAATCAGGTTAAAAATATGAAACGAAAGACAGGGCATGGATTTAAAAATTAAAAATAAGAAGAGATTTCATTTTCTATCTTAAAGTCGTTATTGAGCTTGGACGCCAACCTATCCTGGGTCAATGAGGAGTCCTGCTCCACCGCTAGACTCACCTGGCACTTGATGGATAGAAGGTGTACCAACCAATTACTTGGTCTTGGTCGTGACGTCATCTCAACAACAGTGGCCGTGCTTACAGGTCATTGCGTTATGGGTAGACACGTGGAGAGAATGAGGCTCCCATTTAACGACTTCTGCCGTGGATGCAGATCCGCTAAGGAAGAGGAGACTGTTATCCACGTTCTTTGTCAGTGCCCGTCTCTTGCTAGGTGTAGAAATAGGTTATTTGGCTCTCCATTTCTTGTCAGCTCTCAGCTATTGATGTCAAGGATATTGCTTCGTTTATCAAACTTTCTGGCTGGTTTTCCAGTAGGGGGTAGTCGTGCTTTTGATGTGCAGCCCTTGCGCTGACCAACTTCTTCCTCTTCCCGGATTTTGGTATAACTTGGTCAGTACAGGGACTGCGTTCACCCATGGCATCACAACGGGCCGCTATGCGTGCTCAAGTGAGCTTTGTGAAATCAGAGCTACCACTCAGACCTAACCCAACCTAACCTTATTGAGCTCTCTTATTCCAAGCCGCAAAGTTCCATCCATTATTAAATTTCTAAAGAAGACGTAAAATATCAAAAACTTGGCCACTTTTCGAAAGTCACGTGGTGATTATTGCACGGAATTAGAAAAATTATAAAGAAATTAGCAAAGTACGCTTTGCCAGAAATATCACTCCTGTTAAAGAAAGTGTGGTGGCTAAAACATTCTCAGCCATTGTGCCCAACGTACGGCTTATTGCGGGGTATTTTGCGTCTGGCTTTGTACCTCCATCCTCAATCCGAAGGACCGATTTGAAAAACTTTTCATGGCAATTTCTTTTTACTCTGCGAATTGTTGCCACAAGACTGATGAGAGCAAGTAGCCGAAAGAAACACTTTTTTTTTCAAATTTCTGTTTCTGTGGCTTGAACCACGGGCTCGCACCTAATAAGTCAACACACAACCTACTAGACTACAGCGACTTCGAATTATTGAAATTTTACTTAAGAGAGGAAAAAAATAAAATTTCCCATCCTAATCAGTAGGTTCTATTCTGCAGAGTCCTAGCGGTAGGATTAGGATTTAGAAGTTAGTAAACTCTATCATACATAACATACATAATTGGTCATTACAACCCTTCAGTCAGGATTACGACCTATTTTCTCACATCACTTATGTTGTGTGTATTAATTTTATACATGAGTGGCGGGACCTACAGTTTAAAGTCGACTCCGAACGACAGATTTTTGAGAAACTCTTTCATGGCACTTTTATTTACTCTCAGAGGTTTTGCCAGAAATCTGCTGAGAGGAAGTCGCCGAAGAAATATTTTTTGTATTTTATTTTGATGTCTGGCCTGGGGCTCGAACCCTGGCTTTGAGTCTAATAAGCCTACTAGACCACGGCGACTTCAGTAAACTCTATCGCTGATTAGAAAATGAAATCACTTCACAATATATATAATTGTCTGTACAATTGCATGGGTAACCAGTTAACCTTGACAGTTCCAAACGTCAGCCTTGAAATCCTTAAGTTAAGCAAACGCCATGCTTCTCAAGTTCTCACTTCCTTAAGGTGTAGCCGGCAATTTATCATCGTCTCCTTCACTTTTTCCTGTTTCTTACGATTATGACTTGATTTCTGCAATATTTAGTGTGTTTAACAAGGCCATGGTTTTAGTTAATAACAAATGGTTGGTTTCCCTCGAAAAAGCCATTTATATGGTATTGGAGAGAGACAAGAGGAGGGGGGCATACAAGGAATACACGTTTCACAGTCAATCATATTCGTTGGGAACATTAAACGCAATTTCATTCAATTTTCTTTCGCCTTCGTTTGTATTCGAAAAAAAAACGTTTACTGAGTGTGAAGAAATGTTTTCTCCTTGAATTTCATGGTGATTTTTATGTTCATTTTCTTTTTGGAAAATTACAGGATACGTTATCAAGTATTTCTTGTTGTTGTTCTTATTGTAAAGGGTGTTTTTTATAAAGGTATAGAACTTTAAGTTGCAATAAAACAACGATGGATTGATTCGATTGACATGAATTTTATTTGTCCGAAAGATAATCTTGTGGCATTACATTTTAAATATGATTTCTGGCATATGACCGTCACTGCTGGCGCGGATGTAGTCCAATCTGGACGTCCAATTTTCGACGACTTTTTCCAACATTTGTTGCCGTATATCGGCAATAATACGGCGAATGTTGTCTTCCAAATAGTCAAGCGTTTGTGGCTTTACCGCATAGACCAATGACTTTACATAGCCCCACAGAAAGTAGTCTAGCGGTGTTAAATCACAAGATCTTGGAGGCCAATTCACAGGTCCAAAACGTGAAATTAGGCGGTCACCAAACGTGTCTTTCAATAAATCTATTGTGGCACGAGCTGTGTGACATGTTGCGCCGTCTTGTTGAAACCACATCTCCTAGACATCATGGTTATTCAATTCAGGAATGAAAAAGTTAGTAATCATGACTCTATAGCGATCACCATTGACTGTAACATTCTGGCCACCATCGTTTTTGAAAAAGTACGGACCAATGATTCCACCAGCCCATAAAGCGCACCAAACAGTCAGTTTTTCTGGATGTAACGCTGTTTCCACATACACTTGAGGATTACCTTCACTCCAAATGCGGCAGTTTTGTTTGTTGACGTAGCCATTCAACCAGAAGTGCGCTTCATCGCTAAACAAAATTCGCTTATGAAAATCGGGAACAACGGTAATCTCGTTTTGGGCCCATTCGACGAATCTACGCCTTACTTGATGATCGTTTGGCTTCAAATCTTGCACGCGTTGGATTTTGTAAGCACGCAAACCAAAATCCTTCCGCAAAATCTTCTATAAAGTGGATGGACACAGGTCCAATTCCTGTGCTCGATGGCGGATGGACTCATTCGAGTCAATGCTACGCTCTACAGCAGCAATAGCTTCTTCTGTACGCACCGTACAGCGTCTCTGGGGATGCGAGTTATCAATAAGAGTAAACGTGGTGCGAAAACGTTCCATGGTTAATCGAATTAACTGCTCTGATGGACGATTTTGTCGACGATAAAATGGACGTAGTGCGCGATACGTTTTCCGCACAGAACCATTATTTTCGAAATAAAATTGCACTATTTGCAAGCGTTGTTCAGGCGTGAGTCTATTCATGATGAATTGCCAAACCAAACTCAGAATAAATCACTTGACGGGCTGTTAAATCGGTCGCCATCTTGAAAAGTAATGCCAACTTTAAGTTCTATACCTCTATAAAAAACACCCTTTATAATATGCTGTTCTGTTCTGGTAAGGAGGATAAATTTCTGAAGAAATAAAAGCTTGGAGAAGAAACATGTTTTGGTTTTGTTTAAGTGGGAAATTGCGTGAATTTTTTCTCTTCTTTTTAGCGATTTTAATGAAATTTCTTTAAAAAAAAAAACGTTCTTTTTTTGACAAGGATAATGCTTTTTAATAAATTATGCCTTAATAGATTGAAATATTATTTCTTTCGTTTCAATTCAATGGCATCTGGATTTTATTTCGTCATACTGTGGGAGGGAGGAACGGCGACTTACGAGAGTGTATGAAAAATTCTGATTGAAATGTTTATTTAAAATAAAACTCGGGAATAGGTTATCACACGAGCTAGTTTCGATTAAGTGGTAGACTTCCGCACTTAGACCAGAGTTTAGGGTCATTGTAATACTGCAATTCAATATTCTACCGAGGGATTAAACCTTCCCTTTTTACTTTACTTGCTTACTTAAGAAGTCTCTCGAGACTACGTGATACTCTTATCGAGCATTTAGATGAACCTTAGGAAATGTATTTAATCTGTAGATAGCATAGCCAACCTTGTGGTTCTTGGTCCGTTTGTATTAACAAAAGAGAAAACCTGTGCTGTGCTGTAAACCAAAATAAATTTAACAGAGATAACGTAATATAGGGTCCGCCATCTAACGTCTTTTTTTTCAGCTAGTGCTTATTTCGTGAATGCTAACACTTAGCTCATGTCTGATTTGACAGATAATTAGTTTTATCCTTCCGCTGAACGAATATGGTTGTGTATACGCTTGAACAACGCTGGGAAATATTGCGACATTACTTTGAAAATCATGGTTATGTTGCAGAATGTGTGCGAAAATTGCGTAAGGATTTTGGAAGAAGAGAAGCACCGCCAGCTCCGTATGTTCGTTATCTTGTGAAAAAAGTGAAAGAAACTGGCATCCTCAGCGATAAACCAAAGCGTGAAAAGCCAAAAACAGTGCGTACACCCGAGAATAATGCTGCTGTGGCAGAAAGTGTGCCGGAAGCGCCATCAACATTAATTCACCATCGTTCTCAACAATTGAACATTTCGGAGACACCATTGAAACGAATTTTGCATAAAGACCTTGGTATGATGCCATACAAAGTCCAATTGGCGGAGGAGTTAAAGCCAATTGACCATCCAATGCGTTTTCGCATCGCTAAGTGAGCCTGCGATCGACTTACAGAAGATGCCGATTTTGGCAAAAAAAAAATCATCTTTTCAGATGAAGCTGATTTTGATCTTGGCGGGTATGTAAACAAGCAAAATTGTCGCATTTGGGGCACAGAAAACCCGCACGCATACATTGAAAAGCCGACGCACCCAAAACGAGTCACTGTTTGGTGCGGATTTTGGTCCAGAGGCATAATTGGGCCATTTTTCTTCAAAAGTGAGCAAGGAATGGCCGTTACAGTGAATGCCGATCGTTATCGGGCCATGTTGAACGAATTTTTGTTCACAAAAATTGAAGAGGAGGATATTGGCAACATTTGGCGCTACAACAACAGGACGGCGCTACGTGCCACACAGGCGAAGCTACACTCGATGTTTTGCGCCCTGTTTTTAAAGATCGCATTATCAGCCGCAGAGCTGATGTCGTTTGGCCACCGCGGAGCTGCGATTTGACACCGTTGGACTATTATTTGTGGGGTGCCGTCAAAGATAAGTGTTACGCCGACAAACCAGAGACAATTGACGCTTTAAAGGACAATATTCGTGAAGCCATTGGTGAAATACAGCTGCACACAATCGATAATTTGCTTAAAAATTGGACCGATCGTGTAAGCTACTGCATGGCCAGCCCAGGCAGCCTTTTGAATGAAATTATTTTCCATTATTAACCGGAAGAATTGTACTTTCAAATAAAAAAAGAAATTTGAGAAAATATTCAGTTGGTTTTTTTTAAAGCATTTTCAAAAAAAAAAGTTATTTGGCGGACCCAATATAAAGTGTGTGTGTTCATATGATTAAAATTCAAAATGCACACGCGTTCAATGTTTAATGAAGTGAAGTTAAAATAATTAAAAAAAAGTAAAAAATTTCTGTCTGTCCGTTAAGTACTTACCTTATGCTCTTTTTAATGTTGTTATTATTGTAGTTGATGTTGTTGCTTTGTTGAAATAAAACTTTGTATTCTTTTGCACTCAATAAACTGACACACGAAGAATTTAAAAAAAGAAATGAAACTGTAAAGAAATTAAGAAGAAGCAAAATTTATAAACATCTTCATGAAAATTAATTTAAAATAAATTTTATAAAAATTGTGAAGAGAACAATTATTATAGTACATACATATTAAGTTATAGGCAAAATAATTTCGTGTTCATTATTTATGCATACATACAGTGGTGACCTTATAATTAGAAACGATGTTTCTGGAACAAAGTTCTCTGGAGTGACGAATCTAAGTTTAATTTGTCCCAATCTGATGGAAAAACATATGTAAGTCGTCCTCCAAACAAAGCCTTTGATCCCAGGTACACAGTGAAAACTGTAAAACAAATTAACAAACATACGTGTTGCTAAGTCGTTTCTAATTATAAGGCCACCACTGTATATGATAACATTTAGATATTGTCACACCCATTACTTAATTTTTCCTTTTAAGTTCAGTTTTAATCAAGTTTATGAGAAGTTGCAAAACTATTTCAATATATTCTCTAAAATATAATTCAAACTTATGTTACACCCGTTACAATAAATTGTTCATCTGCGTCTTTTGTATAAAAAAATCGAACCGTTACAATTCTAAGAATATAACACCTGTTTTAATGGATTTTTTGAAATTGAAATATGTAATGATCTGATGGTATTCGATAAATTACAAGGTTTTTATAAAACATGTCACAACCGTTACAGTTAATTTTTCGAAAAAGATTTTTATAAAACATTTCACAACCGTTACATAAAATTTTGCCTTTTGGTCCATTAAATACGACAAAATTTTTACCTCACATAATCACACCTGTTACCAACAAATTGGATTTCTGTATTGTTTTAACGAAAAATTATTGTTTAAATGTCGCGCCCATTACAATGAAACTTGTCTTTATAACTCCATTTGAAAATCTGAAAATATTAAACTGCTAATATTAAAAAATTACAAAATTTTTACTAAACATGTCACACCTGATGCACTGCAACCTGTCATTTGTTCTATTTGAAAAAAGGAAAACAGAATATTACCAACAATATCAAGCCTGTTATAATAAATTCAGCATATTAGTTATAACAACACACCCGTTACAATGAATTGTTCTTTACCCTTAAAGAAAAGAAGAAATTGATTCGAATAATGTCATATACATATATTACTCTATTTACAAGAATATGTAATATTGTCACACCCGTTACAATGAATTCAGTTTTTTTTAGAAAATTTGAAAAATTTTAATACGTAATATTCTGATGATTCGAATAATGTCACATATATATTACTTTCTTTACAAGAATATGTAATATTGTCACACCCGTTACAATGAAATCAGTTTTTTTTAGAAAATTTGAAAAATTTTAATACGTAATATGCTGATGACATTTGAAAAATCGATGAAATTACAATGTTCTTACCATGATTGTCACACCCTTTACAATGAATTCAGTTTTTTTTAGAAAATTGAAAAATTTTAATACGTAATATGCCGATGATATTTGAAAAATGGATGAAATTACAATGTTCTTGCCATGATTGTCACACCCGCTACAATGAATTCAGTCTTTTAGCCCGTCTAAAAGTTTTAACATATAATGAGCTGATAATGCGAAATTACAGGGATTTTGTCACACCCGTTACAATGAATTCTTTGTTTAAAATGAAAAAATAGCACAAAACAAAAACCGAATTTAATTAAAACAAGAAATAAATTTGATTTGTTTTAATGAGCGAAAGTTTGAAAAAAAAGGGGTACAGAATGTACAAATTTCTCATTGAAAAACAAAAAAAAGACATAATCATTGTTCATTGTATGTAATCGCAGTTATTCTACAGAAAAAAAAAACAATAACGATAAAAATAAAACAAAACAAATTTTTTTTCTTTTTTTTGTTGATTTAATCAAAATGCTGTGAGTTTTTCTGGCGTGTATGATGTAATTTTCCGGAATTTTATTACAATCTTCTGTTTAATGTACAAATATATGTATTTCTCTATGTGCGAGTGAATGTTTCCAATTGCTTATTCCTTCCGTCACCCTCTGTCGTATCAAATCTTCTTTATCTCCCTAGCAGAGCATCATGAGAGTTTATTGTCATCGACTTAAAGTTTTTTTTTTCGTTTCCATTTTTGTTTTTGTTGTTATGGAAAATAGGCTACAATTTCCAATTTTTTTAGTGATTTTTTGTTTTTATTTTTCACCCAAATGATGAAAAATTGTAGGCAAATTATATTGGTAAGTGGGAACAGTTCTGTATTGTATTGGCGGGCGACGTTACATAAATTTACAAGAACAGAGAGAGAAAAAAATTCCAAACGACTTTCAAAAAATCCTTGAAATAAGAAGAAAATATTGGAAAAAGTATTATAAGTTACTTGCCTCGGTGGGGTAGGTGTATAGCCATAGTGGCAAATACAAAAATACCCAGAGACTGTGATACCCACTGTGTTCGTCCTAGAAGGGGTAAAGAAGTGAAGTAAAAGAAACGGGTTGGAGAGTGAATGAAAAGAGAAGAAGACAAATAAGAGAGGGGAACCTGAATATCCCGGCACCCGACGTAAATTTTAAACCTTCATAAAACCCTCAGTCAGAGTATTCAAGATTCTCCTACGAAAAGGAGATACTCTGTTATCCACACTTCCTCCTCACCTACATATGCTCTGCAGAAATCAAGCACAGATTTTTCCTAGACTCCTGCCTTTTAGCTAACATCACCCTGTCACCAGTGTCACGATGGAGTAAGCGGGGTCCAGCAGCGAGCCAGTTCTAACACCGCCAACAAATGACCAAACTCTACTAGCTACGTAAAACCCCGGAGATTCTCCCAACGATTATGATCCATTTATCTGACCCATCTCCAAACGAATCAGTTTCGGGACAAATTGAACGATCAATCAAATGAGAACCTAGTCTTCCAAAATACCCCTACGCCCCAGAACCTAACAGGGGCTATACTGACTGAGTTCAGAGACATCTACAGAGTTTTTAAGGAACTACTCGCATCCTACAACTGCCTTTAAAATATATCCGAAGCCTAGTTTCATAACTATTGCTGTGACGATAATTTGTGAGGATATTTGTACCGTCCTGAACAGATTATAACAAGAATTCTGTTGCCACGGATGTCCTTTGACCGTAATAACAGGCTAATATTACTATTGAAGGCAGAGGGCCTCTTCTTAAATCTTCACCATACTCATTATCCTTACGAAATCTTGTAAATGTTTTCATTGAAAGCCTATTGAATATAAAAGAAAAGAAAATGATGGAAATAAAATTTACAAACACTTCCTACTACACCCGCACCAATTTCTGGAATTTTATTTTCAAATTCTGGCAGCCATCACATGAGTCATCATCTCCTATGTGTGTTGTGTCATCGTCAGCGTCATTTAAAACAGAGATATGAGCTGCTAAACGCTTCCTTCTAAGGCCATAGAGGCCATAAAAACCAGCCGAACAACAACAACAAAGAAAAAAAGAAAGAAAGAAAGGAAGAAAATAACGCAAATTGACATTAAAATACCCATCAACTCAACTACTACAATTGACACGTATTTATTGATTTGTTTAAAGAAAAACAAATGAACGCCAACGAAAAACAAAATGCGGCAACTCTTTCTCTCTAATTTTTCCCCGTATCATCATTATCTCTGTTACAAATTAAAACGTAAGCCAATGTACAAGTGTGTGTGTAAATATTCAATTGGGAGAGTGTATGTGTGAATTGTGCATCGCCTGCATTGTATGTTAAACATGTTTTTAATTTATTTATTATCATTAACAGCAACAACAACAATAACAATCGCAGTAATGTGAACACCAGCATCAACGACAATAGTAACAACAATTTACAATTACTTTTTACAACAAACATTACAAATAACCCTATTGTGAAAAACAACAACAACACCAAACATTAGTAAAATAACATTACCAGCAACAACAATGTTTTCATTTGGTTTTTAATGCTCAGATTAAGTAAATAGAGCAGAAGAAAACAAATATCAACGAAACAAAAAAAAACGCATTACATGTTAATGAGGGAGAGAGAGAGAGAGAAAGACAGATGGAAAGCATTTTTTAAAGTATTTTTCCTTTAAAGCGTGTTTCCTTTTTAAAATAATAAAAAAAAATCAGATTAAGGTGCAGCCTGAAATCTTTTATAGGCCATTTACATTACAGCGAAATCTAGTACTTATGAGATTTCGAGCCAAATCTAGTTGATTTTAACTAGATTTCCCATACAAAACAAAATCTACTTATTTAGTAGATTTCGGCAAAATCTACTCAAAATCTAGTAAAAAATAGAAATGCAACTATGTTTAATAAATAGTACTTAAAAATACAACGCTGAGCAGGAAAAAATGACATTTCAATTTAAAAACAAAACTTTAACCTCTTCACGCCCTTGGCCACATATGTGTACGTTTAATTTTTTATAATCATAATTATAATAATAATAAAAAAAAAACAAAAATTTTATAGTAAGTTATTGACTACCAAATCCTCAGACCGTTTGTCTGCAGTGATGATATTATTTCAGACGCATAGTTAGATAAATAAAAAAATGTGAAATAATTCTTCGCCAATCTGTTTTAGTGGATTATATCAAGAATAATATTTGAAAAAAAAATAATATCAGTTATATTTAACATAATTAGTTTTACCATCACCACCTAAAATATCTAAAAGCTGGACTAAACTGAATCCTGGAATTAGACTGGACGGTATGGATCATTATCCTAAATACAAGGAACTGAAAAATCTCCCCAGATGTCACGACAAAAATTGTGTAAGACGAACTCTCTACATTTGTGAGAAATGTTAAGAATATATACGCCTGATATGCCCGGAATGTATGAAATCATATCACACATAAATTACCATTAACGCTCAGTGGCCACAAATGTGGACGTTATCCCTTTTTGTGAATTTTCATTGTTTTTTGTTTTCTGAATTCCTATTTAAATAAAATTAAATAATTTAAAAAGAAAACAAAATTTAATCATTTTTTGTCACCATAAAAAAATCGTCCCTGAAGAGGTTAAGCGTAACAAATGAAAAGTTTGGCGGCTTTTCGATGAACATATCATATGAAATATTAGGAATATCTTGCTCCCAGAATGACCCATGACGAACCTGTATTAAAGTGCGGTTTAATATTTATATCTGATTACCTATATATATGTTTACGACACTAAATGTCCTATATTTTTAATTTTTGTTTGGTATTAAACTAAATTTGGAAATATTATTATTTTCTTTTAAATTTCAGTCAGCTGTTTTTGTTATTAAAATGAAATCTTGCTACTGTCAAATAAATCCAGTGTAAACGATCTAGATTTTGAGCAAGATTTGAAATCTAATCTACTAGATTTCGCTGTAGTGTAAATGGCCTATTACTTACTAACTTACTTAATTGGTGATTGCAACTCTGTAGTCAAGATTACAACCTAGCTTATCACACCACCCGTGTTTCAATAACATTTGAAAATGTTTTAATAACATGAAATATTAATTAAACTAATTTTTTTCTTTAAATTGGAGGGAGTAGAAGTCGATACGGTCATGATGGGTTCATAGTTATTATAATCGCTGTCGGAAAATGGACGGACGGAATGGATAGAAGCCATCGCATCGGCACTAAACATTGAAGCAAAATGTCCACTAGACTCTAATTGATTGATGATCATATTTACTTTACTTGTACCATTCTTTGAAGGGCTTAGCTTTAGTATTGGTGATGTTGCATTAACGTCGCTCAGTTCGTAGGCATCACCAATATCGGACGAAGTATTGAGAAGGTTTTCTTTGTCGCTTTGTTTGCATTTTGATGGAGAATTAGATGGTGATGATGCAGCATTAGATCTTGAAGAGGAATTCGATTTATTTAAACGATTTAGGAACCAGTTGGTCAATTCACACAAGCCGTTGTATCGTTGTATTCATTGTATTGTTGGAAGAACATACAACAGTGTATGATTGTTGTTGATATTTTTCATATAAAAATCCGATACACTTATAGGCCATTTACACTACAGCGAAATCTAGTACTTATGAGATTTCGAGCCAAATCTAGTTGATTTTAACTAGATTTCCCATACAAAACAAAATCTACTTATTTAGTAGATTTCGGCAAAATCTACTCAAAATCTAGTGAAAATAGAAATGCAACTATGTGTTTTGCCAAATAGTACTTAAAAATACAACGCTGAGCAGGAAAAAAAATGACATTTCAATTTAACCCTAATCAAGTCAACATGTGCCTCTCCGACACATATTTCACTTGGTCATGTTGTAACTCCCTTAAATATAGGTTCTAGTTCTTACTGCTTCTTGAATTCCTACTTTCAGTTGTTTTATTTAGAATTTACAAATTTTAAGTAATAAATTTATTTTCTTTTTATTTTTTATTTTGTTTCAATCAAAAATGTTCTTAATCATGTCAAAATGTGTCTATGAGGCACATATGGGAACACTAACTATTACTTCTATTGTTGGTGAACAACAAAATAAAATATAATAATGAGTTATAATGAGGTATAATGAGTTACGAAGAGTTCTGGCACCCATTATTTGTCGTAGTCTTCTAAAATTAAATAAAAATAATTTGTACAATGTTCGGTCCATACAACACGAGGATGAATTCTCAAACCAGCCAAGGCAGACAGATATGCGACGTAGATGTTATATGTGCCCACCGAAGATATGCAGAATGTGTAAGCAGTATTTACCACAAAAATACTTGCAACGAACATTGTTCAAAAGTTTTAGTTTGCTTAAAATGCGAAAATAAATAAATAATATTTCATTTATGTAACTGAGAAGAAAAAATTTAATAAAATAAAAATAAGTTAACAAAATTAATACGTAAATTCTTTGTATGTGCCACTGAGACACATTTTGACTGCATTTGTGAACATTTTTCCTGACTTGATTAGGGTTAAACTAAAATATTATTATTTTCTTTTAAATTACAGTCAGCTGTTTTTGTTATTAAAATGAAATCTTGCTACTGTCAAATAAATCCAGTGTAAACGATGTAGATTCTGAACTAGATTTGAAATCTAATCTACTAGATTTCGCTGTAGTGTAAATGGCCTATTATACACATTTTTTCCATATGTTTTTAACAGTTGTATTGATTTTGTGCTATCAAATTGTGTGAATGAAAAAAATGTGTATATGTTTTCATATGTTCTTAAAAAGTTGAGTTGGTTTCGGGCTATCAAATTATTTGAATGCCACGAGATACACAATACAGCATAGCATTGAGCGTTCACAAAAAAAAAAAAACAAATGTATTCAATACAACATACACGATACAAAGTCGTGTGAATTGCCCAAGTATTTACTACGATTTTTGCGGGTTGGTGGGAGGTGTTGATTTCGTGTGTTTTTTCGATTCACTTATAGGCGAAGATGGTAAACTAAACGCATTATTCAGTAAAGAGCCTGCATTACTTTTCAATAACGACTGAACTGTTTTTTTAAAGGCGATTTTGGATTAGGACCACCACTTGATAATTGACTAGACAGTTTATGTGAACATCTTTAACTTTAGCTTGAAAATCAAGATTTTCCTCTATTTTATTACTTAAATCTTGTGCGGTGGAGATCATATGATTTTGATCAGTTTGTTTATGTTCAGATGAATCCTTACCAGTTGCTTTTAGATTATTTAACGGTTGAGCTAGACACTTATTTATTCATTTTATTTATTTATTTATTTATTATTAATCATAGCACAACAAGATAATAATCTTATAAATGAAATGAATGGCACATCATATTCGTATTTATTGTCCATTAATGAATGACTGTGCAAATTTATTTGGCAATTTCGTAGGCTGTTCTAAACTTGGTTGTTGAATTGGCGCTGGTTCCTCATAAATACCGTCATTTGATGTGTTACTAGACGACAGCTGAGTGTTTCTATGTGTTAATGTGTTAATTTTCTACCTACAATTTAACGTCCACTCTGAACAACAGATTTTTGAGAAACCTTTCATGGAAATTTTAGTTTACTCTCAGAGTTTTTGCCAGAACGCTGTTCTCCATATTTCGTTTTGTTCGAGATGCCTGAGCTGGGCATGGAACCACGTGCTCTCGTCTACATTACCTGCTACACTACAGTGATTTTTTGTCGCAAAAAATCGCGTTTTTTTTTTAAAGAAAAATGCAATATTACGTCATTGTCAAATAAAGGGTGTTTTTTATAGAGGTATAGAACTTTAAGTTGGCATTACTTTTCAAGAAGGCGACCGATTTAGCAGCTGTCAAGTGATTTATTCTCAGTTTGGTTTGGCAATTCATCATGAATAGACTCACGCCTGAACAACGCTTGCAAATAGTGCAATTTTATTTCGAAAATAATGGTTCTGTGCGGAAAACGTATCGCGCACTACGTCCATTTCATCGTCGACAAAATTGTCCCATCAGAGCAGTTAATTCGATTAACCATGGAACATTTTCGCACCACGTTTACTCTTATTGATAACTCGCATCCCCAGAGACGCTGTACGGTGCGTACAGAAGAAGCTATTGCTGCTGTAGAGCGCAGCATTGAGGAAGACCCGAATGAGTCCATCCGCCATCGAGCACAGGAATTGGATCTGTGTCCATCCACTTTATGGAAGATTTTGCGGAAGGATCTTGGTTTGCGTGCTTACAAAATCCAACTCGTGCAAGAATTGTAGCCGAACGATCATCAAGTAAGGCGTAGATTCGTCGAATGGGCCCAAAACGAGATAACCGTTGTTCCCGATTTTCATAAGCGAATTTTGTTTAGCGATGAAGCGCACTTCTGGTTGAATGGCTACGTCAACAAACAAAACTGCCGCATTTGGAGTGAAGGTAATCCTCAAGTGCATGTGGAAACACCGTTACATCCAGAAAAACTGACTGTTTGGTGCGCTTTTTGGGCTGGTGGAATCATTGGTCCGTACTTTTTCAAAAACGATGGTGACCAGAACGTTACAGTCAATGGTGATCGGTATAGAGCCATGATTACTAACTTTTTCATTCCTGAATTGAATAACCATGATGTCCAGGAGATGTGGTTTCAACAAGACGGCGCAACATGTCACACAGCTCGTGCCACAATAGATTTATTGAAAGACACGTTTGGTGACCGCCTAATTTCACGTTTTGGACCTGTGAATTGGCCTCCAAGATCTTGTGATTTAACACCGCTAGACTACTTTCTGTGGGGCTACGTAAATTCATTGGTCTATGCGGTAAAGCCACAAACGCTTGACAACATTCGCCGTATTATTGCCGATATACGGCCACAAATGTTGGAAAAAGTCATCGAAAATTGGACGTCCAGATTGGACTACATCCGCGCCAGCCGTGGCGGTCATATGCTAGAAATCATATTTAAAATGTAATGCCACAAGATTATCTTTCGGATAAATAAAATTCATGTCAATCGAATAATCCATCGTTGTTTTATTGCAACTTAAAGTTCTATATCTCTATAAAAAACACCCTTTACTTCACCTACTCAATTAAATATTTTTTTTTTCTTTCGAAAATTAATTCTTCCGTTTATTATTTTGCTTTCTAATTTTTTTTCTTGTTGTTTGTTACACTTTTTTCTAATACCGTTTCTATTTATAAATTACACACACGCATGGAGAATGAAGAAATAAGTGGTGAAAGAAAAATTAAAAGAAAATTTTTTTCACCTCATCCCATAGGCAAGGCATAAACATCATTGCTTACTACTGCAAGTAGCAAATACTGTTGCTGCATGCTGCTGGGGCTTGTGATGACAAGTCAGAAAAAAAATCGTTTCATGACAATTTTTTATTTTTTAGTTTTCGTTTTGTAATAGAAAATAAAAATTTTTTTCCACGATGATGCACAGTCGAAGTAAAAGCCAAAAATTCAATAATAATGAAGAGAAAGAAATAATTTTAAAATGAAATGAAAAATTTTAAGTCATTGACCGCTTGCTTGCTTGCTTGCCTTTTAGAAGAACAAGATGTTAGCCCCCACACGTCCTCTTTCTTCAAAAGGTAAAATTTGTGTAAAATTTGTTAATTTTTTTTGGAAATGAAAAATTTTCTTTCGAATCTATTTTATTGGCCCAGTGATTTGTTGTTGTTGTTAGTGTTGTTGTTTGTTGCCATTATAAATATAAACATTTAATTAGTTCTTCTGCATTGGCAAATTTTCTTTTTTTTTTGGCTTTTGGTTCTACACATACCATATCATCCGCCCTGTACTTGTTGTCTGCAATTGTGCAACATTTTGTTGCATATGCACTCAATTTCATAAATTTTTGCTTTTTTTTCCTTTCTACCTGGTCGGTTTTTGGCTTGTATTCAAAAATTCAAAAATTCAAAAATTATTATGAATTGTTGATCACTTTGATTTCATTTTTAGCTTTTCATACCAATTACCGCCGCCCTTCCCCTTCCCCTTCCCTTTGGCCCCATTGCCTTAGCTGTGGTTTTCTTCAAAAGTTTTTTGAATTTGTGGCAATTGTTGATCCTTTTTTTTCTCTGGTCTATTTATTTATGGCCTGGCCAACATCAATAAAATCTTTTAATTAAAATCAATGTTTGATTAAATAATTTAATTAAATCGATGGAAAATTTTGCGTCAAAGTCAAAAATCACTGTCAGACTTAACGTAAGAACGCAACAGAACGGAATACTTGTTTTTATCGTACAAAATGGCAGCTAAAAATTGACATAGAATGTCTTGCTCAGTGCCATATTTGCTACATGGAATGTAGTCGTAGTTAGTAGGGCGAACTAAGACTGGAAAGCTTAAGACTTTAAGCGTATTAACCCATTAACGCCCAAATGAGAACCACAAACAATTTTTAAAATTCAATCTTTATTTCCAGATTTAAATAACATTTTTTATAGCGCACTATAAAAGAAAAAAAAAACAAAAAAAAATGTTCTAAGTTGTGTTTTTTGAGGTGTACTAAGTTTAGTACAATGGGCGGTTACGTGTGGTATTTTGCAAAACACCGTCTTTCCAAACAAAGTGTTTTCAGTCACTTACAACATGATGTTTTAACTCGATTTGAGCATATGACACATCAAAGTTGATTTGGAATTTTTTGGGTGTTGTGGCCAATGTTTTTTTCTTCTCCATTAATTCTGGAAGATGTTTGCCTACATTTATTGTCCTTTTTGTCACTGAGATATGTTCGTGCTATATGTCTGCGAAACCATAATTGATCCACACGATTATTAGGGTTTGCAATGCAATATAGTCTCCATGCATTTGAAACAGCCAAGTCCACTAAATAAATAAGCAAGACCCACCACCACTTTTTACCTTTTACAGCAATTCGGTACATTCCTATAGACTGGTCCATCTGATCTACCCCTCCTATAGCTTCAGTATGTTTTTGAGCTGGAGGAGATGGAAAAAACGAATAAACCGGAGCACATTTTCTCCAACTTGGGGACTCAACACTAGCTTCAATTCTTCTTTTTTTCTGAACATTCCGTGAAGTAGATGACGCGTGATGTTACTGCTGCCTTTAGTGCTATTGAACGCGAGTCTACCAAGATGGGTTTGGCAGTAAATGAGGGCAAAACAAAGTATATGTTATCGACGAGTCGAGACGCGCGGCGTATTGATTCTCAGCTTACGGCCGATAACTATACTTTTGATACGGTTAAGGAATTCATCTATCTTGGCTCCGCTGTTACCACCAGAAATGATGTCAGTCTGGAGATCAAGCGCACGATCACTCTTGCCAACAGGTGCTACTATGGTCTCAATAGGCATTTGAGTAGCAGAGACCTCTTTCGAGCGTCAAAAGTAACACTTTACCAGACACTCATCCTACCCGTGCTTCTTTATGGCTCAGAGGCATGGACCCTATTAAGTACAGATGCAGTGGCCTTGAGAGTGTTCGCGAGAAAAGTACTACGCAAGATTTTCGGTCCAGTGCGAGTTGGCGATGATTTCCGCCTCCGATCCAACAATGAGCTGTATGAGCTCCTCAACGACATAGACGTTGTACAGCGTATTAATATCCAGCGGCTGCGCTGGCACGGCCATGTCGTTCGAATGGAGGAGGATGCGCCGGCGAGACGGGTATTTGATGCGGGAATCTGCGGAAGTCGGCGAAGAGGACGACCTTGCATCCGTTGGAAGGACCAAATCGAAGAAGCCCTGTCATCGATTGGTGTGACCAACTGGCGTAGGCGCGCACGAAGCAGAGGCGCCTGGAAGGATGTGTTGCGGCAGGCCGAAATCCGATAAACGGGTTGTTATGGCCAATTAAGTAAGTAAGTAAGTAAGATGACGTGATCGTTTGTAGGGGCTCATCGCCATCGCTACTCCATACATCTTCAACCGTAGGTCTGTAAGTAACCACCTCTATATTACCGGGCACATCTCGAGGTAGTTTATTTTCATATAATCATCGTCTCCACCTTTCTCTTCGTCAGTGAGAACATCTAAATCGCGGGGCAGCATAACTACATCGTAAGTAACGTCATTTTCATTATCTTGGCTAATAATGTCACATATTGCCTCTTCCAACCCAAAATAGTTTCTGCTACGTCGGTTCGCCATTTTATATAAAGATAAGCAAAGTATTTTTTATTTAATAACAAGACGCTATTCAAAAAAAGCAATAAAAAACCAGGAAAAACTTTTATTCTAAAACTCAATGCCGGAATGAAAACGTCTGCACTGTACTATTTTATCTTACCTTGAACGGCCAGTGTACTAAACTTAGTACAGCAGCACTTAATATGCCATAGCTCAAGAAATTCTATACGAACTAAACCGTTTTATATTGATTTTATTAGAATGTGATGTTATCCAGTAAATAACCTGCTTTTCAACATTCTTCGAAGTTATTTGATGTAAAATAAACTAAATAACCATTCACAATCCGACAAGAAATAAATCGCTAGCCAAAATGGGGATTCTCCACATTGATATTTTTGAACTATGGTTTACAACAGCTACGTGGATGTTGCATGTACTCTTATTGACTGGTAGTAAGCGTTGCCAGAATAAAAAACTACATTTTGTAATTTTTACTTCGACTTTAAGTTGTGTACTATATATAGTACAGCGGGCGGAAATGGGTTAAGACTGTCCACAAAGTTATCAATATTTATGGCAGGCTGAACAAGTTCACCAACAAGTGGATCTAGTAGACTGTTAGCTATTGGATCAAGGATTCCAAAACAGTTTTCGTGACGTTCGAGTAACCCTTGGGAGCGCGGAAATATAGCCGACGAAACTAATTGATTTCTTCAAATATGCAAAAAATAAGTGCTCTGCATAAATCGGGCTAAATCTGATAAGCAAAAAATGGACTTTTGGGGGAAAAGCCTATGTCTGGATAGCCATGGTATCAAGGATTCCAAAACAGGTTTCCTTGCGATCGAGCTTCACATGGGACCGAAGATATAGGCGACGAAGCTAAACAAATCAGTCAAAATAGCCTTTATCTTGGACCTAGTGGGCTGGATAGCCATGATATCAAGGATTCCAAAACAGGTTTCCTTACGATCGAGCTTTACATGGTACCGAACATATATGTAGGCGAGGAAGCTAAACAAATCAGTCAAAATAGGATAAAAAATTAAATTGCAGGGAAATGAACTCAAAAACTTTAATAATTCTCATTAAGTTAATATGCACTCATATGCATATATAGACCCAACAAAATATCGTAATTTTCGCAAGTTGCATTTCTTTGGTAGATGACTTGCATGTTTTTGGTTGATGACTTGCATTGTTTTGGTAAATGACTTGCAGTTTTTGGACGATGACTTGCATTGTTTTGGTAAATGACTTGCAGTTTTTGGACGATGACTTGCATTTTTTGGTTGATGACTTGCATATACTCGTATGGTAGATGACATGGATTTTTTGTTGATGACTTGCATTTCTTTGGTAAATGACTTGCATGTTTTTGGTTGATGAGTTGCATTGTTTTGGTAGATGACTTGCATTTTTTGGACGATGACATACATTTTTTGGTCCATGACTTGCACTTTTTTGATCGATAGCTTGCATTTTTTGGTTGATGACTGGCATTTATGGTTGATGACTTGCATTTATGGTTGATGACATGCATTTTTTTGTTGATGACTTGTACTTCTTTGGTCAATGACTGGTATTCTTTGGTCGATGACATACATTTTTTGATCGATGACATGCATTTCTTTGGTTGATGACTACCTTTATTACATGAGAAGTTTCTAGGCAGAGTTTCCGGCCTCGGACACGGGTAGAACGGCTCGTAAAATCTGGCCAAGGCTGGATGAGGGGCGCACAATGAGTCTACTTAAACTCCAAAGAGGCGCGCTCAGTGTAGTTGTCGGTGTCATTACGGGGCATTGCATTATGGGTACGCATGCGAGGCGCATTGGACTTGGACACCTTGCTAACGACTTCTGTAGAAGCTGCAGAGATGAGGAAGAAGAGGAGACTGTCCCTCATCTGCTGGGTACATGCCCGGCTCTATGCCAATGGAGAAGGAAGTACTTGGGTACTTACTACATGGATGATCTGGAGGAACTGTCAGAGATTGACATTGGCAGCCTAAATCGCTTCATCAGGAGCTTCGAATGGTTTCGAGACTAGGGGACAACGGATGACTGTGGTAGCACAATGGGCCCAATGCGGCCTAAGTGTGTCCATCACCAAGAAAAAAATTTCTTGGATGGGCAGCCACGTCTACCTACCTACCTTCCTAAAATGGAACTGGACGGTATGTCACAAGCCCCACAACACAACCGATGTTGGCATGAGCTTGAGCTGTTCCTAGAAAGAACAATTTCACATTTTGAGCGATGGCAATTGGCCTAGATCATATGTTAACACGTCGTTAAACTGTTTTCTGTAGGGTTAAGTCAAAGACGGTGTCTTTCCTAAAGTTGTAGCTTTTAAACCACAAACAAAACGTTAAATGTATCTCTTTAATAACTGTAAAGTAGATCCTCTTTACAGTCTTATTTAAATCAAAGTCAAAAACAATAGAAAACAAAAACAAACAAAAAACAATTTTTATGACGCAAAACTCTTTTTATTTAAAGTTTTTTTCTTTCCCTTTTTTCGTTTTACAGCATTGGCTGTTTACTTTTCCTTCTCTCTCTCTCCATTTTTACCAATGTATTGCTTACAAAACAAATGGTAACCCTTGCTTTGATAACTTTCTAGTGATGTTGTATTTTTTTGTTTTTGTTATTTTAATTCATTTATACAAACAAATACCCAAAAAAACCAAAGCAACACAATAAATGAATGCATGAGCATAATACACACAAGAGACATACATACATAACAATGAGCTTCATAACCACAGTTATATTGTTGACAATGGATTCTGTCTTCAATAGAGTCAGTAAAAAGAGAGGAAGAGAAAGAGAAAGTGAGTGTAAACGAAAAGTATAAACGTAAAGCCCCGGTTAGTCAAACGTTCATGGAACGTAACGGAACGTAACGGAACGTACTACAAAAAAAACTATAGATTTTGACTTCAAACTATAGATCCTATATATCCTCGTGCATAAAATTAACGCACAACATGGGTGGTGTGAGACGCTGGTTTATAAGTGATTCTGACTAAAGGATTGCAATAAACAATTGAGTAATCCACAATAAGCCTAAACTCTGACGTAAGTAGGGCCCTACCCTAGACTAATAGATACGCTGCAATATCATTTCCCTTGAAATATAGGACCTGGACAAAAAAGAAAAGGCAACAAATGGAAAAAAGCTTCGCTTTGACATCCCTTTTAAAGTGAAATTCAATAGGAAATGGTGTGAATACCAGCGAAATAATCCAGAAAACAATTCAAATGCCATGAAGAAAGGAAAGAAAACTCCACTTTGTTGCAATGCATTCAAGTTAATGAAGAAAGAAAATGTTGCACAATCTTTTACTGTCACCATCACAATCATCATTACCCTTACCGGCATCATCATTATTGTCAACATGAATGAGTGAGTGAGTAAGTGATGAGGCAGGCATGCAGACTATGTATGTAAACGGATCAGAAAAGTGCATTTGCAATACAAAAACTGCACTTAGACCTGGAGATTAAAATGCGTCAGAGAGTAGGAAAGCAAAAACACACAAAGAAAACTGGAAACGAAAAGAAAAAAGTTGGAAAAACTTAAATTGCAAATTTTCCTTTATAAAACGACGCTTATTTTGCCGACAGCAATACACTTTTGTGATGTTTAAGAAGTGAAAAAAAACCATTTTTCCATTTCAAAATAAATTACAAATTAGATGGTGATGTTTAGAGCAGAACCTAAACATGGCTGGAGATGGAAAGATGTGATGACAGAATGCCAAGGAAGAGAAAGGTTTTCAGCGATTATATATACAAGGCGGCAGAATTGAAAAACTGCCAAGGGAGACAGTGTACGACTACTTATGCATATGAATTGTAAAATTAATTGATGAAAGTTTCCCGTCCCAAAGAGTTCATAACGCTTACAGTCTCCGAAACTTTCTGATTGTGATTTATGACAGCTATATAATTCCTTAAAGATGTCCAGACAATCGAATTGTAGTCAGAAAACATTTGAAATATGGCTGAGGGCAGTATAAACTTTAAACAAACAAAACAACAACAAAAAATTACAATAACAAAGCAACAGTAAACTTCTAGAAGTTACCAAATTAAGAGAATAGCGAAGAAGAGCCATTAAATTACAATTTTTTACGACCAACACTCACGACCTTTACTTATGTCGTGCATCGTGTTGGACTTAGGAATAGAGGTTATGGGAAGGAGGAAAGGGAGAATAGTCTTTGTAGACATTAGATTTGAATCTCTTTGCACCATAAGTGAAATAAAAAACCTCTCCAGGTCGTATCATTGGAATGAATAGAAAGAAAAGGTGTTCCAAACTCTGAAACACTGAAGAAGCTGTTATACCCAGAACGTGGGGAGAAGTTTGTGTTGGAAAGCAATGATTGATTGAAGATTGGGAATATACAAATTCTCTCTCAACTACAGGGGTATAAGCCTTCTCCCTATCGCATATAAGGTTCTTACAGGCGTATTGTGTGAACGACTGAAGCCACTCGTCAAAACACTGATAGGACCTTATCAAAGCGGTTTCAGACCTGGCAAGTCCACCATCGACCAGATCTTCACACTACGCCAAATCCTGGAAAAGACCCACGAAAAACAAATCGACACACACAATCTTTTTGTCGGCTATAAGGCAGCTTTCGATAGCCCCATAAGAGATCGTGTTTTTCCCGCAATGTCTGAGCTCGGTATACCTGCGAAGCTGATAAGGCTATGCAGAATGACGTTGAGCAATTCCTGCAGCTCCATCAAGATAGGAAAGGACCTCTCCGAACCTTTTGGTACCGTGCGAGGTTTCAGACAAGGTGACCCCTTATCATGCGACCTCTTCAACTTCGTCATGGAGAGTGTTCTGCGAAAGACGGGAGTGCATCGCAATGGCACTGTTTTTCAAAAAAGTGTCCAGTTGCTTGCGTACGCTGACGACATTGACATCATAGGGCGTACCAAGCGAGATGTTACTGCTGCCTTTAGTGCTATTGAACGGGAGTCTAGTAAGATGGGTCTGGTAGTAAATGAGGGCAAAACAAAGTATATGTTATCGACAAGTAGAGATGCGCGGCGTATTGATTCTCAGATTACGGCCGATAACTATAATTTTGATACGATCAAGGAATTCATCTATCTTGGCTCCGCTGTTACCACCAGAAATGATGTCAGTCTGGAGATCAAGCGCAGGATCACTCTTGCCAACAGGTGCTACTATGGTCTCAATAGGCAATTGAGTAGCAGAGACCTCTCTCGTACGACAAAACTAACACTTTACAAGGCACTCATCCTACCCGTGCTTCTTTATGGCGCAGAGGCATAGACCCTATTAAGTACAGATGCAGCGGCCTTGAAAGTGTTCGAGAGAAAAGTACTACGCAAGATTTTCGGTCCAGTGCGAGTTGGCGATGATTTCCGTATCCGATCCAACGTTGAGCTGTATGAGCTCCTCAACGACATGGACGTTGTACAGCGTATTAATATCCAGCGTCTGCGCTGGCTCGGCCATGTCGTTCGAATGGAGGAGGATGCTCCGGCGAGACGGGTATTTGATGCGGGAATCTGCGGAAGTCGGCTAGGAGGACGACCTTGCATCCGTTGGAAGGACCAAATCGAGGAAGCCCTGTCATCGATTGGTGTGAACAACTGACGTAGGCGCGCACGAAGCAGCGGCGCCTTGAAGGATGTGTTGCGGCAGGCCGAAATCCGTTAAACGGGTTGTTATGGCCAATTAAGTAAGTAAGTAAGTAATGAACAAATTCTCCAGACTGACCGAATAATGGCAATTCTTAGCTCATATTGCATTTACGTCGAATATTGTACAAAAAAACACAATTTTTGGTTAAATTTCAAATTTTCAAATGCTGAATTGAAGTAAAATTTAAAACCTAAGCCTTTAACCGATGTGCTTTGGGTGCCCATATTTTTTTTGTTTTCATTCAACGACCTTGAGAAAAGTAGTCGCAACACTATTTATTTTTACTTTTTGTACCTTATACCTTATCTTGGTGTGTGAACTTTTAACATTTCGTTTTTTGACATGTTAAATCGTTCTTCTGTTATTTTTTCTTGTGTTTTTTCTATTTTTTTCCGTCACACAATCTGAAATATGCGGTCAACGTAAGTAGAAAAGATGGTTGATAAACGATGACCACAATACAAGTATTTTAGGGTCGTATGCGGTAGGCATATGGCCGTCTAACACGACTTAGGGTGTCCCAGTTGTTTTTAATAATACAAAATGTTGTGGGGTAACCCTTGTATATTTAAAGAATCCATTGTCTGTGGAACTAAAACTTCATGTTTTCATTTGGTACTAGTCTTTATTAGAAAGTGTAGGAAGGTATTTGAAGTTGTGTTTCTTTCTGAACTTTGTGGCTTTTGATGCCTATTTAAGGGTGTTTATTATAGAGGTATAGAACTTTAAGTTGCAATAAAATAACGATGGATTGATTCGATTGACATGAATTTTATTTATCCGAAAGATAATCTTGTGGCATAACATTTTAAATATGATTTCTGGCATATGATCGCCACGGCTGGCGCGGATGTAGTCCAATCTGGGCGTCCAATTTTCGATGACTTTTTCCAACATTTGTGGCCGTATATCGGCAATAATACGGCGAATGTTGTCTTCCAAATGGTCAAGCGTTTGTGGCTTTACCGCATAGACCGATGACTTTACATAGCCCCACAGAAAGTAGTCTAGCGGTGTTAAATCACAAGATCTTGGAGGCCAATTCACAGGTCCAAAACGTGAAATTAGGTGGTCACCAAACGTGTCTTTCAATAAATCTATTGTGGCACGAGCTGTGTGACATGTTGCGCCGGCTTGTTGAAACCACATCTCCTGGACATCATAGTTATTCAATTCAGGAATGAAAAAGTTTGTAATCATGGCTCTATACCGATCACCATTGACTGTAACGTTCTGGCCACCATCGTTTTTGAAAAAGTACGGACCAATGATTCCACCAGCCCATAAAGCGCACCAAACAGTCAGTTTTTCTGGATGTAACGGTGTTTCCACATACACTTGAGGATTACCTTCACTCCAAATGCGGCAGTTTTGTTTGTTGACGTAGCCATTCAACCAGAAGTGCGCTTCATCGCTAAACAAAATTCGCTTATGAAAATCGGGAACAACGGTAATCTCGTTTTGGGCCCATTCGACGAATCTACGCCTTACTTGATGATCGTTTGGCTTCAAATCTTGCACGAGTTGGATTTTGTAAGCGCGCAAACCAAGATCCTTCCACAAAATCTTCCATAAAGTGGATGGACATAGATACAATTCCTGTGCTCGATGGCGGATGGACTCATTCGGGTCTTCCTCAATGCTACGCTCTACAGCAGCAATAGCTTCTTCTGTACGCACCGTACAGCGTCTCTGGGGATGCGAGTTATCAATAAGAGTAAACGTGGTGCGAAAATGTTCCGTAGTGCGCGATACGTTTTCCGCACAGAACCATTATTTTCGAAATAAAATTGCACTATTTGCAAGCGTTGTTCAGGCGTGAGTCTATTCATGATGAATTGCCAAACCAAACTGAGAATAAATCACTTGACAGCTGTTAAATCGGTCGCCATCTTGAAAAGTAATGCCAACTTAAAGTTCTATACCTCTATAAAAAACACCCTTTAGAACCTTATGTGCGAAAGTGAGGAGTAGTTGACGCATGAGGCTTTAGACGTGCACACTCTATGTCCATTGGAACATTTTAAGGAGAAGTAGTCTCGATAGGGAGAAGTAGTTTATTCATGTCATGAGGTATCCCTTCTTCAGGACAGGAGGGAGATTTTCTAATCGTTGACATACTTTATTCTAACGGTCTGAAGGCTACATACTCCCCGAGAACCTTGTGTTAGAGAGTTCTTTGTTTACAGATTGCATCTGAATGAGACACTTAGTAGACTACTTAACGCTTACATATATGGTTTTCGTTAATAGAAAGTTTTGCTAATTTTATAACAAACCTCGTATACTTAGTAGATTCCTAAAGTCATTCAATACCGACGTTTTAAGTCATTTATTAAGCGGGTGCCCTAAACGCGACCACATTAAGCCTATTTTTCTGTTGTTTGTTGCATGCAACACACAATTTTTTTTTTTGCTTTTTTTTTGCTTTGCTTCTTATTGAATATGGAGAAACGGTTTTCGACCGACTAACTATCCGACAACGACAGGAGAGAGTATGTGTGTCAACTGTTTGTTTCAATGGCCTGCCTGCCTGACTGGCTATTTGGCTACACAGTATGCCTCCTGCCTGGCATACATACAGTCTGGTCGATAGACTGACGACGTCTGTGCCTGCCATATATTCTTGCAACAATGTACGTATGCATGCATACTTTGGTTTTGTAAAAAATACTCTCGTATCAAATAAGTTATTATGCGATGACAAGTTTTCCTTCTTCTTCCTTTTCTGCCTACTCTGGCTGATTGGTTGGGTTGGTTGGTCAGTTCATTGGTTGTTTTATTTGGGGTGATGGTTTCTTTGGTTTGGTTTTTTTTTGTTCGCCTTTTTTTAATCGAACGAACTTTACAATTCTGATTTATGATGTCACAAATAGTTTTTCTTTTTCCAATACGATATGCCAATGATTCTTTTTTATTGTTGTTGTTGTAAAAAAAATCATTTGATTTGTGTTTGGAACCAAGACTTCTTGTATTTCTTACTTTGCTTCTTTGGTTTCGTTTTTTGTTCCTTGAGTGACATTATAATATTTCCTGACATCATTTTTATGGATTTCAAACGATTTTAACGTTTTAAAATGTATTTGATTGTGTTTTTTATGTGTTTTCCATAAAAATATCGAAACTTATTGCAAATTTTAATAAGGTTTTGCAGTTGATCATAAATGCTGCAATAATAACAAAATCTGGCAACTTTCTCTCTCTCTTAAAATAGGCTTTTTAGCAAAGAAAATAAAGTATAACGAATGTGCATTTTAACATATTTTGGAATATTTTTCAAAAATATTTCATGACGCGGGGGGAAAGATAGAAGGGAAGGATACAGAAACCAAGAGCGTAACAATGTGTTGTTCTCATCGTGCGTTTTTGTTGTTTGACCACTTTTTATTTATTTTTCTGGTGTTATCGGCACCAATGTCCCTCAGGGGAAGAACATCTTCGGCTTTTTACACACATAGGACACGAACATCAAGAATGTTCGTTAAAAAGAGCGTAAAAATCTTGTCAGTTTTTAAAGAAGAAGATTCATGTCGCTTTTTTCAGACTTCAATTATACGCCCAAAGAAATATCACAGTAGTATTCACTAATATCAATGAGAAATAATTTCGATTTTTGGAAGAATACTTGCCAAGTTAAATACGGTGTCATTAGGGACTTAGCGCAGTACAATTTTTCTATATTTCCGATCACATATACATATCATTGGGTTAATAAGTAGACTTGACATTATTACTAACAATTTTTCTCTAGGTTAACACATGCCTATGGTTATGGATTAGTGAGTGAGAGAGAGAAAATAAGTTGAGAGAATTTATTTATTTACAGCCATATAAAAGCGTTAGTAATATACGCCATTTTTATTTTCATTTCATCAACATACATCTGTAAAGCTGTCTATCTTTCGCTTAATAATTTTGGATAAATAAAAATAAAATAAAAAATCGATTTTATTATTAAAAGAACATAAAGCTATCCATCTTTGGCTTAAAAATTAGGCCATGTTTTTTAGATAAATAAAAAGAATAAAAAAAACATTTTTATTAAAAGAAGAAAAAACGAGCATTCCAAAGCATTTAAAAAAAATTATACTATGAGACAAAATAAAAAAATGAAATACGCCCAGCTAATGACAGAACATTTTTAACACAAAATATTCTTCGAGTGTTATTCTGAAATAAAATGAAAAACATCCGCAGCACATGTATTCTTGTCGCAGTCTGATCGACAACTAAATCAAAAAACACAAGAATACATACACATGTACATACGTACAATGAGAGCGACACATTGTTACGCTCTTTGTTTGTGTTTATTTTCCTTCTGTCTTCCTCCCTCTCATCTAGAAATGAATTTGATGAGAGCGGGTCGTAATGTTACAACCCGCCATAAGAAATTTTACTTATACATGATGCGTATTCTTTATATCCATATTCTTTGCTTTTTAGCCAGTGTAGCTTATTTAAAGCCGTTGTCATTTAATTTAACGACTTTGAACGATTGCAGTCATTCTTTGTTTAAAAATTTGGCCAGCCATAATCGGCCTACTTGTTGGCATTAGACTTTTTTGTTGAGTTATGTCAAGGGCCGTGTCGTCCACGTGGATAATCCCTCAACCTTGGAGTATTCGCATACCGACATTCCTCAAGTTAATGCCAAGATACTGCACGAAAAGTGTGAGAGAGAAATCGAAAACTACTTCAAAGGCACTGATTGATGCAACCAAATTAGAGACGGCATTTTAAATGATCTGGAGCTTGTGTTTCGTTCATAATAACAAGGTCCAAGCATTGTAGTGAAAAAAATTCTCTCCCTTTCTGAAGAGGCTTTTCCTGTCTCTTATAATATGTCCACAAACACTACACGCTCTTTCCTTTTTCCCATAACCTATTATCCTAGTTCCAACACAATGCACTGCCTGCCTCCTGGGCGTTGGACGAAGTTTAATCTCCGTTTGCTGCTGTTCCCACAATTTGGTAACTTCTAGAAGTTTACTCATGCTTTGTTCTTGTATTTTTTTATTATTATTCAGTTCTTAAGTGTATTACTCTCTAATGATTTGTTTTTTTTTATTAATTTCATTTTATTAAAAGACATAATCCTTGACGTAATTGCTTGTAATGGAAAATATTGTTGTTCTCTTCTTTTTTAATCATAAGCAACACTGGTTTTCTCAACAGATTCAATACATGAATTCTGATAGTCATTCTCATTACATGAACACTCTCTACAACATTATACTCAACAACAAATTCGTTGCATTGTTGCTTTTCCTGTAACACTCACATACACACACATAATACATCATAATCGCGCAATGAATGATCAATAACAAGATTTTGTTCAGAGAAAAAATTAAAAAATAAACATAACAACAGCAAAAGGGCATAGAGGTTAAAGAGTTAAAGAGTTAAAAAGAAAACACAACAAAACTGCAAAAAAAACAACTACACGTACTACTTATAATGGCTGCCATTAAGAAAATAGTACACATATGGAGAAACACAACAGAGTATAGAGAGAGGCAATATTAAATACAAAAATAAAAAATACTGTGTCTTAATACCGCAGTTGCTTAAAGAAAGTAGTTAAATTGTTACAAAAAGAAATATTACAATTGCACTGTAAAGCATTTTATTTTGTTTTTTGTCTTCTTTTTTTTGTTATTTTAGAAAAGAACAAATAAAACTGACAACAGCAGCAATGCAAAAAAATAGTTTTTTTTTTGCATGTAAAACAATCAAGTCAGTGTGTCAGACAAATAACACAAAAAAGAACTAAAACTTAAGCACAAAAAAAAAAACAAATGATTGACTACAGAACACAATAGCAGAGGTTCGCAAACTTCATATTTTTATTTTTTCTTTAGAAAACTTATTTGTTGTATTTTTAATTGCACAGCTGGGAACGCCAGACTGGATACACAATTAAGTTTTTAGAAGCGCCACAACTTAATGTTTAAACATAATTTGTTTTTGTTTTTTTATTTTTTTTTTATTTGAGAAAGTAAGACAAACGGATAGCGCCATAGAAGCCAAAAATATTAAGGTTGCAGCCAAATTGTTGTGACAATTAACATTGTTAAATGTGAATTGCAAGTGTGGGTCATTAAAAGATCAAATAAATTTCGTTTTTAAAAATTTTTCTTGTGAAACCTATAATCAAAGCATGAACTTTGCTTATGCATGAGGAAAGAAAGAGGTATAGAGGAAAGACTTCAGTAGAAAACTAGTCTCACTTTCAATTTAAAAACGTTTTTTTTTAACTGCCATGAAAAGTTTCTCAAAAAAATCATTCGTTCGCAATCGATTTTAAACTGTAGGTCCCACCACTAATGAATAAAATTAACGCATACAACATGGGTGGTGTAAGAGAAGGTAGTTTGTAATCCTTACTAGAGGATTGTCATGATCAAATAAGTTAGTAATTAAATACCCAACAGATCTAACTGTTAGAATGTTGACTTACTAGGCTAGAACACTTACATCTCAATACTGGCATCTTTAAAAAATAGAGGAAACTATGGCTGCCTTCCAAAATGTTAGTTGCTTTGTGTTTGAACAAAGTATCGTGTTTCCTAATGCCGCTGTACAAAATTATACAATGTATTCTATTTCAAAACGTCGTCAATGTGTTTTTTAACGCACTTAAAAAGCAATCAGGCATCGGATTTATAGTTGATGCATTGTTTGGTTACCTTGCATATCTACATAGTTTATATACAGTATACAAACTTTGTATTGATACATTTTGGAAGGCAGCCTATGAGTTTGTAATGGCCAACAATTTAATCTAATCTCACTTAAATATATTTTTTTAACACATAAACTTTCTCTAACTTCTGTATAAGAATTTAAAATTGAAATAAGTTCCCATATTGAACGTTAATTTTTCATTTCATTAAACATTTCCTTTTGTTTAGAAACATTCAAAAACCATTTTTGCATACTGACGATTGCACTACATTTTGCTTGACTGAATGAAATTAAATTTTACAACACAATGGCAATACTCGATTGTAGCAAAATAGACACACCAATTAAACAACAGCAACTATGTTGTATGTCAGCATTTAAGGATTTTATTTTTATGGTATTGGTTACTTAAGTAACAAAGTAAACGTACATACACATACACACACAAGAGAGTAAAAGAGAAACGGAAAAAAAGAGTATAACAAATGAGGAAATAATATAAATGGCAACAAGGCGTTTAAACAAATAATGAAAAGGACTTGTCGTCATCACTTTTTGTTCTTTTTTTAATTTTTCGTTGTTGCTGTCGCTATTGTTTTCGATAAACAGAAAACAGTTGGTGTTTGTTTGTTTTTTTTTACGTTTTATTTTCCTTATGGCATATTACCGTATAAAAAAAGAAAAACAACAACAACAAAATAAAACATGTCTACATTCCAAAAGAATAATTACAATGTATTGAACAAAATTGTTTTTATTATCCAATATAACGGTAAAAATTTAAGAGATTTAAAACAAGAGAGAGAGAGAGAGAGGCAAACAGAAAAAAAATCTGTGATTACTTACATCTGAATGAATGGAACATTTTTTAATTAAAAACAATAAAAAAAAAAAGTAAAGCACGTACAGTGTTGGAAAAAATAATAGAAACGCATCAAAAAACACTATAAAAAAAACATCCCCATATCATTAGGGACCCGCCACCATGTTTGACTGTATTTTTTTGTGTATTTTGGATAAAACTCTTTATTGGCAGGACGACGTAAAAAACATTTTCCGTCTGATGGAAGCACATTGTTCCAATTTTTGCGACTTTGGTGTTGTCTGGCAAATTGTAATCTTTTTTATATTTCTTTTATTTAAAAGAGGTACTGACCTTGGACTTCGAGCCATAAGTCCAGCCTCTTGGAGCATGTTTCTTATAGTACGGCTTGTTACTGGAGCATCTAGTATATTTTTAAGCCCATTAGATGACTCAAAAGGGCTTTTTGGAATTACGTACTAAATTTTTATCAAAACGCGTGGACGTTTTCCTGTAGTTTCGACATTTTTTGTATAGTGCATCACGTTAAATACTTTATGTTTAGAACACTTCATTATGTGGGCTATTTTTCCAAGTGATAAGCCATCAGATTTTAACTTAAGGATAACATTTCTTTCAGATTCAGTGGTATGAGCACCTCGACCCATTTTTTAAAAGATTTAAAACATACACTCAACACGAAAATTTTGCAAATGGTCCAAAAAATAAAAGTTATTTTAACTCAAATCCTACCACTTCTAAATATTTCATGTAAAAAGTTTATTTATTATCCTGAAAACTAATAAATTAAAAGAGAAGAAAGCAATAAAGTAAACAAAAAATAAAATCCCGTTACATTAGCAAGAATTTGACAGTGATTTCCAACAATAAAAGTTTATTACGAAGAAGTATACAATACTTTAATGATGAACTAGTAATCGTTTCTATTATTTTTTCCAACACTGTATTTATATGCAAAAAAAACAATTATTAGTTATTGGTTGATTCTAAATCAACGGGGATTAGAAAACCTTAAGAATTCAGGTTATAAAACTTCAAAAAGCTATAACCAAAAAATATGGATATAAAGAATACGCATCATGTAGAAGTAAAATTTCTTATGGCGGGTCGTAACATCACTACCCGCTCTCGCCAAATTTTTTTTAAAAATCATTTCTGGGTGAGGGGAGAGGAAGACAGAAGGAAAATGAACACAAACAAAGAGCGTAACAATGTGTTGCTCTCATCGTACGTATGTACATGTGTATGTACTCTTGTGTTTTTTTGATTTAGTTGTCGATCAGACTGCGACAAGAATACATGTGCTGCGGATGCTTTATCATTTTATTTCAGAATAACGCTGGAAGAATATTTTGTGTTAAAAATGTTCTATGTCATTAGCTGGGCGTATTTTATTTTGTCCCATAGTATTTTTTTAAATGCTTTGGAATGCTCGTTTTTTTTTCTTTTAATAAAAATGGTTTTTTTATTCTTTTTATTTATCTAAAAAACAGGGCATAATTTTTAAGCCAAAGATGGATAGCTTTATGTTCTTTTAATAATAAAATCGATGTTTTATTTTATTTTTATTTATCCAAAATTATTAAGCCAAAGATAAACAGATTTACATATGTATGTTGATGAAATGAAAATAAAAATGGCGTATATTACTAACACTTTCATATGGCTGTAAATAAATAAATTCTCTCAACTTATTTTCTCTCTCTCACTCACTAATCCATAACCATAGGCATGTGTTAACCTAGAGGAGAATTGTTAGTAATAATGTCAAGTCTACTTATTAACCCAATGATATGTGTATATGATCGGAAAATATAGAAAAATTGTACTGCACTAAGGCACTAAGACACCGTATTTAACTTGGCAAGTATTCTTCCAAAAATCGAAATCATTTCTCATTGATATTAGTGAATACTACTGTGATATTTCTTTGGGTGTATCATTGAAGTCTGAAAAAAGCGACATGAACCTTCTTCTTTAAAAACTGACAAGATTTTTACGCTCTTTTTAACGAACATTCTTGATGTTCGTGTCCTATGTGTGTAAAAAGCCGAAGATGTTCTTACCCTGAGGGACATTGGTGCCGACGTCTGTTTTTAACACCAGAAAAATAAATAAAAAGTGGTCAAACAACAAAAACGCACAATGAGAACACCGCATTCTTACGCTCTTGGTTTCTGTATCATTCCCTTCTATCTTTCCCCCCGCGTCATGAAATATTTTTGAAAAATATTCCAAAATATGTTAAAATGCACATTCTTTATACTTTATTTTCTTTGCTATTACTTAGTTACTTAATTGGTTCCTTTAGTTAGAATAACAACCCAGCTTCCAACACCACCCATGTTGTGTGTGTTAAGTTTATCCATGAGTGACAGGACGCTTTAAAGTTGATTCCGAACGTCAGAATTTTGAAAAACTTTTGATGACAATTAGACTATTTTTTGATGGCTGTGGACGAACCGTATGATAGCTCACTTTTTTCCTGGTAATTGGAGAGATAGGCTGCCTTCCAAAATGTATCAATACAAAGTTTGTATGCAGTTCGAGTACTGTATATAAACTATGTAGATATGCAAGGTAACCAAACAATGTATCAACTATAAATCCAATGCCTGATTGGTTTTTGACTGCGTTAAAAATACACATTGACGACGTTTTGAAATAGAATACATTGTATATATTTTGTACAGCAGCATTATGAAACACGATACTTTGTTCAAACACAAAGCAACTAACATTTTAGAAGGCAGCCATAATCGGCAATGCGTGATAGCAAAAAGACGGTCCCATGAGCCAGACAACGCAAACGATTTTTGTATGAGAAGCTTTCAAACGGAGAGAAATTTGAAGAACGACTCTCCAGAAGTTCCCTTATTCAATGGATTAAATTGATATATTTTAGACCCACCTTTATGGGGGTTTGAAACCCCCTTTAGAAGGATTTCTTGTTCTTTTCTTAATTAATTAATAATAACTTTTTTAATAATCTTAAAACGCATAAAAAGCTTTTGAAAATTTTCTTTTGAGCATGCTTTTGAACAAGAATCAAAGATTTCCTTAGAGATATATAAACATACTCGCACGTGGGATTCTTTTTTTTTATAAAAACAAACTAAAAATTTTTAAGAAAACTTTCTTGCAAAATTAATCTACATTTTTAATAAGATATGTATGTACGTAACGTACGTAAGCAATTAACGTGTAAAAATCTTTTTGAGATGAAAACAATAATCCCGTAGAAAAAAAGTACAGAAATTTGCAACCTTAAACATGAAACGAAAGAAACGTACATACATATATGTTTTTTTTGCCATTATTTAGTTGGTATGTGTGTTAAAATCAAAATAAAAACGAAAGAATCCTTTAGAGGATTTGTTTCCTCTTATGTTTTCGCACCTTACACATTTTGTTGCAAATAAAATAATAATGATTCGTACACAATTGTAAATATCTACATGTGTGTGCACATGTGCTCACACACATAGCATACATACATACATAAGTTATTTGTATAAATAATTTTTAGAAAAACGTGTTAATTTAATGGCAGCATACAATAACAAAACAAAACATTAAGGAGAATAATATAGTGGGGATAATTTAAAAACAGCAGCAGTGAGAACGAGAGAGAAGAAAAGTATTACACACATTAAGAGATTAATTATGCAAACATTGAAATAAACAACAACATTAATAACAGCAAACAGCAAAGGGTAAACACTTGACTGTGCGTTATCTCAGCCATAAAAAAATAAAAAAAAAATAAAAATACAAAACAAAAACGAGTATAAACATACGCGTATTAATATTGTACGTGAGTGTAAGAACAATAAATTTAGTGCGTAAACACATAACATATGAAAGGTGAATAGAATACGGGCGACAAGACGATGTACGCAAAATTGTTTGGAAAAGTCGAAAATTAAAGAAATTTAAAAGGAGATTTAAATAAAAGTGTAAATACTAGAAAACTAAGTAGTAAAGGAGTAAATTATAAGCATTTTAGGAAAGACTTGGAAAATTTATTAAAATTAGGCCAGGGATATAATAGAAATAGCAAAAGGACTAGAGTAAAAGCTAAAAGAAGTTACAGTAGGAATGGATTACAGTTGGTAGGTGGATTTCGGATAGAGTAGAAGTAGTGTAGGAATATTATAAAATAACGTGAGTAGAGTAAAACTAGCGAGGAATTTTTGCAGTACAGGGGACAGTTGGGTTATGCAATACCCCTATAAGTGCCTTTTTTGCTTAATTTGCCGACATGAGGCTTTTGGCACAAAACGACAATATCGATCCTGTTGCATACCTCATATCACCAACACACTGTCTAGTTCATAATTTTCAATTACCAGCCAAAAAGGAGAAAAATTACAGTTAGCCATACTGTATAGCCAATACAGATACTCCCTATCCAGTTATGAACCAATCCAGTTATTAAATTCTCAAATCAAGTGGTCTTTCAGATGTATCAGTTCATCAACAAATGAACAATCTAGTCATCACCGTCTACGCACTTGCAAACAAAGACAGTGGCATAGAAAATAATCCACTGTTTCCTCTGCTCCTTCACATAGCCTACAGAAGTCTAAGATTTAACTACTTCATCTACTAATCCTCCTTCTAAAGGGGCTATGTCCCCTTTAATTGTGCTCATCTTCCACCTTCCCACACTTCGGATATGTTTCGTTGCTATAGGATTGAGCTTTAGCCATAAGGCCCTCGCATTCCTTCACTCCGTTCTACATTCTAAAGCACGGGTTACGATTAAATCAAACTTTTCCTCAATAATCCAAAGAAGAAGCCCATTGTTGGTCAAACCGTCATTTTAAGTGCCGTACTCATACGATTTCATAATTCTTAATGATTTTTTGTTTTAAAAACTTTAAAACCATTAACTCCATCTTCAAATATTACTGCTGTGAACAAAATATAAAAAAACACTAAAACTAGTGATAAAATCTCCAAGTTGACAGCTCTGATTAAATGAAACACACATACGCACTCATACAAAAGCATAATCAAATGTAAACATTGAGAAAAAAGTACTGAGAGACAATAAAAAGCAGAGAGAGAGAAAAATAAAAACAATAACAGCAACAGTGAGCATAATTAAGTGATAAAAATTAATTTAAAAAAACACACAGGCACATAACAGCAACAACAAGTAAAACAATAAAACTGTTCATCATATCTGTCGAAGGTACGCAAATAAACAAAAAACGAATAAAAAAAATAAAAAACTGACTGCGTAAACACTTTTTCGTGTAATCAATGAAGAGAATTGAGAAATTTTCTTTCCCCAAAACAACAACAACAAATGAGGCGTAATAAGAAGAAGAAAAACAACAAAACACAAGATGACAGAATTACAAAACACAAGAATAAGACATACGAGGATGAAGAAGAAACAGAAAATGAATTGGTCATATAAGAAAAAGAAACGCAAAAGGAAAACTAAAATAAAAATAAGAAAGGCTGACTTACCTCAACCAAAAAAGAGGTTTTTCTTTAGCTTTTTCCTCTTTCGTTTTATTTCGTACCGCCGTGTACTCCAAATTCCGTTAGAATTTTTCTTTTCGTATTACTACACTTTTTAACTTTTAATTTTTAACCAAAAAAAAAAACAGAAACATGCACTTAAAATTTTTATAATTTTTTTACGTACGTTTAATTTACATTAAAGTTATCAACAGATTCATAAAATTCATTACTTCACTTGTGTCGTTTCGTTTTATATTTTTTTCCCCCTTTTTAATGTTGTTTTTGTAATTTTTTCACACTTTTTTTCATTGGATTTTGCAATTTTATCGCGCCCCCTTTTTAGAAGCCCTTTTTTCTTCGTTTTTTGCCGTTTAGAAAAGAATTTGGTTTTTAGCTTTATTTTTTAACAATTCACACTTTATTTCAATTTGTTTAAACAATTTCTTTAAAATTCATTAATAATTGTTACTTTTAACAGAGAATTTTAACAAATTTTTGCGATTTTTTTTCTTAAAAGTTTACAACAAAAAAATAACGCGTTATAATACACGGAGTTCGTAAACACGCAGTATCGACGACCGTTTGCGCTGAGCTCCAATTTTCTACTTGACGGGAAAAAAATTTCAACGTTTTCTTTTGAATTGATTTGACAAGTGTCATACACAACCGCCACCGCTTTCCAATTGGAATTCTTTTACTCTGAACAATATATTGGCCTCTTTCTATCCTCTTAAGCTTATGGGAATGTTATTACGACTAAAGCTACAGAGTTGCAGTTGCAACGTAAAAAGTAGAGTTGCCATTTGCCAGCGACAGAAACAATTAGTCTTTTTAGGAAAATTTGTAATAACGAACTTCTTTATTATTATGGAGATTACTTACAAATATTTCAACGCAGTTAGAAATGATTTGTTTTTTAATTTACCGCATTTTGAATATATTTTAATACGATTTTGGTTTTTATTGCTTTCAATACTCTCTCCAAAATCTTAGTACAAGTTTTTACACTTTTTCTGCAAAGATACTCTTTTAAGCAACTCTGCGTTATAACCTTCTTTGAAAAAGTCTCCACAGCAAGTTTTGTTTTGCCTTCCTTCTGTAATTTCTTGTTCATTTTGAACAAATTCGCTTAACGAAGTCAAACGCGTGAAAAACGTTTTTTTTTTCGACCATCAATCGACTTCGTGCGAATTTATTGTTTAATTTTTTTCATTTCAATTGATCAATAAATTTGCAAATCATTTCAAACGGGGTAATTAATTAAAAACTAAAAACATAGTAATAACGTGTTTTAAAAATAATTTTATTCATTTGGCCACCTGAAGTAAAATTTCAGAAAAAAAAACTTGCTATAGACAGCTGTAAGTGCGTGTGTGTGTCGTTAGTGTCAAAGAGAAAAAAAAACTAAACGAAATTAAAAAATAATTCTAGAGAAAGATTTTTTCAAGGAATTGTTAAAAAAAAAAAAGAAATTTGAAACTTAAAAAAAATTGTGAAAATTTTACTTTAGTTGGCCTATAAGGGACGCAGGATAAATTGGATTGTGAAAATTTTGTTTTTCTTTTTCTAGTTTAGCGTGTTTGTGTCTCTGTGTGTGCGTGTGACGTTCAATAAATTTGAATTTTTCTAATTGAAATTTAAACAAAATTTAATAAATTTCATGGAAGACGTCATTGTTTTAAGCAGTGATAGCGAACAAGATTCATCATCCAATTCATCAGTAGATATGGAAGTGGAACCCGTTGAAATTGAGACCAACACCAGCGAGACCATTGTGCCCAAGGACAATGAGACGTAAGTGCAAAACATAAGTCATTATTTTATCAATTAAAACTTAAAAAAAATGAGTTGCAAAAAAAACCCATTTTGCAAACTTTATAACGCAAAAGAAGCAGGAGTTAAAAAGTAAATGAAAGAAGAAATTAACAATAACAACAACAACATACATTAACAGTGTTTCTTTTTTACATAATCTCTTCTACTCGTGCTAATATTCTCTACCATAATATTGTTGTTGCATTTTATGTTTATCCTCTTTTCGTGTGCTGCCATTATTATTAAAAGAAAAAAAAACAGTTATATTTTGAAAATGTAAAAAAACCCTCCTGCTGTACTTGCATTGCAATTGCAATGTGCATTATCTCTAGTAAGCACTTGTTTTTAGTTGTTAATGTTAAACAATTGGCAACATTGCACTCGTTTTTCTTGCACTTTTTGTTCTTCTTTTTCCTTATAAGTTTATAAGATAAACAATAACAACAATTACTTTACTAGCAACACAAAACTAAACCTCGACCATGACATGTTTTTTTTATTTGTTTTGGTTTTTTGTTGTGTATTCAAAGGGTGCCATTATTCTCTCTCTCGCTCTATTTTTTGATAATTAAGTGCTGAAATGGCATATAAAAAACTGATAATAAGAAACAAATTTTAAACAAATTCGAATCAAAAGAATTTTAATGTTGAAAAAATATAATTTTTATCACAAAATAAATTAAAATTAAGATATTTTTATTGGTCTTCTTCTTTAAGTGGTTAATTCTTTTTTGTATTTGATAGATTATAGATTGTGTATTAAAATAGAATTTCTTTAAAAATTTAATAGAAATTCTGTATTATTTATAGAAATACTAGCTGTACCCTGCGCGTGTTGCTGCGCCACCAACAAAAATAAATTTGAAGGAAAGACATCAATTACACAAATATCCATTTAATTTTAAATCATTATGGATTTTGTTTCCCGTTGTCCAGATGATTCAGACAAACGGGCCTGAGTAGTACGCATTCGATCAGTTTCTAATCTCACTTGTCGTTGTTTAAGTGATTTATGCGAATGGGTCTAAGCGGCTTGTACTCGAAGATTTTTCAGTCCTAATGCTTCTTGAGGTGTAGGTCGACCAATTGCTTGTCGCTTTGGAGGCATGATTGCTCGGGAACGACGTGAAAAATGCGTTTAAGTTGATTAGAATCTCACAATGTACCCAATCCAATTGAACCCAACAGCATTTTCAAAATTTTTCTAAAATTACGATGTTTAAAACTTGTGATTGACATTTTACGGGAATGAGTTATACCAAATGTCATTAAAATCATAAATAATGAATCCTAAAATGTCTGGTATTTGTCCGATCAACACATGATCAAATGCATAGTTTATGATTCAATTCATTTTGAATAATTCTCAGTAGCGCTATCTATCGGAAATTTATCGCACTAACTTAGAAACCTCCGTCGACTTATGCGCAACAAATTTGCTAAAGATCATGATCATATGCACAGTTAGCGATTTAATTAATTTTAAATAATTTTCAGTGGCGTCACCTGTCGGAAATTGGTCACACCAACTTAGTAACCTTCCCCGGCTCATGCGCAACAACTTTGCTAAAGATCATAACATGATCAAATGCATAGTTTACGATTTAATTGATTTTAAGTAATTTTCAGTAGCGCCACCTGCCGGAAATTAGTCATACCAACTTAGAAACCTTTCCCGGCTCATGCGCAACAACTTTGCTAAAGATCATAACATGATCAAATGCATAGTTTACGATTCTATTAATTACATACAAACAAACATTCATTTTTATATATATAGATAAATAAAAGCTGCAAATTATTTAAAATACAGTGTATAACAATGAAAAAGAATATGAAATTTAATCAACCTTGAAAATCTGATTGAGTTGGAAGCCCGTAAAGAGTCGTTTTAGCCTGAACATTGCGACGAAGTTTTGTCGATATCGGCTCCGATGCTGCCATAATTATCCCTTTCATGTCCGAATTTTTTGAGCCAGAGCTAAAATCTTTGTAAGGACATGTGTTTGTTAGTCATTGACCTAAATATGAAGTGATATTAAATTCAGAGTCGTACGTATTCTGGTTTTACACGCTTTTAACCAAGCTTGTTTGCAAAAAAAAATCTTTTAAAAAAAATTAAAAATTACGGAATTTATGAACAAAAATATACAATGTTGCCTATAGGCAACATCGGGCATGAAAGGGTTATAATGAATCACTCGATCGACATCCTTGTATTTATAATTCCTCTGTCGTGTTGTTGGTTAAGGCATCCGACATATGCAATCAGACCCACCTTTGCACATTATCCAATAATTTCCTCCTATTCGCTGTTTTAAAGGTCCCTCATCATATGTGAGCAGATGAAAGACACCCGAGTCATATACTTCACCACATTTTGGGTAAGGCCCCATCTCCTACCTATGGTACACCCAACTTCCTAATTATTGTTGTAATAACGGCTTCGTTGTAGCCTATGCATGCCAGGCATGAGACCCTTGGCTGGTCTGCTTTTCTTCATGTTTAATTATTTAACGGCATTGGAAAAGATAATTCGAACAGCGTGGGCTTTATTGGCAAGTGGGGCATTTTCCTCTAAACGTGAATGTTGGCGAGAGTCTCGACTATCCGGGTAAATACCTTTCAATATCTGCAATGTGAGAACCTGTATATACCCATATTCCTTCATCACGTCTAATACTGCAATGAATAAAATTGTGTTTCTTATGTGGATGTCTGATGTGTCAGGGAGGTGGGTCTTTCGTTATCACCTCGTGATTATGGTGGCAAAGTCAGATGTGTTGTTTTCTCTGACCGAAAGTATTTGGTTTTTATAAATATCACGATTACCTCAGGAATATTTATTTGAAAGAATATTTTTAAAGCCCCTTTCTAAGTCGAAGAACAACATGTGAAGGGCGTGTTGATGTCCTTAGTCTGTTGACAGTGCGAATTATTTTGATGTTATTGTCTTACTATATTCTTACTATGTTCATTGCTAGATGTATTCTATAAAGCAGTAAGCTGGTCTCAAGTGAATGCTTTTTCAATAATTGCGCTCTTTTAATTCAGCTCTAATGGGGATTGTGATGTCTACACTTTCCTTCTTCTAGACTGGTATTTAGCTTAGGTATTCCATTTTAGTTAAATGTGCTTATTTTTGTTGAATATCCTAACTAAGTCAGTTTAGATATAATTCAAGGGTAGGAAGAGTATTTGAGTTAGATTTTAAACGATATTTTCTGCAATATGACGCCCAGCTCAATTTGTAATTGTGTTTTGATTAATAAAATTAATAAATAATCATTTGTTATTTTAAAAAACAAATATTTTTTAAAAACACAATAAGAATATCCAAGTAATTCACTTCTATATACAATAATTCGATCGTATTTTCCCCTAATAAAGTAAATTTAATTTGTCTCTTGAATTGAAATTTGTTTTTATTTTTTTATATTTCCTCGCTAATGTTTCAACAATTTATTAAAATATATTGCAATTATTTATTATTTGTTAAGCTTTACGACATGCTGTTTAACAACATTTACAACAATTTGTACGTTTATCTGTCGCGTCTATCCCTCTCACTCTCTGTGCCGGAAATGCTATTTTAGGTGCAGAATCGTTGTCAGAATGGGGATGTTGTGGGGCCGCGTGTAGTCGTCATTGTTACATTTCGAAATTCTAATTTAAATGCCAATAAATAATTACAAATAAGGACAGTGGCATTTACCAAAAATGGTGACCCGTTCAAGGAAAGTTGCTTGGTTGGTTTTCATCGTCTAAAAGAAGTCAATTTTTTCTGTGTTTATTTAATAAATTTTTCTTTCTATTCTACTGCGAAATAGCAGAATATACAACTCAATTAGCAATCTTTCAAGTGAATAATTTTCTATGAATTTATGTACGTTACGATTTCAATCATAATATTGACTGTAAGTAGAATTATCAGTAAAATTGCTCTAGTATTTGGCAAAAGGTGTGAAATGAAACTGCATTTTGCGGTGAAATTGGTAATAAAAATGTTTCTTTATTCAATACCTGACTTGCCTAGTCCTATTGTTATCAATTTTTTTTATCTGTTTTCAGTGTCTGGGGGTGTATCTTATAATAAATAAATGTTTTGTTTATTTTTGTTTTTCGTTTTAATTGTTCAATGGCAAAAACCATACAAAAAGAAATCGAAAAACATACGATTTCAATATGTATTCGGAAAGTAAATGCGCAACAAAATTCAGATTTTAATTAGAATTTTTCCATTCCACTCTATCCAGAAAGAATGCTTTCAAGTACCCCGTGTGGTCATAGTGTGTGGTGTCATGTAATTACTGTTCAAGAAAGTTGCCAATTCTGCCAGGAGTTCCAGTGATCAAATTTTTGTAACATCCCCATCATGGGATTACTATCAAACTGTAATTAACTGTATTATAAACCTTAGTAAAGCCTGAATGTCGAAAAATTTCAACATTCGAAGGAGAGTTAAAAACGCTTAAACTAGTCCTTTCCCAAGGTATTCAAAAAAGGGAAAAATCGTACATTAAAGCCGAACTGTCGTCTTCTTGTCGTTAATTTAACAGGCTCTGTTAACTTAATAATAACTGTAAAAAAAGGAATATAACTTTCGCAACTAACTTCACACATGTTGAATAACAACACTGTTTGGCGATATAAAAACCGCATGTACTGTTCGTATGACCTAATAATACTCGTATAAAATGTACATAATTTTATACCACAAACATAATCCATCGCAAACGCAATTTAATCCAATTAAAATTGAAAAATATTTATTTTTTCCATTCTTTTTGTCATGGTTATTCTTTTCTTTTTTTTTTTAATTTGAAGTCAAGGTTTGTTATGTATCTTTCGTGTTTTAATTTCAATGTAAAGTTCAAGTGTTTGTTGAACCTGCCCAACAGTAAAGTTTCACTTCTTTTTGCAAGTGGGTTGGTTCGTTTGTTTGTTTCAACAAATTAAACGCTTAAAAACATTTTTAAGTGGGTTTTATTTCACTTTTATTTTGTGTTGTTAAGTACACAATGTATGTACATATGGAAGTAGTATGAATCTGTAGCTGTATTAGGTTTGATAGAAATGAAGAAGTTTGCATAAATTTTTATATACACTGGTACGAAGCATAAGCCATGCTAACATTGCATAGAAGTGTTGTACTAATCAAGATAGGAAGTTAAGAAAAATTAAAACAAAACCCATTTGCTGACTTGAATTTTGAAAAGTAAGAAACTAACATGAATTTTTTTTGCTTCAAATTTGAAATTCTAAAAAAATCAATAAGATTTTACATTCTAATAAGGAATTAAGTTAAGAATGCTTATTTTAATATTTTCTTTAATTCTTTGCTTTTATACGATACATAAAATAATCGTATGACGCAATTACAACTGCTTTATAAATCAGCCGCCTCGATATCTACTCTTATTTTGTCCATTATTAACTTTTATCTACAGTCAGATTCAAAATTATGCATACAGCATATATAAAGAATGACGAAATTTATATTTTGATAGTCCTCTGCTTAGTTTAATTATCCGTTTTAACTTTACTACAATTCTGCTTTTAATACTGCTTGCAGCTTTTCCTCAGATAAAATGCTGCCTTATCTAAAGGCTCCCCCAAATAACTTTTTTTTTTTGAAAATGCTTAAAAAAAAAACTACTGAATATTTTCTCAAATTTCTTTTTTTATTTGAAAGTACAATCCTTCCGGTTAATAATGAAAAATAATTTCATTCAAATGGCTGCCTCGGCTGGCCATGCAGTAGCCTACAACAGAAAATGCCGATTTTGGCAAAAAAAATCATCTTTTCAGATGAAGCTCATTTTGATCTTGGCGGGTATGTAAACAAGCAAAATTGTCGCATTTGGGGCACAGAAAACCCGCACGCATACTTTGAAAAGCCTACGCACCCAAAACGAGTCACTGTTTGGTGCGGATTTTGGTCCAGAGGCATAATTTCGGGCCATTTTTCTTCGAAAATGAGCAAGGAGTGGCCGTTACAGTCAATGGCGATCGTTATCGGGCCATGTTGAATGAATATTTGTTCACAACAATTGAAGAGGAGGATATTGGCAACATTTGGTTTCAAAAGGACGGCGCTACGTGCCACACAGCCGAAGCTACACTCGATGTTTTGCGGCCTGTTTTTGAAGATCGCATTATCAGCCGCAGAGTTGATGTCGTTTGACCACCTCGGAGCTGCGATTTGACAACGTTGGACTATTATTTGTGGGGTGCCGTCAAAGATAAGTGTTACGCCGACAAGCCAGAGACAATTGACGCTTTAAAGGACAATATTCGTGAAGCCATTGGTGAAATACAGCTGCCCACACAATCAATAATGTGTTTAAGAATTGGACCGATCGTGTAGGCTACAGCATGGCGTGCCGATGCAGCCATTTGAATAAAATTATTTTCCATTATTAACCAGAAGGATTGTAAAAAAAGAAATTTGAGAAAATATTCAGTAGTTTTTTCTTTTAAAGCATTTTCAAAAAAAAAAATTATTTGGCGGACCCTTTTGTACTCCTATACCTTTGCTAAATCTCTAACATCTGTTGGAAAACCTTTGTTACGTTGCCTTATATTTCAGAAATTATTCTTAAAACAGTGCTAACAAAGCATTTTACTCTCTAAATGTGTATTGTATACCTAATTTTGACTCCGACTGTATGTATACATTCAAATTATTGTGTCCAAATTAAGATGGCGTGTTACTACTCTCACCACCCGTTATAACAACAACACCGGCTCCCTATCCATTTACGACATAATTTGTATTCAACATTCATTACAATGCCTTTAGCTAGCATTCATTCATGCAATGACGTAAAGGTCCTGTGAATGGAAATTTCCATTTATGTTTGTATATTTAAACTCTCTCTTGGTGTGTGGGTGTTTGGTGTATGTCCTAATAATGCAGGTAACAGTCAGTTGGAATGAGGATGAATGGTGGGACATAATGAACTTTGAACTTCTCTAGCAAAAAAAAATGTCAATTAAAAATAAAATCAATTCTACGTTAGAAAATATTAAAAGAAAATCGATAAAAAGTTTCCAATAGCTGGTGGGCTTTAATAATTTCTAACTTGTGCTAGAAAAAATAAAAAACTTTTTTAATATTATTGATTGAGTTAGGGGCAGAAATTGACCACCGTACCATACATGCATGCATAATTGAACATAACATGTCTTATAACTCTGGATTATGGCCTAGCTTCTCACACTCCACCAGTTTAGAGGCGACTACGAGCAATTGATTTGAAAAGCTTTTTCCATGATAATTAGTTACCCTCATTTAAGATTATACTGTGTGCATTTTGATGGAATTGGTACAAACTCAACTACTGTGGACTACTGACTCACGGCGAAACTCTTAATTCGGAAGAATTGTTAGGAATGTTAGAAAATAATGTTAAAGCCTACTTTACACGGTCCCACAAGTAATATGATTTGACAAAATTTTGTGTAGAAGAGTACGGATGTGATCGTCTAAACGTACTATGTAATGAAACCATCACACATTGAGAGAAAATACGGATGAAAAGTTTGACAGTCGTATGGCTCTCTTCATTTTTTGAAATGATTCAACAAACAAGCAAGTCGCATTAGATCAGGGATGTATTTTTATGTAAACACATAGAAAAAAAGTGTAACAGATGTTTTCATTTTACTTTGTTATTGTCTTATACCGATCATGTAAACGCAAAAAATATAAATCATACGACTTTTATTCTCTTTTTTGTCATACGGATGGAACTTCATTTTACTTTTTCATTAGACTTTACGTACGTAAAGTATTACCGTGTGAAGTGGGCTTAAGTAGACTGTAGTCTAAAGGTAGTGCGTTGGCTTATTGGACCCGAAACCGTCGTTCAAACCCCAGTTCAGACATATCGAAGCAGTCTTCTGGCAAAAATTTTCAAAATAAAATAAAATTGTCATGAAAAGTTTCTCAAAAATTTGTCATTCAGAGGCGATCGTCGATCACGGCAACCCTTTTAGTCAAGATTACAACCTAGCTTCTCACACCGCCCTTGTTATGTGTTCTATTTGTATCCATGAATAAAGGGAGCTACTGTTTGTCGTCTTCGAACAATAAATTTGAGAGGCTTTTTATGGCAAGAAGACTGCTATGAGCAGTGTTGCCAGTAATTTTTTTAAAAAACTTTATTTCTTGGAAAAAAAACTTTTTTTTTTTTACAAAAAAAACTTGTGTTCTACAAAAGTATCAACATTTTTGAAGGAAACACCGGAGAACGCTGTCCTCTATTGGTGTTTGTTTGCTATTTATGCCCGGGACGAATAAAATACACAATATTTTATATAAAAATGTATATATTTCGTGTTATTGTTGAATTTATTGAAATTTTGAATTTTTCGAAAAAACTTGTTTTGTTAGAAAACAAATTTAACGAATACTTTTTTGCATCTCAAGAAACTTGGAAAAAAAAAGGGAAAACTTGGCAAATGACAACGCTGGCTATGAGTAGGAGAGGTTCCGTCACTCATGGTTAACATTAACACACGCAATATGGGTGTTGTGAGAAGCTAAGTTGTAATCCTGTCAAAAGGGTTGTAATGAATGATTAAGTAAGTAATTCTTAGTACGAAATACAGAAACAATTTTTCGAAAATTACGTCTAAAAAATCGCCTGTTGTGGACAATCTAGAGGTGATAGTACAAAATGACGTTCTATTTCGTAAATAATGACATGACCCTGTAATAATGATTGAATGAATGATTTTAAATTTTAATATTTTTTTTAAATTTTTATTCTCTCTAAACGAGTTTTTTTTATTTCATTCTGGTGTTTTAAACATGCAAACGATAATTATTTAAAAATACTTTTTATTCACATAACAACGTAACTTCGCAAAGATATAATGTGGCTGGCAAGAAATTCAATATGGTTTTGTGTGAAAAATTGTTAATCAAGTTTATAATTGCGGTTTCGGTTGAGTAGCAAAATCAGTAATTGAAACAAAAAAAAAAATAAATCATAAAAACGTTTTATATTTTAAATTCTTTTTTATAAAAAAAAGGAATTCATAAATTCAATCTATTTATGACTTTATGTCTTCAGTCTTTTGTGAAAAAAAACTCTCAAATACATCCTGTTTATATCCTTTAGTCCTTCTCTTTCTTCTTCTTTTTGGCCGGAAGTTTGAAAAAAATTATTTACAAAAATGAGCACAAGTTTGTCTATGATGCTCAAGTTTTTCAAGTTTTCCAGTGAAAAAAAAAAAAAGAAAGAAAAATAATAAAGGGAGAGGAAAGGTTAATGAAATTAAAAAGGAAATTTAATAATAAAAAAAGAATAAATAAAAAAAAAAACTTGTTAAAGAATATTGAAAAAATATTAATGGACCCCTCCACATTAATTTTTCTCTTCTTATTCATCGTCGTGCACGTAAAACGTATAGAGAGTAGGGATAAAAAGAAATTTTGATTAATTGAATTAAACAAGAAAAGGAAACGAACGTTCAGGTTATTGGCTTTTATTATTGTAAAAAGCAAATAAAAATTTATTTTCTTTTTTTGAGAACACAAGTCATTGGTCCAATCCAATGTGCAACCCACATGAAATTTCAAAAAGAAACGTAGAACGCGCAGTAAAAAAGTAAATATTTTTTAAATTACATAATTTTGTCATGATGAAATCATAAATAAGAACATACAGTGTTGGTCAAAACTTAAGCAGTACTTTGTAATTTTTGTTTATTTATTCATGGTAATAAAGGGTGTTTTTTATAGAGGTATAGAACTTTAACTTGCAATAAAACAACGATGGATTATTCGATTGACATGAATTTTATTTATCCGAAAGATAATCTTGTGGCATTACATTTTAAATATGATTTCTGGCATATGACCGCCACGACTGGCGCGGATGTAGTCCAATCTGGACGTCCAATTTTCGATGACTTTTTCCAACATTTGTGGCCGTATATCGGCAATAATACGGCGAATGTTGTCTTCGAAATGGTCAAGCGTTTGTGGCTTTACCGCATAGACCAATGACTTTACATAGCCCCACAGAAAGTAGTCTAGCGGTGTTAAATCACAAGATCTTGGAGGCCAATTCACAGGTCCAAAACGTGAAATTAGGCGGTCACCAAACGTGTCTTTCAATAAATCTATTGTGGCACGAGCTGTGTGACATGTTGCGCCGTTTTGTTGAAACCACATCTCCTGGACATCATGGTTATTCAATTCAGGAATGAAAAAGTTAGTAATCATGGCTCTATACCGATCACCATTGACTGTAACGTTCTGGCCACCATCGTTTTTGAAAAAGTACGGACCAATGATTCCACCAGCCCATAAAGCGCACCAAACAGTCAGTTTTTCTGGATGTAACGGTGTTTCCACATACACTTGAGGATTACCTTCACTCCAAATGCGGCAGTTTTGTTTGTTGACGTAGCCATTCAACCAGAAGTGCGCTTCATCGCTAAACAAAATTCGCTTATGAAAATCGGGAACAACGGTAATCTCGTTTTGGGCCCATTCGACGAATCGACGCCTTACTTGATGATCGTTTGGCTTCAAATCTTGCACGAGTTGGATTTTGTAAGCACGCAAACCAAGATCCTTCCGCAAAATCTTCCATAAAGTGGATGGACGCAGATCCAATTCCTGTGCTCGATGGCGGATGGACTCATTCGGGTCTTCCTCAATGCTACGCTCTACAGCAGCAATAGCTTCTTCTATACGCACCGTACAGCGTCTCTGGGGATGCGAGTTATCAATAAGAGTAAACGTGGTGCGAAAACGTTCCATGGTTAATCGAATTAACTGTTCTGATGGACGATTTTGTCGACGATAAAATGGACGTAGTGCGCGATACGTTTTCCGCACAGAACCATTATTTTCGAAATAAAATTACACTATTTGCAAGCGTTGTTCAGGCGTGAGTCTATTCATGATGAATTGCCAAACCAAACTGAGAATAAATCACTTGACAGCTGTTAAATCGGTCGCCATCTTGAAAAGTAATGCCAACTTAAAGTTCTATACCTCTATAAAAAACACCTTTTACAAATTAATTACGAGTTGAGTAACTAAGACCTTATGACAGATGATCAGTTTAATATACTAGAGTCTTACGACCCTTACTCTAGTAGTTTAGAAAGCTACCCACTAGACTACCAGGGCAACCTACTTTGGAAATGTTCTCTTTTTTAATTAGAAAGCAAAATTCTGCCGGTATACCAACCTATCCTGCGTCAATGAGGAATCTTGCTCCAATGCTAGACTCACTTGACCCACTATGGATAGAAGGTGTATTAATCAACTACTCAAACTTGATCACAATGTCATCTCGTTCACAGTGGCCATACTTACAGGTCATTGCGTTATAGGAAGATACGCGGAAACACTGCAGCTCTCATCAAACAACTTTTGCCGAGAATGTGGGGTCTGCTTAAGAAGATGGAACTGTTATCCCCTTTCTTTAACAATGCCAATCTCTTACGGGGTGTACATTTACTATATTTTCTCCCTTCTTTGTTAGCTTAACGGAGATATCATCCATTGATATCAAGCCTGGTTCCCTGTGGCGTCTCAACGGACCTCTATGTGTGCTCATTTGGTAATCTTCAACCTACCTACCTACCTAATTAGAAAATTGATTGATTGATTTGAGACGAATATAGGCCGGTAGATTCCGTGGTCTAGTAGGTATTGTGTTGGCTTATTAGACGTAAAGCCAGGGTTCGAGCCCCCCAGCCACAAAAAGTATTTCTTCGACGACTTCCTCTCAGCAGATTTCTGACAAAAACTCTGAAAGTAAATGAAATTGCCATGAAAATTTTCTCAAAAAAAAATCTGTCGTTCGGAGTCGACGTTAAACTGTAGGTCCCGCCACTCACGTAAAAAATTAACGCACACAACATAAGTGGTGTGAGAAACTAGGTCGTAATCCTGACTGAAGGGTTGTAATGACCAATCAAGTTAAGTTAAGTAAGTATAGGCCGGAATATAGAGTTGCAAAATGGATTCGAAATCGACGAAATGGACAGAAAGTAGAAGTCACTCTTAATATCAGTATTACACCAGGTTTCTTCATACCCTAACGTATAGTTAGGTGGCTTTAAAGGCCTTAAACGACATACATACTTATGATACTTAGTAGATCATTACAACACTTTTAGTTAGGATTACAACCCAGTTTTCCACTCCACCCACATAACATGTGTTAATTTTTTCTACGAGGGACGGGGGATCTACTGTTTAACACGCAATTTTCAGAAAACTGGCCACGCAAGCCAATATGGACTTTTTGTTCTTTTCCCAGAAGCCATTTATCGATACTAGCACTGATATAATACGATTTTATTCGTAGCTACACACAAATAGCAGGTTTAGTGAGTACGAGATAACTCGTAGTTGGATCCCTAGAAGGGAACGTAATCTACGAGTTATCTCGTAGTCGGCAGTCAACGTGTTAATGTTTCATTAGGGGCGTGCTGAACAGTAAACATAGCTATGTTATTGTTGTATTAAATTAATAGATGTTAATAACATAACCGAGTCCACAGAGTCATTCTAGAATGCAGTCATAATGAAGAACATAATTTTTTTTTTAGATTTGCTTTGTCGAAATTTAATTGGGCAATTCACACGACTTTGTATCGTGTATGTTGTATTAAATACATTTGTTTGTCTGTAAATGCTCTATGCTTTGCTGTATTGTGTATCTCGTGGCATTCAAACAATTTGATAGCCCGAAACCAACACAACTTTTTAAAAACATATGAAAACATATACACATTTTTTTCATTCACACAATTTGATAGCACGAAACCAATACAACTTTTGAAAACATATGGAAAAAATGTGTATAAGTGTATCGGATTTTTATATGAAAAATATCAACAACAATCATACACTGTTGTATGTTCTTCCAACAATACAATGAATACAACGATACAACGGCTTGTGTGAATTGACCAAATAATTTCATAATTGTACATCAATTGGCACGTGTTGCCAATTTAAAAAATTAAATAAATAAATAAAAGTCATCATCATTATTAAAATCTTAATAAAAACAATTGAATCAATAAAAGAAAACAAAAACAAAATAAGAAGAATCATCCACTAACACCTCATTATAGAATGAATCATTCATTGACTTTAATTTCCGTCATAGAAAAGTCATAAAAACCGAAAATAAATATTTATTAATTAGTTGTGTTCTTTTTAAAAAAGATTTTTACCAAAATAAGCAAAGCCTTGACAAAAAAAACAAGGCAAAAACAATGGAAACTTTCCAGTTGCTAATGAAATGACTACAAAAAAATTCAACACACTGCGCTACCTACCACTACGATCATAGTTAACAGACATACTACTGTGAATCAAAGTAACAAGAAGGTCATCACACACAGACACATGTATGCATATGTACATTCAAACATACATACATACATATGACTAATAAGATGGTTAATAATACAAGATAATCTTATAAGAAATAAATTTGTTGTATAAAATGTATGGAATAACGGTACACAGTTAGAACAGTTTTATTGAATGTGATTTTCCAAAAACGGTTGCAAATTTTTGGCACTTTTAATTGATAATCAAAACATCATACAGGGAAGGAAAAAAGTTTACATATAATATAAGACAAAATAAAAATTTCAGTTAAAATTTACCAGAACTAAAAAGGAAAGAAACTATTATTGATAAATATATGTAGTAACCGTCTCTTAGTATCTTAGTATCTTCCCATAACTTTAGGATACCGGGCTTATAAATGTTGGGCAACGGCATAAAAAACTGTTTCATCGCCTTGATGTCTACACCACATGCTCTGCACTCATTACTTGCCACGACGCCAATACGGTTCAGATGTACATACGTATGTAATGGGTGATTTTTTAAGAGCTATAGGAAAATTTTTCAAAAAAAAAACATAAAATTCAGAAAAATGCATGAAATCTTTATTTAAATCGATAGTACGGTCCATATAATTTAATGTTTGAAGATTATTTCACATGCAAATGTTGCCCGCGACTGCGTCTCAAATGGTCCATCCGCTTAGTCCAATTTTGGCATACTCTTTCCAACATTTCGTTCGGTATCTCACGAATAAATGCTTCAATGTTGTCTTCCAATGTGTCAATTGAAGCGGCCGTGTCTGTATAGACATGAGCTTTAACATAGCCACACAAAAAATAGCCTAAAGGTGTTCAATCGCACGATCTAGGCGGCCAAATGACCGGTCCCGAACGTGAAATAAAATGTTCACAGAACTCGCCTCTCAATAAGTCCATTGTTACGCGTGCTGTGTGGCATGTGGCACCGTCTTGTTGAAACCACATGTCATGCAAGTCAAGCTCTTGCATTTTGGGCAAAAAAAGTTGGATATCATCTCACGGTAGCGCTCAACATTCACAGTTACGTTACGATTCGCAGCATTTTTGAAAAAGTACGGTCCCATGATGCCACCAGCCCATAAATCGCACCAAACTGTGACTTTTTCTGGATGCATTGGTAGCTTTTGCAATGCTTCTGGCTGATCTTCACTTCAAACTCGACAATTCTGCTTACTTACGTATCCATTGAGTTAAAAATGAGCTTCGTCGCTGAATACAATTTTTCGATAAAGAAGTGGATCTTCGGCCAACTTTCAAAGAGCCCATTCACCAAAAATTCTGCCTTGCGGTAGGTCGTTCGGCTTCAATTCTTGCACCAGCTGTATTTTGAAAGGCTTCACACCTAAATCCTTCCGCAAAATTTTCCACGTTGTTGAGTAACAGAGGCCCAATTGCTGCGAATGGCGACGAATCGATAATTGATGGTCATCATTAACACTGGCCGATACAGCTGCGATATTTTCTTCAGTTCGCACTCTACGTAAGCGTGTTGATGGTTTAATGTCCAACAATGTAAATTTGGTGCGAAATTTAGTCACAATAGCCCGAATAGCCGCTTCAGTTGGTGGATTAAACTGACCATAAAGTGCAAGAAGCACGCCTTTTGATAATAAATTTCAATGAAATGCAAGCGTTGTTCGTTTGTAAGACGATTCATGGTTAAATTATAGACCAAACTGAGGATGTTTGACAGTGAAACAAAAAACGAAACGTGCGTGAGCTGTTTAAACCAGTGTTGACAAAAAGATAATGGCTAAAAAAAAATCACCCGTTATAAGGCGGAGTGCGCATTATTTGGTCTTGAAATATTTGGTTTTTCTTCCATCGGGATCGCTGTGCTGTGTTTTTGTTTCACAATAGTTGCCTGCTTTTTCAGTCTGGTTTCCAATGCACAAAAAAACACTGAGTTGTCAGAAGACGCCGTAGGTAGTGTGTTTACTCTCAGAGTCAGAGCTTATGCCAGAAGATTGTACAGAGGAAATGCGTTTTCATAACTCGTTTTATTCGAGGCGTCTGACCTGGATTTTGAACTGCGGGCTCGTGTTTACTAAGTCCATACGCTAACTACTAGACTAGGTTAGGCTACGGCGACCTATTTGAAGGTACTTTTGAATAAATTCGTTCTCCTGGAAATTACGACCAGAAACCCAAACAAGGTATGGGGTCATACTAGGCCAGAAAACAAAGAGTCAAACTTGGTCTTATGCTTCCTTAACAGCCAAGAGCTTATCGTATATAATTTAAAGACGAGGAGGACGACCTGGCTGTTCATTCGGAAAATGCGGATGTGCTTTTGAGTTCTATTCTGTTTGATTTTTTTTTTGTTTAATTTGCATCACTCTGTGTCGATTTTTTTTTAAATTTATTGTCTCCCGTTGTCATTTTTTTTATTTGAATCACTCGGTGTGAATATTTTTTAAAAATTTTTTTCATTTTTTTTTATTTGTCAAATGGTGAAAATTATTTATTTTTATAGACGGAAAAAAATTATTTAAAAACGGAACCATTTTAATTAATTTTAATTTTATTTAAACCAACGAAATAGCAGTTCCAATAATATTATCCAATAAAATACGAACAAATAAATATTCGGGTGAAATAAAAAGGACGATAACCAAATTATGAAATATGCAAGTAAACGTACACGCCCTGACACCGGTCTCGATACCAATGCATTGGCACGCATCTATGGGGAATTACCACCTTCTTTAAATCGCTTTAATTCGAATCGCAATGAAACCGCCAGAGATATCGCAGCCAGAAATAAATCTGCGGCCACCTCAAGCGAAAGTGTGCAAACGGAAAGTGCTAGTACAACAGGCGGCGGCTCTGTGGTACGTTATGTGCCGCCAGTACTATCCGAAGGTGTCAAAGCGGAAATAATGAAAAAACTTAAATTCTACAAAAACAAAATGCTGAGGTATGGGTCTACAGATTATTGAAAATTTTCTCTTCTGTATTTCAGGGGTAGAATGATACGAAAATTTTGGTATTTAAATTGAAATTCCAATTCTTGTATGTATTTATTGCTGTTAATTTATGTTTCCCCTCTTTAATATGCATATTTTCACAAACCAATGATTTGGTTTGGCCATGTCCTATTCCTCCACATACAATCATGTAAATTGCCTGGAGTCATTTAATTTTATGTTTATATTGTGATCAGTGTTGCCATATGTTCATAACTTCAAAACAAAACAAATAAAGGGTGTTTTTTATAGAGGTATAGAACTTTAAGTTGGCATTACTTTTCAAGATGGCGACCGATTTAACAGCTGTCAAGTGAATTATTCTCAGTTTGGTTTGGCAATTCATCATGAATAGACTCACGCCTGAACAACGCTTGCAAATAGTGCAATTGTATTTCGAAAATGTGCGGAAAACGTATCGCGCACTACGTCCATTTTATCGTCGACAAAATCGTCCATCAGAGCAATTAATTCGATTAACCATGGAACGTTTTCGCACCACGTTTACTTTTATTGATAACTCGCATCCCCAGAGACGCTGTACGGTGCGTACAGAAGAAGCTATTGCTGCTGTAGAGCGTATCATTGAGGAAGACCCGAATGAGTCCATCCGCCATCGAGCACAGGAATTGGATCTGTGTCCATCCACTTTATGGAAGATTTTGTGGAAGGATCGTGATTTGCGTGCTTACAAAATCCAACTCGTGCAAGATTTGAAGCCAAACGATCATCAAGTAAGGCGTAGATTCGTCGAATGGGCCCAAAACGAGAATACCGTTGTTCCCGATTTTCATAAGCGAATTTTGTTTAGCGATGAAGCGCACTTCTGGTTGAATGGCTACGTCAACAAAAAAAACTGCCGCATTTGGAGTGAAGGTAATCCTCAAGTGTATGTGGAAACACCGTTACATCCAGAACTGACTGACGGAGTGTTTGGTGCGCATTATGGGCTGGTGGAATCATTGGTCCGTACTTTTTCAAAAACGATGGTGGCCAGAACGTTACAGTCAATGGTGATCGGTATAGAGCCATGATTACAAAGTTTTTCATTCCTGAATTGAATAACCATGATGTCCAGGAGATGTGGTTTCAACAAGACGACGCAACATGTCACACAGCTCGTGCCACAATAGATTTATTGAAAGACACGTTTGGTGACCGCCTAATTTCACGTTTTGGACCTGTGAATTGGCCTCCAAGATCTTGCGATTTAACACCGCTAGACTACTTTCTGTGGGGCTATGTAAAGTCATTGGTCTATGCGGTAAAGCCACAAACGCTTGACCATTTGGAAGACAACATTCGCCTTATTATTGCCGATATACGGCCACAAATGTTGGAAAAAGTCATCGAAAATTGGACGTCCAGATTGGACTACATCCGCGCCAGCTGTGGCGGTCATATGCCAGAAATCATATTTAAAATGTAATGCCACAAGATTATCTTTCGGATAAATAAAATTCATGTCAATCGAATAATCCATCGTTGTTTTATTGCAACTTAAAGTTCTGTACCTCTATAAAAAAACATCCTTTAGCGGCGATATTGTGACAACCACATGAGGCAGCTAGTGTAGTTGAGGCGTGTTGGACTCTCCTTGAAGAGTAAGGTTGCACTTAGACCAGAGGAAAGGCCAATTGTGATACTGCAAATCAGACGAACAAACACTTCCTACAGAATACCAGAGGTGAAAGGTAATGTCTGCCTACTTCTCAGACCCACAGCTACTGCAGAAGTTATTTGAAGAAATGCCAAGTCTATTGGCATGCCTTCCAATAGGCAGGCCTGTGGCCTTTGAAAACCGCTAATACAGCGATGAATTTAACAAAAGTACCGGACTAATCCAAGAAACAATACTCGATTTTGCTTAAATACAATCAATATGGCAACATTGTTTGCTTAGTACTGGCAAAATGAGTTCACATTACTTTAACATGGTATTTTAATTTCTTTTGCTCTGCTCTCCGACTGTCTCTCAGAAGCTGTAATGAAAACTTTAGATATCTTAGGGGGGGGGGGGGTAACGTTACCCTAGTTTTGTGCCTTAAGGTTATTTGTGGTACAAAAAAAAATTGAAAAACAATTCACAATCGATAGGCAAGACAACAACTCTCTCGGTTGTGTCGTTGTCATGTGATAAATTGTAGAAGTTGTTGCTTCATTGTGGCATCAACAACAACGCTTTGTTTGCCACATTTATGCAAATCACGTTAAGTAAAGTTGTTGTTGTTTTTTTTTTGTTGTCCCATTTGTACAATTGAGATGAGATTGTGTATGTCGGGGTTACATTCAATTTAATTGGTTTGTGGGCAAAACTTTTATTGTCCGGTAATGAATTTTTATTTGTAAAGTTTTGCTGCAATTGTTTATGAGTTTTAGATTTGATTGTAAATTTATCGTTTTTTTTTTATTGATTCAATTGATATTTTAATTTGTTTTGAACTGCTGTCCTTTTGAAAATTAAATACTATGTTGCCCGTGAATATTTCGTTCAAAAACTTCTATGAATTTAAAGTTCTTTAACCTGTATGTTCCCAACTTTTTTTCTCGTAAAACCATGGATTTTTTGTATTTATTGGAATCTATATGGTATACCACACATCTGATCAATGTCTTAGTGTTTTAAAAATGGGGCGATAAGCACATATGGATTAAATTCTTTGGACTGGGAGAGTTACTTCCATATTTTTAAATAATTTTCTCCAAAATGATAGGAAAGATTAATTGAATTGCATTCGAAATATAAGTACGCCAAGGTTAGCTGACTGTATTCTGAGGATAATAGCACAGGCAAACTGATCGGTTGAATGTGACTTGCGCTCACCATGAAGGGGTACCAACCTTATTTCCAATAGACAATCTTCACCCTTCACAGACATACTTTTCTTCTTCCAATCAACACCTCTAAGATGAGTTATGTCTGGGGTATAGTATCTTCTCATAGAGTTAGGATCTCGTGCTTACAAATGCTGCCCAAAGACATCGGAAATGTTTTATCGCCCTGATGTCTACACCAAACGATAAAAGTAGCGCATTTCATCATTTGACACCAAGCCAAAACGGTTCAAGGGTACATACAGTGGTGGCCTTATAATTAGAAACGATGTTTCTGGAACAGAGTTTTCTAGAGTGACAAATCTAAGGTCGTTCCCAATCTGACGGAAAAACGTATGTAAGGCATCCTCCAAACAAAGCCTTTGATCCCAGGTACACAGTGAAAACTGTAAAACAAATTAACAAACATAAATGTTGCTAAATCGTTTCTAATTATAAGGCCATCACTGTATGCATGTATGTAAAAGGCGTAGTGTCCCTTATTTAGTTTTAAAATATTCATGGTTTTACCCCCTATATGATCGCTCAGCTGTTTTATTGTTCCACAATAGTTGCCTACTTTTTCAGCCTTGTTTTCAATGCACTAAATGAGATTGGGTTGCCGTACCGCTTAAGTAAAGGGAAGTAAAAGTGCCCAAGTTTTTTGTGCAAGTTTATTATTTATCGTTTGGCAACCCTTTTTAGAAACGATTTTTTGAACGATCAAAACAAAACAAAATTTGTACTATACTTTTTATATGTATTTGTTTCAGAGTAAAAATAAAACCCAAAACAAAGTAAAAGCTCGTGAGAGTAAAAAAATTAAGTTGGGAGAGCGTAATAGTATAATAATAAAACAAAAGTACATTTAGTTGCAGCTAATAATGATCATCAGTTCGTAAAACTGCATGGCCGCACATTAAACTAACACAACAAACTCACCTTTTTGAAATGTGTTGCTAAAAAAAAAAACATACTCACATGTATAGAGACGACGAGGAGAGTGTGAAGAATTTAAAAACATTTTTGATTTGCATCCAAATGTCTTCTTTTCTTCTTCACATCATAACTGCAGTTAATATTCTACTTTTATAAGACGAACGTCTTTACACGAACGTCTGTTTGTATTTTCATTAATTTTTGTTTGTGGTTTTCATATAAACAAAGAAAAAACAATGCTTCTCCCCATACAAACAGATTTACATATGTACGTATGAAGACGTTCATCTTACTTAAACAGGGTTTAAGTTGTGATGGCATAATTTTGATGTGTTGCTGTGCTAAGCAAAATAAAATATTACCAACACATGTACAGACATATGTATACACAGAGTTGTGTTCAAAATAATAGGAGCGCCCTTCATTTAAAAGCAAAGTGTAAAATTAAGAAAAATAAAAAGAAAATATCAAATTTTTTTGACTTAAAATTTATTTCTAATTCATTTTCTAATTTTTTAACATTTAATTATTTAATTAAAACTACGAAAACAAAAAATATTTCATGTAAATAAAACTTACTCTCAAAATTAATTGTTCAAAATAATAGGAGTGTTAGCAAACAACCTAATAATTTTTAAACAAAAGGCACAAAAGTTTGATATTATCTTAAAATAATAAAGTTATTTCAGTATTTGGTTGAATAACCATTGTTTTTAATGAATTCAGCACATCTACGAGGCATTGAGTCAATAAGATCTTGGCATCTCTTTAAAGGAATTTGATGCCACGCATCGCGCACTGTGATCCATAGTTCTTCAGCATTTGAAGGTTTTTTCTCTGCAACATACTTTTTAACATCTCCCCATAGATGTTCTATGGGATTAAGGTCAGGAGACTGAACTGGCCACGCCATAACCTTTGCCCCATTAACCCGAAACCAGTCATTTGCCAATTTACTGGTGTGTTTCGGGTCATTGTCTTGTTGGAATATCCATTTTAGAGGCGTGGAGTATGGTAACATCACTTCTCTCAAAATGCCAACATAGACGTTCCTATCCATTATGTGTCTAATTCGATGTATTGGGCCTAAACCATTATATGAAAAGCTTCCCCATATCATTAGTTTTGCATGTCTTTTGTGTATACTGAGCTTTATATTTGGTGTTGGGTGGACATCTAACATACTGTCTAGACACAATGCCATCAAATAAAACAATTTTGCCTTCGTCGGTCCACAGTATGTTTCTCTATTTTTCTTTCGGCCAATTGATATGTTCTTGGGCAAACTTTAAGCGTGCTGCTACCTGTTTTTTTGTCAGCAATGGCACCTTTTGTGAACTTCTTGCGAATAAATTGTTGTCCATCAGACGCCTACGAATAGTAAGGCCACTTACGGCAAGATTCAGATCCTTTTGAGTTTTTTTTTGCATACGCAGTAGGATTCATTTTGCTGTATTGCACAATTCTGCGGTCATCGACAGTTGATGTTTTCCGCTTGCGCCCACGCGTTTGGAGCTTTTTTCATATTTTAATGCATTTGCTATCATTTGATTGGAGCAACTTAAGGTTTAATCAATTTCTTTAGAAGTTTTGCCTTTTTTTCGAAGATTTTTAATTAGTTTTCTCTTTCCTTTAGTACAGTGCTTTCCTCGTCCCACTATTACAAAAATTTATATGAATCACTGTAGAAAAAGTTTTAACTACATTTTTCCGTACTTAGTTTTCACTTTTTTCTTTAAATTATATGCTGTTATATTTTTATTTTTAAAAGAACACTCACACTCCTATTTTTTTGATCAACTGAATTCAGGGGCAAACACAGAAATGACTCAATTTCATCGTAAATATTAAAGTTATTACCACATTCTTTTTTGTATTTTATTTCATACAGATCGTTGTAACTACCATTAAAATATATCATGTTTTGCAAATTGGTACAATAAAAAATTTTAACTTTGAAAATATTACATGGTAGCACTCCTATTATTTTGAACACAGCTGTACATATGTACGTAAAACTGATTAATGTAATGTGTGATGGTGCAGTCAGTATTCAATAAAAATTATAAGAAATCAAAACAAAATTTATGAGAGTACTTAAGCTCTTAAGTAATTTGATGAGAGTGTTTATAAAACAATAAAACAAAAGCACAATCTTAAAGCTGCTTATGAGAGCGGGAGAATAAGACTTTATTTTAAAAATAAAACGAAAGGCCATTTGTACTTAATCTACTGTTAATAATGATCATTAAGCATTTATAAATGCATTTTCCTATAGAAAATATGAAAAATGCAAACAAAACTGCTTACAAGGGAGAGAGTAAGAATTTGAAGAGATAAAACAAAAGTACGTTCTAAATAAAGACTATACTCATGGGAGAATGAGGATTTTAAAAACGAATATGTACTGAATTTGCTCTGTTATTAATGATCATTAGGCTTTTGTAAAACAAAAGAAAACTGCTTATGTGAGAGTGAGAATACTAAGTGAGTAATTTGAGGAGAGTGTGTATAATCGAAATAAAACCAAAGCTCATATGTATGTAATTGATTAGCCACCGATAATGATCATTAAGCTTTACGAAATGCATTTTTTGATTAAAAATCACGCGTTTTTAACAACTCATCAGTGCGTTTTTTAACAGCCCACAGTAAACAACATTACGGTGGGAGAGTTTGTAAAAATAATCGAGAAAAAAAATAAAAAAAAAATTAAATTTATTCTGGTATTTCAAGAAGAATTTATTTTAAAAGTACAAAGTAAAATAAAAAAAAAACATGTGGTTTTGATTTGTTTATGACAAGCTGTGAACGAAAAAGAAAATAAGAAACACAGTTTTTTTCTATTTTTATTGCTTATGATCATGATAATTATGTTGTTTTAATAAATTATGTTCATAATGATGAGCTGATGATGCTAAATGTTTATCAATTTAAGCAAAAGCAAGAAAAAAAGTGTGTCAATAATAATAAAATTTACAATAAAAAAGAAGTAAAAAAAAAAGAAAAATAAATACAAATTCAACATTAAATGTTGCATTTAAACGCTCGCGCTTATAGAAAGAAATATTTATTGAAATCATAAGAAAACAGAAGAAAAAAAATTGTGGCAAATTATTGTTGCATTTATATTTCCATTTGTTAACCAGTCAGTCAATTATAATAACCAGGCCAGCTTGTGCCAGTGTTCGGTTGTGTTCAATAATTCCAATTTCTACTGAAAATATACAAAAAAAATTAAGTTTTGTTTTAACAATTGCAACCAGTCTCTACTCCATCTGTCTATCTATCTAGTCGTCTCCGTTGTAGTCTTTTCCTTAGTTTTTTTTTAATTTTCTTTTTTTATCGGCTTTCGAAATCACCCGTCGCCATCGTCATTATATTAACATGTATTGGTGAGTAGAAAATTTTCTTCTTTATTTTGTTTTTAGTTTTTGTTTTAACAATTAAAAATAGAAATTTTAAAACAATTTTCTTTTGAATTCTTTACGAAATTGAATGCACAACTTAGCTATCGTATCACCATGCAACCCATCACTAGAACTGCAATGCATTTGTTGCAATGTAACTTGAATTGTTGCAAGATTACAACAAAAAAATATATTTTTCTTCTTTTTTTTAATTCTAATTTTAAATATTTTATTTTAAAATTTTTTTATTTTAAATTCATTAAAAAAGAATATCTTTTAAGGTTTGTTTTTGTGGTTTTTAGTTATTTTTTTACCTTGAGATCTGCTTTTCATGAGTTATTCATCAAATGGTTGTTTAAATCTCACAGAACAATAAATAGGTATACGACCTTCACATTTTAGTTAAAAAAAAAAACACTCGAGGAACCTTAAGGAGTCCATTTTCCGTTTTTAAAGAAGAATTAAATTAAACACACTTAAAGCTGTGTGTGTATGGCCCTCGCCATCATATAGAATATATAACAGCCAGATGATTTAAATCGCCATCTCCGTATTCGCTCCTATTGAGCTAAGTTTCAATCACTTTTTCGCACTTTTCATTCGTTATCTTGGCGATAACTTGACGAATGTTTGGTCTTCAAAAGCTCCAATCCTAAGAGAACCTTCTAAAGGGTGTTTTTTATAGAGGTATAGAACTTTAAGTTGCAATAAAACAACGATGGATTATTCGATTGACATGAATTTTATTTATCCGAAAGATAATCTTGTGGCATTACATTTTAAATATGATTTCTGGCATATGACCACCACGGCTGGCGCGGATGTAGTCCAATCTGGACGTCCAATTTTCGATGACTTTTTCCAACATTTGTGCCCGTATATCGGCAATAATACGGCGAATGTTGTCTTCCAAATGGTCAAGCGTTTGTGGCTTTACCGCATAGACCAATGACTTTACATAGCCCCACAGAAAGTAGTCTGGCGGTGTTAAATCACAAGATCTTGGAGACCGCCAATTCACAGGTCCAAAACGTGAAATTAGGCTGTCACCAAACGTGTCTTTCAATAAATCTATTGTGGCACGAGCTGTGTGACATGTTGCGCCGTCTTGTTGAAACCACATCTCCTGGGCATCATTTTTATTCAATTCAGGAATGAAAAAGTTTGTAATCATGGCTCTATACCGATCACCATTGACTGTAACGTTCTGGCCACCATCGTTTTTGAAAAAGTACGGACCAATGATTCCACCAGCCCATAAAGCGCACCAAACAGTCAGTTTTTCTGGATGTAACGGTGTTTCCACATACACTTGAGGATTAACTTCACTCCGAATGCGGCAGTTTTGTTTGTTGACGTAGCCATTCAACCAGAAGTGCGCTTCATCGCTAAACAAAATTCGCTTATGAAAATCGGGAACAACGGTAATCTCGTTTTGGGCCCATTCGACGCATCTACGCCTTACTTGATGATCGTTTGGCTTCAATTTTTGCACGAGTTGGATTTTGTAAGCACGCAAACCAAGATCCTTCCGCAAAATCTTCCATAAAGTGGATGGACACAGATCCAATTCCTGTGCTCGATGGCGGATGGACTCATTCGGGTCTTCCTCAATGCTACGCTCTACAGCAGCAATAGCTTCTTCTGTACGCACCGTACAGCGTCTCTGGGGATGCGAGTTATCAATAAGAGTAAACGTGGTGCGAAAACGTTCCATGTTTAATCGAATTAACTGCTCTGACGGACGATTTTGTCGACGATAAAATGGACGTAGTACGCGATACGTTTTCCGCACAGAACCATTATTTTCGAAATAAAATTGCACTATTTGCAAGCGTTGTTCAGGCGTGAGTCTATTCATGATGAATTGCCAAACCAAACTGAGAATAAATCACTTGACAGCTGTTAAATCGATCGCCATCTCGAAAAGTAATGCCAACTTAAAGTTCTATACCTCTATAAAAAACACCCTTTATATGTGGTAGACAATAATTATTCAAAAGTCTTATTAGTGTGTACACAAAGCTGAAGCTGAACGGAGCTGTTGGCAGTGGAATTTTTACGGAATCGGTTGGAATAGCCCAGTCTATAAGACTGCCAGACCACTACAGTGTCTTTCAGGCAGAGGTGGTGGCAATACAGGCTGCGGCGAGAATAATTGGGGAAGGAAGAGTGCCCAAGTGGAACCGTCACCATACTTTCTGATAGCCAGGCGTCTATCAAGGCTCTATGTTCTAACGTGATGAACTCCAAGACGGTGTACGGCTGTCGCAGATATGTATCTCGACGAGGTATTGGAACGATATGATAGCCATATCGTATGGTGGGTACCGGGGCACAGTGGTAACTGCAGAGCTGACGAACTTGCCAGGTGCAGCACGACCATCGAACTCTCCGATGAATTCTCGAATCTGGGCATCCCTTTGAGGACCTGTAAGCTCATAACTGATAATGCGATCGTTGATTCCGTCAACGACAGGTGGGCGGCCTCGGACACGGGTAGAACTGCTCGTAAAATCTGGAAAAGGCTGGATGAGGGACGCACAATGAGTCTACTTAAACTCCAAAGAGGCGCGCTCAGTGTAGTTGTCGGTGTCATTACGGGGCATTGCATTATGGGTACGCATGCGAGGCGCATTGGTCTCGGACACCTTGCTAAAGACTTCTGCAGAAGCTGCAGAGCTGAGGAAGAAGAGGAGACTGTCCCTCACCTGCTGGGTACATGCCCGACTCTTTGCCAAAGGAGAAGGAAGTACTTGGGTACTTACTACATGGATGATCTGGAGGAACTGTCAAGGATTGACATTGGCATCCTAAATCGCTTCATCAGGAGCTCCGAGTGGTTTTGAGAGTAGGGGATAGCGGATAACTGTGGTAGCACAATGTGGCCTAAGTTAGTCCATCCAAGAATTTTTCTTGGACGGGCAGCCATCTCTACCTACCTACCTACCATGTACACAAAAGGCTTCATGGGATTACAAGGCAAAACTATGGTGTAAAGGTCTTCATACTTCCTTCAAGACAAAGTCCATCAAAGCGATCATCAAACGAACGAACTAACAATGCAACCTGTTGAAATTTTGAATTTGAATTGGTAATTCAACTCCATTTAGAGTTGTGAAGTGTGTTCTCTTCCTGAATATTGATTTCAAATGCATATCAAAAACGCTTATCGTTTAACACACATAAACACACACGCTCATAAATAGTAATTAATACACCACCAACGAGTGTTAATTTAATTATTGAAAGTAAAAATGCATGACAAACAAAGGAAAACGAGAAAAAAACAAAACAAAACAAAACATAACGGTGCCTTCGAAGCATAAAATTGTCGTTTAAAAGCATTAGAAAAAAAAGTAAACATACGTCGCATTAAACTACGGTGCACTCACTTGTGGTTGTGTGTGTGTGTTTAAAACTTTCTTCTATGGCAACACCATAAACTACCTGTCGTTCAGTCAGTTTATTCATCGTAAAAGTACGACCACAGCCAGAGACGTTGCTTTTATTGCCAGTCATTAAAGAAAACGAAAGAAAAATTATACCACAAGGCAAAGACTATTTTAAATCTGTCAGTTAAAATGAAAAAGGGCTTAAAAGGCAGAAATTACAACAAAAGGAGAAGATATTCACCCTTATTCTGGTTGTCGTCGTCGTCGTCGACAATTTAAAATTGGTATTCTGTTTGTCGTTATTGACAGTTATCGATGACTGTCGACAGACATTTGGTATTCTGTAAGTCAATACTTAGTCGATATTGTGTTTTTGGCAATGACAAGCATTAAAAAATTAACTCTTGTGGTGAATTTTTATTGTCTTACGTTTTTCTTTCTTAGCACAATAGCGATATGGATCGCCTTGATATCCATATATACAGTTACACGTCGCCAAATGATTTCTAACAAAACATTCGGCATTCTGCCCACAGGTACCAGGACATGGGTCTTTACATATCTCATTAACACTCGGAATCAAACATTCCGGTCGACAACCTTCATAAGGATTGCCAAATTAATCAGGTAAACATTGACGAGATGCAACGCCATTTTGTAGGCGACATTGAGCACAGGGTCCACCAGGCGATGGATTGCAAGGGTGGAAAATTTCAGGTGGATTTTGTTGTATGGGAGAGCATAGCACAAATGGATTACCAGTATAACCAGACTCACAATAACACATTGGAGTGTGGCTATTAACACGACAAACTGCACATTGGCCACAAAGTCCTGAGCAGGGATCCTTACATTTCTGATTAATACAAGTTTGTTGCGAGGGACATTCAGAGCTTGTAACGCATTCAGGTCGACAATTAGGTGGTTGTCCTGTATACTCTGGTAAGCAAGTACATGAAGGTGTTGTCCCTATATCCTTATATCACACGGTGAAGGTTGACAAGGATTCGAAACAACAACATCCTTTTGAGGTTCAACTACAGACATTAAAAACCATATTAATAGCTAAGTTTTCGCAGCAATTGTAATCCTATCAAACTTACTCATTCTTTGGCACTGAACAAATGGATTTCCTGTATAGTCTTGAATACAAATACAGAACGGACTGTGGTTTACAACATTGTAAAGCGCAAAACGGCCACATATTCCTGGACATGGATCAATACATCGCTGATTTTGACAGGCCTGATGATAAAAAACCTTTTTTTTTTTTTCTAAATAAACCATAAAATTAATCGGCTGACTTAAATATTAGAGATGTGTGTTTTGTGTTATTACAATTTTCGATAAACAGTCGACGTCGAGACAGTACTGTTACAGAATACCAAAACAGTGACGACGTGATGTCGACGACGATAGAAAACGATGTCGACTCAAAAACGACGACGACGACGACGACGACAACCAGAATAAGGGTGATTAAAGAAAAACGAACTGCTTTTTACGAAATGTTCTGAATACGTTAAAAGACAACAAATATTCAACACGTGTTTTGAAGTTTTTAAGGTCGGCTCCAGACAACAGATTTTTGAGTACCTTTTTACCAGAAGACTGCTGAAGAGAAAGTCGCCGCAGATATATAATTTTTTTTTCATATTTCTTTTTGTTCGCGATATCTGAGCTAAGCTTTAAAGTACTATCAATTAATTTTCATTATCTTTCCTATTTCTCAAGATTCTAACTAAGAAACTATCAGCTTTCGGCATTTCGTAATGCTTCTGAAATCAATTAAATCAGAAAAACTAACGCAATCTTATTCTCTATTCTATTCTTATTTAGTTCAGAGCTGCCATGCTGTATGTAAAGGGTGTTTTTTTTATAGAGGTATAGAACTTTAAGTTGCAATAAAACAACGATGTATTATTCGATTGACATGAATTTTATTTATCCGAAAGATATTCTTGTGGCATTACATTTTAAATATGATTTCTGGCATATGACCGCCACGGCTGGCGCGGATGTAGTCCAATCTGGACGTCCAATTTTCGATGACTTTTTCCAACATTTGTGGCCGTATATCGGCAATAATACGGCGAATGTTGTCTTCCAAATGGTCAAGCGTTTGTGGCTTTACCGCATAGACCAATGACTTTACATAGCCCCACAGAAAGTAGTCTAGCGGTGTTAAATCACAAGATCTTGAAGGCCAATTCACAGGTCCAAAACGTGAAATTAGGCGGTCACCAAACGTGTCTTTCAATAAATCTATTGTGGCACGAGCTGTGTGACATGTTGCGCCGTCTTGTTGAAACCACATCTCCTGGACATCATGGTTATTCAATTCAGGAATGAAAAAGTTAGTAATCATGGCTCTATACCGATCACCATTGACTGTAACGTTCTGGCCACCATCGCTTTTGAAAAAGTACGGACCAATGATTCCACCAGCCCATAAAGCGCAACAAACAGTCAGTTTTTTCTGGATGTAACGGTGTTTCCACATACACTTGAGGATTACCTTCACTCCAAATGCGGCAGTTTTGTTTGTTGACGTAGCCATTCAACCAGAAGTGCGCTTCATCGCTAAACAAAATTCGCTTATGAAAATCGGGAACAACGGTAATCTCGTTTTGGGGCCATTCGACGAATCTACGTCTTACTTGATGATCGTTTGGCTTCAAATCTTGCACGAGTTGGATTTTGTAAGCACGCAAACCAAGATCCTTCCGCAAAATCTTCCATAAAGTGGATGGACACAGATCCAATTCCTGTGCTCGATGGCGGATGGACTCATTCGGGTCTTCATCAATGCTACGCTCTACAGCAGCAATAGCTTCTTCTGTACGCACCGTACAGCGTCTCTGGGGAGGCGAGTTATCAATAAGAGTAAACGTGGTGCGAAAACGTTCCATGGTTAATCGAATTAACTGCTCTGATGGACGATTTTGTCGACGATAAAATGGACGTAGTGCGCGATACGTTTTCCGCACAGAACCATTATTTTCGAAATAAAATTGCACTATTTGCAAGCGTTGTTCAGGCGTGAGTCTATTCATGATGAATTGCCAAACCAAACTGAAAATAAATCACTTGACAGCTGTTAAATCGGTCGCCATCTTGAAAAGTAATGCCAACTTAAAGTTCTATACCTCTATAAAAAACACCCTTTAGATGTTTTTGCCACGCTGATATCTTTGTTTATCGACGTCTTTCACAAAGCATTTCTGCTTATTTCCGTTTCTTTAACCAAGTGATTAATTGCTGTAGCAATTCCTTGGATAATGGGGCTGCCATCTATAGTTACCTAGAAACAATTAATCTGTTTCAGTAAAATTTACAATAAATTTCCTATTATTTAAAATCAATTTTTTTCCACTTACTTTATGTAGACTTTTATCCTTGAGTGTAGTTGCCCTACAATTACAAAATGGCTTAAATTTGTTTAAATGTAATCGTATAATTTTCTTTTTCTCATCTCTAGTTCTAAAAGATCAATTACGATTGCCTTTCTCTCACTTTCTCTGCCTTGCGCTCTTTTTAAAGGCAATAAATTATGCGTTACTCTCTCGTTTAAAGAAATGATTTTTTTTTTTTTTTTTTTGTATTAAAACCCATCGGCTGTTGCTTTTATTATGGCACTAAATTTTCCGTTTTCGATGTTGTTGTTATTGCTACAGTTGTTGTTGTTGTTAATATGCAATTTTTCCACTCAATTGACCCATATTTCGTATTCAATTTTTTTGTGTATTTTTTTTTTTTACAAAATCCTCAAGTGGGAGTACGTACGAATATGTGTATTAAAGGGAGTGCGTTGTTGAAATTGCTCGTATATGTATGTGTGTGAGTGGAAGTGTAAGTGCGTATAAAGTTAATGGAATTCACATTTTTTGTTTGGAGTTTATCTTTCGTGTGTTATTGGTTTTGTGATGTTGTTAAAATAAAAAACAGCATAGGGTGTGCCATGCATATTTAGGGTGTCCCAAATACATACATTCGATAACGAAAAGAGGAAATTTTTAGAAATTTTGAATATTTTCCTTCTGCATTTCTATTTCTCTTTTTTTAATAAAAAAAAAACAAAAGTTTTCATATTTACATGCATGCACATTCGTTCTCTAGCTAGAGCTGCTGCATGTTGCACATTTTTTTTTTGAATTCAGGAAAATAATCGAATTTGAAAAGAGTTGCAACACGAGACGTGCGGCATGTATGGTGGGGGTAAAAAGAGTGTAAAAAGTTTAACCCAAATTTGTTGCTTCTCTCCAAACTTTTCCTTTTTTATTTGACATTCTTTTTTTCTTTTTTTTTTTACCTTTTAAGTGCCTTTAAGTGGAAAATTTTAACTTTCTTTGCACCAAAAAAAAAAAAAGGAAAGAAAAAGAACAAAAAACGTTAGAATAGTTGTGTTATCAGTTGTATCCTGTTAGGATTAGTTTTTGGGAAAATTAAAGCAGCAGAAATAGGAAAAATATTTTATTTTATGCAGGGAATTTACTGTTGCACGTAAAATAATATTGGGGAGAAATGTAACTTGAAATTTAAAATTTAAATTTTTAAAGACATATTTTTTTTTACTCATTAATGTTAGTGTGGTAGTTTTGCCCTTAGAAAACGGCATCTCTACTATAACTAGACGAATTTTAGTTTTCAAATGCAGTAATGTTAAGAGTTAATCTACTCAGACATGGTCTTTGACCGTAGTCTAATCATTTGTAAGTGTACCACATTGTTTTTTTTACGAAAACATTTTTCTCTCACTGTTATATTAATGCCACTCTTTTTTTGATTAATTATTGTTTAAAGAACTTTTTGTTTTTGTATAAATTTCTCAAATATTTCGTCTATTGCACTCTTTGATAACGTAACTGTTGATGAGAGAGAGAGAGAGGAAAATTTAATACCGTAAATTTATAGTTTCCATGCAACATTCTATTTGCTGTGATTGTTGTTGTTGCTGCCGCTAATGGTGTCGTCTCTGTAAACTTGTTTAACTTTGTCATCAAGTGAAGGGCATTAGAGATTAGTAATACAACCAACAACAACTGTTTGTATGTGTTATTTACTCATTCACTTACTCACTCACTCTTTATCAGTGTATGAACCAATTAACAAAGAGTTGAATGTTATTATTGTAATTATTACTAAACGGTCATGATACGATATTATGTACATGGCTGTACCCATGGTGGCGGCGTTGGTAATGCTGATTTTGCCGAGGAGAATGCAATAACATCGTTTAGGGGATAATAAAGTCAATGCTAATGATCATTATGTTTCTAATGGACATTGTTTATGTTGATAATGAAGATTTTTCTTCTTGTGTTTGTTTTTGTTTTAGGCGTTGAAATAAATAATAAAATTACATTTGATTTAAATAAGAATTTTAATTGCATTTTAAATTTTCTTTGATTCATATTATTTCAAGTTCTCTTTTTTCTCTGCGTTTTCTTGTTGTTTTTTATGGCTTCATAAACATTAATGTCAGTTTAATAGTTTCTAAACGTACATACAGCTGTGTTCAAAATAATAGGAGTGCTACCATGTAATATTTTCAAAGTTAAAATTTTTTATTCTACCAATTTGCAAAACATGATATATTTTAATGGTAGTTACAACGATATTTAAGAAATTAAATACAAAAAAAAAATCTCGTAATAACTTGAATATTTACGATGAAATTGATTCCTTTCTGTGTTCGCCCCTGAATTCAGTTGATCAAAAAAAAATAGGAGTGTGAGTGTTCTTTTAAAAATAAAAATATAACAGCACATAATCTAAAGAAAAAAGTAAAAAATAAGTACGGAAAAATGTAATTAAAACTTTTTCTACAGTGATTCATATAAATTTTTGTAATAGTGGGACGAGAAAAGCACTGTACTAAAGAAAAGAGAAAACTAATTAAAAATCTTCGAAAAAAAGGCAAAACTTACTAAGAAACTAAGGAAATCTTAAGTTACTCCGATCAAATGATCACAAATACATTAAAATATAAAAAAAGCTCGAAACGCGTGGCCGCAAGGCCAAAACATCAACTGTAGATGACGGCCGAATTGTGCGATACAGCAAAATAAATCCTTCAGCGTCTTCAAATAAAATTCAAAAGAATCTGAATCTTGCCGTAAGTGTCCCTAATATTCGTAGGCGTCTGATGGACAACAATTTATTCGCAAGACGTTCACAAAAGGTGCCATTCTTGACATACAAAACAGGCAGCAGCACGCTTAAAGTTTGCCCAAGAACATATCAAATATCCGAAAGAAAAATAGAGAACTTATTGTGGACCGACGAAAGCAAAATTGTTTTATTTGGTGGCATTGGGTCTAGACAGCATGTTAGACGTCCGCCCAACACCAAATATAAAGCTCAGTATACACAAAAGACAGTTAAACATGGTGGTGCAAAACTAATGATATGGGGAAGGTTTTCATATAATGGTTTAGGCCCAATACATCGAATTAGAGACATAATGGATAGGAACGTCTATGTCAGCATATTGAGAGAAGTGATTTTACCATATTCCACGCCTCTAAAATGGACTTTCCAACAAGACAATGACCCGAAACACACCAGTAAATTAGCAAATGAGTGGTTTCGGGTTAATGGGGTAAAGGTTATGTCGTGGCCAGCTTAGTCTCCTGACCTTAATCCCATAGAACATCTATGAGGGATGTTAAAAAATATGTTGCCGAGAGAAAACCGTCAAATGCAACTGAGTTGTGGTCTGTAGTGCAAGATGGGTGGAATAAAATTCCACTAAAACGATGTCAGGATTTAGTTGACTCCATGCTTCGTAGATGTGCTGCTGTAATAAAAAGTAAAGGCTATTTTACCACATACTAATCGTATTTAAAGTTTCTGATTATAGTCATAAGCATTTTTAACTTTTTTAATAGTAAATTTTTATGAAAACTGAAATACTCCTATTATTTTGAACATCACTTTTTAAGATATTTTTTTTAAACTTCCTGTTACTTGTTGAAAGCTTTATTTAATTAATGAATAACTTAAATAATTTAGTATTGAATCAACATTACATTACACCAAAAAAATGAATTAAACCATGTTTTTTATTTGTTAAAATTTAAGCTTTTGTTTTTCAATGGGCTCACTCCTATTTTTATGAACACAACTGTACGTGCGTTGTAAATTTCAAAGTGTATTTGGAGCACATTTGTTTATAAAAAATATTAAACAAACAAATTGTATTCGTTTTTTTCATAAATTTATTTATTGTTGTGGATTTAACTTTTAAAAATTCTAAATTAAAAGATTCCATAATGAAGCCAAAGCAAGTAATTCAATACAATACACACATACAAACAACTTGACCCCGACTGGTCAGTAAGTAACTTTAATATCGAATTCTTCTCTGTGCATATTAATACATACATATTTGCAGCTGTTGTTCTGTGTGCATTGTGTTTTCATATTGCATTTCTCTAGTTATGCGCTCTCTCTCTCTCTGTATGGGCAAGTGATGGCAAAATGCCCAAAAAAAGAAAAAACAAATACAAAAAGAAATCCAGCCTCTAAAAACTACAATAACGGTCGTTGGTACTGGAATGGCTTGGAAATGACATATTGTATTAGAATAACAACAACAAACAAGCAAACAAACAGTACTTAGTGGTGGGGAAATTATTAAAAGAAAAAAATAAACATTCTCCTTCTCCCTCTTGCACTCTCAAATAAACTAGGAAACAGGGAAATTAATGCATAACCGGTTTTTTGTTTCAGAAAAAAAAACCCATTACGGTGCTATGGCCCTGCCATTATTGTTGAGGTTTATAAAAAAAAAAAAAAAAAAAAATAAGTGTTATAGAGAGAGATGGAGAGCGTAGATGGGAAATAAATGGGGGAAACAAAAGTATCATGTTATTAAAAAGTGTTTAAAAAATCTCCGTTTGAATAGTGCAAGCACACATACTAAATACCAACAAACACATATGTACGTACTAATGTGTATGTGTAAATATAGACGACACTTTGTCATAGCAGCAGTTAAAGTATCATGCTCTTTAACATAGAATAGCAAACCATCTCTTTGGGAATTTTTTTATACACATACATCCATACATATGTATTTATCGTATTAAATACAGTGGATTCGAAACTAAAAAATACATGATTTCAGAAAATTTATTAAAAAAAAAATTTTTTTCTTTTATCGTGTAATAAAATATCAGAAACTTTATTCAAATTTGTTCCAATCAAAAGATTAAAATTATCAGTCTTTAGAGAATATCTGACATCGACTTAAAATATATGTATCGCCTTTAAAGACAACATAATACACTATACCGACGGCTGTGGGGCTCTAAGAACCCAGTAATGAATGTAAAAAAACCCGTTGCGACCCGTTGGAGAAACTGGCTGTTTCTGCGCACAACGACCTTAGAAAAACTGTTATTGTCAATTTAGAGGGCTATTTCCGTATGATAACTGACTTCTTTTGAATTGCAAACTAAATAATACCAAAGAATATGGATATAAAGAATACGCATCATGTACAAGTAATATTTCTTATGGTGGGTCGTAATGTTACGACCCGCTCTCACCAAAATATTTTTAAAAATCATTTCTTGATGAGAGGGAGGAAGACAGAAGGAAAATGAACACAAACAAAGAGCGTAACAATGTGCTGCTCTCATCGTACGTATGTACATGTGTATGTATTCTTGTGTTTTTTGATTTAGTTGTCGATCAGTCTGCGACAAGAATACATGTGCTGCGGATGCTTTATCATTTTATTTCATAATGACACTCGAAGAATATTTTGTGTTAAAAATGTTCTATGTCATTAGCTAGGCGTATTTTATTTTGTCCCATAGTATATTTTTTTTAAATGCTTTGGAATGCTCGTTTTTTTTTTCTTTTAATAAAAAATGGTTTTTTTATTCTTTTTATTTTTCTAAAAAACATGGCCTAATTTTTAAGCCAAAGATGGATAGCTTTATGTTCTTTTAGTACTAAAATTGATTTTTTATTTTATTTTTATTTATCTAAAATTATTAAGCGAAAGATAGACAGCTTTACATACACTTGTGGACATGCAATTAAGTCACTTTGCAACATTTTTCATTTTTGTAAAAATTAAAAAGATTTAAGAAAAATGGAAACAAAAACGACTAATATTTATTAATTTCATATGCTTAATAATTCATTAACAACAAAAACTTAAATAGTTATTCATTATAAAAAATGTTTTGGTACGGAGTTGATATCAGACTTAAAATTTAAGTGGACACATAATTAAGTCATTTGAAACAAAATATTGAAAATTCAATTTTATTGCTTTATTTTCACCCTAAACTATTTTGAACCTTTAATATTTTGTGGGGTACCCTTTTTGGCGTATTATTTCAGTACATCTTTGCGGTATTGAGTTGATTAAATTGCGACACTGCTCAGGAGTAATGTTATTCCATTCCGCCTGGACAAGTTGCCAAAGTGCTTTTTGATGCTGGGTTTTTTGCCTGCAACTGCTCGTTTTACGATCCCCCAAAGATTTTCAATAGGGTTCAGATCGGGACTTTGAGTTGGCCAATCAAGAACGCTTATTTTTTCCTCAGCAAACCAAGCTTTAACTACCCGAGATGTTTGCTTCGGGTCGTTATCATGATGAAATATCCACGCTAGTGGTAATTCGTCCTCATAATCTTCAGTCAAATTGTTCTGCAGGGTGTTTTAATAAATTTCCTCAGTCATTTTCCCATCGATTCTTACCAGTGGACCAACGCTGGATGAGGTAAAACAACCCCAAACCATTACTGACGAACCTCCATGCTTTACGGTTTTTTTTTGGTGTACTTTGGGCATAATTGTGTATTGACAGGACGTCTTACATAGGGTCTGTCATCGTTTCCAAAGATATTAAACTTGGATTCATCACTCCATTCGACTAATTTCCAAAATTTTGTCGTCTTTTTGGAGGTGGGTTTTGGCAAACCGCATGCATGAATGACTTAATTGTATGTCCACAAGTGTATGTATGTTGATGAAATGAAAATAAAAATGGCGTATATTACTAACACTTTTATATGGCTGTAAATAAATAAATTCTCTCAACATATTTTCTCTCTCTCACTCACTAATCCATAACCATAGGCATGTGTTAACCTAGAGGAAAATTGTTAGTAATAATTTCAAGTCTACTTATTTTATTAACCCAATGATATGTATATGTGATCGGAAAATATAGAAAAATTGTACTGCTCTAAGACACTAAGACACCGTATTTAACTTGGCAAGTATTCTTCCAAAGATCGAAATCATTTCTCATTGATATTTGTGAATACTACTGTGATATTTCTTTGGGTGTATCATTGAAGTCTGAAAAAAGCGACATGAACCTTGTTCTTTAAAAACTGAAAAGATTTTTACGCTCTTTTTAACGAACATTCTTGATGTTCGTGTCCTATGTGTGTAAAAAGCCGAAGATGTTCTTCCCCTGAGGGACAATGGTGCCGACGTCTGTTTTTAACACCAGAAAAATAAATAAAAAAAAGTGGTCAAACAACAAAAACACACGATGAGAACAACGCATTGTTACGCGCTTGGTTTCTGTATCCTTCCCTTCTATCTTTCCCCCCGCGTCATGAAATATTTTTGAAAAATATTCCAAAATATGTTAAAATGCACATTCTTTATACTTTATTTTCTTTGATAATACAAACTGGACGGTATGCGATTTTAACAACACAAAAATGTTTGGCTTTATTACATGAGAAGTTTCCATACGAAGTAATTTCGTATTTTGGTACCATTTATTACCATCAAAATCATACGATTTGTCGCTTTGATACTTTTATTGGGTCCAAGATCATGACTACGCGTTTAATCTGCTTACGTTGGATTATTTTAAGTCCAACATTCGTCAAATTATTGTCGTAATACCAATCGAAATGTGAAAAAAGTGTTTGAAAACTAACCAAAAGAGATTGGTTGTCATAATTGATTATGTATTTTGTATGTAACGGTAAGATCCAAACCGTATATTGAAATAAAATTTTCATCGAAATCATTGCTTTATCTGTGGTTTATTTAACTTTACTTTTAAAAGCGGGTATGGATATCCCTTTTTAATATGTACGTACACTTATAGGTTAATGGCCCCACTGTCCACTGTCTCTATCAATATTCATTTATTCCTAAATACTGAATACACACGCACACACACACACGGCAACATGCATAATCATTCATTCACTGCAAATGCATACCAAGTGTCACACACATGTCTAATAAAAGAGAAATATAATACCAACACACATGCAGGCATATTTAACAAAGCCCAACAACAACAAAAACAAACAACAACAATAACAATAAAAAAAAATTTAACAATTCTAATATTATGGTAGGTCATGTTCATTGATATCAAACTGTTGTTAATCTTCGTGTGTTTCTCTCTTTCTCTCTCTGATGCTTTCTATATTATTTTTTGTATATTTTTACCATATGCATATAAATGTGGATTTGTATGTAAATATAAATATGCATATGAGGTTTACGAAAATGTTTTTTATTCGATTTGAATAGATTAGAGAGCCCAGAGTCTCTATCTCTGTGACATGTACGAGTTCTCTTTGGCGTATGAGAGATATTTTTCATTCTTTGTGTTGTTTGCTTGTTTGTATTTCCATTGTATATGTATATGTATTGACATTTTGTTGACTTTTTTCCGTATGTATGCATATATGTATGTGTACGTTTGTGTGTCGTAACAAACACTTGCTATACGACCAGATTCCAAAATTTTTTTCTATTTTTTTTTGGCAGCAGCATGTTACACTTTTTTTTGCCGTTTTTCTGCTTCTTCTCTTTACTTTTATGTGTCAGTAGTTACAACTTCCTAAAACATTAGCCCCATAATAAGTGTTGGCGTCTGGCTGTCTAACGTGTTTAAAAATGTGGAAGAAAAAAACAACCAACAACAACAACAACAGATTGACGACAACAGTCGTAGACGTTGCCAGACAGTTGTCGTGTGTATGTAGATATTATCGCAAGTGAAATTTGGAGGACGGCTTTTACGATTGTGTGTTTACACGCCTCAATTTTACATGCAATATTGCGAATTGCGAATTTTTTTAAAGGCGAAACATATCTGGACACATTTGTTTAGTTATTGAAAACAGGACCAATCCACGGTGAATTTTTCTCCTCCATATGGTGCATGGAATATGCTCAATAGGTGATAGATAGTCTCCTCCTCTTTCTGGTTTCTTCAGCTTCTGCAGAAATCGTTTTGTCAAGTGTCCAAGAATAATGCGCCTTCCCTGAGGTGCGCATAATGCAGTGACCCCTACAACAACTTTGAGCGTGCTGCTTTGCAGTTTAAGACGACTTATCGTGCCCCCTTCAGCCATGTTAGATCAGATTTTCTGCGCCGTTCTGTCCATTTATTGTTAACAGAATCGATGGCCGTATTTTCAGTTATAAGCTCGTAGGCTTTTGGAACGATTGCCAAAGTCAGGCATTCATAGGAGCATTGATGGTTGTGCTGCTCTACAGTGAACTTAAATATCACTGTGTCCTGGCACTCAAATGATATGAAGATCATATCGTTTTGTTACTTCATTGAGTTATCTGCAGCAGCTGTACACCATCTTGGAGTTTGTCACATTGGAATTCAGTGCTTTAATAGTCGCTATGGCGCGCAGCATTTGACGCCTCCTCTGTGTTTAAAGCAACGCAATATTTAAATTTTTCTTTTTTTATTTTTTATTTAATTTTCCGGCAAAGGAAACTCCCTTTCTTTTTTCTTTCACTTTATTAATGAGGTCTGGTAGCATTGCTTCTTCTATTTTCAATATCCGCAATTGTATTGCCGTTACTGTTGTTGTTTTTGTAGGTTTTTCATAATCATCACCACGTCATCTACTATTTTTATAGTCTCCGCTTTTATAGTCGTCATTATGTCTAGTGCGGTTATTATAAATTATTTTCTTTATGGAGACTTTAAATCTCAGCTCCTTTTTAAAGTGTACAAAAGAAAACCGTACATGAACATGAATTTTGTGTATGAAAACTAGTTTTTTTGGTTTTTTGTATTTGTATTTGTGTGTAATGAATGAATTCTCTCTTTTGCTCTCTTAGTTAATACCGTTAAATATTTTTACTATGCAATTGCATGGCATGGCATGGCTTGGCATGATGGTCTCTTTTAGTTTTGCTGTTTCGTTCTCTTGTATTCGTATTGTTTCGTTGTAATACTTGATGTAAGAAGAATTATGTTTTGTTGCTGTTGTTGTTGTTGTTTGTATGTTTTTATTTTGTTGGGTTTTTACTTTATTAATGCATTTTTTTCTACTGAACCGAGTGAATGTATATATGCATGCATGCATTGCATCTCTTTTAACATTTAACAGTTGTTCTAAGTTATGCTACTTTGGCTTGTTACTACTACTATTGCTACTGCTACTGCTAGAGTTGCTGCTACTGCACATTTTACTATGTTTACGTGCCTTGAATAGGAAAATTCTGGCAACGAACGTTTAGTTCTTTTCATACTTTTCAAGTTGCATGTTGTGTTAGCGGGAAATTTTTGTTTAAAAAAATCGAAATTTCAAACGAAATTTTCAAAATTTGAAATATTCTGTGAGAACAAACATTTAAGAGTAAAACTAACATTGCCTGTGTTGTGTGTGTAGTATATGTGTTGGGTTAAGTGAGTGAGTGAGGGTGGTGTGTGGAGAGCAACGAGCGTCATGCCAAAGTGTTTGCTGAACAGAAGGAATATGGCTGTGGTGTAATCTGTTAAGTCAGCGTGCGTGAGTGTTTTAAGAAACTTTTCCCATAAAAAAAAAACGTGTGCTCTTCTCATACTCATTTAGTAAAAACCTGTTTTAAAAACTTCCTCATTAAACGAAAGCAAAGAAACTACAACAGCTGATAAAAACTAAAAACCCTTTTAACACCACCACAACAACAGCATTAAAATAGAAACTTAAAATAACTGTTCAATTTTTTTTTATTTATTTTGTACAGATAGTATGTTTGTGTGTACTAAAGTGTATGTGTGAGACTATATTTCATGTCATTTTAACATTCGTTATTATTATAGTTGTTTAGTGGTGGTCACACACTCTCCTACAATCCCGTATTAATTGTTCTCAATTTAGTTGCTCCCGCACTTATACATCTCTCCTCATCATCATCGTTTTTACCGTTTGTTTGTACATTCATTACGCGTATATTTTTTTGCTATTTTCTAAACATAAACAAAAAAGTGGTTGTAATTATCGCGTTGTGTGCGTACAGGGTGTGTTGTTGAGTTTTTATTACAATTTTTTTTTGTTTGTTTTATGGTCTCTGACCTGGCATTTGCTGCAATAAGACGTTAGTTTAGTGCTGTTGTGCGAGAGTGTGCTTTTATTTATGAATCCAGATGAAATTACATTTTTGCCACGGTAAGTAAATTATTTGCCACAAAAAAAACGTTGTTGTTTAATTTTAAATAAAAAAATAAGAACTTTTAAAAGAGAAACAAAGAAGATTGACAGTTTTAGGCAAATAGTTTGTAGGTATACAAGTTAACGATACATGGCCTTAAAATGTCATATCTTTGGTAATATTAATTCCATAAGGTAAGCCTGTAGCCTGTTTGACTTTTTAAGCTCCACTTTGTTAGAAGAAAGTTATGTGTATTTAAAAATTAATGAAAGTCCTCAACAGTAACATCATATTTAGTTTTTTTAAAGTAAGACAACCCAGAAGGCTGTTAAAAACGTTTGCAAAATTTGCTAAGACGAATCTGTAGCTAGAATAGCAGCAGCAGCGAATGGTTAATTAAAACAATTGATAATCTAAGGGTTCAAGGTTCAGACTACATGCTGGATAGACCAAAATTTCCATACCAAACTCTTCCAGTGCTATCAGATCACCGAAGATGAGTGTAATCTGCCAATGTCATAATTAAACACAAGACGATTTCTGTTAATCAATTCGGGCTGTTTTTAAATTGTTTGCTTTTCGTTAACTGTTGATACTGCTGTTCAAACTCAATTTTTTTATACAGATATACAGCATTACCCTACATGGTCTAAATTCAGGGCTTTCACTATATATGGAGCTTCTCTTTCTTAACCGACAGAAATGTTAGATTTCGTTCCATTTTAGCAGCTGATCGCAAAAGAAAATCTTGTCCGAAAGACGCCGTACTGTAGTAGATAGTTTGTAGGCTTATTAGACGCGAACTCGTGACCCAGCAGCTTAAAAATGTCGATTGTTTCTCAGCAGTCTTTTGGCAAAAAAAAAACTATGAGAGTAAATAAAATTGGTATGAAAGGTTTTTAAAAATCTGGCCTTCGTAGTCGACTTTTAACTGTAGATCCCGCTACACATATGTAGATAGAATTAACGCACATAACATGGGTTCTTAAACTGTTTAGGGAGTTGTAATGAACAATATTAAGTAGGAAAATTAAGTAAATAATCATTGACGAAATTCAATACTTCTGTTGCTTGACGTGATGATGAACTTTTTTCATTGTCACTTGTCACGAACTCTTTTTCCCGAAAATATTTACATTGACAAACCACACAACAACAAATGAATACTTTTTATTTTTTATAATTTTTTTTTATTGTTTTTTTTTTTTTTACAAAAATAATCATTATGTTACAGCAAAAGCGACGTAACGCATGTCGATGTAATTGTGTTTTGATTATTACTGTTTCCTTATAACATTGCAACCGCTATTTAATCTTTTTGAAAACAAGACTCCTTTCATCATTTCTTCTTATGTGTTATACTCCAAATATTATATTCTTAACTCTCTGCTAATAAGTGTCTGTACTTGAATTAAATTAAGGTCAAACGCCAACTCTATCTTAAACTCTTTATTTTCTATATTCATAACTCGTCAACATCCTCCATGATGTCATACATCATCAAAGTGTTTGTTAATTAAAAAAAAATGCACTCAAATACCCCAAAAAAATCTTCTCATTATTCCCCCGTAAATAAGTTATGAATTGCAAGCAAAACAACAATAAACACAGAAAAAAAGAATATTATTGCCGTTATAAATAAAATTTTCCTATTTATTATTATTATTATTATTGTCGTTTATATTGTTGTTGTAGTTGTGATATTCATACTATTCCAGACTGGCTGTTGATCACACAATTATCAGTGAGTGGCATACATGCATGTATTATATCGCATAGTATCGTATGTAGTAGTAGAAGTGCTCTCTTAAAGCTCAATGTGTGTATTAAGGACAATTGAAAATAATATGAGAAAAAAAATGTTTTTTCAAAACAATGAAAAAAATGTATACGCTTGTGTGAGTGTGTGTTTGAAAGCAATAAAGCAATTTTTTTGTAAGGCTTTACAAAAGTCTCCAACGAGGCTGGAAGTTATATTTTCGATTGTTATTATTATTGTAAATAAATGGGTTATTTTAATATGTATTTGTAGTTGTATTGCTGTTGTTGTTGTTCTTGCTTTTTGTAATTTCTTTTATTTTCTCTGGAGTTCGTTAACATTTTTATATTTTTTTTTGTTGTTTTCTTAACTAAACAAAGAAAAATTTCTTACACTCAGTTTCTCCGTTAGAGATTATTGTGCTGTTTTTTTTTTCTTTCTCTCGCTTCTATTGTGTGTTTGGCTTATGGTTTCTTCTCTTTATGTTTGGATTTGTGTTTAAGTTTCACTATATTTACGTTAAATGGCCACCAACTTGTGGTGAGAGAGTTAGAAGAGAGGAAATTATTGTTAGTTTAACAAGCTGTTCTCTAAGCATACGCATACATTTACGTATGTATGTATGTATGTATGGTTGTGTATATGTTTGTTTAGTTGTTTAAATGTAATCAAGTCTGCTATCTTGTTGCCTTTTCTTTATTTTCTTAAGAATTTTAAGCTTTTCCGTGTTCTTTTTTTCTTGTTCTTTCTCTCTAAAACAGTTTTTATTTTCCCCTTTTTTATTGTTTTCTTTTTTAATTATTAATGTTGTTATTGTGCATTTTACTTGGTGTTGTTGTTTTAGTGTTCCATTTCCTCGCATTTGAATAAAAGAAAAGACAGATACTCGTCTTTTTTCCCCCCTTAATTTTCTAATCAAAGTTTTCTTTCATTTGTTTTAAATACTCTTTGGGAAATATTCTATAACCGTTTGGTGCCACGCCAATAGACTTATGTATGGATGTGTACAGTGGAGATGAAATAAAATTATTTCTCATCTAACGACAAATTGAAATTTCTCAAGAACTTAAGTTATGCTATTGTAAATTATATGTGAGAGGAGAGACAGATGGAGAGTGAGTGAATAAGACGGAGAAAAACTTAAATTTGAAAACCATTTTAAAACAAAATGCAGCCTTGCTCTTAACCAGCTATGAGATTTCCTTTTTATAATAATTTTTCAAAGAGAATAAATACGTTGTTAATTTTTTTTTTCAATACCAAAAATAAATACATACCATTATTTAGCAACGCTGTAGCAAAAATAAATGAATGACTTTAAATTTAACATAAAGTACTAACAAATACTGGCAATAAATCTTACCTGAAATGAAGCAAAACAAAACCAAACAAAATAAATGAGACGACACACGCTTAACTTCAACAAAACAATTATACGCAAACTGATAACAGTAAATACTAGGATATAATAATAAAAGTTTTACATTCAGGCAACAGTGTATACATACAACACACAACAGTGTATTATTATTGTTGTTACATGTGTGTGTGTGTGCATGTGTACATAGTAAGTGAGAAACTTTAAACATGTCCTGTGTGTTATGGCATGCTAGTAGAAGAATCCGAGTACAAATATTACTTAACATGTACTTTTTATGCTGAAATGCATGTGTATGCATGTTTGTTTGTGCATTAGTATGCAATATAAAGACATTGTTTTGGTTTCTCTTTTTTTCTTTCATTTTGTCAGAAAGGTAGTGGTGCAATATATTCTTTTTTGGTCTGCTTATACCCCTACCAACATGTCAATTTTCATTCTCTTACTCATCCATCAGTAAACAAAAATCGGTGAGTGAGACATAGACACTCTGTAGTGTCATTAGTTCCTCAGTTTGCCTTGGTGTATTTTGTGTGTTGTTACTCAACACATGCATACATACATAAGTTTATACATGTGTTGTGTAATATTTATGCAAACAAATACAATATCACCTGGTGCAATATTAATTCGGTCTTATCTCTGTTACGATATGTAAAACGAATGTTTTTTTTTTTGGTTCATTTATCAGAGGAAAAATGAACTTTTTGAAAAAGTTATGCTACCGTTATCACACTGTTTGTGTGTGTGTGAGTGTCTGTTTGTGGCATGTTGATGCAAATAAATTTTGGTCATAAATTAACGAAAAGGGAGACAGAGAGAGAGAGCGAAGAAAAAGGAAAAACTATCGAGAAATCATTTTCTTCTTTAATGTTTACAGTTATTTTATGTTGAAATTTTAAACGTAAAGGTAAATCGAAACGGACAGACAGAAGAACAAAAATGCTGGAAAAATTTATTAAAAATTATGCCAAAACCATAAATGTCTGTCTGATTATGTTCGTTCATTTGTTCGTTCTAGTTTTTAGTTTTATTTACTATTCATTCGCTTACGTGTGAGAATTTTTAAACTTGCTGGCACGTAAATTAAAGTCGCAGTTTTTATTTGTTTTGCGGAATCAAAAAAAAAGAACAAAAAAAATTCCCTAAAATTAACGCCATAATTACATACTTGGCAAGGGTCATTTGGTCATTTTTTTTTCTACGTACATATTTACTGTAGTTGTTTTTTTAATCATTTACTAGATTGTTGTTTTATTTGCTGTTTTAGTATTCTTTAAAAAAGTTTTAAACCAAAAAAAAAATTAATTATTTGAAAGAAAATTCATTAAAAACACACTAAAAACGGTCATGATATGGATGGGTTCATATACAAATACAAAGTATTCGTGATATTTTTATTTTCAATGAAGTTTTTCCTAAAAAAAATTTTTTTTTTAATTTAATTCCCATTATCACACAACTCTTCTCATTTTAGCATCGCTGAAGAAAAGAAAAAGCTTGGCAACGACCAATACAAGGCACAAAACTATCAGTCCGCTTTGAAATTCTATTCGGATGCCATATCACTATGTCCGGACTCGCCCACTTATTATGGCAATCGTGCCGCCTGCTATATGATGTTATCGAATTACACCAACGCATTGAATGATGCTCGTACCGCTGTGCGTTTAAATCCAAAATTCGAAAAGGCCTATGTACGCATAGCAAAATGTTGTGTAGCCAAGGGTGATATTATTGGCACCGAACAGGCCATTAAGCGTATCGAAGAACTTGATCCACAAAGTAATGCAGTCAATGCCGAAAAACAAGCTGTCCAGCAATTGCGTCACTTGGAACAGACCATACAATCGAATTATGATGCGAAGGCCTATCGTAATGTGGTTTATTATTTGGATTCGGCCATCAAATTGGCACCAGCTTGTCACAGGTAAGCTGCTTTCACTTGATTTTCTTTATTTTTGTCTAGAATACACTAAGAATATGCTTTACCTTTTACTATATATTAGATACCGCCTATTGAAAGCCGAATGTTTGGCCTTTTTGGGTCGCTGTGATGAGGCTGTCGACATAGCCATTAGTGTCATGAAACTCGATAGCACTTCAGCCGATGCTATATATGTGCGTGGCTTATGCTTTTATTACACCGACAATCTCGAAAAGGGCATTAAACATTTCGAATTGGCCTTACAATTGGATCCCGATCATAAAAGAGCCAAAGAAATGCGTGCCAAGAGCAAAACCCTTAAGGATATGAAAGAGAACGGCAACATTCTATTCAAATCTGGACGTTATCGTGAAGCTCAAGCTGTCTATACGGAGGCCTTAAAAGTTGATGAATTCAACAAGGACATCAATTCGAAATTGTTGTATAATCGTGCTTTAGTCCAATCGAAAATCAACAATCTACGTGATGCTGTAGCCGATTGTACACGCGTTCTTGAAATCAATGAAAAATATTTGAAGGCCTTGTTATTGCGTGCCCGCTGCTACAACGATATGGAGAAATATGAAGAGTGCGTTAAGGACTATGAGGCGGCCGTACAAATGCAAAAGACTTCAGAGATTGTTAAACTGTTGCGTGATGCTAAATTCGCTTTGAAGAAATCACAACGTAAAGACTATTATAAGATTTTGGGTGTATCGCGAAGTGCTGGCGAAGATGAAATTAAGAAGGCCTATCGACGCAAAGCTTTAGTACATCATCCCGATCGTCATGCTAACAGTTCGCCGGAAGAACGCAAAGAGCAAGAACTGAAGTTTAAGGAAGTTGGTGAAGCCTATGCGATTCTCTCAAATCAACGCAAAAAGATGCGCTACGACAGTGGCCAGGATATGGAAGAACATGAACAAGGTATGTATGATAAATTCATGGCAAAAAAACGTATCCGATGTTAAATTAAAGGGGGAAGGGAATTGCGCTTTTATTTCTCTTGTTTTATTGTATTTAAAAGACTGCTGTAAACTTCAGGGAGAAACAGAATACCAAGCTTATCAGCTTATTCTCCTTACTTGTTTATTTAGAGGTTGAAAAGAAGGTTCTCGATGCGTATTAGATATGAAGCATAAGAAGCTTATTCATTACGCCTCCTTTTTTAGTAATAGTATTACAAATCCATGGTATTCAGCCTGAACCGCAGTTACTCATTCCAAGTTTTGTAAGATCTTCTTTAAACTATTCTTTTCATCGGAGTTTCGATCGCTTTCTTCTATGCCTTATTAATCTCTGTAACGTCATTGAATCATGTAATCCTCTAAGAGTTAATGAAAAATTCTTTCAAATGCGTGGTAAAGGGTCCGCCAAATAAAAAAAAACTACTGAATATTTTCTCAAATTTCTTTTTTTATTTGAATGTACAATCCTTCCGGTTAATAATGGAAAATAATTTCATTCAAATGGCTGCCTCGGCTGGCGATGCAGTAGCCTACACGATCGGTCCAATTTTTAAGCACATTATCGATTGTGTGCAGCTGTATTTCACCAATGGCTTCACGAATATTGTTCTTTTAAAGCGTCAATTGTCTCTGGCTTGTCGGCGTAACACTTATCTTTGACGGCACTCCACAACGGTGTCAAATCGCAGCTGCGAGGTGGCCAAACGACATCAGCTCTGCGGCTGATAATACGAACTTCAAAAACAGGGCTCAAAACATCGAGTGTAGCTTCGTCTGTGTGGCACGTAGCGCCGTCCTGTTGAAACCAAATCTTGCCAATATCCTCCTCTTCAATTTTTGTGAACAAAAATTCGTTCAACATGGCCCGATAACGATCGCCATTGACTGTAACGGCCACTCCTTGCTCATTTTCGAAGAAAAATGCCCCAATTATGCCTCTGGACCAAAATCCGCACCAAACAGTGACTCGTTTGGGTGGATTTCTGTGCCCCAAATGCGACAATTGTGCTTGTTTACATACCCGCCAAGATCGAAATGAGCTTCGTCTGAAAAGATGATTTTTTTTTGCCAAAATCGGCATCTTCTGTAAGGATCGCAGGCCCACTTAGCGAAGCGTAAACGCATTGGATGGTCCATATTCGTTCAGCGGAAGGATAGAACTAATTATCTGTCAAATCAGACATGAGCTAAGTGTTACCATTCACGAAATAAGCACTAGTTGAAAAAAAACTAGATGGCGGACGCATCCAGAAGGTGAAGAATCTTTTTTTTTTTTTTTTTTTTTTTTTTCTGTTAGTCTCTGCGACTATTGTGGAAGCCATTGCCTAAATGACGGACTCCAAAACGATACTGCCCATGCAACAATCCTATGCCAGCCAATTATTAATGGGATTCCCTATGCAAAAATAAGTTCGTAATAAGTTCGGTGGTTGTGGCAATTTATCTGCTCTGTAGTATCCTTAAATATTATTGTAACTCGGTGTACTTTTGATGTGATATTGTACTGCTCAGCCATACATTTGAATTAGAATGTTTGAATTTTCATGCCTAAAACAGCAAGAGCAAGAGCTTCCGATGGGATGCCATCCCTGAGGAAGCTCATTATAAATCGAGAAAAGTGACTAACGATACCAGAAGCAATAAGCGTAAGCGTAATGAGACCAGAGCCTCGGATATTAATCGATTTTATTTTTTTAATTTCTAAAGGGTGTTTTTTATAGAGGTATAGAACTTTAAGTTGGCATTACTTTTCAAGATGGCGACCGATTTAACAGCTGTCAAGTGATTTATCCTCAGTTTGGTTTGGCAATTCATCATGAATAGACTCACGCCTGAACAACGCTTGCAAATGGTGCAATTTTATTTCGTAAATAATGGTTCTGTGCGGAAAACGTATCGCGCACTACGTCCATTTTATCGTCGACAAAGTCGTCCATCAGAGCAGTTAATTCGATTAAACATGGAACGTTTTCGCACCACGTTTACTCTTATTGATAACTCGCATCCCCAGAGACGCTATACGGTGCGTACAGAAGAAGCTATTGCTGCTGTAGAGCGTAGCATTGAGGAAGACCCGAATGAGTCCATCCGCCATCGAGCACAGGAATTGGATCTGTGTCCATCCACTTTATGGAAGATTTTGCGGAAGGATGTTGGTTTGCGTGCTTACAAAGTCCAACTCGTGCAAGATTTGAAGCCAAACGATCATCAAATAAGGCGTAGATTCGTCGAATGGGCCCAAAACGAGATTACCGTTGTTCCCAATTTTCATAAGCGAATTTTGTTTAGCGATGAAGCGCACTTCTGGTTGAATGGCTACGTCAACAAACAAAACTGCCGCATTTGGAGTGAAGGTAATCCTCAAGTGTATGTGGAAACACCGTTACATCCAGAAAAACTGACTGTTTGGTGCTCTTTATGGGCTGGTGGAATCATTGGTCCGTACTTTTTCAAAAACGATGGTGGCCAGAACGTTACAGTCAATGGTGATCGGTATAGAGCCATGATTACAAACTTTTTTCATTCCTGAATTGAATAACCATGATGTCCAGGAGATGTGATTTCAACAAGACGGCGCAACATGTCACACAGCTCGTGCCACAATAGATTTATTGAAAGACACGTTTGGTGACCGCCTAATTTCACGTTTTGGACCTGTGAATTGGCCTCCAAGATCTTGTGATTTAACACCGCTAGACTACTTTCTGTGGGGCTATGTAAAGTCATTGGTCTATGCGGTAAAGCCACAAACGCTTGACCATTTGGAAGACAACATTCGCCGTATTATTGCCGATATACGGCCACAAATGTTGGAAAAAGTCATCGAAAATTGGATCCGCGCCAGCCGTGGCGGTCATATGCCAGAAATCATATTTAAAATGTAATGCCACAAGATTATCTTACGGATAAATAAAATTCATGTCAATCGAATAATCCATCGTTGTTTTATTGCAACTTAAAGTTCTATACCTCTATAAAAAAACACCCTTTTTACATACACTTTCTTTTATTGATTAATTTTTGTTTGTTTGTTTGTATTTTCTTACAGCCGATTTTGATCCGAATCAAATGTTCCGACAATTCTTCCAATGGGGTGGAGCAACTGGCGGTAGTTCGTTTGGTTTTGAATTTTAAAAGAAACTTAACGTTGCGTTAATCGAACAATTTGAAACAACCAAAAACAATTACACCACCCGCCGCCGTCTTCGTCGTCGTCGTCGTTATTGTCTTCTTAAACATCCCAATCAATAACTGCTGAAAACACAAAATCCAAACAACAATTACAACAACCACAACAACAATATTAATTATAAAACGCAACAAAAGAACAAAAACTACTTACAAAAACAAAACAAAAACATTTTATTTTGCATGTTCATTAAAAATTTAGTAAAAAGGAAAAATAAAACCAAAACCAAAATTAAATTTAAATAAATAATTTATAAATTAAAGAAAAATACAAAAAAAAAATATCCCTAAAACTTAAAATATTCCAACAAAAGCCACAACAACAGAAGACCATTAAAGGAAATACAATAGAAGGAAAGTGTGGTTAGTTTGAAAAAAAAAATAAGAAAACTACATTTTAAAATTGTTATAAAAAAAATAGCAACAACAATATATAGTATATATCAATAACATTTAATATAAAATAAATTAAAATTTATTATATAGACAACCAAACAACCTTGATACAATTGATAGTCATGATTAAACAGAATTTAGAAACAAAGAGAGGAGGTGTAGAACACTCTTAAAAATTAAATAAAAACTCAATTTTACATACAGATTATACCGTTGAAACAATATTACAAAATTTTAAAAAAATGATAACAAAATTTTAAATTTTTAACAAAAATTTTTGCTTTTTAGTCCAGTCATTAATTAGTCAGTCAGTGTCTCCTCGTACAAAACTGTAATAATTTTTAAGATTTTTTTTTTTTGAACTTTATTTTTGATTCTGAATTACTGCAAATCTGAAATCGTAACAAATAACAACAATAACAACCATTATACAATAATAAAAACAAAAAAGAAAACTACAATATTTTCTTCTTTTAGTTTGTAAGTTTTTTTTTTCTCTAGTTTTTAAGTACTTTTTTTAATGCCTTAAATTTTGTTTTTCATAAGTTATTTTATACTCCTCCACCCCCCCAAGAAAACAACCAGAAAGCAAATCTTCAAATCTTTTGTTAGTTTTGTTTTTTCTTTTTCTTTTCATTTCTCATTCATTTCTGTCTTTGTATTTATAATGAGAAAAATTTGTTCATTCTTTTTTTGATTTCATTTTATTTTTATTGTGTTTCTCTTTTGTGTATACACAAATATTAAAAATAATAATTCTTTTATACATTTAAAATCAAAATGTTTAATAATACAAAGGTATACAACAACAACAACAACAACAACAACAATATTTATGTTGAAAATTACAAGCTGAAGAGAAGAGAACCATGCTTGATGATTAACTAACAAAATTTAGCCGATTTTTTTTATTCTTTTTTTGTGTATTTTTAATTTAAATAAAATCATTGATGGAAATCTATTATAAAAACAAATTAAAACGAAAGCAAATGTTTATTAATTTTTGAAGAAATTTGAAAAGTTGTGAGATATATTTTTCAATTGAGCCGTTTATTTTGAAAGTGGTTTAAGTCCATTTTTCTTTATATTGAGATATTTAACCCTTTCATGCCCGATGTTGCCTATAGGCAACATTGTACATTTTTGTTCATAAATTCCGTAATTTTTAATTTTTTTAAAAGATTTTTTTTTTTTTTTACAAACAAGCTTGGTTAAAAACGTGTAAAACCAGAATACGTAGGACTCTGAATTTAATATCACTTCATATTTATGCCATGACTAACAAACACATGTCAGTAAAAAACTTTTAGCTCTGGCCCAAAAAATTCGGGCATGAAAGGGTTAAGGGTTTGCGTTTGAATTGTTTCACAAATATTTTTAACTGATATTAAGACCTTAAACATGTTAGAATATATAACGTAATACGTTTTGTAAACTTTACTAGAAAAATAAGCTGTGTTTCAGAACCTCAAATGGACTTAAACCACTTTCAAAATGAATAAACTGACTTTTTTGTTTGTGAAAACGAATAAGTCCACTTTGTGTCCTTTGTTTAGTATTATTATAAGTTAATTTTTTCACTTAAAGTTACTCCACTAGTGTAGGGATTCCTCTAAATAGTTATCCTTATACTTAGGAGTTCGAATGGGACGTACATTTTTGTATAATGGTGTTAATTTTATTTTGCTAAAGTTGCTTGTAATAAATCAAGTATTTTGAACTCTGCATCCACTTCCATAGATTCTTTATAAATCATTTTAGAGTGTTCACTTTTTATAAATCGCATCCAACAGAGAGAAGAATGATGAGATTTATTAAATACTGTTCCAGCATTCATTGCTTTTTTCATTCCTTTAAGGAGCACATGTGGCTGCGATAAAACATTCAGCTGGTCTTCTACTGTAAGGGATTAGCACCAAATGCTAGTCAGCGCATCCTTAGCCTATTTACAGGTTCGCCACTAGTGTTTTTTTTAATCTTTTATGGATTTGCTTCTTCCAGAGGCTCTTTAGAAAAAAATCTTCACGTTTCATTTTGGTTAATATAAATTTGTTACACTCCTTCGACATGTTTTTAAGGTTTCATAGTAACCCTGGGGCACATACATTAAATTATTTTTCCTCAAAACCATTTCTATCACTCCAAAATCACTATCATTTGGCAAAAATGAATGTCTTGATAGTAAAAACTTATGGTTAATAATATCTGCACAATTTCCAAACATGTTACTGCCTATTTTATGGATTTCAATGGACTTAAACCAGTTTCAAAATAAATTTTTATGCATTTCGTTAACTAGCTAAGTTTCAAGTGACCCAAATCATAGCGATTTTAATGATACTCGACTTAAATTGTTTATACAAAAAAGTATTATTGTATTGTGATTATTGTTATCATTAATTAAATTTTTTTAAAAATGGGCTTAAACCACTTTCAAAACAAACGACTCAATTATTAAAATAACATTAAAAGAAGGTAGTCGGTGCAGGGTAGGATTTAGAAATTATCTCTCCATCTACTTCATTGTTGTTCTCCTTTTTTTTTGATCATTTTTTAAATGATATTGTCCAGTTCATGGTACACCTAGTTTGAGTCGCTAATTTGGAATGGAAAAACGCGATGCAAATTAAAGTACGTTTTACAATTAATTGTTGAAATTGTTTTGCCCCTTGTAGGTCTAACTGGTAGACGCCTCAATGGGCACAGCTTACTTGGGTTCTAGAACCTATTATTGTAACAATGATATTACCTACTCTGTTGTATACTTACATCTCCTGGCTGGCATATCACAATCACCCCGAGAGTCCTAAGAAAATGTTCATTTTTTAAATCCCCTTTGGCCAAATAAGTTTTGTCTGGGTACACAAGAATTCCATTTCTTAGGAAGAAGATCCTAGTCTTCCTAATCGTTCCAGCTTCTGCAGAAGTTGTTATGAGACCAGTTTTCCGCGGTAATTGCTATGCTTTAAATGGAATTTGATGGGTTTCTGTTCTGGAAAATCTGTTCTACGTACACCCAGCTACTAAAGTATACATACGGTTAAAAAATTTCTGAAATTTTTAATCCGTTCGTTGAAAATCTTTATAGTTTCCTTGATGTTAAGACGGTCTTTTGCATTGGTTAAAAAATTTCTGAAATTGAACTGAATTGTGGCCCTGTACAGGCCCACAAAGGTATGCATCCGAATTACAAATTTTACAAATTTCTGAACCAATGCAAAAGACCGTCTTAAAATCGAAGAAAGATGTCAGACAATTATAAATATTTTCAACGATAACGGATTGGTTAAAAAATTTCTGAAATTTGTTATCCGTATGTATACTTTTGTGGCTGAGTGTACAGAACTCGTGGATGAAATATAATTAATAATTTCGATCAAATTTTGTACAAATTAATTTCGATTGTATCAGTTTTTCGTACAAGTTTCGTAATCCAAGCTGAACTTTGCCAATAAATGATGCTGTTCTTACATTCGATGTCGCCGTAAGGGTAACCGTATCTCCTTCAGAGATAAGCGGCATTCTTGGACAATCTTAGATGTGGTATGCTGCCACTCATGGATAAAATTAATACACTAACATAGGTGGTATGATAAGTTTGATTGACTAAGGGGGGTTTGTAGTATATTTTTTTTTTATTTGAAGGTCGCAATCGTTTCTTTTCAACGGTTTTTTCTACATCAAGGTTGAATACATTTGCCCTGCAAATGATGCAAGTTTTGTAAATTTTTTTTTTAGTTTTGATTTGTTATACGTTTTTTTAAAAATTAATAAATAATAACAGATTTTGCTAAAATAATTTTCATTGAATTTTATTTATTTCCTTACATTTTATTCCCAATACAAGGCAGGCGTAAGCCAAGCTTTTTCCTTTACAACTTTTATTAAAAAAAATAAAACAGAATTTTTTATATTTTTTCTAATATTAATTTTATTTAAAATATAACCAAATCAACTACAATATTTAAATCTAAGAAAACAAATTTAATGTAAAATCAGTCAGTCATGTATTTATTAATGAAAGTAGTTACGGTTTTAAGTAAAATATTACGAGAAAGAAAATTCTGAAAATTACTCTTCTACCAAGAGTAAAAAAGAAAACAATAAAAAAAACAAAATAAATAAATAAACAAAAAACAAAAAAAATCAAGCTTTATTTAAAGGGAAAGATTGCATACATTACTATCCAGAAGTAACTATATAATCCAAAGGTGTTCCTGCTCATCCGAATTACAACCTAACTTCTCAGCACCACCCCTGTTGCGTTGTCGATGCCGAACGTCATAGTTTTTGCCAGAAATCAGCTGAGATGAAATCGGCGAAAGAAACATTTTTTTTCATATTTCGTTTCGTTTTGTTCGAGATGTTTGAGCTGGGGTTTGAATCACCTACTCGCGCCTAATAAACCAACACACTACGGCGACTTCAACTCTCTTATCAACAGGGCTCGTTATTACTGGCTCCCATGCCAGCTGTGCCCCTCATTTGACAATGAATCTAAAAATTATGTTGAGAATAGGGACACATTGGAGAACCTATAAACTATTTATGAGGCGTCTTGTACCGTTTGAGTGACATAATAATTTGAACTTGGCGTTCAAATGCAGTTTAGCATGAACTGAAAAAGGTGCACGTGGCAGGGAGCGTGCTAACTGTATGCAGCCGGTTAACATAAAGCGTAAAACCAAAGAATATGGATATAAAGAATACGCATCATGTAGAAGTAAAATTTCTTATGGCGGGTCGTAACATTACGACCCGCTCTCACCAAAATATTTTTAAAAATCATTTCGCGATGAGAGGGAGGAAGACAGAAGGAAAATGAACACAAACAAAGAGCGTAACAATGTGTTGCTCTCATCGTACGTATCTACTTGTGTATATATTCTTGTGTTTTTTGATTTAGTTGTCGATCAGACTGCGACAAGAATACATGTGCTGCGGATGCTTTATCATTTTATTTCAGAATAACACTCGAAGAATATTTTGTGTTAAAAATGTTCTATGTCATTAGCTGGGCGTATTTTATCTTTTATTTTGTCTCATAGTATAATTTTTTTTAAATGCTTTGGAATGCTCTTTTTTTTTCTTTTAACAAAAAATGGTTTTTTATTCTTTTTATTTTTATTTATCTAAAAAACATGGCCTAATTTTTAAGCCAAAGATGGATAGCTTTATGTTCTTTTAATAATAAAATCGATGTTTTATTTTATTTTTATTTATCCAAAATTATTAAGCGAAAGATAGACAGCTTTACATATGTATGTTGATGAAATGAAAATAAAAATAGAGTATATTACTAACACTTTTATATGGCTGTAAATAAATAAATTCTCTCAACTTATTTTCTCTCTCTCACTCACTAATCCATAACCATAGACATGTGTTAACCTAGAGGAAAATTGTTAGTAATAATGTCAAGTCTACTTATTGACCCAATGATAATTATATATGATCGGAAAATATAGAAAAATTGTACTGCACTAAGACACTAAGACACCGTATTTAACTTGGCAAGTATTCTTCCAAAAATCGAAATCATTTCTCATTGATATTAGTGAATACTACTGTGATATATCTTTGGGTGTATCATTGAAGTCTGAAAAAAGCGACATGAACCTTCTTCTTTAAAAACTGACAAGATTTTTACGCTCTTTTTAACGAACATTCTTGATGTTCGTGTCCTATATGTGTAAAAAGCCGAAGGTGTTCTTCCCCTGAGGGACAATTTTTAACACCAGAAAAATAAATAAAAAGTGGTCAAACAACAAAAACGCACGATGAGAACAACGCATTGCTACGCTCTTGGTTTCTGTATCATTCCCTTCTATCTTTCCCCCCGCGTCCTGAAATATTTTTGAAAAATTTTACAAAATATGTTAAAATGCACATTCTTTATACTTTATTTTCTTTAGTAAAACTTATATTGCCCTTATTAGCAGCAAAAATGTTGCACTTCTTGCCCCCAAAAAGGTTACATTATGAAAATATTTCAGTGGCAAACATCGTTATATTTTTTTAAGATTTTTTGCATTTATCCAAGGGCCCGGCCCGATAATGGCTGGCAACCGACAATCTTGATTGCGTTTTCAGCTTGAAATCCATAATCTTTCTTAAATAAAATTCTGTATTTTTTTGTATTTTTAAATGTCCACACACATATTTTTTATTTACTTTTTTTTATTTTTTTATATATAATTTTTTTAATATTTATTTTTTAATTCTTTTTTTTTTCTTTTATTTTCTTTTGTTTTGGTAGGTACACATTTATTTTAATTTTTCTTTTTTTTATAACAAATACATTCTTTTTATTCATGTTTACCAAAAATGTTATTTTATTTCATATTTTTTTTTTATAATTTAAACATTTCATTAAAAAAAATAATTTCAAAAATAAAATGTAAACATTTACACAAAATATTTTATTTTTTTTATAATTCTTATTAAATGGTATTTGTTTTTGTTTTACAATTATTTTTACTAAAAATTTATTTCACTAACTATGATTTTTATATTTAATTTTTTTTTATTTTATTACAAAAAAGAATTTTTTAAATAAAATCTTTATAATTTTCAGTTTTAAAACTAAATAATATTGTTTTTATTGTTTATATAAAAAAAATATGTATTTTTAAAAATAAAACAACTTATTAACTAAACTTAAAAGTTAATGTATTTTATGTTTTCATTAGATGGTATAAAAAATCATTCTTCTTTTTTTCTAAAATAAAGGTACTTTGATGTGTAAAACTATTTAAAATTTTTTTATTTATTTTTTATTTTATAAAATTATTATTTTTAATAGAATAGAATAGATAATCAAATTAAGAAGCTGTAAATTAAGAATGAAAGTAAATTTAAGAAAAGTTTTCTTTGCAGACTACAATGTGGCGAATGGATGGCAACCGAACTCTAGTTGAGTTGCTAGTTGCCAAAAAAAAATGGTATAAATTTATATTCCAAATGGCAACTGGCAATCAATACAACACAACTTACGGAAAAAAATTTGTTTTTTTCCAGCAACTATAAATTTGACAGTTGGAATCATTCATAGAGTGGATCTTTAGACGAATCTGAATAAAAGCAAAAAATCATAACAAAAATGGCCAACTTTTTTTCAGCGAAACACGTTCATAATGTAAACATTTTTGGGGGCAAGAAGTGCAACATTTTTGCTCCTAATAGGGGCAACATTCTTATTTTATTTTGTTACATTATTTCGAAGATAAGGTGGTGGATCCTCTTTAAAGGAAATTGTGCCATTTAGGCTATTTTTAAGCCCATTGTGAGTACATGTTTTAGAAAAAACACAAAAAATAATCAATTTATATGGAAAATGGAAAAATATTATAATTTTTTTTAATAGAAAACCAAACACAATTTATGGAACTTTAAGCTTTCCGTAAAGAATTCATAGAAAAAATTTAAGCCAGGACTTTTATGTAAAACTTTGAATAAAAAATAATAAAATTTAAATTTAAATTTCCTTTCATTCTTAATCTAAATGACATACAATTAATAAAAGATAAACAGCCTTATCATCAGCGGTTTGTTGAACTGTAAAATACACAATAAGAAAATTTTTCTTTAATCTATTACAAAATTATCGAAATTAATTCACAATTCAACAACCATATGCAGGCTGATTATTATTATTAGCGAACTTTATTACATTTGCCGAATTGTAAACAAAATCCAATGATGTTGTAATAGATTGCTAGTAATGTGAACAATTTTTCTTTAATCTATTACAAAATTATCGAAATTAATTCACAATTCAACAACCATTTAAAGGCTGATTATTATTATTAGCGAACTTTATTACGTTTAACGAATTGTAAACCAAATTCCAATGATTTTGTAATAGATTACAAGTAATGTGAACAATTTTTCTTTAATCTATTACAAAATTATTGAAATTAATTTACATGTAGATAAACGTAATAAGTTTAAATAAACTAAACTATTTTTTTAGGGTGTATTGTTTTAGAAATAAAAAACAAAAATTAAAAAATGTAATTTAATTACATTTAATTTGCAATTTAAATTAAAAAAACTAAAAGAATTAACAGAATTTCATTCTTAGAAAAAAATATTTCTTTTGTTTTAAGTTTAGTTAGGAAATTTATAAAACTTGTTTTTATTCTTAACATTTAATATTTTTTAATTAAATTTAATTCATTTTTATTTAAATTTTTTGCTTAATTTTTTGTTTGTTTTAAACTTACATGCTAAAGGTGTTTTTGAAACAATTAAATTCTATAAATTTTTCATTCATTTTGGTTTTTGTTTTTCTTTTTTCATTTTCCTTAATAAAACATTTTATAATTTTATTAAATTTTTTTTATTTTTTGTTTTTTTATAACAATTCCTTTAAGTTTTTGAATTATAAAATGTTTTTAAAATTTTTTTATTTGTATTTTATTTTTATAACTTAATAGCTATTTTGTTTTTGTATTGTTTAAACTAAAAATAATTTATCTAATAATTATTTGTATACAATAATAATATTATTTAAATTAATTATAAATTACTTATTTCTAATAAACAAAAAAAGAAATATTTTAAATTCTACAATAATTAAATCTATTTTTGTTTTTCTTTCTTACTTTTGTTAAATTAAAAAAAAAATATTTTGTTTTTTTTTAAGGTAAATATTTGTAAAAAAAAAAAACAGTAATTATTTATTTATATTTGTATAATAAAAATAAAAATTATAAATAATAATTAAACACAAGACGACTGTTACTACTTATGACTTGATTTGTTTTTTTAAAAAATAATGACTATTTAAAAAATATTATTTTTTAATTTAATTTTTTGTTTTTGTTTTTAACTATTGAACTTTTGTTGTTGTAGTTTTATGTGTAAAAAATATGACTGGTTTTTATATAAAAAAAAACTAAAAAGCGAGGTACTTTATATATATATTTTTTATATTATTTTATTGGACATTTTACATTCAAAAAAAAAGAGAGTAGGTTGCGTAATTCATATAAAGCTCAAGAGTATTTTAAAACTTTAACTAGTCAAAACGAGACAGAAATATTTCACACAATTTCTAGCATATTCCGCATGAAGTTAAAAATTATTATTCAACCTGATTTAATTCTTTTTCTAATTTATCTTTCTTTTCCTATTAAAAGAATTTCCCTATAAATACCTTCAGTTATCGAAATCTGTATAAAAACTCAATTATCGTTATTTATATATAAATTTTAGTTATCGAAATTTCTATACATATTTTAGTTATCGAAATACATAATAATTTTTATTTTAATTTTTTTTTTAAATTTTGTTATCGAGATTACCATACAAATTATAGTTATCGAAATTCAAAGTGAAAACATTGTTTTTGAAAATTTCTAAAAAGGTGCAGTTATCGAAATTTCTATATAAATTTTAGTTATCGAAATTCCTATGCATTTTTTAGTTATCGAAATACATAATAATTTTTATTTTAATTTTTTTTTTAAATTTTGTTATCGAGATTACCATACAAATTATAGTTATCGAAATTCAAAATAAAAACATTGTTTATGAAAATTTCTTTAAAGGTGCAGTTATCGAAATTTCTATATAAATTTTAGTTATCGAAATTTCTATACATATTTTAGTTATCAAAATTCATAATAAAGACTTTGTTTTCGACATTTCTATAAAAATTTAGTTATCGATATTTTCACATAAATTTTAGCTATAGAAACACACAATAATTTTTTTTGAATTTTTTAAAAATTTAGTTATCGAAATTACCATACAAATTATAGTTATCGACATTTTTATACAAATTTAAATTATCGAACTTTTTATATATGTGAAACCTTCTTTAGTATGGGAATTTCAATATTATATTGTCGACATATGTATGTCGATATGTCTAAATATTATCGAATATATTGTTATCGAAATTCAAAATAAAAACATTGTTTTTGAAAAGTTCTTTAAAGGTGCAGTTATCGAAATTTCTATATAAATTTTAGTTATCGAAATGCCTGTACATTTATTAGTTATCAAAATTCATAATAAAGACTTTGTTTTCGACATTTCTATAAAAATTTAGTTATCGATATTTCCATACAAATTTTAGTTATCGAAATACAGAATAATTTTTATTTTAAATTTTTTTAAAAATTTAGTTATCAAAATAACCATACAAGTTATAGTTATCGAAATACATAACAAATTTTTTTTTAAATTTTAAAAGCGAGTAGTTATCGAAATTTCTATGAAATTTTTATACGAATTTAAATTATCAAAATTTTTTTATATGTACGTGGAACCTTTTTTAGTATGGGAATTACAATATTATATTGTCGACATATCGAGCCATAACCGCAAAAAAAGCTCAAACGACAAAAACTAAATTTTACAGGGGAAGGTTTTTATTATTTATTTCTTGTTCAAATCAAGTTAGAGCAACAAAATTTTGTATGAAGACATATTTTGTTCCAATGCATAAAATGAATGCAATTGCTTTCGCATATAAGCATAATAACCGCAATTTTTGGCTCTTAAGCTTTTTTTGCTGTCATTCTAATTAACTACTGGGAAAAAATTTTGTCGGTTAAGATAAAATATTCTTATGACGGAAGTGTTTTTCATTTACTAAACTATATTTTTTTAATATAATTCTTTTTAGGTCATTATTATAACATTTTATACATAAATCTATGTTTTTATATATAAAAGGCTTTTTATTTGTATTAGAAATTAAATATTTTTGTAATTAATACAGTGAATGTGTAACAGTAAGAATTATTATCGTAATATGGGAAATAGGTGTTAAAGGACTCGAATTTCTTCTTTGTTACGTATACATACATACATGTCGTTGCCTTAATATAGAAAGGCCCTAACTCGAGTTTTTAAGTAGAGATTTTTTGGGGCTTACAAAAAAAAGAGTTAGGACTTTTCCTTTAAAGGTTACAATATATAAAATAAAACCATTCAGATAGTTTAATTCAAACTTTTTTTATTAACAACGAAAAATAAAAATGTTTTATATATCATTATGTACACTGTACGTGGTTACAAGAAAATAATAAAAAAGTCATTGTAAAACTTAACATTTTCAAAAAAACAATTATTTATTTTTCAATCTAAAGGGAATTGTCTTCTTGATCGGTTTCAGGCAGCAAGTATTCTATGGTATGATCATCATCATATAAAATTCGTTGTGAAATCTTTCAAGTGTGATTTTGTTGTCACAGAGTGTTTTTAAATCTCTATACTTTGTAGAGGAAATTTTCAACGGACTTTTATATAATTCTGCAGGTCCCTTGGCTAGTATTTCAGAGTGTCGTCTAAATCGTAAAATCGAATTTATATCAAAATATTTTATTTCAGAATTTTCAAAATAACCAAATTTAAGGCCTATGTTCGGGTTATCTTTTTCAAATATGGCAGAACGTAAATTGTTCAACGGAATTTTCATTGTTCTTACACGGATTAGACAGAACACTTGTGTTGCGAACTTTTACATTTTTCAGTAAAGGTAATTTTCGTTGCCTTTTAAATCCTCTCTGTCCCACACAGGTTTCTTCTTCATCAGAAGATGCGTCTGAATCGCTGTATGGAACGATTGAGCGCTTATTAAATTTCTAGAAAAAAATTTTTATTTAACACAAAACTTTAACAAAACTTTAACACTTCCTTATTCACCTGTGTCAAATTTTATAAATTTTTTAGATATTTATATAAGAATATTAAAATAATACTTCAAACGTATTATTATATTATAATTTTTAAAAACAATATATTTTTCAAATTTTTTAAGAAGAAAATTTTATCTTAAGCGACAAGTCGCTGTCACAAAAAACAAACAAATTTTCAAAGTGTACTTAAGTTAAAATTTTGTTTTGTTATAAATTCATAACGGTGCACAGTGTGACCCTGTAATTTTTATAGATGATGCAAATGAGGGTAATGAATTTATTTATTACAAAAAACGATGTATGAAAAATATGTCGCTTAAGCTTTTTTTGCGGTTATGGCTCGATATGTCGATATGTCTAAATATTATCGAATATATTGTTATCGAAATTTCAATGTCTGTTTGTTATCTAAATTTTAATAGATTTCTTTGTTTTTCTAATAGAAATTTTAACATTATATTAACGAATTATAATATTTATAAGTTATTGTTATCGAAATTTCTACAGTAATTTTGTTATCGAAATTTTAATATAATTTTCTTTACCTGTAGAAATTTAATTATAGAAATTTTGTGATAAATGAATACAATTAAGAGATTTAAAGTTGTACAATAATACAGAAACAATATCGTTAAATAGTTTTGGTACTTTTTTGAAGGTACTTTTTCATAAAGGGTATTTAATTAAAATGTTAAATCTTTAAGCTAAAATCTTCTCTAAAATCCTAGTATAATTCAAAAAATCTCTTTTCGCTTTATATTAAACGGCAGCCTTGAATCTCTTTTTTTCAATTTTATTGTTTTTGGAAATCTTTTCTTTAAAATGAAAATTTTATTTAGTCGCGGAAAATTATTTGCTTTTTTAATTGGAATTATTTACGATTTATTTTCATGTTTTTTTTTATTTTTTAAATAATTTAAAAAATAAATTATTAAAAATATTTTTTTATTTTGTTTAACAAAAAAATTTTACAATCTTTGGTTTTCGTTGCTGCTTTAGTTGGCTTTTAAATTTGATATTCAATTACTTTTCCTCTCTCTCTTTTGTTTTTAATTATTTTTAAACTAAATAAAATTTTCTTTTTTTTTCCTGTTTTCTATTTTAAAAATAAGAAAAGAATGTTTTTAAAACATTGGAATTATTGTAAAAATTGCTTTAAATTATTTAAAAAAATAAATAATTTTTAATAAAAAAAAAAAGTATTTAAAGTGCTAATAACTAACACTTGGAATATAAAACAAGAAAGAAAAAAATATTAAAAAATAGGAAAATCCAAGAAATAACAGCGAAGAGAGCAAATTCTCAGAATCTTAAATTGAGTGACTGTGACAAGATATGACATGACACTTGTTCTAGTAGCACTTTTGTTACATAAACATTTAGAAATATTGACAATTGACATACTTTGAACACAGTGTCATTACATCACTACATGACAGTTTTAATAAGGCTGCTAAAAGAATTGTCTCCTCCTGGCATGTCACTAATTTGTCATATAATGACAAATATTTTATCACAAGAATTTAGACAAATTGGAAACAGGAAATTTATATAACATGATGACAAATCACGCTTAGGTTTTCCCAATTTGAAAACTTCTTTAAAAAACCTGAAATTCATGTGACATAATGACAGGACATGGTTAGATTTCTTAAAATTTCTTAGTCACTACATGACATTGTCAATATCGTTGAAGTTTTCCGCAGAAAGTTTAAATTTTTTTTAACAAATTTTAAGTTTGTGTGACCATATATCATGACACAATTTGTTTTATTTCTTCAAGGATTTTTAACAAGTTAACTGCCCTTTAAATATGACAACTAAATCAGATTTTCGAAACTGTCATTGAGAGTGACAATAAATTAATAAAGGCAAGCATGACAGCAAGACAAATGTCAATACAAATAAGAACTAAAAAAAAAACAACTTTTTAATATTGTTAGCCAGCCTTACATGACATGACATGTCACCGTTCTCTGTTCTGCAAGATTTTCTCTTGCCTTTACTACTTTTATGCTGGTGATTTTCCTTTAATTAATCTATGAAATTATTTAATTTCCTTAAATTCGTCGTTTTAAGCTCTCGTTTAAGCTGTTTGTTCCATTCCGTTCAAAGATTTTCTTTCCTGTTTACCAATATACTTTTTTTTTTTGGATGCAAATATGTGTCTGTCTTTAATTTATAAACCTTGACCTAATGAACTTGGTTAGGAATTGTCACTTGGGCTGTATTCGAGCACTACGTTCCAATTCATTGAATTGGCCGTAGTAGAGTACCTCGCTTATCAGTTTTTCAGCAATAATACGCTGTGTACGATCCATGGAACGTAGTTTAACACTAACATTAGAACCTACAAAATCGCAGTCATCTTTATTCAGACTTTCAGCATAAAAGGCAGCAGCTGCCGCGGCAGCAGCAGCCGATGAATTGGCATCCTGGGAGCCACTCATGCCATTCGCATTGCCAACCAGACTGCTCGATTTAATATGACCACTAATCGAGGTATTGTCTTCGGACATGCTTTCATTGGAGAGCAAGGAATTCATAAGCATTTGTCCGGCCTGGCTGCTGGAGGCACTGGCCGTATTCAATTTACGCATGTTGAGCGGTGTAAATTTCTCGTCTATTGACTCTGTGGAACGTCTTAGATTAGATGGCAGGACAAAACGGCTGAAATCGAGACTTTTGGCGGCTGCCGCCGCCGCAGCACTTACGCGCAAATCTTGAGCAAAATCATCGGCTGAGTCGGCACCGTGACGATTTTCATCGGTTGAGCTGTAGGAACGATGTGAGTCGGGCGGTGCAGGCGGGTGGGGTGCATGAAAATAATTCTCGAGCAGTTCCTGTTTAATGTCGAGTTCATCGTGTGGGCCACGTGATCCGCTGGGTACAGCACCGCCTGGCATTAAATGTCTTTGTTTATGAGCTTCAAAAGTATTTGTATTTGGTATAGGACTAGAACCGGCTTCAGTACCAGAGGCGCCATTACTACGTCTACCACCACCGCCACCAAGGCCTGCAGCACTGCTACTGCCTATATCAGCAGCGCATGTGCCATTCTCACTGCCCGCCGTTGCGCCGGGTGTGCCATTTGGTCCCGAACTCAAGCGTCCTTCATTCGATGTCACCGAGGTGTCGTGTAGATTGGACGGTGTGGTACGTTCACATTTGGTATCCTTTAAGTCATCATTGTCAATATCTGTGGTATCCATAGGCTTTTGAGGACTGCCAGTAAAATCACTGTTACTACTGCCGCCAAACAAACTGCGCGGACCACCACCACTGCCACCACCACCACTACTGCCAGCTACAGTGGCACCAACTGAGTTCAGCTCACTGGGAGCCGTCGAGGCATTGGAGAACGACATTGGCAAGGGAACACGTAGCTGATGATTACGCTCGTTTAAGGGTGGCGGGGAAAATTGACCCACTGCACTCCAAGACTCTAGAGGCTGAGAATTGGCCAACAACATGGGCAAATTAAGGCCCATCTGAAAGAAAGAAAAAAAATAAAATTGAACATGTTTTTATATTTTACTGTGTATTCAATTTGTGTATTTCTTTACAAAATTTATTACAAAAACAGAGAGAAAAGAAAATAAGAACAAAAGAAAAGAAAACCTCAATACTTTGTTTACAAATTTATTTCAACAACAACAATTTAAAAAATAAAGTCATTGAACCTTTTGGCAACACTGTTTTTATTTGGTTTTGTTTTGTTGTATAGCGAAGAAGATAAAATACACAGAGAGAAATAAAAATGGAAACATAATTTACAAAATGACGAGACACTTTATTTGTTTGCAGCCATCATATAAACATCTTAATATTGTTGTTTGTGTAAGATTTCCCTTTGCACACGCACTCGTACCACACACACAATACACACGAGTAAAAAATACCTTGCAAAACCGAAACAATTTCAAAACATCATCATCATCACCATCATCATCATTATCATGATGATTGTCATAGCCACTAGAGTCGAACGACAGCAAACAAGCAAGAAAACATAAAATGCGTAAACAAATTAATGAAAATAAAAACAACAACAACAAAACAATACAGACATGAATGGGCAATAACATCGGCAAGAGCCGATGTGAGACAGCAACAACAACAACAATAATAACCACCATGTTAAATATTTTAGAAAATAAACAAATGACAAGACTAAAAAGAAATTGCAAAAATATTTTAAAATACGAACGTACACACACATGTTTGTGTACTTTAAGACATTCCTCGCATACACATACCTACACACGTAAGTGTGCGTAAACAACAATAAAATGAGCACAAGAGACGACAACAACACAACTAAATAGTGTTTATGCATGTCACTTTGGGGTAATGTAATCAAAATAAATGCAGAAAATGTAAGAAAAACAAAAAGACGACGACGGACTACACTTCAATAACACTGGCAAACACAAAGACGGCAGTGCCTGCAAGGAATGTGTTCATTATACGAAAATAATAAATCTATTGAAATGAATATTAATTATACGCCTCCTGATATATACAAGATTTGACCGCTAATGCATGTATCTTGTGTTAAACTTGCCTTCCTAAACATACAAAATATATAGCTGTGTGTCTCACTACCATAGGCAACAAATTAAATTCCACCATAGCTGCCAGTGCCGCTATAGGATAGTTCCACATTGTTCTGGTTATACCAACGCATGCCAGTCTCTGCATCTTATCCGATCGCCATCTGAGCTGCTTTCAATTCTTAGACTTCTTCTACAAACTTATCATATTTTTTCGATATGTACGCAGACTTTTTATACTTACTGTATGTTGGTGTAGCAAACACAGCACTTGTTTAAAGCACTGTTGTAGCATAACAAATCGAATGAACGAATTTTAACAAATTTAAAAAACAACAACGGTTTTGATTGATTGTTTTCTCTCGCTCTCTCTCTCTCTCTCTCTCTCTCTCTATCACTCTTATTGCCACCATAGTGATGAGAGTGTTGGCAGTGATGAAATCGATGTGTTGAATCGCGGTTGTTTGAGGTAAGTTTTGTTTCGATTTGAATGCGTGAAAGAAAGTTGTTGTGCTTGTCGCACATATACACATACAATATTTATTTACAATATTGAAATAGATTGCAAATAAAGAAAGAGAGAGAGAGACAGACAGTGGGGAAAAAGCGGCAAAAGAAAATAAAAACGTTAGACTATGGAAATAAAAACGAGAACGTACTTGAATGGTTTTCTTACAATAATAAATACAAACAGAAAAACATAAAAATAAATCCGCTCTAAAACAAATAAACAAATAATAAATTGAAGGTGAATAGTAATAATAAAAAATAAAAACAACAACAATAATAATAATATTTACATTTTCCTTGGATAAATTCATATTTCCTTGTCCAGTGTAGTAAAATAATGCAATCGATCGTTGCAATTGAGGGAATTATTTTTAACAAAATGTAGGAAATCAATTTTTTTTTCTTTTTTAATTTAATTTGTTTTTATTGTGGCTTCTATTTGTTTGATTTATTTATGTTTCGTTTATAAATAATTTAACATCTCGTTAATAAATTGCGTTCTATTTTTTTCCTCTTTTTTTATTACTTATTTATTATATTAAATACGATATTTTCAAATTAATTCTTTTTTCTCTCCTTTCTTAAAAAAATTTTTTTTGACACATTTGTAGTTGTTGTTTGTTGTATTTAATTATCATTTTGTTGTTATTATTGGCATAAATTATTTATAATATATTTTTATTTCTTTCTTTTTTCTAATTTAATTTTATTTTAAAATATTTTTTCTTTTTTTTAATGTGACCGACCGCATTTGGTCATTATTTTTGATTTTTTTAAATAATTTATCGATAAAATTAAGATGATCGGTTTTTAACTGAAATTTCATAAGAATTTTACGTCATTAAATTGTTTAAAATTCAAAATTAATTTCATACGTTTTTTTTAATAATACGAGGGTTGTTGGAAAAAGCTTTTTAAGCGTAATAAGTAATTCGTATCGCCAAACGTAGCTTATTCCTTTTCGGGAAGTTATTATGTATGTGTTTATGTGTTTATGCAGTTGTGACGTCATTTGTCACACTTATTAACAGACTGTTTGGCAATATTAGAATGATATTTGAAGTCTATGGTAGTGTCACAGATGTGCTCAGCGCTATGCACAATCGCAATTTACTTGTTGCAGTATCATGGCATCAATAAAAACTGATTGGGGGAAACACTGTTGATAACCATCCTAATTTTGGCCTGCAAAAAGTTTCCTGAAAGAGTAATTTGGCCGCCAAAAAAGTGTGATTTGATGGCGAGGGATATGGCAACGGACTTGTCTATGGAAATGTAATGAAAAGTGATCGAAAATAAAACCTCCGTTCTATTCATACTTCTATTATTTTCGATTTGACAAGTTCTAGAAATTATAAGGAACTAGTAGTAGTAAAAAATATGAAAGTCATTATTATTAAATACACTTTCATTTAATTTCATTTAATTTAAATATTTTCTAAAGTTTTCCAAGATCACACAAAAAATTATCACTAACGGAAAATAAAATATGATTGATAAACACGGAAATAAAATTGAATGCGTCACCAAACAATTACTCACTTAAAGTTATTTTGAAATAAAATTTACGCTTAAAAATAGAAACAACCTTTAGACTCGTTTTATTTGTTTGTTTTTTTTTTGTTTTTTTCTTATATTATAACATTTTTTTATTGCTTTTATCAATATTTAATTTATACGTTTTGTTAACGTTTTTTTTTTTGACATTCAAGTAAACACTGCATAAAAATGCAACACTGTATGCATTTTTCATAATGCCATACTAATTAAAACAACTTTGCAACTGCACATACAAATAAAGGCGCGAAATTTCTTACGGATTTTTAACATTACACGTTCGAAGAAATAAAACCGACTTACAGTAACAAACAAGCTCAACGAAAAACGTGAGTATTGTAAAGCAACAACAGAAAAAAAACCGAACTAACGTGAGCTCAAAAACTAACAACCGTTAAGTGCGACAATTTACAATAAAATGAAGCACACACAGTAGTACAATTGTTACAAATCAAAAAAAATTTAAAGGAAAAAAACAAAACAACAACAACACAAAATATGGCACAAACAACGCGAATAGGCGGGCAGCAATAACAATTGACTATCGCACACAGAAAGAGAGAGTAAAAACAACATCAAATTGAGAAAGAAAGCCATCAACAACGTAAATAAGGCGCTCGCATTGTATGTATGGATGTGTGAATGTAAATACGCAAAAATAAAAAACCGTCAGTCATCTTTAAGCTCGTCAGTTTAGCCGATCGGCGAAACCTATAAACAACACGACAATTTCTCTCATGCCTGCTCACAACGACAGCCGTTTGTTCGTTCGGTCAGTCAACTAGTAAGTTTAGTCAGCCGAAGAAAGTCTACGTACGTATGTAAGTATTATTAAACCTTTTACTCATTAATATTTGCCTGCTTGCTTGCTTGGCTGTGTATAAAAGTGTGAGTATCTTCATACTCTCTGTTTATATTTTAACCAAAACAAAAAAAAAAAATAGAAAGAGATAGCTAGAGTGAGAGTTAGACGACAAAGTATTTACGTAGAATTTTTTTCTGTTAGTATATTGTTATTGTTTTTTAATTCATACGAAACAAACAAAAACCCCAGAAAAAAAGATTTTTTTATTGCATGTGTATGTGTATTTCTGTTTACGAGTTAAACACACCACATAAAATATAAAAACAGAAGGCAATAACAACAATAACACACTCGCAATACAATACAATACAAAAAAAGTTATTATTAATCATTCCATTGCTGGTGTTGTTGTCGTCGTCTTCGTCGTCGTTGCTGCTGCTATGGTTGTCTGGCTTTTTTATTTTTTCTTTGGTGAACACAGTGAAATGTTTGTTTTTAAATTTGTAAACAACTTAAAATGCGGAATGATGTACATACCTACGCATACACATGCAAACAAAAGAAACGCTGAAAACGAAAACAACAACGTAAGAAATACTATAAAGCAATAACAATAACAACGACATCGTCAGTCAGTAATAAAACTAGGAATTCAATGAAATTTTTATAAATGAAGTGTTAAGCTGGTGTTGCCAATCATTTAAAGAAATGAAAAAACGCTCGTTAAAAAGAATTTGTTAAATAAGCGTTTTGTTTCACTATTTAATTGAAATACAATTTAAATTCAAATTTAAATACAATTTAAATTCAAATACAAAATTTTAAAGATTCAGAAGATGAATTCAGTGGTCTACCTTTATCAGAGAACACAGAAAAATCGCTCTCTAAATGAGCCACACTTTGTGCTATAAAAAACATCAGCGCCAATGTCACTGCAGCCTCCTTTAAATTAATTAAAACGCATCCTGTTTGGCAAGTCATTAATTGCAAAATTGTAGCGCAGCACTAGATGCCTTTGTAGTGTTCATAGCATTATTGTTTGCATTGATATACGAAGACTTTTACAAAGAAAACGTTTAGTTTGTAGCTAAATTACGAGTAGGGAAGCGATAATCGTTTTCGAATCGTGTTCGATACACGGCGACACGCTTTATGTTGACATCTTTCTTTTTCTTTGCGTTGGAGGCGAAAACTTATGTATGTTTACCATCAAATTCACCTAGGGAACTGGAAAAGACAAACAATAACAATGGAATGTCGCAGGCGACACTTCGACTGTGTAAAAGCGAAGTAGAATACAAAACAGAATTCGAGATGTTTTTCTTACAAATGTCCCCTCTTGTAAACTAGGACCTTGTCAACACTTTTCCAACTTTATTTACTTTCCAATACGAATTTAATTCACTCTTTTAATACTTTCTTTCACCCATGCTAAAAGCGCTAAATTAGCCACAAAGTGTAAAAAGGCTACAAAAAAAATTCACACACACACAACACAAATAACAAATACAAAAAAAAAAACAATAACAAAAAAACAAGAGTCAAGTAATTGATGATGGTCGGTCATACTCATACTCAGTGCATAAATATTTTCAAGAAAAATTGTGAGCGGCAAAGCAAAGCAAATGAGGTGAGAGAAGTAATGTTCTCTATATGAGAGAACTGTGTGGTAGTATTTAAGGAAAACTTTTTTCAAATCGTAACTGTACTGGCGGCCATATAAGAAAAACAATAATAAACATTAAGTAGAAGCAGACAATATTTATTTGTTTATATTGCAAGTTCTTGATTCGCTTTACTTGCTTTGCTTGCTTTGCTGTACACATGACATGCATGAATTTAACGGTTTTTGTAAGTTTTTGTTTTTGTTGAGGAAAAAAAAATCATTTTTGGGTGCGTTGTGTTGTTATTACTAAGAGAGAGAGAGGGAGAGTAAATAAAAAAACAGCGAGTGCATTTAAAAATTATCACTTGACAGAGAGGCAGAATACATATGGCAAAAAATGCTAAAAGTGTTGACAACAGGATTTCATAGTGAAAATAACAACAAACAATATGCACTACTTGACAACAACAATACCTACATAGTTGGGATAACACTATTTTTTGCAGTCACATCTACAAGTATGGCTGAAAGCGTATTGGAAAAACAATAATAATAATAACCTGAGTAAAAATAAATAAAAAAAAAAAGGAAAAACAAAAACAAAACAAAACAAACAAATAAACAACAAATATAAATACAGAAAAGGGAGGGAAGGAATAAATAAATAAATAAATGAAAATAAAGTTGAGAAAAAGTAAACAAAGAAACTTATGAAGGAAAATTTTATTAAAAAAAAACGACGACAACAGCAATGGCGGCGTTGGCGATGGGGAAGTTAGAATGAAAAGAAAACAACAACAACCACAACAACAAGGAAAAAATATTTAACTTCACTACAACAAATAATAGAATAACATCTACAATGACAACAATAACAATAAATATTGTTAGTGTGGAGTCCGGTACCCTACACTAACCAAGGCCGTCAATTTGTTACTTGAATTTGGTAATTGCAGATCCTTTTAGTCGTTGTAGTCTAGGAAGCAGGGCATATTAGATGTGAGCATGGGGTTCAAATCCCAGCTCAGGTATCTTGAACAACGCGAAAAACTCTGACTGAGAATTAATGAAAATTTGTATGAAAAGCTTTCCAAAAAAGTTGTCGACGTGAAACTGTAGGTCCCGCCACTTAAGCAGGAGGTCCACACCACGCTTTCTACGTGTTTTCGCATTCTATGCGGCTATCAAAAAAGTAGAATTAATGTATTTATATGGTGCAAGTTACACGCACAAAAGCGTAGAATGCAATGACGCATAGAACGCGAAAAGTAAATCTACTTTCTACTTTTGTAAGCATCACAAGCGGCGCGCGTACGAATCAGCTGATTTTGACAGGTTGTTTTGTTTTAATTTGTGTAAACCAAAACAAACATTGGCGCGTAAAAAGCGTTGCATGTAACTTGAAGCGTAGAATGCGAAGAAGGTATGAAATGCACGCAACGCTTTGATGCGAAAACGCGTGGTGTGGACCTCCAGCTTTATGGATGAAATTAACACTCACAACACTGGTGATGTGAGAAGCTAGATGGTAATACAGTTGTAATGACCAATTAAGTACGAAGAAAAATAAGTCGCTACCCAATCAATTCAAATATTCAGGAGAATTAAAAAAAAACGGTGACAAGAACCTCAAGAGACTCGACCTTATTTTGGCTTTAATGTGGAAAGTTTCCAGGAAAACTACTTTCATGTTTTGGCGACTTCAATTAGCCACAAAAATCATGCTATTTGAATGCAATTCGTCTTATTTGTTGGGCTGTAACAAAGACTAAGTCAATGCCGATAATCCCTGAACGTTATCGTCTAGATGCCACGTGAAATTTGAGAAATAGTGGCCCAAAAACTCGTTTTATATAAACAATCCAGAGGCTGTTATTTAAATGACTTTGTATTTCGTACATAATGGCCCAGGATCAAGAATTATATCCAAATAAGAGATTCATTCAAATCATAGCCTTTACTTGTGGTTCACTTGATTTTACTTTTAAAACCGAAATATGGGTTACCATTTGAAAAAGATATTCAAACTTGAAGTACCCTGTATTAAAAGTCCATCGTGTCTTAATTTTATTTTTTTCTTACTCCAGAAATAAATCCTCATGTTATTTTAATTTTCACGCCCACTGTACATGCACAAACTGTGCTTTTTTTTGTTCTTTCTTTTCTGCATTATTATCTATGGTTGCCGTTGAAGTAGTGTTTTTGTTGTTATTTGTTGTTGTTGTTTGTTATTTATTCATTGGCTGCGTTGATAATCAGTTTGTTTACATTTTTAGTTGTTGTTCCTTCGTTTCTTTTTTCTTCTTTTGATTTTCTTTATTTGTACGTTTTATTTTTCACTTTTTCTCCTCCTTTATTTATAACGCATCACCATTTTTAATTTTGCACTCGCTGTGTGTGTGTGTGCGTGTGAGTCGGTGTCAATAAGTATTGCGTTAATTTTCTGCTATGCTTGTGCATGTGTGTGTATGTGTGTGTTTCAATGTTTCCATGAGTTGTTATTTTTGTTTACATTCAAATGAATTCCTTTTATTAGTATTTGTCTCTCTCTCTCTCTCTCGCTTTGATTTTTTCACTACCTCCTGGTGTGTGAATTGTTTTTGTTTTTTGTTTTTCGTCACTATTATTGTTATTGTGTTAGAACTCTTAAGCAAGCTTAACGTTACCATCCTTCATTGCGTTGATATTTGTTTTAGCACAATAACAACTCACACTTTCTCGCATATTTAGTGTTACAGTGTTGCTCGAATACTGAACTAAAGCAAGAGATTTAAGATTTTAAAGAGGAAATACAAGCCGCCGGTGGTTTTTGAAGATTTTCTCTCTACTAAATCATTCAAATAAATTAAAAGATAAGCAAATTTACTGTAATTATCGGTAAGTGAAGTCATGACAATATTTTCACAAAATTAAACAGACAAAAGTGAATATTGTGTGTTAACGAGACGAAGGCCAGGGATTCAAGCCCCAACTCAGACACCTCGAACCATACGAAGCTTAAAATATTTGTTTCGGCTGCTTGCTCTATGGCATTCATTCATAAAACCAAAAACGCATTTTTACACAAAGTTCGTTGGTAACCCTATTGTTCTAGAAACTGCTACTGTGGAAAAACGTAGCAAATATCAGGAATTAGGAATACATATTATAAAGAAATTCGAAGTTACTGAAAGAGTTATAGACTTGGTCTGACAGTGTTAATTGAATTGTTTGCTTCAATTTCTTTAATTGTTTAAAGAAAAGCTGAGTATCTATCGTTTGTAGAAGATTTTAAAGAACAATTTGCTTTCAATTCCATCAAAAACACAGCATTACATTTCTTGATATCAATTTTGAGTTTGCCACCGTTTGCGAAGCTTCCTCTAACTTGGATCACGTTCTCTTTTGCTCAAAATTGTCGTATGTGACATACATACAAGGCCCGCAATAAAACCTTTCAGAAATGGAACGATTTCATTACGTTTGAGCAATGAACAACAAATGAAAATTCGGTAGATTCATCATTCTTCGAGGGTTTTTATGATCTTTAATTGATCGATAACTACTTGGTAATGAATGCCATGTTCCTTAGCAACGTCCATTCTCCCTAAATGCTGATCTTACTCAATTTTTTCCCACGATTACTTATAAAATAGAAAAACAAACATAACAGGGTATAGTTGTGCATTTTCTTTCATTACTAAACTTGGAGAAGTTTCCACAGAATAATGGGATTTTTATGAAGTCTTACAGCAAAGTTAAGTTGTCAAACATGTTGCCTTATTAAAGTTTCTAACTACAGAGGTATAGCAAAATTGAATGCAATTCCAAAACTCTTTGAAAAAATTGTGACTGACTCTTTATATCATCAAATATCTTCAATTTTAATCTCATATCAACATGGCTTTCGAAAACTATGCTCATAAAGTAAATGAAGGGTTCATCAACAGGCAACAAACTGATGTTATATATACAGACTTCAGTAAAGCATTTGATAGAGTCAACCATGATCTTTTGCTTTATAAACTATCTTGCATGGGTTTTAATAACAATGCAGTATGTTGGCTGAAAACTTATCTTTCTAGCAGAACTCAGCAAGTGAAATTTGAAAATGCTCTATCTAAAGTCATCGAGTGCCTCAGGGAAGCCATCCAGTACTGTTCATATTATTTATAAACGATTTGCCATCTGTTATTATTCATTCTAATATACTCATGTATGCTGATGATGTTAAAATTTTTAATTCGCTTGATAGCCTATCTGGTCAATCAACTCTTCAAAAGGATATTGATTATGTTTGTCAATGGTGTGAAGTCAACTTGTTGGAGTTAAACTTTAATAAATGCAAACATATGTCATTTCATCGTTCATTTAAACTTGATACCTCTTATCATTTTAAAGACAAAATTTTGGAAAAGGTTTTAAATATAACTGATCTGGGAATCTTCTTAGATCATAAGCTTACGTTTTCTGAACATATATCAATGATGGTGAACAAAGCAAATGGTGTTTTATGGTTTATAAAGCGCTGGTCAAAGGAATTTACTGATCCCTACGTAACAAAACAATTATATATATCTTTGGTGCGCCCTATTCTTGAGTATGGATCTATTATATGGGATCCACATTATCTCATTTACATTAACCTAATTAAATCTGTACAGAAGCGCTTTCTGTTAGTTTGCTTGAGAGGACTTGGATGGAACTCATTTGCTCTCCCTTCGTATGAAAGTAGACTAGCTCTTATAAAGCTACCTACACTGAAAAGTCGAAGAATAATGCTAAGTGTCTCTTTTCTTCTTGGTTTAATACGTGGAGATGTCCATTCTGATTATTTGTTATGTAAAATTAATTTTAATGTTCCAATTAGACCTTCTCGTAATTTTAATTTATTAAATTTACAATTTCACCGCTCAGTCTACGCCAACAACGACTCTTTTCGTCATATATGTTTAAAATTTAATAATCTGTATCATTTAATTGATCTTTCTGAAAGCAATTATGCTTTAAAGAGAAAAATTATATTGTACTTGAATCATTAAATATTAATTATATATATTGTTTGTAAATTAAATTTAGTCTGTAAGGAACCTCTATCCATAGACATAAATAAATAATTGAAAAAAAACAGTTTACTTTTGTTGTTCACTATAAAATCCACTGTGTATAGAATTTAACATGCTTGGTTTTACGTATGTATGCGTAAAAATTTGAGCAAAACATTTAGATTTGTGACAGCAACAACACCGTTGTGATAAATTCCTAACATAAAGCACCGTTTTTTTTTCAAGTGGTTGAGCAGTAGTTCTCTAATAATACATACTCCCTTACACTCTCCCCAAACACACACACACACACACACACATGCATACCATATAATACTTCCTAGGATTTATAAAGTTTAACGACAACAACGAAAAACAAAAACTGGGAAACAAAGTTTATAGAAAGTAAACAAATCTATAATAAGTAAATAAATAACACATCATGCACATGCATGCAAAACACACGCACACACATACATATGTATATACAATACGTTCAAATTGTATGCTTAGTGCATTCGTTTCATTCGTATTTGTTATTACATGTCATTACCATTGTTGTTGTTGTTGTTGTTGTTGCTTCTAATATTGCAAATTGTTGTGTAAATACGAAACAAAACAAAAAAAAAACAAAAAAAAACTACAAACTTGCTGTAAAACACAATAATAACCTCCGAACCAAATTAATGAGAGAGCAAATAATTGCTCTCATTATTAAGTATACATGCAGAGAGCCCTAATACATAGAGATTGTATAGACGAGGGTGATAATCAAAATTTCGGAAAACATTTCGTGCAAAAACATTTCGAAAAACAAACACAAGCAAACAAGCAAGAACTAATAACGGGTTATCCATATAACGGAACGGAACGCAATTTAGAACGTTTAACAAACGAAGAATGCGTAAAAATAATTAAACGTGTTCACTTTTCATGCATTACGTGGTTGTAATCGATTTACTGTGCAAGGAAATGTTAAGATTATAAAGAAATGTGATGAAGAAGCATTACTTGACTAAACATCACTAAAGTGCCGAAAATATCGTTTTTGTTAAATTTTACAGCGTCTTTAGTCATTGAACCTATGTTACGTTTCATTATGATGTGTTTTGCATTTAAATTTGCACCTCAATCTATATAAAGTCCAATTCAAGCAACGCTTAATGCTCGTGAGGACCCATCAAAATGTCACAAATATGACAAGTGATTGTACAACATCCATTGCAGCTGGCAAAAGTTACTGTTTGGCGAAAAGTGTCATTAGGCCCTATTTTTTTCGATAATAAACCTTTACAGTCAATCCAGAGCGATATAGCTGTGTGACAATCGAGTTTTTAGGCCTGCACTTGATGATTATGTATTGCATGGTAACCGGTTACAAAAAAAAAGCAATATTCGTCACGTTAAAACCGAAATAGCGTCTGAAATATGAGTAAAACTGGTGCAAAACTTTTCTTAAAAAGGTCGACTGCTATAAGTAATCGCTGTCACTGTATTTCATCCACAAAGGCAAAATGCAGGCATCATCATAAAATACAAGCTTCAACGAAAACACAGCTACATATACAGTGGTGGCCTTATAATTAGAAACGATGTTTCTGGAACAGAGTTCTCTGGAGTGACGAATCTAAGTTAAAAAAAAAAATTGGGACAATTTGATGGAAAAACGTATGTAAGATACCTCCAAACAAAGCCTTTGATCCCAGGTACACAGTGAAAACTGTAAAACAAATTAACAAACATACGTGTTGCTAAGTCGTTTCTAATATACGATTTATTTAATTTTAATTTTTGAAACTGTAAAATGGATAACCCTGTATTTCTACACACGCAGTGTGTGGTATTCATTAATAATTGCTATCACTGTGATTATTATCGCAGTAATAATTACTGCTAATGAAGTCAAGTGCATGAAAATGTTGCTGCTAATGAAGTTTGTGATACAACGAAGGGGTTAATAACAAAAAATATCGAAAAATTTTGAAAATAAGAGAAAGAAAAACCCCTTTTCGTAAGTTCAATACAAAAAAGAATTCTTTTGGCAACTCTATACGATATTTACGCGCAATAAGCTGAGTTTTTTCTTTTTTTTTTTTTTTTGTTGTTCTCTGTTTCTATTATTGTGCACAACCAAAACATGACGGCCGTTGTTATTGAGTGAATAATGTTTATGTATGAACGAAGAGCATTCGCTGCCGAATGAGTGTATGCAAAACAACAACAATAAAAAAATATATTCACAACATACGATGATGACAACTACGCAACATGCAATGTGTATCATTTACTCTTAATATTGTTGTTATTGTTTAAAATATATGTGTGTAAATAATAACAACTATGCTGTATGCATGCATTATACTATGTATGCTGTCTCATAAAAGTTTGCATGCATGCTATACACTTGCACCCAATTTGTGCTCGCATGCATTTATGCAATGTTTATGTTCTGATGATGATTTTCATTTGTACAATAACAATAATAATAATAATAAACAGCCGAAATAAAAACAAACAGCATAAAATATTGTACATACTACCTTCAATGTTATTATTGTTGTCATTGTTATTTGTTGTTTTTAATGTCATTCGTGTTATTATTATCATTGCTATTGTGTTGCTGTATTTTACATGCATACATACATACTTTTGCTGCTACACTAGGGTGAGAGAGAGAGAGTACAGTACACAATAGTTGGCTATGTCGTGTCGTTACTTGTCGTATACTATTGATAATGGCGCTTTGTTGATATTGGCAATAATACGAACCTACACACACACACACCTATGCATATTCACGCAATTGTAGTTTCGTAGTATTTTACAAACACTCATTGTGGTATTTTACACTCGGGTAGATTGTACTGAAGAACTCCCTTCAATCGTGTGTTTTTGTTTACAAACAAGGCTTTTGTTTTTGTTACTGCTATAGTAACTTTCGGGGAGAGTGTGTCGTGGAATTGGGAGAATATAAAATTGCTGTGTAATAACACTGTATGCATGCATGCTAAGAACGGCTGCACTGCATACACGACAATTTTAGTTGGTCAACAGTTGTGTTGCTGCCGTAGAAGGGGGTAAAGAATGGTTGTCGCTGATGGCGGGTAAAGTTGTTTACGTTTTAAATTGTACAGTAATAAAAGTGTTGCCATTTTACTACAAAAATACAGCTTTGGCTGGTTTGTAAATAACTTTACATTGCTTAGTAGTACATTAGTAGTAAATTATGAAAACTTTTCTTCGAATAATGACAACTGAATTATGTATGTCTTATAACAAAATGAGGCTTAAAATGTCACCTTTTTAACAAGCTATAGTGTTGCCATGATGATGCAATTAATATTACCAGAACTTAACCAAACAGCTAATAAATTAATGTCAATAAATTCTGGTTTCTCTTTTCTATTTTGCAACTGCTGGACAAAAGAGGTCAAGAGCGATCCGTTAAGACTGCTATGAGAACCCTAACATAAGCTTTGCTTAGGTTTAATGTAAATTTTGTTTCACATAACTGAATAACGGACTTAATTTGTCACGTTTTCTTTGCAAATAAATAAAGCTTGTGAGTGATATCATTTGTTTGGCTAATTTCAGAGGAATGTTGTTACATTACCATTACAGGCGCGTCATTGGTGTTGATACTCCCAATGCTCAAGTGCCCAGGCACCGTTATGAGAATAACCGTCAATAAAAAGAAAGCGAGCCAGATTGTGACCCAGATTTTTCTAGACTCCGTTGCATTCTTAGATAATCTGCGCATTTCGTGTACTTACGACCGTTTTCTTGTCAGTTAGAATTTGCGAAGTATCAACAGACTGTATCCTTTTAAGTATATTGTGATCTATACAGCAAACTTTGTAACGCCGAATTTCTTGCTGTCTCCTCCAGAGTCAGCCGGCATTCTTGGAAAATCTTTGATGAAGTGTACACACTCTCCAGAGCAGCTTAACTCTTAGGAAATAATAATAAAGAATGTTAACTTTTTTTTTATTAAATTTTCCTCATATTTGGCCGTTTCCTTAACTTTTTTTTGAGCACTATTGTAGTAACAAATTTTAAAACTGCACGGCAACACTGTTTAATATACGATATGTGGTCAGTTGTAAAAGAAGAAAACAAAAGCGTACTGTGAGGAGCTGACTGAGCGTATGAGTGATGGGTTTGTGTGCAAAAACAAGAGACCTACATTGCATGTGTAATAGAGACGAATGTTGCTCTGGCGAGAGTGTGTGTGTGGTTTTACTTATGATGACGACGCAGCGTCGTGATGTTGACGACTACGGCAACACACCTTGAATGATGTTGATGATTATGGAGTAAGTATGCATGGGTGTGTGTGTGTGTGTATGGTTAAACGCATATGCAAGCTATTGGGTATTACTTGTTGTTGTTTTCGTTTTCATTTTTTTTATTGAAGGACAGGCGCATACTTTTGCGCGGGCTTATCATTGACACAGCAAAAGAATTGAATGAAATTTATTTTCTTTTTTCCTCTCTCTCTTATTCTTTCACTTACACTACTGTGGTAATTTTTTTTATATTTTATTTGAATTTTCTGAACTTTTTGTGTGCGGCATTTGTTTTGTTTTAGTTTTTGTATTGTCGGCTGCATTTTTGAAATTCTTCTTAAGAAAAATACTGCGAATATAGGTATGTATGTGTGGATATGTGTGGTAGATAGAGTATGTATGCATGTGTTTATATGAAATTTAATATGAGTAATGGAGCAGGAAAGGAAGAAGACATACATATGTATGTATTGTATGTAGTGAGTGGTACAATGTTGTCAATGGCATTGTTTTGTATTCTTCTTTGTTGATTTCAATTAATTGCCGCTTTAATGAAATGAAGTATGTTTGGATTAAGGGGGATTGATCTTTTTGGTTTTTTCTTTGATTAATTAAATACAGAAGATTAATAATAAGTGTAGGTGGTGTTAAATACAGTATTTAAGACAAGTGTTATTAAATACAAACGACTATTAAAGGTTAATTAAGGCAGCATTACTTTAACAAGGCTGAGGTCAGTTTTATAACGCTTTAATGATTACTGAAACTGTATTGTTGTTGTTGTCTATTTCAATGAAAATCTTATGGAAAATATTTCTGAATTCCTGTTGTTTTTGTTTTTCTGTTGCTGTTGTCCCTTTTATTTATGTTTGACCCCGTTCTAGAGTTGACTGTGCTCCTGTTTATAAACGATGTTGTTTGTCAACAACAATTTGTTTTGCCCCATTCTCATAATAACCACCAAGTCTGTTAATAATCATTATCAATGTATGTACAAAGATATGTATGTATGTACAGCTGTGTTCAAAATAATAGGAGTGCTACCATGTAATATTTTCAAAGTTAACATTTTTTTATTCTACCAATTTGCAAAACATGATATATTTTAATGGTAGTTACAACGATATGTATGAAATAAAATACAAAAAAAAAGAATCTGGTAATAACTTTAATATTTACGATGAAATTGATTCATTTCTGTGTTTGCCCCTGAATTCAGTTGATCAAAAAATAGGAGTGTGAGTGTTCTTTAAAAAATAAAAATATAACATCATATAATTTAAAGAAAAAAGTGAACAGTAAGTACGAAAAAATGTAGTTAAAACTTTTTCTACAGTGATTAACATAAATTTTTGTAATAGTGGGACAAGGAAAGCATTGTACTGAAGAAAAGAGAGAACTAATTAAAAATCTTCGAAAATAAAGGCAAAACTTCTAAAGAAATTGAGGAAACCATAAGTTGCTCCAATCAAATGATCGCAAATGCATTAAAATATAAAAAAGCCCCAAAAGCGTGGGCGCAAGGCCAAAACATCTACTGTCGATGACCGCCGAATTGTGCGATACAGCAAAATAAATCCTTCAGCGTCTTCAAATAAAATTCAAAAGAGTCTGAATCTTGCCGTAAGTGTCCCTACTATTCGTAGGCGTCTGATGGACAACAATTTATTCGCAAGAAGTTCACAAAAGGTGCCGTTGTTGACATACAAAACAGGCAGCAGCACGCTTAAAATTTGCCCAAGAACATATCAAATATCCGAAAGAAAAATGGAGAAACATACTGTGGACTGACGAAAGCAAAATTGTTTTATTTGCTGGCACTGGGTCTAGACATCATTTTAGACGCCCGCCCAACACCAAATATAAAGCTCAGTATACACAAAAGACAGTTAAACATGGTGGTGCAAAACTAATGATATGGGGAAGCTTGTCATATTATGGTTTAGGCCCAATACATCGAATTAGAGACATAATGGATAGGAACGTCTATGTCAGCATTTTGCGAGAAGTGATGTTACCATATTCCACGCCTCTAAAATGGATATTCCAACAAGATAATGACCCGAAACACACCATTAAATTGGCAAATGAGTGGTTTGGGGTTAATGGGGTAAAGGTTATGGCGTGGCCAGTTCCCACAATCCCATAGAACATCTATGGTGAGATGTTAAAAAGTATGTTGCAGAGAAAAAACCCTTCAAATGCAGAAGAACTATGGATCACAGTGCGCGATGCGTGGCATCAAATTCCTTTAAAGAGATGCCAAGATCTTATTGACTCAATGCCTCGTAGATGTGCTGAATTCATTAAAAACAATGGTTATTCAACCAAATACTAAAATAACTTTACTTTTTTAAGATAATATCAAACTTTTGTGCCTTTTGTTTAAAAATGATTAGGTTGTTTGCTAACACTCCTATTATTTTGAACAATTAATTTTGAGAGTAAGCTTTATTTATATAAAATATTTGTTAAAAAATTCGAAAATGAATTAGAAATAAATTTTAAGTCAAAAAAATATGATATTTTCTTTTTTATTTTTCTTAATTTTACACTTTGCTTTTAAATGAAGGGCGCTCCTATTATTTTGAACACAACTGTATGTATGTATGTATGTGTAATATGTTATCAGCATAATAATAAACACTCTGTTCCTCGCTCTTATTAACATAAATAACATAAAAGGAAATACATACTCAATAATAAAATAAACTCACAAAAGGGAGACAAATAATGGGTGATTTTTTATAGGTTTGCATTATGAAAATTCAAAATAACACCGAAATTTTACAAAACTGAATGAAACACGTATTTTAAGGCGATAAATGAATGCCTAACATTTAATTTTCCAAAATTATTTCTTGGAAATTAAATCCAGCAGTTGGAGCATTCATGAGCGTTATAGTCTTGCCTGGTTTTTGGGCGGTTTTTCTCAAATGGCAGATACAAGTCTGGAACAAAAAAAGTTACCCTTTATGTTCGCCTGCAATTTGAAATAACGTGTTTGAGGCCAAGAAAATTATAAAAGTTTTTTATATTGCCCAGAATTATTTCATATTTTTTTCCTTCCCCAAATACTTTGCTTGTGAATTATTCCCATTGGTTTACCTCCCATTATTTACAATGATTTCTCACTTAGTGTCTGTTCTTTATAAAACAAATTATAGAAATTAACAATTAACACTCCCCTACATAGTGTTTAATGTCCTTATCGAGCTATATTTCGTCTTAAAATACCATACAACTGGTGTTGAAACGTAAATAATAAGATCCTTCACACGCAAATCTCTGTGTTGTTTTTAACGCCAACCACTAATTTTATGCGCATAGCTCAAGGTTTTCACACCACACACAGAGGATTAATAACGTTAAATTCCTTAGTTTTTGTTGTTGTTTTCTTTTTTTTCATATTTTCTTATAAACTTCTCAATGAGAGAAAATCCAAACACATGCAACCAAACACAATAACAACACCACACAACATCTACGGCAATGGGGAATAACCCTCAAAATACTCACACATACACTTATACATAGCAGTATAACGGTATAGAAGAACTTGTTTACATTAAGTGCAGAGTATTGAAAATGAATGCCACAAAAACAAGAAATAATAACACAATCACTACTACACTCACCCCCCTGTTTCAAGAACTAAATAGTGTTGCTAATATCAAAAACGTAAAAAAACGCAAACATGTTAACGAAACGAACGTTAATTATGGGAACGTTAATGCTTAAAAGGTTTTTGGTTGAAATTTCGTTTTTCGGTGTAAAAGAAAAGATTCGCAACATGTGTGAATTCTAAAAATACTTAGTAAACCATGCCATTCCACCGTGAAACAGCCATACAAATGAAAAACGCTTGCAAATCAATGAATTTTACTATCAAAATTTGCGTGGAGTGACAAATAGTCTCCATTATCGATTTGCCAAGCGATCTTTTCAATCCATTGTGTCTACATTTCGCTCCCGTTTCAGTTTATGGGACAACAATACACCAATCCGTATACGTAGAGTACGTATCGCATTGTTGCGGTTTCTATTTAAAAATTATCTTTTTTTGGCGAAATAAGTACACGGCCTACAAACAGAGTTGTCAAACAGGGTGTGAAGAGCTGTTTGATAAGCAATTAAATTCACGTTTTGGATCAGTTTATTGACCACCAAAATCACGCGATTTAACGTCACAGGACTGGTTTTTGTGGAGTCTCTCGTTTACGGGGAAAATTCATCCACAATTCCAGTCCTGGTGACCAACATTACATCTGCCATTGTTCAGAAACCGCGGAAATACTATGCTAAAATTGAAGATCACGCATCCGCAGGAAAGAATGTTAAAAAAGTAAGCGGTAGGCATTTATTTATTGCCTTTAAATATTTATTTTATACACTTCGGCAAATTGTCGGTATCTCTTTCAATTTAGAAAAAAATCGAAATCTTTAAAAAATCACCCGTTCAATGAGTTATTCCAGCATCACATAAAACGCTGCATTTTAGTACTGAGTTAACAACACTGATACTCTCTAACCTTCTACTTACTCATCATGCACACTCACTCACGCTGTTGTTTAATTCCTCTTCCTTAGTCAATGCTAAAAAAATAAACAAAACAACAACCTTCTATGTTGTTGTTGCAAAAACAACTAAATACCTTCACCATACTACTCTACTGCAACCACTGCTACCAATACAACTACACACGTTTAAGTTTTGTGTAAATAAATACAATAACAAATAATAATAAAACAACAACAGCAATAACTACTAACGCCATACAAACTAAGCAGTAGAACTCTCTGTTAATACCCACTCAATACTCTCATTTACACAGGCACACAAACACACACACACAACTGCTGTATTACAATAGTCAGCAGCCACAACAATATGAGAAATAAAGATAAATAATAAACAAACAAAATAGAACACAAACAAACTCAAACGAAACGAACCGAACCGAAACGTACCATACCGAACAGAATAAACCCACAAAAATGTTGTTGTTCATCCACCCCCCACCCTTTTCTAATTGTTGCTTGTCCTTGCTTCACTCTCCCCAGAAAAACCTTTTCTTTAAAAAATAAAAGTTCTCTCTTCACTCACACTCTTTTAATTTTTATAATTCTGTGTTGTTTTCATTACAAAATACAGAGTAAAAGAGAAGAATTACATAGTAAAACAAAAACAATAAAAAAAAACTATGTTTGAGGAAGTATGGATGATGTTTTGTGTTTAATTTCACTGCCAACAACAACATTAAGAGCTTGTTGTTTATGTTTGAAAGAGTAATGAGTGTACAAAATAGTAAAAAAAAACATAAGAAGAAGAAGAAGAAATTAATTAAATTGTTTACAACATCATTATGTGTATGAGCGTAATTCGTTCGATGTTGTTGTTGCTGTTACTGTTGCTGCCATTGTCGTTGTTTACAGTTTATTTTGGTAGGTACAGTGTTATTTAAATTTCCAACATAATTAAACATGCAGCCATTGGAGGAAGTAAAGCCTGTTGAAAGATCTCGTTATTATAGGCTATAAATGGGCGAAATTGTATCTTTTTTCAAAACAAAAAATTTTAAACAAATTTTAATGGAAAGGGGTACGATCAAACAAATCAAGAAAGAAATTATGAAAGCAGAGAGTTGCATTGCAAAATCATAAAGGAATTTGGAGAGACTGAAAGCATTACAGATGTGGTTTCGTTAGAAAAAGTGTAGCGGGTGATCACAATTTCTGGATTTCAGCAATTGCTCTCATCGATAGGTTGTTTGGCATTCAGATTTGCATCTAATGCAATAATTAAAGCATTCATGACCCTGTAAATATGCTTATTAGGAGCTCCTGTGTCACTAGCTAGTGACACAGGTTCATGCCATTTCTCACTCTCTGGTTACGTTAGTAAGCAAATAAGTTACATACGGGGTTCGGAGAAACTTAACGTGATTGTATAAAATCGTTGCATTCAGGAAAAGTGACAGTTTGGTGGGCATTAGTCTGTAGGTGTTATTGGACGGAACTTTCCGAAAGTCACACCGAAAAAACAAAAAACCGTCTATTTTTATGTCTGCAATTTAATAATATGAACAGGACAGCATGTGGTTTCAACAACAGAGTGCTAAGAGCAATACTAAACGCGCTCTGGCCATTGCAATTGGACACAAAATAAAGGGAATTGACACCGGTAGACTTCTTTCGTATAGCTCAACATCAAAAACCGTATCTGCGCAGTTAACCCCATAACGTTGGACCATTTGAAAACTAACAATCAAGTCAAGTTATTACCAAAATGAGCAAAACAGTTGTCGAGAACTGTCTCAAAAGGAACAACCGCTGCGACTAATCAAAAGGTGTTCAAGTTATCGTCGATACACCGCAGGAAATGTGCAGAAAAGCCGCTTAAAACTACTCCAAACGCATTGTCGAGTGCAATCAGTCTGGAAGTGGTCCCTTAAATGACAATGTGTTTTGTATTTAAAATTAAAGTTTCATCGAAGACAAAGCTTTTATCGAAAAAAAAAAAGGAAAACTCTTTAAGTTTACAACAATTTTGTATTTTTCCAATTAGTCTTCAACATTTATCACTTGGCTAACCGTCTCCCTTTATTACTCTATTGTTTTGTGTGCTTTTTGTTTTTGTTTTTATTTTTGTTTTTGTTTTTCTCCATTTTCAACTGGTCTATTTATAATTTTAAGCATAAACATCGTTTTCCTCATACCTCATCTCACTCTCTTTCTCTTACATTCTTCCTCTCTTATTTACTATTATTTACTATGCTTGTGTGTACTCACCGCGCCAAAATACTTCATCTCTTTGCTTTTCATTCGACGATGATGTGATGTTGTTGGTGCGGCTGCGGCTGCTGTTGACGACTCATAGCCAGCAGCTGCCAGACCATTTAAGGCTGCTGCAGCAGCAGCAGCTGCAGCTGCATGATGATGATGGTGATGATGATGATGATGATGACCATTTGTTGTTATGACACCAGCCGAACCTGCTGCTACACCAGCAACACTGTTATTCAGAGCAACACCACCACCACCACCGCCACCACCCGGTCCAGCACCACCTCCACCAGCAATACCAGCAGCAATTGCACTGGCACTACCACCACCGGCTTCCATAAAATCAAAACGTTTAAACGCATACCACTTGGAGGGATTCGGCTGTATGCCCTGATACAATTTCACCAACATTTTGTGTTTCTCTCGCCTGTATTGTGTCAGCAAGACGTTCATTTTGCGTTCGACCTCTGCCTTGCTGCAGCCAAAACGTTCGGCTATTTCGGACCAGGCGCGAAATCGACACAATTTGTCTTTGTACTTGGGATCGGCACGATTCCATAGTTCGGTATGCGAACGATATTGTTCGATTAGTTCGAGTGCATCGTCATTTGTCCATTCCATGATTTTTGTGTGCATGAGGCTGTTGCGTAAAGTTGCTGGATTGAAATTCATTGAGAGTTCCACCCACTGTACGGTGTTGTGTTGTATGTGGATAATGTTGTATGTAAGGATGAATAAAGGGTGTGTATTAAGTCGTAGTGGTAGTAGTAGTAGTAGTAGTAGTAGTAAAAGAAACCTTTTTGGTGGGTTATTGGTGTCGTTGTTGCTGTTCTATGGTTGTGTTGTGTTGATTTTCAACAAGTGTTGGTTTCTCAACGATATGTTGTGATATGCTGGTGTCTTTCTCTCTCTCTCTCCCTCTATCTCTCTTTTAGATTCTGTTTTCTTTTTTTACAATCTCTTATTGAGGCTGTTGTTATTTCGTATTTTTTTTTAGTTTTGGTTGTTGTTGTTGAATTTTTTTGCAGTCAATTATTTATCAAGGAATGCTTCTTAAAATGCTGTAATAAATATGTAACTGTAACAGCAGCATGTTGTTGTCGTTGTTGTTGTTTATTTCCTTTGTGTGTGTGTGTGGGTACGTACTCTTTATTATGCTTTCTATAAAAAAAGTCTTTTTATTATTTTTCTCTCTTTTTTAAGAGTCTTTTTTATTTGGGAGATGTTGTCACAAATCAATTCTCTTTGATTTATAGATTTTGTAACGGTATTTCATGCAGAGTTGATTTTTTATGTTTTGTTTTTTGGTCCTGAAATTAAACGAAAACATTTCTTGATTAAATACGGATTGATTTTTTGATAAAAAGTAAACAAAATAAATGTGATTGTACACATTGTTCCCTATTTTTGACAGAGTATATTTCGCTAAGCATCACTTAGAAGTGCATTTAAGTAAAAATAGTTTCATGTCTAGATTCTTGTCTCGATTTTAATCAAATTGTGGTTTAATAAAGACCTTAATTGGCTAAAATCCTATACGTTTTACTAGAAATTATTAAAAATATATTGTTGCGTAGACAAACTACACACAAAGTGTGTATTCTGGAAACATGAAGACAGCACAAGAGAAACAAACAATAAATTACGAAACTAAGAATAAACAGAAATCAAATTACAATAACAAATCAACAGCATAATTCTAGAAGTTGCCAGCCCGAAAATAAATAAAGAATAAATGAAACAAATGGAGCCCGTAGCAAACGAAAAACATGTGAAAAAATATATCCTTCGACGTTTTCCACTCAGGCTCTTAGAGTTACCTGTATTAATTACGTTTTATGTTGCCACAGATTATATATTTTATGTGACTTTTTTCAAATACGGAATGTTTATTCTATGTTTTACCAAAGAATATGGATATAAAGAATACGCATCATGTAGAAGTAAAATTTCTTATGGCGGGTCGTAACATTACGACCCGCTCTCACTAAAATATTTTTAAAAATCATTTCCCGATGAGGGGGGAGGAAGACATAAGGAAAATGAACACAAACAAAGAGCGTAACAATGTGTTGCTCTCATCGCACGTATGTACATGTGTATGTATTCTTGTATTTTTTGATTTAGTTGTCGATCAGGCTGCGACAAGAATACATGTGCTGCGGATGCTTTATCATTTTATTTCAGAATAACACTCGACGAATATTTTGTGTTAAAAATGTTCTATGTCATTAGCTGGGCGTATTTTATTTTTTATTTTGTCGCATAGTATAATTTTTTTAAATTGTTTTTTATTCTTTTTATTTTTATTTATCTAAAAAACATGGCCTAATTTTTAAGCCAAAATGGATAGCTTTATGTTCTTTTAATAATAAAATCGATTTTTTATTTTATATTTATTTATCCAAAATTATTAAGCCAAAGATAGACAGCTTTACATATGTATGTTGATGAAATGAAAATAAAAATAGAGTATATTACTAACACTTTTATATGGCTGTAAATAAATAAATTCTTATTTTCTCTGTCTCACTCACTAATCCATAACCATAGGCATGTGTTAACCTAGAGGAAAATTGTTAGTAATAATGTCAAGTCTACTTATTAACCCAATGATATGTACATATATGTGATCGGAAAATATAGAAAAATTGTACTGCACTAAATCCCTAAAGACACTGTATTTAACTTGGCAAGTATTCTTCCAAAAATTGAAATCATTTCTCATTGATATTAGTGAATACTACTGTGATATTTCTTTGGGTGTATCATTGAAGTCTGAAAAAAGCGACATGAACCTTCTTTAAAAACTGACAAGATTTTTACGCTCTTTTTAACGAACATTCTTGATGTTCGTGTCCTATGTGTGTAAAAAGCCGAAGATCTTCTTCCCCTGAGGGACATTGGTGCCGACGTCTGTTTTTAACACCAGAAAAATAAATAAAAAGTGGTCATACAACAAAAACGCACGATGAGAACAACGAATTGTTACGCTCTTGGTTTCTGTATCATTCCCTTCTATTCCTTCCTTCCGCGTCATGAAATATTTTTGAAATATATTCCAAAATATGTTAAAATGCACATTCTTTATACTTTATTTTCTTTGGTTTAACTTAAAATTTGTTTTTTATTATTTTCTCGAAGAAAAAACACCAATGACGGAGCAACACTGGTTTCAATAATCATAATAAAAACCAGCCATTAATACTGACGACAATATTCGTTAATGTTTGCAAAAGCCATTTACGTTAAAGACGAACGAACGAAATATTAAAACCGATCTGTTTGACGAAAGTTTGTTTATATTCTCTCTCTTACTCTACAAACACATACATACTTAGTGCTGCTCTCACACACACATTCTTTAAAATAGAAAATAATAACAAACAACCTGTTCATCAATATTTTTGGCTTTTGCCTGGTGAGTGAATAAATGAATGAATTTAACAAAAACAATAACAATAACAACAACAACAATAACACTACGATAACAAATAAAAATTATTGTGGTTTTTAAAAGCCTTTGCTCTCGCCATTAAGAAGAAAACGGTTAATTTGTTTTTGTTTTTTTTTTCTAAAGTAACGTTAATGTCGCGATTTTTTTTTCTACTGCTGCCATCATAAACATCTTTTAAGACGCATTGACGTCAATGAGTGAAGTTGGGTTTTTTTTGTTAATTTTATTACTAACGTAGTGTGTAGTTATTTATTTGTTTTAGTTTTTTTTTTTATTATTATTGTTGTTGTTGTATTATTTTATTATTTTTAATGTTTATTTAAGTTTAAAAAAGAAAAAGTTTAACAAACAAAGCGTAAGTCCAAATAAGCAGACACAAAAAGGTTTTTGTCTAGGCTTAAGGTATTTGTTTGTGTAATTTTCAAGGTTCTTTATGAGTATTTAAATATTTGATCTAATCTATTTGAATATTATTGAAATAAAAAAACAAAAAACAAAAACACACACAAAAAAAAACACACGAGCAAAACGTTTAAAAATAATTTCAAGAAATGTTATCAAGAATTCGTTTTTTTTTTACGACTGCAGAGGAATTTACGCATGTTTTTTATGGCTTTTGTTTGTTTCTTTTTTCTTTCTTTATTTAGAATGATAAATAAAAATGTTTAAAGTGAGAATTTATTTGCTGACTAATTCACCAAATATGGTAAGATACTTAGAAACAAAAGTTTGTATACGTTTAAGAATTTTTTAAATAAAACACACGTTAATGGATGATTCTGATGAAATTTTATTTTCATTTGAATGTATAAGGTTCAGGACATGAAAGTATATGCCTTTGGATTTAGTCCATACGTTTTAGAGGTAGTTTTCGACTAATTTTAAGCACATTCTGGACGGTATCTCGACGATAACCTAAAAAATTTTGGTTTTTCTTGAAGTATTTCAAGGAGATTATCCGCATTGACACAGTACTTGACGTAACCTCACAAAAACAGTCTAACGGCGTAAAATCGCGTAGTATTGGTGGCTTATGTTCTTGCCCAAAACGCGATATTGCACCTATTGTGTGGTTCATGGCAACGTCCAGTTCATAATCTTCAATTACAATTAAAAAATGTCGGTTATCATATAACCATAATCCACTGAAACAGTAACTGTTGTTCTTGAAGGTGCCATAGCTAGTAGCCCAGGCATTTTGAATAACACGAAAAAATCCACACAGTCAGAAATGAGCTTTTATATTGAAGAAAATTTAATTCTAAATATTATTGGCAACTTGGTTGCCCTAGAATCCAATCAGCATTAATCCTAATTCAAATTGATTGGCCCAATTTCTGACAACATTACGGGAAACAATAAATTTCTATAACAGAAGCGATATTTTAAACAGTGGATACATTGCAATGATGTTCAGGATTAAGTACATCTATAATGCTTCCAGACTCCTTGCTTAGCTGGTCGAATATGATGACTATAACCAAAGAATATGAATATAAAGAATACGCATCATGTAGAAGTAAAATTTCTTATGGCGGGTCGTAACATTACGACCCGCTCTCACCAAAATACCTTTAAAAATCATTTCCCGATGAGGGGGGAGGAAGACATAAGGAAAATGAACACAAACAAAGAGCGTAACAATGTGTTGCTCTCATCGCACGTATGTACATGTGTATGTATTCTTGTGTTTTTTGATTTAGTTGTCGATCAGACTGCGACAAGAATGCATGTGCTGTGGATGATTTATCATTTTATTTCAGAATAACACTCGAAGAATATTTTGTGTTAAAAAATGTTCTATGTCATTAGCTGGGCGTATTTCATTTTTTATTTTGTCCCATAGTATATTTTTTTAAATGCTTTGGAATGCTCGTTTTTTCTTTTAATAAAAAATGTTTTTTTTATTCTTTTTATTTTTATTTATCTGAAAAACAGGGCATAATTTTTAAGCCAAAGATGGATAGCTTTATGTTCTTTTAATAATAAAATCGATGTTTTATTTTATTTTTATTTATCCAAAATTATTAAGTCAAAGGTAGACAGCTTTACATATGTATGTTAATGAAATGAAAATAAAAATAGCGTATATTACTAACACTTTTCTATGGCTGTAAATAAATAAATTCTCTCAACTTATTTTCTCTCTCTCTCACTCACTAATCCATAACCATAGGCATGTGTTAACCTAGAAGAAATTTGTTAGTAATAATGTCAAGTCTACTTATTAACCCAATGATAGGAATATGTGATCGGAAAATATAGAAAAATTGTACTGCACTAAGACACTAAGACACCGTATTTAACTTGGCAAGTATTCTTCCAAAAATCGAAATCATTACTCATTGATATGTATTAGTGAATACTACTGTGATATTTCTTTGGGTGTATCATTGAAGTCTGAAAAAAGCGACATGAACGTTCTTCTTTAAAAGCGGACAAGATTTTTACGCTCTTTTTAACGAACATTCTTGATGTTCGTGTCCTATGTGTGTAAAAAGCCGAAGATGTTTTTCCCCTGAGGGACAATGGTGCCGACGTCTGTTTTTAACACCAGAAAAATAAATAAAAAGTGCTCAAACAACAAAAACACACGATGAGAACAATGCATTGTTACGCTCTTGGTTTCTGTATCCTTCCCTTCTATCTTTCCCCCCGCGTCATGAAATATTTATGAAAAATATTCCAAAACATGTTAAAATGCAAATTCTTTATACTTTCTTTTCTTTGATATAACGCTTCCAGACTCCCTGCTTAGCAGGTCGAATATGATGACTATAACCATACCGTAATACTCGAAAAGTAGCCACATTTGAATCACAATTATTTTAAGGTGATTCTTCAGAAATATTTAACAACGTACAGCCTTGCCCGGTCAGAGGCTTAAAACTTTTAAATCCATATCCTTTTACTTTGTTTTTGTTTTCTAAAGGCTTGTAAAAATTGTGCAGTCAATTAAATAAAATCTTTATTGTTTTTACAAATTAAATAAACAACAATAGTGTTGTAAAAAATATTAAAAAAAAAGTTCATACAGTCATTGAACGTTTAACAACAAAAAAGAAAAAAATATTGAAAGAAAAACAATTTTTTTCTTTGTTTTTTTGTTTAATTCTTAGAAAAATGTTTAAATTTGTTTGTGCTTTTTCACCAGTAGCCCATTATCAATGTATTTGTTGTTTTTATTTTTCTATATTTTGCTTTTATAAAATTGATAGTGAAATTATTAAAAAAAAATGAAAAAAAATATGATGAAAATATTGAACAAAAAAAATCTAAAATTACTATGGCATCACACACAGTAAAAATCAAATGATCACACATCACACACCATGATTTGACAATTTTACACGGCTGAGTTGGTTTTTGTTTTGATTTTTAATAACGCAATACTTTGTTGAAACTAATAAATTAAGAGAGAGAGAGAGGGAGAGCCAGAGAGAAGTTACATTACAAGTAATCTATTTTTTTAAGTAGTTTAACTGTTAGTAAGTGCGTGTGTGCATGTGTTTATTTTCTTTTTTGTTGTAATAGTAAAAAAACAAAACAAAACAAAACAATTTATCTTTAATTAGTAAAACATTGTTTAAAAGTGCAATTAATTAGTCATACAATACAGTCAATCGTCATACACACAAGTGGATTTGTTAAATTGTTTTGCTTTTCAACACACAATCTTATTAAAAACAAAATTATTACAGCTTGTTCATGTGCGTGTGTGTGTGTGTCTTGAAGAGAGCAAAAGAAAGCAGTGTTGTGAAGAACTTAACACAAGGCAATCACTCTGTTACTCATTGAACATAATCCTGTAATGAGAGAATGTTTTTTTTCCGATCTCTTTACAAAACCCTTACACTCAACACACGTATACATTAACAGTGTAAATAAAAGCCTGTTATATTTGCATAAGGAATTGGGTGTTCTAAATAAAGTAAAGCACCAAAAGCAGCGCCACATAAAGGGTGTTTCTTTTATAGAGGTACAGAACTTTAAGTTGCAATAAAATAACGATGGATTGATTCGATTGACATGAATTTTATTTATCCGAAAGATAATCTTGTGGCATTACATTTTAAATATGATTTCTGGCATATGACCGCCACAGCTGGCGCGGATGTAGTCCAATCTGGACGTCCGAATTTTCGATGACTTTTCTACAACATTTGTGGCCGTATATCGGCAATAATACGGCGAATGTTGTCTTCCAAATGGTCAAGCGTTTGTGGCTTTACCGCATAGACCAATGACTTTACATAGCCCCACAGAAAGTAGTCTAGCGGTGTTAAATCACAAGATCTTGGAGGCCAATTCACAGGTCCAAAACGTGAAATTAGGCGGTCACCAAACCTTGTCTTTCAATAAATCTATTGTGGCACGAGCTGTGTGACATGTTGCGCCGTCTTGTTGAAACCCCATCTCCTGGACATCATGGTTATTCAATTCAGGAATGAAAAACTTAGTAATCGTGGCTCTATAACGATCACCATTGACTGTAACGTTCTGGCCACCATCGTTTTTGAAAAAGTACGAACCAATGATTCCACCAGCCCATAAAGCGCACCAAACAGTCAGTTTTTCTGGATTTAACGGTGTTTCCACATACACTTGAGGATTTCCTTCACTCCAAATGCGGCGGTTTTGTTGGTTGACGTAGCCATTCAACCAGAAGTGCGCTTCATCGCTAAACAAAATTCGCTTATGAAAATCGGGAACAACTGTAATCTCGTTTTGGGCCCATTCGACGAATCTACGCCTTACTTGATGATCGTTTGGCTTCAAATCTTGCACGAGTTGGATTTTGTAAGCACGCAAACCAAGATCCTTCCGCAAAATCTTCTATAAAGTGGATGGACACAGATCCAATTCCTCTGCTCGATGGCGGATGGGTTCATTCGGGTCTTCCTCAATGCTACGCTCGCTCTACAGCAGCAATAGCTTCTTCTGTACGCACCGTACAGCGTCTCTGGGGATGCGAGTTATCAATAAGAGTAAACGTGTTGCGAAAACGTTCCATGGTTAATCGAATTAACTGCTCTGATGGACGATTTTGTCGACGATAAAATGGACGTAGTGCGCGATACGTTTTCCGCACAGAACCATTATTTTCGAAATAAAATTGCGCTCTTTGCAAGCGTTGTTCAGGCGTGAGTCTATTCATGATGAATTGCCAAACCAAACTGAGAATAAATCACTTGACAGCTGTTAAATCGGTCGCCATCTTGAAAAGTGATGCCAACTTAAAGTTCTATACCTCTATAAAAAACACCCTTTATTTTACAATTAGTGTCTTAGTTAAGCAGCATGTGGTTCAATTATTGATGTGAAAACACCTAAAATATACGTCAATAAGTTTTCTGTTAAAAATCCGTTAAAATTTTCGCTTAAAATTTCTTAAAATTTTTTTTGTTATTTTATGGCGGCCACTAAACTTTAAAAACTCTTTCCCTTTTTTCTATGTTGTTGTTATTTTTGATTTTCTTCTCTTTACATAAGTGTTTACAAATGAAATGAAATAGAAACAAAAAAAAAACAAAAAATATTGACGTCAATGTAAATTTTAAATGTTTTTTCGATCACTTTCATTTAATGTTTATTTTTTTATTGTTTTTGTTTTTGTTGTATTTTAACATACATCCACTGCCCTCACTTACTTTTATTGTTTTTATGGATGAAAGTTGATCCCACAATTTTTAATTTGTTTTTTTTTTTAAAATATTTTTGCCGAGACAGTTTTTTTTTTATGATCAGCATTTTGATATCTTTTTTTTTGATTTTGAATTAATTTGTTTAAAAATAAAAAAAAAGAAGTCAATGGACGTTTAATAGGCATTTTTTTTAAATGACTTTTTTTTTGACAGAAATTTTATGGAAATTTATTTTTAATTTTTAATAAAAAGTGCATATTTTAAAAATTTATTTATAAACTTTAATTAGCATTAACGTAATAGTTTAAAAATGAAAATATTCAAGAATTTTTTTCGTTTTTTTATTAAAAAAAATAATAATTAAACAATTGTTTTTCATTTTATATCACTTATTTTTTTTTTCAAAAAAAAAAACAATTTATTTTCTATTTTCAATATTTTTTTTCTTTAATTTTTTTATTGTTTTTATAATATCAATTTTATTATTATTAAGTTTATGATATTTATTTATTTTTTAATTTATATTTCTTATTTTAATATTTATTTTTAATTCTTTAATTTTTTAATGCTTTTAATTTTTGCTTCAAAATTTTTTTACTCAATTTTATTGGTTTCTTTTTATTATTATTTAATATTATTATTATACATTATTTTAAATTATTATTTAAAATATTATTATGTTATGAAAAATTCTAATTAACAAGGATAATACATAAAAAAAACTTTTTTTTATATTTTTTTACTCTTTTTTTATTTATTTTTCAACATTATTTTTTTTTAATTTATGTTTTTTCTATTTATAAAATATTTAAAGCATATTTTTATTGTTTTTTTTATTATTTTTTATTTTATTATATTTATTATTTATTGTTTTATTTAATAAATTTATATATTTTTTATTATTATATTATTATTATTTAATTATTATTTAATTATTATTTAATTATTATTATTATTATTTATTAATTTTTACAAATAATTTTCATTTGTTCATAAAGCTGCAATTAATTTCTATTTCTCAATTTATGTACAGTTTTTGTAGTTATCATTGCTTTTTTACTTATTTTGTTAAAATATTTTTTGAATTATAATATTCCGGCGGAAAGAAAAAATTAAGTTATCAATGATTATATTGTTTTTTATTAATATATTTTTATTTTTTTCATAATCCATAGTTTTTTTTTTCAATTTCCAGTTTATTATTATTTTAAATTTAATTTTTAAGTTTTTATCATTCATTTATTATCACTCAAACGCAATTAATTTTTAATTGTAGTTGGTTTCAATTGAAACGTATATGAGAACTTATAAATTTACTTTTGATGTTTACTTTAGAATGTCATTCTAATCCAGACTTCAGTTCGAAAGCTTATAGGTCAGCAGTTTTTTTTTTAAATAATTATTTTTATTATTGAAAATTTTATTTCACTTAGCAGAAGAGGAAATTTTAATTTGCTTTTATTATTACTTTAATACATATTATTATTATTATTATTATTGTTATTATTATTATTATTATTATTATTATTATTATTATTATTATTATTATTATTATTATTATTATTATTATTATTATTATTTCAATAAAAAATTCTCTTTAATTTTTTATAAATTCTTTTATTTTAATTGTTTTAATTTTTTTTTAAGAAAATATTTTGTTGCTTTTATATTATTAATTAGAATTATTAATTCCATTTATTGTTTCATATACATTTGTTTATTTAATTTATTTTAACACTTATCCAGACAATTTTTTCTTTTTCAATTTTAATTTTAGTTATTTTATTTATGATTGTTAAAAAAGAAAATTTATTTGTATAAATGTTGTCCTTTTTATTGTATTTAATTTATTTTTTAATTATTTATTTATTTACTTTTTCTTTAGTTTTTAATTTCTTATTTCTCTTTTAATTTTATTCTTCAATTGAAAATTATGAATATTTCATTATTATATTTTTTAAAATAATGTTTTATTACTTTTTTAACTTTTATTCCATTTTTATTGTATTTAATTTATTTTTTAATTATTTTTTAATTATTTATTTATTTCTTTTTTAGTTTTTAGTTTTTAATTTCTTGTTTCTCTTTTAATTTTATTATTCAATTGAAAATTCTAAATATTTCATTACACCTAATTCTTTTTTTACACGGTCTTTTTTACACGGTTTTGATATAACACGGTTTGAAAATAAAATATTTTTAATTTTTTTATACGATTTTATTCCATTTAGCACGATTTAAAATTTTTATGCTTATTTTTTTTTTTTTTTGTCAAATTTAATTTTTGCAAAGTATGTTCATATCACAAATTTAAGGGAATTCCCTTTTTGCGCGACAAGCAATTTTACTGATCAAAGCAAATGTAAATGGCACAAATTTAGGGGAATTCCCTTTTGTGCATACAAGCACAAAGGTCAGAGCAATTGAAATGTGTTAATATTTTGTGTTTGGTAAAGAAATTTTTTATTGGCAAATTTGTTTTTCTATCGTTACATTAAATTTAACGCATTAAGATGAAAGGTAAGCCAAAAAATATTTTATATTTATTAAGTTATTTATATTTTTAATTTTGTTAAATATTTTATGAATCCCTAAAAGAAAATGTCAAATACAAAACTTCTTAAAAAATCCTTGTTTTTCACTAATTTTAATAGGTTTTAGAGATTAGGAACCAATCACCTATTTTTGCATACGATCAGTGTCTTTTTTTACACGGTTTTTTTTTACACGGTTTTTTCTGGAACCAATCTACCGTGTAAAAACAGAATTAGGTGTATTATTATTATTTTTTTTAATAATTTTTTTTAATTTTTTTTCCATTTCATTTTTATTTATATTTCATATACATAATATTTATTGCTTATTTTTTAATTAATTTTTTTTATTGTTTCAAAGCCAAAGTTTCTTTTATTAATTTAATTATTTTAATTATTTTTAACATTTTTATAAATAATAAAAAGTAAGTAAGTTATTTATATTTTGGTTTTAAATAGTAATGTAAAGTTTATTTTTAATTATTTTTTTCGTAATATAAACATATTTCTTGCTTTTATTTTTATTTATATTTCATATACATACATAATGTTTATTGCTTATTTCTTAATTAATTTTTTTATTATTTCAAAGCCAAAGTTTCTTTTATTAATTTAGTTATTTTAATTATTTTTAACATAAGTAGGTATTTTTATATTGGTTTTATATGGTAATGTTAAGTTTATTTTTATTTTTTTGTTTTCGTAATATAAAGATATTTCTTGCCTTTATTTTTATTTATTTATATATAAATATGTACATATTATTTTTTCATTAAATAAATTCGATTTTATATTGTTTGTTTTATTTGTTTTTTTTTTTTTAATTTAAATTGTTTTTCGTTACTTATTTATTTTTATTTTGTTTTTTTTTAATTTCTATTTCGTAATATAAAAAATATTTAAGTGGTTATAAAACAAAAACAATTGTTTTTTATTTAACATTAATTATGTATCTTATTTATGAAATAATTTATTTATTTATTTTTTTATTACATTTTGTGTCTTCACTTTTTAATTTTCACTTTTTATATTTTAAACATTTGCCCCTTAAAACTGTTTCTTCACAGTAATTTGTTTATTTATTTACAAAATATGCCACATTTTATTTGTTTAGAGCACCACTCAACGGCAAAAAATATTTTAACAAAATTTTTAATTAATTATTTAGAAAAATTAAAACAAAAAACAACAAACAACAACAAGAATTCAAGTAAAAAATAAAGTGTATTTGATTAACACTTTCATAAACAACAAAGGCCAACACAACGGATTCGCTCAAACAATTAAACAAACATATTTGCACAAACACATCACCTACACGCGCAAATACGCACACTAATCCAACAACAGCAACAACGATAACAGATAAACCAAAAACACAAAAAAAAGCAAAATAAACAGCAAAAATATTTCAATGGTTTTCGATTGTTTGTTTTCATTTTACAGCAGCGGAAGAAGGAAATGAAATTGAAATGTCGACTTGTCGAGGAAAAACACACATAAGCAGCCACCACATTCATACACACATTTATACGCACCCACACACACACACACGCTAACACACCGAAAAGCTTTGTAGAATGATATTTAAATTTAAGCGCCAAATTTTATTTTTGTTTTATTTTATTCGTATTTTATTTTATAAAAAAAATTAATTACCTTTTAATTTAATTTTTTTTTAATTTTTATTTTTATTTTAGTTTTTAAATTATTTTTAAATTTAATTTTTTTTTTTCAAAAATTTTTTTTTATAATTTCACCAGACTATCTAGTTAATGTGTGTGTTTATTTGTTTTCAAGATAATAATTTTTTTTGTTGCTTTTATTTTTTATTTAAAAAAATTTGTTTTTCTTTTTTTGGCTGACCAAAATACCGCGTCAAAAACGTAAATAAAATTGTTTTGAAAAATAAAAAATGAAAAGCACAGAGTGAGTGTAAAAGAAAATAAATGTTGCGACACAACGATAACGACGAGCCGACAACGGACAAACACCGTAAAACACTGCCAAACCTTTGGAAATCGATTTGTAACTAAAAAAATGCTCGCAATTGAAATTGTGAATTTCTCATAAACATTGTTTTTTTTTTATTTACGTTGTCTTCTGCTTCTTCTTGCTTTTAGCTTGCTTTGTTTGTATTTCTCGTTCTTGGCAGAGCGGCTGCTAAACGCCTTTGCGCAACGGCGCTGCTTTGGGGGGTATGACTGACAAAAAGAGAAAAACAACAAAAACAAAAAATGAAAACATTGGCTTTTAAGTTCATGTCTGCTGTGTTGATGTTTTGTTTTTATTTCTTGTTTTGGTTTTTATACCACACAAAGCAGTGATATGTCTGTACATACATATGTATGTATGGATGTATGTGCATACTGATAAAAACAAATTTGTTGTTATTGTTTATGTTAATGTAGAGTACATGATAGTGCAGCATGAGAGAATGTACCCCCCCCAAAATTACTCTCATCATTGTTAATAATATCTCTCATTATCTTTGTTTTCATTTTGTTTGTTCAAGAGTAAACCAAAAATCATGATGATGAGCTTTATGTTAGGGATTTTTGTTTTTTTTTTTTTTTTTTGTTATTTTTGCAATAGTTGCTGTTGTTATTTTCTTATGAAAAAAGTATGACTGTATGTCAAACAGGTTCGTTTAGTTCGTTTAGTGTGTTTTGTCGTGTTTGTCGAAGTTGTAATGAATCATCGTCGTCATCAGCACTCATCATTGTATTTATTTATGATTCGTTAGAATGATGTTTCTGTTTTGTTTTGTTTTGTTTTGTTTAGTTTTGGCCGATTCTTTGTTATTGTACTCCACTCACACTCATACTCTTGCTCTTCCTCTCCCCTTAATGCATTGGAGTCATTAACGTTGTGCTGTCGTTGTCGTTATTATTATTGTTGTTGTTCGTATAGCTTTGTGTGCTTAAAAATGTACAAATAAAATGTAAACAACTTCATGCACAAGTACAAAAAAAAAACGAAACGAAACGAAACGAAAAAAACAATAAAGTAAAGAAAGAAATAAAAAACAACTCAACTAAATAACATCAAAACAACTTTACAGTGGCATAGAATAGAGATTTTTAAACAGGGATCGGTTTGTTAGTAAAGTACATACATATGAGGTTTTTTCATTGAATTTGCGTAAATAAAATTAAGTTAATGAAATAAAATAATAGAAATTAAATAAAATTAATTATTGAAACTTAATAATTAATTATTAAACAGAACAATATTCTTATTAGACAATAGTCGCTCTTCGTTTTGCGTTTTCTTTTGCTCTGTTAGGGATAATAAAGACAATAAATTTTTTTGAGTATAAAAAATATTTCGCAACATGTGTGAAAAAAAACTGCTAAGCAACCTTTACAATGAATAGACTAATGAACGAAAAAACGCTTGTAAATTATTGATTTTTATTATTTGACTTCGTGTTTCGTGAGAAATGTGTCTCGGAAACCGAAAAACGAAAAATTATTTTACATCAGCAAAGTTTATGATTGACTCAAAGGATACGGAACAAACAAGATTGCTGAATTTAGTGCAAAAAGCAGCCAGAGACAGTTTAAAATCTGGCAATGCACTTTAAAACATGCACTGAGTAGTGAGGAACTTTTTATGGCATTTTTATTTTACTCTCAGGGTTTTTGCTAAAAATTTACAGCGTTGAAGTTGCCGAAAAAATATTTTTTTAATATTTCATTTCGTTAGCGATGTCTGAACTGGCGTTTGAACCATGAACAGCCAACGCACTACCTACTAGACTACGGGAACTTTTTTTTGTAACGAATAGTAAGAGACTGGATTGGCACATGATTTCATCATCTCATATTGACATTTCAAATGCTAGACTGTCGATATTATGAAATTATTAAATGGCTAACCTTATACATATTTAAGCATCTCCAAATGCGTTTATTTTTCAACATTTTGCCCAATAATTGATTTAAAAAAAAACAATTTTTTTCTTCCATATTGTCGTGCAATGCACTTAACAAGTCCCACTGTCCACTAATAATGCCTCCTTAAGTTTATTGCATGATTTTTGCCTCCACCACAATCTTCAAAACAAACCCATACACGCACACACACACACCCATACACAGTGACACGCACATACTAGTTGTTTTTGTTTTTCTCTGTTTTTTTTTTTATCAACTCCACGAATATTTACAACCAAAACAAACCAACCAAACCAAAATAAAACAACAACAACAAGAACTACAACAATAAAATATTGCATGAAAATTAAAATTATCCCCAATACAGAAAAAAAAAACATTCAAAACAAACAACAACACCCAACAACAAAAAAAAAACAACAAGTTGAGGTAAAATTCCACAAGACAATGACTGGCTGGCTCTGGCTCATCATCATAATCATCATCATCATCAAGCAACCAACCAACCAACCAACCATACACTCATTACATAGAGAGTGGAAGAGAATTTTGTAAGGAACAGCAGCAGCAGCATTATAATAAAATAAAGAGAGAGCGAGCAGAGCTCTGTTTATGCTGCCTTAGCAGCAGCAAAGAAAGCCTACGTTAACTGAGCGGCTGCCGCAATATGTTATAATCAACATGAAAGAACATCATGATTAAGTTTAATTGTGAAATTTATTTTTTATACTCCATTTTTATTATTGTTATGGTTGTTGTTGTTGTTGTTGCTATTTATTTATTTTTCATATTTGTTTTGTTTGGGTTTTTGTTTACATTTCTTTCCTGGAATCAAAAGAAAAACAAAAACTAAATAAACAACAAAACAGTTTCGTTTTTTTCTTCTTTGCTTTAGAAAACAACAGCAACAACAACAGCAACTGTAATAGTAATAATAATAAACAAGTTTAAAATTAAACACAAAAAAGCAGCGAGTATTTGCAAAAAGTTTTAATCTTATTGGAGAAGAGAAAAACAAACAAAAAATGAGCATAAAAAACAACAACAGCATGCATGCTAATGAAGAAAAACAATAAAAAACAACTTGTTGTTATTATTTCTAAACTCACACTCTCTCTCTTCCTCTCTCTCTTAACAAACAAGATAAATTCAATCACTCTCTCGTTCTTTCTCTCATGGTCTCCATCAACATCATCTCTATTATGATTAACGTAAATATCAGCACTCGTAACAACATACAACAATAATAGTAAAGAGGGGCAGCAGCATTATTTTCTGTTTTAATATTGTTTGTAGTAAACAAAAAACAGCAACAACAATGGCCATACCATACATTACTTACAGTCATACCGTCCAACTGTCAAACCTACTAACTAACCAACCAACCAACCAACTAACGAACCAGCCAACCGAACCAAACCAAACCAAACCAAACAAAACAAAACAATCATCAGCCACATCCAGCAGTTCAGCCACTTACTATTAAATTCCCCCACATACTTACATTTACACTTACTCACACACACACACACACTCACACTCGCACTCATACTCTTACTCACATTACGTCGACGTATGTTTCTGTTTATTTTTTTTCATGTTCAGTTTTTTTTTTTGCAATTTGTTTTGCTGCTGTTGTTGTGTATTTTGGAAACAAACAAATAAGACGTAAAAGGGAATTGCAGAAAAATACACAAACAACCTGCAGTGGCGTATGCAAAAATCAAATGCAAAATAAAGGGGGAATATAAGCTTATGCAGTTGAGAAGGATTTGAAGTAAAAAAAGCAACTATAAATGGAATTTTTCTGTGCTTTACACTGTGTTACAGCCGTAACTATGTGCGGAAAGGTTAATTGTTGAAAATGTTGTTAAAACTATGAGAAATCGGGTCCCTGTATGCACTGTCCTTGTACAAAACAATTTGGATTGGCAATCCCTCAGATATTTAGTGTTGTTTCTCAACAAAACTGTAAAGCGTAGAAGTTGCCGTAGTCTAATAGGTATTGCATTTGCATATGGGAGACTGATGTTCAAACCCCAGCTCCGACATCTCGAATAAAGCGAAATACGAAAGAGCCGATTTAAACTGTAGGCTCCCAGGTTAATGGGTTAAATTGACGCACACCATATGGTTAGCTTGAACGTAATCCTGACCAAAAGGATTGTAATGGACAAACGACGACAGCCGACAAACGTAAATGGTCGATAAGCCGGTGGAAATAGTGGTCAGAAAGGGTTTATTGCGGGATTAGTGGTTTCATTGCGTTAGTCTTCTATTATAAGCTGAAAAAGCGGTCATATTTCAGACCAAAACAATCAATAATTGCTTTGATTACAGGCCAATACCCATCGCGTTTCATCTTCATCTTACTCTGTTTGCTGCTGTCCATTCCACGTAAGGCGGCACGGTGCTAGATCTTGCAGTTTCAAGCATTTCTAAGGGTCTTGCTGTTGCCTCCATGTAATTCTTCTTCTTTTTGAACAGATTTCACTCATGATATTATGCCAGTAAGATGCTGAACCGTTGAGTTGATAGAGGTTATCCTTGTTTTACTCCAGCATCGCTAATAAATTGCTTCAGCGATGCTTCTGTTGTGAAGAATTATGTGTTCTGGATCCTAGTTTACAATGGAACATAGCAATACTATCACACATTTGATTTAGATGAGACTGGCTCGTCAAACAGAATCAGCTAGACAGGGGAAATATGATCACCATTTGCACGATGAAGTAGGCAGTTGAGCTTACATGAAGCAGTGCCTCCATACCTTTTATAAAGCCAGAGTGGGAGTTGAAAGAGATGTTTGGGTGACTATAGTTGACGAAAGGAAAACATAGAGATGTTGATTGATAATTTAAGCAACAGGGTTTTAGTGCTGATGCTTTCGAACAAAATTTTCTTCAACAAGACAGTGCCATGAGCGGCACAACACGATCGATGTTCGCTTCATTGCCAAAGAAGTTTCCAGGAAGAGTAATTTCACGTTTTGACAACGTTAGCTGGCCACCAAAATTATTAAATTATGATCTATTAAACTTTTACGATGGATTTATTATGTCCAAGGGGGTTAATCCTCTAGCGTTGGAGCATTTTAAAACCAACATTCGTCCAGTTATCGCCGAAATTACATCCGAAATGTGGGAAAATTGGTCAAACACTATTGCAATAAGATTGACTGCCATATTCTGTTTCGTATACAATGTAGTTTACAAACAAATCTAAACAAAATTAAGAAAAAGTACGTTTTATAATATCCCGTTATTGAGAACCATTGGGTCGCGACAATTAAATGAAACGTAATATAAACGAGTGATCAAAACCAAAGAATATGGATATAAAGAATACGCATCATGTAGAAGTAAAATTTCTTATGGCGGGTCGTAACATTACGACCCGCTCTCACCAAATTTTCTTTAAAAATCATTTCTTGATGAGGGGGGAGGAAGTCAGAAGGAAAATAAACATAAACAAAAAGCGTAACAATGTGTTGCTCTCATCGTATGTATGTACATGTGTATGTATTCTTGTGTTTTTTCATTTAGCTGTCGATCAGACTGCGACAAGAATACATGTGTGGCGGATGCTCTATCATTTTATTTCAGAATAACACTCGAAGAATATTTTGTGTTAAAAATGTTCTATGTCACTAGCTGGGCGTATTTCATTTTTTATTTTGTCCCATAGTATATATTTTTTAAATGCTTTGGAATGCTCGTTTTTTTTTTTCTTTTAATAAAAAATGTTTTTTTTATTCTTTTTATTTTTATTTAGCTTAAAAACATGGCCTAATTTTTAAGCCAAAGATGGATAGCTTCATGTTCTTTTAATAATAAAAACCGGATTTTTTATTTTATTTTTATTTATCCAAAATTATTAAGCCAAAGATAGACAGCTTTACATATGTATGTTGATGAAATGAAAATAAAAATGGCGTATATTACTAACACTTTTATATGGCTGTAAATAAATAAATTCTCTCAACTTATTTTCTCTCTCTCACTCACTAATCCATAACCATAGGCATGTGTTAACCTAGAGGAAAATTGTTAGTAATAATGTCAAGTCTACTTATTGACCCAATGATATGTATATGTGATCGGAAAATATAGAAAAATTGTACTGCACTAAATCCCTTAAGACACCGTATTTAACTTGGCAAGTATTCTTCCAAAAATCGAAATCATTTCTCATTGATATTAGTGAATACTACTGTGATATTTCTTTGGGTGTATCATTGAAGTCTGAAAAAAGCGACATGAACCTTCTTCTTTAAAAACTGACAAGATTTTTACGCTCTTTTTAACGAACATTCTTGATGTTCGCGTCCTATGTGTGTAAAAAGCCGAAGATGTTCTTCTCCTGAGGGACATTGGTGCCGACGTCTGTTTTTAACACCAGAAAATAAATAAAAAGTGCTCAAACAACAAAAACGCACGATGAGAACAATGCATTGTTACGCTCTTGGTTTCTGTAACCTTCCCTTCTATCTTTCCCCCCGCGTCCTGAAATATTTTTGAAAAATATTCCAAAATATGTTAAAATGCACATTCTTTATACTTTATTTTCTTTGATGAAACGTAATATAAACGAGTGATCAAAACTAATACAAGTTTTTATTACTCCTCATAAAAAATCAAACTAAAGAGAGAGAGAGTAATAAAAATCTCACTTTCTCACTCTCTCTCTCTCTCTCTCTCTCTCTCTCTCTCGGTCTCTATAACTTCAATTAAAACTGCGTCGGGAATTTATAATTTACTGTGGATACAAACCACTTATCCATTGCAACTGATTTTAATTAAATTTTAAAACGACTTTCATTTACTCTTTTCAACACACTTTTAAAGATTAGACATACACACGCACAATGATTGAAAATCATTCCTCTAAACCCGCAAACATTTGTTAAACAATTAAAATTCAAAAATAAAAAGCAGAACTTCATATTCGTCATCATTAAAAACATTCAAATCATCATTAAAACATTTTTATTTTGGTTTTAAAGGGGATTTTTTTTTTTGCTTATTTAAAGTTGTTATTGTTTTTCCCGTTTTATAATTGCCAGTTTGTTTACAATTTTTCGTTGGTACTCACTCCTTAACTCACACTTACTTACTATGTGTGTGTGTGTGCCAACCTGTTAGCCTCTCATTATGTTACTGTAATAACTCTCACCACTCTCTTCCATTGTTTTGTGTTGTTTTGTTTTGCTGGTAATATTTTGATCAAAAATGTCCGTGTTAATAGTACTGACTGCAGCACATTAATTCACTTACTCATGCACCCACACACACACAGGCACACACTCGCACACTCTTCAATTAACTCCTTGTGCCAGGGATTGCAGCAAAACAAAAACAATATAATTGGGAGTAAACGTTAAGAGAGCAGAGAGTGTATGCAAGTAAAATATGTATGGAGTGGTACGGTATTGTTTTGTTAATCATGTTGAAGCATGCAAAAAACAAAAACAAAATAAAAACTATTCTTCTGTTGTTGTTGTTGTTTAGGTTTTATTTGTTTTATTTTTTTTCTTAAATATTTTCCATAACATTTTATTTATTTTTCGAGGTAAAAAACATGATGATTTTTTATGATTTTTAAAGGGATGTTAGGTTAGAGCCGAGCTTACTTACTACATACCTTAACGGCGTTCACAATATTGTGAAGGAAAACCTAGTGGCGCTTATAGTTTTGAGGTGTACAATGTGTATTGTTTAAATGTGTGTGTGTGTTAGTATTTCTTTTGCTCAATGATTGTTGGTTCGTTTGTTTACTTCTCTATAAAAGCCTTCGTCGTCGTCGTCGTCTTTACAATGACGAAGTAAACGACTATTGCCACTACAAATATCAAATATGCATGTGTGTGTGTGTGTGTGTACGTTGTTTATAAGCATCACAGAATGGCTTTGTTGTGTGTTAAAATTGTTATTGTTGTTGTATTTCATTTAATTTTTCTTTTGTTTTTGCTTTTATTTAAGCGCGCTCAGGCCAAAGTGCAATTTGTCGTAATTTCACGCGTTTGTTGATTTATTTTCTTATACGAGCGAATGTCTGTTATTGAGTTTTGCTAAATGGTGAGAGTATCTCCTCTCCTCTCTGTCTCACTCTCTCTCACTCATGTGGTAGTAGGAACAATTTTTTTATTACTGTTGTTTAGATGAGAAGTATTGTATGCCTGTTATTTGTTTTGCTTTTGCTATTTTGCTTCCTTCTCTGTTGTTGTTTTTGTTTTTTTATTTATTAAATTGCATTGTTTTTGTGGTATTTTATTTTGCATGTGTATGTGTGTGTATGCTTATGAAGAAAAACAAGTGCGTATTAGAATATTATTGAAATTGCACTGAAAAGGTTATTTATTTATACGTATGTATGTATATACTGACTAAATAAGTGCCGCCATATTTTATTTGCCATTGTGTTCGGTGTAGCCATATAACGAATAACGTATTAATCGATTACTTTAGTGCAAGGGGAGTTTATAAACAAAAAAAAAAAACTTTACCGAGGTTAATTTTAAGGCATAAATATTTATAATCAAATAACCGGTTAACCAACTCTAGGTGGAGTTAAAAATACTATTTCCGTAAAAGTTTAATTTTTGTTTAACATTTTTAGTTGGTTTCTTATATCTCATACAAAAGGTGTATTTTTGACATTCGTGACATGTGTAAAAGCCAAAAAATAAACAGTAATGTTTGCCATTTCACCATGAATAGGCTAACAAACGAATACACATACATACATACATAATTGGTCATTACAACCCTTCAGTCAGGATTACGACCAAGTTTCTCACACCACTTATGTTGTGTGTGTTAATTTTATACATGAGTGGCGGGACCTACAGTTTTAAAGTCGACTCCGAACGACAGATATTTGAGAAACTTTTCATGGCAATTTTATTTTACCCGCAGAGTTTTTGCCAGAAATCTACTGAGAGGAACTCGCCGAAGAAATACTTTTTGTATTTTATTTTGATGTCTGGCCTGGGGCTCGAACCCAGGCTTTTCGTCTAATAAGCCAACGCACTACCTACTAGACTACGGCGACTGCCGTACGTACGAATAACGTTTGTAAATCAGGTGGTTTTGTTGTTAAAATTCATGTTGTGCGAGAAATGTGGTTCTAAAAATATTTGAAATTACTTTTTCGAGAAACTTTCCATGCAACGTCTTATGGGAATCTTCATAATCTTTAATTGCGGGTTAAAAGAAGTCATTTAGCAACAATATTTGAAACGTCATTTTCTATTTCACAATGACAACTTTCGACTAAAATGTTTACCAAACAGTCACTTCGTTCGGTTACAATAGTTTTTTCACAATCAGTTCTGGGTTCTTTGTTGCAAATGAGGGCTTCATCGTTAAAGAATTTTTTGTTACAGAAATAAGCTCAAGTCGCTTTTAATCTGTTTTATTTGTCACACTTAAATACAGTTTCAACGGTATTCGATTCAATGATTCATAACGAGTCTGTTGATATTCACCATTGTTTAAAAAGGAATTAAAACGAACTTTATTCTTACGACTCAAGCCATTTTACTCTTTCTCGCTCACTCTCTCTCTCTCTCTCTCTGTGCTAGGCACACTTGCTTTCTTTTAACATAGTGACGATTACTTGCTTTCTTAACGGGATTGTTAAAAAATTCTTACAACACTAGATCAGGAAATAAATTTTAATTCTTATTTATTTTCTATTTCTTATGCGATTGTTGTTATTATTGGTTGATTACAAACACAACATATAGAAGAACAAACAAACATAAAAGCGGAAATGAAAAATAATCTGTACAGGTATTTTGTTTTCTTGTTTGCCACAATCATACAAAACAAAAAAAAAAATTAAAGACTGCAACTGCACAACCACAATAACATAAAATATAAGCAAATAATAATAACAACAACAAAGGAAATATGCACGCAAGCAAGCAAAATTCAAAACAAGTTCTCAATGTCAGTAGAATGATATCAGGAGAGTGAGAGAAAGAGAGAGAACATTACTCATAGAGCAAAAATTAAATGGGGGGTTACGCTCTTAAATTGCGAAATTTGTTTGGGGGCAAATAAATATGAAAACAAATGAGAAAAAAAACAAAAAGAAAAACAACAAAACAAAAATAAATACCAATTGCAGCTAAAATAACAGCAACTACAACAAACACAACAACAACAACAACAACAACAATGTGGAAAAACAATTGTAATGGCTAAATAAACAAAATGCGCGCGCTTGACAAATACGAAACCAAAGTTGGAAGAAGAAGCAGCAGCAGCAGAAAATAAATAGAACAACAAAAACAAACAAAAATGAAACAAAACAAAACAAAAATAAAATAAAACATGCAAAGCTTTACAAACATAAACACACACACACACACACACACACAGCCATACAAAGGCACATACAATTTAAAATTGTAAGTGGAGTGACGACTGCCTTGTACTCTTTCTTCCTCTCTCTCTTACCGCTCTAACTTTGTGTGTTGTTTGCCGACACGACGTTGAGATAAAACAAAGTTGCGAAACGAAAGTCGGTTTGTTTACATTTTTTTTTCTACTAAGAGTGCCTGCGTTAGTTTTTCTTCAATAGTACAGTGCATAGCATTAGGAAATTTACGTTGTATTTAAAAATTCCATATTTTTGATGGTGAAGAAAGAAAATAAATTTTTATAAAAGCATTGTAAAATACTGCACAATAATACTTATAATGAAAGTTAATATTTTTACAGCTCTATGACATCTTAAATAAAGTGTACAGTTAAAGCAAATCGTTTGACTGCACTTAAATTGTTTTTTTTTTAATTAATTGTTATAAAAGTTATTTTTATTTTTGTTTTTCTTTTAATTGATTAATTTTAGTAACCAAAACAATAACAATTATTTGTCTAACGGCCTTTTTTTTAATAATAAATAATCACTGATTTGTAAACATTCGTTTGACCGCAATAGTCAAAAAGTGCATTCATTTGTAATATTCAGTGTTTAAACAAATTAATTAAATATTAAACAAAAGTTAGTAAACTTTTGATATTTTTTTTATAAAATTATAAAAAAATTAGAGAAAAACGAAATAAACTGTTTAAAACAGACCCAGCAAAGTCATTAATTCACATCGAACTAAGCTTAAATGATAATCATTTTCACTAGCAGAGGGAAAGTAAGCTCCAACTTTTGTTGGTAACGTTTTAGATTGTTTTATTTAATTTTTTCAAACTTTTTTTTTTATGTATATGTTTTTAATTGTCTGAAAACTTTTTAAACGCACTGTATTTGAAGCGGAAGGACAAAGAAAAAACGAAGGCAACGTTAGAAAACGTTTTAAAAACAAACTCCTGAAGTAAAATAAATAGAAACATAAAAATAACAAAAAAATAGAAAAAAAAAACAAAACAAAAATAAATCCTAAAAAAATAAACATTTTTTGGAATACAATTTAAAAATAAATTTAAAAATAGCAAAGAATAAAAACTTAAATTAAAATTTTTACGAGAATTTTATTAAAAACAAAAATTAAAAGAAATTTAAAACACAATAAAGAAAATCTTTAAAAACTAACTGTTGCTTGAAAAAAAAACCGATTTCCAATTTTAATCAGTTTATTTTTAGATTTCGAACGTATTACTGTGTTAATTTTAAGCTAAAAAACACACACAATAAATTGTAAACGTTACACATTTTCAATTCAAATCAATTGCTTTACCAAAATAAAAACAAAAGAAATTAAAAATAAAACGTAAAAAATAAATTCATTTGCATTTATTTTTAACGATTACATGCAAAAGCCTAATGGCAACACTATTAGAACACCAAAACAGCATTTGCATTTACCGTTATGCGTTCAACTTACGTATGCCATGCGTTTATGTAGTCTTCATACTACACTCACTCACTCTTTGGCAGTCTCTGCACAATAATCAAAACAGAGAGTGTGTCAAGAAAAACAAAAACAAAACCATCAACCGAGCAGAGCAGAGCAAAGCTCAGCAGTGCAGTGCAGTTAGTGTCGCGTTCGGTACATTAGCCGAACAGTTGGCGTCGCTGACTGAAGGTCATTATACAGCGTTGTTGTTTTCAGTTTTGTTTTGCTCTTGCTTTGAAATGTTTTTGCGTAGTGTATTGTATTGTATTGTTTTGTTATTGAAAACGAAATAAATATAGAAAAGCACTCACACAACAGACACAATTGTGTACTCGTACACGTCGCCATAGTAGTAGTAGTAGTAGTAGGCAGTCGTAGTATTTCGTATTTCCATGTTTATTGTGGCTGGCAGTTGATGTGTCGTCTTTGAGTAGGAATAATAAGAAAAGCAAAAACAACGACACAACACAGCCCAACGGTATTGAATGATGTTAATGCTGATGACGTTGTTCTTATTATTGTCGTCGTTACGTTCAAGTGTTGTGCTGTAGTTGTTGTTGTTGTTGTTAATAATAAATTAACTTTCATTCGTTTTGTTTTCGTGTATTTTATTTTATAAAATTTTCTTTTGTTACTGTTGTTGTTGTTGTTGTTGTTTTGCGGTTTTTAGTTTAGTTTTTTTTGTTATTGTTGTTGGTTTACCCTGAGTAAACAAAACGTAAACAAGTCGCATTTAATTTGTGCATTTCTTCTCTTTACAGGTACCTAGAGTGCTAGAGTGTAGGCATGCTTGTGCACACTACGCCTTGCTGTACCCGTTTTACTCACAATAAATTATTTTTCTACTCACCCACACTGTTCTAGTGATGTTTTACGCGTAAACAAAAATATATCACCACCATATCACTCATACTCTACCATGTTTTTTTTACAATCTTTCTCTCTTTTTTTTGTATCATTATAAGGTATTAAAAACTTGCACTCTTGCTGTGGTTGTTGTTGTTTTAATTCTTTCCTAAAAGAACAATAAAGCAAAGGCAAGAAAGAAAAACCAAAACAAAACTAACGGTGCAATAGTGAAGAAAAACAATTCGCACCCGACGAATAGCTAACCGCGCCATGTATTATGAACTGCACTGATACGCAAGCAAGCAGTGCTAAGAGCTTCAATTCAATGTGAATGAAACGAAACAACAACACACAAACACACATACACACATACAAAAGAGAATATGCACGAAATTAAAAAATTGTACATCGTCAACGCAATGCAAATCAAAACAATATAAGACGACGCACAGACACAAACACACACACACACTCGTATATTTGCTACATAACTTTGTTATTGTCCACATTTGAAGATCTCTTAAAATGTTACACAGTGGGTTTGAATAGAAAAAATGAACATATTTTTTGTGTTAAAAGGAAAAAAATTATTAAAAATTAATTTTAAGATTTAGTCGCTTAGAGGTCGAAACAGTAATTGAAAATTACGAAAACTGAGATAGGGGTCGAAACAATAATAAGAAATTACGAAAACCACGATAGTTGTGAAAACAAATCACGATCCGTAGAACCTAAGAAATTTTTTACGCATGATATTAGAAAGTATTCTCGAAGAGATCAACCAAATTCCGAAAAAAGTCTGGGAAAGCGAGTGAAACTAATTGCAAAGTGTTTTGAGAATACCGGGACGTTAAGAACAATAACCAGGGTTGCGATAAACAATGATTTTACATACAGATTAGCTTGCAAGAAGCCTGACTGAATTCAAATACTGAAGTCGCCGTAGTAGAGTAAATAAAATCGCCATGGGAATGTTCCTCAAAAATCTGCCGTTCAGAGTCGACTTTAAACTGGAGGGCCCGTCACTCATGTATAAAATTAATATACACACCATATGTGGTGTGAGAAGCTAGGTGGCTGACTGAAGGGTTCTAATGACCAATTATGTATGTATGTATTGAGCCGGAGGTGGGAATCTTCGAAAGACACTTTTGTTCCAACAAAAGAGTGCACGATTCACCATCACTGGTGCCTACGTACTAAACCCACCCCCTACACACTTCAACCACTCTTCCCCCGCGGGACTGCCGTAAGGTATTACTTCGCGGAGGGCTGGTTAGCTTGAAAGCTTTATCACGTTAATTTAAATTTCGCCTCCGTTCCTCCAGTCTTCGGAGTTCTAGCATTACTTCAGCCATTCTCTGACTATATTGACTCCATAGAATCCTACAGTTCAACAGTTCTTCCATTAGCCGGTTTGGTCCTAAATTCGTTTCTCCCGGCCATCTAAATCTGGGACAGCATGTTAGAATATGCTCCGCATCTTCCTCCTCATCTACACAGTTTGGGCATATAGGGGAAGTGTCATGACCAAATCTGTGCAGGTACTTTCTGAAGCACCCATGACCAGTCAGAAACTGGGTCACGTAGTAGTTCAACTCGCAATGTCCGTTCTTCATCCAAAGGGTTACATCAGGGACAAGACGAACTGTCCATCTTCCCTTTAAACTGCTCTCCCATCGTGACTGCCATTTGTGCATGGAAGTCCTTCGTTCCTCCGCTTTTATAGCCGCTATTTGTCCCGGGTACACGAGACGGCGAAGGTATATCCTTCTCATCTCATCCGCCAATATATTTATTGGTATTGTCTTTGCCAATACCAAAACTGCTTCATCAGACACTGGTCCTGAAGCCACTTATTCGTCTAATCGCGCTTAAACGATACACCGAGGACAGTATCCTCCTCGTCGTCCCCACTGAGAGTGCCTCCGACCATATTGGTCAAGCATACAGCATTATCGACGTTACTACCGCCGAAATTATTCTCCTTTTAAATGGACCTGGTCTTCCAATATTTTGCATCATCCTCGCCAGTGCTCCCTGTGTTACAGATGCTTTTTCGCCGATGTATTTCACGTGCTCCTTGAAGTTCAACCTGTCGTCGATAATCACTCCCAAGTATTTTATCGCCCTCTTCGATTCGATCATTGTGCCTCCAACGATCACTTCCATCTTCTCCACTATCTTCTAAGTAAATTATGTATGTATGTATGTATGTATGTATGTATGTGAACACAAATACTGTAACAACATTAACCTGACTTATGTATAACTTGAAAAAGGTCCTTGAAAAAAATTGTTTTTCTGTTTATTTTATTATTTTAACTTGTTCCACTGTAACTTTAGAAATACTTCTGAGTAAATTATAGGCAGTCACAAATGACAGCTAAAGGCCTCAGACGATAAAGTACTTAAAGGGTAATGGAGGAAACTGGTTGTATTTCTTATAAACAATTTCATAAAATTATGTTCTAAAGAGTCTTGCTTCATAGAAATTTCATTAAATTAATTGATTTTTAATCGTTTGCTTCAATTAAAGTTGAATAATTAACAAATTAATTAATTTTATCATAAAAAATTTCCATCCATTACCACTGTGCCATAGCGTATGAAATTATAATAACAACACAAATAAAGAACCGTTGACAATTGTGTTTTAAAATTTACAAAATAACACCAGAACACAAGATCTTTTGATTTCAATTGAAAGCATACCAACAGAGAGCAAGCGAATGAGACTGAGAGAGTAGTGTTCTTCCTTATTTTTTTTTGCTATAAGTATACGGTTTTAAATACCACACACACACACACGGCACACTTACATAGCCCAACAGCAAAAAGAGTAAGAATAAATGAATGGGTAATGATTGGTGGTGGGTAGAGGTGTATGCAACTTTCATAAAGAGTAAAACTAGACTGTAAGCAAACGCACAATCGCACTCACACTCATGCATTTTGTGGATTTACTTTTATAACTCGAAACAATAAGAAAAAATATGTTAATGATGGCTGTATGCTGTGTGCAGTGCGGTGCGGTGCTTTTGTTGTTTGTTTCATTTTGTATGGTGATGTTATTTTTGTTTTTGGTTTTGTTTTTACAGTTTTTTGCAATTGACGTATGGAAACATGGCGCTTTACGTACGTACATACTGTGTATATTTACAAATGTTTTGTTGTTGATTCTTTTATTTTTTTTTCTTTGTAGTTAAAGGTTGCTTTCTTACTAACTGCTGTTAATCATTATGATATTTTTTGTTGTTGTTAACGTCTGTATGTGTTTATGTATGCGGTTTTGTGTTATTTTCTTCAAGTTTCTTGTGTGTGTTTGGCGTGATGCGCGATGAAGAAACTGTTATGAATTTTCAATATGTATGAAAGTGGGAGTCTGTGTGTGCTTTATTTTTGCTGTTGTTTTTGATGCTGTTGATGTTTGATATTTTGTTGTTGTTTTTTTTTTTTGCTTTCTTTCTTTGCCAGAATATGGTGTGTTTTTGAAAAGAAGTCCAGTTAGTCAACTGCATACATTGGAATAAACAGTTGGGTCCTTGTTTATTAAGCTTTTGTTTTGAATTTTTCATTGCAGCGAAATAGGTAGTATTTTTGTTTTGTTGCAGGTTAAATTATTGTGTAATATTATGGGGGGAGATGGCCTTTAGAATTTTTGTTTCTTATTAAATTTTGTTTTATTAATAAAGTGTTTTTTTATAAATTAATTAAAAGACTTTGTTTTTTGCAGTTTTTAATGAAAGAAAAATACCATTGAACTGCATAAAAATAGTGATTTCCCCTCGCAGGGTATCTGTGGTCATCATAATCGTCTTACCAAGCAAGCAATTGGTAAGATTGTAAAGAAATCTAAAGAAACTGGAAGTTTTACACAGCAGCACTGTTTATAATCACAATGTCCGCACTGCCAAAAATCTCACTTTTGTTAGATAGAGTGTGACCAAAGAAAATAAAGTATAAAGAATGTGCATTTTAACATATTTTGGAATATTTTTCATAAATATTTCATGACGCGGGGGGAAAGACAGACGGGAAGGATATAGGAACCAAGAGCGTAACAATGCGTTGTTCTCATCGTGCGTTTTTGTTGTTTGACCACTTTTTTATTTATTTTTCTGGTGTTAAAAACAGACGTCGGCACCAATGTCCCTCAGGGGAAGAACATCTTCGGCTTCTTACACACATAGGACACGAACATCAAGAATGTTCGTTAAAAAGAGCGTAAAAATCTTGTCAGTTTTTAAAGAAGAACGTTCATGTCGCTTTTTTCAGACTTCAATGACACACCCAAAGAAATATCACAGTAGTATTCACAAATATCAATGAGAAATGATTTCGATTTTTGGAAGAATACTTGCCAAGTTAAATACGGTGTCTTTAGGGATTTAGTGCAGTACAATTTTTCTATATTTTCCGATCACATACACATATCATTGGGCTAATAAGTAGACTTGAAATTATTACTAACAATTTTCCTCTAGGTCAACACATGCCTTTGGTTATGGATTAGTGACTGAGAGAGAGAAAATAAGTTGAGAGAATTTATTTATTTACAGCCATAGAAAAGTGTTAGTAGTATACTCTATTTTTATTTTCATTTCATCAACATACATATGTAAAGCTGTCTATCTTTGGCTTAATAATTTCAGATAAATAAAAATAAAATAAAAAATCCGGTTTTTATTAAAAGAACATAAAGCTATCCATCTTTGGCTTAAAAGTTAGGCCATGTTTTTTAGATAAATAAAAATAAAAAGAATAAAAAACCATTTGTTACTAAAAGAAAAAAACGAGCATTCCAAAAGCATTTAAAAAAATATACTATGGGACAAAATAAAAAATAAAATACGCCCAGCTAATGATATAGAACATTTTTAACACAAAATATTCTTCGAGTGTTATTCTGTAATAAAATGCTAAAACATCCGCAAAACATGTATTCTTGTCGCAGTCTGATCGACAATTAAATCAAAAAACACAAGCTAACATACACATGTACGTACATACGTACGATGAGAGCAACACATTGTTACGCTTTTTGTTTGTGTTTATTTTCCTTCTGTCTTCCTCCCCACTCATCAGGAAATTATTTTTAAAAAGATTTTGGTGAGAGCGGGTCGTAATGTTACGACCCGCCATAAGAAATTTTACTTCTACGTGATGGTGTGACGTATAAACCGAATATGTCGCTTTTATTGTCATTCTTAGCAATTAGAACTGTTTTATTACTTATGATAATCCATTAAATTCAATTTACATAATAATTAAAGTCGGCTGAGCATTCACAACGCCGTAGACATACTTTAATCAAATGCTAGAACAATAGGCTTTCAATGCGAATTTTTTTAACAAAATTTTCTTTGGCATTGAAGCTCATTTGTCACTCGGTGATTGTGTCAATAAATAAATTTATCACTTATAGGGCTCGTAGAACCCCGAAGTGATTGTAAAAAGCCATTGCATGCGATAAAAGGTATCTCTTTGCTTTACATTAAGTCTAAAGGCGCCATTGGGTTGTATTTTTTGGAAAATAACCATGAAAAAATCATTACCGTTAGTACAAAGTGTAATAACTTACCTTTTTTTGGCTTACGATTGAAAGTTATGAACTAGATGGCATGTGGATACAAAGAGACAATGTCACGAGCCCTGAAATATTATAGATTTTGGTTTTATGGCATGATAAGTTTCCTGAAATAATTCTTTCTTATTTTGGCAGTATCAATTTGTCATCAAGGTTATGCCAGTTCACGGGGAATACGTTGAAAAGCTGGACTGTGGGCATCATGCCTTAACGATGGGGCGTTTGAAAACCAACATTCGCCGAGATACCGCCAAAAAGGTCAACTGTTGAGGTCAAATTAAAAAATCTGACGACCTTAAACTGTAAGTTCGACCGTTTATAGATAAAAAATTTATACCCACATAGCTTAAGTGGTATGAGGAGCTAGGTTGTAATCTTGAATAATAGCAAAGAATATGGATATAAAGAATACGCATCATGTAGAAGAAAAATTTCTTATGGCGGGTCGTAACATTACGACCCGCTCTCACCAAAATCATTTTTAAAAATCATTTCTTGATGAGGGGGGATGAAGACAGAAGGAAAATGAACACAAACAAAGAGCGTAACAATGTGTTGCTCTCATCGCACGTATGTACGTACATGTGTATGTTAGCTTGTGTTTTTTGATTTAATTGTCGATCAGACTGCGACAAGAATACATGTTTTGCGGATGTTTTAGCATTTTATTACAGAATAACACTCGAAGAATATTTTGTGTTAAAAATGTTCTATATCATTAGCTGGGCGTATTTTATTTTGTCCCATAGTATATATATAAATGCTTTGGAATGCTCGTTTTTTTTTTCTTTTAATTAAAAATGGTTTTTTATTCTTTTTATTTTTAAGCCAAAGATGGATAGCTTTATGTTCTTTTAATAATAAAATCGATTTTTTATTTTATTTTTATTTATCCAAAATTATTAAGCCTAAGATAGACAGCTTTACATATGTATGTTGATGAAATGAAAATAAAAATAGAGTATACTACTAACAATTTTATATGGCTGTAATTAAATAAATTCTCTCAACTTATTTTCTCTCTCTCTCACTCACTAATCCATAACCATAGGCATGTGTTAACCTAGAGGAAAATTGTTAGTAATAATGTCAAGTCTACTTATTAACCCAATGATATGTATATGTGATTGGAAAACATAGAAAAATTGTACTGCACTAAGACAATAAGACACCGTATTTAACTTGGCAAGTATTCTTCTAAAAAACGAAATCATTTCTCATTGATATTAGTGAATACTTCCTACTGTGATATCTCTTTGGGTGTATCATTGAAGTCTGAAAAAAGCGACATGAACCTTCTTCTTTAAAAGCTGACAAGATTTTTACGCTCTTTTTAACGAACATCAAGAATGTTCGTGTCCTATGTGTGTAAAAAGCCGAAGATGTTCTTCCCCTGAGGGACATTGGTGCCGACACCAGAAAAATAAATAAAAAAGTGGTCAAACAACAAAAACGCACGATGAGAACAACGCATTGTTACGCTCTTGGTTTCAGTATCCTTCCCTTCTATTCCTTCCTTCCGCGTCTTGAAATATTTTTGAAAAATATACCAAAATATGTTAAAATGCACATTCTTTATACTTTATTTTCTTTGATAATAGTTTGTGATGACCAATTAAGTAAAAAGTTTCATTCGGAAGCGATACCAAAAAACAAACTGTGATACTCACGGTGTAATTAATATTTATTGGATGGGAAAACCTTCCAAGTCCACCCCACCAATGTCACAAAAATAACGGCATTTTTAATTGAAAATTTACTGTGAATATTAACGCAAGATCATTGTACTTTGTACAGAATAAATCAGCAAACATGTACGTAAGTACATGTGTATACATGTGTGTGTTTATATAGACTTAAAAATTATGGGCCATAATCATAGTCATAAAAAAAGTATACTTTAAGTATCATTTATTAAAATGTCTACTTTTCAGCTACTATAGACGATGAAAAACTTACTTTTTCCGCTAAAGTCAGTTTTATACTTAAAACAAGCTGAAGTTGTTTTTAACAAAGTTAACATCATTTTAAATCTATCAGCTGTTTGTCATTTATCAAAAGTTACAAAATCAAAACAAACCAAAAACAAAAGTGTTATGAATTGTGTTAAATTTTTTATAAATATTTTATTATATATTACATTATTATTACATTCTATATTTTATTTTATTATTTTTTTATAAATTATGTTCGCTGGTGCTCCAGTTTGCCTCTCGCTTCCTTTTCTTTGGGTCCTGTTGACAATTTATAAATCAATCATACATAAGTATGTAAATCTCCATAAATGTAAGAACATTAGATCTATGTACATACTTTTTCTAAATTTTCCATTGAGATAATAGTTTATTTTCCCCGGATTAATTATATGCAATTTTTCTTTTTTTTTCAAAATAACAATTTATGTTTTGTTTATTTTTTGGCGCTTTTATTGCATCAGCTGTGCAGAGATGCCACTTATACAATATTTATACCAGTTTGTATGCAAAATTTCAAACAATATACTAATCACCCACTTAAAGCTGATTCAACTTAAAACTATTATTAATTTTCACTATAGTTAAGAAACAGTTAGTAACAGGTTTAAATATTAAAGTTGTTTTTAAAAAGAACCGACTTTAGTGTTTGACTATGATTATGGGCCTATATTTTTAGAATATTTTTCAAAACACTTGATGTTCCATCGCAAATAACTGTTTGTCTGGCTAAAAATATTTTCATTTTGCAAGCGTGCCTAATGGCATGCCAGGGCTTAAAATAACAATTTAAAACAAAATAACAAGAAAAAAAATAAGAAAAGAAAACAAAAACAAATAAAAACACACACACCTTGAATTAACTGTTGTTTTAATTTCATAAGAAAATTAAATTGAAAAAAAGAATGCTTGTCAGTCTGTTTAAATTCTTTTTTTATTTTTTTTATTTTTCATGTGCTTGTTTAGATCACACGATTTATTTTTAAAATACGAACGAAATCACGAGTTTTTGTTCTTGTTGCACACAACAAACGTCATTAGTTATCTGCGAAGTGTGCTAAATATGGTTTGTATACGAAATACACACACACATACGCACAGGCAACCATTCAGAGTAAACAAAATAAACAGCCGGCCATATTTAACTAACGGAAATGCCGATATAGTGAGAGAGCACTAGAGAGCGGGAGAAATGTAAACAAATTTAAAAGCAAAAAACCAACGTAGATTATTAGCCTGTGTTTACAAATACATGTTGAGGAATACAAAAATAATGTTAAAGAGAGAGAGAGAGAGAGGCAGACTGTGTTTGGATTGCTTTTACAGTTCTTTCTTGTAAGTAAAATAGTTCGTTTTTCTGGTGCTCTCTTGTTTTCTCTCGATTTTTTTTTTAGTTTCACCTTCAGGAAGCGGAAATATTTCGAATTGCCAATAAATTCAAGTGCGTTTTCAATTGTAAATTATTTTCGTATTTTTCTGTTGTTGTTGTTGTTGTTATTAGAAAAACAAAACATTTATTTTTAATTAATTAAACAATTAGAACATGTGTTTTGATTAGTTTGTTATTGCCGCTGAATTTGAATTTCATTTCAAAATAATTTTGTTTTGTTTGGTATTTTTGTTTGTTTGTTTGTTTTAATAAAAATTACATTTTTAATTGTTCTTTAAGGTTAATTAAATGCGGTTTTAAATCAAAAATAAGAGCGTGTATGTTTGAAAACATTTTAAATACAAAATTTAATGACTTTTAAACGGCTTTTGATAATGATTAATCCTGGACGGTTACTTTTCGTACTCTTTATCATAAAGGGTGTTTTTTACAGAGGTATAGAACTTTAAGTTGCAATAAAACAACGATTCGATTGACATGAATTTTATTTATCCGAAAGATAATCTTGTGGCATTACATTTTAAATATGATTTCTGGCATATGACTGCCACGGCTGGCGCGGATGTAGTCCAATCTGGACGTCCAATTTTCGATAACTTTTCTCCAACATTTGTGGCCGTATATCGGCAATAATACGGCGAATGTTGTCTTCCAAATGGTCAAACGTTTGTGGCTTTACCGCATAGACCAATGACTTTACATAGCCCCACAGAAAGTAGTCTAGCGGTGTTAAATCACAAGATCTTGGAGGCCAATTCACAGGTCCAAAACGTGAAATTAGGCGGTCACCAAACGTGTCTTTCAATAAATCTATTGTGGCACGAGCTGTGTGACATGTTGCGCCGTCTTGTTGAAACCACATCTCCTGGACATCATGGTTATTCAATTCAGGAATGCAAAAGTTAGTAATCATGGCTCTATACCGATCACCATTGACTGTAACGTTCTGACCACCATCGTTTTTGAAAAAGTACGGACCAATGATTCCACCAGCCCATAAAGCGCACCAAACAGTCAGTTTTTCTGGATGTAAACGGTGTTTCCACATACACTTGAGGATTACCTTCACTCCAAATGCGGCAGTTTTGTTTGTTGACGTAGCCATTCAACCAGAAGTGCGCTTCATCGCTAAACAAAATTCGCTTATGAAAATCGGGAACAACGGTAATCTCGTTTTGGGCCCATTCGACTAATCTACGCCTTACTTGATGATCGTTTGGCTTCAAATCTTGCACGAGTTGGATTTTGTAAGCACGCAAACCAAGATCCTACCCCAAAATCTTCCATAAAGTGGATGGACACAGATCCAATTCCTGTGCTCGATGGCGGATGGACTCATTCGGGTCTTCCTCAATGCTACGCTCTACAGCAGCAAAAGCTTCTTCTGTACGCACCGTACAGCGTCTCTGGGGATGCGAGTTATCAATAAGAGTAAACGTGGTGCGAAAACGTTCCATGGTTAATCGAATTAACTGCTCTGATGGACGATTTTGTCGACGATAAAATGGACGTAGTGCGCGATACGTTTTACGCACAGAACCATTATTTTCGAAATAAAATTGCACTATTTGCAAGCGTTGTTCAGACGTGAGTCTATTGTTGATGAATTGCCAAACCAAACTGAGAATAAATCACTTGACAGCTGTTAAATCGGTCGCCATCTTGAAAAGTAGTGCCAACTTAAAGTTCTATACCTCTATAAAAAAACACCCTTTATATACATAAATAATAAATAATTGGCCTTTACAACCCTTCAGTCAGGATTACGTCCGAGCTTCTCACACCACTCATGTTGTGTGTGTTAATTTTACACATGAGTGGCGGGACCTACAGTTTAAAGTCGATTCCGAACGACAGATTTTTGAGAAACTTTTCATGGCAATTTTATTTACTCGCAGAGTTTTTACCAGAAATCTACTGAGAGGAAGTTGCCGAAGAAATAGTTTTTCATATTTTCGTTTTGATGTCTGACCTGGGGTTTGAACCGTGGCCTTGCGTCTAGTAAGCCAACACACTACCTACTAGATTACGGCGACTTCAAAGGAGTATATAGACCGATTAAGTAAATAATGAAAGAAGCCTCTATCCAGGGTCCTTACACAGATCTAGCTAACGGCCGAACATTTCCAGGGATGGTGTACGATAGTCTCCAATTCCTTCCCACCTTGCTGTAGTCTGACTGGGTTCTGTTTCCTATACATGTAAGAAACCAGTGACCAGTGTTCACGTTGAGTTTATTTAACTTCAGCAGCAAACTTGTGCCAGCACTGTCTACCATAGATAGTCATCGATTTCTAGTTACATGACAATCTAATCAGTCCTGCCCGGTGCTGCTGGCGCCTTTTTCCCCTAAATCTGTCTGCTAATGTGGCTGTAGAAGTGGCAGGCCTAATTATTAAATCGCTCTGAGAAAGTAATCTCAACGTAGTCTTGTTTCCAGTTGTAGTTTACCATTCTAATATACCCTATAACCAAAGAATATGGATATAAAGAATACGCATCATGTAGAAGTAAAATTTCTTATGGCGGGTCGTAACATTACGACCCGCTCTCACTAAAATATTTTTAAAAATCATTTCTTGATGACGGGGGAGGAAGACAGACGGAAAATGAACACAAACAAAGAGCGTAACAATGTGTTGCTCTCATCATACGTATGTACATGTGGATGTATTCTTGTGTTTTTTGATTTAGTTGTCGATCAGACTGCGACAAGAATACATGTGCTGCGAATGCTTTATCATTTTATTTCAGAATAACACTCGAAGAATATTTTGTGTTAAAAATGTTCTATGTCATTAGCTGGGCGTATTTTATTTTTTATTTTGTCTCATAGTATAATTTTTTTTAAATGCTTTGGAATGCTCGTTTTTTTCTTTTAAATAAAAATTGTTTTTTTTATTCTAATTCTAATTTTATTCTTTATCTAAAAAACATGGTCTAATTTTTAAGCCAAATATGGATAGCTTTATGTTCATTTAATAATAAAATCGATGTTTTATTTTATTTTTATTTATCCAAAATTATTAAGCCAAAGATAGACAGCTTTACATATGTACGTTGATGAAATGAAAATAAAAATAGACTATATTACTAACAATTTTATATGGCTGTAATTAAATAAATTTTCTCAACTTATTTTCTCTCTCTCACTTACTAATCCATAACCAAAGGCATGTGTTAACCTAGAGGAAAATTGATAGTAATAATTTCAAGTCTACTTATTAACTCAATGATATGTATATGTGATCGGAAAATATAGAAAAATTGTACTGCACTAAGACACTAAGACACCGTATTTAACTTGGCAAGTATTCTTCTAAAAATCGAAATAATTTCTCATTGATATTAGTGAATACTACCTACTGTGATATTTCTTTGGGTGTATAATTGAAGTCTGAAAAAAGCGACATGAACCTTCTTCTTTAAAAGCTGATAAGATGTTTACGCTCTTTTTAACGAACATTCTTGATGTTCATGTCCTATGTGTGTAAAAAGCCGAAGATGTTCTTCCCCTGAGGGACATTGGTGCCGACGTCTGCTTTTAACACCAGAAAAATAAATAAAAACGAGATCAAACAACAAAAACGCACGATGAAAACAACGCATTGTTACGCTCTTGGTTTCTGTATCATTCCCTTCTATCTTTCCCCCCGCGTCATGAAATATTTTTGAAAAATATTCCAAAATATGTTAAAATGCACATTCTTTATACTTTATTTTCTTTGCCCTTTAACTTACTCAGCCAAAGAGAAATCTATATTGTTGTGCATTTGAGATGTCTCTGTTTTTTTGTTGTATTAAGAAATTGCTTATGTTTGCAATTGCAAGCTTAATATTGCAGTCATTTCATTTATTTATTTATTTTTTTTCATTGTTAAAAAAATATTTTCTGCATCAATTTCTATTGAACTGAGAGACAGCAAATATTGCCAGGCAACCAACTTGTCGTAGCCAATAATTAAAAATTGATTTCTCTGACGAATATTGTTTTCCAAAAAAAAAAAAAATACAACATCAATGGCAAAAAAACAAAAAATAAAATCAGTTTGTTAACCCTTATTAATAAACAACAACAACAGCAACAACAATGAAAAATAAAAACAGAAAGCATACCCAACCAATTCAAATAAGAGAGACTTATTTAAACAAAACTCAACAAATCTTTTGTTTGCAATTCATTTCTATACGAACAAATGAACGAACGAACGAACGAACGAACAGACCTATCAACACATTAAAATACTCTCTCTCGGGTTTTCAAATCTTCCAAAAGTCTTAAGCTTCTGCTGCAACACTGTCACTTGCACACACACACATACACATACATATGTATATTAATTTGTGTTTGTAGTTGTAAACAATTGCATCTTCACTTTTATTACGAACGAAATAAAACAAAAGGGAGTAAAACAAAAAAAGAAAAAAATTTGCAATAAAATCGTATTTCTTAATGTCTTCGTCTTAATCGTCAACAACAACAATATCATCATCATCGGGCTCTCCTTGTCATCATCATTATCTTAAAATCCTCCAAAATAAACAACAACAACCATGAGAAATTTTGTAAAATTTGCAGCAGCAGCAGCAGCATCGGCATCAATGAGTAGTAATAACAGTTGGCTTAAAGAAAAAGAGAGAGGGAGAGAGAGAGAGAGAGAGAGATAGAGTTGAGAGCAGTAAAACAAACAAAAGTTTTACAAAATTAACAACAAACTTATGATACCCTACAGCATGACTTAAAATAGTATTGGCTACACGTTCACATGACTCCTTTCTTTTAATTCTGGCTACCCTGTGAGCCATGAAACTCTCTTGTCACGTTTGCAAACTCTGTTTGAAGTGATACCTGCCAAATATCTAACAAACCATAGCTGATAAGGCTCAAGCAAGGTCACATTTAGTTGTACACTCAACATGTTAAAGAAGGGCGAGAGAGAGAGAGAGAAACTATTCTTCCTACATTCTCTTAAACACAACAGACTGTCTTTAGCCTTGCTGTAGCACATAGCATAACAAACCTTTTTAATTTCGCATTTAAATAAACAAACCCAGAGGAAAGATGAGAGAAAGAGAGAGAGAGAGAGAGAGTCACATACAAATAATATCCAGAGACAGAGAGCAAATGGTTTTGCTGTCGTTGTGTTTGATGACACACCAAAATACACAGAAAACAATACAAAAAAGAAAAAAAATTAAAAACCCCAACACAACACAGCACAATAAAACCAAATAAACAAATACAAACAAAACAAAACCATTTACGAAACGTAAATAAAAAGGAAAGCCCAGCGCAAAAGAGAGAAAGAGTAAGAGAAACAATGTAACTGTATTACAGTAAACAACATGGACTATTACAATAGCACAACTACGGGCACAAATGTATTGAATGCTTCTCATTGAAAATGCTTAAATGGGCTGTAAAAGAATGAAATCTTACTTCGTTAATATGTATTGAAGACTTTGCCGTATGCTTCAGGTGATTTATTAATACCGACAGAACTGTTCGTAATGTTATGTCCAAATTCGAGTCCACTCATGCAGTAAACAATTGCCCAACACCAGTACATCATCAAAATGCAACATCTGAGGAAAATATCATACCTAGCCTTGAAAATGTGGAGCGGAATCCGAACCAGTCGATTTTGCATTGTTCACAAGATTCAACAGACCCTGAAACTAAAGGTAGGAGTTTAAAAAACCGAGTGTGTTGGCTGAATAGGCTCTGGAAAATCATCGAAAAATCATCTTCAGCGATGAGGCCTCTTTCTGGATGAATAGCTATGCGAAGAAACAAAATTCTTGAATTTGGGACGACATGAGATCTCAGACTGTTCAAGAATTTAAAAAAAAACAATTTTTGGTGGGGACCATACTAGCACATAGCCTGATGATTACACTTTACAACTGGATGACCTGAACACTAACGACATGTGATCTCAACCTGACGCTACGTGTCACACACATCATACTTACTTACTTAATTGGCCATAACAACCCGTTTAACGGATTTCGGCCTGCCGCAACACATCCTTCCAGGCGCCTCTGCTTCGTGCGCGCCTACGCCAGTTTGTCACACCAATCGATGACAGGGCTTCCTCGATTTGGTCTTTCCAACGGATGCAAGGTCGTCCTCTTCGCCGACTTCCGCAGATTCCCGAATGAACTACCCGTCTCGCCGGAGCATCCTCCTCCATTCGAACGACATGGCCGAGCCAGCGCAGCCGCTGGATATTAATACGCTGTACAACGTCTACGTCGTTGAGGTGCTCATACAGCTCACTGTTGTATCGGATACGGAAATCATCGCCAACTCGCACTGGACCGAAGATCTTGCGCAGCACTTTTCTCTCGAATACTCTCAAGGCCGCTGCATCTGTACTTAATAGGGTCCATGCCTCTGCGCCATAAAGAAGCACGGGTAGGATGAGTGTCTTGTAGAGTGTTAGTTCTGTCGTACGAGAGAGGTCTCTGCTACTCAATTGCCTATTGAGACCATAGTAGCACCTGTTGGCAAGAGTGATCCTGCACTTGATCTCCAGACTGACATCATTTCTGGTGGTAACGGCGGAGCCAAGATAAATAAATTCCTTGACCGTATCAAAAGTATAGTTATCGGCCGTAATCTAAGGATCAATACGCCGCGCATCTCTACTTGTCGTACTAACATATACTTTGTTTTGCCCTCATTTACTGCCAAACCCATCTTGGTAGAATCGCGTTCAATAGCACTAAAGGCAGCAGTAACATCTCTCTTGGTACGCCCTATGATGTCAATGTCGTTAGCGTACGCAAGCAACTGGACACTTTTTTGAAAAATAGTGCCACTCACATACATCATGTGATATTGAATATTCTGCAGGAGTGATTTGAGGGCATGGTCATGTCACGGAGAGGTGATGCGAAGAGGCCATTGAGATCGTATAATTAGATCCCGTCAGACTTTTTCTTGTGAGGTTTTCTTAAGTGGCAGATGTGTGCGAATAAGTCATAAACCACAAGGGTGCTCAAAGTCAACAGAAGCCATGTTTGCGAACAGATTTAGTCTGCGCCATCGAACATTTGGTATGCGCTTCACTCAGAGAAGTCGAGGTGAATTCTTGAACGATGTTGTATGCCACACATAATGGAGTCAATAGCCGCAGAAAGAAGATTAAATTCTTTTTATAAATCTACGTAGAGTATATGTTTCCTCCGCTTCCCATTATCCCCTTTCGTACATCCTCTCCTTTATATCCTATTCCCTTTATTATCCTTCCCTCTTTAAGGACGTTGTACAATGGGCCAATTCGGCCTCCGGGTATTGTACTTGTCATAATTGACAAGTACACGTCCTCTAACCTAACATGTGTATCAAAATGATTAATACACTCTTTTACAGCTCTTACCAATGCTGGTGTAAATTATAGGAACTCGAAATATGATGATGACGATATTCGTGATAATGATGATGGCAAATGAAGAGCTTTTTAAACAAAAAAAAAAAAAACAAACAAAAATTGAAAAACAGAACGAAAATATGCTCAAAAACAACAAGAACTTCAAACAATACAAGCAAGCAAGCAAGCAATGCACAACAAAAACAAATTTTGAGAAATAAACACAAACAAACTATAAAGAACAGTGTGTGTGTGTGTATGTGCTTTGAGTATTTGTATTTGCATTAGTGTAAGAGAGGGAATAAACAATTGCTATTAGTTGCTTATACGTGGGTGTATGCTGGGGAGAGAGAGAGATAATGTGAGTGTGTTGATAGTACTGCAGCTACAAACGTAAAGAAGCTTAAAGAAACTAAAGAAACCAGTTTTGAGAAATTTACCACAACAGAACAAATGAGTGAAGGAGCATTGTAAGGGACGAGATTTGTGAAGAGAGGAGTTTAAGCAAATAACATGCTCTTGTTTTCTTTTTTTCTAGCAGAGCCTTGTGTTCCTGTCAATAGTGTTGTCAACTCAGTGCTTTTAAATGTGATTTTTTTTTTTTTTTGAAATTCTAAGAGTAAAATAAAATTATCATGAAAATCTTCTCAAATCTGTTGTTTGGAGGCGACATTAAATGCAGGCGTCGCTACTCATGGATAAAGACAACACACATGTCCGTCAACACACAAGGTGTGGGAAGCTGGATTGTAATCCTAACTAAAGGGTTCTATCTCTAGTCCGTTCATTGGCTATAAAATTTCTTGGAGTATCATCGTGCACAGGATAGCGGGTATAATCCCTGTGGATCTGCTGGCGGCAGACCGGATGGAGATTTATAAGGCGAAATCGGCTGGAAATCATATAACCGGTTATTTCAGGGAAAATACCATTTCAAAATGGCAACAACGATGGAACGAGGGGGATAGAGGAAGATGGACCGCGAGACGGACATAAGGCCATGGATCGGTCGGAAATTTGGAGAAGTAAATTACTACGTTACACAGATGCTCTCGGGTCACGGATATTTTAGGAAATATATGCACAGAATGGGCAAGGCCGCCTCCCCTTACTGCCTGTACGAGGAAGGGGAGGTAATTGATGACGCAGAGCACACTGTTTTCGAGTGTGCACGCTGGCAGAGCTATCGCTCTGTACTGACGTCAATAGTTGGAACGATCACAGCCGCTAATATTGTCGACGTTATGACTGCGAGTAGTGAAAATTGGACCTCGGTAGTGAATTACGTAGAGCGCATTCTGAGACGGAAGAAGATAGATCTTGAAGCTGCAGAACGAGTAAGCCTGTCGGCATAGGTGATACTGTCACACGTGCCGGGCGCAACCGAGACGACGATCTAGACGAAAGGAATAGTGGAGACGCTTAGATGTCTCCTCAACTTTCGATACGAAATCCGGACGCGGATATAGGTATGGAGAGACCAAAGAGCCAAAAGGACTCCACTCCGAAGTAATACCACCATAGTTCCGGAGTGGGCACAAACAAGTCCACTGGAGACGAGGGGGGGATTTAGTGGGTGAGGGCCCCACACACGGAGGATGTGACGACTTCCTCTATGGTGCGGTTAGGTACATTTACCCCTCCTCGGCGAAAAAAAAAAAATTGTGCTGGTTGGGACTTGTAACCACTTTTTGAATTTCTCCTTATTTTTGGTGTTTTTTCTTAAATCCAAAATTGTCATCACTGGCACTAAGCTGCAAGTATTATAAGATGCCTAAGTATAACGGTACTCGTGTATGTCTCTTGTTATTATGCTTGGTTATTTGTGTGTGTGTGTCTGTAAGTACGTAAATAAATGAGAGTGCATTTGTTGTTGTTGTTGTTTTACATGTGACAATAATATAAATAGGAAACCAACAACAACAATAAAGAAAGAAGAAAAAATACAAAAATATTTCGCAAACATTGAAATACTGACATGGTAATATTTTTTCTCTCTCTTTTGCTCCTTCACATATTTAAATACAGTGGATGGTAATAAGCGTAGGGACAATTTACTTGTTCGGGGTGTTAATGGTTGTCACAATCGTCTTATTAAGCACGAGATTGAGCAAAATTATGAAGACTTTTGTAGGCAATGAAAGCGTTACACATACGAATAGTTCACATTGCCGAACATATCGCTTCTGTTATAGAAACTGTGGCAGATAAACCGAACATATTGAATCCACACTGTTCCCAGCAATTGGACCTATCTTGCGTAAAACTCATACAGCAATTAAAAGTCACTTACCAGCCACGTCCTTACAGGTATGTTGATTGGTTGTTAGACTTACTTACTTACTTACTTAATTGGTCATAATAACCCGATTAACGGATTTCGGCCTGCCGCAACACATCCTTCCAGGCGCCTCTGCTTCTTGCGCGCCTACGCCAGTTGGTCACACCAATCGATGACAGGGCTTCTTCAATTCGGTCCTTCCAACGGATACAAGGTCGTCCTCTTCGCCGACTTCTGCAGATCCCCGCATCAGATACCCATCTCGCTGGAGCATCTTCCTCCATTCGAACGACATGGCTGAGCTGGCGCAGCCGCTGGATATTAATACGCTGCGCAACGTCTATGTCGTTGAGGAGCTCATACAGCTCAGTGTTGGATCGGATGCGGAAATCAACGCCAACTCGTACAGGACCGAAGATCTTACGCAGTACTTTTCTCTCGAACACTCTCAAGGCTGCTGCATCAGCACTTAACAGGGTCCATGCCTCTGAGCCATAAAGAAGCACGGGTAGAAGGAGCGTTTTGTAGAGCGTTGGTTTTGTCGTACGAGAGAGGTCTGTGCTACTCAATTGCCTATTGAGACAATAGTAGCACCTGTTGGCAAGAGTGATCCTGCGCTTGATCTCCAGACTGACATCATTTTTGGTGGTAACGGCGGAGCCAAGATAAATAAATTGCTTGACTGATTTTTGTGAGAGCAACAGGTCATCAATGCTGATTTTTCGAACAAAAATTTTCGTCTGCCATGAAATATGAAGTGAAATATTTTTCCATAATTTTGTAACAATTTTTTGCCAAACGTCCCTATTATGCTTGCCACACACTGTTTAGTTTTTACGAAAATATAATAGTAAATAAATACAATTGAGAACATGTTTTTGTATTACCATACATGTGCACACACATTCACACACAGATCAAATCTACTTGTTTACTTAACCATCAACAATAATAACAACAACAACAACTAGTGCACAACTCTAGCTAGTGCACACAGCATAAACACTGTGTTTCTAAATAATAATTTTCTCCCCCTCTCTCTAAACAGAAAAAAGTATGAATAAAAAAACAACACAGACACACACACACAAAACAAAAGTAAACAACAATGATAACAACCATGCTTAAATTACAATGAAATGGAACAACAACAACAACAAAACACACCATGTGGTGTATGAGAATTTTATTTCAACACAAAAATACTCCAAAAAAAAAAATATTTTTAATATGAATGTTTGTTTACAAACATGCGTACACACACCGACATTCATATATATCCACATGCATACTAGGGTACATGTTCATGGCTGAGCGGTAATACATATATGTTTAGAGAGGGCGAGAGCAAAGAGAAAAACAATAAAAACAAATAGAAAACTACAATGCAATACAATAAATAATACGATTGTAAACAAAAAAAAAACGAAAATAATAACGGAATAAAATAATGAAAATTGTTAGAGTGCAGAATGAGTGAGAGAGAGAGTTGAGTAGAGTTTTAGATGAAAATAAAGAGCCGTTTTATAATTAAACACTGTGGCGTATGATGAATGTAAAATTTCTAACGGACAAATACTGTTATTGTAGATTATTAGGGAGGTGCTTAATTATAAAACACAATTGCTTTGCTTTAATAAGCACAGCTGATCAGTTATTTTTCTTTATTATTGGATACTCCCTAATATGTCGATCGGAGTAGCTTCTAACGGATAAGTAAGGTTATTAGGGGGGGGGAGCTTAAAACACACAATTGCAATGCGTTAATGGGCACAACTGATCAGTAGTTGTTGTTCTTTATTATTGGATACCCCCTAATATGTCGATCGAAGTAGTTTCTAACGGATAAGTACTGTTACAGTAGGTTATTAGGGGGATGCTTAAAAATAAAACACAATTGCACTGCTTTGATAAGCACAGCTGATCAGTTGTTGTTGTTCTTTATTATTGGATACCCCCTAATATGTCGATTGAAGTAGTTTCCAGCGGATAAGTACTGTTACAGTAGGTTATTAGGGGGATGCTTAAAAATAAAATACAATTGCACTGCTTTAATGGGCACAGCTGATCTTTATTGTTGGATATGCCGATCGAAGTAGTTTCTAACGAATAAGTACTGTTACTGTTAGTAAGGGGGTGCTTAAAAATAAAACACAACTGCACTGCTTTAATAAGCAAAGGTGGATGATTGGATGATTCTTTATTGTCACTACCCCTTTAATACTCTCCTGATATAATGATCGAAGCTTGTAATGGCTTCTCGGAGGGAATATTTGTAAAGATTTTGTAGCAAACAATCCAAAGTATGTTTCTTGAGCAGTTTTCTTTAGCGCCTTTGTCTCCATTTTTATATATTGCGGGATCAACACCCATGTCATATTGAACATATGTATGTAAGCCTGTGAAATGCTTCTCTCATTGCTTTAAAATGGTTTCTTTATTGATTTTCATCATTTTAATGGTTTTTACATCATAGCGGCTTAGAGAACACTTGCTACGGTCCAAGCGAATTTACTTGTTTGCCTATTTTTTGCAAATATGTAAATTTTAATAGAAAAGAAACAGCACCTAAAATGAATAAGGAATATAACATTCCCTAAGATTTGAAATTTTTTTTATCATGAATTCCATTGACTAACACTCAAAACAATTAATTTTAATTAATTTTATTTGAGAAAAAAAACCACATTGTCGCTATTATTTTAACCAACACTGTATATACGTATTGAAATGCTAAATATTTTATCTGGGCTCCTAAAAGTATACTTTTTATTCTTCATATTTATTTCAATATTATTTCTAAAGAGAGTTGATTTTACAAAAAAAAAAAAAAAAAAATTATAAACCCAACAACAAGAGTTATTTTTGATGCATGCAATTGTAATGTTCAATTTCAATACATTTTCAATCGTACGCAGCACAGGTACTTTATGTTTATTTATGTTTGTTTAAAAAAAAAACTGGTTATTCTCTCTCTACTTATTGGTTTACACCACTCCTATACATTCTCTAACTCTCTCTCTTTCTCTCACTTTCTCTCTGCTATAACTGTTTAGAAGCACAAGCAATTCAATCATTCATTCATTTTCGTAATTTTTATTTTGTAAACCACTTGCTAAGGTTGTTTACTTTGCTTCCATATTGAAACAAAATGTTTTTGTGTGTGTGTGTGTGTGTATGGGAGAGTATTTTTCTATTTTATTTTTATTTGATTAAAAAAAAACAAAAACAAAACTAAATAAAAATATTATTTTGAATTTCAGTTGTTGTTCGTGCTGCTGTTGTTGTTCGTGCCCCAGTGAAACATCATCATGGCAACAAACAATAGAATTTCACAAAATAATACCCACAGAGCAGGTTGTGAGTGATTTATTTTGAAAAGTGAGAGAGAGAGAGGGTGTCAAACGGGATATTTTTTTCTTTTCATTGCAATGTTCGTTAAGAGCACAAGAGAAGGCCGAACAGGATCTTAACACAACTGATTGTGATGATGGTTGGTTTGGTTGGTTGGTGTATGTGTTGCCGAGCTGGTTTGTTTGTTCGCTTGAATGAAAAACTGAATGAATGAATGAATGAATGAATGCTTGGTTGATGATTGTTATCCATTTGCTGTAGTTTGTTATTGTTGCTGTTGTTGAAGGCAAACAAAAACAAACAAAACGAAAAAAACAAATTCATGTTGAAACAAAACAGTTACAAAAACAATGAATTTTTAGGAATAACAAAATAAATAAAAGGAAAACAACAAAACAATACAAAACAAACAAAAAAATTGCAAAAGTATAACAAAACATTATAAAAACAATACAATGGGAAGCATTAATAAAAATTCGAATTAAAATTTAGGCCAATAGGAAATCTGACAGGAAAGGCACCAAGAGCCCACAAAAAAAGGAATTATTGTCAGTCTATTGCATTAGAAGTTTCCAAAAATAGGAATTAGACACTTTGGCGATATCAATTGGTTACCAAAATCATGTGACTTTCAAGGGTTTATGTCAACGAGCGGGTCTAAGCGGATAGTCCCCCTTACGCTGCAGCATTTGGAAACAATATTTGTCGCGTTTTCACAGCCCTAGCCCTAACCCCAGAAAAAATTTGAATGGAATAAACACGGGGTCACCCAAGACGTCTCCTGATTTATCGTTGAATTTCAATGCGGATCCATGATGAGTACAACCAAAGAAAATAAAGTATAAAGAATGTGCATTTTAACATATTTTGGAATATTTTTCAAAAATATTTCATGACGCGGGGGGAAAGATAGAAGGGAATGATACAGAAACCAAGAGCGTAACAATGCGTTGTTCTCATCGTGCGTTTTTGTTGTTTGACCACTTTTTTATTCATTTTTCTGGTGTCCCTCAGGGGACGAACATCTTCGGCTTTTTACATACATAGGACACGAACATCAAGAATGTTCGTTAAAAAGAGCGTAAAAATCTTGTCAGTTTTTAAAAAAGTAGGTTCATGTCGCTTTTTTCAGACTTCAATTATACGCCCAAAGAAATATCACAGTAGTATTCACTAATAATAATATTCACTAATGAAGTCGCCGTGGTCTAGTAGGTAGTGTGTTAGCTTATTAGACGCAAAGCCAGGGTTCGAGCCCCAGGCCAGACATCAAAACAAAATACAAAAAGTATTTCTTTGGCGACTTCCTCTCAGCAGATTTCTGGCAAAAACTCTGAGCGTTGAAATAAAATTGCCATGAAAAGTTTCTCAAAAAATCTGTCGATCGGAGTCGACTTTAAACTGTAGGTCCCGCCACTCATGTATAAAATTAACACACACAACATAAGTGGTGTGAGAAACTAGGTCGTAATCCTGACTGAAGGGTTGTAATGACCAATTATGTATGTATGTATGTATTCACTAATATCAATGAGAAATGATTTCGATTTTTGGAAGAATACTTGCCAAGTTAAATACGGTGTCTTTAGGGATTTAGTGCAGTACAATTTTTCTATATTTTCCGATCACATATACATATCATTGGGTTAATAAGTAGACTTGAAATTATTACTAACAATTTTCCTCTAGGTTAACACATGCCTATGGTTATGGATTAGTGAATGAGAGAGAGAGAAAATAAGTTGAGAGAATTTATTTATTTACAGCCATAGAAAAGTGTTAGTAATATACGCTATTTTTATTTTCATTTCGCCAACATACATATGTAAGGCTGTCCATCTTTGGCTTAATAATTTTAGATAAATAAAAATAAAATAAAAAATCCATTTTATTATTAAAAGAACATCTTTGGCTTAAAAATTAGGCCATGTTTTTTAAAAAAATAAAAAGGATAAAAAAAAACCATTTTTTATTAAAAGAAAAAAAACGAGCATTCCAAAGCATTTAAAAAAAATTATACTATGAGACAAAATAAAAAAATGAAATACGCCCAGCTAATGACAGAACATTTTTAACACAAAATATTCTTCGAATGTTATTCTGAAATAAAATGATAAAACATCCGCAGCACATGTATTCTTGTCGCAGTCTGATCGACAACTAAATCAAAAAACACAAGAATACATACACATGTGCATACGTACGATGAGAGCAACACATTGTTACGCTCTTTGTTTGTGTTCATTTTCCTTCTGTTTTCCTCCCCCCTCATCAAGAAATGATTTTTAAAAAAGATTTTGGTGAGAGCGGGTCGTAATGTTACAACCTGCCATAAGAAATTTTACTTCTACATGATGCGTATACTTTATATCCATATTCTTTGGTACAGCGTTACTGAAATTCCATTACGATTGAGAGTAATCGCTCACATGCTGGAAACAAACTTACATTCCGTTACGCTTCGCGAATGTTCGACTAATTCTACCAGAAATCTTTTGTAGTGATAATGACAACAACACATACAAGTTTAAAAAAAAATTCTTAAGAGAAAAGAGAGAACAAAATTTCTCCATATATTGCTCATACAACCAAGTAGCCAGCCTGGTAGGAAAAAACACACGCACACGTAGACACAATTTAAAAAAATAAATTCCCTTTCATGTGAATACGTAAGAGTTGTCTCGGCTTAATTGTGCTGAAGAGAAGCCATTTTTAATGTTTAAATGTGTTTTTGTGTTTCCTATTGTCTTTGGACTGCATTTCCTACTAGGATTCTTAGGGAGTTTTATTTTTATTCCCCAACAAAATTCCAACAGAGTTTTACTTACATTCATGCAAACATGCATGCAAACATGCTGCATGCACTCCTACAAAACAATATTAAAAGAAAAGAAAAAACAGAAAAAAATGATAACAACAAATAAATACTATTACACACACACACATACACAACAATAACAACAGCAATAATGAAGGCAACATGAATAATAATACAATAATAATAACAACAAGTAAAAATACCGTTAGAGTTTTTGTCGAATTTATGCAGTTTGAGTACGGCATACAAGAGTTTGTTTGTGTTTAAATACTCAACACACACACACACACTCATGCATATACAAAATATAAAATAAAATCTACTGAGCTATGCTAAAGGACAGAGTATGTGTGTGTGTGTTTACCAGCCAGTGTGTTTATTTATTAGTAGAATTGGTTGTATGAGTGTATGAGCGTATGGTTGTATGTATGTATGTGTGTGTGTTTTTAGTAAATATTGTATAAAAGTATTGTAGTTGTTTTGTTGTTTAAACATTTCAAGTTTTATTTTCATTTCTGTTGTTATTTTTATTTTATTTTTTTTTTTGCTTTATTTATTTACGCTTTTTCGTCTTTTTTCTATTTTCCAACTCATACACACACATACACACATACATACCCTTGCATTCATAAAACAACAGTTTGTATTTTTGTAAATGTACACACATTCACACACACAGACACAGCACAACCAACCAACCAACCAGCCAACCGAATCTAGTTGAGTTAAGCTCAGCAATACATTGTTTTCGTATTTGTATTTCTAAACACTTTTTCCAGCTCACACACACGCATATACAATAAAAAATATTACTATGTATGTATGTATGTGTGAATGTACGTATGTATGTATTTATTTATTTATATTTCGTTTGGTTTATGTATTTTAGATGAGTAACAGCAGCGTGAGTGTATAGTTTTTATAGGAAAAACAACAGGAATAAAAATGAAAGAAAAAACTCTTGCGCTCTCTCTCTCTGTGAACGAAGGAAGGCAAATGTTTGTTTAGCTTCGTTTATTCGTTTGCTTTTGTTTGTTTTGGTTTATATTTATTTTGTTGCTGTTGTCCCAAGAAGGGTATAAACACAACAACAACAGCAACAAAAACAAATACTTTCAAAATATAAAACAATTCCAAATAACAGAAACAGAATTTATTTTTTTTTGTCTTTTTAGGTGTGTGTGTGTGTATTTTTCTTGTTTGACTGCTTAGTTGGCTGGCTGACTGGCTACATGGTTGTATGAGGAATATCAATCTCTCTCTCCTCTTTCGAATTTTTGTTGATATTTTTTGCAAAGCTTGTATTATTGTGTGGTCATTATCACTACAAAAGGCTTAAAACTGAAATAAAATGTATGTATGTACCGTTGTATCATGTTTATTTCAAATAAACGAGAAAATTAAATGCTAAGGACCGAAGGACAAAAAACAACAAAAGGAGGAAAAGCAAGGAAAGAGAAAAAGAGCGTATTTATGTAGATCATATCCACTTAAACTATAAGAAATATGAAGATCCTTATAATTTAGCGATGACCATACTATAGCATAGGTGTACAAAGAGAATTCACACGTGTTCTTATGCTCTTTTGTTTAGTTTGTTATTACTGTTATCGAAAAATTTTCAATAGAAAAATATTGTTATCAAAAAATATGGTTATCGAAAAAAATTGTTATCGATAAATATTGTTATCGAAAATTATTGTTATCGAAGAATTTTTTATCGAAAATTATTGGATCCAAAAATTTTCTATAGAAAACTTGTTATCGAAAAATTTTGAATAGAAAACTTTTGTTATCGAAAATTTTTTATAAACTTTTTTTGTAGAAAATTTTGAATAGATAATTTTTATTATCGAAAAATTTTGACTAGAAAGCTTTTGTTATAGAAAAATTTTGAATAGAAATCACAAATTTTTGTAGAAAATTGTTGTTATCAAAAATTTTTCTGTAGAAAATTATAGTTATCGAAAAATGTTCTGTAGAAAAATATTTCTATATAGAAAAAATTTCTGTAGAAAATAATTATTAACGAAAAAATTTCTGTAGAAAATTTTTGTTATCGAAAAGTTTTCTATAGAAAACCTTTCTTATCGAAAAGTTTTCTATAGAAAACCTTTGTTATCGAAAAGTTTTCTATAGAAAACCGTTGTTATCGAAAAGTTTTCTATAGAAAACGTTTGTTATCGAAAAGTTTTCTATAGAAAACCGTTGTTATCGAAAAGTTTTCTGTAGAAAACCGTTGTTATCGAAAAGTTTTCTATAGAAAACCGTTGTTATCGAAAAGTTTTCTATAGAAAACGTTTGTTATCGAAAAGTTTTCTATAGAAAACGTTTGTTATCGAAAAGTTTTCTATAGAAAACCTTTGTTATCGAAAAGTTTTCTATAGAAAACCTTTGTTATCGAAAAGTTTTCTATAGAAAACCGTTGTTATCGAAAAGTTTTCTATAGAAAACGTTTGTTATCGAAAAGTTTTCTATAGAAAACCTTTCTTATCGAAAAGTTTTCTATAGAAAACCTTTGTTATCGAAAAGTTTTCTATAGAAAACCGTTGTTATCGAAAAGTTTTCTATAGAAAACGTTTGTTATCGAAAAGTTTTCTATAGAAAACCGTTGTTATCGAAAAGTTTTCTGTAGAAAACCGTTGTTATCGAAAAGTTTTCTATAGAAAACCGTTGTTATCGAAAAGTTTTCTATAGAAAACGTTTGTTATCGAAAAGTTTTCTATAGAAAACGTTTGTTATCGAAAAGTTTTCTATAGAAAACGTTTGTTATCGAAAAGTTTTCTATAGAAAACGTTTGTTATCGAAAAATGTTCTATAGAGAACGTTTGATATCCAAGAATTTTGTTATTGAAGAATATTGTGTAGAAACTTTTGTTATCGGAATATTTGGAATAGAAAACTGTTGTTATCGAAAATATTGGAATAGAAACCTTTTGTTGTTGTTATCAAAAAGTTTTCTGTGGAAAATTATAGTTATTGGAAAATGTGCTGTAGAAAATTGTTGTTATCGTAATGTTCTCTATATAAAATTATTATCGGACAATTTTCTAGTTGTCGACTTTACCCTGTGTTATTGTTAACAAAAAAAAAAACATTTTTCAAAATTTTTAATTTTCTGTCAATTTTTAAATTTTTGTTGGCATATAACTTTTATTTTGCATTTAATTTTCAGAAAAAAAAGGAAGAATATTTTCGTCAAAAAAAAAATTACATTTTGTTTAAAATAATGCTGAACGTTAAACCGGAATGGTCAAAATCCTATTTAATACGACCACGTAATCACCTACAATCCCATGAGTTGATCAATGAAAAGAAACGTTTCAAGCCTTCATATGCCGGCGATGTAAGTATGTGCGTGTATAGTTGTCATAAATTAACTCATTTTCTTTACTTTTACTTCACTTATAGACTTGCCCGCCACCTATGAATCTGTTGATAGGATGGGAGTACTCTCGCCAATGGCTGAAGGAACGCGATGAATTTGTACAGGCACGCTTCAATAGCAGTCAACCGAAACGCATCAAGAATGATTATCAGAAATGGTTGGATAAACGTAAGCCGCGGGTCAATGAAAGCTGCCGGCCGCAGGGTGTTAGAAAATTGTTAAAGACTTTAAAGGACAAACCCGGCTCAAAAACACAGAAATAGTAAAAGAAGAAGCATTGATGAAATAAAGTTTTGAAATTTGAATTCAAATTTAAATTCAATTTGTTTTTGGTGGTTTAACGGTTAAAATACTTTCGGGAAAGTTTGTGGTGAAAGCTCTGCACAAAGCACTTGCTGAGAGCTTTAAGAAAAGTGTGGTGAAATGCTAAATTTGTATAAAACATTAATAGTACCCCGACTAAGGGGTAGTAATAACCACATAAGCCACGTATGGCACTTTGAAACACTGTAGTCTCTTCCATTTCCTCTAGCGAGGAACAAAACGTTGTGGTATGTTTATGTGTTTAAAAAAATGGATAAGTTATTCAACAAGTCACTTTCACCTTTAATTAATTATTCACTCTTGAAATTCATAAAGAAATACGTTGAGGATGAGGTTTTTAATAATTTTTAATTGAATTTAAATTGTAATTTATTAAAAAAAAATATGCGCTACACCCTGTTTCCCTATTTATTACCAGCTTAAACCACAATTAATATTCACTTAAAAGTTATGTTTCGTACTCTATGGGTTTATGTATAGTGGATGTTTGTTTTAACCCAAATGGCTGTGCTAATGGAGGTAGAAATTACTTATTCTAGGCACACACCTGTTATTTCACCATTGATAGTATAGTGATACAGTACATATTTCGAACGGTACTTTGGTCAATGTCAACTTTATTCACCACACTTTGCAAAAACTCACCAGCGTGGAAACTCACTGCACCGGACAAGTTCACCACACTTTGCAAAAACTCACCACTTCGAATAAATTCACCCCACTTATCAAAAATTCACCACTTTAAAAACACCATACAGAAAAGTAATAATTCTGTCCGTTTGTCAAGTCCGATCAAGCAATCAACCCCCACACATACACAGCCACCACACAAACAACACACATGTAACAGAACACAATCCTGTTCGCACAATTTAAACTCCAGAAACTCCACCACACAAACCCAACGGGCTTAATTTTCATATGTATAAATCGAAATCGAAAAAATAATGTGCGAATTAAATTCAACGTTTGTTTTGAACGAACAAACGTATTTTTCCAACCTCCAGTGTTGCCAATCACCAGGGAAATCACGAAAATAGGGAAGAAACTATACAAATATATAAATTCATAGTTCACACTGAACAAAAAATAACCAGTTTTGGTTGAAATAACCAACAACGGGGCAACACTGTGTGTGCCCTCTCTCTTGATTCGATTAGCAAAACATTCTCTCTCTCTTGGGTTCTCTTTTCTTATGTATGCTCTTGTTTTTGTTCTATTTTCTTGCAAAACCTACACCCACCCACCACCATGATGAAATAAGAGAAGAGAGCAAAAACAAGTTGTTTGTGTGCTGCTGTTCGTGCGAGTTGTTTACGTCAACAAATTGTTGCTTTTTTTTCTTCTTTAAGTTCTTGCTTGTTTGTGTGTTACTTTTTTTTATTCCACTTCTTAAACAAAGTTACATTTGTTGTTGTTATTGTAACACTTGTTTGGTTTTTTTGTTATTGTTTCTCTGTTCTACCATGTTGTTGGTTCTTTTCTCTTTTACTATGTATTTTGGAAAACTGTTTATACGAGTAAAAAAGCTTTGCATGCCAGCGAATGTTTGTTTGTTTCGGCATGTTTTTCTTAATTTTTGCATAAAGGCGCGCAAACTAAAGTTCGTCATTATTTTTTTTGCTATTGCGGCTCTTTGGTATGTGTTTGCGTGTGTGCGTGTTTGCATGATTTTTGGTTAGTAAAAGCTACAAGTGGTGAAATGTAAATATTAATGGCTGATGAAAGAAAGACAGAAGAGCAAACGCATTCAATAACAAGAAAATAGCAACAATGCTAGAGCATTTGGCAGTATTTACATATATGCAGGCACAGTGGTCCTTTGGCTGTGAAATAAGAGGAAAAAAGTTTAAAGTTAAAAAATGTAAATAAATTTGTGATAAAAAACGATTTCTCTTAAAAACAAAAATAAAAATGTAATAAAAATAAGGTTAAAGGTAAACAATAATATCAATTATATAGGCAGGGGTGATGTTTTCGACTGTCCTAGTCTAGTCGATTGTTTACTAAACCTCAAATTGGACTCAAATTATCCACCACTTAGGGATTAGTCTTCTTGGTAAAATGATCACAAGTAGTGTGTGGCATTCCATGTTTGTTTAATTAATTAATTAATAGCTACCTTAAGATGTTTGAAAGAGAGAGAGAGAGAGAGAGAGAGAGAGAGAGAGAGAGGTGTCAAAAAGTGTTCCAAAAGACCACTACATAGAGGTTTGTAAGTCAACCTGAAGTGTGTTGAATTAAGATTTACTTGGTGGGTTCACTTAGCAAAATCATTCGAATGCCTTATCTCATTCTTACAGTCACTGATCATTCATCCTGGCATTTTCTGACCATAGCTCGTGATAGATATGTAGATACGTGAAAAGTTCCAATTGAACGTTGTCAATGCCAGCGGAAATGCCGAAGAATTTTTAATTTAAAAAAAAAAAATTTTTTTTATTGAAAAGTTTTTTTATTCTTACCACCCCACTGTGCTTAGAAGGAGGATATTTGTTTGCTTGTTAATAACCACCTCATAGAAAAAGAAAATGGGAGAGAAAGAGAGAATGTAGTTTTGTTTGGTTTTTGTTTTTAACACTATACTCACCTTTTGTGTTGATATCTTATGCCGCTATTGTTGCTGTTGCCAACTTTTTGTTGTTGTTTTATGAAAAACTAACTGTAGATGTTCAGTCTGGTTTGGCTTCGCACTATTAGTTGGAGCAAGTAAGAAGTGTGGAGGCAAAGAATAATATTCGCGTGTGCAATAATATGTTGTGAACTCGTAAGTTTGTTTAGTGGTAGCATAACGTACATATGTATGTGTTTACATACATACCTACTGTTAGATTAACAATAATAACAAGGCAACAACGTGTGGTGAGGTGAGTGATGTTGAGAAGAAGAAAAAAAAACAACAACAACGATTGTAAAAGCATGTATAAATAATAAACATTATTGGCAGCGTACGTCGCATGTAAACGAAAGTGTGTTAGTAAGTAGATGATAAGGCAATTGCAGTGGGAGAGAGAGTGGGTAAGAGTGAGAGAGAGAGAGAGAAGAAAAGCTTTGTGAATTTTTTTTTCAAATTTTCCTTTTGTGTGTGCAATTTTTGTTTTTATGAGAGCGGCAAGCAAGACAATAATTGTTGTAGCGAATGTTTTCGTTTAGTTGCCGCCGACATTTTCAACAAAACGGTATTCAATAGGAAATTAAACGCTTTGAATTTAAATAAAACGAGTAGTCAAAATGGAGACTGAAAGAAAAAAAATTATGAAAATTTTTTAATGTAAAAATTGAATGATGAGTGAAAGAAAGAAATAAATGAATGAAAATGTAATGAAATTAAGAAAATCGTTGTAAATAATATGCCTAAAAAGTCCGGTGTTTCAATTAAAGTTTTTAATTAAAAAAAAGTGTAATGAAGAAAGAAAAAAATGTGTTTTCGCTAAAGGAAACGGTACTTTTTTCTAACGAGTTTGTGTGAGCGTCTGTTTCTAAGCAAATTAAATGTGTGCTAAGAAACGTTACAATATGTGGTTTTTCAGTCGTTTTAATTAAGCATTTTTTTTTTCTTACAAAATGGCCATAATCTCTGTTAAAACGGGTAAGTCAACTATAATGAAAAAATTGTTTTTTTTTTGTTTTTTTTGGTCAAACATATGTCGGCTAATTGTATAGGCATTTAAAGATTTTCCAGTTAATTTTCTTGGAAATTCTTAAACGTTTCTGAAAATCATTGAATAATTTGAGGCAAAAACATAAATGGCTACCGAATTATGGTAAAAATTTTCAAACAATATGTTACGAATTGTATTACATACAGCGTTAAAAGCTGCTGCCCGCTATTGCTGCTGCACTTGTTGTTGGCTGCTTGCTGGTTTTACTTGTATTCATACATACACACACACACACACTCATATGCAACATCAACCAACGGCAATACAACAAAAAATCATTAAGAAACAAGAAGAAAAAAATAAACCTGAACATGCATGCACACTCTTAAAGCGCTATTCACCTCAAATTCAAAGAAAAAAAAACCAAAAACTAACCTCTGCTTACAACCACGAAAAAAAACCATTTCATTTAATTTCCCCTTTGCTCATCAACTACATTTTATTAAGAAAAAAACAACAAACAAAAAATCCCGAAACCTTAAACCCATTTTTATTAAGAAATTCCCTTTAACATATGTTTTCATAATTAATTAATAAAAACAAAAATTCCCTTTCCTATTACGCTCTCACAATTAGAATTCTTTTCTCGCTCTCTCTCTCTCTCTCTTTCGCCAATTCTCACAAAAAAACCACCCTCATATTATGTTTATAAACGTCATAAGTATGTACTTACCATATGCACCCACTCACTTTTTGCATTCACCTCTTCATAACAACAATAACAACACACACACAGAGAGTAGTTTATTGTGCACAAAACAGAAAAAAAGCCAGAGGAAGAGAACATAAGCCCTTGTGCATGATTTGCAACAGTTACAAAAAGATAAACAAACAACAACAAAAAAAAAAATAAAGTGCAAGAAAGCTTTTATGTTTGTTTTGTTTAAAAGCGAGTGTAAAAGCTTTTCTTGTAATTTAACTTTTATTTACATCGCATAAATGTTACGGTGTTGCCAATACAGAAAAATTTTATGAAATTTTAACGTTTAACAAAAATAAGCGGTTTTTTCCAAGTTGAATTGATTTTTTTTGCATACGATAGTATTTGAAAAAATAATATTGAGTTGTAAGATGAGTCTTTGTCCTTACCGAAGCTCCACTTCCATTCATGTATCAGCTCCCAGATTTTGCCATAAAGAAGAGGAATAAAGTCTTCACCTGAACTTTTAAGAATAGGGGCTACTGAAATGCTAAGATTTATTCTACAGTTGGGCATGTTTTCTATGGGAACTGTTTGATCTCCGGTTTGGATTTTGATTTCTGATATCTCCTAACCAAACCTACCGAAATTGATTTGATCAAACTGATAATTATTGAATCTTGATTGCTTATTAAATGAAATATAAATGTATCTCCATTACTTATTGCTGTTGTAATTTGGTCTCTGCATGTCCACCTTGACATTGTTAACTACATTTGCCCCTTGTCACATCGGTGCAGTCACTGGCTTACAGGCTTACATACATACATACATAAGTGGTCATTACAACCCTTCAGTCAGGATTATGGACCTAGTTTCTCACGCCACTTATGTTGTGTGTGTGAATTTTATACATGAGTGGTGGGACCTACAGTTTAAAGTCGACTCCGAATGACAGATTTTTGAGAAACTTTTCATGGCAATTTTATTTTATCGCTCAGAGTTTTTGCCAGAAATTTGCTGAGAGGAAGTCGCCGAAGAAATACTTTTTGTATTATATTTTGATGTCTGGCCTTGGGCTCGAACCCTGGCTTTACGTCTAATAAGCCAGCACACTACCTACTAGACTACGGCGACTTCATTACAGGCTTAATGATCCTTACTTAAGACCAATTTACTGATTTACAATGCAACTTCGAGAAGTTACTGTTGATTTGTTGTTGTTATTCCTTCCATTTCTATTTTACACTTTGCTACACGCGTCTGGTATTTCATTTCGATTACAAAATGTATGCTTTTTAACACAAAATAATTGAAAGCTTCAATAAAAATTCGTTTCATCTAAAAAAAAATCAGTCACGCTTGCAGATGTTAATTGATAAACTTTTTCGCTGACATTAAAAATATTCAAAAAGAGTTTGAGAACTGAAAGCCATTCTTACAATATTTCTTTTGAGAAACGTGCTTCAAGTCTGACGAAATTTCCATTCCCTTATGTAATCATATGATCCAAAATTTACCAAAATTAAGCAGATGATCATTGCTGATTTGGGTACTATCTTGCTAAGCTTGGCATCACAACGGGCCGCTATGCGTGCTCAAGTGAGCTTTCTGAAATTAGAGCTACCACTCAGACCTAACACTCAGACCTTGCTAAGCTAGCAGTGATCCACCTTAATCTAATTGCTGTGTGCACTAAAAAGTCTCTAAAACTAGGGAAAAGACGGAAACTAGGCATTTATCATCAAATAGCTGTTTGAAGAAAGCTGAATTCTGAAAGAAACTCATTGCTAGAATTGACACCAATAAAGGTAATGTAGTCATCGTACCCCAGTTGGTAGTATGTTGGCTCGAGCTCAGACATCTCAGTAGGAAATGAAAAATATTTCATTCGGTGACTTCCTCTCAGTAGTCGCCGTGGTCTAGTAGGTAGTGTGTTGGCTTATTAGACGAAAAGCCCGGGTTCGAGCCCCAGGCCAGACATCAAAATAAAATACAAAAATTATTTCTTCGGCGACTTCCTTTCAGCAGATTTCTGGCAAAAACTCTGAGAGTAAATAAAATTGCCATGAAAAGTTTCTCAAAAATCTGTCGTTCGGAGTCGACTTGAAACTGTAGGTCCCGCCACTCATGTATAAAATTAACACACACAACATAAGTGGTGTGAGAAACTAGTAATCGTAATCCTGATTGAAGGGTTGTAATGACCAATTATGTATGTATGACTTCCTCTCAACAGTCTTTCTGGCAAAAACTCTTAAGAATAAAACATCATTGCCATGAAAAGTTTCTCAAGAAGCTGTTGTTCGGAATCGTCATTAGGTCCCGTCACTCAATGGTGCAATTAACACACAACACATGGGTGGTGTGAGAATCTAAGTTCAAATCCAGACTAAAGGGATGTAATAGCCAATTAAGTTAAGCACGTAAGCCTGGTGGTTTATGGAAAAGAATTAATCTCGCTCAAAACGCACAAACCGTTTCGAATATAAGAAAAAAGTGTTCGGAGCCTTCTTGAGAAGCAAAATAAATTTGAATAAAAAAAATTCCTTGAAAACTGCATTTTCAAAAATTTTACGCGTTTTTTTTTAATATTTTAAAGTACAATAAATAAATAATGGTTGGCACTACTGTTTTCTAATCCTCCGACTTTGTTATTGTTTTTCTTCTTCGTTGCAATTATTGGCGCTTTTCTCATTACTTCAACACCATCTCTCTCATGCCCTTTCCGCATGAAAATGAAAAAAAGCTTTTCGGCAAAATTGTTGTTTTCATTTCATTTCATTTCCTTTCGTTCTTACGTTCTGTGGTTAATCGGTTTAGCATGGCATCGGAATTTTATTCCTCCACAGCTGGAAAACACACAAAACAACTGAAGAATCGTCGTAGCGGCTTTAGTAATGCAAAGGTGTGGTGAATTTCAATGTTTATGCTGGTAGTAGGTGGTGGTTGGTTACATGCCTATATGGGTGTGTGTTTGTGCAAATTGAGAATTTTTTTGTCTTGTTCTTCTTTCTGTTGTTTTAGTTGTTGTCTTTGCTTCCCATATTCATATTCATTGTGTTACAGAAGAGCTTTCATTCTATTTGTAAATGTCAAACGGTTTTTGTATTTCATTTTTTATATGCCAGTCAGTAAGTAAGTAAGTAAGTGTGTGTATGTAACAACAATGTTTGTGGGAGTGTGTGTGTGTGTAGATGAGTGTGCTTATGTGGAATGTTTAGAATTTGTATAGAGACGCAGGAATTTATAGAAATTTTTATGGAAATGGAAACGTAAATAGTGTGGGTATGTTTGGTTGATGCTGATGTTTGTAACTGATAAGGGGAAAAACCGGGTTTTTATGGACAATTATTTTGCGAATCGAATAAGTTGCGTTCTTAGGTTAAAGTAAACTTTGTTGCCACATTATTGATAACATTTTAAAGCGTATTTCTCTGAAACTAGTTAATTTACTGTCTTATTAAAAAACAAAAGTCTCTCTTGATTTTAGCTAATAAAATTTGAAGGGACTGAAAGCCTTACACTTATGGGAAGGCTTTCAAAATCCAAATGTGCCGCTTAGGTTAGATTATTGGTAAGCTTACCGTTCACAGGCAAGTTCAAACGGTGGCCCATATGGTGCATTGTGTTATCCAGGGTGAATTATGCCCCCTTGTGATGGGTTTTCAAAAGTTCTGTTCTGGCCCTCACATAAAAGGTGTTGTAACGTATTCGTTTCCTCCATGGTGACTTCTGCAGTAATCCTGGTAAGGCAGACAAAGCGAAACGGCCAATACCGCAGTTTCTCATTAGAATCCCTGTGCCGTCTACTTATGTACATATTTAATTGGCCATTACAACAACATTGTACAATAGTGAACTGAAATCACTTCACCTCAGCTATTTCATTCAGTAGAATTTATCGTGTTCGTTTTTATCATGTCTAAGAAACCACTGAGGTTCAGGAAAAGAAGGGATTTGTCATGTTTACTTACTTAACTGGTCCTTACAACCCTTTAATAAGGATTAAAACCTAGCTTCACACACCAACCATGTTGTGCATGTGAGCGGGCAGGATCCTCTTTCTTGAGAAATTTTTCATGGCGTTTTTTCTTTAATACTTCGAGTTTTTGTCAGAAGTCTGCTGAGAAGAAGTGGCGCAAAAAATTTGTGTCCTTCGTACGCTGGATACCTTTGTTTAAGTTCGCCAATAAATTTCCATCTTTTAATAGATCACGCTCTAAGCTGAACGGAGCGGTTGGCAGTGGAATTTTTTCGGAATCGGTTGGAATAGCTCAGTCTATAAGACTACCAGACCACTGCAGTGTCTTTCAGGCGGAGGTGGTAGCCATACAGGCTGCGGCGAGTATTATTGGGGATGGAAGGGTCTCCAAGCGGAGCGTTACCATACTTTCTGATAGCCAGGCGGGTATCAGGGCTTTGAGTTCTAACGTGATGAACTCCAAGACGGTGTACGGCTGTCGCAGATATCTCGACGAGATAGCGGAACGATATGACATCCATATCGTATGGGTACCGGGACACAGTGGTATTCCGGGCAACTGTAGAGCTGATGAACTTGCCAGACGGGGCACGACCATCGAGCTCACCACTGAGTTCTCGAATCTGGGCATACCAATGAGGACCTGCAAGCTCATAATTGATAATGCGATCGTCGATTCCGTCAACGACAGGTGGGCGGCCTCGGACACGGGTAGAACGGCTCGTAAAATCTGGCCAAGGCTGGATGAGGGGCGCACAATGAGTCTATTTAAACTCCAAAGAGGCGCGCTCAGTGTAGTTGTCGGTGTCATTACGGGGCATTGCATTATGGGTACGCATACGAGGCGCATTGGACTTGGACACCTTGCCAACGACTTCTGTAGAAGCTGCAGAGATGAGGAAGAAGAGGAGACTGTCTCTCACCTACTGGGTACATGCCCGGCTCTATGCCAAAGGAGAAGGAAGTACTTGGGTACTTACTACATGGATGATCTGGAGGAACTGTCAGGGATTGACATTGGCAGCCTAAATCGCTTCATCAGGAGCTCCGAATGGTTTCGAGACTAGGGGACAACGGATGACTGTGGTAGCACAATGGGCCCAATGCGGCCTAAGTGTGTCCATCCAAGAAAAATTTTTCTTGGATGGGCAGCCACCTCTACCTACCTACCTAATAGATCACGCTAGCAAAATGGATTTTATTCGGCCATTTTTCATACAGCCACGGTGTAATCGTTAATTTCCCTATTGAAACATGTTCCCACATTCCAATTAAATTACTCAACATGTTTGATTTGTAAAATTCTAGGCCACACTATACAGTCTTTGTTGATATTTGATTGGAAAAGGGGTTTACTTTGGTTTAAAAGTTTAAAAGAACCCAGAAAAATATCAAAAACTTTTACAACAATTATGCTTATCAACTCAGAAGTTGAACGTTAAAACTGTTTTAATTTGAATAAATTTACTGTTACAACAGATTCAAACGGCTCAAAAGTGTGGCCATAATCACATAGTTTGCATGAATTACTTGGGAAAACTTATGCGCTCTGCTACAGTAGTAGTAGATACACTGAGAGAAATAAAAATCGTTTTAAAATTTACATTAACGAGCACTGGTGTTAATAGGGTTTACAGTGTCACTTTTATGGCCTAGAGACACTGACATTGTCGTTAAATGTTGTAAAGAGACTAGAGAAGCCCGCAGTTAAAAACAAAAAATCACTGGAAATCATAGAGAAATTGAAATGCAAGAGTTTCATGGCCACCGTCCCCCCCGGTTTAAATACTTTTGCGGCTTTTTATTGCCAATGTTTGGTGAACTGTGAGCTGCAGCTGCATTTGTGGCAACATTAACTGTAAATATTTGCCATCAAACAATTCCATTACAAATGTGGGTGTGTGTGTGTGTGTCGGTACGTGTGCAAAGGGTATACGAACATACGACATTAAACTGCAGTAAAGTTTAGGGGGGCGCAGTAATAAAATCAAAGTCTTTAAAGAATTTTTGAAAAATCTCAAGAGGCGTGTATAAAAGGGCACCATGGAAGGGTTTCTGCGGCGCTATTGAACTCTTTCCGGAAGACTGCGGTCACCTTAAAATACAAAGTTGCTGAAAAACTATGGAACATAAAGGACTTTGTGCAGGAATTTTTGTAGCTAAAGTCTACACACACATACATATATAATTGGCCATCACAACCCTTCAGTCAGGATTATGGACCTAGTTTCTCTCACCACTTATGTTGTGTGTGTTAATTTTATACATGAGTGGTGGGACCGACCGAACGACAGATTTTTGAGAAACTTTTCATGGCAATTTTATTTACTCTCAGAGTTTTTGCCAGAAATCTGCTGAGAGGAAGTCGCCGAGGAAATACTTTTTGTATTTTACTTTGATGTCTGGCCTGGGGCACGAACCCTGGCTTTTCGTCTAATAAGCCAACACACTACCTATTAGACCACGGCGACTATAGTCTACGTTCACACTAAAATACAAAGGTTTTCTGTGAAATGTTCGGATTGTACTTCAGTACTGAAACGCCACTTTTAAAGGATGTTCTTGAGTTTCATATACGGAACTCGATTAAACCGATTAAACTTCTTTGCTTCTCAACGCTCCTACACCTTAAGATCATCGATTAAGACAACGCTTCTTACACTTACTTTGGAGGTGGTAAAGCTCTTACAAGTTTTCACTTTACAACCCAACTGCCTTGCTACACACTGAGGGCGTTTCTGACAACGTTGCTCTAAATGCGATCGACTTACTTACTTACTTAATTGGCCATAACAACCCGATTAACGGATTTCGGCCTGCCGCAACACATCCTTCCAGGAGCCTCTGCTTCTTGCGCGCCTACGCCAGTTGGTCACACCAATCGATGACAGGGCTTCCTCGATTTGGTCCTTCCAACGGATGCAAGGTCGTCCTCTTCGCCGACTTCCGCAGATCCCCGCATCAAATACCCGTCTCGCTGGAGCATTCTCCTCCATTCGAACGACATGGCCGCGCCAGCGCAGCCGCTGGATATTAATACGCTGTACAATGTCCATGTCGTTGAGGAGCTCATACAGCTCACTGTTGTATCGGATGCGGAAATCATCGCCAACTCGTACTGGACCGAAAATCTTACGCAGTACTTTTCTCTCGAACACTCTCAAGGCTGCTGCATCTGTGCTTAATAGGGTCCATGCCTCTGCGCCATAAAGAAGCACGGGTAGGATGAGTGTCTTGTAGAGTGTTAGTTTTGTCGTACGAGAGAGGTCTCTGCTACTCAATTGCCTATTGAGACCATAGCAGCACCTGTTGGCAAGAGTGATCCTGCGCTTGATCTCCAGACTGACATCATTTGTGGTGATAACGGCGGAGCCAAGATAATTAAATTCCTTGACTGTATCAAAAGTATAGTTCTCGGCCGTAATCTGAGAATCAATACGGTACGCAGTGTCAGATGTTAGTAAATGGGATTCTCCCTCCACTGCTTTGGAATGTTGTGGACAACACGTTTCTTAATCGACTGGACTACCCGTTGAATACCTAGAATTAATAAGACCGGATTTAGTTTTATATCCGTGATTAAATATCCGCATTTGATTCTTACCTCTAAGCTCAGTTGCCGGGACACATATCGTATAACTCCAAGAGGGTCTGTCTATTAGATAAAGGTATTGCCTGGGGCTGGGTCCAGGTAGCATGGCTGGTCTTTAAAAGCTGCCAGTACTGTACTTGAATAAGAAGTATTTGAAATAAGTCCATCTATTGCGTTCTGCAGCTATTAGGGTGTTTTTTTTATAGAGGTATAGAACTTTAAGTTGGCATTACTTTTCAAGATGGCGACCGATTTAACAGCTGTCAAGTGATTTATTCTCAGTTTGATTTGGCAATTCATCGTGAATAGACTCACGCCTGAACAACGCTTGCAAAGAGTGCAATTTTATTTCGAAAATAATGGTTCTGTGCGGAAAACGTATCGCGTACTACGTCCATTTTATCGTCGACAAAATCGTCCATCAGAGCAGTTAATTCGATTAACCATAGAACGTTTTCGCACCACGTTTACTCTTATTGATAACTCGCATCCCCAGAGACGCTGTACGGTGCGTACAGAAGAAGCTATTGCTGCTGTAGAGCGTAGCATTGAGGAAGACCCGAATGAGTCCATCCGCCATCGAGCACAGGAATTGGATCTGTGTCCATCCACTTTATGGAAGATTTTGCGGAAGGATCTTGGTTTGTGTGCTTACAAAATCCAACTCGTGCAAGATTTGAAGCCAAACGACCACCATGTAAGGCGTAGATTCGTCGAATGGGCCCAAAACGAGATTACCGTTGTTCCCGATTTTCATAATCGAATTTTGTTTAGCGATGAAGCGCACTTCTGGTTGAATGGCTACGTCAACAAACAAAACTGCCGCATTTGGAGTGAAGGTAATCCTCAAGTGTATGTGGAAACACCGTTACATCCAGAAAAACTGACTGTTTGGTGCGCTTTATGGGCTGGTGGAATCATTGGTCCGTACTTTTTCAAAAACGATGGTGGCCAGAACGTTACAGTCAATGGTGATCGGTATAGAGCCATGATTACTAACTTTTTCATTCCTGAACTGAATAACCATGATGTCCAGGAGATGTGGTTTCAACAAGACGGCGCAACATGTCGCACAGCTCGTGCTACAATAGATTTATTGAAAGAAACGTTTGGTGACCGCCTAATTTCACGTTTTGGACCTGTGATCTTGTGATTTAACACCGCTAGACTACTTTCTGTGGGGCTATGTAAAGTCATTGGTCTATGCGGTAAAGCCACAAACGCTTGACCATTTGGAAGACAACATTCGCCGTATTATTGCCGATATACGGCCACAAATGTTGGAAAAAGTCATCGAAAATGCCACAAGATTATCTTTTGGATAAATAAAATTCATGTCAATCGAATCAATCCATCGTTGTTTTATTGCAACTTAAAGTTCTATACCTTTATAAAAAACACCCTTTAGATAAGTATTCTTCTCCTGATTCTCTCCTAAGTGCTGTGGCTGGATTAATTAGTCTCTGAGCCACATAGTAAGTAAGCCAGCTCTTTATCAGATTGTATAGGACACGAATTAAAATTTCATGAAATTGCCTTACAAAGGCAATTGACTGTAAAATTTCCTTTCATAGATTAAATCACAGATTAAAACGGGAAATAGAAAAAGCAAAGTAAAAAATGTAAATTAAAAAAAAAGAAAGGAGGAAGGGGGAGGGGTTGGTGTTCAGCAAAATTATCATACCTTACTACCACCCTCACAATCTTGACGCAATAAATCTCTTTTAAATACCTGCTCAGAATTATTACCACACTACACCCGTGCAATACAATAAAATTGTGAATGTAAATAAGCGAATACGCGTATGAATCAAACGGTAACTGTGTAGTCATAAAATTTATTAAAGCCGTTAAGTTTTAAAGCCCCCCCCCCTGAACTGTTTACGCATTTGCTTAAACGTTTTTGCTGTTGGTGTTGTTGCTGTTTTGTAATTAAATATTCTATTAAATTATAACGGCACTGTTAACGGTATACAAGCATAAGTAAGACGTGTTTAAGCCTTTTTTTCTGTGATGAGTTGTGCTTCCCTTAAAACGTTTACCGCAGTACGGGAGTACTACACATTTACACCCAACTGAACACATTTGTACGACATAACGCTTTACTGAGACACTTTGCTATTATCCTTGGAAGGCTGTATAATCTATGGCACGTCTTATGAACTGGTTATTATCAGCATCCTTTTATTAACGGTTATCCATACATCAGTCTTCCTGCAAAAAAAAAACGTAAAAACGTAAAGGCAACGTTAACATCTCTAGCATTTACACGCCACGAAGACCATGACCACCTCTACTACATACTACATCCTGTTCTCCTGCTCTCTCTCTCTCTCTCTCTCTTTTACTCCTTTACACTCATATTCATATACACGCCATAACAGAGCAATGGTGTGGTGAAACGTCAATGTTTGCAAAAACCATTCATTATTTTTACAAATGATTACACACGCACGCATCTTCATACACTTTTAAACACTCTTCCACACTTGCACCCTCACTCACGCAAGCGTGCTTACAAAAACACACACACATAGACATACAAAGCGATAGTCATTTATGGCTCAGGGCCATTACAATACTCATCTCTTCCATTCAATTTTTATCTGTCGTTTTATGCACACACACCAATACCTACACTTACACCTTGTGCACCTACTTTACACTAATACTACTACACACGCATTGTGTGTCATTCTAATACTTTGATTTCACATTTCATTTCGATTTTTGCTTTCTTTTGTTTTTTGTTTTTTTTTTTTTTTGCTTTTTCATTTTCATTTTTATATCGCAGCACAAATAAATTACACTTGATTCTTGTTCTTCTTCTTCTTTCCACTTCCAATTCAGTTGATTTGTTGTTGTTGTTGTTGTTGTGCTTTATTTTTCTAAACATTTTTCTCTTTTTTTTTGCTGCAGCCATAAACCATAAACTCTAATCTTTTAATATTTGTTGCTCAACCGCTTTATCTATTTCAAAGAAAATGAAGAGAAGAACCATCACTGGCCCTATAGAAAGTTATCGCTAATATCGATAAATAGGAATTAAAACAAGGAAAAGAAAAAAGGAAAGCATTTATGATATTGACAACAAACTATATACATAATCGATAACAAATTTTTGATGTCGATAACAAATTTTTTCCATCACTAACAAATTTTTGATAACAATTAAACATTTTTGATATCGATAATAAATTTTCGATAACATCGAAAAAAATCGAACCATCACTGGCCCTATAGAAAGTTATCGCAAATATCGATAAATGGGAATTAAAAGAAGGAAAAGAAAAAAAGGAAGCATTTATGATATTGATAACAAACTATTGATTGCGATAATAAATTTTTGCTATCGATAACAAATTTTTGATGTCAATAACGAATTTTTGATGACGATAACAAATTTTTTCCATCAATAACAAATTTTTGATAACAATTAAACATTTTTGATATCGATACCAAATTTTTGATATCGATAACAAATTTTTGATAAATTAGGAAGAAATTTTTCATGTCTGTAACATATTTTTTTCTATCTCACTAATTGTGATAAAATTAAATTTTTCAATATTGCTAACAAAGCTAACAAAATTTTTAAAATCGATAACAAATTGTTTATATCGATAAAATCGATAAATTCGATATTAACATGCTTATGAATAACAATATTTAATAAGTTAAAATTTTATTAAATAAATAAATTGTTATCGATAACAATTACGATAACATTAGGTTATCGATAAAATAATATAATTTAATTAAAGAAAATATGATTTGTGATTAATTTATAAAAGTTTATAGGTGAAATTTCATTAAAGAAATAAATTGTTATCGATAACAATTACGATAACATTAGGTGATCGATAAAATAATATAATTTAATTAAAGAAAATATGAAAATATGAAAATTTATAAAAGAGAGCTATTACTGTCGATTACAAAAGATATCGAAAATTTATCGATAACATTATTAAATAAGCAACATCAGTACAATACCAGGCTTCTATTAAAGTAAAATGTGAATTATCTTTTAAACAGATTGAAAAATATTTGTTATTGATAACAACTATAATAAAAACTTATCGATAACATTGTTAAATTAGTAAAATTTCATTAGACAAAGAAAAAACTGTGAAAGTGGTTTGAAGTTAATAGAAGTTTTAATATCGATAAAAATTATGACAGAAAGTTATCGATAAGTAAGTAAGATTTCGATATATATAATCGATAACAAAAATCTATGTATGAATCGATATGAATTGTTCACCCCCAAACCTTGAAATAATTGTGTAGGCACTGAATATTCTCATGATATTAATTCTTGTAACTCAATTGTTATCGATAACCATTCATCCCTCTGTTATCGTGTTTCTAGTCTCTAGTCATTTTCATAAAAATCCATTTTACTTTAAACGGTTATTTAAAGAGCGAAACAGATTGAAAAATATTTGTTGTTGATAACAACTATAACAAAAACTTATCGATAACATCGATAAATTAGTAAAATTTCATTAGACAAAGAAAAAACTGTGAAAGTGGTTTGAAGTTAATAGAAGTTTTGTTATCGATAAAAATGATAACAGAAAGTTATCGATAAGTAAGTAAGATTTTTTTAAAATAAATATTATAACATGTTATCGATAACATTGCGATATATATATAATCGATAACAAAAATCTATGTATGAATCGATATGAATTGTTCACCCCATGCTAGACAGCAGCCATTACATACCACAATTTCCTATGAATACTTTTATAACCTGTTGTCATTAGTGTATTTTTGTTCTACATTTTGTTGTTGTTGTTGCTGCTCTATGCTATAAAAATAACTTCACTTCGCATATATTGAACTTAAAAAGGCAGCCGCATTTTTTTGAACTGCAGCTCACATAACGTTTTACAACTACAGCGACAACTTCTTTATCGGCGCCCACACTCAGTTCGTTGAACACTTATATGCTTATGCCAGGCGCACTTACACACACATACCTAGTCACAGTAACCATTTATTTTCCTTTTTACGTAGCATTCCCTTACATGGACCAGACCATGTTTAAACTGTTAGACCGGCAGGATGGTGAGTAAGTTTGAGGGTGAAGTAAGATGCTGATGATGAGCCAGACGACCATTCAGTTGAGCTGAACGCAACTTTTGTTGGGTCAGATGGTTGGTCGGTTGCTGTTTCGTGCTGTAACCAGGCAGCCATCTCCAGGCAATTGACATTTACTGGCTTTTATTGTTTTTTGTTAAGGTTGTTGTTGTTGTTGTTGTTGTTGCCATCATATTATTGGTTTTATGTTGAGAAATGAATTGTGATGTGTTTTCCCCATTCTCCTTTATCTTGTTATTGTTGTTGTTGTTGTTGTAAATGATTTTTCCTCACATACATAGTTTTCTTGGTAATTTTTCATGCCTATTTTTCTCCAGAAGTTGATTTCCTTCCTGCACATTTTGTGAAACTGGATGGCTGGCTGGCTGGCTGGCTGCCTGTTCATAAAGAATGTCCATTGAATGGCTTGAATTCCTTCAACCCATAAGCTATGCGTGCAATAATTTGTTGCATGTTCATGCCATACAATTTCTTTAAAGTTGAAATACAGCATATGTCAGCTAAATAGTAGTAAAGATGGCAATGTTTTCAAAAAGCAGAATTGCAAGGCCGGTCTATGTTAAATACGTCTGTAAACCTTAAATTTTTTCAACAAAATTTCTAATTTCCCGTTACCAACTGTACAAGGCACAAGACGTCTCTTTAGTATGGCAATGTGTGTGTGTGTGTGTGTGTGTGTGGTGTTTTAAACTTTTCGAAAATTTTTGTAGCTGATGTTTATCGACACTGTCATCGATATGTTTTGTGTGTTAATTTAAGTGAATAAATGAGACACAACTTTAGCAAAAGTCTTGCAACACTCTTGCAAAACAAGACCCGGATGTTATACATCATCTCTGTTCGTTCGTTGCAAAATAAGGACAAAATTTTTTTTGTTAAATATCCTGTGATATTTCTTATGGTTGCCTCTGCTCTTTCTCTCTCCTTAACCGTGTGTAACCAGAACAATTTCATTTATGATGACAGCCATAATGATGATGATGACGACGACGACAAGTGTTGCTAACAATGATGATGATGACGTTGATGAATTGTAATTTGCAACAGCTGCTGCTCTTGTGTTTGTGGCATGCAATGAAGGGGTTAATTTTAAAGAAATCATGTCACACAGCATTAATCAGCAGTTTGTTTTTCGGGGAGTGATGATAGACTATGCCCTGGCGTAGTTACATGAACCAACAAGTGGATGCACTAGCCAGTAGAAAGTGTAACTCTTTCCTAGTGTTGGTATGAAGACACATCTTTGGATTGGAATTGCAATTCAGAAGTTCTCGTTGTTTGTTTTCGAAATGCAAGTGTTTATGGGTACACCTACAAGTCTACCATCATCTTCCTAATCTCCAGCTTGCTGGGGTCTAGAAGCATTAGTATCCCTGTGAGTCCGTGAACACTATCAGCAAATTACTGTTTAAGGCCTTAGGTAGTAATAAAAAGTACAGGACTCAATCTCGAGGGAAGTATCTAAAGGGTGTTTTTTTATAGAGGTATAGAAATTTAAGTTGCAATAAAACAACGATGGATTATTCGATTGACATGAATTTTATTTATCCGAAAGATAATCTTGTGGCATTACATTTTAAATATGATTTCTGGCATATGACCGCCACGGCTGGCGCGGATGTAGTCCAATTTGGACGTCCAATTTTCGATGACTTTTTCCAACATTTGCGGCCGTATATCGGCAATAATACGGCGAATGTTGTCTTCCAAATGGTCAAGCGTTTGTGGCTTTACCGCATAGACCAATGACTTTACATAGCCCCACAGAAAGTAGTCTATCGGTGTTAAATCACAAGATCTTGGAGGCCAATTCACAGGTCCAAAACGTGAAATTAGGCGGTCACCAAACGTGTCTTTCAATAAATCTATTGTGGCACGAGCTGTGTGACATGTTGCGCCGTCTTGTTGAAACCACATCTCCTGGACATCATGGTTATTCAGTTCAGGAATGAAAAAGTTAGTAATCATGGCTCTATACCGATCACCATTGACTGTAACGTTCTGGCCACCATCGTTTTTGAAAAAGTACGGACCAATGATTCCACCAGCCCATAAAGCGCACCAAACAGTCAGTTTTTCTGGATGTAACGGTGTTTTGAGGATTACCTTCACTCCAAATGCGGCAGTTTTGTTTGTTGACGTAGCCATTCAACCAGAAGTGCGCTTCATCGCTAAACAAAATTCGCTTATGAAAATCGGGAACAACGGTAATCTCGTTTTGGGCCCATTCGACGAATGTACGCCTTACTTGATGATCGTTTGGCTTCAAATCTTGCACGAGTTGGATTTTGTAAGCACGCAAACCAAGATCCTTCCGCAAAATCTTCCATAAAGTGGATGGACACAGATCCAATTCCTGTGCTCGATGGCGGATGGACTCATTCGGGTCTTCCTCAATGCTACGCTCTACAGCAGCAATAGCTTCTTCTGTACGCACCGTACAGCGTCTCTGGGGATGCGAGTTATCAATAAGAGTAAACGTGGTGCGAAAACGTTCCATGGTTAATCGAATTAACTGCTCTGATGGACGATTTTGTCGACGATAAAATGGACGTAGTGCGCGATACGTTTTCCGCACAGAACCATTATTTTCGAAATAAAATTGCACTCTTTGCAAGCGCTGTTCAGGCGTGAGTCTATTCATGATGAATTGCCAAACCAAACTGAGAATAAATCACTTGACAGCTGTTAAATCGGTCGCCATCTTGAAAAGTAATGCCAACTTAAAGTTCTATACCTCTATAAAAAACATCCGTTAGAAAGAAACGACCGGATATGTAGTCTAGTTGCTAAATTACGACGACTTCAATTCATGTTTTTATGCTTCTGAGCATGTCAACAAAAGATCTGGTGCATAACAACAGGCTGTCGAACCTTCCCGCCAACCAAAGCTTTGGTTTTTTGTACTCACTTAACGAAAAAATGTCATATTTTTAGATTGCCTATCTCATAGTGTCTATTGTCATTTGCTAAAGATTGGTTTTCCTTTTGAAGTCGCCGAAAATATATTGGTTATGAGAGACAGGGGCACAGAGAGACAGAGAAAGTAACAGAAAAATTAAGAGCAAAAATAACAAAAGAAATATGATACAAAGTGTCTGGTTTTATTGAATAAGACACACAGGCAGACACGCAGAATATCATTTTCAGGTTATCATTGCAACATATCGTAACACTTGTCTTGTTATTTGAGGTCAATTTGCTAAGGTAAGTTGGCTGAGAAGCTCTCAAATTTTTATTGAAAAACTAAACTAAAAATTGCGGAAAGGAGAAGAATAAGGCCCAACACATCCTTAATACATCACACGCCATAAGATGGCTATGAAAAGAATAAAATTCTTTTTTAGTTTGTAACGAATCTTCAGAGTCGAAATTTGACATGCAGCCGTTGTCGCTTAACGCCGTTGTATACAGAGATTTTAAAACCTTGCAATAACTGTGTAGGCACTGAATATTCTCATAATTTTAATCCTTGTAAATCAATTGTTATCGATAATCGTTCATCCCTCTGTCATCGTGTTCCTAGTCTCTAGACATTTTCATAAAAATCCATTTTACTTTAAACGGTTATTTAAAGAGCGAAGTAACGAAAAAATAAAGAAAAAGTGGAATATTGTACTGGACGTACTTTGTACTCAACTCCTTGTAGACGTCACAAATTCATTTCATTACAGTGGTGGCCTCCTTTTGCCGATTGCCTGCTGCTAATGTAAGGGTGCAGTTAGCATATCTTGCTCTCAGAGGTGCATTGTTTCTAGCACACTGCCAATGCATGTTATTTGCCACGTCTCTTTAAGTTTGTCACTTTGAGAAATAATGGTAGTGCAGCAATGGTTTTGTGTCCTCTGCTGTCCATTTAATGGCAGCATAATTGAGAAGAGTACGCTCTATTGCCTTGTAACTTGTTATCAGTTCCAGACCCCATGATTTTTAGACAAGCCCTTTAAAGACCCTGTTTGTTGTCCTCACTTTTTGGTTTAAATGTATTTATCAGAGATAATTCAGCTTTGCTTTAGCTTTCTGAATCAAGTTTTATTAACTAAGCATGTAAGGGGCTACAGTAGCAATTTCTGGAATCATAGGGTTGCCATCTCCTAGACTTCTTAGGATTTCTTTGTTTTATTTCAGTTTCCTGAGTCAAAATTCGTTGGCTAAACATGTGAAGAGTTTACTGTAGCAATTCTAGAATGATAGGGTTGCCATCTTTCTGAATCAAGTTTTATTAACTAAGCGTGTAAGGGGATACAGTAGCAATTTCTGGAATGATAGGGTTGCCATCTCCTAGAATTCTTAGGATTTCGTTGTTTTTTTAGTTTCCTGAGTCAAAATTCGTTGGCTAAACATGTGACGAGTTTACTGTAGCAATTCTACAATGATAGGGTTGTCATCTTTCTGAATCAAGTTTTGTTAACTAAGCATGTAAGGGGCTACAGTAGCAATTTCTGGAATGATAGGATTGCCATCTTCTAGACTTCTTAGGATTTCTTTGTTTTGTTTTAGTTTCCTGAGTCAAGTTTCGTTGGCTAAACATTTGACGAATTTACTGTAGTAAGTTCTAGAATGATAGGGTTGCCATCTTTCTAAATCAAGTTTTGTTGGCTATGCATGTAATGGGCCTACAGTAGCAATTTCTGGAATGATAGGGTTGCCATCTCCTAGACTTTTTAGGGTTTCTTTGTTTTATTTCAGTTTCCTGCGCCAAAATTCGTTGGCTAAACATGTGACGAGTTTACTGTAGCAAGTTCTAAAATGATAGGGTTGCCATCTTTCTGAATCAAGTTTTGTTGGCTAAGCATGTAATGGGCCTACAGTAGCAAGTTCTGGTATAATAGGTTTGCCATATCCTAGACTTCTTAGGATTTCTTTGTTTTGTTTTAGTTTCCTGAGTCAAGTTTCGTTGGCTAAACATTTGACGAATTTGCTGTAGTAAGTTCTAGAATGATAGGGTTGCCATCTTTCTGAATCAAGTTTTGTTAACTAAGCATGTAATGTGCCTACAGTAGCAAGTTCTGGAATGATAGGTTTAACATCTCCTAGACTTCTTAGGATTTCTTTGTTTGGTTTCAGTTTCTTGAGTCAAGTTTCGTTGGCTACATACATACATACATACATAATTGGTCATTACAACCCCTTCCGTCATGATTACGACCTAGTTTCTCACACCACTTATGTTGTGTGCATTAATGAGTGGCGGGACCTACAGTTTAAAGTCGACTCCGAACGACAGATTTTTGAGAAACTTGCCATGGCAATTTTATTTACTCTCAGAGTTTTTGCCAGAAATCTGCTGAGAGGAAGTCGCCGAAGAAATACTTTTTGTATTTTATTTTGATGTCTGGCCTGGGGCTCGAACCCAGGCTTTTCGTCTAATAAGCCAAGACACTACCTACAAGACCACGGCGACTTCGTTGGCTACACATTTGACAAATTTACTGTAGCAAGTTCTAGAACGATAGGGTTGCCATCTTTCTGATGATTTATCAGTTTTGTTGCAGTTTCCTGAGTAACGTTGTTAGAAGCTTTATGAATTTATATTGGATGTAGTAGTGAGGAACGTTTTTAACCTATGAAGTGCTCAACAGTTTGTGACAATAATCGTTATGCTGTATTCCCTTCTAGTGGATATGGTTGCCTACCATCCAGTGTCCAGATGAAACAGTCACTAATTTGGTTCCAGCACTGCTATTGTGGCTTCTGAGTAACCTAAAAAGCCGTGAGACCTTCTAGAGTTGTAGGGTACCGTGTTGTAGTTTCGGTTCGATTACAAAATTTGTACTTTGCTTTTCTATTCCCGTTACTTTCATTTTCTCCATTTTGACGTTACATTTTAAGATGGTTTTTCGTTTTCGTTTCCGTTTCCATTTTCTTATTGATGTTGTTACACGACAACGTCATTTATATGGTCCTGGCTTGCACGCATCAGGAGACCAAGGAACCGTTGAAGAATAATTTGTCAATTTTATGCGTGGATGTCTCTTGTACGTTTTCGTATCCTTTTCACATTTATTTCTTGTTTAAAGGAGTGACAATGATGACGATGATGATGATAATGATGACGTTGGCGTTGAGAATAATGGTGATGAGAATATGACATCCCAGTTGAACATGACGGTGCGATGATAAGGCGATGCTTTTTCTTTCTTTCGTTTTTCTTTTTTTTTTGGATGAACTTATTCTTGTGCATGTTTAGCTGTTTAGAAAAAAAGGGGAAAGAAACAGAATTTTATGGCCTCATTCTCTTAATTTTACTGGAAAAGAAAAGCTTTCAAACACACACATACACAGGCTCGCTTTCCTAAAACGTTTACAAAAACATTGTAGAGAACAGAGAGAAAAGCAATGAAAATCGCAAAATTGTTTGAAACAAACAAGGATGCAAAGGATGATGAAAAACCCATTTATTATTTGCCTTTAAAGAGTGAGTGGTTCCTTCTAAGAGGTCCTTCGAGTGTGCTACTGCAGCAGTTCGAGCTATTTAAGTGTTAGAAACAGTATTACAGCTTAGCCTGCTAAAGACGCCTTTTAAAGTTGAATGCTGTGCTATTTTTAATATTTTTTGGCAGTTTGGGCGTATAGGTCAGCTATCATGATCAAATCTGGGCAGGTATTTTCTGAAGGAAAAATAGATTTACAACTCGTAGTGTTTGTTATCCTACCAATACCAGTACAGCTTCATCAGATATTGTCCTAAAGCCACTTATCATCCTAATCGCGCTTAGCCGAAATACCGATGGCTGTTTTCTTGTTGTTGTCTCCACGGAGAGTGCTTCCGACCATATTCCTTCCGACCTTCAGTTCAGTGGATTTGTTCCTCCAATATTTGGCATCATTCTTGTCAGCGCTCCTTGGATTACAGATGACTTTTCTCTGCTGATTTTGCTGTTGTCATAATCACCCCCAAAGTAATTTTAAGGCCTATTCAATTCAATTTTAGTTTCAATCACCGTCACCGTTTTCCGTTTTCTTTTACTACTATTTTCCAGCCACTTAACAAGACGACCCTGGAATCCTAATACGGTCGTCCCCCGGAAGTCCTGGAGATATATACCGACGGCTCTAAACTCGATAATTGGGTTGGAAGCGGTGTCTACTCTGGGAAACTGGACCTAAATATTTCTCTCCATCTGCCGGACTATTGCAGAGTGTTTCAGGCGGAGGTGATGGCAATTTAACGGGCCGCTCAATGGATCCTCGTCAACGATGCTCCTTTCACTCGCGTCTCGATGTCTTCTGATAGTCAGGCCGCGATAAGATCTCTATCGCGTTTCGTGATTAACTCTAGGATCGTTAGGGAATGTCGCCGCTGTCTCGACCTTCTCTCGGGGCGCTTCACCAGTGTCTCTCTGGTGTGGGTCCCCGGGCACAGTGAAATTCCGGGAAACTGTAGGGCCGACGAGCTTGCCAGAGCTGGTGTGCTCCTTCCGGAATCCTCTTCTGTTGAATTGGGTATGCCACTTGCCTCGGTCAAGTTGATCATTACGCAGAGGTCCTTTCGGGACGCCAACCTATCCTGGGTCAATGGGGAATCCTGCTCCACCGCTAGACTCACCTGGCCCAAGATGTATAGAAGGCGTACCAACCGATTACTTGGCCTTGGTCGTGATATCATCTCGACTACAGTGGCCGTGCTTACAGATCATTGCGTCATGGGTAGGCACGCGGAAAGAATGAGGCTCCCTTTCAACGACTTCTGTCGTGGATGCAGGTCCACTGAGGAAGAGGAGACTGTTATCCACTTTCTGTGTCAGTGCCCGTCTCTTGCTAGGTGTAGCAATAGGTTATTTGGCTCTCCATTTCTTGTCAGCTTGACGGAGCTATCATCTATTGATATCAAGGATATAGCTTCGTTCATCAAACTTGCTGGCTGGTTTTCCAGTATGGGGTAGTCGTGCTTTTGTTGTGCAGCCCTTGCGCTGACCAACTTCTTCCTTTTCCCTGATTTTGGTGGAACTTGGTTAGTACAGGGACTGCGTTCACCCGTGGCATCACAACGGGCCGCTATGCGTGCTCAAGTGAGCTTTGTGATATCAGAGCTACCACTCCGACCTAACCTAACCTAACCTAACAGGACGACCTTTGTCTTGTGTGCATAAAGTACCAATCCAGCTTCATCAAGCCATGCTTCAACTTCTATTCTACGTTCCTTACCGTCTTAGAGACCAAAGTCGCCCGCAAAATCTACAATTGTGATCACGTGTGATAATTGTAATCGAAGTACGCCATCGTACATCATATTTCATAGTAGTGACCCATGTACGGAGCCAGCCCTCACTACATAGTAAGTGTGTGTGTGTGTGTGTGTGGGTGTGAGTATGGGAGCGTGAGTGTGTGCTGTTGAGTGTATGGAATAAGTGCATGATGATGAGTTTTAAAACAACATTAGTTTTGAATTTTAAAAGACATGCTCTTCAGTTCTCTTAAAGTGGGAAAAAAATGAAAAAAAAAGAAAATTCTTTAAATGCCAGCTGCTGATACGTTGATGTTTTTGTTGTTTTTGTTTTTTGTTTTTGTATATACAATTTAATTGTGTAAACAACGAGAGCAGTTCTAAATGAGAACATATTTTTAATGCTTTAACTTTGTTTTTCTAAACTTTTTTTTTGTAAAAAAAAAACATTTTTCTGCTTTGCATGTAAAGGGTGTTTTTTTATAGAGGTATAGAACTTTAAGTTGCAATAAAACAACGATGGATTATTCGATTGACATGAATTTTATTTATCCGAAAGATAATCTTGTGGCATTACATTTTAAATATGATTTCTGGCATATGACCGCCACGGCTGGCGCGGATGTAGTCCAATCTGGACGTCCCATTTTCGATAACTTTTTCCAACATTTGTGGCCGTATATCGGCAATAATACGGCGAATGTTGTCTTCCAAATGATCAAGCGTTTGTGGCTTTACCGCATAGACCAATGACTTTACATAGCCCCACAGAAAGTAGTCTAGCGGTGTGAAATCACAAGATCTTGGAGGCCAATTCACAGGTCCAAAACGTGAAATTAGGCGGTCACCAAACGTGTATATTGTGGCACGAGCTGTGTGACATGTTGCGCCGTCTTGTTGAAACCACATCTCCTGGACATCATGGTTATTCAATTCAGGAATGAAAAAGTTTGTAATCATGGCTCTACACCGATCACCATTGACTGTAACGTTCTGGCTACCATCGTTTTTGAAAAAGTACGGACCAATGATTCCACCAGCCCATAAAGCGCACCAAACAGTCGGTTTTTCTGGATGTAACGGTGTTTCCACATACACTTGAGGATTACCTTCACTCCAAATGCGGCAGTTTTGTTTGTTGACGTAGCCATTCAACCAGAAGTGCGCTTCATCGCTAAACAAACGATAAAATGGACAAATGGACGCACAGAACCATTATTTTCTAAATAAAATTGCACTATTTGCAAGCGTTGTTCAGGCGTGAGTCTATTCATGATGAATTGCCAAACCAAACTGAGAATAAATCACTTGACAGCTGTTAAATCGATCGCCATCTTGAAAGGTAATGCCAACTTAAAGTTCTATACCTCTATAAAAAAACACCCTTTAGAACATGTTGGTTATCACAATCGAAATTCGTTTACTTATTGAAGTTTCAATTCTATATTGAATAATCCGTGATTAAATCTTCAAAAATTCATAAAATTTATGTTTTTTTAAATTGTTTTTGCCAGCATTTATGAGCTACATGCTGTGCCAGCAGCTCCTGCCCCCTAAAAGTAGGCTTCATATTTATTTTTATAATTTATGGTTTCTTTATTTGCACGTTATGCTATAATTTATCAATTCCTTGTGCTCTATACTTTCTCTCTACGCCTCTCCCACCAAATGACTTTCAGTTTCTATTTGCTTATGTTTGAAATTCAAACGGTTTTCCTATATTTTTTCTCTTTTGTCAGCATGTAATACGCATTTGATTGAGTTGCTCTTTTACAATTGTTTTAGCAGTTGTTATTTGAATTAAGTTGAGTGTTTTTCTAAAGTTTTTTTTTACTTTGGTTTTTATCTCTACGACGAAGAAAAAACAACGTAAACCCTGAACTGTAAACACCTTCACTGACAGCTCAAATGATTAATGTGCTCTGTTGTTGTTCTGGTTAAAAACAACAACAGGATGGGGTGAGAGGGCCAAATAGGAGAAAATATGTGTCGGAAATAGAACGTTTAAATATGTTGTTTAAATTTGTGGAAATTTTTTTAAAATATTTTTTTTTTATTGATTGTGTTACCTCTAGTACAGCCTAGTAAATGGTCCGCCAAATAATTTTTTTTTTTTAAATGTTTTAAAAAAAAACTCCGGAATATTTTCTCAAATTTCTTTTTTTACTTGAAAGTACAATTCTTACGGTTGATAATGGAAGATAATTTCATTCAAATGGCTGCCTCGGCTGGCCATGCAGTAGCCTACACCAGAAGATGCCGATTTTGGCACAAAAAAAAATTTTCTTTTCAGATGAAGCTTATTTTGATTTTGGCGGGCATATAAACAAGCAAAATTGTCATATTTGGGGCACAGAAAACCCGCACGCATACATTGAAAAGCCGACGCACCCAAAACGAGTCACTGTTTGGTGCGGATATTGGTCCAGAGGCATAATTGGGCAATTTTTCTTCGAAAATGAACAAAGTGTGGCCGTTACGGTCAATGGCGATCGTTATTGGGCCATGTTGAACGAATTTTTGTTCACAAAAATTGAAGAGGAGGATATTGGCAACATTTGGTTTCCATAGGACGGCGCTACGTGCCACACAGCCGAAGCTACACTCGATGTTTTGCGCCCTGTTTTTGAAGATCGCATTATCAGCCGCAGAGCTGATGTCGTTTGGCCACCTCGGAGTTGCGATTTGACACCGTTGCACTATTATATGTGGGGTGCCGTCAAAGATCAGTGTTACGCCGACAAGCCAGAGACAATTGACGCTTTAAAGGACAATATTCGTGAAGCCATTGGTGAAATACAGCTGCACACAATCGATAATGTGCTTAAAAATTGGACCGATCGTGTAGGCTACTGCATTGCCAGCCGAGGCAGCCATTTGAATGAAATTATTTTCTTTTATTAACCGGAAGGATTGTACTTTCAAATAAAAAAAGAAATTTGTGAAAATATTCTGTAGTTTTTTTTTTTGGCGGACCCTTTAGCTCCCACTCCTTTCAATGACGCTGAATATGTTTAAACCATGTCGGGTAGCAAGCATTACTCATACTTTATTAAGTAGTGCCTTAGCTTATTAGACGAGAACCCGTGGTTCAAACCCGAGCTCAGACATCTTAGACAGCCGTCTGACAAAAACTCTGAGAGTAAAAAAAATTGCCATGAAAAGTTTCTCAAAAATCTGTGGTTCGGAGTCGACTTTAAACTGTAGGTTCCGCCACTCATGGATAAAATCAACACATACAATATGGGTGCTGTAAGAAGCTGGATTGTAATCTTGACTAAAGTGTTGTAGTGATAGTTTAGTTTCATTCCGGCAACTTCTAGAATATTGCCGTTGATTTGTTATTGTTTTCTTTCTTTTCTAAACGTTAAAGCTTGTAAATGTAAATATGGCTGTTGAGTTCAATTTTTTTATAGTTTTTAAGCCTTAAACCCTTGAAAATCCAATAAATTAATGAATTTTGAATTGGAAAAAAGGAAATTTTAAAATATTCATTATTTCCATGATATTTCCTTAAAAATTAAATAAAAAAATATTACAAAAGAAAAACAAATTCACAATAATTTCATAAAAAAATAGAAAAACGAGAAGCAGAGGAACCACAAAGTAATCGCTTAAGAGAAAATATTTCATAAGTTTCCAACAATTTAAGCAGGAAAGCCCAACAGGGTTTTTATTTTTATTTCATTCATTCACAAAAAATCCAAAAAAAATTATTAAATTGGGCCAACAACAACAACAGTCATGACAACAAGTGGCTAAAACAACATGCAACTACAACTACAGCGACAATAGAGATACACAGAGAGAGAGAGAGAAAGTTCAATTAAAAAATTTGTCTGAATGGCAACATTTAAAGAAAACAATGCCACAGGCTGGTTGCCACAGTGGAACAAAATAAAACTAGAAAAAACAGAACAATGGTAGAAGAGGGTGGTTAAGCATAAAAGAAAACAAAATGCAAGGAAATGATAAATTTTCTTATGAAAAATATGAAGAGAGTTTTTAAAACTGAAAAATTAAGTAAGAAAAGAAATCCTAAAAAATCTCATTTAATATCTTATAATAAAACCATGTAGTATATATAGGACGCTTTAGAAAGGCCCTATAGGGAATACAAAGAGAATTTTTGAATTTACAGGCATTTTTAGAAAAAATTTTTTGTTTTCTAAGCCCTGGGAATAGCATTCTTTCTCTAATTCTGACAGATATTAAGATTTTCAGGTATCTTCTTAGACATTGATGAACATTAATGGCTCTGTTGTACAATTACACCTCAGAAGTCGCCGTAGTCTAGTAGGTAGTGTGTTGGCTTATTAGACGCAAAAGGCTGGGTTCGAGCCCCAGGCCAGACATCAAGACAAAATACAAAAAGTATTCCTTCGGCGACTTCCTCTCAGCAGATTTCTGGCAAAACTCTGAGAGTAAATAAAATTGCCATGAAAAAGTATCTCAAAAAATCTGTCGTTCGGAGTCGACTTTAAACTGTAGATCCCACCGCTTATGTATAAAATTAACACACACAACATAGGTGGTGTGAGAAACTAGTACGCGTTGTACAATGGGTCAATTCGGCCTCCGTGTACTGTACTTGTCGTAATTGACAAGTCACATCCTCTAACCTAACCTAACCTAACCTATAATTACACCTCCCAAGCATTTAGGAGCTACTTTCATTTGATCTCCGAATTATGTTTTCTTCAAATGAGCAAAAAAAATTAGCATAAATGGGTCTAAAGCGGAGAAAAAAATTGACTTATAAGAGAACTTATAAATTGTACCAAAGATTCCAAAAACTAGTACAGGCGACGAAGCTAATATCTTACTCATCGACAAAAATCAAAAAAATTCAAGACATCGACTAAAAATGCAATATATCGACCAAAAAAGCAATTCATCGGCTATAAAATGCAAGTCATCATCCAAAAAAGTGCAAGACATCGGTTAAAAAATGCAAGTCATCGGTAAAAAAAAAATGCGAGTTAGCGACCAAAAAGATACCAGTCAACGGCCAAAAAATGTTAGCCATGGACAAAAAACTGCAAGTCATTGCCACTGGAAATGAAAGCCATCCAGAAAAAAGCAAGTCATCGACAAAAAGCTGCAATGCGACAATTTTGCCATCGTCCAAAAAAATGCAAGTCATCATCCAAAAAAGTGCAAGTCATCGGTTAAAAAATGCAAGTCATCGGTAAAAAAAAATGCGAGTTAGCGACCAAAAAGATACCAGTCAACGGCCAAAAAATTTTAGCCATGGACAAAAAACTGCAAGTCATCGCCACTGGAAATGAAAGCCATCCAGAAAAAAGCAAGTCATCGACAAAAAGCTGTAATGCGACAATTTTGCCATCGTCCAAAAAAATGCAAGTCATCATCCAAAAAAGTGCAAGTCATCGGTTAAAAAATGCAAGTCATCGGTAAAAAAAAATGTGAGTTAGCGACCAAAAAGATACCAATCAACGGCCAAAAAATTAAGCCATGGACAAAAAACTGCAAGTCATTGCCACTGGAAACGAAAGCCATCCAGAAAAAGCAAGTCATCGACAAAAAGCTGAAATGCGACAATTTTGTCATCGTTCAAAAAAATTTAAGTCATCATCCAAAAAAGTGCAAGTCATCGGTTAAAAAATGCAAGTCATTGGTAAAAAAATGCTAGTCAGCGACCAAAAAGATACCAGTCAACGGCCAAAAAATGTTAGCCATGGACAAAAAACTGCAGGTCATCGCCACTGGAAATGAAAGTCATCCAGAAAAAAGCAAGTCATCGACAAAAAGCTGCAATGCGACAATTTTGCCCGATTTATATAAAAACTTTTCACTCCTTTTCCCCCACCAGTCCATTTTTTTATCCGGTTTATTCCAATTTACGACGTATCAATCCAAATATCCCGCTTTTATGATTAGACGGTCTCTAGCTAGAATTTTTTGTCATGTTTTCTCCATGTTTTTCTTAATTTTATAGTAAAAAAAACATTACACAGCTTACTTCGTTGTCATCCTCAAATCAACATCAGTTTCTTTTAACCCAGTGTAACCCAACTAATCGAATCAGCTATGTTCGACATAGGAATCTTAATATCAACTATCGGTAAAAAATCGCGGATATTTTTTAATAAAATCCCACATTTATGCCCTTTATAGCCTTTTAATTTCTTACCAGGATTGCTGATTAAACGGTTGAAATAATTCTAAAAAAAGTGCATTTCATGTCAAAAAATTGTTTGGCTTTCAAGCTCACCGTGCCAGCAACCGAATAACAACGACAAACAATACAAGAAGAAATAAAAGAATGACAACGAGACGTATGAGTAACACAACAAATTTATTGAATAATTAATAACGATCATTCATCATTGCGTCTGTGGCTGGATACAAATATAAATGCGTGTCTATGTGTGTGTGGGGGTATGTGTTTATACGACATGTTTAGTCTTCGTACATATGAATTCAATGGCTGCCATAACACAATATAAACACAAGCCATGCCACTAAAGACTAAACAGAACCGGTTTATCATAGAGAATAAGCAAGAGAGAGAGAGAGAGAGAGAGGGAGAGACACAATGTTAGGAGAGTAGAATAGAACCAACATGCCATACGAATACACGGTTTTTGTCTTATTCATGTTGTGAATAGTAGGAGAGAGAGTGCTTATGTTTGTGTGTGTCTATTGTATGCGTATGTTTAATTCACGTATGGAAATATAATTTCTATACAAGCAAGCGGTGTGTGTGTACGTGTGTTTGAGTTTGAATGGGTGAATGTGTGGTGTGCTTGCTTGCTTGCTTGTTGTATATTTTTTGTGCATAAATAAAGGTGCCATGATGTTGAAATCCTTGCACGTAGGGGAAGAGGAGTCTAAAGTAAATGTGTTTATTAAAGCCCGTTAGCAGCTGTAGCGTTATTCTATAAGCACGTACGTATGTATATGTATGTATGTGAGTGTGTCCGTGTATGTGTGATTCTTGGGTGAATGTTTAGCAATGAATATGGACAGAGAGAGAGAGAAAAAACCGAAATTCATTTAAATTCAAAACATGACTTTTCTTGCTTAAAGGATGTAAATAATTTCACACTTATATGCGCTCACATACATTCACACACATTCATACATACATACAATTTCATATGGATTTAGTGTGTTGTGTTGGTATGTACAAATAAAAATAAAATAAAATTTTTTTGTGTGAATATTAAGCATTTGAAATACCATTTCAAATACCTTTGCAATACAATTGTACAAACGTTTTAAAAGTGCCACTCTCTAGCGGTCTCAATATTTATAGTGGGGGGGAGGAGGGGGGTGGAGTATCATTTGTTGTTCTAGTCGCAATTGCACGTTAATAAAAATGTTTATTTTGCTGCTGCTAATTTTGTGTATTTTTTTTTAACAATTTCTGAACACCACTACCACCACCAAAGTCTAGGTGAGAATTTGTTTATATTCATGCATTATTTTTATCATTTTGTGTGTGTGTGTTTTTGTCTCCTTTATCAGCAAATGTTAAAACCCATTGTCATTGTACCATAAATTCGTTATTCTTAATTCGTTATGTTTTGGTTTCTTGAATAGAAAGTTTAATACCATAAAACGCTTGAAAACTGTATCTTCTAATATTTTATAACCCTTTTGGCAAGCGTAACAAGATTAAGAGCTAATAAAAATGTAACTTTATAATACAATCTGAGTACTTTTCACATTTTTTCAAGAAAACTGTTAACGAAATAAGATTTTAAAAAGGGTATTAATGTTTGGCTACAATTTTGTAATAAAAGAAAGCGTCAGTGTGGATAGACTATTAGTAATTATGGTTGCTATAAACGAACTACTGTGAGAGGAGTTGTAGATTATGATGAAACGGTCTTACCACGTAAATAATTTTGGCTTTTTCGCATGAAAAGTTCTCAGAAAATGAAATTTACTTTTAATTGGTCTTCAATATCACTCCATTTAATGCCATTAGATAGACTTCTTTAGTAGGCTTACACAAAGAAAATAAAGTATAAAGAATGTGCATTTTAACATATTTTGGAATATTTTTCAAAAATATTTCAGGACACGGGGGGAAAGATAGAAGGGAAGCATACAGAAAACAAGAGCGTAACAATGCGTTGTTCTCATCGTGCGTTTTTGTTGTTTGACCACTTTTTATTTATTTTTCTGGTGTCGTCGGCACCAATGTCCCTCAGGGGAAGAACATCTTCGGCTTTTTACACACATAGGACACGAACATCAAGAATGTTCGTTAAAAAGAGCGTAAAAATGCATTCAGGCGCTTGTCAGCTTCTAAAGAAGAATGCTTATGTCGCTTTTTTCAGACTTCAATTATACACCTAAAGAAATATCACAGTAGTATTCACTAATATCAATGAGAAATGATTTCGATTTTTTGGAAGAATACTTGCCAAGTTAAATACGCTGTCTTAGTGTCTTAGTGCAGTACAATTTTTCTATATTTTCCGATCACATATACATATCATTGGGCTAATAAGTAGACTTGACATTATTACTAATAATTTTCCTCTAGGTTAACACATGCCTATGGTTATGGATTAGTGACTGAGAGAGAGAAAATAAGTTGAGAGAATTTATTTATTTACAGCCATATAAAAGTGTTAGTAATATACGCTATTTTTATGTTCATTTCATCAACATACATATGTAAAGCTGTCTATCTTTGGCTTAATAATTTTAGATAAATAAAAATAAAATAAAAAATCCGGTTTTTATTAAAAGAACATAAAGCTATCCATTTTTGGTTTAAAAATTAGGCCATGTTTTTTAGATAAATAAAAATAAAAAGAATAAAAAAACCATTTTTTATTAAAAGAAAAAAAAAGCGAGCATTCCAAAGCATTTAAAAAAATTATACTATGGGACAAAATTAAATACGCCCAGCTAATGACATAGAACATTTTTAAGACAAAATATTCTTCGAGTGTTATTCGGAAATAAAATGATAAAGTATCCGCAGCACATGTATTCTTGTCGCAGTTTGATCGACAATTAAATCAAAAAACACAAGCTAACATACACATGTACATACGTACGATGAGAGCAACACATTGTTACGCTCTTTGTTTGTGTTCATTTTCCTTCTGTCTTCCTCCCCCGTCATCAAGAAATGATTTTTAAAAAGATTTTGGTGAGAGCGGGTCGTAATGTTACAACCCGCCGTAAGAAATTTTACTTCTACATGATGCGTATTCTTTATATCCATATTCTTTGGTTGGATTGTGATTACATTTGAGAATCAACATTTGTCAAGTTATCGCCGAAATACTGTTCAAAATGATGAAAAGGGATCGCGAGCCGCAACCAATTCAGAGGCCTTTAAGATCACAAAAAAATTTCAAAATGTAGTGAGTGCTCTACGCATTACAAATTAGATTTCTAATGTAATTTTATTTGGTAAACTTTCCAATTGTAAACTTTCATTCTGTAATCCTCATGCATATGTAATTGTTATCGAAAAAAAAATTAAAATTAATTGGCGTTGAAAATAAATTCAATTCATTATAAATTATACATTTTTACTATAAATACTTAATGATGTGCGTGTGTGTGTGTGCGTAAGTGCGTGTAATAATTGTTTAAATGTATTAAAATTGTGTGAAATAATCAATTCAAGCTCCATTAATTATTTTTAAAACAATTTTTAATCAAACTCAGTATGATATCCAGTAATAGAAACACATTTTTTTTAAATACAGGGTGTTGCAAAAGAAAGTTTATATTTCGAAAAATAAAAAATGTATTCCACAGAAAATATGTCGTTCAAATAAATAAAACAAAGATAGAAAGCGCTTCAAAGAGAGCCTATGTATAACGAAGTTATCATAATAAAAATATCTTAAAATGAATAAAATTAAATTAATTCATCGCCTGAAATATTTCACAAAAAATCCTGACCCATTTACGGGATGAATAAATATATTGTAATGCATTACAGAGAGACAAAAAAAAAATATAAAGTCACATATAATTTAATTAAATTTGATTATGAACAGAAACAAAACAAAAGAAAAATTAAAAATAAAAAAACTTGTAACACATGCCCGCATAAATCATTACACAGTACACCACGCATCAATTGATTTATTCTCATAGTTTTTCGCTGTGCATTATCTGAGCCATCATTTCATTTCATTTCATTGCTTTTAAATAGCCGGACATCCGTTTTATGTTTTCACACACACACACAAAATAAAAAACAAATTCCGACTTTTTTTTCTCTCAAAATATTACAAAAAAAGTCCTGTTATTATTTCTTTGCTATGCAGGACCATAGTTAAATCGGAGTGAGAGTAAGAGAAGAGTAAAGAGTAGAGTAGAGAGTAGAGAACTGGTTTTGCTCTCTTGTATAACTTGTTGCTGTGTTTTGTTTATGTTTGTTATTATTGAAAAGCTTTTTACCGTTTTATTTAGACTTAATGAAATCTCTATGTGTGTTTGTATTAGTGACCAATACAGTTTAGAAAAAAATATTGGAAATAAAATTAAATTTTTTATTATCAATAAAGGGCTAAGGGTACTATCGGCTTAAGGCGAAGAACTGAAAGAACTTTAGTTAGCATTACAATATAGCTTATCACACCCCACCCATGTTGTGTGCGTTAATTTTATCCATCAGGGACTACGAACGACAGATTATTAAGAAACATTTCATGGCAATTTTTTTTAAGGCTTAGAGTTTTTGCCAGAGGACTGCTGTTTTTTCATATTCTGTTGTGTTCGATATATCTGAGCTGGGAGTTGATATACGGGCTCTCGTTTAATAAGATAACACACTATCCATTGAACTAAAACGGTAGTCATTTAAATCATGCTGTGCACCGTTTAAGGTCATGCCAAGATCGCAAACACTACAATGAAACAATAGCTACAACGAAATCTAGCGTGTTATTTTTTACCACCAAAGAAAGGATAACCCCTTAGAACATTGCTTATATTTAACGTTCTTTACCAAAACTCATTGGCAATGTTGTCTTTCGTTGTATTTAATCTTCATTTGTTTTCGTTTTGACAACATCTAGAATCTTACTGTTGATTTGTTATTGTTATTCCCTCTGCTTTACTATATTTCTTGGTATGTTCAATTGGTTCAGGAGTGGAAGCCAATTGACCATCCAATGCATTTTCGCTTCGCTAAGTGGGCCTGCGATCGACTTACAGAAGATGCCGATTTTGGCACAAAAATAATCTTTTCAGATAAAGCTCATTTTTGGCGGGTATGTAAACAAGCAAAATTGTTGCATTTGGGGCACAGAAAACCCGCACGCATACATTGAAAAGCCGACGCACCCAAAACGAGTCACTGTTTGCTGCGGATTTTGGTCCAGAGGCGTAAAATTTAAGAGGAGGATATTGGCAGCATTTAGTGTCAACAGGACGGCGCTACGTGCCACACAGCCGAAGCTACACTCGATGTTTTGCGCTCTGTTTTTGAAGATCACATTATCAGCCGCAGAGCTGATGTCGTTTGGCCACCTCGGAGCTGCGATTTGACACCGTTGGACTATTATTTGTGGGGTGTCGTCAAAGATAAGTGTTACGCTGACAAGCCAGAGACAATTGACGCTTTAAAGGACAATAATCGTGATGCCATTGGTGAAATACAGCTGCACACAATCGATAATGTGCTTAAAAATTGGACCGATCGTGTAGGCTACTGCATGGCCAGCCGAGGCAGCCATTTGAATGAAATTATTTTCCATTATTAACCGGAAGGATTGTATTTTCAAATAAAAAAAAAATTTAAGAAAATATTCCGGAGTTTTTTTAAAGCATTTTCAAAAAAAAAAATATTTGGCGGAGCCTTTATTTTTCTTGTTAAATTTTTGTGTAAAAAATGCTTTTTATGCATTTTTTTAAAGGAATTACAAACATTTTTTCACCACATAAATTGCCTTTAAAGTGTCTTTAGCACAAAGATTTCATAATATAGTCCTGCGAGGAATATTTCGTAACTAAAAAAAAACCCGGTTCTACATGCTACACACACGCACTCACCATTACATTAATTTACTAAACAAACACAAATACCCATACACTAGCAGAGTTACATAAATGTGATGATGAGTTGTAAAAGTCAATAAGTCATGCATGTAGTAAACAACAACAAAAACAAAAATTTGCTCTCTTTTTACTTCTTTTCTCTTTATTTTTCAAATACACTCGCTCTCTCTCTCTCTCTCTTTGCCGTTACCAAAATAAAAGCCCTTTTTCTCTCTTAGAAAATCGTGGTAAAATTTCTGTTTTCCATCATATTCACCATGAACACGTGGCATAAGCATTCGTCTTCTTTTTCTTGTTACAAAGTGTTGCCATAGTTTTGGAAGTTTTGTTTGTTAAATTTTAAAACGTAATAATTTATGCTTTTATTTGCTCTCTTTTGTCAAGTTCTCTGTTACATACTGTTACACTCTGTTTATCTTTGTTATTGTTTTTCTTTTTCTAAACGGAAAGCTTTTTCTGTTTGTTTGTTTTGCATTTTTCCAATTGTTATATATAGTATATACGTATATACATGTGTATATACGTGAGGGTGTGTGTGTATGTGTGTATGTTTTTTTTATAGATTAACAGAGTTGTGTTAGTGTTGGTTTTTTAAATATTTTCGTAAATATTGTCTTTCTTTAATTCTCTCTTTCTCTCTGTATTATTATTACTTCCCTCTTTGGTTTTTAAATGTGATGCTTTCAATGTGTTCGTATGTGTATGTGTGTGTTTAAATATAAAATGTAGTTGTTGTTGTTTTTATACAACTATTCACACACTTGTGTCTCATTGTTTGTGTGTTTTTTATGCTTCCGTGTTCTCATAGCTTTTATTACGTGCCACAATTATACCCTACAACTGGATATGACTGTTAAGCGGCTTTATGTCAGAGAATACTGGGTACCTGGTCATTGTTGCAATATTGGCAACGAATTTGTGGATGAATTGGCAAGATCAGATACAGCTTTGGAAGCTATCAAGAAGAGAAACCGGTTCCTTTTTGGAAGTATAGTGAACTCGCGATAACGTGAACTAATTTTTACCAAGGCAGTTCACATCTTCGAGTTTGTTCACGTTATCGAGTACTTAAATTTAAAACAAAAAATTACCCTATTTAATATGAAAAATTATATTTTAATAAGTAATAATGCTAAACACTATTTTAAATAAATTTTTTTTTATCAATTAGTCAAGAACTCAGTAACCTAAAGCCAAAAATTAAGATTTCAGTTTCAAATTTGTCAATTGAAATCCATCTCTTTAACAAAACATTGATAAAACCAGCCATAAAAAATGTTACATGTCATCCATACTGACTTGGAGAATTTGTAATTCACTGGACAAGTAAAGTTTTTGAAACTTTGTGGATTTTTAGATTTTCCAAATACCAGTAGATTAAGTTTGTGAGTCTCCGACGCATTCGAACAGCCCATGAAAGTTAATCGTCTTTCTCCATCCTTGCACCTGGAGCACTTTTCTCCAATGATGATGTTTTATCTGGCAACTACTTCAAATATAGCCCGCATCCATCAGCATTATAAAGCTGATCTTCACAAAGAGAGTTTTCTTCCATTTTTGCTTTTAACTTTTCCTTAAATGGGTCAACAAGTTGCGGCTGCGCAGAAAGATTTTCTCTGGAAATTTTAAGAAGACGAACAGCAAACCTTTGCTTAAATTTATGAAGCCATCCGTCACTGGCGTTGAATTTCTAAAGCTTTGGCTCTTAACATCAGTCCACTTACCGGCATTTTTTTGTTTCGCATGTGAAGGAACCACTTATTAAGAATTTTTCTATTCCTGGAAATTCAGATGCACGTAATGTTTTACGCTTTCCAGTGCCATAAAATGTATTATTTACACGATTATTAATTTCCCGTTTTTTCTTTTTAATGGAAGAAACAGGTGCTTCTGCTTTTGCACCATATTTTCTTGTCAAGCCACTAACACTATAACCCTTTTGCAATAACTCAAGGATATCCACTTTAACTTTTAAAGTTAACACTTTAGGCAACTAAGAGGTCAAAGCATACATAAACGAGCACAATGAAAAAGAAGTTCAAACATAAGTAAACAAACAAATAAACTGTAGTTTGCGAATTTGCAATTTAAAAACAGATTAAAAAAATAAAAAAAAGTGTTCACGTTTTAGAGCTTTCAGATTTTGTTCACGTTTTAGAATACTCTGTGGAAAAATAAATTTGTTCACGTTTCTGAGACGTTCACACTTTCGAGTGTTCACGTTTTCGCGAGTTCACTGTATTGAGCAAAAGTTTGATTCAATCGTTAACCGTACACGGGGATGTAAAACGGACTGTTGAGTTGTGTAAGCCTTATGGCCAAAATTTTAATTATTTTAAAAAGGGGAATCTGGGAGACATGGGATTAGTAGGCTAATTTCTGTAGCCTATGTGAAGGAACATTTTCAATGCCACTGTCTTTGTTTGCCGGTAAGTCGGCGGGGATCGATATGTAGTCGACTAGTTGATGTTGATGTCTCGCCCCTTATGGACAACGTTAGCATACACGACGTGGATGCTGTGAAAAGCTAAGTTGTAATCCTGTCTGAAGAGTAGTAATGGCCAATTAAGTTAGTCAATTGACGTTCTGCCCAGCTTCTCCAGCAGCAGCATGCATTACTTGTTTCAATTTGATTTTTTTTATTTTATTCGATTATTTGGCCTCAGCGCCCTATGGGCATTATTGAAGCAAGTTGGCAGTTTCAGTTATACTGATTAAAATTATTAATTTAATACTTCATATACAACAACAAATAAAGATAGGTATAATAATAAAAAATAATATATATATATATATATATATATATATACATATATATATATTAATATAATATATACATACATAAATAGCAATATTAAAAATTATGGCTAATTATAAACATAGGTATATTTTAATATATAATATTTTTAGTTAATTACCTACACAGCAAGCTTTCCAAGTTTTCAAATATATATTTTCTTAGTTCCTTTTTAAAGACTGACAAGCTATTTATTGATTTTAACCTTAAAGGTAATTTATTATATTCAAGACTTCCAATATATTCAATCCGCTGCCTGGTTGTTTCTAACCTGCACCTAGCGGTATGTAAACTGCCTTGATTCCTTGTATTGAAAAGTGTTTGATTCTGAGAAAAAGTAACTGATCTATATCCTATGATCCGTATGGATTTAAACATATATATTAACAGTTGGTATTTATATCGTCCACAAAAAGGCATAATGTTTTTACAAATATCTCTATAAAGTAATAAAGTGGGGTATCGTAGCGGTAAATTATAAATTGTCTTCAATGCTCTATTCTGCATCACCTGCAATGATTTTAATTCACTTATGTTTCTAAATCCATATATTATTGCCATATAGTTTATGTGACTTTGCATTAAGGACTGGTAAATCATCAATTTTGTTTTCAGATTAAGTTTATTTTTCATTTTAAATAAAACCCCAACGGCTGGTGCAATTCTTGATTTTACCTCATTAATGTGTAGATTCCATGCCATATTACTTTGCAATATAATTCCTAAATATTTTACTCTATCTGTTTCCAAAATCAAATTTTCACCGACTTGAATTGCAAAGGTACTATCCTGCACACGTGTACATGGTCTAAATCTGATTAATTTGGTCTTATCCGCATTCAGCTTCAACCTATTAAGACGAACATATTCAAGAATTAGAGCAACGTCGCGTTCCATATACGTTTTCAAAACCAAATCGTACTTATAAATAATAAAATAAACAAACATCATCAGCAAACATATACAATTTACCAGTTAGTTGTAAGTTAGAAAGGTCATTCAAATAGATAGAAAAAAGCAGAGGACCCAAACAACTACCCTGAGGTACGCCACTTTGAACATCCAACATGTTACTTTTTTCATCACCAATCTGAACGAATTGTTTTCTATTCCTAAGAAAATTCTCAAACAGTCACAATTCCTTTCCCATAATACCATAAAACATCAATTTCCGCAACATTATATCATGGTCAACGAGATCAAAAGCCTTACTAAAGTCCAAAAATAGCCCTGCAACCCCACTAGAACCTCTATCCAACTTGTCACAAATGAAGTTTATACCATTCAAAACTACCTCTCTGAATTCAATAGACTCAATAAACATGTCATGGACTTTTTACATTGTTAGGTTAAGTTGACCGTATCCTATTTGGTCAAATTTAAAAATTATTAGGCGGTCTCTGTCTTCACAGCATTCTGTACAATAGGGAGACATAGTTATGACTCCTAGAACGGGAAACGGACCGTCTGTTAATTCCCTGTGATGAAACTGTCTGTATTTAGCATAAAGGACATGGGCAGCTATACGACAGAGTCTGACACACATGGGCTAGACAACATGGGCTAAAGTTGTACAAACTTGAGTGGAATGGGTCTAACGTGGTTTTAGGATAAATGGTAACTCCTAACCGAACATAGTCTAATTGTCACCTTAGGAAACATTGTGTAATCTATGCGGCCGCTTGCCTAAGACGTGTAGACATAACGTTTGGCTATGTTTCGTAAAGGTTTCCTAAACTTTTCGCTTTTAAAGCGATGTATCTGTCTGCTGTGAATGCGCATATGGTCGACTGTAGCATATTCTAAGCGTACGAATACGAATTTTTAGGTTATGTTGAACATATGTACGCATATAGTATAAGTCTTATGCACATACTGTATGCGTGTGTTTGTGTGGATAGTTTTTTGTGTTTTTTTGTTGTTGTTGCTTGCTGTGGGTTTTTGGGTCTGTGGGCGATTTACTAGGATTTTTAATTAAATTTTCTTTTCATTCTTCATTTCGTTTCTTTAATTTGACCACTTTTAGCATTTTGTCTTTTGGCTTTGTTTTCTTTTTATTGTTGTTGTTGTTGTTGTTGTTGGTGGTGGCTTCTATATGTTCTATTCTTATGCATTGTTGTTGTTGTTGTAGTGTAGTTTTAAGTATTATTTCTACTCATTTTTCATGACACTCTTGTGGTTCTTTAACCCGTTTTGTTAGCTCTTAATTTCTCATGTGTTTTTTTTTTGTTGTTTTATTTTGCTTTTAATTTACACTCTCATTATTATTGTATTTTTTTGTTTTTTTGTTGTTGTCTCATGGTTAAATACTTGTTATTTTTTTGTGAATGTTTTTCCGTCTTTTGTTTTATGTTTTCGTTTTCTTTTATCGTGTCATTTTATTGTCATTTTAATTACAATGACTCTTGTTTTCTTTCACTGTTATTTTTTAATTCTTTGTTGCTCTCTCTCTCTCTCTCTCGTTCGTTTCTTTCTTGTTAAGTGAATGAGTGTGTGTGTGTGTGTTTCATTGTTTTTTATTTGATAAGAGACGTTGATAATGATAATGAGTATTTAGTTGTGCTTCTTTATTTCTATTTTCTCTCTCTCTCTCGCACTTTGTACGATTATTGTTTAGCTCGCAGCTAGATGTATTTGCATGCATGCGTGTAAGTGTGTGTATGTGTGCATGTATAGCTTGTGTTTATTTTTAATTCCTCTGTGATTCAAGCATGATTTTAAAGCATGTTGTATAGTAATACTACACCGCGTATGTTGAATATTTAATTTCAATTCATTTTTAAAAAATAACTCATACGCCTTAGACAGGACGCATCTTGAGAAATGGATGGAAGGAAATTGAATGCTGAAATTTAAAATTTATGAAATTGTTTTTGCTTTGAAATATTAAAAATAAAAATAAAATGTGGAGAAACTATTTTCTATTTGAGATTAAAATTTTTAATTAAAAAACAAACAAAATAATTGAATTGAATAAATTTTAAAAATCTTCTTCAATATCGAATAAGAGGTTACGGATGCTCAGTCAACGAATTTCAATCATAACCTTAGGCTATTGAAAGAATATTAAAAACAATTTGAAGAGATTCGATATCCTATGGACCTCAGTTGGTAACTCATGAAGGCAGCTTACTCTCTATAACTACATCTTAGAAGAGATTCAGTCATTCTGCTTCAAAACTGCTGACTGCTGATCTGTCAAGTCTGTCAGCTTTTAAATATATTTCAATTGACGTCAGTCACTTGCCGCATGACTCGAAATTATTATGAGATGGTCTGGGCAAGCTGACGGGGTTACCCTTTGCTAGATTTTTAACAAGCAGATGAGTCGCCGTAGTCTAGTAGGCAGTATTTTGGCTTATTAGACGTAAAGCCCGGGTTCGTATCCCAGGTCAGACATCAAAACGAAATATGAAAAAAAAAATAATTCTTCGGCGATTTCCTCTCAGCAGATTTCTGGCAAAAATTCTGAAAGCAAAAAAAAAAAATTGCCATGTAAAGCTTCTCAAAAAATCTAATCGTTCAGAGTCGACGTTAAACTGTAATTCCCGCCACTCACGTATAAAATTAGCGCACACAACTTGAGTGGTGTGAGAAGCTAGGCCGTAATCCTCACTGAAGGGTTGTAATGGCCAATTATGTATGTATGTATGTAGATGAGCTTGCTAGGAGGACACCTGCTATAGCTTATGAATCTTTTTGTGGAACAGGAAATAGACAGCGATTATAACAGAGTTATTGGTAATACGTCCCCATACTTATCACATTATTTTTCATTCTTTTTCTCGACTTGGCTTGATTTATTTGAAGCCAATTTGCAGTTCCCATGTAGCTGATGCTATTTTATCATATCCCGCGTATTTCTTTTTTTTGGTTTTAATTTTAACGCTACAACTTGTTGTTCTTCTCTATTTACAGAATAACTTTCTTAATCCAATATTTATTTTTATTTTCTATAATCCTACGACCGAAGGTTGATTTTCGGTTGAATTCTCATTTTACTTTAAAGATTTAAAACAAAAGATTGCTAAACTTTTTATTATTAAAGCATTATACTCTTGTGAGTATCTTTAGAAATTAATTTTTTTATTTTTTCGTTCAATTTTTTTTTTTCAGATTAACCGGTAAACATATGGCAGACATGAAACAATTGCAACAACAGCAACGAGAACAATATGAAAATAAATAATATTCCATTTGGCCATAAATTACAAACGTTAGCCAATGTTCAATAACATGCAGAACGAACGTAATGGAACAAATGAAAACGAAGTTAAAGGAAATGAGTGAGTATCTCTTAAAATAGTAACACGTTAGCAGCGTAGCAGCTAAAAATAGCTGAAATATGGAAGGAAATTCATAGAAAATTTTATGGAAAAATGAAAGAAAAAAAAAGAAAAAAACATATTTTAATATACAGGAAACACACATACATATACATACATAGACACATTCATGTTTGGTTAGTTAGTGTTGAAAGAATACGCAGTACGCCTACATAATAAAAAGTTAGCACCCACGTAGTGAATGAGTTTCTATTTGCAAAATAATATTTTCATGATGACAACAACAATAACAACAACAGCAACAACAACAACAACAACAGCAAAAAACAAACAATAGTTAGAAAAATAAGAATTAATTAAAGAGGAGTTGAACACTGTTTAGAGTGGCCGTTTGATCCTATAGTAAGTCCAATACCATGAAGTCGCCGTAGTCTAGTAGGTAGTGTGTTGGCTTATTAGACGTAAAGCCAGGGTTCGAGCCCCAGGCCAGACATCAAGACAGAATACAAAAAGTATTTCTTTGGCGACTTCCTCTCAGCAGATTTCTGGCAAAAACTCTGAGCGTTAAAATAAAATTGCCATGAAAAGGTTTTCAAAAAATCTGTCGTTCGGAGTCGACTTTAAACTGTAGGTCCCACCACTCATTTATAAAATTAAAACACACAACATAAGTGGTGTGAGAAACTAGCACGTTGTACAATGGGTCAATTCGACCTCCGGGTATTGTACTTGTCTTAATTGATAAGTACACGTCCTCTAACCTAACCTAACCTAACCAATACCATTAATTTAGATTGTTGATGAACCATATTGCCGAACTCATGTACAATTTTTTCGAGTAGACGTTAAACTGAAGATTCCGTCACTCATTAATTTACCCAACAAAGTGGTTTGAGATTGCCCGTCACACTTTATGTGGCTTAGATTAAGGCGGCGGTCCCACCTTAAAGAAAGAGTTCCCTCTTAGGAAATAATTTAGGCCCAATATGTGACCACAATCAATTCCACCCAAAAATTAAACATTCCTTAGAGGCAACCTACCGAACTTCAAAATAAATTTTGCTTTTGCAGCAATCTTGGTCAAAGATGTCAGAAAAGTCTTTCGGCATACCTAGGAAAAATCTCGCCACTCAACAAGCATTGTGCCAATTTCAAAATTCCTATGACCCCTGCTTAGAAAACACTGCAATGGTCAGGCATGAACTCCTCATAAATATACCACGACCCATCATCTGTCCCTCATCTTTGACACACATTCTGTAACAGACGCTGTATTTTTGCTAGCGTCTACATTGTGATGATGAGTTGGTGTAACATCATCTGTAACACTTCCAGTCTTTTTAAATTCTTTTAAAAACTTGCCAATGTCTTTACTTACTTACTTACTTAATTGGCCATAACAACCCGTTTATCGGATTTCGGCCTGCCGCAACACATCCTTCCAGGCGCCTCTGCTTCGTGCGCGCCTACGCCAGTTGGTCACACCAATCGATGACAGGGCTTCCTCGATTTGGTCCTTCCAACGGATGCAAGGTCGTCCTCTTCGCCGATTTCTGCAGATTCCCGTCTCGCCGGAGCATCCTCCTCCATTTGAACGACATGGCCGAGCCAGCGCAGCCGCTGGATATTAATACGCTGTACAATGTCCATGTCGTTGAAGAGCTCATACAGCTCACTGTTGGATCGGATACGGAAATCATCGCCAACTCGCACTGGACCGAAGATCTTTGCGCAGCACTTTTCTCTCGAACACTCTCAAGGCTGCTGCATCAGTACTTAATAGGGTACATGCCTCTGCGCCATAAAGAAGCACGGGTAGGATGAGTGTCTTGTAGAGTGTTAGTTTTGTCGTACGAGAGAGGTCTCTGCTACTCAATTGCCTATTGAGGCCATAGTAGCACCTGTTGGCAAGAGTGATCCTGCACTTGATCTCCAGACTGACATCATTTCTGGTGGTAACGGCGGAGCCAAGAGAGTTGAATTCCTTGACTGTATCAAAAGTATAGTTATCGGCCGTAATCTGAGAATCAATACGCCGCGCGTCTCGACTCGTTGATAACATATACTTTGTTTTGCCCTCATTTACTGCCAAACCCATCTTAGTAGACTCCCGTTCAATAGCACTAAGGGCAGCAGTAACATCTCGCTTGGTACGCCCTATTATGTCAATGTCGTCAGCGTACGCAAGCAACTGGACACTTTTTTGAAAAATAGTGCCACTGCGATGCACTCCCGCCTTTCGCAGGACACTCTCCATGACGAAGTTGAAAAGGTCGCATGATAAGGGGTCGCCTTGTTTGAAACCTCGCACGTTAGCAAAAGGTTCGGAGAGGTCCTTTCCTACCTTGACGGAGCTGCAGGAATTGCTCAGCGTCATTCTGCATAGCCTTATCAGCTTCGCAGGTATACCGAGCTCATACATTGCGGCAAAAACACGATCCCTTATGGGGCTATCGAAGGCTGCCTTATAGTCGACAAAAAGATGGTGTGTGTCGACTTGTTTTTCGTGGGTCTTTTCCAGGATTTGGCGCGGTGTGAAGATCTGGTCGATGGTGAACTTGCTAGGGTGGCTTCAGTCGTTCACACAGTACGCCTGTATGAACCTTATAGGCGATAGGGCCCCTGTAGTTGGCGCATATAGTAGGGTCTCCCTTTTTCAGGACAGGACAGAGGACACTGCGGTTTCAATCGTTGGGCATACTTTCCTCTAGCCATATTTTCTAAATAAGCTGGTGCATGCGCCCTACCAACTCATTACATCCGGTCTTAAACAACTAAGCGGGGAGGCCATCCGGACCTGCCGCTTTATTGTTTTTAAGACGCATAATTGCGACTTTGACCCCTTCATGGTTAGGCGGCAGAATCTCCACGCCGTCATCGTCGATTGGGTTCGGAACAGCATATCTAAAGTAGAGAGTAGAGAAGTGTTTCCTCCACAACCTCAGCACCCCTTGCGAATCTGTTATCAGGTTTCCTTGACGTGCCACTGTCTTGTTTAACTAAATACCTTATCAGATGAAAGATGTGACAGATTTAACAGCTGCCAGCCTTGCCAGATCAGCAGTTATGAAACAGAAGAACTGAATTTTAAGATAAGTCGCCAACTTAGGTCTGCAGAATTACGAATTTCATCAGATTTTTTTAACTTAAACAGCCCACTGTGCAAGCAATTAAGTAATACTAATAGAATGACTGTTGACATCGATATTAAGCTTTACGTGGTAACACTCTGATAATTTTTTTTCTTCTACTTTTGCTTGTTATTTCGACAAATTTTGGTAGATTTTCATACAAAAACAACAAAAAAATATTAACAGCTGCTGTTGTTTAATAAACGAAATAATTTTATTAAAAATTAAACAAAAACTAACTGATAACATGAGCAACAACACACACACATACACCGTGACAGTCAGATAATGAATGCTATCGCCATTATTGCCAACACAGGGAATATTTAGAACAACAATAACAAGCGGCAATAACAGGCACCATAAAGTGATGGTGGTTGGTGTACATGGTATTAAACACACAACATTAATACCGTAATATCATAGCAATTACAACAACAATTGCTAATACAAAGTATGTATGTATTAAGATTACAATGTGTTGCTAAGCAACAGCTAAACAGCTGTTGGATTTACAACTACAAGCCCAGACGACGTCAGTCGCCTTTTATTGTTTCACTTCACTTCAGTTCATTTTCATTTTTATTTTTCCTGAGAGTTTTACGAGTGTGGTTGTTGTAAGTGACAACAAACATTATCAACAAGTTGTTATTAAAAAAAGAAAGAGAGATTGGGGAGGAGAGAGAGAGAGTAAAAGATAACGGCAACAGTAATAAAGGGTGTTTTTTATAGAGGTATAGAACTTTAAGTTGGCATTACTTTTCAAGATGGCAACCGATTTAACAGCTGTCAAGTGATTTATTCTCAGTTTGGTTTGGCAATTCATCATGAATAGACTCACGACTGAACAACGCTTGCAAATAGTGAAATTTTATTTCGAAAATAATGGTTCTGTGCGGAAAACGTATCGCGCACTACGTCCATTTTATCGTCGACAAAATCATCCATCAGAGCAGTTAATTCGATTAACCATGGAACGTTTTCGCACCACGTTTACTCTTATTGATAACTCGCATCCCCAGAGACGCTGTACGTTGCGTACAGAAGAAGCTATTGCTGCTGTAGAGCGTAGCATTGAGGAAGACCCGAATGAGTCCATCCGCCATCGAGCACAGGAATTGGATCTGTGTCCATCGACTTTATGGAAGATTTTGCGGAAGGATCTTGGTTTGTGTGCTTACAAAATCCAACTCGTGCAAGATTTGAAGCCAAACGAGATTACCGTTGTTTCCGATTTTCATAAGCGAATTTTGTTTAGCGATGAAGCGCACTTCTGGTTGAATGGCTACGTCAACAAACAAAACTGCCGCATTTGGAGTGAAGGTAAACCTCAAGTGTATGTGGAAACACCGTTACATCCAGAAAAACTGACTGTTTGGTGCGCCTTATGGGCTGGTGGAATCAATTATCCGTACTTTTTCAAAAACGATGGTGGCCAGAACGTTACAGTCAATGGTGATCGGTATAGAGCCATGATTACTAACTTTTTCATTCCTGAATTGAATAACCATGATGTCCAGGAGATGTGGTTTCAACAAGACGGCGCAACATGTCACACAGCTCGTGCCACAATAGATTTATTGAAAGACACGTTTGGTGACCGCCTAATATCACGTTTTGGACCTGTGAATTGGCCTCCAAGATCTTGTGATTTAACACCGCCAGACTACTTTCTGTGGGGCTATGTAAAGTCATTGGTCTATGCGGTAAAGCCATTTGGAAGACAACATTCGCCGTATTATTGCCGATATACGGCCACAAATGTTGGAAAAAGTCATCGAAAATTGAACGTCCAGATTGGACTACATCCGCGCCAGCCGTGGCGGTCATATGCCAGAAATCATATTTAAAATGTAATGCCACAAGATTATCTTTCGGATAAATAAAATTCATGTCAATCGAATCAATCCATCGTTGTTTTATTGCAACTTAAAGTTCTATACCTCTATAAAAAACATCCTTTAGTATGTGGCCAATATTTAATAATTTGTTGTTGTTGTTGTTGTTGTTGTTTTGTTGCTTTGTATCTACCAAAGGAGATAAAAACTTTCTGTAGTTTTACCATTAAAAAATGGAATCCCAAAAGTAAACAAATCTCCCACATAGTTTTTAATCCTCTCCACCCACTCTCTTATAACTACTGCTGTGTGCTGTGTGTCTCTGTCTCTTTGTAGTTTTAGTTATCGTTTGTAGATACTGTGTACCAAAGGATTTAAATATGAAAACAAATAAGATGAGTACACTCGGTCCAGTTCGACTTGATGATATCCTCTAGTATTTTGTGCCAGGATTCTAGTCGGCTTTTCGGCTTTCTAATAAAATTTATTATTATTTCTTTGCTTTTTTATTAATCAAGTTTCCCTGAAGTCGCCGTAGTCTAGTAGGTAGTGTGTTGGCTTATGAGACGCAAAAGCCCCAGGCCAGGCATCAAAGACAAAATACAAAAAGTATTTTTTTGGCGACTTTCTTTCAGTAGATTTCTGGCAAAAACTCTGAGAGTAAATAAAATTGCCATGAAAAGTTTCTCAATAAATAAAAATCTGTCGTTCGGAGTCGACTTTAAACTGTAGGTCCCACCACCCATGTATAAAATTAACACACACAACATAAGTGGTGTGAGAAACTAGGGCGTTGTACAATGGGTCAATTCGACCTCCGGGTACTGTACTTGTCTTAATTGGCAAGTACACATCCTCTAACCTAACCTAACCTTCCCTGATAAGCACGTAGTTATTCTTTTCTGGCAAGTTTTAGAATAATAGAGTTGCCAACTCTTGCTGGGAAACGCCATGTAATATGAGTTGTTTTATTGGATATTGTGGTGAGTGATTTTACTAATTGAGCTATTTTTCTCACACGAGGTGGTGCTATCTGACCATTCTATGACATTTGTTGTTGATATAAAACTCTTTGGGTGCTTAGGAGGCTTCACATATGGACCATTTGGAGCAATATTGAAGGCAGTTAAATTTTTAAAATTCCCTAACCGTGATATAAACTTTTCCGTGTTCTCTCAGATTTGGAAATTGCATTGCTAATGAGCTGGCCAGGGCCGTTACGGAGCTCTCAATCTCACACATGTCGCAGGGCATGCGTAGTCCAATTGCTTCAGTTAATTTGAATATTATTCAGTCGTTTAACGAGGAAGCACAATCTCGTTGGCGGCAGGAGGGTACGTGCAAAGTTGTTAGGCTCTGCTGGACATGTACAGGGTGGCTGATATGTATTGCAACCAACTTCAGGATGTTATCATTTGTAAACCGCTCGTCTGACAGCTGACAAATTTATTCCAGTGACAGTTCATTTTATTATTTACAAGCTTACAAAAGCATTTTGATCTATTGCATTCAGAAAAAAACTTATTCGTGATGGAATTCAAGCGTTATAGTGTGTGATTGCTTTATATTTGGCTGGAAAACCACAGATGGCTATCGTTACAGCCCTCCAGCATTTAAATGTGAACAAATCTTTTGTTTCTCGTACCATTGCTTGTTACCGTGATACTGACAGTGTTGCATCGCGTCCAAAAAGTGGACGAAAAAAAAAACGGTAACAACACCAGAAATGATCCGAAAAGTGAAGGCCAGATTTGATCGAAATCCACGCCGCAGTGGTAGAAAAATTGCTCGTAAGCTGAACATATCGCGAGAACGGATGGAACAGATATTGAAAAAATGAGCTTGGACTAAAGCCATTGAAGTTCCAAAAAGTGCAAGAGCTCACCGATGGACAAAAAAAAGTTAGACTGGAAAGATGAGTCAAGGAGTTACTTCGCTTGCACGAAAGTGACCAGTTACCGAATTTGGTTTTCTCCGATGAGAAGCCATTCCAAATTGAGCACTTTGTGAACAAACAAAATGATCGGGTTTACTTGCCAAAGAGGTCAGCTGAAAATTTACACCAGAACTCAAGCGCCGCCGATGGTAAGATGGTAATGGTGTGGGCCGCCGTAACGGCCGATGGTCGCTCCCCGCTCGTATTCATCGACCGTGGGATCAAAATAAATGCCGAATATTATCGGGAAAATGTCTTAAAGACAGTACTGAAGCTCTGGGCAGACAAACATTTTGGCCGCAGACCATGGACATTCCAACAGGACTCAGCACCACCGCACTCAGCACGCGTCAACCAAGAATGGCTTAAAAAGGAGGTTCCTTGCTTCATTTCTACCACACAATGGCCACCAAAATCTCCGGATCTCAATCCGTTGGACTTTTGCGCCTGGGGCATTTTGGAGAGTAAGGTTCTCACTAAGAAATACCAAAGTGTCGATCATCTCAAGACGGCGCTTCGCCGGGAATGGGCCAAAATACCGCAGAGCCACTTTCGTGCAGCCTGTGATGGCTTTGTCGGCCGTTTGAAGGCGATAATTCGTACCAAAGGTGGCCAATTCGAACAAATCTAAACTGATTCTAAAATTTGATGTTATTTCCAACATTTTTTGCTTTTGAACAATAAAATTAAAAAAATATAGCGCTTTACTTTGTTGCATTATATATCAGCCACCCTGTATGTATAGGAAGAGAACCCACTCACTTCTGTCCTTAAGGCTGTCCATCAAACAATGGCGAGTTTTATGGGCGATTCTTAGGCACATCATAAGATTTCTGCAGAAGCAGAATGACTTCTGTCGTTCGGAGCCCACATTAAAATGTAGATCGTGTCACTCATGGGTACAATTAACACACAGAGCGAGTGGTGTAAGAAACTGGGTTGTTATCCTAACTAAAGAGTTGTAATAAGTGAGTGGGGGTAGGTATCATGTGTTACTAACCTCAACTCAAACCCAAAATACGTGCATTCTCTACAGTACTATATATAAAGGGTGTTTTTTATAGAGGTATAGAACTTTAAGTTGGCTTTACTTTTCAAGATGGCGACCGATTTAACAGCTGTCAAGTGATTTATTCTCAGTTTGGTTTGGCAATTCATCGTGAATAGACTCACGCCTGAACAACGCTTGCAAATAGTGCAATTTTATTTCGAAAATAATGGTTCTGTGCGGAAAACGTATCGCGCACTACGTCCATTTTATCGTCGACAAAATCGTCCATCAGAGCAGTTAATTCGATTAACCATGGAACGTTTTCGCACCGCGTTTACTCTTATTGATAACTCGCATCCCCAGAGACGCTGTACGGTGCGTACAGAATAAGCTATTGCTGCTGTAGAGCGCAGAATTGAGGGAGACCCGAATGAGTCCATCTGCCATCGAGCACAGGAATTGGATCTGTGTCCATCCACTTTATGGAAGATTTTGCGGAAGGATCTTGGTTTGCGTGGCTTACAAAATCCAACTCGTGCAAGATTTGAAGCCAAACGATCATCAAGTAAGGCGTAGCTTCGTCGAATGGGCCCAAAACGAGATTACCGTTGTTCCCGATTTTCATAAGCGAATTTTGTTTAGCGATGAAGCGCACTTCTGGTTGAATGGCTACGTCAACAAACAAAACTGCCGCATTTGGAGTGAAGGTAATCCTCAAGTGTATGTGGAAACACCGTTACATCCAGAAAAATTGACTGTTTGGTGCGCTTTATGAGCTGGTGGAATCATTGGTCCGTACTTTTTCAAAAACGATGGTGGCCAGAACGTTACAGTCAATGGTGATCGGTATAGAGCCATGATTACTAACTTTTTCATTCCTGAATTGAATAACCATGATGTCCAGGAGATGTGGTTTCAACAAGACGGCGCAACATGTCACACAGCTCGTGCCACAATAGATTTATTGAAAGACACGTTTGGTGACCGCCTAATTTCACGTTTTGGACCTTTGAATTCGCCTCCATGATCTTGTGATTTAACACCGCTAGACTACTTTCTGTGGGGCTATGTAAAGTCATTGGTCTATGCGGTAAAGCCACAAACACTTGACCATTTGGAAGACAACATTCGCCGTATTATTACCGATATGCGGCCACAAATGTTGGAAAAAGTCATCGAAAATTGGACGTCCAGATTGGACTACATCCGCGCCAGCTGTGGCGGTCATATGCCAGAAATCATATTTCAAATGTAATGCCACAAGATTATCTTTCGGATAAATAAAATTCATGTCAATCGAATAATCCATCGTTGTTTTATTGCAACTTAAAGTTCTATACCTCTATAAAAAACACCCTTTACAAAGTAGGGGTCTGTTATTTTAATACTCACCATAGGATGGTGGGGGCATGATTTTCTCTTTTTTTTGTGTTTCGGGAATTGCCTAAATGGCGTCACTATAGAACTAAAACTATACAACTAAACAACCCCATAATGCATAAAATGACTGAACAATAATAACAAAACAGCAACAACAATAAATTAATATGAATTAATAGTTGTAATATGTACAACAACAATAACAACAATAACACTAACAAAGTGATTATAATACGAATGGCATTAATGGTGACAGTGTTTAATGCTAATGCAACCAAATAATGATCGGCAGGACATCACGTACACTGAGTGACACATCATCATCATCAGCATCATAGTGAGCGAGAAGGAGAGAGAAAGAGAGAAAGAGAAACGTCAACCGCTGTAAGTGTGAAAGCGTCATTGACTGAGTTTGTCCTCCCATCGGTTAGTTTGCGATTTGCCATGTCAAATAATGGCAACACACACAGTAAAACTTGACACATTGTTAACACAGCAGCCACACTAAATAGTCGTGTGAGAGTGAATTGTTAGAGAAACAGTCAGTTATGGATACAAAAGCAAAGAGACAAATTCGTTTGATAACTTACCTAACGCAGTGTCATTGAGGTGATGTTCATAATTTAATAACAAAATTGTCATTTGAATAGTGTATTGAAGAGAACATTTGTTTTTGTCTTTCATAAGGAAAGTGTAAGTGAGAGTGTGATGAATTTTTTTTGTTAAAATTGTTTGGGAAAAACATTTTTAAAATATGGCAACACCTGTTAAAAATATATGCATTTCCAAAGCCACTAGTCAAACAATTCTAACATATGATAGCCTAGTGCGGTTAAATGAAGGTCATACACGTGGACTGTATCGAACTGTTGCCATAAAAACATTTATTTAAAAACCAATGATTGCTTTGCAATTTTTCTTTGGCTTCGTGACACGTCTAAAAGGCAAAAAATATTTAGTAAGGTATGCCATTTCACCCATTAATCGTGCTACGAATATAGAAAGCTTAAAAACCTTTTAACTTCATGACCACAATTCATGCTGTATGAGAAAAGTGTTTATATTCCTAAAAAGCTTGACAGCTACGAAGCTAATTTACGACTTAAAATGTACATATTTTCGAATTTGTGCTAAAAAACATCCGTAGATATTTCAAGAGCTGTCAATGCACTGTGGTCTAGTTTATGTGGTCCCCGGAAAATTGCTAAGCACGGTCCCGTGGGGTCATTTCTAATTTTTTTTGCTCAGAATGGAAGAATCGCACTTGCTGATACGTGCTTTTAGCAAGACTGTGGCAAATGTCACGTTTTATCATAAACATATTGCGATGCAAGTTTTATGAGCAATTAATCAGTCCGTTGGCGAGCAGTATGAATTGATTTCACCTTTTTCGTTCGGCTTACATACATAGTTGGTCATTACAACCCTTCAGTCACGATTACGACCTAGTTTCTCACACCACTTATGTTGTGTGTGTTAATTTCATACATGAGTTGCGGAACCTACAGTTTAAAGTCGACTCCGAACGATCGATTTTTGAGAAACTTTTCATGGCAATTTTATTTTAACGCTCAGAGTTTTTTCCAGAAATCTGCTGAGATGAAGTCGCCGAAGAAATACTTTTTGTATTTTGTTTTGATGTCTGGCCTGGGGCTCGAACCCTGGCTTTACGTCTAATAAGCTAACACACTAACTACTAGACTACGGCGACTTCTTTTCGTTCAGCTTACAGGCTCTCAAATGGGGCTGTCAGTTTAGAGCTGGGTGTTCTCTAAACACCCAATGGTTGTATCTGCTATTTACCCAGCGAATCCATCGGCATTCAATTTCCTGATGAGATTATTCTTTTTACAATATTTTGTATATACCACGCCCATTTAAAGAGGGCGTTAAAAGTTGAAACTCATACGATACTAAAATTTTTGTTTTTAGAAAAAGAGTTTTTCTTGATTTTCCTTTTTTAATAATACGAACTTTTTTTATTTCATTACAGATTGACGATATAAAACGATATCATTCGATAAATATGCTTTCAACATAACCTACTAAACATTGAAAATTTTCTTAAAACATGAAAATTCTTTACAAACTACCCTCTCTACACACTAATAAGAGTTTACAATTAAGTGCTTCAATAAAACAAGTGTTTGAAAAAGGAGAAAAAAGTAAATCTGTTATCGATAACTTAAAGGAAAAAAGTTGAGAAAATAAAAATACAGAAAACGGCTTAAAAATTGAAAATTTCTAAATAAAAATTGTTATCGAAAATTTTTAAAGCAGTTCTATAACACGTGTTAAATAAGTTTTTAAAGTACCTGTCAATGACAATTGTTGACATAATTTTGAAGTCTAAATTAATATACGATAAAAGCTTAAAACTGTCGATAACAACATCTAACAAATATTTCTGCCTATTAACAAAACCTCAAAAAGAAAATAATATTAATCGATAACTATAATAATTAAATAACAAAGTGTGTAATATAGAAAAAATTATAAAAAAATTAACGACAACATTCCATTCAATAAAATACCAATTTAGAAGTTATCGATAACTAAAATTTAAAGTGGAAAAAATGCCTAAAATATGCTTTGAAACAAATAAAAAGTGAAATGAAAGTAAATAAATTATTTTTCGATAACTCGATAAATTTTTAATCAATAAAAATAAAATAAAAAATACAAAAATTAAAAAATTGAGTTCCATATTAATCGATAACAATATGATAAATAAATAAGAATTAAAAACAACAAATTAAAAATATAAAAATTTCTAATGAAATGAAAGAAACAAATTTTTTTGTCATAACTCGATAAATTTTTTTTCGATAACTCAATACATTTTTTCGATAATTCAATAAATTTTATTTACCAATAATTCAGTTAAAAAATTAACAAATTAAAAAACACAAAAAATTTGAAGTAATAAAAGAATGAAATAATTAATCGATAATTTTGCCATTTTTAGCGATAACTTAATAAATAACCAAATAAATCTTTACGAATAATGTTGTTTTACTAAATGTTTCAAAGCTTAACGAACGTAAAATCGCTACTATGGTAGTGAGTCAACAGAAGGTGACACATATAACGAAAAAATCCGATAACTTATCGATAAATACGAAAAATCTCAAATCCAATATGGATCATAAAAAGAAAAAACGTAAAAACTCTTTAAAATCAATGGATGCTAAAGAAAATTTTAATAAACTAATTGGAAAAAATAACAACAACAATAATATAAAACAAGAGCTAGCTCAAGCCTGTAATAGTAATCGATTAAGGGAAAACACAATAAATATGCTAAAGGAAGATTTTGGCAATTTATCTATGAATAATGAAGCTGATCCCCTAGGTGAAGAGAACGATATACAAGATTTCGATGAAGAATTTTGGTCTTGCAGTAAAAATGAAAATGATAACAAAGCGATAACTAAGCAGGAAAATAAAAATTGCCAAGAAAATTTCTCAAAAGAAACAGAAAATGTTAGTGAAACTAAACTAGCTATTAAGAATGTTAATGACAAGCCGAAAAACTGCTGTGAATTTTGTGCTGAAGACAATGATAACTTATCGATAACTTTGCAGATATATTGCAAAATACATAGTAATCACACGGAGACTAGAGAAAACTTGTTTACTGATGACAATGGCTTAAAAGAAGACAATGAAACTAGTTCCATTAAAAACGATAACACAACGATAACCGCTTTATTGAACGGTTACAATGAAGAAGAAGAGCAAAATTTAGAAGAAAATGTTAAGGAATTTGATAATAAACAAATATTACAGAGAGAAAGTGTAAATAATTTGCAGGATAGTCAAGAAAACGAAATCGATAACTTTCCTTTGATGGATAACTGCATTGGTGATGTTGACTTATGTAAAAAAGATGACAATTCTACTAATTTTGTATGCTTTTGTAATGAAACTGGTGCTCAGAGTCTGTTGTCTTTAGTAGAAAATGGTTTTGTTATCGATAACACTAATGATAGCGATAACGGTTTAGAAGCTGTAGAGGTTTTAAAAGATGAAATCGATGAAAACGATTTACCCAACTATTCTCACAGTTGTATTTACGAAGAACGTATAATCGATTTTGAAAATTTCCGCATTATCGAACAGGTTATTGATAACAATTGCGAGGGTAAACATACGGCAACAAATAACATCAAATGTAGAGATAAGTTGCGTAATAATAATAACAACGAAAAACTGCTTAGTAATAGTGATGTAAAGGAAAACGATGACAAATCGATAATTAATATCAAAACGGTAGAGGATAATAGAGAGAAGGAGCAGGAAAGTAAAGCGGTTTATGTTAATCCAGCGTTAAATTTTTCTTGCTCCGAATTGGTGGCTTTTATAGGCGAAAGTTATCAAGTTATCGATAACGCTCAAACGGTTTATAATAACGATAAAGTGAAAACAGTAAAGAAACCTTTACAATTCAAAACGAAAGAATGTGCCTCGGTCGGTAATTCACCTTTTAAACGTACGAAACGTGCGGTTTATAGTTCGGGTAGTTGCGCTACCACACGCAGTGTGGACGATAACAATAATACGCGACGGTATACGGGCTTAACGGCGGCCGAACGTTTAATGCAGAGTCTAAATTGTGATGTGGCACGCGAACTGACGGTAACGAAACGTGAAAAACGCGACGGTAAAGTGAAAACGAAAATCTCTAATACGGGCCATAAAGTTGCAACGCCTACCAAGACTTTATTAAAGGCTTTAAAGTCGAAACTAACGCCTTTGGCGCCACCATTTGAACCGGCTGCCGCGAAAAATAAAACGCCCCAGTTAAAGGAAAGTAAGTCCAGTAGTTCTGCCAGTCTGGCAAATTATGAAAATGCTACTGTTTATTATCAGCAACAGATGCAGCAACAGCAACAGCAACAACAACAACAGATGGGTTTAATAACCTGCAATAACATGCTGCAGGCGTTAGCTTTGGCCTCGGCAAATTTGCAACAGCCTCAAGGCCTTACCATGGCCTTGCAACAGGTGTCACCCTCACAGCAAGCTCAACAACAGCAACAGCAATTGTATATAAATCATCAGCAACACCATCACTTGCAACAGCCTCAAATGGCGACGTTGCAACCACCTCAACATCACCATCACCATCAGCAGCACTGTGCTCAAAATATTTTGGCAATGACAGCCTCTTTAGCGGGTCAGGGTTTGCCCCACATACACCTGACGCCAGCAGGCGCGACTGTTGCTAATGCCACCACCACTACCACCAACAATGTTACAAATAACGGTCATTTATCAGCCACTAGCACAGCTGTTATCAATGTGGCCGGCAATAACAATCCCAATTCGCACCACAATCACCATCACCACCAACAACTGCTTCATCATCAGCAACAGCATCATCATCTATTGCCAATACATTTAATACAATCAATAGGTGGGGTTGGTGGTGCTGGAGCTTGGCCTCTTCTAGAGGCAACAACCTCTGGCCTTGCTAGTAATTCGGCTGGCCAACAACCCATTTACATGGACATAAATGGTGAGTTGCGTACAATATGCCCGGCTCATGGGCCACCACCAACAGCTGTCACTATTACAACTCCCATGGCGGCGCCAATAGCAAATCAAGCAAATGCGTCAGCTAACCCGTCTGTAATGCAGCAGCAGCAGCAGGCTAGTGGTGTTTGTTTAAATCCTTCACAATATCCTGTAACTATACAAGCTCAATATCAGGCTCAACAACAACAACAGCAGCAACAACAGCAATTTCAGTTTCACCATCACCATCAGCCTACTTTGGCACAAAATTCACAAAATTCTCCTCTACGCATAAAATCCTCTGGGATAACAACTGCTAATAACTTGTCGTCCTCATCGTCGTCGCCGTCAGCAGGCTCAACATCAGCCTCTTCGTCTACAGCATCGGCAGCAACAGCTGCCCCGGTGCCAGCACCACCCCGTGTTGTTTTACAATTTGATGCTGGCGTTTCATTGCCTCTACAAATTGCTGGCAAACGCAAAATATTTCGAGGTGAGTGTACTTTTTATTACTTCAACCGAACGATTTATTTTCGAAGAAAAAACATTTTTTTTCGTTTAACGATTACAATTCGAACTTCCTTTTTAAGCACTTTTCTATCCTTTACCCCTATCGCTACGTATTCTTTATGCAAAGCATAATTCTTTTGTAACATAAAAGAGGGAAATGAGAATTTTTACTTGTACTGTACAATTTTTCTAAACTATGTAGAAAAATTGAAATAATTTTTAAAGCATATTTTTGCATATTCCGGCATATTTTTAAATTTTCTCTTCAGTTTACACTCCTAACTAATCTTACGTTGTATAGCCTCTCAAACAATTCGTTGTGAACTTATCATGTGTAAAATTACTTCACTTACATACTGCGATACACACACTCTCATCCACTCTTTTACTGCTTTGGATTGTCACAGTGTTGCTAAACGAACAGAAACCAAATGAAGAAAGGGGAAAAAATCGGATTTAATAAAGGCATGGTTGTGTTGCACATTATCAATACAAAATACATATTTCTTGAGGGGTTCTTTTTATTAAATTTTTTTTTTATTTTACACACACTCATACATACGCTCACATACGTCATTCATTACATTCATGCTAATACTAATATTCTTGCATTCGAATGTAACTACGTTTACTTGAATTATCAGTATTCCAATGTATGCATATGTGTATTATGAAAGTGCGTATGTGAGCGTACGTAAGTGTGTTAGTTAACATACATGCCAGCGTCCATGCATATGCCGCCATCTTGACCATATCCAGCCGAGTATGCAGCAGAATTCGTTATACAAGCAAGCTTCCCTTTTGGTTTTTCATAAATTTTTTCTCTTCGTTTTTCTCTCTCTTTCTCTCTCTTTTGTTATTCTCACAGTAATATTTTAGTAACGCTTTGTATGCATGTGTTCTTGTGTTCATGTGTTTGCTGATTTTTTTTTGTATTTCTTTAATATGTTTATTGCTGGTGCCGTTACATTTATTTGTTTTATATTTTTTATCATCTTTCTGCTCTCGGGTTTTTAATTTTTTTTTTTAAATTTTTTTTGTGGTCGATTTCTCAGTTAAATTTTATGGCAATCGGTTGTTGGTTGTAATACAGCAGCACATCATTCATAATAAACACATACGATGTTAATGCATACATGTACACATACAGAGAAAGTGAAGACGTAAAGAAAATGTGACTATTATGTGAGTCATTCCACATAAAAAGGAAAGGTACGGAAGTTTAGGAAGTATAGATTACAAAATCCAATTAAAAAATCTTTATAAATTTTTTTAAAATGCATAAAGGGTTATCGATTATGTATCTTTCCTATAGAAAATTTATCGATTATAAAATTAAAAAAAAAAAAAAATGATCGATTAAAAAAATTTCGAAAAAAAATTATCGATTACAAATTTTATATCGAAAAGGCCAGACATCAAAACAAAAATACAAAAAGTATTTCTTCGGCGACTTCCTCTCAGCAGATTTCTGGCAAAACTCAGAGTAAATAAAATTTGCCATGAAAAGTTTCTCAAAAATCTGTCGTTCGGAGTCGACTTTAAACTGTAGGTCCCACCACTCATGTATAAAAATTAAGACACACAACATAAGTGGTGTGAGCAACTAGGTCGTAATCCTGACTGAAGGGTTGTAATGACCAATTATGTACAGTAATCCCTCGATTTACGCCGCAGTTGGTTCCAAAAAAAAGGCGACGTAAATCGAATTTCGTATTGCTCATACTACAAAGTAGGTTGTTTTTAACAAGGAACTTAAAAAAGTTACAGTAATCCCTCGATTTACGTCGCAGTTGGTTCCAAAAAAAGGCGACGTATATCGAATGACGACGCAAATTGAAGTTAGAGGGAACAAAAAATTTGACGACGTAACTCGAAACAACGTTAATCGAGGCGACGTAAATCGAAGGATTACTGTATGTATGTATGTACACATTTTTTAAAATGCATAAAGAGTTATCGATTATGTATCTTCTATTTATCTATCTATTTTCGATTATAAAAACTTCGAAAAAATACTATCGATTACAAATTTTATATCGAAAAGTTATCGATTATAAAAATTTTCTATGGAAAAGTAATGAATTAAAAAATTTATAACAGAAAAGTTATCAATTATTAAAGTTCGCTTTAGAAATTTCTCGATTATAGAAATTTTTTGTGAAAAATTTATCGACAAAAAAGTTATCGAATATGAAAATTGTAGAAATTTTTTTACACAAATTTATCCATTACAAATTATATATCGAAAAGTTATCGATTATAAAAATTTTCTATGGAAAAGTTATGAATTAAAAAATTTATATCAGAAAAGTTATCGATTATTAAAGTTCGCTTTAGAAATTTCTCGATTATAGAAATTTTTTGTGAAAAATTTATCGACATAAAAGTTATCGAATATGAAAATTGTAGAAATTTTTTTACAAAAATTTATCGATTACAAAAATTTTCTATAAAAATTTATCGATTTGAATAACTATCTCTAAATAAATTTTTGTAAATATATTAATCGGTTTTTAACATTTAAAACTTATCGATTAGAAAAACTAGCGATTTCATATAAAAATTTGCCTATGAAATAACCTAACATAACTCCATTTTACTAGTTCTTCAGTGGTGTGCGTGTGATAAACTTACTACATTTGTCTTACAATTTCGGCCAACCTTTTCTAGTCCCCCCATTATATATTTGTGTAGTTGGTGCCTTCGAGTCCATTGAAATAAGTTTTTATTGTTGAAATCTCTTCTGTTCCTTTTTTTTTTTTCTCTTTCTTTCTTTTTTTCATATGCTGCGGATGCCATAAAATGTATTTAAAACTAGAATTGGAGAGAAATTTTTACGAATTATGAGTTAATATTTACTGTTAACTTACACACATAGACACACACAATGCACAAATATTCATATTCACATGTGTTTATAAACATTTCCTTGTACGCCCATAGTGTGTGTGTAACTGGGGTTTGTGGCTAGGATTTATTGAATTTCAAAAATATTTGCATTACCATGTGGATTTTCATTTGCATTTCACAAAGAAGGCATTTACTGGCAACCGATTGAATTTATTAATGGGCAGAGCGGAGAGGAAGCGATGTACTAGTGTTTTAAAGTAAAGTTTTAATTTTATTGAAGATAATTTCCTTAATTGTAAATAGACTTTGAATGCAATTGTTGAGAACATAGTTTTTTTTATAGGATCTTACGTGTGTGGTCATTAAAGGAGTGTCTATTTATAGGGCACCAGTTTTTTTTTTGAAGTGAATTGCAAATAAAGGGTGTTTTTTATAGAGGTATAGAACTTTAAGTTGCAATAAAACAACGATGGATTATTCGATTGACATGAATTTTATTTATCCGAAAGATAATCTTGTGGCATTACATTTTAGATATGATTTCTGGCATATGACCGCCACGGCTGGCGCGGATGTAGTCCAATCTGGACGTCCAATTTTCGATGACTTTTTCCAACATTTGTGGCCGTATATCGGCAATAATACGGCGAATGTTGTCTTCCAAATGGTCAAGCGTTTGTGGCTTTACCGCATAGACCAATGACTTTACATAGCCCCACAGAAAGTAGTCTAGCAGTGTTAAATCACTAGATCTTGGAGGCCAATTCCCAGGTCCAAAACGTGAAATTAGGCGGTCACCAAACGTGTCTTTCAATAAATCTATTGTGGCACGAGCTGTGTGACATGTTGCGCCGTCTTGTTGAAACCACATCTCCTGGACATCATGGTTATTCAATTCAGGAATGAAAAAGTTAGTAATCATGGCTCTATACCGATCACCATTGACTGTAACGTTCTGGCCACCATCGTTTTTGAAAAAGTACGGACCAATGATTCCACCAGCCCATAAAGCGCACCACACAGTCAGTTTTTCTGGATGTAACGGTGTTTCCACATACACTTGAGGATTACCTTCACTCCAAATGCGGCAGTTTTGTTTATTGACGTAGCCATTCAACCAGAAGTGCGCTTCATCGCTAAACAAAATTCGCTTATGAAAATCGGGAACAACGGTAATCTCGTTTGGTGCCCATTCGACGAATCTACGCCTTACTTGATGATCGTTTGGCTTCAATTCTTGCACGAGTTGGATTTTGTAAGCACGCAAACCAAGATCTTTCCGCAAAATCTTCCATAAAGTGGATGGACACAGATCCAATTCCTGTGCTCGATGGCGGATGGACTCATTCGGGTCTTCCTCAATGCTACGCTCTACAGCAGCAATAGCTTCTTCTGTACGCACCGTACAGCGTCTCTGGGGATGCGAGTTATCAATAAGAGTAAACGTGGCGCGAAAACGTTCCATGGTTAATCGAATTAACTGCTCTGAAGGACGATTTTGTCGACGATAAAATGGACGTAGTGCGCGATACGTTTTCCGCATAGTACCATTATTTTCGAAATAAAATTGCACTATTTGCAAGCGTTGTTCAGGCGTGAGTCTATTCATGATGAATTGCCAAACCAAACTGAGAATAAATCACTTGACGGCTCTTAAATCGGTCGCCATCTTGAAAAGTAATGCCAACTTAAAGTTCTATACCTCTATAAAAAACACCCTTTATTTTAGAAATTGTAGGAATTTTGACAACTAAAATCTGTTGTCACCACCACACTCTGCGTTAATACTCCACGATATTATAATAATTCTCGGTTTCAGTCTACTTACAACTACTAACCAGTCAACTAAAAGCTCACTTCTCTGGGACTTGAATCCTTATCCTTAACCTGCTCCTTACTTTCCTTTTATTTACTACAGGCTGCTGTCCTATCTATGAAGTTTATAGTGCCACATTCGTCCTTCAATACCCCTAACACTAAGACCAACCGCAGCTTTTGTTGAAGCCATTCAAACTCCCAATCTCTGTCTTTGACTAATCAGTGGTACTACACCTTGAAGTTGAGGAACAACTTCCTACAATACATCTCGCATCGGTGTTCAGAATACAATATCCAGCAACGACTCCGACAACTACGCTAAGCGTGCTCCTTGCATTGGCCAGATTTGCTGCACTTTCTAGCCCGTAGCCAAAGTCATACACGCTACGTTCGAGTTAATCAATTTGCGTGATCTAAAGGACGTTCCCTATGTGGGAGATATTGCACGAAAGTTAGGTAGCGGTGCACTATGTACCTCTGTACTCATTGAGTTCACTACGTTGAAACAAAATGCCTTAAGAGCCGCCTGTTAGAGAGTATTGCAATGCTTTTTCCAGAGCTATTGTCATACTAATACTGCAGCTTGTATGGGTCATGCTTCCGACTTCGTGAAGATGGCTCCACCCATAGCTCGATCCGGCTTCGATTCATCCCCGAAGTTTTTTTTAGAGTTGTTCACGTAGTGGGTTTCACCTTTTCCCATTCCCTTCTACTCCCAATAGCCTTTCTGGACTTCTTCGAGAAGTCTGAGTGGGTTATCATGCAATCGCTATTCCTAAAGGCTGCCAATATTCGTCAGCGACCAATCCGTGCCACTATCTCCTGCTTATGTATATGCTGATTAACAATAGCTCCTGAACTTTCACAGTAAAGGTTCATAAAAGCCTATCCAGCGCCAACGTAGGCGCCAATAATAATGCAGACGGATCGTTGTGTACTTCTTAGAAAATTGAGGTTAATTGCCCTGCCGAAGGAGTCTCACCATGCCAGGCATCCATAGGTCGTGATAGATCTAGCCTCTGTTGCATAGGCCTAATGAGTGTGCCGTAGACCCTGAATTCCATTAAGATTTATAAGTATTTGGTACCTTTTAAAAAAGTACATTCTAAAAAAGTACTTTTTTTTTAAAAAAGTACCAATTAATTTCATTTTGTTATTTTTTAATGGAAAAATTAAATAAATAACTGTAAATGATAAACCATTTGTTTAAAAAAAATTCTCAAAAAATATTTTTTGGCACCGAAAACCGCTTCACAAATCATTCGCTTGAAACAATAGAACCAGAAGCCTGTACTGCAACTTGTAACGCAGCAGGAATACGAAGATAATGATTTACTTGTTACTTGCAACAAAATAATGCCTCTTTTTATTTTCCAAACATCATTTACATTATTCTGCTGCTTCTATTCTTCTATTTCTAAGTAATATTCGTTATAAATTACAATTTCATTCATTCGCATAGTACAGAGGGGTGAAAATCAAAATTTATAGACGACAAGCAGCCGTATGACTTACAAATTCATAGAGTCATAAAATATCCAGCATTTAAAAGTAACGAAATTTATGAGTTCCTCTCAAACTCCAGTTGGAATTGAATCAAAAAGTTTTGAAAAAATTTAATTTCTTTTTTCGGTTTTTATTTCAATATTATCATCAAGCTTTTGATCAAGCAAACCATCAAGCACATCTCTGAACCATAATTTTATGTGGGGGCTTAAACGAATAGATTAACTGGTTAAAGCGAGGGTTAATAGTAAACTATTAGAAAGTTCTACACGATGTCCAAGTAATAATGCAAAAAAAAAATTTCCAACAATTTTTTTTCTCAAGTTTTTTTTCGGATGCCATGAAGCATAAATTACAATAAAAAACTACCAGAAATTAAATCTACTGAAAAATAAAAGCATTATAAAAGCATATATTAAAATATGTTGTTGCCAGGGGTGTTGAAATACACTAACAACTGCAACAACAATAACAAAAAAAAAGAAAAATACAAAACTTACAATTCATTTTAGCCATAGTCTAGGCCTTTTAACTGCATCAACATCTTTATCAACAGCAGCAACAGTAATGGCAATAAATAGCCAACCACACATAGCCAACGAAACAATTTTCTACACGGAGAACATTTGTTTTAAACTTTACATCACTAAAACATTTTTAAGAAAATTTATCGATAAATAAAATTTTCTAAAGAAAATTTATCGATTAAAATATTTTCTGTGGAAAATTTATCGCTTATTAAAATTTTCCATAAAAAATTTATCGATTATTTAAGTTTTCTATAAAAAATTTATCGATTATTTAGTTTTTGTAAAAAAAATGTATCGATTATTTAAGTTTCCTTTAGAAAATTTATCGATTTTTTAAGTTTTCTATAGAAAATTTATCGATTATTAAAGTTTTCTATAGAAAATTTATCGATTATTTAAGTTTTCTATAGAAAATTTATCGACTATTTAAGTTTTCTGTAGAAAATTTGTCGATTATCTTAGTTTTCTATAGAAAATTTATCGATTACTAAAGCTCTCTGTAGAATATTTCTCGACTATTAAAATTTTCTATAGTAAATTTATCGATTATTATAGTTTTCTACAGAAAATTTATCGATTATTAAGCTGTTCTATAAAAAATTTATCGATTACTACCGATTACTAAATCTTTCTACAGAAAATTTATCGATTATTACATTTTTCTGGAGAAAATTTATCGATTATTAAATTTTTCTAGAGAAAATTTATCGATTATTAAATTTTTCTAGAAAAAATGTATCGATTATTAAATTTTTCTAGAAAAATGTATCGATTATTAATGTTTTCTATAGAAAATTCATTGATTATTAAGCTTTTATCGATTATCTATTATTAAAGTTTGCTATAAAAAATCTATCGATTATTAAAGTTTTCTATAAAAAATGTTATCGATTATTAATTTTTTTTAGATTAATTATTTATTAATTAATTTATCGATTATTAAACTTTTTTGCAGAAAATTTATCGATTATTAAGCTGTTCTATAAAAAATGTATCGATTATTAAACTTTTCTATAAAAATTTATCGATTACTACCGCTATCTATAGAATATTTATCGATTACTAAAGCATTCTACAGAAAATTGATCGATTTTTATTGTTTTATATAGAATATTTTTCGATTATTAAACTTTTATATAAAAAATTATCGATTATTAAATTTTGTTAGAGAAAATTTATCGTTTATTAAAATATGTTAGAGAAAATTTATCGTTTATTAAATTTTGTTAGAGAAAATTTATCGTTCATTAAATTTTGTTAGAGAAAATTTATCGTTTATTAAATTTTGTTAGAGAAAACTTATCGTTTATTAAATTTTGTTAGAGAAAATTTATCGTTTATTAAACTTTTCTAGAAGGAATTTATCGATTATTAAACTTTTCTAGAGAGAATTTGTCGGTTATTAAGCTTTTCTATAAAAAATGCTTTCTATAGAATATTAATCGATTACTAAAACTTTGTACAGAAAATTTATCGATTTTTATTGTTGTCTATAGAAAATTTATCGATTATTAAACTAGAGAAAATTTAAACTTTTTTCTGAAATATTAATCGATTATTAAATTTATCTGTAGAAAATTTATCGGTTATTGAATTTTTCTGTAGAAAATACAACGATTTTTAAAAATTTTCTATAAAAAAATTATCGATTAAAATATTTTCGATAGAAATTTTTGTCTATTGTCTAAAATGTTTTTAACTTAACTTATCTCTAAGTGTAACACTAGCATAAAAGAATGCCTAACAATTTCAATTGCTTTTTCAATTCAGTGGCTCTATCTTAAACACAAAAAAAAAAGAAAAATTCTAAAAAGAGAGACTCACTTCCTTTTTTGTGTCCTTCTCATGTCCTTTGAGTGTAATGACAAGTTTTTATTTCAGAAAATTTTTATTACATTTAAGAAGTGCATGTTTTTAGGCTGTATTCGCATAAGAACGAACAGAAAAAAAAGAAAAATTTAAGAAAAGAAAATGAAAAAATAATTCAACATCTTGTTTTAATGCTTATTCGTATGCCGTATGACTTTGTGTTTTAGTTTCATGGCTGAATTTTCTTAAAAATTTTTTTTCTGCTTTTATGGCTGGACGATGTTTTTAAAAAAATAAAAAAAATCGAAAATCTTTGTCAAAAAATGCTTTTAACTTGTCAAACACATGAAATAACTGCAACAACGACAACAAAAACAATTTTGAGGCCAGAACAATTTGAACAATTTGAACATTAGCAAAACTAATCCAATAAGAACAAGAACAACAACAATAAGTACAAAAAGAAGAAGCTGAAAAGAAACTGAATTTAAGTGACTCAAGTTACCCGTACTTCCCATCCATCTTAGTGGTCAACATAATTGCTTGAGTATTAAAACGTTCTTAAATTTTGGCAGACACATGAGTGGCATTTATGAGAGGACATCGAATGTCAATTTTCAATTAAAAACATTTAAGTCGAAAACTCTTAAAATTGGTTAAACGGCCAAAACATACACGGATTGGGAAATACCAGGCGGGATATCAACGAGCCTCCACGCTCGCTGTAAAAAAGAGAGGTAAAGTGCAAGAATTTTAAAACATCCTTCAATATGGTAGAGACCACATGGAAAAGTAATAAAAAGCGTTTGCAAGTCCTTTTTCCGTATTATTTTTTAAGTTTTTTTTTGCTAAACAAAGCGAAATTAAACGCAAATTAACCCGCAATTTGTGTGTGAAAGAACAAAAGAACTGTTACTTTGATATGCAAATGGCGGACTAGGCAAAATAAAAAGGATAACGGAAATTAATTTTCGCCATTCTTGGTTCGTGGAATTTTAATAATTCGATAGGATGTTTAAAAGACACGCATATTAAAGCCTTATTGTACTGCCTCTCCCGTCATCCGCAGGGTTAAGATAAGATTACTTAAGTCATGTCCAACAATTGCAACAACATGTTCCCTGTTTTATGATATATTCTATGTTTCATCAGATTTTTTTCTTGATTGTATGTATTTGTAATTGTTTGACTCTGCATGTGTTGAAATATATTGTTTAACTTTAGTAAATAAAGGGGAGGGGGGGATACATTCCCATATATTTGTGCTCCATTACAAAAAAGTAGCCAAAGATAAATGCGAACAAGTTTTGTGTCAGAAACACACACACTTGCAAGCACATACTTACATACAACATATTCATATGGATTCTCAAATACAAATTCAAGCACATATTTATACATACTTACCATATACATACATACATACATATAGAGAACATTCCCATACATGCAAAGTCCTGTTCCTTTTAAAACTACTGCCTAAACATTAAGGACACAATCATTTGCTGTATGTTAACAGAAGAGAAATTTGTTGCCTTACGATGCAATTGTATGTTGTTTTTTTCGTTTTAGGGCTTACATACAGTGGGTGGCAAAAGCAGTGAAATGTTTGAAACAGTTTTAATTTTTTGCTACACAAAATATACGACGTCAGTGTTTATATGTCGTACAATATTACCTCTGGTAATATTTATGCTTCATTTATGTACGGTCTGGCAAAATCTACAACGTTACTGTTGATTTGTTATTGTTATTGGCTTCTTTTCTGTACATAATTGGTCATTTAAACCCTTCAGTCAGGATTATGACCTAGTTTCTCACACCGCTTATGTTGTGTGTGTTAATTTTATACATGAGTGGTGGGACCTACAGTTTAAAGTCGACTCCGGACGATCGATTTTTGAGAAACTTTTCATGGCAATTTTATTTTAACGCTCAGAGTTTTTGCCAGAAATCTGCTGAGAGGAAGTCGCCGAAAAAATACTTTTTGTATTTTATTTTGATGTTTGGCCTGGGGCTCGAACCATGGCTTTACGTCTAATAAGCCATAATAAGTCTCTTCTGTATTCCTATAATTTCTCTTCCAAACAAACCTCAGAATGCTGTTCGATGCTGCTAATTCCTTCCCCAGCAAACGGTATTCATTTTGGGGTTTCCTTCTGGGAAATTTTAATGCATCACAGGTTCCAAGAATGTGCTCCAGTGATTCATTTTCATCGTCACAGAATCTATATATAGAGTTAGAGATAACTCCCATTCTAAGTACATGTTGCCTTAGTCCAGAGTGCCCCAATAGGAGAATGTGTGTGAAGATAGATTTTAAAATCTATCTCTCATGTTAGCTAACAGAACTCTGTTACGTTATTAACAGAACTAACAGAGCTCTGTTATGTTATTAACAGGAACTCTGTTAAATAATTAATTTAAGACTGGGAAAGGAAAACAGGAAAAATTAATTAAATTCCTGGGTAAAAAAAGTAAAAAAAGCAAAAATTGATTAAAAATAAGTCCTATAGTTAATCACAGTTACAAAATATTGCATAATAGGGACTACAATAAATAGATACTCACATATTTCGGAAAGCTATTGTAATCCAATAAATAAATCAATATTGTGGGAAAACAGGACAACATGATCGGACAGTGAAAGTTGTTTTTAAAGCATTGTACGTCCCTTTAACTAAATCAATCGCCAGAATCCTTAACAGCAGGCGTTTTCATACTAGATTTTGAAATTTTCTGAGATTTCAGATTTTAAAATCCACTGTAAGTCCTTTTGCGGAAAAACAGGACAACATGGGCGGACAGTGAAAGTTGTTTTTAAAGCATTGTACGTCCCTTTAACTAAATCAATCGCCAGAATCCTTAACAGCGGGCGTTTTCACACTAGATTTTGAAATTTTCTGAGATTTCAGATTTTAAAATCCACTGTAAGTCCTTTTGTGGGAAAACAGGACAACATGGGAGGACATTGAAAATTGTTTTTAAAGCATTGTACGTCCCTTTAACTAAATCAATCGCCAGAATCCTTAACAGCAGGCGTTTTCATACTAGATTTTGAAATTTTCTGAGATTTCAGATTTTAAAATCCACTGTAAGTCCTTTTGCGGGAAAACAGGACAACATGGGCGGACAGTGAAAGTTGTTTTTAAAGCATTGTACGTCCCTTTAACTAAATCAATCGCCAGAATCCTTAACAGCAGGCGTTTTCATAGTAGATTTTGAAATTTTCTGAGATTTCAGATTTTAAAATCCACTGTAAGTCCTTTTGCGGGAAAACAGGACAACATGGGCGGACAGTGAAAGTTGTTTTTAAAGCATTGTACGTCCCTTTAACTAAATCAATCGCCAGAATCCTTAACAGCAGGCGTTTTCATACTAGATTTTGAAATTTTCTGAGATTTCAGATTTTAAAATCCACTGTAAGTCCTTTTGCGGAAAAACAGGACAACATGGGCGGACAGTGAAAGTTGTTTTTAAAGCATTGTACGTCCCTTTAACTAAATCAATCGCCAGAATCCTTAACAGCGGGCGTTTTCACACTAGATTTTGAAATTTTCTGAGATTTCAGATTTTAAAATCCACTGTAAGTCCTTTTGTGGGAAAACAGGACAACATGGGAGGACATTGAAAATTGTTTTTAAAGCATTGTACGTCCCTTTAACTAAATCAATCGCCAGAATCCTTAACAGCAGGCGTTTTCATAGTAGATTTTGAAATTTTCTGAGATTTCAGATTTTAAAATCCACTGTAAGTCCTTTTGTGGGAAAACAGGACAACATGGGCGGACAGTGAAAGTTGTTTTTAAAGCATTGTACGTCCCTTTAACTAAATCAATCGCCAGAATCCTTAACAGCAGGCGTTTTCATACTAGATTTTGAAATTTTCTGAGATTTCAGATTTTAAAATCCACTGTAAGTCCTTTTGCGGAAAAACAGGACAACATGGGAGGACAGTGAAAGTTGTTTTTAAAGCATTGTACGTCCCTTTAACTAAATCAATCGCCAGAATCCTTAACAGCGGGCGTTTTCACACTAGATTTTGAAATTTTCTGAGATTTCAGATTTTAAAATCCACTGTAAGTCCTTTTGTGGGAAAACAGGACAACATGGGAGGACATTGAAAATTGTTTTTAAAGCATTGTACGTCCCTTTAACTAAATCAATCGCCAGAATCCTTAACAGCAGGCGTTTTCATAGTAGATTTTGAAATTTTCTGAGATTTCAGATTTTAAAATCCACTGTAAGTCCTTTTGTGGGAAAACAGGACAACATGGGCGGACAGTGAAAGTTGTTTTTAAAGCATTGTACGTCCCTTTAACTAAATCAATCGCCAGAATCCTTAACAGCAGGCGTTTTCACACTAGATTTTGAAATTTTCTGAGATTTCAGATTTTAAAATCCACTGTAAGTCCTTTTGTGGGAAAACAGGACAACATGGGAGGACATTGAAAATTGTTTTTAAAGCATTGTACGTCCCTTTAACTAAATCAATCGCCAGAATCCTTAACAGCAGGCGTTTTCATAGTAGATTTTGAAATTTTCTGAGATTTCAGATTTTAAAATCCACTGTAAGTCCTTTTGTGGGAAAACAGGACAACATGGGCGGACAGTGAAAGTTGTTTTTAAAGCATTGTACGTCCCTTTAACTAAATCAATCGCCAGAATCCTTAACAGCGGGCGTTTTCACACTAGATTTTGAAATTTTCTGAGATTTCAGATTTTAAAATCCACTGTAAGTCCTTTTGCAGGAAAACAGGACAACATGGGCGGACAGTGAAAGTTGTTTTTAAAGCATTGTACGTCTCTTTAACTAAATCAATCGCCAGAATCATTAACAGCGGGCGATTTCATACTAGATTTTGAAATTTTCTGAGATTTCAGATTTTAAAATCCACTGTAAGTCCTTTTGCGGAAAAACAGGACAACATGGGCGGACAGTGAAAGTTGTTTTTAAAGCATTGTATGTCCCTTTATCTAAATCAATCGCCAGAATCCTTAACAGCAGGCGTTTTCATAGTAGATTTTGAAATTTTCTGAGATTTCAGATTTTAAAATCCACTGTAAGTCCTTTTGCGGGAAAACAGGACAACATGGGCGGACAGTGAAAGTTGTTTTTAAAGCATTGTACGTCCCTTTAACTAAATCAATCCCAGAATCCTTAACAGCAGGCGTTTTCATACTAGATTTTGAAATTTTCTGAGATTTCAGATTTTAAAATCCACTGTAAGTCCTTTTGTGGGAAAACAGGACAACATGGGCGGACATACCCGCCAAGATCAAAATGAGCTTCATCTGAAAAGATGATTTTTTTTTTGTCAAAATCGGCATCTTCTGGTGTAGGCTACTGCATGGCCAACCAAGGCAGCCATTTGAATGAAATTATTTTCCATTATTAACCGGAAGGATTGTACTTTCAAATAAAAAAAAAGAAATTTGAGAAAATATTCCGGTGTTTTTTTTAAAGCATTTTCAAAACAAAAAAAAGTTATTTGGCGGACCCTTTAGTAGATGTTGTTGTTGTTGTAGTTTTATTTTACTTTTCATAGCCAATAACAACGGCTGCTCATTTTATGTACTTTGGCGAAAACTTTTAAAGCCCATGAATAACAAGCATAAGGAAAACTTATTACATGACAATCTAAGGTTAAAGTCGAATGAAAAGGAATGCTACAAACCCTTTTGTTAAGATAATGGCAATGAAATTTTAACCGCCTTTGCTGCCTACAGTTGCCTACTGTAGCGTCCATTTTAGAGACGCTGATTGCATAATTCAAAATGTCATTAAGTTCTTTAGAAAACTACTTGCAACACAGAAACCAATTCGTTATTAATGACTGTTTGTTGTTGGCCTGATGGCTAATGTTGGCTGCTGCTGCTGCTACTACTACTGCGGCTTCTCTTACCACTTTACTCTAAATTGCGTAGATTTTGTTTGCAGTTGTTGCTGCTGGTGTTGGTGCATACAGTCTGTTACTGTTGCTGATGCTTTGTGTGTGTTTGTGACTGTGACTGTGGCTGTGTGACTGTGGCTTTTCCAATGTAAATACTTTTCAAGTTTTATTAGTAAAATTCAAGAAGACAAGAGAATTATGGACCACAAACTCAACATAGACAGGCGTAACGCACACTTACACATGCAACCATCTAGAATACACTTACTTAACGAAGAGCAAAAGAGAGAGACAAAGAGAGAGAGAGAGAGAGAGCGAATATTTATTTGTAGAAAAACCCTTAAAAGAGCTTAAGAGTCTTTAAAGGGAAGAAAATTATTAAATTTGGAAAGCTTTTGCAAGCCCTAAACAAGTCCATTAAGCAGCCAAAAAAAAGCTGCATTGCATACAAGATTAGCTAAGGTTAGGTTGGAAGAGTGGACCTATTGGTCCATTGTGGCCAACGAGGAAAAAAAAGGGGAAAAGGAAAAGAATGAAGAAGGCAATAAAATCAAGAATAAAATGAGAAAGAAAGGAAGCAAGTAGGAACGAAAAAATCAGTTAATCACCGCTGCATCCACAGATAAATTCTTTCCGTTGTAGTTATCACCATAGCCAGTCGTTTCCGTTTATAAACCATCTAAGATCCTCAAGTTTGTAGTCGCAGACGTACATACATAATTGGTCATTACAACCCTTCAGTGAGGATTACGACCTAGTTTCTCATACCACTTATGTTGTGTGTGTTAATTTTATACATGAGTGGCGGGACCTACAGTTTAAAGTCGACTTCGAACGACAGATTATTGATAAACTTTTTCATTGCAATTTTCATTTACTCTCAGAGTTTTTGGCAGAAATCTGCTGAGAGGAAGTCGCCTAAGAAATACTTTTTGTATTTTGTTTTGATGTCTGGCCTGAGGCTCGAACCCTGTCTTTTCGTCTAATAAGCCAACACACTACCTACTAGACTAGACCCCTCAGCAGATTTCTGGCAAAAACTCTGAGCGTTGAAATAAAATTGCCGTGAAAAAGTTTCACAAAAATCTGTCGTTCGGAGTCGACTTTAAAAACTGTAGGTCCCACCACTCATATATAAAATTAACACACACAACATAAGTGGTGTGAGAAATTAGGACGTTGTACAATGGGTCAATTCGACCTCCGGGTACTGTACTTGCCTTAATTGACAAGTACACGTCCTCAAACCTAACCTAACCTAACCTACTCATCGTCCAGGCAGCTAAAGGCTGTTGCACCCGTCTTTGCAAATGCCATCGCCTTGTTGTTACCTTCAATCTCTTTGTTTGCAGGAATCTGTATGAGAGTAACTACTGAATATGAGAGTAACTACTGAATATGAGAGTAACTACTGAATATGACGCACCCTTAGGATGAGTGTCTTGTAGAGTGTTAGTTTTGTCGTAGAGAGAGATCTCTGCTATTCAATTGCTTATTGATCCTTGACCGTATCAAAAGTATAGTTATCGGCCGTAATCTAAGAATCAATACGCCGCGCATCTCTACTTGTCGATAACATATACTTTGTTTTGTCCTCATTTACTGCCAGACCCATCTTACTAGAATCCCGTTCAATAGCACTAAAGGCAGCAGTAACATCTCGCTTGGTACGCGTAAATGTTGCAAGTATTAGTACCCACGTAAATGTTGCAAATATAAGTCCCATCGTAAATGTTGCAAATATAAGTCCCATCGTAAATGTTGCAAATATAAGTCCCATCGTAAATGTTGCAAATATAAGTCCCATCGTAAATGTTGCAAATATAAGTCCCATCGTAAATGTTGCAAATATAAGTCCCATCGTAAATGTTGCAAATATAAGTCCCATCGTAAATGTTGCAAATATAAGTCCCATCGTAAATGTTGCAAATATAAGTCCCATCGTAAATGTTGCAAATATAAGTCCCATCGTAAATGTTGCAAATATAAGTCCCATCGTAAATGTTGCAAATATAAGTCCCATCGTAAATGTTGCAAATATAAGTCCCATCGTAAATGTTGCAAATATAAGTCCCATCGTAAATGTTGCAAATATAAGTCCCATCGTAAATGTTGCAAATATAAGTCCCATCGTAAATGTTGCAAATATAAGTCCCATCGTAAATGTTGCAAATATAAGTCCCATCGTAAATGTTGCAAATATAAGTCCCATCGTAAATGTTGCAAATATAAGTCCCATCGTAAATGTTGCAAATATAAGTCCCATCGTAAATGTTGCAAATATAAGTCCCACGTTAATGTTGCAAGTATGAGTACCCCACGTAAATGTTGCAAGTATGAGTACCCCACGTAAATGTTACAAGTATTAGTACCCACGTAAATGTTGCAAGTATTAGTACCCACGTAAATGTTGCAAGTATTAGTACCTCACGTAAATGTTGATGCAAGTATACCCCACGTGAATGTTGCAAGTACTTGCACACCATGTAAGTACTTGCACACCATGTAAGTACTTGCACACCATGTAAATGTTGCAAGTATGAGCACACCATGTAAATGTTGCAAGTATGAGCACACCATGTAAATGTTGCAAGTATGAGCACACCATGTAAATGTTGCAAGTATGAGCACACCATGTAAATGTTGCAAGTATTAGCACACCATGTAAATGTTGCAAGTATGAGCACACCATGTAAATGTTGCAAGTATGAGCACACCATGTAAATGTTGCAAGTATGAGCACACCATGTAAATGTTGCAAGTATGAGCACACCATGTAAATGTTGCAAGTATGAGCACACCATGTAAATGTTGCAAGTATGAGCACACCATGTAAATGTTGCAAGTATGAACACACCATGTAAATGTTGCAAGTATGAGCACACCATGTAAATGTTGCAAGTATGAGCACACCATGTAAATGTTGCAAGTATGAGCACACCATGTAAGTACCTGCACACCATGTAAGTACTTGCACACCATGTAAGTACTTGCACACCATGTAAGTACTTGCACACCATGCAAGTACTTGCACACCATGTAAGTACTTGCACACCATGTAAGTACTTGCACACCATGTAAGTACTTGCACACCATGTAAGTACTTGCACACCATGTAAGTACTTGCACACCATGTAAGTACTTGCACACCATGTAAGTACTTGCACACCATGTAAGTACTTGCACACCATGTAAGTACTTGCACACCATGTAAGTACTTGCACACCATGTAAGTACTTGCACACCATGTAAGTACTTGCACACCATGTAAGTACTTGCACACCATGTAAGTACTTGCACACCATGTAAGTACTTGCACACCATGTAAGTACTTGCACACCATTTAAGTACTTGCACACCATGTAAGTACTTGCACACCATGTAAGTACTTGCACACCATGTAAGTACTTGCACACCATGTAAGTACTTGCACACCATGTAAGTACTTGCACACCATGTAAGTACTTGCACACCATGTAAGTACTTGCACACCATGTAAGTACTTGCACACCATGTAAGTACTTGCACACCATGTAAGTACTTGCACACCATGTAAGTACTTGCACACCATGTAAGTACTTGCACACCATGTAAGTACTTGCACACCATGTAAGTACTTGCACACCATGTAAGTACTTGCACACCATGTAAGTACTTGCACACCATGTAAGTACTTGCACACCATGTAAGTACTTGCACACCATGTAAGTACTTGCACACCATGTAAGTACTTGCACACCATGTAAGTACTTGCACACCATGCAAGTACTTGCACACCATGTAAGTACTTGCACACCATGCAAGTACTTGCACACCATGCAAGTACTTGCACACCATGCAAGTACTTGCACACCATGTAAGTACTTGCACACCATGTAAGTACTTGCACACCATGTAAGTACTTGCACACCATGTAAGTACTTGCACACCATGTAAGTACTTGCACACCATGTAAGTACTTGCACACCATGTAAGTACTTGCACACCATGTAAGTACTTGCACACCATGCAAGTACTTGCACACCATGTAAGTACTTGCACACCATGTAAGTACTTGCACACCATGTAAGTACTTGCACACCATGTAAGTACTTGCACACCATGTAAGTACTTGCACACCATGTAAGTACTTGCACACCATGTAAGTACTTGCACACCATGTAAGTACTTGCACACCATGTAAGTACTTGCACACCATGTAAGTACCTGCACACCATGTAAGTACTTGCACACCATGTAAGTACTTGCACACCATGTAAGTACTTGCACACCATGTAAGTACTTGCACACCATGTAAGTACTTGCACACCATGTAAGTACTTGCACACCATGTAAGTACTTGCACACCATGTAAGTACTTGCACACCATGTAAGTACTTGCACACCATGTAAGTACTTGCACACCATGTAAGTACTTGCACACCATGTAAGTACTTGCACACCATGCAAGTACTTGCACACCATGTAAGTACTTGCACACCATGTAAGTACTTGCACACCATGTAAGAGCGAAAGGTGGAGATTTGGCACCAAGGAATACTGCGCGGTTGTCACACTTGACGTTAGAAACGCGTTCAACTCAGCGAATTGGGGGCGTATTATGAGAGCCCTCTTTAACATGGCTACGCCGCCATACTTAATGGAGATTCTGAATAATTACTTTCAGGACAGGAAGGTAATATACCTAACGGATGAAGGAGAGCAGGAATACGTAGTGACGGCGGGTGTCCCGCAGGGCTCTGTACTTGGGCCACTACTATGGAACATTATGTACGATGGAGTACTTCGATTGCGATTGCCGAACGGGACTACAATTGTGGGCTTTGCAGATGACATAGCCATAGTCTCGGTAGCTAAGACGGTAAGGGAAATAGAGGAGCAAACGAACACAGCGATTCGAAAGGTTGGAGCATGGCTGGATGAAGCAGGTTTGAAACTTGCTGCGCATAAAACAGAGGCCGTCTTGATAAGCGGCCGGAAGATAGTGGAGAAGATGGAAGTGACCGTTGGAGGCACAAGGATCGAATCGAAGAGGGCGATAAAATACCTGGGAGTGATTATCGACGACAGGTTGAACTTTAAGGAGCACGTGAAATACATCGGCGAAAAAGCATCTGTAACACAGGGAGCACTGGCGAGGATGATGCCAAATATTGGAGGACCAGGTCCATTCAAAAGGAGGATAATTTCGGCGGTAATAACGTCGATAATGCTGTATGCTTGCCCAATATGGTCGGAGGCACTCTCCGTGGGGACGACAAGGAGGATACTGTCCTCGGTGTATCGTCTAAGCGCGATTAGACGGATAAGTGGCTTCAGGACAGTGTCTGATGAAGCGGTATTGGTGTTGGCAAAGACAATACCAATAGATATATTTGCGGATGAGATGAGGAGGATATACCTTCGCCGTCTCGAGCACCCGGGACGAATAGCAGCTATAAAAGCGGAGGAACGAAGGACTTCCATGCACAAGTGGCAGTCACGATGGGAAAGCAGTTTAAAGGGAAGATGGACATTTCGCCTTATCCCTGATGTAACCCTTTGGATGAATAACAAACATTGCGAGCTGAACTACTACGTGACTCAGTTCCTAACTGGTCATGGGTGCTTCAGGAAGTACCTGCACAGATTTGGTCATGACACTTCCCCTATATGCCCAAACTGTGTAGATGAGGAGGAAGATGCGGAGCATATTCTAATATGCTGTCCCAGATTTAGATGGCCCGGGGAAACGAGTTTAGGACCAAACCGGCTAATGGAAGAGCTGTTGAATCGTAGGATTCTATGGAGTCAATATAGCCAGAGAATGGCTAAAGTTTTGATAGTACTCCGAAGACTGGAGGAACGGAGACGAAATTTGAATTAACGTGATAAAGCTTTCAAGCTAACCAGCTCTCCGCGAAGTAATACCTTACGGCAGTCCCGCGGAGGGAGAGTGGTTGAAGTGTGTAGGGGGTGGGTTTAGTACGTAGGCACCAGTGATGGTGAATCGTGCACTCTTTTGTTGGAACAAAAGTGTCTTTCGAAGATTCCCACCTCCGGCTCAAGACAAAAAAAAAACACCATGCAAGTACTTGCACACCATGTAAGTACTTGCACACCATGTAAGTACTTGCACACCATGTAAGTACTTGCACACCATGTAAGTACTTGCACACCATGTAAGTACTTGCACACCATGTAAGTACTTGCACACCATGTAAGTACTTGCACACCATGTAAGTACTTGCACACCATGTAAGTACTTGCACACCATGTAAGTACTTGCACACCATGTAAGTACTTGCACACCATGTAAGTACTTGCACACCATGTAAGTACTTGCACACCATGTAAGTACTTGCACACCATGTAAGTACTTGCACACCATGTAAGTACTTGCACACCATGTAAGTACTTGCACACCATGTAAGTACTTGCACACCATGTAAGTACTTGCACACCATGTAAGTACTTGCACACCATGTAAGTACTTGCACACCATGTAAGTACTTGCACACCATGTAAGTACTTGCACACCATGTAAGTACTTGCACACCATGTAAGTACTTGCACACCATGTAAGTACTTGCACACCATGTAAGTACTTGCACACCATGTAAGTACTTGCACACCATGTAAGTACTTGCACACCATGCAAGTACTTGCACACCATGCAAGTACTTGCACACCATATAAGTACCTGCACACCATGTAAGTACTTGCACACCATGTAAGTACTTGCAAACCATGTAAGTACTTGCACACCATGTAAGTACTTGCACACCATGTAAGTACTTGCACACCATGTAAGTACTTGCACACCATGTAAGTACTTGCACACCATGTAAGTACTTGCACACCATGTAAGTACCTGCACACCATGTAAGTACTTGCACACCATGTAAGTACTTGCACACCATGTAAGTACTTGCACACCATGTAAGTACTTGCACACCATGTAAGTACTTGCACACCATGTAAGTACTTGCACACCATGTAAGTACTTGCACACCATGTAAGTACTTGCACACCATGTAAGTACTTGCACACCATGTAAGTACTTGCACACCATGTAAGTACTTGCACACCATGTAAGTACTTGCACACCATGTAAGTACTTGCACACCATGTAAGTACTTGCACACCATGTAAGTACTTGCACACCATGTAAGTACTTGCACACCATGTAAGTACTTGCACACCATGTAAGTACTTGCACACCATGTAAGTACTTGCACACCATGTAAGTACTTGCACACCATGTAAGTACTTGCACACCATGTAAGTACTTGCACACCATGTAAGTACTTGCACACCATGTAAGTACTTGCACACCATGTAAGTACTTGCACACCATGTAAGTACTTGCACACCATGTAAGTACTTGCACACCATGTAAGTACTTGCACACCATGCAAGTACTTGCACACCATGTAAGTACTTGCACACCATGTAAGTACTTGCACACCATGTAAGTACTTGCACACCATGTAAGTACTTGCACACCATGTAAGTACTTGCACACCATGTAAGTACTTGCACACCATGTAAGTACTTGCACACCATGTAAGTACTTGCACACCATGTAAGTACTTGCACACCATGTAAGTACTTGCACACCATGTAAGTACTTGCACACCATGTAAGTACTTGCACACCATGTAAGTACTTGCACACCATGTAAGTACTTGCACACCATGTAAGTACTTGCACACCATGTAAGTACTTGCACACCATGTAAGTACTTGCACACCATGTAAGTACTTGCACACCATGCAAGTACTTGCACACCATGCAAGTACTTGCACACCATGTAAGTACTTGCACACCATATAAGTACTTGCACACCATGTAAGTACTTGCACACCATGTAAGTACTTGCACACCATGTAAGTACTTGCAAACCATGTAAGTACTTGCACACCATGTAAGTACTTGCACACCATGTAAGTACTTGCACACCATGTAAGTACCTGCACACCATGTAAGTACTTGCACACCATGTAAGTACTTGCACACCATGTAAGTACTTGCACACCATGTAAGTACTTGCACACCATGTAAGTACTTGCACACCATGTAAGTACTTGCACACCATGTAAGTACTTGCACACCATGTAAGTACTTGCACACCATGTAAGTACTTGCACACCATGTAAGTACTTGCACACCATGTAAGTACTTGCACACCATGCAAGTACTTGCACACCATGTAAGTACTTGCACACCATGTAAGTACTTGCACACCATGCAAGTACTTGCACACCATGTAAGTACTTGCACACCATGTAAGTACTTGCACACCATGTAAGTACTTGCACACCATGTAAGTACTTGCACACCATGTAAGTACTTGCACACCATGTAAGTACTTGCACACCATGTAAGTACTTGCACACCATGTAAGTACTTGCACACCATGCAAGTACTTGCACACCATGTAAGTACTTGCACACCATGTAAGTACTTGCACACCATGTAAGTACTTGCACACCATGTAAGTATTTGCACACCATGTAAGTACTTGCACACCATGTAAGTACTTGCACACCATGTAAGTACTTGCACACCATGTAAGTACTTGCACACCATGTAAGTACTTGCACACCATGTAAGTACTTGCACACCATGTAAGTACTTGCACACCATGTAAGTACTTGCACACCATGTAAGTACTTGCACACCATGTAAGTACTTGCACACCATGTAAGTACTTGCACACCATGCAAGTACTTGCACACCATGTAAGTACTTGCACACCATGTAAGTACTTGCACACCATGTAAGTACTTGCACACCATGTAAGTACTTGCACACCATGTAAGTACTTGCACACCATGTAAGTACTTGCACACCATGTAAGTACTTGCACACCATGTAAGTACTTGCACACCATGCAAGTACTTGCACACCATGTAAGTACTTGCACACCATGTAAGTACTTGCACACCATGCAAGTACTTGCACACCATGCAAGTACTTGCACACCATGTAAGTACTTGCACACCATATAAGTACCTGCACACCATGTAAGTACTTGCACACCATGTAAGTACTTGCACACCATGTAAGTACTTGCACACCATGTAAGTACTTGCACACCATGTAAGTACTTGCACACCATGTAAGTACTTGCACACCATGTAAGTACCTGCACACCATGTAAGTACCTGCACACCATGTAAGTACCTGCACACCATGTAAGTACCTGCACACCATGTAAGTACTTGCACACCATGTAAGTACTTGCACACCATGTAAGTACTTGCACACCATGTAAGTACTTGCACACCATGTAAGTACTTGCACACCATGTAAGTACTTGCACACCATGTAAGTACTTGCACACCATGTAAGTACTTGCACACCATGTAAGTACTTGCACACCATGTAAGTACTTGCACACCATGTAAGTACTTGCACACCATGTAAGTACTTGCACACCATGTAAGTACTTGCACACCATGTAAGTACTTGCACACCATGTAAGTACTTGCACACCATGTAAGTACTTGCACACCATGTAAGTACTTGCACACCATGTAAGTACTTGCACACCATGTAAGTACTTGCACACCATGTAAGTACTTGCACACCATGTAAGTACTTGCACACCATGTAAGTACTTGCACACTATGCAAGTACTTGCACACCATGTAAGTACTTGCACACCATGTAAGTACTTGCACACCATGTAAGTACTTGCACACCATGTAAGTACTTGCACACCATGTAAGTACTTGCACACCATGTAAGTACTTGCACACCATGTAAGTACTTGCACACCATGTAAGTACTTGCACACCATGTAAGTACTTGCACACCATGTAAGTACTTGCACACCATGTAAGTACTTGCACACCATGTAAGTACTTGCACACCATGCAAGTACTTGCACACCATGCAAGTACTTGCACACCATGTAAGTACTTGCACACCATGTAAGTACTTGCACACCATGTAAGTACTTGCACACCATGTAAGTACTTGCACACCATGTAAGTACTTGCACACCATGTAAGTACTTGCACACCATGTAAGTACTTGCACACCATGTAAGTACTTGCACACCATGTAAGTACTTGCACACCATGTAAGTACTTGCACACCATGTAAGTACTTGCACACCATGTAAGTACTTGCACACCATGTAAGTACTTGCACACCATGTAAGTACTTGCACACCATGTAAGTACTTGCACACCATGCAAGTACTTGCACACCATGCAAGTACTTGCACACCATGCAAGTACTTGCACACCATGTAAGTACTTGCACACCATGTAAGTACTTGCACACCATGTAAGTACTTGCACACCATGTAAGTACTTGCACACCATGTAAGTACTTGCACACCATGTAAGTACTTGCACACCATGTAAGTACTTGCACACCATGTAAGTACTTGCACACCATGTAAGTACTTGCACACCATGCAAGTACTTGCACACCATGTAAGTACTTGCACACCATGTAAGTACTTGCACACCATGTAAGTACTTGCACACCATGCAAGTACTTGCACACCATGCAAGTACTTGCACACCATGTAAGTACTTGCACACCATGTAAGTACTTGCACACCATGTAAGTACTTGCACACCATGTAAGTACTTGCACACCATGTAAGTACTTGCACACCATGTAAGTACTTGCACACCATGTAAGTACTTGCACACCATGTAAGTACTTGCACACCATGCAAGTACTTGCACACAATGTAAGTACTTGCACACCATGTAAGTACTTGCACACCATGTAAGTACTTGCATACCATGTAAGTACTTGCATACCATGTAAGTACTTGCACACCATGCAAGTACTTGCACACCATGTAAGTACTTGCACACCATGTAAGTACTTGCACACCATGTAAGTACTTGCACACCATATAAGTACCTGCACACCATGTAAGTACTTGCACACCATGTAAGTACTTGCACACCATGTAAGTACTTGCACACCATGTAAGTACTTGCACACCATGCAAGTACTTGCACACCATGCAAGTACTTGCACACCATGCAAGTACTTGCACACCATGTAAGTACTTGCACACCATGTAAGTACTTGCACACCATGTAAGTACTTGCACACCATGTAAGTACTTGCACACCATATAAGTACCTGCACACCATATAAGTACCTGCACACCATGTAAGTACTTGCACACCATGTAAGTACTTGCACACCATGTAAGTACTTGCACACCATGTAAGTACTTGCACACCATGCAAGTACTTGCACACCATGCAAGTACTTGCACACCATGCAAGTACTTGCACACCATGCAAGTACTTGCACACCATGTAAGTACTTGCACACCATGTAAGTACCTGCACATAAGTACTTGCACACCATGCAAGTACTTGCACACCATGTAAGTACTTGCACACCATGTAAGTACTTGCACACCATGCAAGTACTTGCACACCATGTAAGTACTTGCACACCATGCAAGTACTTGCACACCATGCAAGTACTTGCACACCATGCAAGTACTTGCACACCATGTAAGTACTTGCACACCATGTAAGTACTTGCACACCATGTAAGTACTTGCACACCATGTAAGTACTTGCACACCATGTAAGTACCTGCACATAAGTACTTGCACACCATGCAAGTACTTGCACACCATGTAAGTACTTGCACACCATGTAAGTACTTGCACACCATGTAAGTACTTGCACACCATGTAAGTACTTGCACACCATGTAAGTACTTGCACACCATGTAAGTACTTGCACACCATATAAGTACCTGCACACCATATAAGTACCTGCACACCATGTAAGTACTTGCACACCATGTAAGTACTTGCACACCATGTAAGTACTTGCACACCATGCAAGTACTTGCACACCATGTAAGTACTTGCACACCATGCAAGTACTTGCACACCATGTAAGTACTTGCACACCATGTAAGTACTTGCACACCATGTAAGTACTTGCACACCATGTAAGTACTTGCACACCATATAAGTACCTGCACACCATATAAGTACTTGCACACCATGTAAGTACTTGCACACCATGTAAGTACTTGCACACCATGTAAGTACTTGCACACCATGTAAGTACTTGCACACCATGTAAGTACTTGCACACCATGTAAGTACTTGCACACCATGTAAGTACTTGCACACCATGTAAGTACTTGCACACCATGCAAGTACTTGCACACCATGTAAGTACTTGCACACCATGTAAGTACTTGCACACCATGTAAGTACTTGCACACCATGTAAGTACTTGCACACCATGTAAGTACTTGCACACCATGTAAGTACTTGCACACCATGTAAGTACTTGCACACCATGTAAGTACTTGCACACCATGTAAGTACTTGCACACCATGTAAGTACTTGCACACCATGTAAGTACTTGCACACCATGTAAGTACTTGCACACCATGTAAGTACTTGCACACCATGTAAGTACTTGCACACCATGTAAGTACTTGCACACCATGTAAGTACTTGCACACCATGTAAGTACTTGCACACCATGTAAGTACTTGCACACCATGTAAGTACTTGCACACAATGTAAGTACTTGCACACCATGTAAGTACTTGCACACCATGTAAGTACTTGCATACCATGTAAGTACTTGCATACCATGTAAGTACTTGCATACCATGTAAGTACTTGCACACCATGTAAGTACTTGCACACCATGCAAGTACTTGCACACCATGTAAGTACTTGCACACCATGTAAGTACTTGCACACCATGCAAGTACTTGCACACCATGTAAGTACTTGCACACCATGCAAGTACTTGCACACCATGTAAGTACTTGCACACCATGTAAGTACTTGCACACCATGTAAGTACTTGCACACCATATAAGTACCTGCACACCATATAAGTACCTGCACACCATGTAAGTACTTGCACACCATGTAAGTACTTGCACACCATGTAAGTACTTGCACACCATGTAAGTACTTGCACACCATGTAAGTACTTGCACACCATGTAAGTACTTGCACACCATGCAAGTACTTGCACACCATGTAAGTACTTGCACACCATGTAAGTACTTGCACACCATGTAAGTACTTGCACACCATGTAAGTACTTGCACACCATGTAAGTACTTGCACACCATGTAAGTACTTGCACACCATGTAAGTACTTGCACACCATGCAAGTACTTGCACACCATGTAAGTACTTGCACACCATGTAAGTACTTGCACACCATATAAGTACCTGCACACCATGTAAGTACTTGCACACCATGTAAGTACTTGCACACCATGTAAGTACTTGCACACCATGCAAGTACTTGCACACCATGCAAGTACTTGCACACCATGCAAGTACTTGCACACCATGTAAGTACTTGCACACCATGTAAGTACTTGCACACCATGTAAGTACTTGCACACCATGTAAGTACTTGCACACCATGTAAGTACTTGCACACCATGTAAGTACTTGCACACCATGTAAGTACTTGCACACCATGTAAGTACTTGCACACCATGTAAGTACTTGCACACCATGTAAGTACTTGCACACCATGTAAGTACTTGCACACCATGTAAGTACTTGCACACCATGTAAGTACTTGCACACCATGTAAGTACTTGCACACCATGTAAGTACTTGCACACCATGTAAGTACTTGCACACCATGTAAGTACTTGCACACCATGTAAGTACTTGCACACCATGTAAGTACTTGCACACCATGTAAGTACTTGCACACCATGTAAGTACTTGCACACCATGTAAGTACTTGCACACCATGTAAGTACTTGCACACCATGTAAGTACTTGCACACCATGCAAGTACTTGCACACCATGCAAGTACTTGCACACCATGTAAGTACTTGCACACCATGTAAGTACTTGCACACCATGCAAGTACTTGCACACCATGTAAGTACTTGCACACCATGTAAGTACTTGCACACCATGTAAGTACTTGCACACCATGCAAGTACTTGCACACCATGTAAGTACTTGCACACCATGTAAGTACTTGCACACCATGTAAGTACTTGCACACCATGTAAGTACTTGCACACCATGTAAGTACTTGCACACCATTTAAGTACTTGCACACCATGTAAGTACTTGAACACCATGTAAGTACTTGCACACCATGTAAGTACTTGCACACCATGTAAGTACTTGCACACCATGTAAGTACTTGCACACCATGCAAGTACTTGCACACCATGTAAGTACTTGCACACCATGTAAGTACTTGCACACCATGTAAGTACTTGCACACAATGTAAGTACTTGCACACAATGTAAGTACTTGCACACCATGCAAGTACTTGCACACCATGCAAGTACTTGCACACCATGTAAGTACTTGCACACCATGTAAGTACTTGCACACCATGTAAGTACTTGCACACCATGTAAGTACTTGCACACCATGTAAGTACTTGCACACCATGTAAGTACTTGCACACCATGTAAGTACTTGCACACCATGTAAGTACTTGCACACCATGTAAGTACTTGCACACCATGTAAGTACTTGCACACCATGTAAGTACTTGCACACCATGTAAGTACTTGCACACCATGTAAGTACTTGCACACCATGTAAGTACTTGCACACCATGTAAGTACTTGCACACCATGTAAGTACTTGCACACCATGTAAGTACTTGCACACCATGTAAGTACTTGCACACCATGTAAGTACTTGCACACCATGTAAGTACTTGCACACCATGTAAGTACTTGCACACCATGTAAGTACTTGCACACCATGTAAGTACTTGCACACCATGTAAGTACTTGCACACCATGTAAGTACTTGCACACCATGTAAGTACTTGCACACCATGTAAGTACTTGCACACCATGTAAGTACTTGCACACCATGTAAGTACTTGCACACCATGTAAGTACTTGCACACCATGTAAGTACTTGCACACCATGTAAGTACTTGCACACCATGTAAGTACTTGCACACCATGTAAGTACTTGCACACCATGTAAGTACTTGCACACCATGTAAGTACTTGCACACCATGCAAGTACTTGCACACCATGTAAGTACTTGCACACCATGTAAGTACTTGCACACCATGTAAGTACTTGCACACCATGTAAGTACTTGCACACCATGTAAGTACTTGCACACCATGTAAGTACTTGCACACCATGTAAGTACTTGCACACCATGTAAGTACTTGCACACCATGCAAGTACTTGCACACCATGTAAGTACTTGCACACCATGTAAGTACTTGCACACCATGTAAGTACTAGCACACCATGTAAGTACTTGCACACCATGTAAGTACTTGCACACCATGCAAGTACTTGCACACCATGCAAGTACTTGCACACCATGTAAGTACTTGCACACCATGTAAGTACTTGCACACCATGCAAGTACTTGCACACAATGTAAGTACTTGCACACCATGTAAGTACTTGCACACCATGTAAGTACTTGCACACCATGTAAGTACTTGCACACCATGTAAGTACTTGCACACCATGTAAGTACTTGCACACCATGCAAGTACTTGCACACCATGTAAGTACTTGCACACCATGTAAGTACTTGCACACCATGTAAGTACTTGCACACCATGTAAGTACTTGCACACCATGTAAGTACTTGCACACCATGTAAGTACTTGCACACCATGTAAGTACTTGCACACCATGTAAGTACTTGCACACCATGTAAGTACTTGCACACCATGTAAGTACTTGCACACCATGTAAGTACTTGCACACCATGTAAGTACTTGCACACCATGTAAGTACTTGCACACCATGTAAGTACTTGCACACCATATAAGTACCTGCACACCATGTAAGTACTTGCACACCATGTAAGTACTTGCACACCATGTAAGTACTTGCACACCATCCAAGTACTTGCACACCATCCAAGTACTTGCACACCATCCAAGTACTTGCACACCATGTAAGTACTTGCACACCATGTAAGTACTTGCACACAATGTAAGTACTTGCACACAATGTAAGTACTTGCACACCATGCAAGTACTTGCACACCATGCAAGTACTTGCACACCATGCAAGTACTTGCACACCATGTAAGTACTTGCACACCATGTAAGTACTTGCACACCATGTAAGTACTTGCACACCATGTAAGTACTTGCACACCATATAAGTACCTGCACACCATGTAAGTACTTGCACACCATGTAAGTACTTGCATACCATGTAAGTACTTGCATACCATGTAAGTACTTGCACACCATGTAAGTACTTGCACACCATGTAAGTACTTGCACACCATGCAAGTACTTGCACACCATGTAAGTACTTGCACACCATGTAAGTACTTGCACACCATGCAAGTACTTGCACACCATGTAAGTACTTGCACACCATGTAAGTACTTGCACACCATGTAAGTACTTGCACACCATGTAAGTACTTGCACACCATGTAAGTACTTGCACACCATGTAAGTACTTGCACACCATGTAAGTACTTGCACACCATGCAAGTACTTGCACACCATGTAAGTACTTGCACACCATGTAAGTACTTGCACACCATGTAAGTACTTGCACACCATGTAAGTACTTGCACACCATGTAAGTACTTGCACACCATGTAAGTACTTGCACACCATGTAAGTACTTGCACACCATGTAAGTACTTGCACACCATGTAAGTACTTGCACACCATGCAAGTACTTGCACACCATGCAAGTACTTGCACACCATGTAAGTACTTGCACACCATGTAAGTACTTGCACACCATGTAAGTACTTGCACACCATGTAAGTACTTGCACACCATGTAAGTACTTGCACACCATGTAAGTACTTGCACACCATGTAAGTACTTGCACACCATGTAAGTACTTGCACACCATGTAAGTACTTGCACACCATATAAGTACCTGCACACCATGTAAGTACTTGCACACCATGTAAGTACTTGCACACCATGTAAGTACTTGCACACCATGTAAGTACTTGCACACCATGTAAGTACTTGCACACCATGTAAGTACTTGCACACCATGTAAGTACTTGCACACCATGTAAGTACTTGCACACCATTTAAGTACTTGCACACCATGTAAGTACTTGCACACCATGTAAGTACTTGCACACCATGTAAGTACTTGCACACCATGTAAGTACTTGCACACCATCCAAGTACTTGCACACCATCCAAGTACTTGCACACCATGTAAGTACTTGCACACCATGTAAGTACTTGCACACCATGTAAGTACTTGCACACAATGTAAGTACTTGCACACCATGCAAGTACTTGCACACCATGTAAGTACTTGCACACCATGTAAGTACTTGCACACCATGTAAGTACTTGCACACCATGTAAGTACTTGCACACCATGTAAGTACTTGCACACCATATAAGTACCTGCACACCATGTAAGTACTTGCACACCATGTAAGTACTTGCACACCATGTAAGTACTTGCACACCATGTAAGTACTTGCACACCATGTAAGTACTTGCACACCATGCAAGTACTTGCACACCATGTAAGTACTTGCACACCATGTAAGTACTTGCACACCATGTAAGTACTTGCACACCATGTAAGTACTTGCACACCATGTAAGTACTTGCACACCATGTAAGTACTTGCACACCATGTAAGTACTTGCACACCATGCAAGTACTTGCACACCATGCAAGTACTTGCACACCATGCAAGTACTTGCACACCATGTAAGTACTTGCACACCATGTAAGTACTTGCACACCATGTAAGTACTTGCACACCATGTAAGTACTTGCACACCATGTAAGTACTTGCACACCATGTAAGTACTTGCACACCATGTAAGTACTTGCACACCATGTAAGTACTTGCACACCATGTAAGTACTTGCACACCATGTAAGTACTTGCACACCATGTAAGTACTTGCACACCATGTAAGTACTTGCACACCATGTAAGTACTTGCACACCATGTAAGTACTTGCACACCATGTAAGTACTTGCACACCATGTAAGTACTTGCACACCATATAAGTACCTGCACACCATGTAAGTACTTGCACACCATGTAAGTACCTGCACACCATGTAAGTACTTGCACACCATGTAAGTACTTGCACACCATGTAAGTACTTGCACACCATGTAAGTACTTGCACACCATGTAAGTACTTGCACACCATGTAAGTACTTGCACACCATGTAAGTACTTGCACACCATGTAAGTACTTGCACACCATGTAAGTACTTGCACACCATCCAATTACTTGCACACCATCCAAGTACTTGCACACCATCCAAGTACTTGCACACCATCCAAGTACTTGCACACCATGTAAGTACTTGCACACCATGTAAGTACTTGCACACCATGTAAGTACTTGCACACCATGTAAGTACTTGCACACCATGTAAGTACTTGCACACCATGCAAGTACTTGCACACCATGCAAGTACTTGCACACCATGTAAGTACTTGCACACCATGTAAGTACTTGCACACCATGTAAGTACTTGCACACCATGTAAGTACTTGCACACCATATAAGTACCTGCACACCATGTAAGTACTTGCACACCATGTAAGTACTTGCACACCATGTAAGTACTTGCACACCATGTAAGTACTTGCACACCATGTAAGTACTTGCACACCATGTAAGTACTTGCACACCATGTAAGTACTTGCACACCATGTAAGTACTTGCACACCATGTAAGTACTTGCACACCATGTAAGTACTTGCACACCATGTAAGTACTTGCACACCATGTAAGTACTTGCACACCATGTAAGTACTTGCACACCATGTAAGTACTTGCACACCATGTAAGTACTTGCACACCATGTAAGTACTTGCACACCATGTAAGTACTTGCACACCATGTAAGTACTTGCACACCATGTAAGTACTTGCACACCATGTAAGTACTTGCACACCATGTAAGTACTTGCACACCATGTAAGTACTTGCACACCATGTAAGTACTTGCACACCATGTAAGTACTTGCACACCATGTAAGTACTTGCACACCATGTAAGTACTTGCACACCATGTAAGTACTTGCACACCATGCAAGTACTTGCACACCATGTAAGTACTTGCACACCATGTAAGTACTTGCACACCATGTAAGTACTTGCACACCATGTAAGTACTTGCACACCATGTAAGTACTTGCACACCATGTAAGTACTTGCACACCAGTTTGGGCACATGGCTCGTCAGTGTAGGAGTAAGGTTGACCGCTCTGGAACTTGCCGTAAGTGCGGACAGGAGGGGCATATTGCCAGAAATTGCGAAAGGGAACCTCTTTGCATGTTCTGCAAAGTGGACGACCCGAAATCCGCCAACCATATCGCGGGGAGCGGAAAGTGTCCGCAATTTCTTAGCGCTCTTAAATCACGTTCTAGGAGATGAGGTTAATACAGATTAATCTGAACCATTGCGAAGCAGCCCAGGACCTATTGGTCCAGAGGGTAAAGGAGGAGAATATCGATGTCGCAATCATAAGCGAACCTTATAGGGTACCGAGGAATAGTACTTGGATCACGGACGGATCTAGTACTGCGGCTATATGGATTTGTGGTTCATTACCCTTCCAGCAAACCTATGCGCGGGACATTGGTTTCGTTATGGCCAGGATAAAGGGAGTTTTCGTCTACAGCTGTTACGCTCCCCCGAGGTGGTCAATGGATGACTTCCAACATATGCTGGAGAGGCTAGCGTCACACGTGCGCTTGAACACCCCCGTTATTATAGGAGGAGATTTCAACGCTTGGGCGACCGAATGGGGTAGTAGATATACTAACGCCAGGGGTCGCTGCCTCTTGGAAACGTTCGCTTCCCTTCCTGTGGCGCTGATGAATGACGGAAGAGAAAGCACATTTAGGAGAGCTGGATCGAGCTCAATAATAGATTTGTCGTTTGTGAGCGATGGCCTTGTTTCGCGGACCGCGTGGAGGCTAACTGAGGACTTCACGAATAGTGACCATCAGGCAATCGTGATGACGGTTACTGGGCGCAACACGAGAGGAAACGGATTGCCGAAGTTTACGGGACCGAAATGGAAGGACTCCCGCTTTGACGAGGAGACGTATAGATTGATGCTGTCGTCTTTTCATACGACTGGCAGCACGGTCGAAGAATTAGTGAGTGGCGTATACCAAATGCTCAACACTGCATGTGATGCTGCTATGCCTAGGAGAACTGTGTGTAGGGGACGTTCCCCCTGCTACTGGTGGAATGACGAAATTCGAAGACTGCGGTCGGCATGCTTTGGGGCGAGAAGACGGGCCCAGCGTACGAGAGGAAGACCGACATGGGAAGCCGAACGGGCTGCCTATGAGGATCTAAGGCATCAACTTAGAAGAGCCATTAAAAGGAGCAAGAAACTATCCTTTCAGCGGATATGCCAGGAAGCTGACATCAATCCTTTTGGGACGGCGTACAGAGTCGTCTGCAAGAGAATCGGTGCTCGAGAACAGCCTAAACTAGGTTGTCCAGTTTTGCTACGGGAGATCATTGGTACATTATTCCCACGGGGCCAGCCCTACACTTTTATAAGTAGGGAGCCGGAGGCCATTCATACCATACCCGAGGTAACAGGAGAGGAGGTACTCGCAGCATGCACTGGAATAGGAGATAGGAAGACACCGGGGCCAGACGGAATCCCAAATAGGGCACTTAAGGTGGCTATCCGGCTCAGACCGGATATGTTCGCCAAGGTGTTCCACAAGTGCTTCGTCGAGGGTGTTTTTCCACGTAGATGGAAGAAGCAGAAATTGGTTCTCATTCCAAAACCTGGCAAACCACCAGGGGAACCATCGTCGTATCGGCCCATCTGTCTACTTGACACGATGGGAAAAATACTGGAGAGGATTATATACAATCGACTACTGACGTGTGCCGAGGCAGGAGGAGCTCTCTCGGACCTGCAATACGGATTTAGGAAAGGACGATCCACTATTGACGCGATAAGAAGAGTGGTCGACATTGCAAGAGATGCAATAGAGGGCGAAAGGTGGAGATTTGGCACCAAGGAATACTGCGCGGTTGTCACACTTGACGTTAGAAACGCGTTCAACTCAGCGAATTGGGGGCGGATTATGAGAGCCCTCTTTAACATGGCTACGCCGCCATACTTAATGGAGATACTGAACAATTACTTTCAGGACAGGAAGGTAATATACCTAACGGATGAAGGAGAGCAGGAATACGTAGTGACGGCGGGTGTCCCGCAGGGCTCTGTACTTGGGCCACTACTATGGAACATTATGTACGATGGAGTACTTCGATTGCGATTGCCGAACGGGACTACAATTGTGGGCTTTGCAGATGACATAGCCATAGTCTCGGTAGCTAAGACGGTAAGGGAAATAGAGGAGCAAACGAACACAGCGATTCGAAAGGTTGGAGCATGGCTGGATGAAGCAGGTTTGAAACTTGCTGCGCATAAAACAGAGGCCGTCTTGATAAGCGGCCGGAAGATAGTGGAGAAGATGGAAGTGACCGTTGGAGGCACAAGGATCGAATCGAAGAGGGCGATAAAATACCTGGGAGTGATTATCGACGACAGGTTGAACTTTAAGGAGCACGTGAAATACATCGGCGAAAAAGCATCTGTAACACAGGGAGCACTGGCGAGGATGATGCCAAATATTGGAGGACCAGGTCCATTCAAAAGGAGGATAATTTCGGCGGTAATAACGTCGATAATGCTGTATGCTTGCCCAATATGGTCGGAGGCACTCTCCGTGGGGACGACAAGGAGGATACTGTCCTCGGTGTATCGTCTAAGCGCGATTAGACGGATAAGTGGCTTCAGGACAGTGTCTGATGAAGCGGTATTGGTGTTGGCAAAGACAATACCAATAGATATATTGGCGGATGAGATGAGGAGGATATACCTTCGCCGTCTCGAGCACCCGGGACGAATAGCAGCTATAAAAGCGGAGGAACGAAGGACTTCCATGCACAAGTGGCAGTCACGATGGGAAAGCAGTTTAAAGGGAAGATGGACATTTCGCCTTATCCCTGATGTAACCCTTTGGATGAATAACAAACATTGCGAGCTGAACTACTACGTGACTCAGTTCCTAACTGGTCATGGGTGCTTCAGGAAGTACCTGCACAGATTTGGTCATGACACTTCCCCTATATGCCCAAACTGTGTAGATGAGGAGGAAGATGCGGAGCATATTCTAATATGCTGTCCCAGATTTAGATGGCCCGGGGAAACGAGTTTAGGACCAAACCGGCTAATGGAAGAGCTGTTGAATCGTAGGATTCTATGGAGTCAATATAGCCAGAGAATGGCTGAAGTTTTGATAGTACTCCGAAGACTGGAGGAACGGAGGCGAAATTTGAATTAACGTGATAAAGCTTTCAAGCTAACCAGCTCTCCGCGAAGTAATACCTTACGGCAGTCCCGCGGAGGGAGAGTGGTTGAAGTGTGTAGGGGGTGGGTTTAGTACGTAGGCACCAGTGATGGTGAATCGTGCACTCTTTTGTTGGAACAAAAGTGTCTTTCGAAGATTCCCACCTCCGGCTCAAGACAAAAAAAAAAAAAAAAAAAAAAACACCATGTAAGTACTTGCACACCATGTAAGTACTTGCACACCATGTAAGTACTTGCACACCATGTAAGTACTTGCACACCATGTAAGTACTTGCACACCATGTAAGTACTTGCACACCATGTAAGTACTTGCACACCATGTAAGTACTTGCACACCATGTAAGTACTTGCACACCATGTAAGTACTTGCACACCATATAAGTACCTGCACACCATGTAAGTACTTGCACACCATGTAAGTACTTGCACACCATGTAAGTACTTGCACACCATGTAAGTACTTGCACACCATGTAAGTACTTGCACACCATGTAAGTACTTGCACACCATGTAAGTACTTGCACACCATGTAAGTACTTGCACACCATGTAAGTACTTGCACACCATGTAAGTACTTGCACACCATGTAAGTACTTGCACACCATGTAAGTACTTGCACACCATGTAAGTACTTGCACACCATGTAAGTACTTGCACACCATGTAAGTACTTGCACACCATATAAGTACTTGCACACCATGTAAGTACTTGCACACCATGTAAGTACTTGCACACCATGTAAGTACTTGCACACCATGTAAGTACTTGCACACCATGTAAGTACTTGCACACCATGTAAGTACTTGCACACCATGTAAGTACTTGCACACCATGTAAGTACTTGCACACCATGTAAGTACTTGCACACCATGTAAGTACTTGCACACCATGCAAGTACTTGCACACCATGCAAGTACTTGCACACCATGCAAGTACTTGCACACCATGCAAGTACTTGCACACCCTGCAAGTACTTGCACACCATGTAAGTACTTGCACACCATGTAAGTACTTGCACACCATGTAAGTACTTGCACACCATGTAAGTACTTGCACACCATGTAAGTACTTGCACACCATGTAAGTACTTGCACACCATGTAAGTACTTGCACACCATGTAAGTACTTGCACACCATGTAAGTACTTGCACACCATGTAAGTACTTGCACACCATGTAAGTACTTGCACACCATGTAAGTACTTGCACACCATGTAAGTACTTGCACACCATGTAAGTACTTGCACACCATGTAAGTACTTGCACACCATGTAAGTACTTGCACACCATGTAAGTACTTGCACACCATGTAAGTACTTGCACACCATGTAAGTACTTGCACACCATGTAAGTACTTGCACACCATATAAGTACCTGCACACCATGTAAGTACTTGCACACCATGTAAGTACTTGCACACCATGTAAGTACTTGCACACCATGTAAGTACTTGCACACCATGTAAGTACTTGCACACCATGTAAGTACTTGCACACCATGTAAGTACTTGCACACCATGTAAGTACTTGCACACCATGTAAGTACTTGCACACCATGTAAGTACTTGCACACCATGTAAGTACTTGCACACCATGTAAGTACTTGCACACCATGTAAGTACTTGCACACCATGTAAGTACTTGCACACCATGTAAGTACTTGCACACCATGTAAGTACTTGCACACCATGTAAGTACTTGCACACCATGTAAGTACTTGCACACCATGTAAGTACTTGCACACCATGTAAGTACTTGCACACCATGTAAGTACTTGCACACCATGTAAGTACTTGCACACCATGTAAGTACTTGCACACCATGTAAGTACTTGCACACCATGTAAGTACTTGCACACCATGTAAGTACTTGCACACCATGTAAGTACTTGCACACCATGTAAGTACTTGCACACCATGCAAGTACTTGCACACCATGCAAGTACTTGCACACCATGTAAGTACTTGCACACCATGTAAGTACTTGCACACCATGTAAGTACTTGCACACCATGTAAGTACTTGCACACCATGTAAGTACTTGCACACCATGCAAGTACTTGCACACCATGTAAGTACTTGCACACCATGCAAGTACTTGCACACCATGTAAGTACTTGCACACCATGTAAGTACTTGCACACCATGTAAGTACTTGCACACCATGTAAGTACTTGCACACCATGTAAGTACTTGCACACCATGTAAGTACTTGCACACCATGTAAGTACTTGCACACCATGCAAGTACTTGCACACCATGTAAGTACTTGCACACCATGCAAGTACTTGCACACCATGTAAGTACTTGCACACCATGTAAGTACTTGCACACCATGCAAGTACTTGCACACCATGTAAGTACTTGCACACCATGTAAGTACTTGCACACCATGTAAGTACTTGCACACCATGTAAGTACTTGCACACCATGTGAGTACCTGCACACCATGTAAGTACTTGCACACCATGTAAGTACTTGCACACCATGTAAGTACTTGCACACCATGTAAGTACTTGCACACCATGTAAGTACCTGCACACCATGTAAGTACTTGCACACCATGTAAGTACTTGCACACCATGTAAGTACCTGCACACCATGTAAGTACTTGCACACCATGTAAGTACTTGCACACCATGTAAGTACCTGCACACCATGTAAGTACTTGCACACCATGTAAGTACTTACATGGTGTGCTCATACTTGCAACATTTACATGGTGTGCTCATACTTGCAACATTTACATGGTGTGCTCATACTTGCAACATTTACATGGTGTGCTCATACTTGCAACATTTACATGGTGTGCTCATACTTGCAACATTTACATGGTGTGCTCATACTTGCAACATTTACATGCTGTGCTCATACTTGCAACATTTACATGGTGTGCTCATACTTGCAACATTTACATGGTGTGCTCATACTTGCAACATTTACATGGTGTGCTCATACTTGCAACATTTACATGGTGTGCTCATACTTGCAACATTTACATGGTGTGCTCATACTGTTGTCCTGTTTTCCCGCAAAAGGACTTACAGTGGATTTTAAAATCTGAAATCTCAGAAAATTTCAAAATCTACTATGAAAACGCCCGCTGTTAAGGATTCTGGCGATTGATTTAGTTAAAGGGACGTACAATGCTTTAAAAACAATTTTCAATGTCCGCCCATGTTGTCCTGCTTTCCCACAAAAGGACTTACAGTGGATTTTAAAATCTGAAATCTCAGAAAATTTCAAAATCTACTATGAAAACGCCTGCTGTTAAGGATTCTGGCGATTGATTTAGTTAAAGGGACGTACAATGCTTTAAAAACAATTTTCACTGTCCGCCCATGTTGTCCTGTTTTCCCGCAAAAGGACATAGAGTGGATTTTAAAATCTGAAATCTCAGAACATTTCAAAATCTACTATGAAAACGGCCGCTGTTAAGGATTCTGGCGATTGATTTAGTTAAAGGGACGTACAATGCTTTAAAAACAACTTTCACTGTCCGCCCATGTTGTCCTGTTTTCCCACAAAAGGACTTACAGTGGATTTTAAAATCTGAAATCTCAGAAAATTTCAAAATCTAGTATGAAATCGCCCGCTGTTAATGATTCTGGCGATTGATTTAGTTAAAGGGACGTACAATGCTTTAAAAACAACTTTCACTGTCCGCCCATGTTGTCCTGTTTTCCCGCAAAAGGACTTACAGTGGATTTTAAAATCTGAAATCTCAGAAAATTTCAAAATCTACTATGAAAGCGCCCGCTGTTAAGGATTCTGGCGATTGATTTAGTTAAAGGGACGTACAATGCTTTAAAAACAACTTTCACTGTCCGCCCATGTTGTCCTGTTTTCCCGCAAAAGGACTTACATTGGATTTTAAGATCTGAAATCTCAGAAAATTTCAAAATCTACTATGAAAACGCCCGCTGTTAAGGATTCTGGCGATTGATTTAGTTAAAGGGACGTACAATGCTTTAAAAACAACTTTCACTGTCCGCCCATGTTGTCCTGTTTTCCCACAAAAGGACTTACAGTGGATTTTAAAATCTGAAATCTCAGAAAATTTCAAAATCTAGTATGAAAACGCCTGCTGTTAAGGATTCTGGCGATTGATTTAGTTAAAGGGACGTACAATGCTTTAAAAACAATTTTCAATGTCCGCCCATGTTGTCCTGTTTTCCCACAAAAGTACTTACAGTGGATTTTAAAATCTGAAATCTCAGAAAATTTCAAAATCTAGTATGAAAACGCCTGCTGTTAAGGATTCTGGCGATTGATTTAGTTAAAGGGACGTACAATGCTTTAAAAACAACTTTCACTGTCCGCCCATGTTGTCCTGTTTTCCCACAATATTGATTTATTTATTGGATTACAATAGCTTTCCGAAATGTGTGATTATCTATTTATTGTAGTCCCTATTATGCAATATTTTGTAACTGTGATTAACTATAGGACTTATTTTTAATCAATTTTTGCTTTTTTTACTTTTTTTACCCAGGAATTTAATTAATTTTTCCTGTTTTCCTTTCCCAGTCTTAAATTAATTATTTAACAGAGTTCCTGTTAATAACATAACAGAGCTCTGTTAGTTCTGTTAATAACATAACAGAGTTCTGTTAGCTAACATGAGAGATAGATTTTAAAATCTATCTTCACACACATAATAGGAGACGTGTTGCCAACCTTATATTAATCGAAAAATTTGTATAATCTATAAATTTTCTATAGAAAATGTTTGTAATTGATAAGTTTTTTGTAAAGAATTTTTATAAACGATTTCTATAGAAAGAAAATTTTAATAATCGATTAATTTTTATAATCGATAAATTTTCTACAGAAAATGTTTGTAATCGATAAGTTTTTTGTAAAGAATTTTTATAAACGATTTCTATAGAAAGAAAATTTTAATAATCGATTAATTTTTGTAATCGATAAATTTTCTATAGAAAATGTTTGCAATCGATACGTTTTTTGTAAAGAATTTTTATGAACGATTTCTATAGAAAGAAAATTTTATTAATCGATTAATGTTTATAATCGATAAATTTTCTATAGAAAATGTTTGTAATCGATAAGTTTGTTGTAAAGAATTTTTATAAACGATTTCTATAGAAAATTTTAATAATCGATTAATTTTTATAATCGATAAATTTTCAATAGAAAATGTTTGTAATCGATAAATTTTCTATAGAGAATTTTTATAATCGATAAATTTTCTACCAAAAATTTTTGTTATCTATAAAACATTTTTTCTATAGAAAATTTATCGAATATAAAAAAATGTATCGATAAAAAATAAATTTTAGTAATCGATTAATTTTCTATTGAAAATTTTTAATAATCGATAATTTGTCTATTAACAATTTGGAGTTATATAATCAATAAATTCTTGCTAAATTTTCTATACAACATTTCTCGATTATATTCTTTATTTTGTAATCGATTTTTTTATCGATTACAGAAATTTTATTTTCATTTATTTATATTCCTTCATTTATTATTATAGTTTTCTATAGAAAATTTATCGATTATTATATTTTTCTATAGAAAATTTATCGATTATTATATTTTTCTATAGAAAATTTATCGATTATTATATTTTTCTATAGAGAATTTATCGATTATTAAAAAATTTCAATAGAAAATTAATCGATTACTAATCGATAATTTTTCTATGAAAAATTTGAAATTATATAAGCGATAAATTCTTGCTAAATTTTCTATAGAACATTTCTCGATTATATTCTTTATTTTGTAATCGATTTTTTTTATCGATTACAGAAATTTTCTTTTCATTTACTTATATTCCTTCAGACCACAAACGTTCCCATTGAAATTGTGCTCAACTGTATTATTTTTTGTTTGTTGTTCATGTTTGTCTTTTTTTTTTCAAGTATGTTCCAGGATATGTTTATTTGAAATAGTAAGAGAAAGCGAGAGAGAGAGAGAGAGGGAGAGAGGGAGAGAGAGAGAGAGAGCGATAGAGACTGCAAACAAGAGTGTCTATATCTACAGGGGTCATTTGTTTTGGGAGCAGAGTAGCCGTTACATTATCATAAATGTCACAATCAGAGAACAACTACTACAACTGCAACTACATACTACTTTAACAACAATAACTACACGATGACAGAACAACAATAAGAACATCAACAATATTGTTAACTTCTAATGCACAAAAAGACATATGCAAACACACTCTCTTACACTCGCACTCTTTCACTCTCTCCCTCTTGCTCTGTGTGTGTGTTCGCCTTAAAAGGCATCACATGTATGTTGAGTAGAAAAGAGAAGAAATACAAATAAAAAAAAAACAAACAAACACAGACATTTTCATGCACTTAAAGAACAAGAACAAGAACATGAACAGGAACAACAACGATAAATGAATTGCTTTAATATGATTCATCACACAGCAATAGAAATTGTGTAGAAAAGCATCAGCAACATTTTTTTAACAACAATTTTAACAGCATGATATTGCAGCAGCAACAGTCTTTAAAAAATGGGTTTTTGGAAAAGATTTTTTTTTTCCAACTCCACTCTTTGGTGATGGATTTTTTTCTTCTTTTTTCCGATTGTTTTCTTTTTTTTGGGATTTTGGCAACATCTTGTTTAACTTTAAGAGAAAAGAATGTGAAGAAATAAGAAACATAAGAAGAATAACAGAAAAAACAATGGCAATAACAACAATTTCAAATAAAACATTTAAAGAATGACAAAAAAAACAAAAAAAAGGGGAAAAAATGAGAAAATAAACTCGAAAATATTTTTCTAAAATAGAAATTCTTGCTTAAATGCATTTAAAATACGTTTCTTTGAAAGAAAATGTAAAAATAAGAATTTTACGAGGATTGTTTATGAAATTAAGACACATCTGTATACTCTACTTGCTGCCAAAGAAAAAAAAGGATTTTCCTTTACGAAATAATTTCTTTCCAACCCTCGTTTATCTATTGCCACAAGAAAATAACTTCTAAAGACAACAGCAATTGAAATAAAATTTCAATTTGACCACAAGCAAAAGAAGAAGAAGAAAAATAAAAACGATTTTCATTGTCTGGTTTTAACCACTTTATCAAGAATATTGACAAGACAAAAAGAAAAAAAAAATACCAAAGAGAAGTACAGCTTAAAAAGCTAAAAACAAAAGAAGTGTCTTTAACTCCAATTGACAAAAATTTTTCCAATTTGCCATCGATATGATGATTAAATGCTAAGCTTTCGGAGAAAAACAAACTTTTCACATTCCATTCCCCTTCGAATTCGTTGATTGATTGTCAAATTGATTTTGATAAATGTGTACACTCCACTCCTACACCCCTTCTCCCCCCAAAAAAGAAATACTGACTGATTGATTTCAATCTTTTCAATCAAAAGAAACATTTTTGTAAAGTTTTCTTTGGCAGAACGAACGAAAAAAAAACTGCCTAAGAGACAGGAGGAAGAGAGGAAGATACTTAATCAAATAGAGTCCATACATAGTGGCAGAGTATAAAGCGCTAAAATAGGGGAAACCCCTTATGGTGTGGAACTGAACTGTGTTGTGTTATCGATAAGAATTTAAAAGAAAAATAAAACATATTTTCGTATTCAAATTGTTTTATGCGGAACATATTGTTTTGATTGGAAATCAACAGTGGTAACCTCTTTTTCCTCATTGACATTTGCGTGTAAGATGCTTGAACTCAACTGTTCGAAACCAAAAAAAATCTTCACTGAGGATAGACACCAAAGGAAATACCAATAATGTCTCCACTTATCCTGCCGCCTTGTTCTACTTCAAAACGTTGTTCTATGTCAGCAGTGATAACTCCCTGTCGGGTACTTGGTAAACACCAGTAACCGACATTCTGATAAGGTTTCATGTATTTGTTCTTATGTCCCATTGTTCTCATCACATAATCTCCATATTGGTCTTGAGTTCTTTGAGACTATAGCACCTGATCAGAAGGCCAATTACTACCGCCAGTCTTCTGCGAGGCACTCTGATGTGTGACTCAAATCTCTGAGCATTGTAATTACCTAACAAAACCCATTTGGTCTGAAAGGGTTTTCACCGCATTTTCTACCTTTCCCTTCAGCTAATATGCCATTCCAAATTTCTCGCCAGTCTTGACATTAAGCTGCTGACTTTAACTGCCTTCTTGACGGAAAACTGTGGTAACATAATGTGCCCTCTGTAGCCTAAGTGTGTCCATCAAACTCTCTTAGATAGACAGCCGCCTCTATCTACCTACCTACCATCTGCGGTCTTTGTCTGCTTTTTTGTTGACATAAATTTTCACATAAACTGGGTTTCAGCAGAGGGTGACTCCATTTCGCCGGCCTAGCTGATTTAGCATGTCAAATATTATTCTCGATCCATCTGATATGATTTCAGTGTTTGGATTTTAGCCTTACTGTGGAATACTATTCCAGTCCAGTTGAATTAAGAACATCTTTCGGTGGAAGCTAAGTACGAGAAGCTAAGCTCCTATCCTACGTTATGTCCTTGACCCATATGTATGCGAGAATGATCCCTTTCCTTATGGCAAGTCTCGTTGGGGAACATTTTCCACAAGCGCAACATTTTCCACAAGCGTAACATTTTCCACAAGCGTAAGATTTTCCACTGGTTCTGGTTTCTGGTTTCTTTGTAATAAATGTAGATGTAGATCAGATGTAGATGGAGGTACGTCAATATAGGTCTGGGATAAGACGTAGATCTTGGCACTTAAGATCAGACGTTGATATAGATCTGAAGGCTTGGTTGTATTTAGAAAGAGACGTAGATGTAGATCGATACGATCATGTAGACGTAGATCTACACGTATATGTAGATCAACACGTAGGAGTAGATCTACTCTTAGATGTAGATCAACAGTGGGATGTAGATCTACACATAGATGTAGATCTACACATAGATGTAGATCTACACATAGATGTAGATCTACACATAGATGTAGATCTACACATAGATGTAGATCAATAGTTAGATATAGATCTACACGTAGATGTAGATCTACACGTAGATGTAGATCTACACGTAGATGTAGATCGACACGTAGATGTAGATCTACACGTAGATGTAGATGTAGATCTACACGTAGATGTAGATCAATAGTTAGATGTAGATCTACACGTAGATGTAGATCTGCACGTAGATGTAGATCTACACGTAGATGTAGATCTACAAGTAGATGTAGATCAAAAGTTGGATATAGATCTACACATAGATGTAGATCTACACATAGATGTAGATCTACACATAGATGTAGATCTACACATAGATGTAGATCAATAGTTAGATATAGATCTACACGTAGATGTAGATCTACACGTAGATGTAGATCTACACGTAGATGTAGATCGACACGTAGATGTAGATCTACACGTAGATGTAGATGTAGATCTACACGTAGATGTAGGTGTAGATCTACACGTAGATATAGATGTAGATCTACACGTAGATGTAGATGTTGATCTACACGTAGATGTATATCAATAGGTGGATATAGATCCACACGTAGATGTAGATCAACAGTTGGATGTAGATCTACACGTAGATGTAGATGAACACGTAGATGTAGATCTACACGTAGATGCAGATGTAGATCTACACGTAGATGTATATGTAGATCTACACGTAGATGTAGATGTAGATCTATACGTAGATGTAGATGTAGATCTACACGTAGATGTAGGTGTAGATCTACACGTAGATGTAGATGTAGATCTACACGTAGATGTAGATGTTGATCTACACGTAGATGTATATCAATAGGTGGATATAGATCCACACGTAGATGTAGATCAACAGTTGGATGTAGATCTACACGTAGATGTAGATGAACACGTAGATGTAGATCTACACGTAGATGCAGATGTAGATCTACACGTAGATGTATATGTAGATCTACACCTAGATGTAGATGTAGATCTATACGTAGATGTAGTTCTAGGCGCTTAGGGCTAGATGCAGAGGTAGTTGTTAAAAATTAGAACTTGACGTAGATACAGATCTTCACGTACATATAATCTAGGGGTATAGAAGTAGCCGTATATATAGATTTAGAGATTTAGAACAAGTTATAGATGTAGATCTAACCGTAGATATGGTTCTAGATGTAGGGCTAGATGTACATATTGCAGTTGATAGCCCAAATCAGATATCAAAGGCATAACGCTGGGGACTTAGATCACAAATTGAATTTCTTACACTTGTGTAGAGCTTTAGTTTTTCTTTTTATAATTTTTGTTATTAAAACAAGTATCCACCTATTATTATTAGAATACTCCCTAAGTTTTTCTGTTGCCTCTATTGGAGGCCTATTCATTTAAGTTATTTACAGTTTTTATTTTCATTTTATATTTGCAAAGGTTCGCCAGTTTATAATGCCTTTATTTTTAATGACCGCAAAAGGTGGGTTTATTTTAGAAAAAGCCGTGTTTATTTAAACTTCGCTCTCTTTCACTCTCTCTTTCTCTAACTCACTCTGTCTCTTTTATTATTTAAAATTCCTCTGTTTTTATTTATTTTCATACCCAAAAACACCATCAACTTCTTTTTCTTTTTAATAAGCTGTGTTGGTACCCTTTAGCTTATCTATCTCTCCAGGCTTGTCCTTTACTTTCCTTTACTTTGAATAGCCACTCCTTATTATTTCTACAAGATTGCCTATTTCCTTGCGAGAGCCTTCTTTTCTTTACTGTGGCTGCCTTTGAGGTGAGAAAAAGTAATTGTCTGTGCTCGTTGTTGTTGGTCTGCTTCTATTTCCGTTTGTTTTTATTGCCGTTGTGTTTTTGTTGTTGTTCATAACGGAAGTTGATGAGAAATTTTTCTACATCCTTTAATAATAAAAATAAATTTCTCTGCTTTTCTTTTTCTATTTTTTTAGGTGTCTTTATGGGTGTTGTTGTTATTGTTAGCTGTTGTTGTTTTATTGTTTTAAAAATTATTCCTGTTTTTTTTAACGCGTTTAGCGTTTGATGTGGCATGAAAAGGTGTGGCAGTGGTCAGCACCATTTAAGTGCGGAGTTATGGCAGTGTTTTGTATTTGATTTCCTAGGGTTGTTCTAATTGAAAACAGAATGTTTTCACAGTCAAATATTGGACAGTGGAACAAAGTTTATTGCGTTCTGTTTCGGGTTAGAAAATTTTGTCTCCTCTTTGCTTAACACATTTTCAAAGTCTTTGAAAGAATTTTCGAAAGAATTTCGTTGATGAATTCATTTTAAAGAACCAATACTTACAACTGTTTTTATTGATTCTCAAAAAAAAAAAAAAAAAAAAATCACCAAAGCCGCCTTCCCAAGTATTGTAACCAAGAACATGGTTTTATTCTTTAAGATGTTTATGTTAATGGTGCAGTAGTGGCACTGGAAGTGCCAAGACAACATTTATTAGAAAGATTTTTATTTTGCCAGTCTATTAAATATTAAAATTTGTTTTTTGGTATTACAAAACATCCATCAGTGTCAGTTGGATTTAGGACTTAAGGCTAGACACACAATATTTTTCAAAAAGAAAAGGGTTCTAGTTGTCTAGGCAAAGGATTTTGTTTTTGATTATTTGTATAAGATATTTAAAGCCTTGACATTAATTTGAATGATATTAAAATCCTTTTTTTTTTTTTAAAAAAACTTCTTTTATTTTTGGTAGCATTTTAGAAGACTATGCTTTTGTGTCATGGAATGGATTTTATTTTCAGGATTATTATGTTAAATTTTACCATATGTTCTGAACATGTGAAGTTCCTTTAAGGTATGAAAAGTGAGAAAAACTCCACACTAATTGTGTTACTTTTTATCGACATACAACTAAGTCGATATTCATTTTGTGTTCGCGTGTAAATTAATAGAAAATTTCTATCATGAACGTAATTTCCAAATTTCTTCAAAAAAAAGTCAACAAAGAGAAAGTCATTTATCATTTGCAAAATGCATACAGGGTCCGCCAAATAACTTTTTTTTTTTAATAATGCTTTAAAAAAAAAACTACAGAATATTTTCTCAAATTTCTTTTTTTATTTGAAAGTACAATCCTTCCGGTTAATAATGGAAAATAATTTCATTCAAATGGCTGCCTCGACTGGCCATGCAGTAGCCTACACGATCGGTCCAATTTTTAAGCACATTATCGATTGTGTGCAGCTGTATTTCACCAATGGCTTCACGAATATTGTCCTTTAAAGCGTTAATTTTCTCAGGCTTGTCGGCGTAACACTTATCTTTGACGGCACCCCACAAATAATAGTCCAACGGTGTCAAATCGCAGCTCAGAGGTGTCCAAACGATATCAGCTCTGCGGCTTATAATGCGATCTTTAGAAGCAGTGCGCAAAACATCGAGTGTAGCTTCTGCTGTGTGGCAGGTAGCGTCGTCCTGTTGAAACCAAATGTTGCAAATATCCTCCTCTTCAATTTTTGTGAAAAAAAATTCGTTCAGCATGGCCCGATAACGATCGCATTGACGACTGTAACGGCCACTCTTTGCTCATTTTCGAAGAAAAATGGCCCAATTATGCCTCTGGACCAAAATCCGCACCAAACAGTGACTCGTTTTGGGTGCGTCGGCTTGTCAATGTATGCGTGCGGGTTTCCTGTGCCCCAAATGCGACAATTTTGCTTGTTTACATGCCCGCCAAGATCAAAATGAGCTTCATCTGAAAAGATGATTTTTTTTTGTCAAAATCGGCATCTTCTGTAAGTCGATCGCATTGGATGGTCAATTGGCTTCAACTCCTGAGCCAATTGGCGTCATACCAAGGCCTTTATGCAAAATTCGTCTCAATGATGTCTCCGAAATGTTCAATTGTTGAGAACGACGGTGAATTGAGGTTGATGGCGCATCACGCACACTTTCTGCCACAGCAGCAATATTCTCGGGTGTACGCACGGTTTTTGGCTTTTCACGCTTTGCTTTATCGATGAGGATGCCAGTTTCTTTCACTTTTTTCACAAGATAACGAACATACGGAGCTGACGGTGCTTCTCATCTTCCAAAATCCGTACGCAATTTTCGCACACATTCTGCAACATTACCATGATTTTCAAAGTAATGTCGCAATATTTGCTAGCGTTGTTCAAGCGTATACACAACCATATTCGTTCAGCGGCAGGATAAAACTAATTATCTGTCACATCAGACATAAGCTAAGTGTTACCATTCATGAAATAAGCACTAGTTGAAAAAAGAAACGTTAGATGCCGGACCCGATATATACTCTTAAGCAGTTTCTTCTATTAGCTTACTCCTCCCCTTTAGTGGTGAAGTGGATGTCAATCCAAGAGAATGAGAAAGACATACTTAGGTCATATATGATGCATTATGATACCACATTCGTCCTTTTGCCTTAGTTTTGCAACTCTCCAGAGTTTTTGATAAAGCTCCCCTCATGTCAATTCTCGACATGACATGTGTAGTAGAATTTGAGTCGCTTTCCCCTTTCTTTAGCAGTGCTAGACAAGTAGCCCATAGCTGAAGAACGGGTTTGTCGCCTTTCTCATGCCTATCGATGCTGCAGAAGCCATAAGCCCAATGCCAATGCGCGTACATAAAGCAATGCGCTGCAAAGACTTTAACTATCATGCTAAACGTGCTCTTTTGCAGTTCTAATAGACTTTCCGTATGCCCTCCGTCCGGCCTTTGCTAAATTTGCTGCTGTTTCTTGCCCGTAACCGAAGTTGTCTAAGCGGCGTTGACGTAGAGAATGAATCCTCTTTGTAGGTTTATGGTATACTACTATGCCCCGTTGCCCTACTTACTTAATTGGTTATTACAGCTTACTTTAGTTAGGATTACAACCCAGCTTTTCACATCACCAATTTTTGCCAAAAGACTGCTGAGAGGACATTGCTGAAAGAAATATTTTTTCTTTTAGTTTTGCACGAGATATCTGAGCCGGTAGTTGAACAACGGATATGCGTCTAATGAGCCTACATACTGCCTATTTTTTTTTGGCGTGTGAGGTAGGGTTTAAAATGCCTTCGTACTTACAGTGACCGTCGTCAGCTGCGTCGAGTGGGGCTTCCACTAAAACAATCCCTCCTCCTCTTCTGGAGGAGATATTTCCTTCCCGGGACGGCTATCTGCATTACTTCGGGAAGGGTCCAGAACGACGTCCTGTTAAGGGCCGTTGTTTACTCTCCCACGTCTGGGTAGGCCATATTTGAAGCCAGCCTCATGCTATTGGCTCGTCTTCTCATGTATCATTCTGTCGTACTGTATCAAGGTCGACCTTCTTCCTGCGGAGTACACATTCTACGTAGCTTCTCACAGCGTTCCACTTCGTCTCGCTTTCGAGCATTGCGTCAACAATGTTGTCGGGTGTGAATTCGCCAATATGTTCCATCAACACATTCTTCGCGTCTTGCCATTTGATGCAATGGAGGAATGTGTGTTCAGCGTCGTCACTCATTTCCTCGCAATAAATGCAGCCGGGATCATTCACCTTGCCCATGCGGTGTAGATATTGTCGGAAATAACCATGACCCGAAAGAAACTGGAATAAGTCTAGCAGTCCATCTTCCACTTGTTTCAGCACTGCCTCTACTTTTCCATCGCCGTATAGTTTGAGATCTGACATCTGACATCATCATACTACCTATTAGACTACAGCGATTTGCATAAATGCCAAACCGCTGTGCCATTTCATTTTGAGATTACCGTAGCCGCCTTAGAATTCATTGCCTTAGAATCCAATGTCTCTTCAGCGACTCACAGCATTTTCATTGGAATGCTAAAAGCCTTCTTAGTGCAGTTAATATGGATAACACGTCCACCTTGAATGCAATTCCGAAAAGATTACTTTATCCCCAGTTCCATTCAGTTTCAAACCATCCGTGAATAGCTGCACATAATCTTTCGTGAGGTGCGTTTCACCATTTTCCAAAACTTTCCACTTTAAGTTGATGTTTTGAACTGCTTCGACGTAGGCAGTAGGTTAGGTTAGGTTACAGGACGCATACTTGTCAATTAAGACAAGTACAGTAGCCGGAGGTCGAATTGACCCATTGTACAACGTCCTAGTTTCTCACACGACTTATGTTGTGTGTGTTAATTTTTATACATGAGTGGGGGGACCTACAGTTTAAAGTCGACTCCGAACGACAGATTTTTGAGAAACTTTTTAATGGCAATTTTATTTATTCCCAGAGTGTTTGCCAGAAATCTGTTGAGAGGATGTCGCCGAAGATATACTTTTTGTATTTTGTCTTGATGTCTGGCCTGGGGCTCGAACCCTGGCTTTACGTCTAATAAGCCAGCACACTACCTACTATACTACGGCGACTTCGACGTAGGCAGTAACTCGGAGAGGGTTTAGCGGAACAGTAGTAGTCTCTTAATCGAATTACGATCTCCTGTTTTGGGGTACAACTTCCTTGTGCAACATATCGTGTCGACACACTACTCCTCTGTAAGGCACACTCTCAAATTCTGAGAGTCTGCTGTTGTTGAAACACACTACATCACTACCAGGTGGAAGGTTGGCATATATTGTGTTTAAAGCAACAGCACTTAAGCTGCATAACATAAAAAATGCATTTTCAACCTATGTTTTCTTTTAACACCGTTCACCGTTTTCCTTTTACTTCCGCTTTTGTTTTCAAATCCTTTTTAACGGCAATTTAAACGCAAGTGTTTCAAGTTTTCTTTTTAAACTTTCTTTTCTTGTTTTTCTTCGTTAAAACAGTTTTTCCAACTTTTCTTGTTTTGATTTACAAGGTGAACTTTAATACGCTGGGAACAAAAAATATGACGGATACTCGTATGTAGACAGAGAATGTGTGTTTAAATAGAAGATATTGCGAGAAGTACATCATTGCGTATGTAAAATATGATGGGAGATGTTAAGTTTTGTAAATATTCGTCATAGGCACAGTGGTAATACCGATTTAACTTGTTGCAGTTTAGGCCATTTAAATCACATTCAATGTTTCTACTCCCATATGGCCGAGTCATGGCAATGGTAGGCAATTAAAACCATACGGATTTCTTTACATTTTTCTGCAATTAAAAAGCAAATTGTTTGACATTCTCTCATATTAAATACAGCAAACACCTGGCAACTAACATTTAAGGACTCTGATTACCAAAGGAATACAAAATAGAAGCAAAGTAATCTCTGCAATATGGAAATTATGAATCATATTTCGATTGTAATTCTTACTTTAAATAATTTCCCCAGCAACACAAATCTATTATACCTTAGAGCATGTGTATGTATGTTGAGGTTGTTGTGTATGAGGTTGACAACAAAGGGGGGGGGGGGGGGGGAAATTGAAATCTAAAGCAGCATCAGTCAGCATTAAAAATTTTGTTTTCAATTTTTTAGTTTCAATTTCAGTTTCATTTGTAATTCAAAACACACAAAATACCCCCACAATTAGAAATCAATTTTCGGGTCAACCATAGAATTTCGTCCCAACAACAACAACAACAACTACAATAGCAAACAAGAACTTTTTTCCATTTCAGCACTTTTCCATTGCAGCAAAAGAAATAAAAGAAGAATAGTAACAACAACAACCAGTAACATTAGCAACAAATTGTATTTAAAAACAGAATCTATCGTAAGGTAAACATTTATAAAGACAGAGACACTGACACTGGTTTTTAACAGAAAGATTCCCTCACCAAGCCATAAAATGCAGGGAAAAGAGAAATGTAGAGGCAGGGTAAGACTGTAGAAGATATTTTGGAATGCAGTTAATGGTCATGATATTAATGAAGGAAGCAATTTTGTTGTGTTCTAATTGTCAAACTGGTGTTTAAAATCAGTTTCAGAATCTGCTGCATTTGTCTGCAAACGAATTGTGTTGACTTCCAATAAACTTAATGTCAACACTAGGAAGGCCGAAAATGGGCTTTAAATCGGATATGTCCATATTGATCACATAGTTAAGCCATGCGTTTTACAACATGATACTTTTGCTACCAAGATTATACTTCACAGTTTATATGTGACGCCTTTTATTACAATTAACTGTCATGATTATTTTTCGTTCTATTTAGACTTCTTTATTTTTAGAGTGGCAACTTCTGGAACTTACGGCTAGTCTGTTATTGTCAATCTGTACATGTTTTATTTGTCTGACAACTTCTAGAACTCAAGGTTGTTATGTTATTATCAATCTGTAGTTGTTTTGTTTCTCTTACAGCTTGCAGAACTTACGGTTGTTCTGTTGTTGACAATCTTAGTTGTTTTGTTTGTCTGACAACTTCTAGAACTCACGGTTGTTCTGTTATTAACAATCTGTAGTTGTTTTGTTTGTTTGACAACTTCTAGAACTCTAGTGTTATTGTTATTCTGTTGTTGTCTTGTTTATCTGACAACTTCTAGCACTTATGGTTGTTCTGTTTTTGCCATTCTGTTGTTGTATTATTTGTCTGACAACTTCTAGAACTCACAGTTGTTCTGTTATTAACAATCTGTAGTTATTTTGTTTGTTTGACAACTTCTAGAACTCACGGTTATTCTGTTGTTGTCAATCTTAGCTGTTTTGTTTGTCTGACTATTTCTAGAGTTTACAGTTGGTTTGTTATTGTCAATTTGCAGTTGTTTTTTTTTTTTTTTTTTTTGTCAACTTCTAGAACTCTAGTGTTATTGTTATTCTGTTGTTGTCTTGTTTATCTGACAACTTCTAGCACTTCTGGTTGTTGTCTTATTGTCATTCTGTAGTTGTTTTGTTTGTTTGACAACTTCTAGAACTCACTGTTGTTCTGTTATTATCAGTCTGTAGTTGTTTTGTTTGTTCGAAAACTTCTAGAAATCACGGTTATTCTGTTATTATCAATCTGTAGTAGCTTTGTTTTTTTGACAACTTCTAAAACTTACGCTTGTTCTGTTGTTATCAGTCTGTAGTTGTTTTGTTTATTTTTTTGACAACTTCTAGAACTCACGGTTATTCTGTTATTATCAATCTTAGTTGTTTTGTTTGTCTGACAACTTCTAGAACTCACGGTTATTCTGTTACTATCAGTCTGTAGTTGTTTTATTTATTTTTTTGACAACTTCTAGAACTTACGGTTGTACTGTTATTGTCAATCTGTTGTTGTTTTGTTTGTCTAACAACTTCTAGCACTTATGGTTGTTCTGTTATTGCCATTCTGTAGTTGTTTTGTTTCTCTTACAGCTTGCAGAACTTACGGCTGTTCTGTTGTTGTCAATCTTAGTTGTATTGTTTGTCTGGCAATTTCTAGAACTTACGGTTGGTTTGTTATTGTCAATCTGCAATTGCTTTGTTTTTTTGTCAACTTCTAGAACCTACGGTTGTAGTGTTATTGCTTTTCTGTTGTTGTCTTGTTTGCCTGACAACTTCTAGAATTTACGGTTATTTTGTTATTGTTATTCTTTGTTGTGTTTTGCAGCCGTTGTATGTCGCTTTGTTCTTGTAATCTAATTTTTGTTAACACCTGTTCTTTGTTAAATCAAAACTTACTTGGGAATACATAGCGATCCTTTGTGGCACCAGCTGTAGTGAAGACCAATACCACCTTTATGAGACCTGCAGTTCGAATACAAAAAATATATTTTAGAATATATTTTTGTAGTAACTTCCTGAATGAATGATTTGTTGTTATTTTATTGTAAAAATTTAATGAAAACTTTCAAACTAAATTGCGACTCTTAAAAATCTCCATTTCATTAAGCCTTCATTTAGCATTTCCCTGCACAAATCCCGAACTTTTTTTTTGTTTTTTTTTTTTTTGGAAAGAACAAAAGTTTTCCAAATTAAATTTTGAAACTAAAAATTGAAAGCATTTGCTTGCTGGTGTCCTGTCGTTCATTACTGACTTAGCAAGTCATGTTTTTAACCAAATGCCTCCTTTGCCGCCGAACAAAACTGCAAGTGATGATGATGACAGTAGTCAAGAGCTGAAGAAGAACTGAATTTGAAAACTATGACAGGATAAAGTGTCTGCGTCTACTTCAAGAAGAATAATTCGTGTTTTTTTTTTTTTTTTTTTTTTTTTTTTTTTTTTTTTTTGAGAGGAAGACAACAAAAAGTTCTGTTTTTAACAAATTTCTCTAAAGAGCAGCAATAGTTTGGAAGGTTGATGGTGAAGGGGTGGGGATTTGGGGAAGGCAATATGTGCGTTAAAGTAAATGAATTTCATTAAAAGAAAAGTTTTTGGGAAAATTTCCTTCTTCTTCAGTATTTTCATTTGTTTTTCTTTTTCTTCTTTTCTTGTTTTTTTTGTTGTTCTTGAGTGCACAGCGAGATTAGCAAGTCACAGATACTAAATTGCAGAAATGTTATGAACAACACAAACAATAACAACAACAGCAAGAACAATAATAATAAATGAAAAATAAAATAAGTTTTCCTTCTGAAAAAAAGGAAAAAAAAAAATAAGGAACTGACTGCCAGTCTTAATTTGATAAAAATGAAATGAAAAGTATTTTCATTCGAAAAGAAGAAAAGTTTTTAAACAACTCTCAACCAACAACAGAAAAGAGAGAGAGAGAGTGTGTGTGTCTTAGTAAATAGGTCAGTTTGTAAACCAGGTGATAAGATTTCCTTGAGAAAACTGAAAGAAAAAATAAGGCACAGAGACAAAAGACATTCAAGATTAAACAGGTCAGCCAGCCAGTAAAAAAATATTCTTTTTTTTGAATTTCAAAGAAGTTTTAAAAAGTCGTCAAAAATAAACGAAAAAAATTTTCATTTTCATTAAAAAAAAAACTGAGGAAAAGTTTTTTAATGCTCAAATGAATTATTATTAAGACTTATAACTTAAGAGCACTTAAGTAAGATTACTTACAATACAAGTAGGTAAGCAGTATTATAGCCTTGGATATTTAGGTTAATGTGTCAGCTTTCACCTGATAACAGGGACAATCGAAGAAATCCTTTTGCTCTGTTTTTTATTTCGTTAGTTTGCGGTTTGACAACTTCTAGAACTTACTGTTGACTTGTTCTTGCTATTACTGTTCAGATAGAAATTCTTTTGTGGTATTTAATGGGTGATTTTTTAAGAGCTATAGGAAAATGTTTCAAAAGAAAAACACATAAAATTCAGAAAAATGCATGAAATCTTTATTTGAATCGATAGTACGGTCCATATAATTTTATGTTTGAAGATTATTTCATGCAAATGTTGACCGCGACTGCGCCTCAAATGGTCCATCCGCTTAGTCCAATTTTCGTATACTCTTTCCAACATTTCGGCCGGTATCTCACGAATAAATGCTTCAATGTTGTCTTCCAATGCGTCAATTGAAGCGGGCTTGTCTGTATAGACATGAACTTTAACATAGCCCCACAAAAAATAGTCCAAAGGCGTTAAATCGCACGATCTAGGCAGCCAATTGACCGGTCCCGAACGTGAAATAAAATGTTCACCGAACTCGCCTCTCAATAATTCCATTGTTACGCTTGCTGTGTGGCATGTGGCACTGTCTTGTTGAAACCACATGTCATGCAAGTCAAGCTCTTGCATTTTGGGCAAAAAAAAAGTTGGATATCATCTCACGGTAGCGCTCACAATTCGCGGCATCTTTGAAGAAGTACGGTCCAATGATGCCACCAGCCCATAAACCGCACCAAACTGTGACTTTTTCTGGATGCATTGATAGCTTTCGCAATGCTTCTGGCTGATCTTCACTCCAAAATCGATAATTCTGCTTATTTACGTATCTATTGAGCCAAAAATGAGCTTCGTCGCTGAACACAATTTTTCGCTAAAGAAGTGGATCTTCGGCCAACTTTCCAAGAGCCCACCCATTCACCAAAAATTCTGCATTGCGGTAGGTCGTTCGGCTTCAATTCTTGCGCCAGCTGTATTTTAAAAGGCTTCACGCCTAAATCCTTCCGCAAAATTTTCCACGTTGTTGAGTAACAGAGGCCCAATTACTGCGAACGGCGACGAATCGATAATTGGTCGTCATCATTAACACTGGCCGATACAGCTGCGATATTTTCTTCATTTCGCACTCTACGTAAGCGTGTTGGTGGTTTAATGTCAAAAAGCCGCTTCAGTGGGTCGATTAAATTGACCCATAAAATGGAAGAATCGCGCGATGAACTTTCTCAACAGAGCACGCATTTTGATAATAAAATTCAATGATTTTGCAAGCGTTGTTCGTTTGTAAGACGATTCATGGTTAAATTACAGACCAAACTGAAGATGTTTGACAGTGAAACAAAACACGAAACGTGCATGAGCTGTTTAAACCAGTGTTGCCAAAAAGATAATTGCTAAAAAATCACCCGTTATAATGAGCCACTCCACAAATACCTTCTTTTGTAGGGTGTCCTCGTGACACTCATTCGTGTTATCTTTACAGAGACTACCCTCTTCAAATGCTTCACATTGGCAATAATTTTTATAAACGATTTCCGTTTTATTTGTTCGTCATGTTTCCTTTTACCCACATCGAGTATTTGGCCCATTATGGCCTATTTATTTATTGTATTTTATTTTCAAATATTGTTGTTGTTGTTGCTATTACCTTTGGTTTTGTGTTGTCTACTTTCTGTTCTGTTCGGTTGAATCATAAAGACGGTAACAAAATTGGCCACCTTAAAGTGTCAAATGAGTTTAGGACGTGTAATCGATTTTCTTTATTATTTTTTATTTTATTTTTGGCGCTCATTTTCACAGCCATTTGAAGGCATAAAACGATTGTGAAGCATGTTAAGAGTGTGGCATGGAATTCATAATGTTGCACGTTTAAAAAAAAAGGAAAAGAACTTGAAGATGATTTTACATTATTTGGTGGAATGTTTAGGGATAGCAAAGGATTCGATTGAAGTGAAATGTAAAAAAGGATACTTTTGCTATTGAAAAATTAATCTGAAGGCACTAGAACGACTCGTACTCTCTAGAACATTATTCGTATAAAGAAAATCATTAAAGCCTTTTGAATATTTGTAGTCCTTAGATAATTACGATAAGAGGGTTTCCTTGATCCGTTCAGAGTAGATTCCTCCTACTTAGGAACATTACCAATATAGAAATCGTTGACAATCTTGAAAATATAGAGAATTTAGTAATCGAAACTAGAACCTGCTGCTGAGGATTAATCACCTGCTTAACCTCTTGATGTTTTTAATAAGAGAAGCTGAAATCAAGAAAAAGTACTGAGGTAAAGGGTCCGCCAAATAACTTTTTCTTGAAAATGCTTTAAAAGAAAACTACTGAATATTTTCTCAAATTTCTTTTTTTATTTGAAAGTACAATCCTTCCGGTTAATAATGGAAAATAATTTCATTCAAATGGCTGCCTCGGCTGGCTATGCAGTAGCCTACACGATCGGTCCAATATTTAAGCACATTATCGATTGTGTGCAGCTGTATTTCACCAATGGCTGCACGAATATTGTACTTTAAAGCGTCAATTGTCTCTGGCTTGTCGGCGTAACACTTATCTTTGACGGCACGCCACAAATAATAGTCCAACGATGTCAAATCGCAGCTCCGAGGTGGACAAACGACATCATCTCTGCGGCTGATAATGCGATCTTTAAAAACAGGGCGCAAAACATCGAGTGTAGCTTCGGCTGTGTGGCACGTAGCGCCGTACTGTTGAAACCAAATGCTGCCAGTATCCTCCTCTTCAATTTTTGTGAACAAAAATTCGTTCATCCGCCGATTGTCCGATAACGATCGCCATTGACTGTAACGGCCACTCCTTGCTTATTTTCGCAGAAAAATGTCCCAATTATGCCTCTGGACCACAATGCGCACCGAACAGTGACTCGTTTTGGGTGCGTCGGCTTTACAATGTATGCGTGCGGGTTTTCTGTGCCCCAAATGCGACAATTTTGCTTGTTTACATACCCGCCAAGATCAAAATGAGCTTCATCTGAAGAGATGATTTTTTTTTTTGCCAAAATCGCCATCTTCTGGTGTAGGCTACTGCATGGCCAGCCAAAGCAGCAATTTGTAGGCAAACGATATTAAGTATCTATTTAGACTTCATTTATTTGCAATCGGGCAACTTTTGGAAACTGACTGTTGATTTGTTATTGTTGTTTTCGTAGATGGCAATGTTACATGGCAATCCTGGTATTCCAGAATCTGTAGCAGTAGTTCTATCACGTATTTTAGTGAAAAAATCTTCATAATGCTGATAAATAAAGCTGAAGCCACTTTAAAAACAAACGGAAAACCATGGATTACACAGCCCTGCATGGTTTTTGCAAATAAGATTGCTCCATGTGTTTCCAAAGGCATTTTGTGTGCTAAACACGAATCTGGTTTCAAAAATGTTCCATCACGTCAGGTTTTCGAGAAAAAGGGGATTGAAAACCCTAAAAATAGCGTTTTTGGCCATTTTTGAAACATTATAGAGCTCAACACTGCCGTTCTAGAACCATCGCTATTGTTAGAAATTGACAATTGATCTTTGCTCTTTAAAATGAGCCCAAAGCCAAATTGTTTGCATACACCCTTAAAGTAGGGGGTGGGTTTATGTCAAGGGGTGCAAAAGAAAAAGAAACACATTACTGAGGTCCTTAAAAATAAATCAGATTTACTCGAAAATTGTTACTCAGGGGTTTTTGGGGTCGCTGATTTCAGATCTTCATTCAGATTTAAAAAATTCAAAATGGCGGATCCAATATGGTGGTCGTGGTTTATAAAAATTAATCAGATTTACTTGACCGCCATGTTGGAGCCGCCATTTTGAATTTTTTAAATCTGAATGAAGATCTGAAATCAGCGACCCCAAAAACCCCTGAGTAACAATTTTCGAGTAAATCTGATTTATTTTTAAGGACCTCAGTAATGTGTTTCTTTTTCTTTTGCACCCCTTGACATAAACCCACCCCCTACTTTAAGGGTGTATGCAAACAATTTGGCTTTGGGCTCATTTTAAAGAGCAAAGATCAATTGTCAATTTCTAACAATAGCGATGGTTCTAGCACGTCAGTATTGAGCTCTACAATGTTTCAAAAATGGCCAAAAACGCTATTTTTAGGGTTTTCAACCCCCTTTTTTTCGAAAACCTGACGTGATGGAAAATTTTTGAAACCAGATTCGTGTTTAGCGCGCCAAATGCCTTCGAAAACACCTGAATCCATCTTATTTGCACAAAAAAGTCCAAATTTGCAGGGCTGTGTTATTCATTTTTTTTTAACTTGGCAACTTCTAGAATTGATTTGTTATTCTTAATTTTTCTAACTTTCGATTATTGACTATTCACTCACAGGATTCTAAAGCGGTTTTAATTAACGCCACTCCTCCTCTTCCTATAGAAATAGTTGACAATTTTTTTTTCTTTCAAACAATCTCAACAAGAATCCTAAGTTTAATGCTCGGCTATGACTATGTTTATTACTACCAATTCAACAGTGTTTGATTAATGTCTTGAAATATTTTTCGAGGGCAAAAACCAAACTTAATGCTCTCATAATGTCTTTTATTTGATTGAAATATCTAAAGACACGTTCTGGATTTTAATTGTCAAAATAAAAAAACCAAACACATTCACCATGTGAATGCAACATGAGAACTCCATTTACAAATCAAAATAAAATAAAAAAATCTTTAATAATCATTAAAATCAGAAAGAAAAAAGAAACAATTTGACATGCAGGTCATGTTTTTTTTTATAAAAAAATAGTGTCATTGATTCTACAGCAACAGCAACAACAATAACAACAGCAACAACAACATTTATCCAATAACAATAACAATTTGACATGATGACACTTTCTGAATATGAATTTTGTTAAATTGCAATAACAACAGAAGTCACAACAGAAACAACAACGACAACAATAGCCGACAATAACCAACATTATTGACCACACAAACAGTGACAAAAAAATAAAAACAGGAGTCGGAAAACAGGAACAATAAAACGAAAACCATAAAAAAGCCCATTGTGATCCGAACACAACAATGGCAGGGAATCAAATGAAACACCCCCAACCGTACTAAAGGCGACAATGTAACCTATTAAACCTTGAACTTATGTTTTATAAGGTCGGCTGAAGTAAATAGAATTTATTTTTCTCGCTTGTGAAGGCTATAAAGAAAGCAACAAAGAGGAGAAGCACAGTAGCCGGCACTCTCTGGTGTTAGTACAGCAGGCTTGTCTATAAATCCAAGCAATGCCGGAATTGGTGTCGTTATGGCCTCGTAAAGGGTCCGCCAAATAACCTTTTTTTTGAAATTGCTTTAAAAAAAAACTACAGAATATTTTCTCAAATTTCTTTTTTTATTTCAAAGTACAATCCTTCCGGTTAATAATGGAAAATAATTTCATTCAAATGGCTGCCTCGGCTGGCCATTCAGTAGCCTACACCAGAAGATGGCGATTTTGGCAAAAAAAATCATCCCTTCAGATGAAGCTCATTTTGATCTTGGCGGGTATGTAAACAAGCAAAATTGTCGCATTTGGGGCACAGAAAACCCGCACGCATACATTGAAAAGCCGACGCAGCCAAAACGAGTCACTGTTTGGTGCGGATTTTTGTCCAGAGGCATAATTGAGCCATTTTTCTTCGAAAATGAGCAAGGAGTGGCCGTTACAATCAATGCCGATCATTATCGGGCCATGTTGAACGAATTTTTGTTCACAAAAATTGAAGAGGAGGATATTGGCAACATTTGGTTTCAACAGGACGGCGCTACGTGCCACGCAGCCGAAGCTACACTCGATGTTTTGCGCCCTGTTTTTTGAAGATCGCATTATCAGTGCTGATGTCGTTTGGCCACCTCGGAGCTGCGATTTGCCACCGTTGGACTATTCTTTGTGGGGTGCCGTCAAAAATAAGTGTTACGCCGACAAGCCAGAGACAATTGACGCTTTAAAGGACAATATTCGTCAAGCCATTGGTGAAATACAGCTGCACACAATCGATAATGTGCTTAAAAATTGGAGCGATCGTGTAGACTACTGCATGGCCAGCCGAGGCAGCCATTTGAATGAAATTATTTTCCATTATTAAACGGAATGATTTTAATTTCAAATAAAAAAAGAAATTTGAGAAAATATTCAGTAGTTTTTTTGTAAAGCATTTTCAAAAAAAAAAAGTTATTTGGCGGACCCTTTAGTAGCTTTGAAAAATGTTGCCTCTATGTCCGCAACAGCCCTGGAGAATCTATAACCAAGTTATCGTTTCTTGTAGGAATATTTTTCGGCGTTGAGAAGGTTCGTTAGACGAGGGAATTTTTAAGCGTCATTCTTCCTTCCTTTCTCACACTCTTGCCTCAAGAGGCAGCAACTCTTATTGCGCCTGAATGGGTAAGAGCCCGTTTCCCCTCTCACTATTCCTCTATAACGGTTCACTTAGCGGTGGCCTGCAATATTTTCCTATGGGCGACGTATTTCGCTACAGAAATCTCACGACATTCCTTAATTTTTTTTTCGAAATCAGAGAAAACGTTCCTCAGACGTTCGTTCACTGAGAAAGGATGGGAATCGAGTGAAATTATCCGCGAGTTGAGCACTGAAGTATTCAATTGTCCCTGATGATCGCATATCTAGCATTCATAGCGTAAAGCGTAATCGAATTGACACTTTGACGCCAAAATGTGTTCGCATCAACTACATTGAAAATAAGTAACGGATCTGGTAGGTAGTGTGTTGGCTTATTAGACGAAAAGCCAGGGTTCGAGCTCCAGGCCAGACATCAAAACAAAATACAAAAAATATTTTATCGGCGACTTTCTCTCAGCAGATTTCTGGCAAAAACTCTGAGAGTAAATAAAAATTGCCATGAAAAGTTTCTCAAAAATCTGTCGTTCGGAGTCGACTCTAATCTGTAGGTCCCGCCACACATGTATAAAATTAACACACACAACATAAGTGGTGTGAGAAACTACGTCGTAATCCTGACTGAAGGGTTGTAATGACCAATTATGTATGTATGTATGTCTGGCTGTTGATCATTTGGGGGTAGCCAAGTGGTTTTGCCAATGAAAATCGAAAAATTTCGATACGCTAATGACTTAACCTTGGCTATACTGACGGGCTATATTAATTACAAATGCCCTCAAATACCTACAAGAGTGTACCTGTCCTATTACTCTTTCACACAACCAACCTTCCCCAACGAAACTCCTCCCATTGTGTACGGCTAAGTAGTACAACAATAAACACAACAAAATACATTTTACAAGAACTGTCATAAACGTCACTTTAAATACCTCAGATAATAATGAGAATTGACAGATTATGAGTACTTTTGTTAACAGAAAAGAAGCAAAGAGAAACTGAAATAAAGAGAGAGAGAGAGAGCGAGAGAGAGAGCGAGAGAGAGAGCAAAAAATTATAAACGCCACAAGGTATGCTGCACACAATATGGCTTAACAATTGTGCTGTTAAATGTCGATCAATAGCAGCAGTCATGTAGAATGCTTGTTATCTGCACGTGTAAGAGTGTAAGTGTATGTGAGTATGTGTACAATATTTAATGCAATTGTATAGGTTATTGGATTTTTATAACAACAATGTGAGACTATAAGCAACAATAGCATTGTTTTGCTACAATATTCTACTCTCTCTCTCTCTTTCCCTCTCCCTCTCTCTCTCCCTCTATCCATCTCTTTCTCGTTTCCGTTTTTTGTTGCTTTTAGTGTAAGCAACCATATGTGACATACAATGTATTTTTTGAGGGGGAAGTATAAAATCTGCGAGTGTGTGTGCATAAGTGTCTGCATGTGTTTGTGTTCCACTTGTGTGGGTATTTTTATGTCAGGTGTTAAACTCTCTGATTTTTGGGTTCAATAAAGAGACAAAGAAAGTGAGTGAGAACGTGAGTGAGTGCCAATAAACATGTAACACTCACTTATACCCCCCCACACATACACGGTGACGTACGTACATGATTGCTATGAGCACAGGTTAAAGACAAATAACCCCGTAAACAATTTGGGTGTTAGTTACTGGATAATTGGAGAGGTACGTGCTCCTATAGGGATTGAAAACAGGAAAGAGGGAAATACTTTAAGACTGGGCAATACAGCTAAGCTTTCTGTTCAACTTCTAGTCTAGATTTCAGCGCTTTTTTGTGAATTTTTGGTCCATTGTCTATGCGGAGGACTTAAAGCTCTGATACTTGTAGTAGAGAAGGCAATAAAAATGTTTAAAAACAATCAATGTGAACTAAACAGTAGACCAGGGAAAGAGAGAGAGGCAGCTTTGTGAAATCAAAGCTCACTTTTGAATATCTAACAGCCTATTATGATAGCACGTGCTGTGATACCCCAAAAATCAACTGACTACCAACATCAGGGCATAACTTCCTTAGAATCGATCGAAAAGGGTTGAACGAAGCGACAGCAGTCTGCGGTGAGCCAGAGACGAAAAGTTACAACTCCTACAGAAGTCATTTGCAGATAAGCAAATTCCCACCGCATGTCTATCCATTTCGCAGTAACTAGTGGAAATAGATAGAGCAACAGAGAAGTGTCTACTGTGGCAAGTTCTGGAATAATACGATTGCCGTATGTCATGGCCAAGAAACAGCCTGTATTGTGAAAATTCTTATGGGTTCTTGCAGTGGATTTTGTGGTTGGGAACTTTGCTGAACTTTTCTCGCTAGGAGTTGATATTAAGCTAAGAAATAAGGTTGTAATCCTGACTAAATGGTTGTAATGACCACTTAAGAAGAGAAAGAAAACCAGCTCCAGTGGAATACAGGATCCTTAAAGCGCAAAAAAATAAATTACTTTAGAAAACAATGCAATGAAAAATTAACTCTTTTAACTCAACCCTCGTAGTTCATCTATTTACAGTTCTATTAACACTGTCGTCTTTTGGCAAAAACGCTGAAAGTAAATGAAATTGTAATGAAAAGTTTCTCAAATCTATCGTTCTCCTCCCGCCCATAGTTTATATTTCATTGTCTATTGGGTTTCATCTTTTGAAATATCAGACAAAACCAACGACATCAGCTTCAAGTATTCTTTTCAAGTGTGTAAGTATGTGCGTATGCGTGTACTTTTGAAGTAACAAAACCAGAGAAAAATGTCAGTTACACTTCACTAGACGACTCCATTTTCAAACGGATATAAAATGTGTCATTTATACACACTCTGACATTGGTAAACTCACACACTCTCTCACTCTCTCTCTCTCCCAATGAATGTGGGCGTGTGTGTGAATATTCCTGGGCAACACTGACAGTATTATCGGAAATTTATGGCAGAATCAAAAAGAAATTCTTGGCAACAAAAGTTTAAAAACCCATAAGAGCAGCAGCATGGAATTGATTTTGATGGCACAAATAAAACAAATAAAAAGGAGGTGATAAGGGAGGGGGGCGTTAATTTTATTTAATACCCTCTAAGGGAAAATTGTTTGAAAGCTTGGATTAATTAATGCGCAATAAATATGGAAGACATTAACGATTAAAAGTGGGGTTTTGGAAGATAAAAGAAATTTTCAAAAGATGAAAAGTAAAGGGTGTTTTTTATAGAGGTATAGAACTTTAAGTTGGCATTACTTTTCAAGATGGCGACCGATTTAACAGCTGTCAAGTGATTTATTCTCAGTTTGGTTTGGCAATTCATCATGAATAGACTCACGCTTGAACAACGCATGCAAATAGTGCAATTTTATTTCGAAAATAATGGTTCTGTGCGGAAAACGTATCGCGCACTACGTCCATTTTATCGTCGACAAAATCGTCCATCAGGGCAGTTAATTCGATTAACCATGGAACGTTTTCGCACCACGTTTACTCTTATTGATAACTCGCATCCCCAGAGACGCTGTACGGTGCGTACAGAAGAAGCTATTGCTGCTGTAGAGCGTAGCATTGAGGAAGACCCGAATGAGTCCATCCGCCATCGAGCACATGAATTGGATCTGTGTCCATCCACTTTATAGAAGATTTTGCGGAAGGATCTTGGTTTGCGTCCTTACAAAATCCAACTCGTGCAAGATTTGAAGCCAAACGATCATCAAGTAAGGCGTAGTTTCGTCGAATGGGCCCAAAACGAGATTACCGTTGTTCCCGATTTTCATAAGCGAATTTTGTTTAGCGATGAAGCGCACTTCTGGTTGAATGGCTACGTCAACAAACAAAACTGCCGCATTTGGAGTGAAGGTAATCCTCAAGTGTATGTGGAAACATCGTTACATCCAGAAAAACTGACTGTTTGGTGCGCTTTATAGGCTGGTGGAATCATTGGTCCGTACTTTTTCAAAAACGATGGTGGCCAGAACGTTACATTCAATGGTGATCGGTATAGAGCCATGATTACTAACTTTTTCATTCCTGAATTGAATAACCATGATGTCCAGGAGATGGGGTTTCAACAAGATGGCGCAACATGTCACACAGCTCGTGCCACAATAGATTTATTGAAAGACACGTTTGGTGACCGCCTAATTTCACGTTTTGGACCTGTGAATTGGCCTCCAAGATCTTGTGATTTAACACCGCTAGACTACTTTCTGTGGGGCTATGTAAAGTCATTGGTCTATGCGGTAAAGCCACAAACGCTTGACCATTTGGAAGACAACATTCGCCGTATTATTGCCGATATACGGCCACAAATGTTGGAAAAAGTCATCGAAAATTGCGACCGTGGCGGTCATATGCCAGAAATCATATTTAAAATGTAATGCCACAAGATTATCTTTCCGATAAATAAAATTCATGTCAATCGAATAATCCATCGTTGTTTTATTGCAACTTAAAGTTCTATACCTCTATAAAAAACACCCTATAGTTGGGGAAGAGTTCAAAGCAGCAGTTTTTTTTTTTGGCAAAATCTCACGGAGAAAATAGAATAGGCATGAAAAGTTTCTCAAAAATCTATCGTTCGGAGTCGACGATCAACTGTCGCCACTAATGGATAAAATTAACACGGACAATATGATATGATATGGTATGATATGATAGGTTGTAATTCTGACTAAGGGAGAATCTTACCAGGCTCGCAGTTTTGAAACTATTTAATGGAACTATTTTAATGGATATTCATTTCGTATTCTACATTCTGTTAATTTTCGTCAGCATATTTTTCATAAAGTATACATTTAGGCGTACATTGAATGATTAAGTTAAAGCATAGTTTTAGGATGACAATTTAATTTCTGCAGTATTATGTCGCTGTAAAGACAATTTATTTTCTTTTATTATTTTTAATTCTTTTTTATTTAAAAAAAATTTCATATTTGTCAACGAATAACTCTTTTTGCTTTATTATTTTCAAAAGAAGAATGAATGAGTGACGTTGATAATGTTTTTATAATTATCCGCGCGTTACTCTTGATGAAAATTAAGAAATTTTTGTTCAAAAAAAAAGTGTGAAAAAAACGCAAAAATTAATGAGTGACTGAACGAACAAACAAAAGAAATTAAAAACTAAAATTTATTCTCCTTTTTTTTTGGTTCGTTATTTTCTATTATTTTTTTTAATAAAACAAATGCAAAAAGAGTCATTAACACAACACCCACCCACATATTGTGATAATATACAGAGCTAACCTCCTTCCGTGTGTGTGTGTGGGTGGGCTTGGTGGCATGAAAAATAATGAAAAACGAAAAAGAAAAATATTTCAAGTGCTGCATGATGCATTAATGATGATGACACAAGTGATATGATGACGTTGATGCTGGCAAATACAGAACTGATAGTGCACATGATGCCTGGCTGATGATGCTGTTGCTGCTGCTGCTGCTGTTCTGGCAACGTGATGCCACACTATCGCAACCTTTACAACTTTGAGGAATGATATATTTGCCAGAGAGAGAGAGAGAGAGAGTGAATCATTTAAAAGAGTTCATTCGATTGTATTTTAAAAATTTAAACTCAAATCATTCACCATCAATCTTTTGTTTTTTTTTTGGGTTATTGAGTTCTGCTTCGCTTTCATTAAGAATGCTTCTAATTAACGTTTTCAGTGCAGCCGACTTTGGGACAGAGGACAGAGCCCATACATTTCAACGCTAAAAACATTTCCTTACTTTAAATCCCGAAGCACACGAAGTGAGATTATTTCACCACGTTGCAATTCGAATCCATAAACTACCTCTCTCTTTCTTTTTCGTTTTAGATTTTGTGAGTTTTCATCTTCAGCTTAAAGCCTTATACCGGGTCCGCCAAATAACTTTTTTTTTTTGAAAATGCTTTAAAAAAAAACTACTGAACATTTTCTCAAATTTCTTTTTTTTTATTTTAAAGTACAATCCTTCCGGTTAATAATGGAAAATAATTTCATTTAAATGGCTGCCTCGGCTGGCCATGCAGTAGCCTACACGATCGGTCCAATTTTTAAGCACATTATCGATTGTGTGCAGCTGTATTTCACCAATGGCTTCACGAATATTGTCCTTTAAAGCGTCAATTGTCTCTGGCTTGTCGGCGTAACACTTATCTTTGACGGTACTCCACAAATAATAGTCCAACGGTGCCAAATCGCAGCCCCGAGGTTGCCAAACGGCATCAGCTCTGCGGCTGATAATGCGATCTTCAAAAACAGGGCGCAAAACATCGAGTGTAGCTTCGGTTGTGTGGCACGTAGCGCCGTCCTGTTGAAACCAAACGTTGCCAATATCCTCCTCTTCAATTTTTGTGAACAAAAATTCGTTCGTTTTGACTGTAACGGCCACTCTTTGCTCATTTTCGAAGAAAAAATGGCCCAATTATGCCTCTAGGCCAAAATCCGCACCAAATAGTGACTCGTTTTGGGTGCGTCGGCTTTTCAATGTATGCGTGCGGGTTTTCTGTGCCCCAAACGATAGAATTTTGCTTGCTTACATACCCGCCAAGATCAAAATGAGCTTCATCATCTGAAAAGATGATTTTTTTTTGCCAAAATCGGCATCTTCTGTAAGTCGATCGCAGGCCCACTTAGCGAAGCGAAAACGCATTGGATGGTCAATTGGCTTGAACTCCTGAACCAATTGGACTTTGTATGGCGTCATACCAAGGTATTTATGTAAAATTCGTCTCAATGCTGTCTCCGAAATGTTCAATTGTTGAGAACGACGGTGAATTGATGTTGATGGCGCTTCACGCACACTTTCTGCCACTGTCGTAATCCTGACTGAAGGGTTGTAATGACCAATTATGTATGTATGTATGTACGCACTGTTTTTGGCTTTCCACGCTTGGGTTTATCGATGAGGATACCAGTTTCTTTCACTTTTTTCACAAGATAACGAACATACGGAGCTGACGGTGCTTCTCATCTTCCAAAATCCGTACGCAATTTTCGCACACATTCTGCAACATTACCATGATTTTCAAGGTTAGAGGACGTGTACTTATCAATTAAGACGAGTACAGTACCCGGAGGTCTAATTGACCCATTGTACAACGATTTTCAAAGTAATGTCGCAATATTTCCCAGCGTTGTTCAAGCGTATGCACAACCATATTTCTTCAGCGGAAGGATAAAACTAATTATCTGTCAAATCAGACATGAGCTAAGTGTTACCATTCACGAAATAAGCACTCGTTGAAAAAAAAAACGTTAGATGGCAGACCCGGTATTTCTGAGTACGGACTCAGCTTATATCATAACAGGAAACTTTTATTCTTTTCAAAACAGCAAACAATTGGCTTACTGCGGCAAGTTCTGGAATAATAGGATTGCCATATGTCCTGGCCAAGAAACAGCCTACATTGTGTAAATTTTTATGGGTTCTTGCAGTGGATTTTGTGGTTGGGGACTTTACTGATTGTGTCCTAGTCTTTTCTCGCTAGGAGTCGACTTTAAACTGTAGCTCCCATAGCATGTGTATAAAATTAACACACACAAAATGGTTGATGTAAGAAGTAAGGTTGTAATCCTGACTAAATGCTTGTAATGACCACTTAAGAAGAGAAAGAAAACCACAAAATATTAATTACTCTAGAAAACAATGAAATGAAAAATGAACTCTTTTAACCCAATCCTCGTAGTTCATCTATTAACAGTTCTATTAACACTTTACTCTCCCCAACCACACAATCTTTTCTTCAAAAGCAGCGTGTTAATGTAACAATTTGAACTTTTGTGAACGTAATATGTACAGCAAAAGGAATAGCAAGAGAGAGAGGGAAATAGAGAGGAAAAGAAACGATAGAAAAATGTGATGCAAAGACCAAATCAAACTAAATTAAACTGAAAATGGAAGAAAAATGGCAAAGAATGAAATTGAATTGATTGTGTGTGTTATACAAGCAAACACTTTCAAATAATGTGTCCAAAAGCAGTTACAACTTCTCATTCACTCAATTTCACTCATACTTCGACAATAATTCAGTAACTATTCTGAGTACTGATTTCTATTAAATTTGTCAATATGTTTTAAAAAATTTTTTATGAGTATAAGTGTGTGTATGTGTTTGTGTGTCAGCTACAGTTTGTTAGTGTGACTAAAAACAAGTGACCGAATAACAAGTCCTTGCTACTTCTTGTAAAGGGTGTTTTTTATAGAGGTATAGAACTTTAAGTTGGCATTACTTTTCAAGATGGCGACCGATTTAACAGCTGTCAAGTGATTTATTCTCAGTTTGGTTTGGCAATTCATCATGAATAGACTCACGCCTGAACAACGCTTGCAAATAGTGCAATTTTATTTCGAAAATAATGGTTCTGTGCGGAAAACGTATCGCGCACTACGTCCATTTTATCGTCGACAAAATCGTCCATCAGGGCAGTTAATTCGATTAACCATGGAACGTTTTCGCGCCACGTTTACTCTTATTGATAACTCGCATCCCCAGAGACGCTGTACGGTGCGTACAGAAGAAGCTATTGCTGCTGTAGAGCGTAGCATTGAGGAAGACCCGAATGAGTCCATCCGCCATCGAGCACAGGAATTGGATCTGTGTCCATCCACTTTATGGAAGATTTTAGGGAAGGATCTTGGTTTGCGTGCTTACAAAATCCAATCGTGCAAGATTTGAAGCCAAACGATCATCAACGCAACATGTCACACAGCTCGTGCCACAATAGATTTATTGAAAGACACGTTTGGTGACCGCCTAATTTCACGTTTTGGACCTGTGAATTGGCCTCCAAGATGTTGTGATTTAACACCGCTAGACTACTTTCTGTGGGGCTATGTAAAGTCATTGGTCTATGCGATAAAGCCACAAACGCTTGACCATTTGGAAGACAACATTCGCCGTATTATTGCCGATATACGGCCACAAATGTTGGAAAAAGTCATCGAAAATTGGACGTCCAGATTGGAGTACATCCGCGCCAGCCGTGGCGGTCATATGCCACAAATCATATTTAAAATGTAATGCCACAAGATTATCTTTCGGATAAATAAAATTCATGTCAATCGAATAATCCATCGTTGTTTTATTGCAACTTAAAGTTCTATACCTCTATAAAAAACACCCTTTATATGATGGTCATGAGATAGCTGTTAAACAGAGAGAAGAAACGACTGAGAAATGGAAATTTGATTCTAGTTTGTTAGCAGAATATTATATAGCAACTAAGGACCACTAAAACTTATTCACTCCAGGAGTAAGTGAGGGTTCCTAATACCAGAATTTCAATTTTTCCCGTTTATGCGAGTGTTAGCATTGTCAACTTTCCTTTTCGGCATCAAATAATGGCTTCACTTTGACATACGTAAAGTGGAACCCACTGCATCATTTGCTCGATAGGAAGTTTGAGATACCAGGGTTCGAGCCCCAGGCCAGACATCAAAATAAAATACAAAAAGTATTTCTTCGGCGACTTCCTCTCAGCAGATTTCTGGCAAAAACTCTGAGCGTTCAAATAAAATTGCCATGAAAAGTTTCTGAAAAATCTGTCGTTCGGAGTCGACTTTAAACTGTAGGTCCCGCCACTCATGTATAAAATTAACACACACAACATAAGTGGTGTGAGAAACTGGGTCGTAATCCTGACTGAAGGGTTGTAATGACCAATTACGTACGTAATTGTGAACTACCGGTAGGACCCTTGGGATATATACGTGTCCGTGACTCCAAATTTCTTGGAAAAATTAGGTTTTAGTGTCTGAGATTCGATTTTCGTATAGGCAGCTTATATCGGACAGCCGGGCTGCAATTAAATTCCTCCCAAATTACACCTCGTTGTCCCAGGATTACAATCTAGCTTCTGACGCCATCCATGCTGCGTGTGTGTTAATTACAGCCATGAGTGCTGGGTGCTCACACTGACCCCTGAGATATATACGTGTCCGTGACTCCCAATTTCTTGGAAAAAGTCAGTTTTAGTGTCTGAGATTCGATTTTCGTATAGGCAGCCTATATCGGACAGCCGGGCTGCAATTAAATTCCTCCCAAATTACACCTCGTTGTCCCAGGATTACAATCTAGCTTCTGACGCCATCCATGCTGCGTGTGTGTTAATTACAGCCATGGATGCTGGGGGCTCACACTGAGCAGGTTACTTCCTCTACTGTGGACATCATAATTACACTTGTTCTATACATCGTTTTATACGTAACCAAAGATATTCATACGGCTGCGTTGAGCCAATCCCTACAAGCAGATCTTCTCGGTTAATATTTAAAAGTGTTGCCAATACCAACTTAAACACAACATACCTTACAACCAAACATTTTAAACATGCCACTGTGGCACTGTGGCATGTATGCCTGAGTGTCTACATCTACAAACACTCGTAAAGAGAGGATACACAAAATGCATGTGCTTCTGCCATACCATGCATGTTTGAGCTCATTTTAGTGAATTTTCTAAGCATGTGTTTGTACATACTCTCGTATGTATATGTGTGTTGGTATATAGTATGTATGTTTGTCCAAATGACAGCTTATTTTACCAACTACATCAGTCATCTTGTGGCGCCATATTCTTTATCTATAAGTTTTGCGTTGTGCTTTTTCTTCTTCTTCGTTTTGTTAAATTTTTTTTTATGACAAACAGATACAGAAACAGAGATACACGCAGGCAAAAGTGCCTGTAAATGTACTCAAGTGCTCATAATTTCCTTCCTACTCTCTCTTTATATACTCCTGCTGTTATCATTTTCTATTTTTCCCTTCTCTCACTCTCTCTCGCGCTCCACATTAGTATCATTATAGTTGCCATCATTGGGTTGTTTTTTGTAGCAAAAAACGAAAGAAGAGAACAAAAAAATTACAAACACACTTACAATAGCACAGTGAGTAGAAAATGGAAAATAATAGCGTGTGAGGCAGAGAGTGAGAGAGTGAGAGAGCGAGAGAGAGAGTGTATAAAAGCAACTGAAATAAAATTACAAGTGAATTGTAATTGTAATTGTAAATGCTGTCGCTGACAACAGGATACAAATGTTGTAATGCTCATACACAAACACATACACTTACTCATAAAAAGTTGTATGTTTATGGGATTCTGTGTATATGTACGTGCTTCTGTGTGTGTGTGTCTTTTATAAATAATTGCCACATATGAGCAGTATCATCATAAGAGAAAAATAACCGAACAAAAAAAATCTTAAATGGATGGGAGAACGCTTTTTATTTATTTTTCATTTCGTTTCTGTTGTCAACTGTCCCATGATTGGACAAGAGAATGAGAGAAAATTAAAGAACGAGCATCATGTTAAACATAGTTTCTCTTCTGTAGTGGTCACCAAGTCAACAGAATTTTATAAGAAAAAAAGTTTTAAAAGAACAAGACTTCAAACGGCTACATTTTTAAGCAAAAATTTAAATTTATATTGGCATCACCGAAGTCGCCGTGGTCTAGTACTCGTAGGTAGTGCGTTGGCTTATTAGACGAAAAGACAGGGTTCGAGCCCCAGGTCAGACATCAAAACAAAATACAAAAAGTACTTCTTCTACGACTTCCTCTTAGCAGATTTCTGGCAAAAACTCAAAGCGTTGAAATAAAATTGCCATGAAAAGTTTCTCAAAAATCTGTCGTTCGGAGTCGACTTTAAACAGTAGGTCCCACCACTCATGTATAAAATTAACACACACAACATAAGTGGTGTGAGGAACTAGGTCCATAATCCGGACTGAAGGGTTGCAATGACCAATTATGTACGTATGTATTGGCATCACAATCGTCTTATGGCGTTACAGATCGTGGTGAGCCTTAGCTTGATCCTTTCTTCAGTCCTTGTTACAGATCAGGATATGGCTTTCGTTGAAATTCTCGTAGTCTAGTAGGTAGTGCCAGAAGATTGTAGAAACAAAGTCTATCGTACTGCCTTCAATCTATGTAGGGCATGCCTTAATGCCTCTTCTAAACATGTTGCTGTGGCAAATTTCAGGATGCTGTTCGATCTCAGTAAGCATAATTCCGCTCCTAGTGCATTATAAAGGGTCCGCCAAATAACTTTTTTTTTTTGAAAATCCTTTAAAAAAAACTACTGAATATTTTCTGCCACAATTTTGCTTGTTTACATACCCGCCAAGATCAAAATGAGCTTCATCTGAAAAGATAATTTTTTTTTTGCCAAAACCGGCATCTTCTGGTGTAGGCTACTGCATGGCCAGCCGAGGTAGCCATTTGAATGAAATTATTTTCCATTATTAACCGAAAGGATTGTACTTTCAAATAAAAAAAGAAATTTGAGAAAATATTCAGTAGTTTTTTTTAAAGCATTTTCAAAAAAAAAAGTTATTTGGCGGACCCTCTACGAACCCAGGGGTGTCTGAGATACATTAATGTCACTCTGAATCCGACTTCTCATCACAAAATATACAAATTATTTTAATGCGTTTGCCACTAAAGAGATTAAAGTCTACTGTGCAGAGTCAAAATATCGATTATTACTCTTAGGCTACTTCTAAATAGTCTGTTGAATAACACAAATCTCTTCTTAATATAATTTCCCTATAACTACTACCACAACTACCGCCTGTAACCCTTTTATTTGCCTTTTGATTTCCTCTCTACTCTTAGAATTATTGAAGCAAATCACATTCTTCTTTTTCTTGCCACAACAGCCATCAATTTACCCGCTACCAACACCTCCTTCATAATTATTGTTCATTTATATTCAACGCTCAACATTAGCAGCGTGTCCTATTCATATTAATTTTCATCTAAAAAAAGAAATTAAGGACGCCATTAATAAAAAACGAACGAAATACCAACAAAAACAATTTTCCTGTGGCCATGGGGGTGTGTAGACAGTGCTGCATATAATTATAGAAACAGAAACTACAAAAAGGATTGATTTTTTCTTCCATTCTTTTTACTTCAGTGTGTTGATTGCTTTTTTAGGTTTCTTTATATCGATATGGGCTTAATACATAGCTCACAGTACATATAATAATAAGTGGCACCAACAGTATAAGGCCTCTACTAGATTTCTGGACATCTCTCTGTCCCATACTTTTCTCCAACACTAATGCTTACAGCCTCCTATTAGACAATGTCCTGTAAGGGCAGAGACCACACAATAATTCTCAGATAGAAAAAAATATCCGTTGTATTGCCTTCCTTGGGTTAAGTTTAGTCCAGCTTACCCTAGAAGTCGAACGGGTTTCCTTTTCTGCCAAGAAAGCGTTAGTGAAGGTATGTAAGCACCTCTGCCAGCATTGCTTACTTAATTAACTTATTATAATGGGTGATTTTTTAAGAGCTATAGGAAAATTAAAAAAAAAAACACATAAAATTCAGAAAAATGCATGAAATCTTTATTTGAATCGATAGTACGGTCCATATAATTTAATGTTTGAAGATTATTTCATGCAAATGTTGACCGCAACTGCGCCTCAAATGGTCCACCCGCTTAGTCCAATTTTGCCATACTCTTTCCAACATTTCGGCCGGTATCTCACGAATAAATGCTTCAATGTTGTCTTCCAATGCGTTAATTGAAGCGGGCTTGTCTGTATAGACATGAGCTTTAACCTAGCCCCACAAAAAATAGTCTAAAGGCGTTAAATCGCACGATCTAGGCGGCCAATTGACCGGTCCCGAACGTGAAATAAAATGTTCACCGAACTCGCCTCTCAATAAGTCCATTGTTACGCGTGGTGTGTGGCATGTGGCACCCTCTTGTTGAAACCACATGTCATGCAAGTCAAGCTCTTGCATTTTAGGCAAAAAAAAATGTTGGATATCATCTCACGGTAGCGTTCAATATTCGTAGCATCTTTGAAGAAGTACGGTCCAATGATGCTATCAGCCCATAAACCGCACCAAACTGTGACTTTTTCTGGATGCATTGGTAGCTTTTGCAATGCTTCTGGCTGATCTTCACTCCAAAATCGACAATTCTGCTTATTTACGTATCCATTGACCCAAAAATGAGCTTCGTCGCTGAACGCAATTTTTCGATAAAGAAGTGGGTGGATCTTCGGCCAACTTTCCAAGAGCCCATTCACCAAGAATTCTGCGTTGCGGTAGGTCGTTCAGCTTCAATTCTTGCACCAGCTGTATTCTGAAAGGCTTCACACCTAAATCCTTCCGCAAAATTTTCCACGTTGTTGAGTAACAGAGGTCCAATTGCTGCGAACGGCGTCGAATCGATAATTGATGGTCATCATTGACACTGGCCGATACAGCTGCGATATATTCTTCAGTTCGCAGTCTACGTAGGCGTGTTGGTGGTTTAATGTCTAACAATGTAAATTTGGTGCGAAATTTAGTCGCAATAGCCCGAATAGACCATAAAATGGAAGAAGCGCGCGATGAACGTTCTTAACAGAGCACGCATTTTGATAATAAAATTCAATGATTTGCAAGCGTTGTTCGTTTGTAAGGCGATTCATGGTTAAATTATAGACCAAACTGAAGATGTTTGACACGAAACGTGCGTGAGCTGTTTAAACCAGTGTTGCCAAAAAGATAATAGCTAAAAAATCACCCTTTATAATGGGTTTTTACAACCCTTTAGTCCCTATTACAACATAGTTTCTCAAAACAACCATATTGGCTGTGTTAGTTTTATCCAGAAGTGGCAGGACCTACAGTTTTTTAATGACAACTCCAAACGTAATGTCAACACTGTGTGATATGTCCTTTTTATACTCCAATTCCATTTTCTGTAGGCCTTGCGATATAAAATCTTAATAAAATGAAAGAATTTCTTATGGTATCACGTTTTATCGAAGGCTTCTACGTAATCTAGAAAACATAGAGGCAGTGGCGAGCGCCGATCGAATGCTCATTCTCCTGAGGAGTGAGGCATCGTGTGACTCACATATGCGGTCATTTACTGACATTCTTACTTACTTACATAATTAGTCATAACAACCCTTTAGTCAGGATTACAACCTATCTTCTCGCACCACCTACGTATGTAGTGTGTTTTAATTTTATCTATGAGTCGCGGACCTACAGTTTAACGTCAATTCGGAACGATAGATTTTTGAGAAATTTTTCATCGTAATTTTTGCCAGATGCAGCGGCCTTAGGAGTGTTCGAGATAAAAGTGGTGCGCAAGATCTTCGGTCCAGTGCGAGTTGGCGATGATTTCCGTATCCGATACAACAGTGAGCTGTATGAGCTCCTCAACGACATGGACGTTGTACAGCGTATTAATGTCCAGCGGCTGCGCTGGCTCGGCCATGTCGTTCGAATGGAGGAGGATGTTCCGGCGAGACGGGTAGTTGATGCGGGGATCTGCGGAAGTCGGCGAAGAGGACGACCTTGCATCCGTTGGAAGGACCAAATTGAGGAAGCTCTGTCATCTATTGGTGTGACCAACTGGCGTAGGCGCGCACGAAGCAGAGGCGCCTGGAAGGATGTGTTGCGGCAGGCCGAAATCCGTTAAACGGGTTGTTTTGGCCAATTAAGTAAGTAAGTAGTAATTTTTGCCCGAAGATTGCTGAGAAGAAGTCGCCGATGAAATATTTGTTTTGATATTTCCTTGTGTTCTTGATGTCTGAGCTGGGATTTAAACCATACGCTTTCGTCTAATTAGCCAACAAACTATCTCCTAATCTAGGGAGATGTCTGACTTCTTCTCATTAAAATCGTTTGTACGTAATCCTCCGTACTTTCCATAAATTCGCCATTTGCTTCGCTCCGCCACGAGGAATGGCTATTTGTGGTCCTCCCAAGGGAAGTGTACACATCGTAAAGGCGATGATTTTCTACAAACCCTTTAAAGATTTTTACCTATGAAATCTTTCCATAGCCTCTTCCCGGCTTTTAAGTTCTTTGGCGTGCACCACTACTTTTTGCTCGATTTCACTCGGCTTTAATTCATTGCCTCAAAATCAAATTGCTTACCATACATGCTGTAGGCAATTTCTAGGGCCTCTGCCTACAAAACGGAACAAACATTAGAATTTTTTAATTTGCTTACGTCAGTACAACTTCATGTTTATTAAAGTTAAAGAAAGAAAAAAGAAAGAAAAGGCTGTCCAATTAGATGTGCGTCTTTCATCTCTTTGATTAGCTACGCTCTTTACCCACTCTCTCTCGCTCTCTTTCTCTCTCTCTCACACACACACACTAATTATTAATAATAGAAATCGTTATTCTCCTCTAATGTTTGCAAACAATAACTAAGTGACCGTTATTTTTGATTACTTGTAACTGTAACTGACTGACACACACATTCATAATAACATGCCCACACTCATTACTGAGTGTTTCAATTTTCTCTTGTACACACAGCCACACACACACTCTGGCACTGGTACTCATACTTATTCACAAATTTTACATTATAATAATTACCGTTACTATTATTATCATAAAATATTATCTCATCTCCCTGTTGTTCTACATCTTCATTATGGGGAAAAACCCCATAAGACAGAAAACACAATAGAGAGGACAAAGACAAAGATCTATGGAGAGAGGGAGGGAGAGCAAGGGAGAGCGAGGGAGTGCTAGGGAGAATATTAAAATAGACAAACTATAGAGTAAAATAGACCTTTTGAAAATATAATTTGGTTATCAAGCTCCTACAAGCTACATATACGGGGCCTTGGAGAAACTGTTCCATTTAGTTTGGTTTCGACTTCCTTATCCCGAGCACTACTGCTAGATCCCTGACAAGACCGTTCCACCTGAACTCCTGGATGTCTACACAGACGGCTCCAGACTCGATAACGGTGTGGGCAGTGGAGTATACTCTGGGAAATTGGAACTGAACATCTCACTCCGGCTGCCGGACTACTGCAGCTTGTTCCAGGCGAAGGTAATGGCCTTCTGCCGGGCCGCACAGTGCATCCTCGCCTATGGTGTTCCTGTCAATTTCACCCGTATCTCGATCTACTCCGATAGCCAGGCTGCGATAAAGTCTCTGTCGAACATTGGGGATAATTCCAGGATCATCAGAGAATGTCGCCGCTGCCTCAATCTTCTTTCTGGGCGCCTCGGCGTCACACTTGTCTGGGTTTCCGGACACTGCGATATTCCGGGAAACTGCAGGGCCGACGAGCTACTACTTCCGGAATCTTCCTCAATCAACTTGGGATGCCACTTACCTCGTTCAAACTGGCTATTGCGCGGAAATTCTCCCGGGATGCCAACCGGTCCTGGGTCAATGAGGAGTCCTGCTCAATCGCTAGGCTCACTTGGCGCACAATGGATAGGAGGCGTACCAACCAGCAACTTGGACTTGGCCGTAATATCATCTCGATCACAGTGGCCATACTTACAGGCCACTGTGTTATGGGTAGACACGCGGAAAGAATGCGACTCCCATTTAACGACTTCTGCCGTGGATGCAGATCCGCCGAGGAGGAGGAGACTGTCATCCACTTCCTCTGCCAATGCCCATCCCTTGCGGGGTGCAGATATTTGGCTCTCCGACCCTTGTCAGCTTGACGGAGCTATCGTCCATTCATATCAAAGATATAGCCTCGTTTATCAAACTTTCTGCCTGGTTTTCCAGCGTGGGGTAGTCGTGCTTTTTGGAAAATGTGCAGCCCTTGCGCTGACCAACTTCCCCCACCTTGGATCGGAGGAACTTGGTCAGTACAGAAACTGCGTTCACCTGTGGCATTACAACGGGCCGCTATGCGTACTCAAGTGAGCTTTTATGGTAAATTAAAGCTACCACGCTAACCTAACCTAACCTAGTTTGGCTTTAATATTAGCAAGTTGAGCTCATTTCACGATTTATTCCAGGCTTCAGCATCTAGTTGCTTAGAGGTTTGCCAAGGGCTTTTTTGACTGCCTTCCATTTCTGGATAAGTTCTTTAGAAGTCTGTGGGCTTTGCATTCTATCTACCGCCGCTTTAGCTTTAGTCTGTTGTGTTCCTTAACTGTTGGGTGCTTATAGTGTTCCTCCAGTGAATACTTCTTACTTTGCATGGAACCACCACTCCATTCTCTCTTTCTCTCCTCATCCTTCCTCTAAGAGAGAGTCTTATGATGACAATTAAATTAATTGGAGTAGAATTCGCCAGATGTGTTCTCCCATCTCTGGTTGTGCTAAATTGTACTCAAAAGTATTGCGAACATCCGAGAGAATCGAGAAAAGCCTGCAAATATTAAAACAAAAATGTGAATTTCTTATAAACGAAAAGGCCCTTAAAAAGGCCCCTTTACCCTCTTAAACTCCGCCTTTAATGAACGCACAGCGTAATTTAGATGGCAACTAATAATGATGTCCTATGGTGGTTTTATGCTTCTTCTATTAATTTTTCCTCTCTCTTTAGTGCTCCGTTTAGATTACAAATTATGACAAGTTTGAGAATGTAAAGGAAGTGCCTGCACTTCCTGTTCTGTTATCATTCAGCCCAGCAAGGGAATGCCAACATTAACCACACAATGAACGAATGAATGAATGAATGAATGAAATGGAAGGAAGACTTTAATATGCAAACATTTTTTTTTGATTATTTATTGAATTGCGATGAGTTGAGTTTGCGATGAGTTACGTTGTTGATGAGATATTAGATTTCATAGTCAATTTATTATGAAATTACGTGAATAGTAATTGTATTAGGAGAGCAGGGGGGAGGAAACATCTAATTAAGGTTGGTTTGATTTTAATGAGTCGTGAATTTTTTTGAGCAATTGAAAGTGAAAGTTGTTTACAATTTAAAAGAAACTTAGAACAGAGAAATTTATTTTCTTTTTTTTAATAGAATGGGCACAGAAATCGCTAATAATATTGGCGGAAAATATGACAGGAAATGTTTCGATTACAGAAATAGAACGAGAGATGGATTGAAGGCAGTGGGTACTACTCTTAATTGCCTCGTAGAAAATGTTCGCATTACAATGCTTCCTTAGGCAACTGACCTTGTGTTAGCCATTTACTGCTGCTCAATTCATTTGAAAAATTTGCCGAAACAGCCCCGATTTTCATTTGTGACTTTTATTAATTTCTTGACCTCAGTCAACAACTACAAACAAATTTAGAACGACTTTTAAGGTCCTTTAGAAGTCGCCGTAGTCTAGTAGGTAGTGTGTTGGCTTATTAGACGCAAAAGGCTGGGTTCGAGCCCCAGGCCAGGCAGCAAAGACAAAATACAAAAAGTATTTTTTCGGCGACTTCCTCTCAGTAGATTTATGGCAAAAACTCTGAGAGTAAATAAAAATTGCCATGAAAAGTTTCTCAATAAATAAAAATCTGTCGTTCGGAGTCGACTTTAAAAACTGTAGGTCCACCACTCATGTATAAAATTAACACACACAACATAAGTGGTGTGAGAAACTAAGACGTTGTACAATGGGTCAATTCGACCTCCGGGTACTGTACTTGTCTTAATTGACAAGTACACCTAACCTAACCTAACCTTCAAGGTCCTTGAGAGCATATTCCGAAGAGGTCCTAGTCTAGTACGTAAAACGTTGGCTTATTAGACTAGAGTCCATGATACAAAACATGGATCAGACATCTCGCACAAAATGAAAGTCGAAAAGATATTTCCTTCGACGACTTTCGCTCTGCAGTTTTCTGGCAAAAATGTTTATCAAATCTGTCCTTCGCAGTAAACCCCACTGCTTATGTGTGATCTTAACACACACAGCAAGGGCGGTGTGCGAGCGAATCTAGGTTGTAATTCTGACTGAAAGTGTTGTATTGACCAATTAAGTAAGTGAGGGATCAAATGTAAGAGGGCTTCTGTCTTACTAAATACATACATACATACATAATTGGTCATTGCAACCCTTCAGTCCGGATTATGAACCTGGTTTCTCACACCACTTATGCTGTGTGTGTTTATTTTATACAAGAGTGGCGGGATCTACAGTTTAAAGTCGATTACGAACGACGGACTTTTTGAGAACTTTTCATTACAATTGTATTTGCACTCAGAGTATTTGCCAGAAATCTGCCGAGAGGAAGTCACCGAAGAAATATTTTTTTTATATTTTCGTTTTGATATCTGACCTGATATTTGAACCGTGGCCTTGCGTCTAATAAGCCAACACACTACTTACTAGACTACGGCCTGCTAAAAACTTTTTTTATTATAAAAAACGACTATGTGAGCCGGTTTATGTTGAATTTAAGGTAGTCATGCTTACTTACTTACTTACTTTTTTAATTGGCCATTAACAACCCGATTAACGGATTTCGGCTTGCCGCGAATGCATGCAAACAAGGTAAAGTTTCTGACTGTGGTCAACGTGGCGACCACCAGGACGGTGCTTGTCTTGCTGTATCCAAGTTGATACGCAGCCTCCTCGTGGCCGCTCCCCCTGGATGGCATACTAGCAGCCACTAGATGTTAACTAATGCGTGCAGCGAAGTCCAATCCCTGGACGTTAAATTCAGGATGAATTCGGATGAAATCCAATGAAGGTAGTCATGCTGCTGATAGTTTAATCAGGACCTGTAAGTTAGTTTTTAAACCGCTCATGTGAGCTTCCTCTTATCTTATCCTCATTAAATGGGACATCGAACTACAACCTTAATTAAGTCCTGGTTCAGTTGCAATTTTCAACAACCCAACAATTGAAATTGTAGTTCAAACCTGTTTAAACTTTTTGAAATTAAAATTTAATTCAATTTCATTGACTTTTTTTCGATGGGGTTATGAAGAGTATTCCAAATATAGGGGCTATGTATGTATTATGTATGCTTAGCAACACAGCAACATGTTGCTTCAACAAAATTTGTTTATAAACATAAATCCATCAAGGTTATCATCAGCAAAACATTTGTTTCTGTTCACGTCTGCAAATCGTTTTCATTTAAGGGGGAAATGACGTAATGTAATCATCTTTGCCGTTATAAAATAAAATTTTTATAGTTTTTCCCTTTTATTTTCCATTTCGTTTCGACAAATAAGGAATTTCCTCAATTAACAAAATTTGTTAAACAATTTCTTTTTATTTCTACGATGGATGGGATGGATGGCCTCTGTTTAATAGCAGCTTTTGCTTGAAAACGATTGGATTACTTGGGCGAGAGGGAGGGTATTAAAGGGAAAAATGATTTTTTTTTGTTTGTTTTTTGCCACCATCAATATTACGTGCCGCTTAAGTCACGAACATTTGTAATTGTAAATTGGTTTATTAAATCCAACAACAACTACAATAACAATAAAAAAAATAAAACAAATTTTATAAACTACCAGTTACGTTAATTACAAAAAAAAAGACTCGGCTACAAAAACAATAGAAAACATGGCCCAAAACATGTGATTTTAAAAATAAAAATTAAAAAGAAAATTGAAAATCAAATAAAATTTTACAAACGTTTTTTAAAACAAAACAAAACAAAAGTCATAAAAATTAAAACCGTTTGTTTGTTAATGGGAAATTTCATTTTTAATTTTAAACACACACACACAAACACAACTACAACACGAAATCAACAACTTCCGTGTATGACTGATAGCAGTGGGGAATAAAAAGTAAAAGCGGAAATATCCTGTCCTGAACTTCAATGCTTTGGAGTGGAGGATTAACCCAAGTGGAGTTGGGTAAGTTACAGAGAATGGTCGCAAGGTATGCATTACCGAGGCTTTATGGTACTCTACCCCAACTGTCATCCTTGATTTAATCAGGAATTTATGGTCTTTGGTAAGAGAAACTTAAAGCAATTCATAAGAATACCGGAAATAATCGCCGTTGTCTAGTAGGTAGTGTGTTGGCTTATTAGACGTAGAGCCAGGGTTCGAGCCCCATGCCAGACATCAAGACAAAATTTTTTATAGAGGTATAGAACTTTAAGTTGCAATGAAACAACGATGGATTGATTCGATTGACATGAATTTTATTTATCCGAAAGATAATCTTGTGGCATTACATTTTAAATATGATTTCTGGCATATGACCGCCACGGCTGGCGCGGATGTAGTCCAATCTGGACGTCCAATTTTCGATGACTTTTTCCAACATTTGTGGCCGTATATCGGCAATAATACGGCGAATGTTGTCTTCCAAATGGTCAAGCGTTTGTGGCTTTACCGCATAGACCAATGACTTTACATAGCCCCACAGAAAGTAGTCTAGCGGTGTTAAATCACAAGATCTTGGAGGCCAATTCAAAGGTCCAAAACGTGAAATTAGGCGGTCACCAAACGTGTCTTTCAATAAATCTATTGTGGCACGAGCTGTGTGACATGTTGCGCCGTCTTGTTGAAACCACATCTCCTGGACATCATGGTTATTCAATTCAGGAATGAAAAAGTTAGTAATCATGGCTCTATACCGATCACCATTGACTGTAATGATGGCGGATGGACTCATTCGGGTCTTCCTCAATGCTACGCTCTACAGCAGCAAAAGCTTCTTCTGTACGCACCGTACAGCGTCTCTGGGGATGCGAGTTATCAATAAGAGTAAACGTGGTGCGAAAACGTTCCATAGTTAATCGAATTAACTGCTCTGATGGACGATTTTGTCGACGATAAAATGGACGTAGTGCGCGATACGTTTTCCGCACAGAACCATTATTTTCGAAATAAAATTGCACTATTTGCAAGCGTTGTTCAGGCGTGAGTCTATTCATGATGAATTGCCAAACCAAACTGAGAATAAATCACTTGACAGCTGTTAAATCGGTCGCCATCTTCAAAAGTAATGCCAACTTAAAGTTCTATACCTCTATTAAAAACACCCTTTACAATGGGTCAATTCGATCTCCGGGTACTGTACTTGTCTTAATTGACAAGTACACGTCCTCTAACCTAACCTAACCTAACCTAACTGGAAGAATAGCTGTTTTATTGGAGTGTAAGGCACTGTACAGCCTCAGTAAATAAGCGCCTTCGACCCACAAACATTTCCCCGGTGATTGACGGTCAAATCATCGCCACTAATTAAGAATTACGTCAGAAGGCCGTTCAAAGCTCTGTTGGCAAATATCATGTTTGTAACTGTGAAGTCGCCGTGGTCTAGTAGGTAGTGTGTTGGCTTATTAGACGAAAAGCCAGGCTTCGAACCCCAGGCCAGACATCAAGACAAAATACAAAAAGTATTTCTTCGGCGACTTCCTCTCAGAAGATTTCTGGCAAAAACTCTGAGCGTTGAAATAAAATTGCCATGAAAAGTTTCTCAAAAATCTGTCGTTCGGAGTCGACTTTAAACTGTAGGTCCCGCCACTCATGTATAAAATTAACACAAACAACATAAGTGGTGTGAGAAACTGGGTCGTAATCCTGACTGAGGGGTTGTAATGACCAATTATGTATGTATGTAACTGTGTTACGAAACGGTCGATATTTCAATTCTTACGTTATTTGTGCATCTCCATAATAAAATTTGCATCTGTTGGTCTGCAGCGGTTAACCTCCTCTATTACACTGCATTCTACGGTGAAACTGGAGTACTTGATAGTTACGTGTTCTTGTACTTCGAGTTCACCCGATCATAAGACTTACAAACCTTTAGTCAGGACTCAAACCTACCTTGTCTTAACACCCATATTGTTTGTGTTAATTTTTATTCATGACTTTAAACAGAAGTTACCGTTTGGTTTCCCGAAATATACACGACATTATACGGAGAAACTGGCGTGCTTGATAGTTACGTGTTCATGTACTTCGAGTTCACCCGATCATAAGACTTACAAACCTTTAGTCAGGACTCAAACCTATCTTCTCTTAACACCCATATTGTATGTGTTAATTTTTATTCATGACTTTAAACAGAAGTTACCGTCATTCCGTTTGGTTTCCTGAAATAAATTTTCCTGGTTAAGGAATTTGCATTTAATCGGGCTGTAGGTACAGTCCCTGTTGTTTTTTGTAACTTTTTGTATCAATGGCTTCCCAAAAGAAAGTTCTACGATTGCAATTGTAGACTCCAAACTCTGATGTCTTCAAAACTTTTAATACAATGCCTGGCAATGCACTACAATGCTTTTGCTTCATGCCCGTAGCATTTTCTTTGTTAACCACTGTATTGGAATGAAGCAAAAACCACATACAAACACCCACCCACACACACACACACTTACACAAAAAAAAAAGTTTAATTTTCATGGCATATTTAACTGGCCATCATAGTTTGCTATTAATTGCTGTGCTTTTGTTAATTTAATTTTTAAATTAAATGCTGCATAATTAATTTAATTACCATTCATGTATGGGTATGTATGTGTATGTGTATGTATGCTTACAGTATCCTTTTAATTGTTCACTGGCTTTCTTCTGTCCTCCCTTACCTTCTCTCACATGTAAATACTCTACATACCGTGGCGTTTGTTAAGGGCGTTCGAATTGAAATTGATCTGGGTATATACAACATATGTATGTATGTGTGTGTGTATTTGAGGGTAATGAAGCGTTAAAATAACGCAAAAATGTTACATTATTGCACTTGACTAAACTTTTTAACTTCTGCTATTGCTGGTGCTGCCTTTTTTTTTGTTAAACATCAACGGTATTACCACCATCATCATGATCACCATCACCATCATCAGCATCAGCATCATTGTTGTTGCTATTATCGTCAACGCCTTCATCAGCACCCTCAACATCATTATCAGCGGTTTAAGCAGCAGATGAAGTGTATCCATATTAACATGCTCATCATCAGTAACATATCCTACACCCCTCTCCCCCCTCAATCCAGCAATATTTTCGTCATTTCGTCGCAATGCAAGGCAACTCAATTCAGAGTATCATTGGCATCGTCATGGGCTTTTGTTAGCAAAACTATGTTGCAAATTCGTACGGAGTACTCTATACTTCAGGCAATCAGGCGTTGGAAATGTGGCACAGTGGCACCATTAAAGCTGCAGCGGAAAATTTACAAAAATACGTCTTAAGCGGTGATGTTAGCATTTGAAATGATAACAATTGGCTAGGGTAGGTAAAGGTGGTCAGTCTTACACTCTCGAGCCCATTCTATTCCATCCTACTTCTTTACTAAGCTCAAAATAGCTTGTTTTAGATCTGAGACATCAGGTAGATTCCTTAACGCAGTCGGGAATGACGTGTTCTATGGTGTTCTTTGCTCCCCTCTTTATGCCACAGCTACGGCAGAAGTCTTTTGAGGTATTGTGGGGTAATTATAGACACAATATGGGCCGTATTTCCTCTATTCATGCTCATCAACGAACCAGAGCCTTCGCTGCCCATGGTGGGGCACTGCTATACTGCTCTCCTGCGTTACACCCACCCGTTCATCTATCAGGTCCGCCATCTAACGTTTTTTTTGAACTAGTGCTAATTTTGTGAATGGTAACCCTTAGCTCATGTCTGATTTGACCGATAATTAGTTTTATCCTTCCGCTGAACGAATGTGGTTGTGTATACGCTTGAACAACGCTGGGAAATATTGCGACATTACTTTGAAAATCATGGTAATGTTGCAAATTGTGTGCGAAAATTGCGTACGGATTTTGGAAGATGAGATGAGCACCGTCAGCTCCGTATGTTCGTTATCTTGTGAAAAAAGTGAAAGAAACTGGCAACCTCATCGATAAACCAAAGCGCGAAAAGCCAAAAACATTGCGTACACCCGAGAATATTGCTGCTGTGGCAGAAAGTGTGCGTGAAGCGCCATCAACATCAATTCACCGTCGTTCTCAACAATTGAACATTTCGGAGACATCATTAAGACGAATTTTGCATAAAGACCTTGCTATGACGCCATACAAAGTCCAATTGGTTCAGGAGTTGAAGCCAATTGACCATCCAATGCGTTTTCGCTTCGCTAAGTGGGCCTGCGATCGACTTACAGAAGATGCCGATTTTGGCAAAAAAAAAAATCATCTTTTCAGATGAAGCTCATTTTGATCTTGGCGGGTATGTAGACAAGCAAATTTGTCGCATTTGGGGCACAGAAAACCCGCACGCATACATTGAAAAGCCCAAAACGAGTCACTGTTTGGTGAGGATTTTGGTCCAGAGCCATAATTGGGCCATTTTTCTACGAAAATGAGCAAGAAGTGGCCGTTACAGTCAATGGCGATCGTTATCGGGCCATGTTGAACGAATTTTTGTTCACAAAAATTGAAGAGGAGGATATTGGGAACATTTGGTTTCAACAGGACGGCGCTACATCCCACACACCCAAAGCTACACTCGATGTTTTGCGCCCTGTTTTTGAAGATCGCATTATCAGCCGCAGAGCTAATGGCTTTTGGCCTCCCTGGGAGCTGCGATTTGACACCTTTGGACTATTATTTGTGGGGTGCCGTCAAAGATAAGTGTTACGCCGACAAGCCAGAGACAATTGACGCTTTAAAGGACAATATTCGTGAAGCCATTGGTGAAATACAGCTGCACACAATCGATAATGTGCTTAAAAGTTGAACCGATCGCGTAGGCTACTGCATGGCCAGCCGAGGCAGCCATTTGAATGAAATTATTTTCCATTATTAACCGGAAGGATTGTACTTTCAAATATAAAAAGAAATTTGAGAAAATATTCTGGAGTTTTTTTTAAGCGTTTTCATAAAAAAAAGTTATTTGGCGGACCCTTTATTAGTCTCTGCCGAATTTAAATTACTACGGCAGAGTTCATAATATCCAGCAGCCAAGCGTTGTGCCTGTGGTTCAAACATCTCGTACAGAACAAAATGCGAAAAAAATATTTCTGTCAGGCGACTTCCTCTCAGCTGTCTTCTGGCAAAAGCTGTGAGCGTTGAAATAAAGTTTCCATGAAAAGTTTTCTAAATATGTCGCTCGGAGTCGACATTCAAAGGTAGGTCCCGCCACTCATGGATAGATAACTAAGTTGTAATCTTGACTAAAGGGTTTCAATTAATTTTCATTAAAACGTCATTCGATTATTTAAATAAAATTCTATCGTGTGCCCACTGTACATCCTTATAAACACACGTGTTTGTGTTGCCCTGCATGCATTAATAACTTGAGGAAAAAACCACAAAATGTGGTCCATACGCATACCGATGCCGATACCAATACCAACACTAAGACAAGTATTCTTATGCACACATGTTGTTCGTACTCACATGTGTACAAAGAGAGGGAGAGAGAGGGAGCGAGAGTGAGGAAGAAAAAAGCAGTAAAAATGGTTTCCTTATATTGGTAGCACAACGATACAATGCACTTCGCATTGATATCCTTGCCTTGCCTTGTCTTGCATGCCGGCAATAAAAGGATATTGGAAAAATACTTCTCATACGACGTGCAGAGCAGGATGTTTGGAAAAAAACAAAAATCTCCGTATAACTCTCTCTCTCTCTCTCTCTCTCTCAGTTTGTGTGTGTGTGTATTTTTATGTGGTTTTTACCAATGTGAACAAGTAAGGCAGTAAGCATAGCTTTTAGTTGTTAGTGTATGTGTCTTTCTGTCTGTCCTACAAGCCAAAACACTTGCACTTGTGATGACACTTGCAGTTTAAACCACAAATACTGTTGTTGGCCAAGTTTTCAGCTGAGATTCCTGTTTTCTTATGACATTTTCTTTTTTCTTTCTCTTTTTTCTTTTCTCTTTTTTGTTTATTATGCATTGAGGTTTTTCGATTTTCTTTTTTTGCTGTTTGTTGTTGTTGTCGTCTTTGATTTCTCATACTCCCTACCGGTGTGTAGGTGTGGAGAATTAATTTCTTTGGTAACATTTTGTAGCACATCCTCAGGATGTCGGTAGAAACTGTGGGCGATTAATTAAAGGTGCTACGCTTAAGGCCAAGGCTTTCTTACATTTTTAATGCAGAGTTTTCCATTGAAGACCATCAGGAGATTAAAATGCATGGGGCTAAGGTCAATATTTATTGTTCTGAGTTATTGCCGTGTGGAAATGCTAGAGTAATGCGACCATATGATCTCATATGCCCTACGAAATCTGCAATCCTCTTAGCCATATAATCAATAACAAGTTCGCTAGCCCTCACGTTTCCAGAAATAATATTAGGAGCAGTCGACCCTTTCCGATCCAAAGCCTCTTATAAAGCCCTTACAGTCACAAACGAGGCAGCCCCTTTACTAGCAGGTGAACAACATTATCAACATGCAGAAGAGCTGTATAACAGCACGAAAACCAGCTGGCTAGTAATAGGCTGAATTTGGAGGATATCGCCTTAAAAAGAAGCCATGCATAACGCTTGAGTACTAAAGGGTGTTTTTTACAGAGGTATAGAACTTTCAGTTGGCATTACTTTTCAAGATGGCGACCGATTTAACAGCTGTCAAGTGATTTATTCTCAGTTTGGTTTGGCAATTCATCATGAATAGACTCACGCCTGAACAACGCTTGCAAATAGTGCAATTTTATTTCGAAAATAATGGTTCTGTGCGGAAAACGTATCGCGCACTACGTCCATTTTATCGTCGACAAAATCGTCCATCAGAGCAGTTAATTCGATTAACCATGGAACGTTTTCGCACCACGTTTACTCTTATTGATAACTCGCATCCCCAGAGACGCTGTACGGTGCGTACAGAAGAAGCTATTGCTGCTGTAGAGCGTAGCATTGAGGAAGACCTGAATGAGTCCATCCGCCATCGAGCACAGGAATTGGATCTGTGTCCATCCACTTTATGGAAGATTTTGCGGAAATCCAACCCGTGCAAGAATTGAAGCCAAACGATCATCAAGTAAGGCGTAGATTCGTCGAATGGGCCCAAAACGAGATTACCGTTGTTCCCGATTTTCATAAGCGAATTTTGTTTAGCGATGAAGCGCACTTCTGGTTGAATGGCTACGTCAACAAACAAAACTGCCGCATTTGGAGTGAAGGTAATCCTCAAGTGTATGTGGAAACATCGTTACATCCAGAAAAACTGACTGTTTGGTGCGTTTTATGTGCTGGTGGAATCATTGGTCCGTACTTTTTCAAAAACGATGCTGGCCAGAACGTTACAGTCAATGGTGATCGGTATAGAGCCATGATTACTAACTTTTTCATTCCTGAATTGAATAACCATGATGTCCAGGAGATGTGGTTTCAACAAGACGGCGCAACATGTCACACAGCTCGTGCCACAATAGATTTATTGAAAGACACGTTTGGTGACCGCCTAATTTCACGTTTTGGACCTGTGAATTGGCCTCCAAGATCTTGTGATTTAACACCGCTAGACTACTTTCTGCATGCGGTAAAGCCACAAACGCTTGACCATTTGGAAGACAACATTCGCCGTATTATTGCCGATATACGGCCACAAATGTTGGAAAAAGTCATCGAGAATTGGACGTCCAAATTGGACTACATCCGCGCCAGCCGTGGCGGTCATATGCCAGAAACCATATTTAAAATGTAATGCCACAAGATTATCTTTCGGATAAATAAAATTCATGTCAATCGAATAATCCATCGTTGTTTTATTGCAACTTAAAGTTCTATACTTCTATAAAAAACACCCTTTACATATTTCGATTTCTGCCGTAGCTGTGGCATTAACTTTGCATCAGAACTTCGCATTTGAAGCATGACCCAGATACCAGCCTTACAACTAAATTAATTAGTGAATGCTTCGGTGTATAGTCCATCTGGGATTTGTTGCATATCCTTGTCAGCGATCTTACTTCACAGTTCCCCGTAAGAAATCCAGTAAACAGTTGCACGCTGGCTTTATCCAAACCCAGCATCAAACACTATCTACTGGAGGCCATAAACTCGCACGACAAGCCACCTCCCCAACACTTCTGCTCTTCTTCATGAGCCATCTACTGATAAGGCCGTGGAAATGGTAGGAGGAGGATCGTTGGAACTGACTGAATCGCCCTCGAAAAGTCAACCTAACCTAGCGAGAGTGGCCACTGACTCGTTGCCAGGTATACAACCATGCTCCGGAACCTAGCTACTGATTGATTCTTTATAATCGCAAGACCTAAAGGTGAATTTTATTAAAAGACCCGATGAGGACTTTTCACTGTACGCCTCTTTTTCTAACTGCAATACGTTTTATTTGTATTTTGTTTTCCTTGCAACAGTTTTTTTCATAAAAAACTAAAGGAAAGAAAGGGGCTTGTCAAGGAAACCCTCTCTAAAAAGGAAAACGCTAGAAAGAGAGGAGAAGAGAAGGAAAGTGAAACAGAATCGAGAGAATTATATGCAAATGTGCAACACGCGTACCATATAAAATAGAGAATTTATTCAATATCCTCTAACACACACACACACACACAGAAAAGGAAACAAAAACTGTTATGTGTAGATACACATACACATACTCATGCAGTTATTGCTCAGCCTTTTTGATATGCAACAGCAATCTCACACGTTTAAGCATTTAAGCCTTAAAGTGTAACGCTCGTAATACTGGTGATACTACGGCTGTTAGAGTTGTTGCTGCACTTAAAATGTTGCTGTACCAATATGTGTAATTGAAAATATTGCTGGCAAATGGCAAAAAGAAAAATATGAGGAAAAAAATCTCCTTTTAAATTGACTTTCTGGTGCCTGGAAAACTCAATAAAGTTGTAAATGATTTATAGACGCTCGTGTTTTTTCTCCATTCACTTTTTCTTATACCCGCACACTCACACACAACGAATCTCAGTCTCATGCCCATGTTCAGTGTGGTTGGTTGGTTGGTTGGCATTGTTAGGCGCATATTTTGTTGCGGTTTTGAATAACATTCGACGATACAATGTTGTCGACATTTTCTGATTTTTCTTATCGTTTTTTTCCTTTTTTTTCTCTTTCTCTTTCGATTTTATTTCTTTTTTTGTAAATTGGAATCTTTTTTTGCTTGAATGGATTTTATTACTGAAATAATAATAAAAACCTTCAAAGTTGTGTTTTTGTTTCAAACTTTCTTCTGCTTTTTTTTCCATCCTTTTTTCCATTCTGAAACAATTACCCAACAAAACAGTTATCGATAACAATGTTTGTGTACATGCAGCAGGAGAAAGGGTATGGATATAGTATAGTATAGTCTCAAGGTTTCTTCCCCCTAAAAATATGCTATAATTTTACAGCTATAAATGCTGTGAAAAGTATACTTTGTTTTAAAGCTTAATTGCAGTTACAGGAAGAGCACCAGTGAAATTACTGTGAGCCAGTAAGTCCAGGGTAGACTATCAGTCTTATTGGCTCTCTTAGCTTTATTTTAAATTTGTTTATGCGTTACTTTATCTTTTAATTTTAAATATTTTTTTGTCTTATTTATAAATTTAATTGTTAATCTCTGTTGTTTTCTTTCATTTCAGGTAAGTTTTGCTGAATTAATCAATTAGTTGGTGCGGTGAGTCCGTTTTAAAATACTTAAAATTCAAACCGATAGGTTGGATAGAAGGCCGTAGCTTCTGTTATGGAGAGTAGGGAATATCTGACAGATCCCTACTGTTTTCTGAACATAACCAGCAAACACTATGATTTTTTGAATTAATTCACAATGTGAGTGGAGGGTTTTGAAGGCTGTATACTTATCTAAAGGGTGTTTTTTTATAGAGGTATAGAACTTTAAGTTGCAATAAAACAACGATGGATTATTCGATTGACATGAATTTTATTTATCCGAAAGATAATCTTGTGGCATTACATTTTAAATATGATTTCTGTCATATGACCGCCACGGCTGGCGCGGATGTAGTCCAATCTGGACATCCAATTTTCGATAACTTTTCTCCAACATTTGTGGCCGTATATCGGCAATAATACAGCGAATGTTGTCTTCCAAATGGTCAAGCGTTTATGGCTTTACCGCATAGACCAATGACTTTACATAGCCCCACAGAAAGTAGTCTAGCGGTGTTAAATCACAAGATCTTGGAGGCCAATTCACAGGTCCAAAACGTGAAATTAGGCGGTCACCAAACGTGTCTTTCAATAAATCTATTGTGGCACGAGCTGTGTGACATGTTGCGCCGTCTTGTTGAAACCACATCTCCTGGACATCATGGTTATTCAATTCAGGAATGAAAAAGTTAGTAATCATGGCTCTATACCGATCACCATTGACTGTAACGTTCTGGCCAGCATCGTTTTTGAAAAAGTACGGACCAATGATTCCACCAGCCCATAAAGCGCACCAAACAGTCAGTTTTTCTGGATGTAACGGTGTTTCCACATACACTTGAGGATTACCTTCACTCCAAAAGTTTGTTTGTTGACGTAGCCATTCAACCAGAAGTACGCTTCATCGCTAAACAAAATTTGTCGACGATAAAATGGACGTAGTGCGCGATACGTTTTCCGCACAGAACCATTATTTTCGAAATAAAATTTCACTATTTGCAAGCGTTGTTCAGGCGTGAGTCTATTCATGATGAATTGCCAAACCAAACTGAGAATAAATCACTTTACATCTGTTAAATCGGTCGCCATCTTGAAAAGTAATGTCAACTTAAAGTTCTATACCTCTATAAAAAACACCCTTTTCTTACTTACAGCACTTTAGTCAGCACCATAACCTAGTTTCCCACACCACTCATGTTAAGTATGTTTAGTTTTATCGCAGGACCTACTATTTAATATCCTCTCCGAACACCCTAACCTTATTAATCGATACCAATTGTTATTATTTTCAATCTCCTAAACATTAATAATTCCATGGTACTTTTTATAATTAAAATATCTCAAGTAAATCGAATAAAATTCGTTTCCCAAAGAAGATGGCGGCGGCGAATGATGCATTTAAGCAGCATGAAATTCAATTGCTGACTTCATTAGAAGCATGTTGAAATTCTCATACAAGAATTAGCTGTAATTTCATTAAAGTGGACTACAAGTAGTCGGTTGCCTAAAAGCATACACCAAAAACAATTTGATTTAATTAACTCCGCAAAGCATACAACAATTTTTAACGATAAACAAAGGAGAGGATGGAAAAACTAAACTTTTGTTTGTTATTGAAGAAATTATCGTAAATTAAATAAAAAGAAAAGTTGAATTTTCTTTTTTAGGGATTTTCCACAATGTGAACAGTTATTGAAATCAGATTTCTTTTCAAGGAGAAAATGTTTTTAAAAGTTATTTCAAAACAAACTTTGCCTCAGTCATGGAGAATTTACAATCTTGCATTTTTTGATCGATGACTTGCATTCTTTTGGTGCATGACTTCCATTTTTGGGTCGATGTCTTGCATTTTTTTGATTCATGATTTGAATTTTTTTGTTCGATGACTTGCAGTTTTTGGTCGATGACTGCTTTTTTTTGTTCATGACTTTCATTTTTTTGGTTCATGATTTGCATTTTTTTGATTCATGATTTGCATTTTTTTGGTCGATAACTTGCAGTTTTTGGTCGCATTCTTTTGGTTCATGACTTCCATTTTTTGGTCGATGATTTGCATTTTTTTGTCGATGACTTCAATTTTTATGTCGGTGACTTGCATTTTTTTTGGTACATGATTTGCATTAAGTGACGAATGTTAACAGTAAGAGGACAACTACTTCAGGGTCATTGGAATGTTATTATGCCTAAGGATTACTACTGATCTGTAGGTTCAAATCCTAGCTCAGACAGCTGCAACACAACGCAATTTAAAAAACAATCCTTTCGGTGGCTTCCACTCAACAGACCTGTGGCAAAAATTCTGGAAATTAATGAAATTGTCATGAAAAGAGTCGACTTTAAACTGTAGGTTCTACGACTCATGCATGGAACTAACACGCACAAAATGGTTGGTGTGAGAAACTGGGTTGTAATCCTGACTAAAGCGTTGTAATGATCAATTAAATAAGTAACTAGGTCTCCAAGCTAATAGGCCTCCATTTCATGCAGATGAAACATGTTTAACAGCTGACAGCGTTGCCAAGCCCGCGCTTTAAAATCCAATAAATGGATGACCGGTTATAATCGAAAAAAAAATTGTTTTTCTTTAATTGTCTTCGATTTAAACACTTCTCTACCACTTGTGGTGTTGCTTACACCATTTAATTGCTGCTGAGTAACACCAAAACTTTCTAAACTTTTTTGTTTTTGTTTAAGTTTTTTTCTGAGCCTGAAAATATTTTTATTGTCTTCTAAAGATGTGCAGCATTTAGGCCTCATAAGTTATTCTTTTGAAATGTTTATTTAGCCCCCAAAAAGGATGCCAAAGAATAAGTAAATCAATGTTTATTTTTATCAATTTAAACGAATTACGTGCCCTGATTTCCTTTATGCGGATGTGCTCCCAAGTTTCCCTTTCATTAGGAAAATATTCTCTTATACACGCACACATAAGCTGCTGTATACGAACTGTGTGTATACGTTGTGTTTGGTCAACCTTGACCGAACAAGAAGAAGAAGACGACGAAACTCATTATTTATTTACTTGGCCATATCACTTCAATGTTGGCTATTTACTTGGCTCTTAAACCTCAATGCCAGGTAATGCCCGGTAATAGGTAATGTTTGGTAATGTGATGTACACAAGATGCCTAGGTGAAGGTGTTGGTGTGAAGGGTGATGTTGGTGATTAACAGTGTAAAACTAAAACACCTCGTATTTATATATACTCTTACCGGCATATAAGAGAGAGTAGTTTGCTTGTCAAAGTTATAAGATTTTTCGTTTAATAGTGTGCGTGTTTAAATCATTTACCATCATGGGTAATGTAGAGGATTTTATAGTAATTTTTATGCGATTACACTTATACACACGCAAGTTTCTTGTTATTCTTCTACTTCTTCTGCTACTGCTCTCTCACTTCTCTCCCATGCAATAATAACAATAAATATTATCAGGAACAAGTTTTCTTTCAACAACAACAAATAAAAATCCCAAAACACTCCCATTTACAATAATAAACAATTAGAAGAACAAGAGAATAGCATGAGTATTAACAATTACTGTACATCACTAGTGGTGTTGTTGTTATTATTTTTGTTATTGGCATTCAACAAGTCTCAGCTGTTAAATAAGAAAATTATCAAAACAATTAAAATTACAATAATAAAATCGCAACAACAACAACAATAACAACAATACTATTAATAATAATAATAATAACACTGTATTGTTGTGATGGTTTTAACGATAAGCATGAGCTTGAACTATGAGAACATGAATGAATTATGAGAGTGTGAGAGAGGAAATAAGTTATTAATGTAAACAAAGAGAGGTAGGGAGAAAGAGAAGAGAAATATTGTAATTCTGTAGACACAATAGACACAACATTTGCGATCCAGCTGCATGCGTGTTAATTACACAGCCCTGCATGGGTTTTGCAAATAAGATGGCTCCATGTGTTTCCGAAGGTACTTTGCACGCTGAACACGAATCTGGTTCAAAAACTTTCCATCACGTCAGGTTTTCGAGGGTTTTTAGGGCTGAAACCCCTAAAAATAGCGTTTTTGGGCATTTTTGAAACATTGTAGAGCTAAACACTGACGTGCTAGTACCATCTCTATTGTCAGCAATTGACAATTGATCTTTGCTCTTTAAAATGAGCCCAAAGCCAAATTGTTTGCATGCACCCTTAAAGTAGGGGGTGGGTTTATGTCAAGGGGTGCAAGAGAAAAAGAAACACATTACGGAGGTCCTAAAAAATTAATCAGATTTACTTGCAAATTGTTACTCAGGGGTTTTTGTGGTCGCTGATTACAGATCTTCATTCAGATTTAAAAAAATTCAAAATGGCGGATCCAATATGGCGGTCGAGGTTTATAAAAATTAATCAGATTGACTTTTGAAACCAGATTCGTGTTCAGCGCGCAAAATGCCTTCGGAAACGCCTGGAGCCATCTTATTTGCAAAAAAAAGTCCAAATTTGCAGGGCTGTGTTATTTTAAAGGCGGCAGCATAAGGTAGCCACATCATGTGGGAATTCTCGGCAATGAGCAAGCAAATGAGTTTACGAGCAGGAGAGCTTCCATAACGTTAATGCAAACACAAATCTTCTGCGAATTGGGACCATTTGAGGCAATCTTAACTTTTGTTATTAAATTACAATGAGAGGAGATCTAAGCCATGCATCAGCCTATCAAGAAATAGCGTGAGGTCGATAAGACACTTGTCAGGGCAATGCAGACTCAGGGTACACTTATTCAGGCTATGAGTTGTCTTTAGCCTGACAAGTAAAGTCATTGCAACACATTCTCTGAACCTGTGAGGGTAATAGTTTTGCAGGACATCATTATGTTTTTCTTTCTTGTATTGGTTTCGGTAATAAAAGTTATTTAAGACGTACAGCTTATTAGGCTATTGCAAAGTGCCGGGATTTAGCCGTGCAGGTATTAGGGTTATACCGCTCATGGTCGATTGTCAGAGCCTCGTGACAGGGGACACTAAGCTCCTGATGGACAGTGGGTGAGGTTGACTTTTGGAAAGGATTGGCTATGTGCAAAAGTACGCGTCTTTTTTACGTTTCACTTTCCCATTAGACATCACAAAGAAAGCCATAGACGGGAACCCCTAAGGAAGCAGGCGCATCGGACGACCATCACACACCGGGAAACGCCAAATCACAACCGAACTATCCAAACTACGTCTACAATGGAACGAAGCCAGACATCGCGCTGATGATCGAGCTCATTGGAATCAACTTGTTGCTGCCCTATGCTCCCTAGATGAGTAAAAGGAACATATATATATATACACATATATACATCATTATGTTGATACCCTATGCAGATTGAGGGGAGAAACATAGGTCGTATGACTGCAGTACAATAGCACCTCTTCACGATAATATGATTATTACCTGGAGGCTATATGCTTTCATGAAATTGCCGTAGTCCAGTAAGTAATGTGTTGGCTTATTCGACGCACGGTTTCAATTCAAACCCCAGATCAGATATCTCCACCAAAACGAAATATAAAAAAAATATTTCTTGTCAGCGGGTATCTGGCAAAAACTCTGCGAGTAAAATAAAATTGCCATGAAAAAGTTTCTCAAAAATCTGTCGTTCGGAATCGACTTTAAACTGTAAGTCTCACCACTCATGCATAAAATTAACACATATAACATAGGTAGTGTGAGAAGCTAGGCCGTAATCCTGACTAAAGCTTTGAAATGACCAATTATGTATGTATGTATGCATATTGTCTTAAGCCTGACATGTAGATTCGATTAGGATGAGGCTAAATTATCGGAACATTTTTTAGAACCTGTGTGGGCAATAGGCTTGGGTTATCCTTTACAGATTAAGGAGAGTAAAATAGATCATGGAAGTCGTCGTAGTCTAGTAGGTAGTGTGTTGGCTTATTAGACAGAAAGCCAGGGTTCGAGCCACAGACCAGACATCAAGACAAAATACAAAAAGTATTTCTTCGGCGACTCCTCTCAGCAGATTTCTGGCAAAAACTCTGTGAGTAAATAAAATTGCCATGAAAAAGTTTGTTAAAAATCTGTCGTTCGGAGTCGACTTTAAACTGTAGGTCCCACAACTCATGTATAAAATTAACACACCCAATATAAGTTGTGTGAGAAACTAGGACGTTGTACAATGGCTCAATTCGACCTCCGGGTACTGTACTTGTCTTAATTGGCAAGTACACATCTTCTAACCTAACCTAACCTAAAATAGATCATATGATCGTAGTACAAGAGCGATAATATGATTATTAACCGCAGACTACACACGTTGATTAGAAGATTTAAATGCTTTGGGCGTGATAGGTTTTGCTACAGAGTTTTTACATTCGTATTAAACTTTGTTCGCCGTAGTCTAGTTGGTAGAGTGTTGGCTGATTAGACATAAGGCCTCGGTTCAATCCCCAGGTCGGACATCAAAAACCAAAATAAAAAAAAAATATTTCTACGACGACTTCCTCTCAGCAGATTTCTGGCAAAATCACTGCGAGTAAAATAAAATTGCAGTTCGGAGTCGACTTTAATCTGTAGGGCCCGCCACTCATGCATAAAATTAACACACACAACATGAGTGGTGTGAGAAACTAGGTCGTAATCCTGACTGAAGGGTTGTAATGACCAATTATGTATGTATGTATGTATTAAACTTTGGCGTGAGTCTAATATTCCTATGGGAGCTTCTGGTTCTCTCTAGATGTCGGACAGTTTCGATTGATAAAGGGTCCGCCAAATAACTTTTTTTTTTTTTTTTTTGAAAATACTTAAAAAAAAACTACTGAATATTTTCTCAAATATCTGTTTTTATTTGAAAGTACAATCCTTCCGGTTAATAATGGAAAATAATTTCATTCAAATGGCTGCCTTGGCTGGCCATGCAGTAGCCTACACGATCGGTCCAATTTTTAAGCACATTATCGATTGTGTGCAACTGTATTCCATCAATGGCTTCACGAATATTGTCCTTTAAAGCGTCAATTGTTTCTGGCTTGTTGTTCTGGCTAGTCCAGCGGTGTCAAATCGCAGCTCCAAGGTGGCCAAACGACATCAGCTCTGCGGCTGATAATGCGATCTTCAAATACAGTGCGCAAAACATCGAGTGTAGCTTCGGCTGTGTGGCACGTAGCGCCGTCCTGTTGAAACCAAATGTTGCCAACGTCCTTCTCTTCAATTTTTGTGAACAAAAATTCGTTCAACATGGCCCGATAACGATCGCCATTGACTGTAACGGCCACTCCTTGCTCATTTTCGAAGAAAAATGGCCCAATTATGCCTCTGGACCAAAATCCGCACCAAACAGTGACTCGTTTTGGGTGCGTCGGCTTTTCAATGTATGCGTGCGGGGTTTCTGTGCTCCAAATGCGACAATTTTGCTTGTTTACATACCCGCCAAGATCAAAATGAGCTTCATCTGAAGATATGATTTTTTTTTTTGCCAAAATCGGCATCTTCTGGTGTAGGCTACTGCATGGCCAGCCGAGGCAGCCATTTGAATGAAATTATTTTCCATTATTAACCGGAAGGATTGCACTTTCAAATAAAAAAAGAAATTTAAGAAAATATTCAGTAGTTTTTTTTTAAAGCATTTTCAAAAAAAAAAAAAGTTATTTGGCGGGCCCTTTATTTTATATCACTCTGGACAGCTTAGCTTTGATGGTTAGTTTCACACAATGGAATTCTGTCTAGGTGGTATGGATAATACGTTCTCCAACAGTCCTACCTAAACCAACAATGTTTAGCAATATTTTTCTGTATTTAAAACCCTTCAGGCTCTTTCATTCCTGCTTTAGAAGGTGGTCCTGCCTTATCATCCACTCCCCCTGCCTGTACTAATTTTTGCCATTTATTTGAAATATTTTCGTTGGTTTTTCGTTCGTTTCTTTTTTTTTGGCTTAAAATCTTGATTTATTTCTGTGCATTTTATTTAACAAATTACTTTCTACTCCAGTAATGACAGATTATAATGACAAATATTTTTTAACAGCAAAAATATTATGAAAGAGAAAAAGAAAAAGAAAAAAAACGAAATCGCTTTCATAATGCTGGTTGGTAGCTGGTAGCTCTGGTGGGTACAGAATTTTTTTAATTCATTTTTTAGTAGGGTTTTTTGGCGTAAAAATAAAACCTGACATGATTTTCAATTTGTCGCAATTTTGTTTTGCAACAAATAACGGTATAGAGTAACCATATATAATGTTCTGTCGCTCTGTCTTTGTATAGAGTGGTGGTTGGGGGAGGTAAAGGGTGTTTTTTATAGAGGTATAGAACTTTAAGTTGGCATTACTTTTCAAGATGGCGACCGATTTAACAGCTGTCAAGCGATTTATTCTTAGTTTGGTTTGGCAATTCATCATGAATAGACTCACGCCTGAACAACGCTTGCAAAGAGCGCAATTTTATTTCGAAAATAAAGGTTCTGTGCGGAAAACGTATCGCGCACTACGTCCATTTTATCGTCGACAAAATCGTCCATCAGAGCAGTTAATTCGATTAACCATGGAACGTTTTCGCACCACGTTTACTCTTATTGATAACTCGCATCCCCAGAGACGCTGTACGGTGCGTACAGAAGAAGCTATTGCTGCTGTAGAGCTTAGCATTGAGGAAGACCCGAATGAGTCCATCCGTCATCGAGCACAGAAATTGGATCTGTGTCCATCCACTTTATGGAAGGTTTTGCGGAAGGATCTTGGTTTGCGTGCTTACAAAATCCAACTCGTGCAAGAATTGAAGCCAAACGATCATCAAGTAAGGCGTAGATTCGTCGAATGGGCCCAAAACGAGATTACCGTTGTTCCCGATTTTCATAAGCGAATTTTGTTTAGCGATGAAGCGCACTTCTGGTTGAATGGGTACGTCAACAAACAAAACTGCCGCATTTGGAGTGCAGGTAATCCTCAAGTGTATGTGGAAACACCGTTACATCCAGAAAAACTGACTGTTTGGTGCGCTTTATGGGCTGGTGGAATCATTGGTCCGTACTTTTTCAAAAACGATGGTGGCCAGAACGTTACACTCAATGGTGATCGGTATAGAGCCATGATTACAAACTTTTTCATTCCTGAATTGAATAACCATGATGTCCAGGAGATGTGGTTTCAAAAAGACGGCGCAACATGTCACACAGCTCGTGCCACAATAGATTTATTGAAAGACACGTTTGGTGACCGCCTAATTTCACGTTTTGGACCTGTGAATTGGCCTCCAAGATCTTGTGATTTAACACCGCTAGACTACTTTCTGTGGGGCTATGTAAAGTCATTGGTCTATGCGGTAAAGCCACAAACGCTTGACCATTTGGAAGACAACATTCGCCGTATTATTGCCGATATACGGCCACAAATGTTGGAAAAAGTCATCGAAAATTGGACGTCCAGATTGGACTACATCCGCGCCAACCGTGGCGGTCATATGCCAGAAATCATATTTAAAATGTAATGCCACAAGATTATCTTTCGGATAAATAAAATTCATGTCACTCGAATAATCCATCGTTGTTTTATTGCAACTTAAAGTTCTATACCTTTATAAAAAACACCCTTTATAATGTTCTGCATCTCTCTCTTTGTATAGAGAGTTGGCATTTTTGATAAACGCACTATAAATCACAAATCATAACAAAGAAAACTCAGAAAAATATGATATTGAGAGTGGTGGATAAATGAATGGATGAATGAATGAATGAAGGAATGGACAAACGAATGAATGAACAAATATTTTCTAATAATAAACATAACCCCTCTTCGAGGCGGGGGCTCTTCTTGATTTTTTTTTGTATTAGAAAACGTTAAATTTATGTATGTCCCGTTTAAAATTCTTTCCTTCCATTTTCATTTTCGATAAAAATTCCCTTTAAAATTCCCTTTTTACTTTCATTTCCATTTCAAGAAAATTGTTGTTGTTTTTGCTTTTATTTTCGTTTGTTTTCTTTGGAAATTGATTGAAAGTTTTCCGGGTATATTTTTTGTTGTTGTTGTTGTTCTTTTCACAAGAACGACTGGTGACTTCGTAACCCATAAAATCAATATTTTTTCCTAATGTTGTTGCTGTTGTTCGTTTTGCCCCCAAAAGTGAAATAAATTATCAGCAACAAGAACTAAAACAACAACAACAATAAACAACAACAACTTATTGAAAGTGCAACTTAAACAAACAGTGGGGGAAAGCAGACAGAAAAGTAGTCCAACAGAAGCAACTTAACAGGGGAGAAAATACAGGCCAATTAAAGGGAAAGAAAGAATGAAAAAAAACTACAGAAAATGGCAAATGTTGCCTCAGGTTGAAATGTTTATAAACATTTTTGAAGGGAAATTCTCTTTAAAGAGGTAAACTTAAACTTAGAACAACTCATCACAGTAAAGCAAGCTTAAGCGGTAGTCCTTTCTTTCTCAGAGTTCAGTTCTATTGATTTTATTATCGTGAAGAAGTGTAAAGAAAAACCTAACAATCATCTGTTATCTATGGACTCCTTAATGTCTTCCTCTATAACCACAGACACTATCTTCATCCATTTGGAAGACCTTGCTTTTATTCAATGGCTTATCAGTTGCCTCGTGAGGAGTATTACCAGATGCGACCGCTATATTCTCATCATCTGTGAATCCCATAAGCCGTAGGGCTTCCACTAGAACTACAGACTCTATCTCCGTCGATCTACCGCTTAATAATCCATTTGGAAGGCCTTGCTTTTATTCAATGGCTTATCAGTTGCCTCGTGAGGAGTATTACCAGATGCGTACGCTATATTCTCATCATCTGTGAATCCCATAAGCCATAGGGCTTCCACTATAACTACAGACTCTATGTCCGTCGATCTACCTGTAATGTATGCCGGTTGTCTATTTGCACGCTCCAAATAATTCATTCTGAAAGCCCACTGACGCCCCGAGGCAGCACCACTGCCTCAAGAGGAGTACTATTGTATACATTATCATGAAAAGCATTATTTTGACAATTTTGTATAAAAACAACAGCAGATGGCAACCCTATCATTCTAGAAATTGCTACAGTAGGCAGTAAAACTGACAAAATAATTAAAAGATCGAGAGAATGCTTAGTGACAAGCAGTCCTAGGTTCCTTAAAGAAAGGAAAATACATACAAAATATTTAATAGATTGCTTCCAGTAACCTAACCCGCAATGTAATTAACCAAGTAAGAACCAATTAGACGAATTAGAGCCTCCTTGTCCTCCCTTTCCTACCTTCTCTTCCTTTCCCTATCTCCTTATTATCCCCTCTCCTTTAGGACGTATTACAATATTACAATCAATTTGATCTCTGAGTATTGTAAAGGGTGTTTTTTATAGAGGTATAGAACTTTAAGTTGCAGTAAAACAACGATGGATTATTCGATTGACATGCATTTTATTTATCCGAAAGATAATCTTGTGGCATTACATTTTAAATATGATTTCTGGCATATGACCGCCACGGCTGGCGCGGATGTAGTCCAATCTGGACGTTCAATTTTCGATGACTTTTTCCAACATTTGTGTCCGTATATCGGCAATAATACGGCGAATGTTGTCTTCCAAATGGTCAAGCGTTTGTGGCTTTACCGCATAGACCAATGACTTTACATAGCCCCACAGAAAGTAGTCTGGCGGTGTTAAATCACAAGATCTTGGAGGCCAATTCACAGGTCCAAAACGTGAAATTAAACGTGTCTTTCAATAAATCTATTGTGGCACGAGCTGTGTGACATGTTGTGCCGTCTTGTTGAAACCACATCTCCTGGACATCATGGTTATTCAGTTCAGGAATGAAAAAGTTAGTAATCATGGCTCTATACCGATCACCATTGACTGTAACGATGTGTTCGATGTCAGATGGACTCATTCGGGTCTTCCTCAATGCTACGCTCTACAGCAGCAATAGCTTTTTCTGTACGCACCGTACAGCGTCTCTGGGGATGCGAGTTATCAATAAGAGTAAACGTGGTACGAAAACGTTCCATGGTTAATCAAATTAACTGCTCTGATGGACGATTATGTCGACGATAAAATGAACGTAGTGCGCGATACGTTTTCCGCACAGAACCATTATTTTCGAAATAAAATTGCATTATTTGCAAGCGTTGTTCAGGCGTGAGTCTATTCATGATGAATTGCCAAACCAAACTGAGAATAAATCACTTGACATCTCTTAAATCGGTCGCCATCTTGAAAAGTAATGCCAACTTAAAGTTCTATACCTCTATAAAAAACACCCTTTACTTGCTTCAATGGCAAGTACACGCCCTCTAACCTAAAACCTAGACCAACAAGAGCTCGGTAAAGACATTAAAAGCTCCCTGAAATTCAAAAAATCTTCCCATAGCTACAAATCGCAAAACCTGAGGGTCATTGGGTCTTCCAAATCAAGTTTTACTTCCCAATCAAGCTTTAAAGCTTTGCTTAAAGTCCTGCCACATATTATGTTTACATGAACTCGGTTTTGTTTTATGCAATGCCCGTTTAGTCCTTTTGTACCTTTATTGCCACATAATTTTTCTTTCTGTGTATTTGGATCACACACACACAATCGTTTGATGGTTTTCGTTCATTTTTTTTCGTTTTTTTTTTTGGGCAACTTTTTGATTATTCTTGGCGTTTGCTGCCGTTCATGATGGCTCTTATGTGGGGTATTGATTACGAAAATAAACTTTGGCCTCCATAGGATAAAAATAAGGAATCAAAGCTCTACGTGGCCAATACAACAATAAAAACAACTCCACAACAACAAACCCAATCACAAATGTGGTCGATGAGCCCACACATGATGTCAATATAAACGTCGAATACACAAACCAATACACTCATACATACTTATGTATATAAGCATTTGCTTATGAATAAAAAGCACACACATACACTCCCATACTTAAGGCAGGCTGACACAACAAACGAAACACGTAGAAAAATTGTGTTTCACAAACAAAACAGAAAAAAAAGGAAGGAAAAGTTGCAAACAACCTAAGGCTGTAATTTATGCCATACCCAGTTTAGAAACTGAGAACAACAACAACAACAATAACAACAACCGTTACAAAATACAACAAGAACAATAGCTTTTAAAATGAAACCATGAAGCCGAAAGTCCATACCATCCTTTTCATGCGCCTTGCGAATCTTGCTTTCTATGCCGATTTTATTGCAAGTTACACACAATGCGTTTATGCGACTGGTTTTTTGTTTTGATCAGCTGTTGTGGTAAACAACAAACAAGCGAACAAGAACAATTTTGGAAAAAATAGAAAATCAAATTGTAATTTTAAAAGAATTTATGACATTAATTTCAAATTTATGAGTTTATTTAAATTTATGAGTTTACATTTGAAAAACGCTCATAACATAAAAGGACAGGTCAATTTAGAGGGAGAAAAAAAATGTTATAAGTTTTGCGAGGCAAATGTGTTAGAAGCAACAGATATACAGAGTGAAAACTGGCAGATAAAGTAAAAAAATTAAATGTAAACAAACATTTATTTTGTGTTAAAAAGGGGAAAATTTGGAATATTTTTTAATTTCGTCAATGAAAAGTTTAAAGATTCTTAAATATTTAAATATTAATCGAAATGTTGGTGAATTTCGGTGACAATGAGTATAGTTTCTTGAGCAAGAGTTAATTAAGAAGCTAAATATAATAAGATCAAAATAAGACGTACTGCTCATAAAAAAATTTTCCTGCTGAAAGTTGCCAAAAATTTTTAATTTCTTGGAAGGAAAAATTAAAAATTGTTATTAGTTGTTTTTATTATTAATAGTTTTACACAAAAATTACATTGTATTGTGCTGTTAAGGCCTACGAAAATCCTCAAAAGAACACAAGACGAGTGTTTTCAGTAAATTTATCCTCCATTTTTCTTGTTTACAAATTAATAAATTCAAAATAGATGACACTCAGTACATAAAAACAATCATATACATACATATGTATAAACAATCATCATATACATATTTTGTTCATGAAAGAAATTTGTTAAAAAATGTATTTTAATGTATTTTCCTCTTAAATTAGTAATAAACTTTATTATGAAATATGTGTTTATTAATATTTTTATAATACAAATAAAGAAAAATGCGAAAATAGTAATGCACTATTTAAACATATTTGTAGAAACCATTCACAATAGTATATAATTTGGCATGCCAAGTTTAAAAAACTGCTGACATTTTCCAACACTGCATTATTCGCATAGAAAAGTAGAAAGTAATCCTACTTTGTATGCGTCTATGCATATTATGCTTTTTCTTCTGTAACTTGTCACAATCAAATACACTGATTCTACTTTTTCGGTATACGCATGTTATGCAAAACGCATGGTATGGACTTTCGGCTTGATGACTGAATATCATGCAAACGAGAGAGAGAGAGAGAGAGATATTGAGAGAGAGCGTGTGTGACTTTATTGTCATGTATTTCGCTGTGTTTTTGTTTAACATTTTCGCCACCAGATTTCTTATAGTTTTAGCCTGTATTGGCGGCTGTTATTGAAGCCAAAAGACTTTAAATATTGTCAAGAAGTGAATACACAATAAGAACCACAACAACAACAACAACAAAAAACTGGTCCACATAATGGTTTCTTTTTTTTTTTTGGCTAAAATATCAGGCCAAAATACATTAAACGACAGCGCACTAAAAGACATTTTGAACGGAAATGCTTCTTTTTTGTTTTTGTTGGTGTTGCCTACTGGTCTGCTTAAATCCAATTGTGATGACTGAATTTTTTAAAATCTAAAATGTTATCCTTACACGGGCTAATACAGTAGTTTTAAGAGTTTAAAGACAGTGTTTAGTTTAATCCACATATACACAGAGAGAGAGAGAGAGAGTGAGAGAGAGAGAGAATTCAATTTCCTTTCGTTTTTTTTTATCACAAATAAAGTCTTGACAAATCAGTGGCATACTAAATCCACCTACAGACCCAGCCAGCTACAGAGAGAGAGAGAGAGAGAGAGAGAGAGAGAGTGCTGTTGTAATAAATCATGGCAACATTTAGGTTTTCTTGTTATCCTTCTTGTTGTTGCTGTTTTTTGTGTCTGCCGTTTTCTACTTTTTTTTTTTTTTTGGTTGATTTTGTTGGTCTATTGTCCTTCAGCTTAAACTTACAGGTGGTGTTAGTTTTCTATAAAAGTTTAGCCAAAAATAAATTGGAAAAGAATTCAACAAAAGAAATAAAAAAAATTTTAAATATAAACTACGAGGGTGGTTTCACAAGAGTGGCATCTCAACTGACTGTCTTTATTTGGTTGCCGCTACTGAGCGTTACAATCGTGTCATAAAACTCTCAAAGCGGCAACTTTCTTAGCAGTCTTCTGGCAAAAAATATCAGAGTAAAGAAAACTTGCCATGGAATGACCCCCAGATACACTTTTGGATAAGGAAAGTTGAACTCCATTAAGGATCAATAGGGAACGCCGTAGTCTAGTAGGTAGTGTAGTGTAAAAAGCATTTCTTCGGCGACTTTCTCTCAGCAGATTTCTGGCAAAAACTCTGAGAGTAAATAAAAATTGCCATGAAAAGTTTTTCAAAAACATGTCGTTCGGAGTCGACGTTAAACTGTAGGTCCCCGCCACTCATGAATAAAATTAACACACACAACACGGTTGATGTGAAAAGCTAGGTTGTTGTCCTTACTAAAATGATTGTAATGACCATTTGAACGCACAAAATCTGCCCTAATAAAGCAAAAAAACTATAAATTTTCTTTAAGCCTTTAAATCCCTAAACTTCTCACCCTACCCTCCCTCTATCGTGGAGAATATTATATAAAAACAAAACTAAATTTTGGCAAATAATCTAATTTTCCTTTTGTTATCAAAATCTTTAGTTTTTTTTCTCTCTCGCTTTTGTTGCCATTCTATTCCGGTGGTATTCGTTTAGAACTGCAGGTTGTATTTTCATTTATTTAAGGACTCATAATGGTGGAGCAACGTTAGTGTAGGTGTGGATTTGATAGTTTTTCAATGTTTGTGTTGGTTTTCTTATTTAATGTGGAATCATTAAATAAAAATGTGAATGAAAATCAGAGAGAGAGAGAGAGACAGAGACAAAGAGGCGAAAGAGACGATTTTAGGCAAATGTGTGGTGGATTACATGTATCCATGCAAACAGTAGAGGTCATAGTAATAGGTCCAAAGGGAATTTAAAAGAAAGTTTTAAATTTTTGAAAATTTAAATGAAAAAAGAAATCCGTTGGCACGTGTTCAGGAGTGAATATTTTGCTTTGTTTAGACATGATAGTTAGACTAGGTTAAACGCCTGAGATCTCCAGTAATATGAACGGCAGAGACAGAGTAAAATATTGCAAACAGCCCTGGAAGCATTTTTTCAATTTACTGTAGAAAATCCTTGATAAACTTCGATCAGAGGCGAGGTAGTGTAATGGTAAAATGCTTGACCCAAGCAAGCCCGGTTTAAAGCCTAAAGAAGATGACTAAAATCGATCTTGTTTATTGAATATTCTAAATTTGCCTCGTGCTATTACAACTATGACGTCCGCACAGTATTTACAATCAATGCTCGCTCCAGACAATTCCATCAAACGTTCGTCCACAACCAGACTCCTCATCAATAATGAAATAATCCACCCTTTTGAGTTGTCTCTGTTTTGTCCAGCTTTATTATTTCCTCTTTTGTATTTGCCTGCTTAGATAATGTGTAGAAAACTCCCATCATTCCTTCCCAATGTCCTACGGTTTCAATACTTTTCCATTCAATGCCTTATCAATTGCCTCCTGAGGAGTATTACTACGTGCGTCCGCTATATTCTCATCATCTCTGGGCTCCTTAATGTCTTCCTCTATAACCACAGACACTATCTCCATCGATCTGCTTGTGCTGTATGCTGGTTGCCTATCTTCATACGCGAAAACATCCATTCTGGAAGCCTACTGGTCCTCCTTTTATTCAATGCCTTATCAGTTGCCTCATGAGGAGTATTACCACATGCGTCCGCTATCATCATCTGTCATCTGTGGACTCCTTAATGTCTGCCACTATAACCACAGACACTATCTCCATCGATCTGCCTGTGATGTATGCTGGTTGCCTATCTTCATCCGCTAAATAATCCATTTCGAAGTCTACTGGCCCTCCTATTCAATGCCTTATCAATTGCCTCATGAGGAGTGTTTCCACATGCGTCCGCTATCGTCATCTGCCATCTGTGGACTCCTTAATGTCTGCCACTATAACCACAGACACTATCTCCATCGATCTGACTGTGATGTATGCTGGTTGCCTATATTCATCCTCTCAATAATCCATTCTGGAGCCTACTGGCCTTCCTTTTATTCAGCCTTCCTTATCAGTTGCCTCATGAGGAGTATTACCAGATGCGTCCGCTATCGTCATCTGTCATCTGTGGACTCCTTAATGTCTGCCACTATAACCACAGACACTATCTCCATCGATCTGCCTGTGATATATCCTGGTTGCATATCACACACATACATAATTGGCCATTACAACCCTTCAGTCAGGATTACGGCCTAGCTTCTCACACCACTCATGTTGTGTGCGTTAATTTTATACGTGAGTGGCGGGACCTACAGTTTAACGTCGACTCCGAACGACAGAATTTTTGAGAAACTTTTTCATGGCAGTTTATTTTACTCTCAGAGTTTTTGCCAGAAATCTGCTGAGAGGAAGTCGCCGAAGAAATATTTTTTTTTTTTTTCATATTTCATTTTTGATGTCTGACCTGGGATACGAACCCGGGCTTTTACGAATAGTAAGCCAACACACTACCTACTACACCACGGCGACTTCATCCTTTAAATAATCCATTCTGGAGCCTACTGGCCTTCCTTTTATTCAATGCCTTATCAATTGCCTTATGGGGAGTATTACCACATACGTCCGCTATATTCTCGTCGTCTGTGAATCCCTTATGGCTTCCAGTATAACTACAGACTCTATGTCCGTCGATCTACCTGTAATGTATGCATGTATGCCGATTGTCTGATTTAACGCTCCAAATAATTCATTTGGAAAGCCCACAGACGCCCCGAGACGCAAAGTATAGAAATTTTTGGCAGCACCACTGCCTCAAGTGGAGAAAGGAGGAATACTATTGAAACCTTCAATACATTATCAAAGAAGGCATTATTTTGACAATTTTGTATACAAACAACAGCAGATGGCAACCCTATTATTCTAGAAATTACTACAGTAGGCAGTAAAACTGAGAAAGTAATTAGAAGATCGAGAGAATGCTTAGTGACAAGCAGTCCTAGGTTCCTTAAGGAAAGGAAAATACATACAAAATATTTAATAGATTGCTTCCAGTAACCTAACATACATAATTGGTCATTACAACCCTTCAGTCGGGATTACGACCTAGTTTCTCACACCACTTATGTTGTGTGCGTTAATTTTTATACATGAGTGGGGGGACCTACAGTTTAAAGTCGATTCCGAACGACAGATTTTTGAGAAACTTTTCATGGCAATTTTATTTACTCTCAGAGTTTTTTTTTTGCCAGAAATCTGCTGAGAGGAAGTCGCCGAAGAAATTCTTTTTGCATTTTATTTTGATGTCTGGCGTGGGTCTCGAACCCTGGCTTTTACGTCCAATAAGCCAACACACTACCTACTAGACCACGGCGATGCAGTAACCTAACCCGCGATGTAATTAACCAGTACCATATATGAATTGCATTGAGTGTTATTTGCCACGGCAGTTTTTCAAACAAATTTTACACTTACAGGGCAAAGTGTAGACACAACCTGCTTAGTATTCATGCCTTCCTTGCGTCTTTCATTTCTTTTTTCAATGAAATGAAATGTTTTCAATGAAAGTTTTTTTTCTTAGAAATCGAATCGATTTCATTGTGTTACAATTTTCAAAACAATTTTTGTCTTTCTCTGTTTAAAACATTAGCGATGAACGAATGTGCGAAAAACTAAACTTTTACTCAACAGCAAACGAAGAACAATTTAAAGTTTTTCAAAAAATAAAAAAAAAATTAAAATAAGAGGAATTGAAAAGAAAAGTTTTATTGCTTCACAAAGATAGTGTCAGTATTTGCATCGAAGAAGGGAAACAAAGTAAAAAAAACAAAGGAAACTAGGAACACAAAAATGTAATTAAAATGTTTAAAAGAGAGAGAAATTGTTAATCACTGTTACAGTTACAGTAACTGTTATAGTGTGTGATACAAGAAAAAGACAAAAAACTTTAGCAAGGAAAATAAATCAATTCCGTTTAAGAAAATGATTTGAATGGCAAATGCATTTACAGTAAAGTACAGGAAGATACGAGCACTCCCTCTCTTGTCTTTGGCCCATCCTTAGTTCATAGGTTCGTCTGCTCTCTTAAATGATTATGTTTCTTCCGAACGGTTCCCCACTCATTTTTATTTCTTTGTCGTTGTATACTTTGCGATGATATTCATGGCAAAACCACAATAATAATAAGTACTTTTGACATTGACACATGTCACGAATCATGTTTTTATACTAAAAAAATTTACTAAGCAGCATGGGCTATTCGATCTAAAGGGTCCGCCAAATAACTTTTTTTTGAAAATGCTTTAAAAAAAACTACAGAATATTTTCTCAAATTTCTTTTTTTTATTTGAAAGTACAATCCTTCCGGTTAATAATGGAAAATAATTTCATTCAAATGGCTGCCTCGACTGGCCATGCAGTAGCCTACACGATCGGTCCAATTTGTATTTCACCAATGCCTCCACGAATATTGTCCTTTAAAGCGTCAATTGTCTCTGGCTTGTCGGCGTAACACTTATCTTTGACGGCACCCCACAAATAATAGTCCACCGGTGTCAAATCGCAGCTCCCAGGTGGCCAAACGACATCAGCTCTGCGGCTGATAATGCGATCTTCAGAAACAGGGCGCAAAACATCGAGTGTAGCTTCGGCTGTGTGGCACGTAGCGCCGTCCTGTTGAAACCAAATGTTGCCAATATCCTCCTCTTCAATTTTTGTGAACAAAAATTCGTTCAACATGGCCCGATAACGATCGCCATTGACTGTAACGGCCACTCCTTGCTCATTTTCGAAGAAAAATGGCCCAATTATGCCTCTGGACCAAAATCCGCACCAAACAGTGACTCGTTTTGGGTGCGTTGGCTTTTCAATTTATGCGTGCGGGTTTTCTGTGCCCCAAATGCGACAATTTTGCTTGTTTACATACCCGCCAAGATCAAAATGAGCTTCATCTGAAAAGATGATTTTTTTTGCCAAAATCGGCATCTTCTGTAAGTCGATCGCAGGCCAACTTAGCGAAGCGGAAACGCATTGGATGGACAATTGGCTTCAACTCCTGAACCAATTGGCCTTTGTATGGCGTCATAGCAAGGTCTTTATGCAAAATTCGTCTCAATAAAGTCTCCGAAATGTTCAATTGTTGAGAACGACGGTGAATTGATGTAGATGGCGCTTCACGCACACTTTCTGCCACAGCAGCAATATTCTCGGGTGTACGCACTGTTTTTGGCTTTTCACGCTTTGGTTTATCGATGAGGATGCCAGTTTCTTTCACTTTTTTCACAAGATAACGAACATACGGAGCTGACGGTGCTTCTCTTCTTCCAAAATCCGTACGCATTTTTCGCACACATTCTGCAACATTACCATGATTTTCAAAGTAATGTCGCAATATTTCCCAGCGTTGTTCAAGCGTATACACAACCATATTCGTTCAGCAGAAGGATAAAACTAATTGTCTGTCAAATCAGACATGAGCTAAGTGTTGCCATTCACGAAGTAAGCATTAGTTGAAAAAAAAAACGTTTGATGGCGGACCCGATATTACGCTTGTAGAAAGCCTTTATTGCTTACAACAACTTTATGCACTAGCAGTTGACGTGTTACTGTCCGCTCTATCCCCCCACCCCCCACATGGGTCTTCACACTTTATGGAATCAAGTGTAAAACAGTCATAATATTTCTTATGCTCGTTAGCTTCTCTCACTCATTCACTTTTAGTAAAAATGTCAACGACAACATTTATTACCTTGAAAATGCCTCGTTATGAATGTAATGGTATTTAAATATCAACAAAAAAATTATTTCAGGAATTTTGCATATTTATTCGCGAAGAATGAAAAAAAAACCCCAGAGTTTATCCATATTTTTTCCAATTAATCGTCGTTACTTTTGATATTTATCAGCACTTCTCTTCTGTGCAATTTGCAATATTCGATTGAACTTTACAGCACAGTTGCCTATATTTCATGATTTTAAATGAACCTCCAAACAACCAACCAACGAATGAACGAATGAACGAAAAAAAAAACATATTCATTTTCAAATTATTTATATTTATTTCAACAAATACAACAACAAATAAAATAAAAAAAATAAAATTTTTAATAAAATTGTTATCTTAACCAAACAGCCAGCCAAGCATAACAACAATGCCGTTGCAATTTAACCCCTAATGGAGCAATAAAAACATTTTTCGTTTTGCCAATTGCAAATGCAATTTGCCAGTGCAAATAGGCCGGGGTTGGCCAATAAAATTTAATGAGTCTGCTGGTGAAATATAAAACCAAATGATTGTAACCATTTCTATATGTTATGTTATGTTATGTTATGTTCTTATGTTATGACATAAATATGTTAAACAATTTTGATGTGGTATGTATGCATAACCATTTCAATATGTTATGTTATGTTTTTATGTTATAACATAAATATGTTAAACAATATTGGTGTGGTATGCATGCATAACCATTTCTATATGTTATGTTATGTTTTTATGTTATAACATAAATATGTTAAACAATTTTAGTGTGGTATGCATGCATAATCATTTCTATATGTTATGTTATGTTTTTATGTTATAACATAAATATGTTAAACAATTTTGATGTGGTATGCATGCATAAGCATTTCTATATGTTATGTTATGTTTTTATGTTATAACATAAATATGTTAAACAATATTGGTGTGGTATGCATGCATAACCATTTCTATATGTTATGTTATGTTTTTATGTTATAACATAAATATGTTAAACAATTTTAGTGTGGTATGCATGCATAATCATTTCTATATGTTATGTTATGTTTTTATGTTATAACATAAATATGTTAAACAATTTTGATGTGGTATGCATGCATAAGCATTTCTATATGTTATGTTATGTTTTTATGTTATAACATAAATATGTTAAACAATTTTGATGTGGTATGCATGCATAATCATTTCTATATGTTATGTTATGTTTTTATGTTATAACATAAATATGTTAAAAAATTTTGATGTGGTATGTATGCATAATCATTTCAATATGTTATGTTATGTTTTTATGTTATAACATAAATATGTTAAACAATATTGGTGTGGTATGCATGCATAACCATTTCTATATGTTATGTTATGTTTTTATGTTATAACATAAATATGTTAAACAATTTTAGTGTGGTATGCATGCATAATTATTTCTATATGTTATGTTATGTTTTTATGTTATAACATAAATATGTTAAAAAATTTTGATGTGGTATGCATGCATAAGCATTCCTATATGTTATGTTATGTTTTTATGTTATGACATAAATATGTTAAACAATTTTGATGTGGCATGCATACTTTGCATTTTTATATCTGTCCACATTCCCAAAGTAATAAGAGTCTTTCCGTTACGATTTTTACTCATGTACTTAGTTTTTGAAATTCTGAAATCTGCGTAGACTGAGACTGAGAATATACCAACCAAGATGGAGTTCGTTGTTACTGGTATCAACGGAATCACGGCTCATACCTGAACCAATAACGTCAAATATTCTGGGGTCATATTATACAGCATAGTGAAAAAGGCTCTGAACACACAAACGTCAACTGAACCTTATTACTGCAGGAATGCTCAACAAAACCTAAAAACATATGTATACTGGCTCCACAGTTTACAATCGCCTTTGAAGAAAAGCAATCAATGAAATGTACTTGTTTATGGAAGCCAAAAAGCCTGTTAAAGGAAAAAGTGGCGCTGCTAAGAATATGGGTTTGCGTCTTTGGTTTTTAAATTCGAATTTATCTTCACACACATTACTAACCCTAACTCATATTTTCACTAGGAGAGTGAATGTGAAATTGAGCGTCACAAAAGCCTGGAAGTAAAGAAGCATTGATTTTGGTAAAATCTTAGGTAAAGTTGACTTGACATTCCAACTGGCTATACTATACTTAAACGCCCTTTCATAGAATAGCAGAATTCTAGGCAGTCCTTTGCTGTACTCGATCACTGTAGTACTAAAATATTGTCTATAAAGCGAATCCAGTGTCAGAGAATATCAATTGATGATATTAACTGATGGCCATTAGATCTCTAGATGGTGTGTACACCACATCAAATTTTTTAAGAGTTTTGAGTGTGTCTCGAGCAGATAGCGCCACATTCAGTAGTTACCTTCATACAGGTTCCTGGAGATAAAGAGATTGAAGGTAACCACAAGGCGATGGCATTTGCAAAGGCTGGTGCAACAGCCTTTAGATGCCTGGAAGGTGTGTACCAGAGATCAGCAATGAATCGCTTTTTCGCTACTCATGAGTACTCATGCAAATTTGAGTATGAGTGAGTCAACAGTATTGAAATCCAACTACTCTGATTCATTCGTACTCACTACAACATTGATTTATAAGTACAACTTGCAATGAGTATGAGTACAAAGTTGACATCAAACTCATAACATTCGAACTATATTTGATTCATACGCCTACTCATTCAGATTCATAAATTTAGAAAAGTACTTATAATACTCATAAATGATTAGAGTGATTTACAGTCTTAGTTGTTGTTGCATTTACAAATAAAGAAGGAAGACAAATATATAAAAAAGACAAAGACAACAAGCAGAGAAAACACACAACCTTGTGAGTATGTAGTGTTCGTGCACGAAATATACTTATTTTGTGATTCGTGTATACGATGAGTCATGGAGAGTCGAAATCAATAACATCATGCGTATTGTTAAGTACGAGTACCATGAGTATTTCAAACTTTGAGTATGAGTAGTATGAGTATGACAATAAAATAAGTATGAATGCGTATAAGTATCAGAAATTACGAGTATGATTCGAATCTACTCATCGTTTTGAATACTCATTGCTGACCTCTGGTGTGTATCAGCACATACAAAATTGTTTAAGAGCATAATCAGCAGTTACCCTCATACAGGTTCCTGGAAACGGAGAGACATTGAAGGTACATTGACAAGACGCTGGCATTTGTGAAGGCTAGTGAAACAGAAAATTATTCATACAATTCATACACGCGATTACCATTCCTCTGCACAGAAGCAAACACTTGATTTTAACATATTTTAACCAAAGTGAGATACTGGACTGCTTGCTACAAATCTCCAGCGGCTGGAAATGCTTCACAGGGATATTGTTCTCCTTCGGATACGGATGTGCAACTGAACTTTTCACAATATTGACTCTTGGGGGTGGGTGAAGTAATTAATTTTTGGTAACAATAGTCGTCTGTTACTGCAAACCTGAGCATCTAGGTGGTTTCATAAACCGGATTGACTGGCTAACTGGCTAGTGTGATATCTTCAAAGGGAATAATTTAACTGTCGGTACCGCAATGTTTAAGTGAATTTTTCTCTCTTTCTAGTTTTCTTCCGTTCTCTTTTTTCTCTTGATTTTAATTCTTTCTTCTTTCTTTTTTCCTTATTGATCACAATGGACCAATTTTTTTATTTTTTTTCACGCCGAGGAGGGGTAAATGTACCTAACCGCACCATAGAGGAAGTCGTCACGTCCCCCGTGTGTGGGGCCCGCACCTACTAAATCCCCCCTCGTCTCGTGGACTTGTTGTGCCGGAACTACGGTGGTATTACTTCGGAGTGGAGTCCCTTTGGCCCCTTGGCCCCCGTGTGTTCATATCCGCGTCCGGACTGCGTGTCGAAAGTTGAAGAGACATCTAAGTGTCTCCACGATTCCTTTCGTCCAGGTCCCTGCCTCGAATTCCGCTTGGCACGTGTGCCAGTTTCATCTATTCCGGCGTGCCCACATGTTCCGCAGCCTCAAGATCCCTCTTCTTCAGTCTTAAAATGCTCTCCACGTAATTCGCCACTGAGGTCCAATTTTCCCTACTCGCGATCATAATCCCGACAATGTTACCGGCCCTGATCGTCCCTACTATCGACGTCAGTGCAGAGCGATAGCTCTGCCAGCGTGCACACTCGAAGACGGTGTGCTCTGCGTCATCAATTATCTCCCCTTCCTCGTAAAGACAGTAAGGGGAGGCGGTCTTGCCCATTCTGTGCAGATATTTCCTAAAATATCCGTGACCCGATAGCATCTGTGTAACGTAGTAATTTACTTCTCCAAATTTCCGAGCAATCCATGGCCTTATGTCCGGAATAATGGACCAATAGGTCCACCCTTGCAACCTAACCTTAGCTCACCTAGTCGTCTACAATGCATAACATTTTTGTATGCAATGCAGTTTTTTTTGGCTGCCAAGAGGACTTGTTTACGGCTTTAAAAAGCATTTTAAATTCAATAATTTTCTTCCATTTAAAGACTCTTAAGCTCTTTTAAGGGGTTTTTTTTCAACAAATAAATATTCGCTCCCTCTCTCTCTCTCTCTTTGTCTCTCTCTTTTGCTCTTCGTTAAATAAGTGCATTCTAGATGGTTGCATGTGTAAGTGTGCGTTACGCCTGTCTATGTTGAGTTTGTGGTCCATAATTCTCTTGTCTTCTTGAATTTTACTAATAAAACTTGAAAAGTATTTACATTGGAAAAGCCACAGTCACACAGCCATAGTCACAGTCACAAACACACAAAGCATCAGCAACAGTAACAGACTGTATGCACCAACACCACTAGCAACTGCAAATAAAATCTACGCAATCTAGAGTAAAGTGGTAAGAGAAGCCGCAGTAGTAGTAGTAGCAGCAGCAACATTAGCCATCAGGCCAACAACAAACAGTCATTAATAACGAATTGGTTTCTGTGTTGCAAGTAGTTTTCTAAAGAACTTAATGACATTTTGAATTATGCAATCAGCGTCTCTAAAATGGACGCTACAGTAGGCAACTGTAGGCAGCAAAGGCGGTTAATTTCATTGCCATTATCTTACCAAAAAGGGTTTGTAGCATTCCTTATCGTTCGACTTTAACTTTAGATTGTCATGTAATAAGTTTTCCTTATGCTTGTTATTCATGGGCTTTAAAAGTTTTCGCCAAAGTACATAAAATGAGCAGCCGTTGTTATTGGCTATGAAAAGTAAAATAAAACTACAATAACAACAACATCTACTAAAGGGTCCGCCAAATAACTTTTTTTTTGAAAATGCTTTACAAAAAAACTACAGAATATTTTTTCAAATTTCTTTTTTTTATTTGAAAGTACAATCCTTCCGGTTAATAATGGAAAATAATTTCATTCAAATGGCAGCCTCGGCTGGCCATGCAGTAGCCTACACGATCGATTCAGAGCCATACTTTGGGAGTATTAAACACCAGTCACGTCTTTTGTGAACTGTTATAAACACAATGAAAGGGTGTTGGCAGATAGCTCCAGATCTTACTAGAGGGTCCGCCAAATAACTTTTTTATTTTGAAAATGCTTTAAAAAAAACGACTGAATAATTTCTCAAATTTCTTTTTTTATTTCAAAGTACAATCCTTCCGGTTAATAATGGAAAATAATTTCATTTAAATGGCTGCCTCGGCTGGCCATGCAGTAGCCTACACGATCGGTCTTTTTAAACACATTATCGATTGTGTGCAGCTGTAGTTCACCAATGGCTTCACGAATATTGTCCTTTAAAGCGTCAATTGTCTCTGGCTTGTCGGCGTAACACTTATCTTTGACGGCACCCCACAAATAATTGTCCAACGGTGTCAAATCGCAGCTCCGAGGTGGCCAAATGACATCAGCTCTGCGGCTTTTAATGTGATCTTCAAAAACAGGGCGCAAATCATCGAGTGTAGCTTCGGCTGTGTGGCACGTAGCGCCGTCCTGTTGAAACCAAATATTGCCAATATCCTCCTCTTCAATTTTTGTGAACAAAAATTCGTTCAACGTGGCCCGATAACGATCGCCATTGACTGTAACGGCCACTCCTTGCTCATTTTCGAAGAAAAATGGCCCAATTATGCCTCTGGACCAAAATCCGCACCAAACAGTGACTCGTTTTGGGTGCGTCGGCTTTTCAATGTATGCGTGCGGGTTCTCTGTGCCCCAAATGCGACAATTTTGCTTGTTTACATACCCGCCAAGGTCAAAATGAGCTTCATCTAAAAAGCTGATTTTTTTTTATTGCCAAAATCGGCATCTGGTGTAGGCTACTACTGCATGACCAGCCGAGGCAGCCATTTGAATGAAATTATTTTCCATTATTAACCGGAAGGATTGTACTTTCAAATAAAAAAAGAAATTTGAGAAAATATTCCGGAGTTGTTTTTTAAAGCATTTTCAAAAAAAAAAGTTATTTGGCGGACCCTTTACTTGCTGCAATATTTTGTCTTTCAAGAGATTTTTTTTTGTTTGTTTTTTTTTTCTATGAAAAGTAAACCACACCACTACCACTCCCATTATAGATTTATAAGCGAATTATTAAGAAAAAAATTCTTTTATTTTTATTTTTCAAAACTTTATAGATTTTAATCAGATTTTTAAATCATTGCATGTGCCATTACCAACGTTCCAGCGTAACTGCATTAGCAACAAACCCGCAGTTGAACGAAAAGTTTATGGTTTTCAAGGTTAATTATTAATTTATGGAACCAAAGTTAAGCAAAAAAAGAAAAGGAAAGGAAAGAAAAGCTAAAGAAAAGCGAAAGAAAATATGAATAAAGTTTTGATACGTTCTTTTGAAATAGAAAAATAATTTTTTATTCTTTATTAATTCGGCTGTGAAAAGTTATTGCCGAGGCTAGAGAAAAGGGAAAATGATTAAATGAAACGATGGCTTAGAATGACAAGTTAGTTCCTTTAATAAGAAAACTTATGAAAACTATTTAAAGCGGTAATATTTTAAACATAATTTATCGATAATAATAGGAAATATGGCTGGTATCAAAACAAATAAAAGAATTTTCATGACCGATGTATGTAACTTGATAAATAGGCCTTCAATGGCAAAGTAGAGGAAATGTTCATTGCTTTAAAAATTGCAAGAAAAATGTCCCATATTGTCCGGTATTTTCATCTTACATTACAGATTTCCACATCAATGCAAATGTGTTTTCTTTTCATTAATAACCGTGATATTTGCGATTCGTGTGATATTCTTAAACTCTTCAATCAGTTCATCTAGAACAATCGATTTTTGCTCACATAATTTAGGGATGATAATCTATTCTAATTCTAATATTCTAGATAATCTAGAACATTCAAATCTGGTGAGAACTCAGTGAGAATATGACTAAATATTACCCTGTTACTGAGATTTTAAATCTCCCTCACGTCTACTGTGAACAGCTTATAATGGGTGCTTTTTTTAAGAGCTATAGGAAAATTTTTCAAAAAAAAAACACACAAAATCAGGAAAATGCATGAAATCTTTATTTGAATCGATAGTACGGTCCATATAATTTAATGTTTGAAGATTATTTCATGCAAATGTTGACCACAACTGCGCCTCAAATGGTCCATCCCCTTAGTCCAATTTTGGCATACTTTTTCCAACATTTCGGCCGGTATCTCACGAATAAATGCTTCAATGTTGTCTTCCAATGCGGCAATTGAAACGGGCTTGTCTGTATAGACATGAACTTTAACTTAGCCCCACTAAAAATAGTCTAAAGGCGTTTAATCGCACAATCTAGGCGGCCAATTGACCGGTCCCGAACGTGAAATAAAATGTTCACCGAACTCGCCTCTCAATAAGTCCATTGGTACGCGTGCTGTGTGGCATGTGGCACCGTCTTGTTGAAACCACATGTCATGCAAGTCAAGCGTTTGCATTTTGGGCAAAAAAAAGTTGGATATCATCTCACGGTAGCGCACACGATTCGCAGCATCTTTGAAGAAGTACGGTCCAATGATGCCATCAGCCCATAAACCGCGCCAAACTGTTATTTTTTCGGGATGCATTGGTAGCTTTTGCAATGCTTCAGGCTGCTCTTCACACCAAAATCGACAATTCTGCTTATTTACGTATCCATTGAGCCAAAAATGAGCTTCGTCGCTGAACACAATTTTTCGATAAAGAAGTGGATCTTCGGCCAACTTTCCAAGAGCCCATTCAACAAAAATTCTGCGTTGCGGTAGGTTATTCGGCTTCAATTCTTGCGCCAGCTGTATTTTAAAAGGCTTCACACCTAAATCCTTCTGCAAAATTTTCCACGTTGTTGAGTACCAGACCCCCATTGGCTGCGAACGGCGATGAATCGATAATTGATGGTCATTATTAACACTGGCCGATACAGCTGCGATATTTTCTTCAGTTCGTACTCTACGTAATCGTGTTGGTGGTTTAATGTCCAACAATGTAAATTTGGTACGAAATTTAGTCACAATAGCCCGAATAGCCGCTTCAGTGGGTCGATAAAACTGACCCATAAAATGGAAGAAGCGCTCGATAAGCTTTCTTAACAGAGCACGCATTTTGATAATAAAATTCAATGATTTGGAAGCGTTGTTCGTCTGTAAGACGATTCATGGTTAAATTATAGACCAAACTGAAGATGTTTGACAGTGAAACAAAACACGAAACGTGCGTGAGCTGTTTAAACCAGTGTTGCCAAAAAGATAATAGCTAAAAAATCACCCGTTATAAGATAGTCATCTGATTCCCCAAAAACTCTTTAAATCCTGATTATGGTGTCAGGCTTCGATCCTTACACACCATCAGCGAGATGTTACCACGCTCTAAAGAGTACTAAATAATGCTTTGAGTGTCAATTTTCACCTATTTTTGACTTACCAATTTTTAGGTTAGGTTAGGTTAGGTGAGGGGTCGCCTCTAAGGAAGAGGTCCCACATAAGCCAGCATTTAGGCCTATTATGATACCATAATTAATTTTACCCGGGAGTCAACCATTCCCTACCGATACTTAGTGGGATTAAACTCTCCATATTCAAAAGTGTTGAATATCTGGTAGTCATTCCTAATTCTAAGCTCTCATGGAAGGATAATCTTATTAATGGGGCTAGGAAAACGACAATAGCGCAAGACACCTTGACACATACACATACATAATTGGCCTTTACAACCCTTCAGTCAGGATTACGACCTAGTTTTATACATGAGTGGTGGGACCTACAGTTTAAAGTCGACTCCGAACGACAGATTTTTGAGAAACTTTTTCATGGCAATTTTTATTTTACTCGCAGAGTTTTTGCCAGAAATCTGCTGAGAGGAAGTTGCCGAAGAAATACTTTTTGTATTTTGTTTTGATGTCTGGCCTGGGGCTCGAACCCTGGCTTTACGTCTTATAAGCCAACACACTACCTACTAGACTACGGCAACTTGTTACAGTAAGATGAATTACAAGAGTACTTAAGGGCGATTCTAATGAGGAGAGAACCATGAAGGGTTTAAAACTAATTAAGGGCGGTCCAAGCACGCTAATGAAGGTATTCACGGGTCACATCGCCTTACATATATACCTGAACTTTGTTGGCGTGGTGGAAAAGGATGAATGTAGGGCATGTGGTGAAGATATCGAAACGATTAATAATTTGTTTTCTTTGATTTTTTTGTAACACCAACATTCAGGGGATGGCTCCTACTCATGCAGTGAATTGTGTTGGTACTAAAAAAATATATTATGGAAAGGAGGAAAGAGGGAGTAGTGTTTGTGAATACTATTGTGTCATTGCTCAGCTTTCTTAAGCTCGAAAGACCAACACGCAGGGTATGGCCCCTACTTATGCAGTGAATTGTGTTGACACTAAGAAAATATGTTATGGAAAGGAGGAAGGAGGGAGTAGTGTTTGTGAATACTATTGTGTCATTGCTCAGCTTTCTTAAGTTCGAGATACCAATATTTTGGGCACGATACCAGATATAACAAAGGAGTGGATTGGAAGAAGTTAAGGATGTTTTACAAACTTCCTGTAGAAAGTAAGGTGAGCTTACAATCATCTTACAAGATGGTTTAGATGTATAACAGCAGGCATGAGACCCTTTGTTGGTCTCCTCTTCTTTAACCTCCCACCTACCTAAGAAATGAAAAATTTAATAAAAAATGATTAAATTTTAATTAAAATTTTAATTACGAATTTAATTGAAAATTTTATTAAAAAATTAATTAAAAAAACGAAATTATTCATTGAATTTTAACGATGTTTCCATGAGGTTTATGACTTTATTTATATTTTTTTCGATATTTTTATTATTCTTTGAAGCATAAAAATATTTTTAAATTCAATAACATCGCCTGCAATTTTGACATTTTTCTGGTATGCAAAAATCATATAAAAAACCATTCATTTTTTTCTTATTTTGTTGTTGTATTTATTTGGCTGCTCTGAACTTTGCATTTTAGCCAGGCATAAATCAATTTTTAAAATTTTTTTTTCAAAAGTTTTTCTTGAGTTTCGTAATCATTTTTTGCTACAAAATTTTTTTCAAGTTTTTCATTTTTTCCAATGAATTTTCTTTAAAATGTTACAGAATTTTTTTCTTTTTAAAATTTTTTGGTTTTTGAAAAACTTGTTTATTTAACCAGTTTTTAGGTTTTAAAAAGATTTTTTTGCTTTTCGATTTTTTTTTGGCATTTTAAGCACGCTTGTCATATCAATCACAACGAAATCATGTTTATTTTCTGGTTTTTTTCTGTTTTTAAACTTTGTTTCCAACAATAATCATTTGTTATTAAAAGTTTTAAGGCGGTAAAGGTTAAATTAAGTCTGCAACAACGAAACAGCATTTAATTATTTAAAAACAGCCCGTCAGACCGGAGGGGTAGAAGGCCATACGAACCACTACAGTGATTTAAATTTTAATGTTTGCAAATTAACGCTGGCATTAATTTAATGGATTTCACTGATGACCTTTTCCAATAGCTGCGAGTACATTGATAATAATAAAAAAGCAAACTCGCTGACGATATATGCTTTATAAGCTTTATAAGCTTTATAACACAGAATGTCAAGAGTATAAGAGACACAATAATTAACAGCACAAACGGAATGAAAGATTATGTGGAATAAGCAAACAAATGTGAAAAACTGTGGAGGCCTATTTCATTATATTTATGGCATTGCGAAAAAGTTAATCAATATGGCAATCATTAACGATTGCTAGGAAATAATATTTTTCATTCTCCTTCTAAATAACCGCGGTATCCTATACAAGAGGCATGATATCCTGCAATAATGTGTCAGGTAACGTCCCAATAGAAAACGTTTACAATCCTTCTCCATAATGGAAATGCCCCACCAATAAAGGGTCCGCCAAATACATTTTTTTTTGAAAATGCTTTAAAAAAAAACTACTGAATATTTTCTCAAATTTGTTTTTTTTTATTTGAAAGTACAATCCTTCCGGTTAATAATGGAAAATAATTTCATTCAAATGGCTGCCTCGGCTGGCCATGCAGTAGCCTACACCAGAAAATGGCGATTTTGGTAAAAAAAAATCATCTTTTCAGATGAAGCTCATTTTGATCTTGGCGGGTATGTAAACAAGCAAAATTGTCGCATTTGGGGCGCAGAAAACCCGCACGCATACATTGAAAAGCCGACGCACCCAAAACGAGTCACTGTTTGATGCGGATTTTGGTCCAGAGGCATAATTGGGCCATTTTTCTTCGAAAATGAGCATGGAGTGGCCGTTACAGTCAATGGCGATCGTTATCGGGCCATGTTGAACGAATTTTTGTTCACAAAAATTTAAGAGGAGGATATTAGCAACATTTGGTTTCAACAGGACGGCGCTACGTGCCACACAGCCGAAGCTACACTCGATGTTTTGCGCCCTGTTTTTGAAGATCACATTATCAGCCGCAGAGCTGATGTCGTTTGGCCACCTGGGAGCTGAGATTTGACACAGTTGGACTATTATTTGTGGGGTGCCGTCAAAGATAAGTGTTACGCCGACAAGCCAGAGACAATTGACGCTTTAAAGGACAATATTCGTGAAGCCATTGGTGAAATACAGCTGTACACAATCGATAATGTGCTTAAAAATTGGACCGATCATGTAGGCTACTGCATGGCTAGCCGAGGCAGCCATTTGAATGAAATTATTTTCCATTATTAACCGGAAGGATTGTACTTTCAAATAAAAAAAGAAACTTGAGAAAATATTCAGTAGTTTTTTTTTAAAGCATTTTCAAAAAAAAAAAGTTATTTAACGGACCCTCTAGTAAGATCTGGAGCTATCTGCCCTTTCAATATGTTTATAACAGTACACAAAAGACGTGACTGGTGTTTACTACTCCTAAAGTTTGGCTCTGAATCGCCGTAGTCTAGTAGGTAGTGTGTTGGCGAGAGCCCAGTTCAGATATCTCAAACAGAGAGGCCATAGATTGGAGTGCTGACAGAACTGGCTCTCTGCAGGGACTCAGTAGGCACATTGTAAGACTAGGGAGTATATTTCTTATGGGATATTGCGATGCCAGGTTACTAATGAGAATCTAGAATAGATCCCAATCGGATTTATGGATATGAAGTTATCACCGTAGTCTAGCAGGTAGTGTAATGGCTTCAAAAGCGTTGTTCAAACACCAGCCCAGACATCTCGAACAAAACAAAATATTGGAAAAAATATTACTTTTGGCGACTTACTCTCAGCAGTCTTTTAATCTGTAGGTTCCGCAACTCGTGGATGAAATTAACACATCCAACGTGTTTCGTGTAAGAACCAGAGTTCAGCAATGAGTATCCAAAACGATGAGTAGATTCGAATCATACTTATAATTTCTGATACTTATACGCATTCATACTTATTTTAATGTCATACTCATACTACTTATATTCAAAGTTTGAAATACTCATGGTACTCGTAATTAACAATACGCATGATGTTATTGATTTCGACTCTCCACGACTCATCGTATACACGAATCACAAAATAAGTATGATTCGCGTACGAACACTACAATACTCACATGAAGGTTGTGTGTCTGCTCTCCTTGCTGTCGTTTTCTTTTTTGTTTGTGTATCTTTCTTCTTTCTTTGTAAATGCACCAACAACTAAGACTGAAAATTTTAATGAATGATTCGAATCACTCGATTCATTTATGAGTATTATAAGTATTTTTCTAAATTTATGAATCTGAATGAGTAGGCGTATGAATCAAACATATTTCGAATGTTATCAGTTTGATGTCAACGTTGTACTCATACTCATTGCAACCTGTTGTTATAAATCAATGTTGTACTGAGTACGAATGAATCAGAGTAGTTGGATTTCAATACTGTTGACTCACTCATACTCAAAATTTCATGAGTAGTGATGAGTAGCGAAAAACCGATTCATTGCTGATCTCTGGTAAGAACCTAGGTTGTAAACCTGACTAAAGGATTGTAATGGCTAATAAAGGAAGTAAAATAAGTCTCCACAGGCCTCACTTAAATACATTCCCTACGAACAGAAAAAAAAATCACGAAAAGTTAGATTCCGATCATACGCCTGCGGTTAGAGCACAACCATAAGCTGCTGCCTCTTCTCATTGAGAAGATAAGTGTTATGATGATGCAAATTACCTCGGGGTTAAATTGTGGGGAATTGATCACATGATAATTCCATAGTCCTGTCCAGCTGCCCTTGATCTAGCATTGCATTCAAACATGCGATTTGAAGTGTTTTGCTTTTTTTCGACTAGCCTCGCCGGCTTGAAAGGGTTTCCATGTCAAATTTCTGCCGGTGAAGTTATCGTATAATTAACAACAGAAGTTAGGACATGCCATCGTACTTTATTGGGCTTAAACCAGCCTGTATAACAGACGCTTGGCTTATACATTCAACACCAGTATCACAGTGAAATCAACTTCCCACTCTTCTTGTATTTAACTAAGCCGTAATAATATCAAAAAACAAGACTTTATTTGAAGTCTCCTCTTTGCATACCTTCTCTCCATCATACCATACCAGACAAAATTGTTTTTTGTGTCTTCGGAGACTCTAATTATGGCCTCATCATTCATTCTAAATGCAAATCAACGTCTTTGTGCTGTCATCCTAAGTTATCATCATGTATTGTTTGCGTATTTATGCTGCATAATTAATTAAGAGGTGAATACAGAATTCAATCATTCGTTTCAATACTTCAATCATTCATTCATTCATTCATTCATTCATTCATTCATTCATTCATTCATTCATCTTCCATTGATTGATTCATCCCCAGACAGACAGTTTTATGAAATGCCATGACAATTTACCTGCAATGACCGCAAAGAGGGGGGTGAGTCTAATAGACTTCTTCAAATCATATGCTGTAATAATTGAAAGTCATTTGCTCTCTTATCTCCTTATGAGTTATAGCAGAGTGAGAATGCTTTACTTGTGAGTGGAGTTTATGGAAGTAACCGTATTTAGACTTCAATTCTTTTTCATATCATTTTCATATTTCCACTTATGCTTTATGTGTGTGTGTGTAAGTGTGTATGTGTATATCGTGATGTATTTATATGACATCCTTTGTATGCCTTACAACAACAATGGCTTTTGCACTCTCATTCGTTCATTTATTTTCATTACAAACAACAATAAAATATTGTTGGATTGTCTAATTACCGTTAAGGATATTTTATCGTTTACCGTTACCAAATGAACCAACCAACCAACCAACCTACCATCTGATGGAATTCCCTGACAAATTAGTCGATCAGCCATTAGACAGGTCCCCTAACAAATTATTTTCCCAAAGTACAACACAGTGGTTGTCAATATTTATTTATTTATTTATTAATTACAAATACAATTACAAATTATATTCTGTAGTGTCACAGACCAGAGTCTCTGGTGGGAATCGAACCCACGACCCTCACGCTAATTGTCTAGCACACTACCCACAAGACAACCAGGGCACCCATGGTTGTCAATAATTTCGATTCTTTTTTAAGGAAACATTAGTGAAACTTTTCATACAAAAATTAGTAAGGTCAAAGGTCATACATAATAACGAGCTTAAAGAGCCTTTATAAACCCTTTAACATTTTTTATTATGTCTTGTGTCCAGCCACTTAGCTCCATTGGGTCAAACAAAGTTGGAACTCAATTCTTTGCTACAATCGTACTCTCTGCTGCGTTGTTTTCTCAAAAGGTTTACGAAATTGGTGTAAGAGGGAACGAGTTACGATAAGGAAGCAGCAATTCATCTTCTTCTTCTTTAATGGCCGTATTTAAACCGTATTGTCCTTAGCGTGACTAACAATAGAATGCCTTGCGATTCAATCGTACATGCACATCCTTCAATTTCTCATTAAATAGTTTGCAAAGATTTTCTGAATCTGATCTTTTCACCAGAATTTCGGCATTACTTTTCGGCGCCTTAGAGATTAAATCACTGACGGGGATCTGGAACAGATCCCAGCCGGACAATTGCAGGGCGTGTTGCGATGAGGAGGAGTTGGAGACTATCGAACACATCCTCTGTAACTGCCCAGCCCTTGGTAGATTGAGATTGAGGACCCTTGGCAAGGCCTTTTTTGGGAGCTTGAATTCGGTGTCGAGAGCCGACATCAAGACTCTCCACAGATTCATTAGTGGCTTAGGTTGGTTGAGAGGTGCTATGTAGTCGCGCTCTCCCACCCTTTTGTTGTGTCTCGTCTGTGTGATTCCTCCGCTTCCCACTCCTTTCATCATATCCCCTATACTATCCTTCCCTCCTTTAGGACGTTGTACAATGGGTTAATCCGACCTCCGGGTACTGTACTTGTCTTGACTGACAAGTACACGTCCTCTAACATAACCTAACCTAACCTTTTGGCGCCTTCTATCGATTACAAATTCAAAGGATTCTTCGCCGGGACATCTTTAGTCATACGTACAACACATTTTCGTTTATGTCAACATAAAGCCTGACATAGGAATTGGACTCTGTAACATCATATTTGTAAAGCTTTTCATTGCAATTTTATTTTTTATTCGCAGAATTTTTATTTAATTTTGCGAATCGAATTTTTACCAGAAGACTGCTAAGAAACCTAACTTTACTTTCTTTTTAATTTACGTATTGGTGGTCATACTAAAGATCGTAAGGGGTATGTCTGTTGAAATGTCTGATATGCGTCTGAACTCTGAAAAAATCACGAACTTATTGACAAGGTTTCCTGAGAAAATGTGGAAGATGCTTCGCGGCATCGTGAAATAATTAGTCATTGCAACCCTTTAGTCAGGATTACGACCTAGCTTGTCACACCCTGATGTTGTGTGTGTTACTTTTATACATGACTAGCGGAGCTTACAGTTTAAAGTCGATTTTGAACGACAGATTCTTAACAAACTTTTCATGACAATTTATTTGTACTCTCAGAGTTTTTGCTAGAAATCTGCTGAGAGGAAATATTTTTTCATATTTTGGTTTTGAGGTTTGAACCGGAGGCATCACGTCTAATAAGCCAATCAAAAGCAATAAAAAAAAATTCAAGAAGAAGAAACACACTTCTTTTCATTTTCAGATTAAAATACCTCCTAATCATTGTGTCATTTCCAATGACTCTCTAATTTCTTGATTTCCTCTTCAATTACTTTCAAACTGCAATTGCAGTTGACACCAAGATAACATACAAATCGAAAATAAACTTTCGCTGATAATGACCTTTAGCGGTCACTGTACAGTGTACACACAGCATAAGTGGTGAAGAGGGAGAGAGAGAAAAAAGATATCATCACTCATACACCCACAAATTAATACAATTGTTTACAAATGAATTAATTTAGCATTACAAACACATACACATTCACACATAAGCACATACTCTTACACAAACTCATCATCAAAAGTAAACAGAGCCTCAAATTGTTGTAAAGCATGTATGTAAACAATTAAAATGATGTCTCATCAAAACTTGTCAAAAGTAATTCGATTTAATGGAATGATAAATACACATGAACAACAACACTACCACCACCACTACAACTACTACTAAGAGGAGTAACCATTACAAAAACAACAACAATAATAAGTAAAACAGAAAGAAATAAAAATATTTTAAGAATTTTCTCTTTTACACTCTCACACCCATTCTCCTTCTCCACTTGCTTGTGTAATCATTCATAGAGAATACAGTAACAGACAGATATTCTCAAATCAATTATTTTCTCTTAAACATTGCACACACACACACATGCACTTACACCGATTATTACGGCTAGATTTCTGTAAGATGTATACATTTAGGCGAACGTTTGTTTGCATGGAAAATATAAACAAAATTGTGTGTTTTTATAACACAAACAGACATTCCTTCTGATAGAAAAGGGTTATTAAGCACTTACAGAACACGCACACACATACACACTTAAATAATCATACTCTGTATGCATGTGTATATTCTTGTGAATTTGTTTACAATTTCAATAAACATGCACTCACTCTCTCATGCCTACAATAACATTTTTGCGTAAATTATTCAGTCATACTTCATCTCTCTCTCCCTCTCTTTCGCCATCTCTTTCGCTCTGCGTACATGTCTTTAGTTTATGAATATTATGTTGTATGTGTAGTGGTAATATTTGTTTAAGGCTTGTATAAATATTAAGAGAAAAATACAACAACAACAACAACAATTTATACGTTTTCTTTTCAATCTCCAATTGAAGGTATTTAACATTTATTTTACACTCATGGTCAAAATTTTATTAGAATGCTTGACTTTATTTGATTATTTTTGGAAAAGTTTTTATTCAAATACAACGTGAAGCAATTTAATCGTAATCAGATTTAGTCCTAGTCCTGTTGAGGGAGTACTTTTTTATTCTTTCTGAGAATCGGAATGTGTCTGTGTGTGTGCATCTCAATCCTTATCTAATCAGGATAGAGGATCTGTAAGATCCTAAATAGGATTAAACTGCCTTCTGCTGTGATCATCTCTAAGAATCCGTTTAAAGTCTATACAGGGTGGCTGATATATAATGCAACAAAGTAAAGCGCTTAATTTTTTTGTTTTTTTTTTTTAATTTTATTGTTCAAAAGCAAAAAATGTTGGAAATAACATCAAATTTTAGAATCAGTTTAGATTTGTTTGAATTGGCCTCCTTTGGTAAGAATTATCGCCTTCAAACGGCCGACAAAGTCATCACAGGCTGCCCGAAAGTGGCTCTGCGGTATTTTGGCCCATTCCCGGCGAAACGCCGTCTTGAGATGATCGACACTTTGGTATTTTTTAGTGAGAACCTTACTCTCCAAAATGCCCCAGGCGCAAAAGTCTAACGGATTGAAATCCGGAGATTTTGGTGGCCATTGTGCGGTAGAAATGAAGCGAGGAACCTCCTTTTTAAGCCATTCTTGATTGACGCGTACTGAGTGCGGTGGTGCTGAGTCCTGTTGGAATGTCCATGGTCTGCGGCCGAAATGTTTGTCTGCCCAGGGCTTCAATACTGTCTTTAAGACATTTTCCCGATAATATTCGGCATTTATTTTGACCCCACGGTCGATGAATACGAGCGGGGAGCGACCATCGCCCGTTACGGCGGCCCACACCATTACCATCGGCGGCGCTTGAGTTCTGGTGGCCAATCGCAGGTGTAAATTTTCAGCTGACCTCTTTGTCAAGTAAACCCGATCATTTTGTTTGTTCACAAACTGCTCAATTTGGAATGGCTTCTCATCGGAGAAAACCAAATTCGGTGACTGGCCACTTTCGTGCAAGCGAAGTGACTTCTTGACTCCTCTCTCCAGTCTAACTTTTTTCTGGTCCATCGGTGAGCTCTTGCACTTTTTGGAACTTCAATGGCTTTAGTCCAAGCTCATTTTTCAATATGTGTTGAATCCGTTCTCGCGATATGTTCAGCTCACGAGCAAATTTTCTACCACTGCGGCATGGATTTCGATCAAATCTGGCCTTCACTTTTCGGATCATTTCTGGTGTTGTTACCGTGTTTTTTATCATCCACTTTTTGTACGCGATGCAACACTGCCACAATCACGGTAACGAGCAATGGTACGAGAAACCAAAGATTTATTCACATTTAAATGCTGGAGGGCTCTAACGATAGCCACCTGTGGTTTTTCAGCCAAGTATAAAGCAATCACACTATCACGCTTGAATTCCATCACGAATAACTTTTTTTCCTGAATGCAATTGATCAAAATGCTTCTGTAAGCTTGTTAATAATAAAATGAACTGTCACTGGAATAAATCTGTCAGCTGTCAGACGAGCGGTTTACAAATGATAACAACCTGAAGTTGGTTGCAATACATATCAGCCACCCTGTACAGATGTTAGTGTGGATTTTTTGTTCCGCAATGTGTCCCATACACAAATTGCTCATTACAACCCTTCAGGCAGGATTACAACCTAGCTTCTCACATTACTTATGTTGTGTGTGTGTTAATTTTATATATGAGTGGCGGTATCTACAGTTAAAAAGTCGATTTCGAACGACAGTTATTTTATTTACTCTCAGAGTCTTTGACAGAAATCTGTTGAGAGGAAGTCGCCGAAGAAATACTTTTTGTATTTTATTTTGATGTCTGGCCTGGGGCTCGAACCCTGGCTTTTCGTCTAATAAGCCAACACACTAATTACTAGACCATGGCGACTTCCTGACTAATACCCACGCATATTTTGAATTAACGCTGCACAGGTTTTAGTATGTGTTCCGATGGTTCATTCTCTGCATTAGAAAATCTACATGCTGAACTTGATAGTGATCATCTCTGAATTAGTGTTCTTCAGCGCCCTGTCGCCTTAGTTTAATAGGTAGTGTTGGCTTATCAGATGAGAGCTTGTGGTTGAAAATCCCCAGCGATGACATCTTTTAGTTGCATTACCTAGCAAAAGTTTATATCGCCACAGATTTATTTGGCTTGAGAAGAGTTCTCTTCTTCTTCTTCTCCCTGACTGAGTATTAGGATGACCCTTAGCTATATGGAATATTTTTTTGTCGAAATTTTTCTTAAAAAATGTTTAAAACTTTACAGGAAACATCTTCCTCTTACAACATTTTTCAAAATTAATATTTTTGCAGTTATAAGTCATGAAACTTAAACTTTAGGGTTTCCCCTAAATTTCATCGGTCTTGCGGCACGTCTTAATCCCAACCGATTGATCTGAAACTTGTACAATATAATTTTTTTTTTGCCAATATTCACCAAACTGGGGGGTGAGACTGGAGAAAATCTGACTTTTAATTTTAAGGGCCACCCTACTGAGTATACTCTCCCACACTTTTTTTCATTTCACAAAAAAGATTCTGGTACCATAAGCTGCGTGTAAGTTCATTTGTCTCTTCTTGGTCCTCCTTCAATGTTCGTTTCTGACTTTGTTTTTCCTGGAAGGCCAGCGATCATGGTTGCTTCGGTCATCAGTGATTTAGAAAGGAAATGGACGCTCCTTGATTTTTTTTAAAGTTCGAAACAAAAGGTCTGAAGAAAATTTTGATTTCCTGTCTCTTTCTAACTAGGTTTTGCAGCCAAGTGCTTTGCAATACTATAACACACCATCTCTAGTGAATGACATTTGGCCACATCTACCCGGTTTCCTGAATTAATCTGAACTGCACGATTTGATTTTACAAGCGTAACAACTGATTTTACATTTCCATCACACACAATACTTCTGACATAATCTTACGCTTTTCTTACTCTTCAAATTAGTGTTTTTGTAAATAAAATGTTTGTTTAAGTATGTGTGCGAGTGTGCTGATGTTTATTTGTGTAAATAAAACAAAACTTAATAAACATTTGGAATATTAAACTCACATACGCATGCACAAAACATATGTAAACAATTATTTAAAGTCCTTGTCTAACACTGTCTCTATCTGTCTCTCTCTTCACTTTTGCCTATGCGTTCGAGAGCAGCAGCCATCATTAATAAACATTTACTGTAATTCTAACACACACACACACATACTAACGACAATAAAGGTGGTGAATACGTGTGTGTTTGTGTGTGTCGGATGAGTCAATCTTTTTGTATTAAATTCAAGCAAAGAAAAACAGACAGACACACTGTTTGTCTGTTTAAATTCATGAGGATGGTGTGTGTATATGCCTAACGTACTACCATGGCTACTGCATTAATTTCTATGTTCGTGTGTATGTATGTGTAAGTATATTTGTTTTACAATCTTAAGGTAATAATCTAAAGCAGAGTAAGTGAAAACCATAACAGAGTGTGTGTGTGTGTGCAGTTTAAACAATTGAAACTTTCTTAAGACAAATATATTCACAAGCACACTCACACACACACACACACTAATAATCATTCATGTACTAGTTACACTTGCTTTGCTTAAAGAGTTTTAAGGACTTTATTGTTGTTGTTGCTGCAGCATTTTGTTTCACAACAATAACTAAAAGCCAATCAAATTAAATTTTAAGGAATTTGCCGTCGATCTATTCGGGAAAGGTTTCTAAGTTTTCTCTCAAATAAAGGGGCCGCCAAATAACATTTTTTTATTTTGGAAATGCTTTAAAAAAAACTACTGACTATTTTCTCAAATTTCTTTTTTTATTTGAAAGTACAATCCTTCCGGTTAATAATGGAAAATAATTTCATTCAAATGGCTGCCTCGGCTGGCCATGCAGTAGCCTACTTCAGAAGATGCCGATTTTGGCAAAAAAAAATCATCTTTACAGATGAAGCTCATTTTGATCTTGGCGTTACATACCCGCCAAGCAAAATTGTCGCATTTGGAGCACAGAAAACCCGCACGCATACATTGAAAAGCCGACGCACCCAACACGAGTCACTGTTTGGTGCGGATTTTGGTCCAGAGGCAGAATTTCGGGTCATTTTTCGACGAAAATGAGCAAGGAGTGGCCGTTACAGTCGTCAATGGCGATCGTTATCGGGCCATGTTGAACGAATTTCTGTTCACAAAAATTGAAGAGGAGGATACTGGCAACATTTGGTTTCAACAGGACGGCGCTACGTGCCACACAGCCGAAGCTACACTCGATGTTTTGCGCCCTGTTTTTGAAGATCGCATTATCAGCCGCAGAGCTGATGTCTTTTGGCCACCTCGGAGCTACAATTTGACACCGTTGGACTATTATTTGTGTGATGCCGTCAAAGATAAGTGTTACACCGACAACCCAGAGACAATTGACGCTTTAAAGGACAATATTCGTGAAGCCATTGGTGAAATACAGCTGCACACACAATCCATAATGTGCTTAAAAATTGGACTGATCGTGTAGGGCTACTGCATGGCCAACCGAGGCAGCCATTTGAATGAAATTATTTTCCATTATTAACCGGAAGGATTGTACTTTCTAATTAAAACAGAAATTTGAGAAAATATTCAGTAGTTTTTTTAAAAGAATTTCAAAAAAAAAGTTATTTGGCGGACCCTTTACTTCTAATGGGTGCTTGTTATGGAAAGTTTCTCAAAAACCTGTTATTCGGAGTCATACTCATGGATAAAATTAACACACACAATATGGAATGGGGACAGACTCTAGGTTGTAAACCTAACTATTTCTTCTTCATATATTACTAGCGGATCATATTAATGTGGTCTCTATGCATCTAAGTTCACTATGCCGGTTTTCTTCTGCAAATGAGTAAAGATTCTGTGAGACCATCGGTTTTCCAACCCCACTGTACCACCAATTGTTATACGAACTCGTGAAAGTGTGTCGGCTTTGTTGTTATCTTCCATTATCCTGTCTAATGTCTCTACATCTCCTCTAGACATTTAAAGGTCGCTTTACTTACTTAACTTAATTGGTTGTTAGAATCCTTTAGTCAGGATTACAGCCTAAATTCTCACACCAACCATGTGTTGTGTGTTAATTTTATCCATGAGTGGCGGGACCTACAGTTGAGAAACTTTTAGAATCCCTTGGAATAAGTAGTTCAAAGACTATCTGTTATGATGGCCATTTGCAAACCCGTTTCTTTTATTTTTTACTAGTACAAGATTTCAAGAGAAACTCTTATATTATGTTCAGATATGAACTTTTATTGAGTCAATATTTGGTTTATTGAGTACAATATTTTAAGTGTTCAGACATAATAATATACGCAATTTTCAATTGACAGCTAATTGACAGTAAACAAAACAGCTGATTTGTTTTGTTTTTTTTTATCGTTGTTGACATTTGAGTTGCCAAATATCAACAGAATGTTAGGTTAGGTTAGAGGACAAGTACAGTACCCGGAGGTCGAATTGATCCTTTGTACAACGTCCTAGTTTCTCACACCACTTATGTTGTGTGTGTTAATTTTATACATGAGTGGTGGGACCTACAGTTTAAAGTCGACCCCGAACGACTGATTTTTATTTATTGAGAAACTTTTCATGGCAATTTTTATTTACTCTCAGAGTTTTTTTTGCCAGAAATCTACTGAGAGGAAGTCGCCGGAAAAATACTTTTTGTATTTTGTCTTTGATGCCTGGCCTGGGGCTCGAACCCAGGCTTTTGCGTCTAATAAGCCAACACACTAACTACTAGACTACGGTGACTTCAATATCAACAGAAAGTGTTCGTATGAGCGTTGCATTTTAAGTTTTACTCAATATTATAAAAATTTGAGTATTTATTGCGCAATAATTAATTGAAACTTTATATGAAATATTGAGCTCAATAATGACGTTTATTGCGATTTACGCAATAAAGGTGCATATCTGAACACCGTATTATACATAGTCTTGAGAGTCTCTCCATTTATTCCCCAGAAGTCTTTCAATTCCACTACGTGCATTAATTTTCTAAAGATTGTATTCTTCTCTAACAAGATGACATGTTAGCTAGTAAAACAAAAGCCATGTAAGACAAACGAAAAGGTATCGTATGTCCTGTAACTCTCTCTCTCAATCATTCCTTTTTGATGGCCCTTCTGTCTGTTGGAATATTTTGTCAGTGTCTAGTCAAACATTGGCTGTGTCTGCCTGTCTGTCAATCGTTATATTCCAAAGGATTTTTATCACAATAAGTTCACAAGTAAAACTATGTGTGTGTATGTATTGGCCTGCCTTGGCCTTGATGTGTCATAAACTGTAGCTGGCATGTGCAAATAAATTCGTTATTTACGGTAACGTTGTAAGGAACGAAACAAAACAGAGGCGGAATTATTACAACACCTTAGGTTTTGTAAATGGACACACACACACACACGTTGTAACAACATCAAGATGAAGCAGAAACAAAAAAAACGCAGTAGGATAGGAAAGAGTCCCTTAAGATTTGTAAATCAGTCCAATAAATCTTTTGGTTAAGTTAGTTGGCTACTAATGTTCAGCTCAAATCTTTATTTTTTTTTTTTTTTTTTTTTTTTTTTTTTGAATGATAGGTTATCTTGGGTTGGGCCTATTTAACTTGATTAAATGGCCATAAATCTTAAAGTAACTGCCTGCAGAGAGAGAGGAAAAGTTTTACTTCTTGTCAGTTCAAATAGAAGTTTTACAAATTAAAAGATTTGACGGGAAAATATTCTAATTAAACTGGCCAACAGTGAAGTCATTTTGTAGGGTGTTTCGAAGAGTAACGAAATAGAAGAAAGCATAGGTAATGACTATCGCGGAAATTTCACCCTCGATAAGGCAATTAACAGAAACAATGAGGGACTTGAAGTCGTCATAGTCCAATAACTAGTGCTTTTGATTATTATACGAGAATCTGTAGCTCAAATCTTAGCTCAAACGTCTCCAACAAAACGAAATCAAAAGTATTTCTTCGGCTAGTTGCTCTCAGTGGTTTTCTGGCAAAACCCATAAAAATAAAATAAAATTGCCATGAAAAATTTGCACTCAAAAATCTGTCGTTCGAAGTCGACGTTAAACTGTAAGCCTTGCCACTCATTGATAAAATTAACACACAACTATGTGCAGCCCTTGCGCTGACCAACTTCTTCCTCTTCCCTGATTTTGGTGGAACTTGGTGAGTACAGGGACTGCGTTTACCCGTGGTATCACAACGGGCCGCTAAGCGTGCTCAAGTAAGCTTTGTGATATCAGAGCCACCACTCCGACCGACCTGACCTGAGTGGTGAAAGATGCTAGATTGGCATCCGGACTAGCGTGTTGTAATGACCTATTAGGTAAGTTAATAAGTCATATAGTAAAATGAGGGCTCAACGGTTTGAATTTCTCCTGGCAAAATATTTGAGTGAAGTGCCAAATTACCACGAAAAACTTCACAAATTTGTATTTCCAATGCATAGTTGAACTGCCACGCCACTCATAGAGAAAATTAACCCACGTAATACTTATGTTTGGTATGAGGAGTGATACCAAAAGGTTGTAAAGCCCAAGGGTGTAGTGATTTAAAGTGCTTCAGAAGGGAAAGAATTTTTATCATGAAAGTTACGCCCCACTTCGGCGACTTCCTGTCAGCAGATTTCTGGCAAAAACTCTGAAAATAAATAAAATTGCATTGAAAAAGTTTCTCAAAAATCTGTCGTTCGGAGTCGACTTTAAACTGTAGGTCCCGCCACTCATGTATAAAATTAACACAGACAACATAAGTGGTGTGCGGAACTAGGTCATAATCCTGACTGAGGGGTTGTAATGACCAATGACGTACGTACGTTACGTGTTAAAAAAAAAATTAAAGGAAATTTGGACAGCAGCCCCTTGATCTCATTCATATTTAGTACGACATAAATGTCAACCACTCATAGCTATAAACCTGGCTTAAAAGCTTAGCTCTTGTGTGGTAACAATCTTCATTTAAGCCTAAAGGACAATTTGCATTTGAAAGCCTACCTATCCTCTGCCCGCTTTACAGCATTTAACATTGTAATTGCCACAACAAATAATAATTAATTGAGCCTCCCAAACAAAAGCCTCAACAGATAATTTATGCGCGAGACATAATGTTGCGCTATTGTTTTGTGGCATTATGCCACACAAATGCCAGCCCCATTAAAATGTTAATAAAACATCAACGAATCCACTTATTAGCTGAGCTGGATAGTGGCTGCCTAGATTTGTCAATATAAACGCGTGTTTCGGTGTATTTTTGTAAAGGGTCCGCCAAATAACTTTTTTTTTTGAAAATGCTTTAAAAAAAACGACTGAATATTTTCTCAAAGTTCTTTTTTTATTTGAAAGTACAATCCTTCCGGTTAATAATGGAAAATAATTTCATTCAAATGGCTGCCTCCATGATCGGTCCAATTTTTAAGCACATTATCGATTGTGTGCAGCTGTATTTCACCAATGGCTTCACGAATATTATCCTTTAAAGCGTCAATTGTGTCTGTCTTGTCGACGTAACACTTATCTTTGAGGGCACCTCACAAATAATAGTCCAACGGTGTCAAATCGTAGCTCCGAGGTGGCCAAACTACATCAGCTCTGCGGCTGATAATGCGATCTTCAAAAACAGGGCGCAAAACATCGAGTGTAGCTTCGGCTGTGTGGCACGTAGCGCCGTCCTGTTGAAACCAAATGTTGCCAATATCCTCCTCTTCAATTTTTGTGAACAAAAATTCGTTCAACATAGCCCGATAACGATCGGCACTGACTGTAACGGCCACACCTTGCTCATTTTCGAAGAAAAATGGCTCAATTATGCCTCTGAACCAAAATCCACACCAAACGGTGACGCGTTTTGGGTGCGTCGGCTTTTCAATGTATGCGTGCGGGTTTTCTGTGCCCCGTGCTTATTTACATACCTGCCAAGATCAAAATGACCTTCATCTGAAAAGATGTTTTTTTTGCAAAAATCGGCATCTTCTGGTGTAGGCTACTGCATGGCCAGCCGAGGCAGCCATTTGAATGAAATTATTTTCCATTATTAACCGGAAGGATTGTACTTTCAAATAAAAAAAGAAAATAAAAAATAAATAAAATAGTTTTTTTTTAAGCATTTTCAAAAAAAAAGTTATTTGGCGGACCCTTTAGCTGACTGGGCAATAGAGAGTTTTGGCAATCAAGTGCAAGGTGTTGAGGGCCAGGGAAAATTTTGAAAACTCATGCAAATTGAATCCCAATGTGTGAGTAGTGCCGATCAAAGTTTATCGTTAATTAATGTCTAGTGAAGATAGTGGTGGCTAGAAGTAAAGGTACACCCTAAATTACAGCTCTTTATGGCCGTAATATGACAATTTTTTCAATTAATTTTATTGAACTACTGTTCCTATTATGTTACCGTAATACTGTTGATTACAATGAAAACATTTCAAATACTCGTGTGTAAGCAAATATTGCCTCTGTGTGCGTATTTCAATTTTATTGTGAGTTTATTTTGGCGCCTAATTGTATGGTTTAAAGTTTTTTGTTCTCTTTCTTGTAACAGTGTCTACTGATAGAGAGAGAGAGAGAGAGATAGGGAGAGAGAGTGAGAGTGTGAGAGAGTGGAAGAGATAGAGATTTAACGAGAGTGAAAGTGTTTAAAAAATTTTGCCCAGTAACACTGACCAAAATAAAGCAATGAAACTTTGTTGTTGTTTACTTGCTTACACATACACATCAATACACACACAGGCAAATACATACTAACTTTAACACCCTCAGTTATACGCCATAAAATTGTGTTGTTAGTGTAAGTACCTGTCTAAGCTTTTAATTTAATGCCTGTTGCCTTACATTTACTGAGTGTTTATGGGTTAATGTAACTTATTGCCGTTCTCTGTGGTTGTTGTTGTTGTGTAAATACAGAAAGTTATTCTGTTGTTTCTTAGTTATTGTATCAGTCAATAAAAAAAGGTGTTAAAAGCTTATATTATAGCCTGTAACAGTTTAACAGCCTTTTTTCTTTGAAAAATAAAGGCGTGTAAGAGAGAAGCGAGGGCAAACAATTGAAATTATTTTAATTTTCTCTTTAAACACCCATACATGTTAAGATTATTACAATGTTTAGCATATTTTAAGGCATAATTTTAAATTGATTTTAAAAGAATTATCACAGGCGTTGTTGGAAAAGGTGCTGATAAGTGGCATGGTTAAGGGGTTATAGTGATGGTTTACAAAACCCTTTAGTCGGGATTACAACCTAGATTCCCAAGCGACCAATGTTGTGTGTTTGCTTATTTTATCCGTGACAACCCTGATGTTGTAGAACCTGCCAAAATCTTGTACTCACTTGGAAAAACTCCAATAAAGCAAAGAAAAAAAGTTAAAATAGAATAAAGGAATGGAAATGATTCGTGACAGGTATTTGAAGGACTTCTTTAAAGTAACAGAAACCAAAGAATATGGATATAAAGAATACGCATCATGTAGAAGTAAAATTTCTTATGGCGGGTTGTAACATTACGACCCGCTCTCACCAAAATCTTTTTTAAAAATCATTTCTGGATGAGGGGGGCGAAGATAGAAGGAAAATAAACACAAAAAAAAGAGCGTAACAATGTGTTGCTCTCAAATCTAAAAGTATTCACAAATATACAGAAGTACGAACGATGAGAGCCACGCATTGTTACGCTCATTGTTTTTGCTTTTTTTCTTCTGTGTTCCTCCCGCATCCAGAAATGTTTTTAACCAGACGTCGGCACAAAGAGAACATGATAAAAATGTGAGTGGATTTGTTAGAGGCATGTGTTAACCTAGAGGAAAATTGTTAGTAATAATTTAAAATCTACTTATTAACCCAATGATATGTATATGTGAGCGGAAAATATAGAAAAATTGTACTGCGCTAAATCCCTAAAGACATCGTATTTAACTTTGCAAGTATTCTTCCAAAAATCGAAATCTTTTCTCATTTATAATGGTGAATCCTACTGTGATATTTCTTTGGGTGTATAATTGAAGTCTGAAGAAAGCGACATAAGCATTCTTCTTTAGAAGCTGACAAGCACCTGAATGCATTTTTACGCTCTTTTTAATGAACATTCTTGATGTTCGTGTCCTATGCGTGTAAAAAGCCGAAGATGTTCTTCCCCTGAGGGACATTGGTGCCGACCAGAACACCAGAAAAATAAATAAAAAAGCGGTCAAACAACAAAAACGCACGATGAGAACAACGCATTGTTACGCTCTTGGTTTTTGTACCCTTCCCTTCTATCTTTCCCCCGCGTCTTGAAATATTTTTGAAAAATATTCCAAAATATGTTAAAACGCACATTCTTTCTACTTTATTTTCTTTGCAGAAACCCAAAAATGGTTTATTCGGCTTAAAAAATTTGAATTAAATTATCTGGCTTTTGTCCTATAGGTTCACAGGAAGTCATATTTAGCTTGGATAAGATTGAAGCAATGTTACTATCCTAAATATCCTTGAACAGTTATCCTTAATGAGGACGAATTGCTTTGCAAATATTGTTTACAAATCTATGCTCGGATACACTAGTGATCATCGTTAAAGGAGCCTGAACGTTTATAAAGCTTTTAATTATTTTCGAGTACAACTTGTTGGCCTACAATTTGAAATTTCTTTTACCATTTCCCTTTCCTTACTCTACAAACACTTTATTTTATTTAATCTGGCCAAACCCCGCCTTCTATTTACAACTATTGCTCTCTCCATAATGCAAATAAAGGCACCAGATGTTGCCTAAGCTAAGCAATTCAATTTATTTCCAAATTAAATTCTCTTTTCATTTAATTTTTCTTTCATTCTTATTCATGTTTAACTTTTTTCGTCTTTTTCTTTTCTTTACAGGTGAGTGTTACTGTTACAGTTTCTGTTTCTAATGTTCAGGTTCAGGTTCTCTTCATTAACTTAATCAACAGGAAGAATTATTTAACCCCCCCCCACACACACACAGCAACCTGCAACTGTCAATGACTGTGTAAGTAGTGCATCGTTCTTATGGAAAACAATTTTTCTTTCTAAATTTGCAAACAAAAATAAACTGTTAGGTTTTAAGAAACTATGCTTTCACCTTCTCCCCTCTCGCCCCCCATCGTTGTTTTATATTTATTGATTACATCAGTTTCACTTGTCGAACGGCTTTCATTTGAATCCACTTCATCCACTTTAAAATATTAGAAACATACGAGCCGAAGCAAGCAGCAAACGAAACACATTCTCAATTCGAAATTGTTTTTATCCTAACAAGCGGGGATTGTGGGGAAGTGGTAAAAGAAAATTTAGGTATTGAAATCGATGAGCTGCCTGAGTGTATGTATTTCACTATGTAAGTTGCTTTAGATAGGGCATGATAGCAGTGGTTTGAGTGAGTGAGTGATTTAGCTACGGAACTGCTTTAATAAACTACCCTACCTCTGCTGCTATACTCTCTCTCTTCATTTGAAATAACAATAGAGGATATTGAAATGCATTACATTTCTAAAGATTGATTCCATGTACAGGATCTAACTAACGTACTTGATTATGAGGCACCGTGAGTGTCAAGTGAGGTTATGTTTCTTAAAAATTATTTTCTGTGTACAAGCATTTCTGTATACAAGTCGCCGTAGTCTAGTAGGTAGTGTGTTGGCTTATTAAAGGTAAAGCCAGGGTTCGAGCCCCGGGCCAGACATCTAGACAAATTACAAAAATTATTTCTTCGGCGACTTCCTCTCAGCAGATTTCTGACAAACACTCTGAGGGTAAATAAAATTGCCATGAAAAAAGTTTTTTCAAAAATCTGTCGTTCGGAGGTCCCACCACTCATGTATAAAATTAACACACACAACATAAGTGGTGTGAGAAACTAGGACGTTGTACAATAGGTCAATTCGACCTCCGGGTACTGTACTTGTCTTAAGTACACGTCCTCTAACCTAATCTAACCTAACACGCAACCAAAGCATGGATGGCTCTGTGCGATTGAAAGCCATGTCAGTAGAATGGGAATGACGTGCCTACGGTAATACGATAGAGGAGGATATGTTTGTGAATTTTCCGTGTGGTTGCTGGGTTCTCCTTAGCCGCCATCACACCGATATTCTCAAGTTCGAAAAACATCCATGTAGAGTTCTACAGAATCACCACAGAGTAGATCATGTCATAGATATTGAGCAGGAGCTCTACAATCAATATTTTCTGGCAACCACATCTCTTGCGGGCACAATCTTCTGACTTCAAAGGTTGGCATATGTTGAGGCTCTAGTGGGTAAGAGCTGTCTGTTATTGACTGCTGAAAATTTCCGATCTGAGGAAGAATCTCGCCTTGCGAAATTGGATTAAAAGCGTACCAACTAACCACTTATATTAGATCGTAACTGTCACTGGTGCGTCTATATTCACGTTTAATATGTAAACTTGCAGAGGTTTCAAATCGGTTGAAAAGGGAGATAGTATTGACCATAGGGCCCGACTCAGGCCTTCCTTATTTGACTCTCTCTTTCATGTATACATACCAGAGGCCAGCAATGAGTAGATTCGAATCATACTTATAATTTCTGATACTTATACGCATTCATACTTATTTTAATGTCATACTCATACGACTCATATTCAAAGTTTGAAATACTCATGGTACTCATACTTAGCAATACGCATGATGTTATTGATTTCGACTCTCCACGACTCATCGTATACACGAATCACGAAATAAGTATGATTCGCGCACGAACGCTTCAATAGTCACAAGAATGTGTGTGTGTTTGCTTTGCTTGCTGTCTCTGTCTCTGTCTTTTTCTTTCTTCTTTTTTTGTAAATGCAACAACAACTAAGACTGTAAATTTTGACGAATGATTCGAATCAATCGAATCATTTATGAGTATTATAAGTATTTTTCTAAATTTATGAATCTGAATGAGTAGGCGCATGAATCAAACATATTTCGAATGTTATGAGTTTGATGTCAACGTTGTACTCATACTCATTGCAATTTGTACTTATAAATCAATGTTGTACTGAGTACGAATGAATCAGAGTAGTTGAATTTCAATGCTGTTGACTCACTCATACTCAAAATTTCATGAGTACTTATGAGTAGCGAAAAAGCGATTCATTGCTGATCTCTGATACATACATACATAATTGGTCATTACAACCCCTCAGTCAGGATTACGTCCTAGCTTCTCACACCACTTACGTTGTGTGTGTTAATTTTGTACATGAGTAGCGGGATCTACAATTTAAAGTCGACTCCGAACGGCAAATTTTTGAGAAACTTTATTTTGAGTTTTTGCCAGAATTCGCCTGAGAGGAAGTCGCCGGAGAAATTACTTTACTTTACTTACTTAATTGGCCATAACAACCCGATTAACGGATTTCGGCCTGCCGCAACACATCCTTCCAGGCGCCTCTGCTACTAGCGCGCCTCTGCCAGTTGTTCACACCAATCGATGACAGAGATTCCTCGATTTGGTCCTTCCAACGGATGCAAGGTCGTCCTCTTCGCCGACTTCCGCATATTCCCGCATCAACTACCCGTCTCGCCGGTGCATCCTCCTCCATTCGAACGACATGGCCGAGCCAGCGCAGCCGCTGAATATTAATACGCTATACAACGTCTATGTCGTTGAGGAGTTCATACAGCTCACTGTTGGATCAGATGCGGAAATCATCGCCAACTCGTACTGGACCGAAGATCTTACGCAGTACTTTTCTCTCGAATACTCTCAAGGCTGCTGCATCGGTGCTTAATAGGGTCCATGCCTCTGCCCCATAAAGAAGCACGGAGAGAATGAACGTCTTGTAGAGTTTATTAGTTTTATACTTCGTACCTGGGGTTTGAACCGAGGCCTAATGTATTATAAGTCAATGCACTACCTACTAGACTACGGAGACCTCCCATTCCAGAAACTGTAAAGGACATCGAATCGATCACGAAATCTAGAACACATGCTTGTACTTGTCCTGCACCCGGCGGATAAAGGATTATCCATTACTGTGCTTCTATTTAAGATGTGAAACATGAATCTCCGGATAACGCTTGTATTCATTAACGGCTTCAGATTGTATTAGGCTCTGCTTTCAGATCATACGAGATCTCGATGAAATTTTTTTTCTTCACTTTCATGCTTCAGGCCCACTGTTCATTAAACTGGAATTGTATTATTATTTTAAATTTCCCTATAGTCTACAAAGCCGTCCCTGAAACGAAACACATACATACATACTCACACACCCACACGCATTTTTATTCTCCTGCATGCATGCATTCATGCATGCATACATCATTCATTCGGTTTACTGGTATTTATATTGTCACCTTTTTTTCATCACTTGTTTCGATGTTTCTATAGCTTCCACATCCTCCCGTTCTGCATACCTTTACCTACGACATTGCAATACAATTGAAAAGATTCCAGATTACCAGATATTCAGTGCGTTCAGTTCTCTCTTTTGGCAGCCGGAGAGTCACAGTATTTTCTTCAGTCATTCATTCATTCATTCACTCCTTCAAGCTGTTGTTTGGTGTTGAATGTGTTTTAAGGAAATGTCAGGTTCTTTTTACCTTGACATACATTTTCTGTTGTTTCTTCTTATTTTCTTTTTGTTGTTTTTGCTTCATCATTTCTTGCAATATTTTTCGTTGTTCTCTTTACTCTTCTTATTCTCCTTTTTTGTTTCGGTTGTCAAGAAATTTTTCTTTTCTTGTTAAACTACTTGCTCGCTCGTATTCATTTGAAATTTTATTTATTTTTCTGGAAAATTTTTTCTTCCTTTTTGCTTTTTTTTTGTGGCACTAAAGAAAAGAAAATCTTGCGAGAGACGAAAAAAAAAAAAATTGGTGAAAAAGACTGAAAACGAGTTGCCATAGAAATGAATTTAAGCATGAAGTGAAATTAAAGCAAGCCAGAGAGAATTGAAAGTTTTCTTTCACTTCTATACGTTTTTTGTTTTTGTCTACAATTTCATGCGAATATGTGGCATACAAAATAGTAGCTTTTGTAGCAACTGAAATACCACAAAAATGTCCTGCGTGTGTGTTTGGAAAAAGTTTTCAAATAGAAATGTTCCCCCAAATTGTCTTTTAAAGGAATTTAAAATTAAGAAGAAAAGTTTAAAAAACTAATCAGTTTCTGTTTAAAAGTCACACAAATTTTGATTTTGGCATCATCAAAGCCTTGTAAGTAATTAAAATTGTAAGATAGGCACTCTCTGTAGAATTCCAAAAAAACCTGTTTCGCTTCTCTACAGAAACAAGCGTCATGCAATCGCTGGTCCCAAAACACTTCTCTTCAACACTCTCGAGTCCTTTAACTAATCTGGTATCTCATACCAAGTCGGAGTTTTACTTTTGCACGGAAAGATTACCAATACACACCCACTCACTGCAATGTGGATTCCAGGAAGGGAACTTCCTTGCCCCTCTTAGTGCTAAAAGCTTTCTGTGGAGTAGCAAGAACATAAAGATAGTCGGATGCTCTTTTAAAGCCAGTTGGTATTGCAATAATCTAAACCTTTGTAAGCGATTGCAGTGGGAAGCTATTGGACATTAGGTTAGATCAGTTTCGATTAGCTGCCTCCCTAAAAAGATTAGCTTACTTGGGACCTATAACATCCCGTTGTAATATCGGTATTTACAATATAACTCGTGCTCAATAATCTCAATCCCGACGGAAGTGTCATCCTTCTCATGTGACTCTCTCTCTCTCTCTCTCTGTGTGTGGTAAACACCCCGTTCATCATATGTTGTTGATCAAAGCTCAAGTCATATGACATCTGCTACGATACCTTTATTACAATAACCACTACATAGATGACTCTACTGTCACGCGTGATGTGACGACTTCCTCTATGGTGCGGTTAGGCGTGAAAAAAAACCGTCACGCGTGACTCTTAATCAGTAGTAATCATTCCGTAATTAGGGATTCCAACTGCAAGTTAATCCTGAAAATAAATTATAAATGTCTTCTACTGTTATAAATTTCACAAAACCCACCGTATGTTAGAAGCATTCCATCACGCGTGACTCCTAATGGGTGGTACTCACCCAGGCCACCACACGTAAATGTTTACCTAGAATACTGAAAAATAAATACTTTCAACCTTATCAATGTCGGCATCTGCTGTACGTCACTGTAGCTTTTTCAAGGAGCCATCCTTCACGCGTGACTCCCTGTGGATGGTAAACATCCAAATCAAGGCATGTAATTAAGTGCTCAAAATGTTCCTCTGTGTGCAAATCCCTTACAAATGAGTTGTACTTCCTTGCTTAAAAAAAAAATACTTTTTGGTGGCTGACTAATACACGTGACTACCTTTGTCAATCATACGTTTAACCTTTAAAGCTTACTTTCATGCTTTTGCCATAATGGTAATGTTAGGTCTTTGGCTAATCAATCCTAAACGATTTCATTACTTACTTACTTAATTGGCCATAACAACCCGATTAACGGATTTCGGCCTGCCGCAACACATCCTTCCAGGCGCCTCTGCTTCTTGCGCGCCTACGCCAGTTGGTCACACCAATCGATGACAGGGCTTCCTCGATTTGGTCCTTCCAACGGATACAAGGTCGTCCTCTTCGCCGACTTCCGCAGACCCCGCATCAAATACCCGTCTCGCTGGAGCATCCTCCTCCATTCGAACGACATGGCCGAGCCAGCGCAGCCGCTGGATATTAATAATAAAACGATTTCATAACCGTTATAATTGCCATAATTTTTCATTGCTACTCACTGAGCGATTGATGTCGCCATCTTACTCACTTAATTACCCAGTGCAATGCTGTAGTTAGGATTCCAACCTAGCTTCTTACAATACCCACATTGTGTGCCTTAACTTTATCCATCAGAGGCGGGACAACAGTTTAAAGTCGACTCCGAACAACAAGGTTAGGTTAGATTAGAGGACGTGTACTTGTCAATTAAGACAACTACAGTACCCGAAGGTCGAATTGTCCCATTGTACAACGTCCTAGTTTCTCACACCACTTATGTTGTGTATGTTAATTTTATACATGAGTGACGGGACCTACAGTTTTAAGTCGACTCCGAACGACAGATTTTTGAGAAACTTTTTCATGGCAATTTTATTTCAACGCTCAGAGTTTTTGCCAGAAATCTACTGAGAGGAAGTCGCCGAAGAAATACTTTTTGTATTTTGTCTTGATGTCTGGCCAGGGGCTCGAACCCTGGCATTACGTCTAATAAGCCAACACACTGCCTACTAGATTACGGCGACTTCCTCCGAACAACAAATTCTAGAAACTTTTCATGGCTATTTTATTTACTCTCAGCTTGGAGGTCACTGAAACGAATACTGTTTAATTTCGTTTTGTTCGAGATCTTTGAGCTGGGGTTTAAATCGCAATCTCTCGTCTGATATGTGAATACACTACACTCTACAGTATGGCGACTTCAATGGTAGCCGCCATCTTTTTATTTTATCTGCAGTGAGCCACTCACGCTTTAGTCACTGTCATTCACTGTCTTGCTCTCTGTTTCCAGAAGTGAGTGTTATGGTTTAATGCATCAAAAGTTGTAATGATGAGGCGCAAGGCATGTGAAAAGTACGACTTTTAAGCTGGGCAGTGTTTTCGAGAGGAATTATGGAGAAAATAAGTCACTCACGCCTTAGTCACGACCTTTCACTACGAGTTTTCATTGTTCATTAAAAAGAATTTCTTGATTGGAAAGTGACATGCAAGGCTTGAGAGAACAAAAACTGTTTCATTGAAAGAACTCAAGATTATTCAAGCGCTTTAAGGATTAAAGACGTAATTTTGTATCCTAACGGAATGACGTTGGGGCTGACAGCGTTCTAAATTTATGCTTTAAAACTGAACCTCAAATAACAATTCAAATTAAAATCTTAACGATGGCTTCTAATTAAGGTTTCTTCGTTAGTCCATCTTTTTTTTTTTTTTTTTTAAGGATTTTTGTTCTTTTTCTATTGCAAAGTATTTCAGTTTCCTTTACGAACTACAACTTGCATTATAACTACCATCAGCAGCAGTAACTCTCATTTCTTTATGGCCACTTTGAAATATTTACGAGTGCTTTCCTTAAGTTGTAAAAAAGACAGAAAAAAATTATGAACTCTGCTGCTGCTCTCCAAATAATTTTATTTTATTTACCGCGATTTTTTATCTCAAAAGGAGGATAAATTAAATAAAAAAATATAAAAGACAACTCCTGTAAACACAATGGCGAACATGCTGATGCTGATAGCACGTGAAGCCAGTGGATGATTTTACTTGAAATTTTTTTCCTTATTTTTTGGTTTTCTATTACCGAGCTTTGCTTTTTATGCACCATAATTCGAGTCATAAAAGAATTTTTGATACTCTTCATTACCGTCGTCATCGCTACCATTATTGTTGTCAACACTTTTATATTTACGTTGGCCAGAGCGGAAACACTGCCAGCGAATGGCAATGGTGTGGTAGGTTACTGCAGAATGCAGGTCGAAAAAAAATTTAATTTATGAACTCGTGAAATTCTTCTTCTTCTCTTTCTACTTGTTTTTTTTTTTTTTTTTTTTTTTTTTTTTTTTTTTTTTTTTTTTTTTTTTAGGAGAACACAGGGATATGTTGACACTTAAAGTCGATTGATATCAAACGCATGGTTTATAAGATTATAAATTAAGCGTTTAAATGAATTAGAATTGAGGTCAAAAGGTCAAAACTATTTTTTATAACCAACGCCACTAAAGTTGATGATATGGGGAATGAAATACTTGAGCTAATGTTTATAGGAACTCTTGGAACTCATTTATTTGATTGCTCATTACGAGTCTTTAGTCAGGATTTCAATCTAGGTTCTTACATCACCCATATTGTGTGTGTTAATTTCAAAACTCAAAAAACTTTTACTCTCACAGTTTCTATCGGGTCCGCCATCTAACGTTTTTTTTTCAACTAATGCTTACTTCGTGAATGGTAATACTTAACTCATGTCTGATTTGACAGATAATTAGTTTTATCCTTCCGCTGAACGAATATGGTTGTGTATACGCTTGAACAACGCTGGGAAATATTGCGACATTACTTTGAAAATCATGGTAATGTTGCAGAATGTGTGCGGATTTTCGAAGAAGAGAAGCACCGTCAGCTTCGTATGTTCGTTATTTTGTGAAAAAAGTGAAAGAAACTGGCAACCTCATCGATAAACCAAAGCGTGAAAAGCCAAAAACAGTGCGTACACCCGAGAATATTGCTGCTGTGGCGGAAAGTGTGCGTGAAGCATCATCAACATCAATTCACCGTCGTTCTCAACAATTGAACATTACGGAGACATCATTGAGACGAATTTTGCATAAAGACCTTGGTATGACGCCATACAAAGTCCAATTGGTTCAGGAGTTGAAGCCAATTGACCATCCAATGCGTTTTTGCATCGCTAAATAGGCCTGCGATCGACGATGATGACGATTTTGGCAAAAAAAAAAAAAATCATCTCTTCAGATGAAGCTCATTTTGATCTTGGCGGGTATGTAAACAAGCAAAATTGTCGCATTTGGGGCACAGAAAACCCGCACGCATACATTGAAAAGCCGACGCACCCAAAACGAGTCACTGTTTGGTGCGGATTTTGGTCCAGAAGCATAATTGGGCCATTTTTCTTCGAAAATGAGCAAGGAGTGGCCGTTACAGTCGCCAATGGCGATCGTTATCGGGCCATGTTGAATGAATTTTTGTTCACAAAAATTGAAGAGGAGGATATTGGCAACATTTGGTTTCAACAGGACGGCGCTACGTACCACACAGCCGAAGCTACACTCGATGTTTTGCGGCCTGTTTTTGAAGATCGCATTATCAGCCGCAGAGCTGGTGTCGTTTGGCCACCTCGGAGCTGCGATTTGACACCGTTGGACTATTATTTGTGGGGTGCCGTCTAAGATAAGCCAGGCAAGCCAGAGACAATTGACGCTCTAAAGGGCAATATTCGTGAAGCCATTGGAGAAATACAGCTGCACACAATCGATAATAGGCTTAAAAATTGGACCGATCGTGTAGGCTATTGTATGGCCAGCCGAGGCAGCCATTTAAATGAAATTATTTTCCATTATTAACCGGAAGGATTGTACTTTCAAATAAAAAAAGAAATTTGAGAAAATATTCAGAAAATATTCAAAATAGCAGACTGCTGAGTGGAAATTAAACAAATTTGGTTCTTTTGCTTTTCCCTTGTAAGACACAACCCTCGTAAAGCCACTGCATATGATATAAGTAAGTGATCAAGATAAGTGTGTTGCATCATAAATAACTTTGGCAATATTTTCTTCGTAAGTTTTATAACTCAATCCATAATAGATTGGAATTTATCACCCTCCCCTCTGGTTACCTTTATTTTTTTTATGATTTTTTTTTTCTTCGCTATAAAAGCGGTTACGTAATGCATACGTATACTTTGAACAATTTAAGAGGAGCGTGGTTTTTTTTTTTGTTTCAGAGAGAATTGGAAGCTCCTTTATATTAAGCTGAACTGCTTTTATAGCTGCTCTGAAATGCAATTTCTTCTAAGGATTTCTCATAAACCAATGTCTTTAAGAATATTTCGTTGAATCTTCCCTGAGTTGAGTTGTAAAATGAAATTTATGGTTTGGTTTTAACTTACACCCCCCCCACCCACCTGGTCTTCTGTAACACCATCATGTATGTGTTTTCGTTGAAAGAAATAATACAGCCTTGCTGCTGCTATTGCTTTTCATATGCAATCTCAGCATTTTAATATGAAAAGTTTTATTGAAACGTCAATCAGAACTTAACTTTTTTTCTCACTGTTTCTTTTTTTCTATTTATTACAGTGGAGTTCGAAAAAAAAACAAAAGAACTCCAACTAACCAGCTTCGTTTTGTTTATTTCTTTACTCCAATCTCTAAATACAATGAAAAAAAGAAGAAGAGTGATAAAACTATTTATTTTCCATACAAAGAATAAATTACCAACGTCAGCGCTTGTCATCAAAGGTATCAACAGCATCTGTTACAGCCTGCCATCATGCTTCAACACATAAACTCCCATGTACTGTCTTAATGGTGTCATACCACCATGCAGTCGTATATTCTGTTTCTGTTGTTTAGTAACTCTATACGCTTCTGGTTGTTGTTGTTGTTTTTTTTGTAAATAATTTATGCCATTAAAATATAAACCACCTACCACCTCTTCTGTTTATTTGCCAAATAGTCAGCCTTTTAGCACAAAAGGTGTCCAAATCCATATGCAGTCACACTATTCCGTTGAAAATCTCGACCCCACCTTTATTAAAAGCAAAAAGTTTTTTCTCTCTCTCTTTAACTTAAACTATAAAACAGAGCCTTAAAACAATGCAAACTTAAATAAAATTAAAATATGAAAATTGAAGGCAGAGAGCTTCTAAGGCAGACAATTGTTTCGAGGGAATCATCAGAACATAGAACGTAAGTCTATTTTGTTTCACGCCGAGGAGGGGTAGATGTACCTAATCGCACCATAGAGGAAGTCGTCACATCCTCCGTGTGTGGGCCCTTACCCACTAAATCCCCCCTCGTCTCGTGGACTTGTTGTGCCCACTCCGGAACTACGGTGGTATTACTTCGGAGTGGAGTCCCTTTGGCCCTTTGGCCCCTGCGTGTTCTTATTCGCGTCCGGATTGCGTGTCGAAAGTTGAAGAGCAATCTAAGTGTCTCCACTATTCCCTTCGTCCAGGTCCCTGCTTCGAATTTTTCTTGACACGTGTGCCAGTTTCATCTATGCCGGCGTGCCCACATGTTCCGCAGCCTCAAGATCCCTCTTCTTTAGTCTTAGAATGCTCTCCACGTAATTCGCCATTGAAGTCCAATTTTCTCTACTCGCGATCATAACCCCGACAATGTTTCCGGCCGTGATCGTCCCAACTATCGACGTCAGTGCAGAGTGATAGCTCTGCCATCGTTCACACTCTAAAATGGTGTGCTCTGCGTCATCAGACCGTAAGCCTAATAAGATTAGGCCATGGAAAGACGTCTGCTTTTGCTCTTTGTCAGAGTGTTGCAAGTTTGGTGCACATCTTCTTTGTCAAAAGCAGACTGTGTACCAGGCGTAATCAATTTCTAAACTGCCTTCTGGCAAAAACTCTCTGAGAGCAAATAAAATTGTCATGAAAGGTAGGTAGCTGGCCCAACCAAGAAAAAAAAATTTTGGATGGACTTACTTAGGCCGCATTGGGCCCATTGTGCTACCACAGTCATCCGTTATTAAGTGATTCAGGCTGCCACTGTCAATCCTTGACAGTTCCTCCAGATCATCCATGTAGTAAGTATCCAAGTATTTCTTTCTGCTTTGGCGAAGAGCCGGGCATGTACCCAGCAGGTGAGGGACAGTCTCCTCTTTTTCTTCATCTCTGCAGCTTCTGCAGTAGTGGTTAGCAAGGTGTCCAAGACCAATGCTCCTCGCATGCGTACCCATAATGCAATGCCCCGTAAAGACACCGACAATTACACTGAGCGCGCCTCTTAGGAGTTTAAGTAGACTCATTGTGCGCCCCTCATCCAGCCTTGGCCAGATTTTACATGCGGTTCTACCCGTGTCCGAGGCCGCTCTCCTGTCGTTGACGGAATCGACGATCGCAATATCAATTATGAGCTTGCAGGTCCTCATAGGTATGCCCAGATTCGAGCACTCATCGGAGAGTTCGGTGGTCGTGCCCCGCCTGGCAGGTTCATCAGCTCTACAGTTCCGGGTAACCACTGTGCCCCCGGTACCCATACGATATGGATATCATATCGTTCCGCTATCTCGTCGAGATATCTGCGACAGCCGTACACCGTCTTGGAGTTCATCACATTAGAACTTAGAGCCTTGATAGCCGCCTGGCTATCTGAAAGTGTGGTGACGTTTCGCTTGGAGACCCTTTCGTCCCCAATAATACTCGCCGCAGCCTGTATTGCCAAATTGTTATGAAAAAAAAATCTCAAAAATCTTTGAAGTCGACTTAGGTCCTAGGACTAATGAATTATATTAACACACACAACATGAGTGGTGTGAGAAGCTAGGTTGTAATCCTCAATGAAGGGTTGCAATACCCATTTAAGTAAGAAAACTGTTAAGAAGTTTTGTTTGAGATGTCTGAAGTGCTTCATTTACGTTTATTTTGAAGCCTTTTATACCGTTCCAATTATGGCATCTCCAATATTTTCTGATGATGACACTCTTTGTCTTCTCATCAAATCTGTGGCATTCGAAGAATTCATCTTTCAAGTTTTTATACTGGTTTGGGCAGGCTGGTTACTTCGTCGAGCCATCGTGTTTATAAAAAAGGCTCTTGGATCCGCCATGTCCCAATTGAAACTGAAACAGATGATCTTTCCAATCTCTCTTGGTATTTGGAATTTGCCATCGTCCTGCAGTAGAATAGTCCCACCTTCTTTGTAAATTTGGTATGGTATGGAAAGACGACTTTCGGTTTGTCGTACAGATCTGTATTTCGATGATCTTCTCGTAATATCTGTACGAAAACATTCAGGCTGTTGTATCCATTGGAATAATGCCTCAGGAGACCCATACATAATTGGTCATTACAACCCTTCAGTCAGGATTACGGCCTAGCTTCTCTCACCACTTATGTTGTGTTTGTTAATTTTATACATGAGTGGCGGGACTTACAGTTTAAAGCCGACCCCGAACGACAGATTTTTGAGAAACTTTTCATGCCAATTTTTTTTTACTCTCAGAGTTTTTGCCAGAAATCTGCTGAGAGGAAGTCTCCGAAGAAATACTTTTTGTATTTTATTTTGATGTCTGGCCTGGGCCTCGAACCCTGGCTTTTCGTCTAATAAGCCAACACACTACCTACTAGACCACGGCGACCTCAAGAGACCCGGTGACAGCTTTTTCCTCGATGTTCACCTTATTAATCCATTTCAAATAGGCGAACCGTAAAAAGAATCATTTTCGTTATTCGTGACAGTGGTTTTCTTCAACTTTATCTTCGACCAGCTATTTTGGGGGGTCATTCTAGGCTTCTTAGTGGGTTTATAGAAGAGATCAATTCGTTCTAGTACCTGACCATAATGTCTACATAATTATTCAGTAAAAGAATTCATTCTTTTTCCGCTCTGCATTGAAGTGATGAATTTTCTGCTGCTGTTGTGATGTGACGGAGGCATAAATAAAAATCATTTTTTTAAAATGCAAAAATATTTGATTCCAATTTTATTTAAAGAATGACGACAACCCTGTTACAAACAAAAAAAAACGATTCTTTTTTTGTCTTCTTTTAATCTCTGGCATATCAAAGCAAACGCACAGTCAGCCAGCCAGCCAGCCAGAGTCACAGTCACAGTCACAGTCATATTTTATGAATGTTGGCGGCATAAAAGTCAAGGCACGTTTTTGATTTTATTTCAGGTGTTGTCATAGATCTTTTAGTAGACTTGGGGGAAAAACATGCGTTCGACTCGACTCGACTCGACTGCACAAGCCCATTTAGTTGTGTTTCTATAATTTAAACAAAAACGAAAAAAAAGAGTTTCTTTCTTAAGCATGGAACATAATAAATTTGCATAAAATTTATGGCAATTTTTGATGTAAAAAAAAAAGAAAAAAAAAAAAACAGAAAAAAGTGAAATGAACGACAAGCGGTAGATTTAAAGTGATTCATGCGTTGTGACGCTTTTTTTTTTCTTTTCGCTTTTCTATGCAGTCATCAACTGAGATTTCTGTTGCTTTTTGTATGATTTATAGTCAGAAGAGGTACAGATTATGACTGTGCGGGGGAAATACACACAAAAAATATCTGAATGCCTTCGTAAGGGGGGGCATGAAATAAAAATTTTTGATTCATACTTTTCAAGGGCAATTTTGAATACTTCAAAAGTTCCAATAAATTACTCACTAATATGAGCTAATAAGCCTTCAGCAAAGAATATTTAAGAACGCAATATAAAAAAATCTCATTCTACGATTAATTGTTAATAAGAGGGACTCATAGGATGTGGGATAAAAATCATTTAAGTTTTCATCACAGTCTCCTTTGGGTTTTATACACCGTTTTAGCTGTTAAAAATGAAGATTTGAGGAAATCATCTTTGGAGTCAAATCTCTTTCTGTCGAGTCATTTTTTCACGTTATTATCAGAAAATCATTCTCAGAACTACATTCAGAAAGGAGAGCGTATGAAGAAGCCTAATAACCTTTTCGAAGACAAACAAACAAAAATTTTCTCAACTGACAGATGATTGTTGACAGCAGAAGTGTTGGTTTTTCATTTCAGAAGCAAAAAAAAAAATTCGAAAATCCAAACACTTATTTGTATAAGGAATCTGATGGCTTTGAATCACCGCTCTGGTTTGTGGCTTATACACATACATCGGTGACTTAAGAACACCCCATAACAAAGAGTCTAAGGGGGTCAAATCGCACTATCACTTCAACGTGAGATAACGACATGGCTTCAAACCGCTTGTTCAGAATTTCATGTTGCAAGATCTCTATGACATAGCTAAGGGAGTATTCCTTAAGAGAGGAACCATTCCTTAGAATACAGTTGGCTGAAGAATTGATAAAGGAATAACAGCAGGCGTCCATCTGCCGGGCCGCACAGTGGATCCTTGCCTATGGTGTTCCTGTCCCTTTCACCCGTATCTCGATCTACTCCGATAGCCAGGCTGCGATAAAGTCTCTTTCGAACGTTGCGGATAATTCCAAGATCGTCAGAGAATGTCGCCGCTGCCTCAATCTCCTTTCTGGGCGCCTCGGCGTCACACTGGTCTGGGTTCCCAGACACTGCGATATTACGGGAAACTGCAGGGCCGACGAGCTGGCCAGGGCTGGCGCACTACCTCCGGAATCTTCCTCAATCAACGTGGGAATGCCACTTACCTTGTTCAAACTGGCTATTGAGCGGAAATTCTCCCGAATGCCAACCGGTCCTGGGTCAATGAGGAGTCCGGCTCCATCGCTAGGCTCACTTGGCCCACAATGGATAGGAGGCGTACCAACCAGCTACTTGGACTTGGCCGTAATATCATCTCGATCACAATGGCCATGCTTACATGCCACTGTGTTATGGGTAGACACGCGGAAAGAATGCGACTCCCATTTAACGACTTCTGCCGTGGATGCAGATCCGCCGAGGAGGAGGAGACTGTCATCCACTTCCTTTGCCAATGCCCATCCATTGCGGGGTGCAGATATAGGTTATTTGGCTCTCCGTCCCTTGTCAGCTTGACGGAGCTATCGTCCATTGATATCAAGGATATAGCCTCGTTTATCAAACTTTCTGCCTGGTTTTCCAGCGTGGGGTAGTCGTGCTTTTTGGAAAATGTGCAGCCCTTGCGCTGACCAACTCCCCCCTCCTTTGATCGGAGTGCAGAGGCTGCGTTCACCTGTGGCATCACAACGGGCCGCTATGCGTGCTCAAGTGAGCTTTTTGGTAAATTAAAGCTACCACGCTAAACTAACCTAACCTAACCTAACAGCAGGCGTATCCGATTCCATAGTGAAATATTCGTTGAACATGGGGTTAACACGCGGGAAGTTTACGCCTTTAAAAAAATGTGACAAATTCAATTGGGGCAGGAAGAAGAACGGAAGAGATATTGCAATACTATTTGACAGTCATGCCGACATTCGAGCACGCGGCCTGTATGTTGTTAACTCGAGAATAACGTGGGACTGTTTCTGCGAACTGAAACATCGAGGCAGTGAAACACTCTCTATTGTGTAGCAGATCATATGACAGTTCTCGACAATGTTAAGGCAGATGAGCTTGCGTGGAAAAAGCTTACACGCTGCTGATAGGGGCAGTCAGTATACGATCCGAGAACTCGGCTAGTAGAATAGCATGGAACAGTCTATGTAAACTGAAACTGTGAGGCAGTGCAACACTCTCTGTTGACTCCCAGATCATACGGAATTTCTCGATAATGTTCAGGCAGGAGGACTTGCGCAGAGAAAAGCTTCTACGCCGCTGATAGGGGCAGTCAGTTTGCCATGAGGTTAACTCGAGAATAGCAGGAAACAATTTATGCAAAAAAGTACTGCGAAAAGTACTGCGTAAGATTTTCGTTCCAGTACGAGTTGGCGATGATTTCCGCATCCGATACAACAGTGAGCTGTATGAGCTCCTCAACGACATGGACGTTGTATAGCGTATTAATATCCAGCGGCTGCGCTGGCTCGGCCATGTCGTCCGAATGGAGGAGGATACTCCAGCGAGACGGGTATTTGATGCGGGGATCTGCGGAAGTCGGCGAAGAGGACGACCTTGTATCCGTTGGAAGGACCAAATCGAGGAAGCCCTGTCATCGATTGGTGTGACCAACTGGCGTAGGCGCGCAAGAAGCAGAGGCGTCTGGAAGGATATGTTGCGGCAGGCCGAAATCCGTTAATCTGGTTGTTATGGCCAATAAAGTAAGTAAGTAAGTTTATGCAAACTGAAACAGTAGGGCAGTGCAACACCCGCCGTTGGGTCCCAGGTCAGGTGAGAATTCAAGACAAGAATCAGGCAAATAAGGTTGACAGCAGGAAAGCTTCCACGCTGCTGGTAGAGTTAGAAGTTAAAAAAAATTTTTGGAATGGCTTACTTGGCGAAAGGGAAGATGGAGAGAAGAAACTATTCTTTTAAAGCCAAGTGTAGCTTAAGCATGATTACAATTAGAAAAGCTTTGACTTCATACGTTACACCCGTAGTTAGAGGATAGTATCCGACATTTTTGTGCATGCTGTTTAGACACCAAGAAAATTTGTTTGGAATAGTGATCGCTATCACACCACATTCTTGCAAAGTCTTTGACGTTAAAGACAAGAAGAAAATATATGATGCGTATCACACAGAGTTATGCTTACAGCCATCAAACAACATTCTGAACTTTATCAGGATTGGGATAAACATTTTAGGGATACCATTACAATGGTTTAGAGACGGCACACTATGTGGCATTTACCCCGAAAAGCTGGCCAAAACGGCAAAAATGAATTTGAAGAAATTTAAGAAACTGAGTATGCAATTCGATAGACAACAAAATTCTGCATTATATAGTGAATTTTCATCACGATACCGATGTTTTTTAAGCCATTTATAAGCGCAAACGTGACTTTCTAAAGGGGACTTTATATGGGGACCAAGGTCAAATGTGATCGGATTTTCACCAAACTTAACACCATGATTTCTTAGTACACAGAACTGATCCATGCTAAATTTTATCATGATTGTTGCATAATTACCTTAATTATGTGTAAATATGTGCAATTTCGAGGGGAATTTGTATGGGGGCTAGGCGAAATCATGGACCGATTTGAACCAAAATCAGTTGAGTTCATGCTTGGGCCTAATTATCACTGACACTATCAAAAAATTCCAGCCATTAACTCATAAAACACTTCTAATAATTTTGGCCAGGTTTTCAGGCAAAATGCCCCTCTGTGCGGCATTACAATTGTCGTATGGTTGGGATGATCTAGAATGTCTACACGGCAGTAATCAATTACATTTTGCGGTTTATCTGCTAATTTTTTATGTGATTTTTTTGAATAAATAGGCCTTCATTTAAAAATTAACAAACTTTTTTATATTCCCAGCTTATTTGTATAATTTTCAGCGTTTGTAAGACAGGCTTGTGGCAAAAAGATTAAAAAAAATTTTTGAACATAACCCTACGAGCGTGGTTCGTTGTCAACTAAAACATTTGCTTGCAATACTTTACGTTTATAAGAGTTTCTGTTGCAGCGTTTTTATCTCTCTGCAGTTGGGAGAAAAATATCTTCAAGAGCAACATGAGATCACGGAGAAGACATTCCATTGCATTGCACTCTCTTAACGATCTACAGAAGAGGTAAACGCTTAAATTCCATTGTTGTATGCCACAGCTGAAGTTGCAACTGGAAAGTGTAGATGCAATGCAATGCAGTGGCTGTGGCATGTTCGATTGCATTTTGTAAAGCGCAAAGCCAAGCAAATGTAGTTTCACTGGAATCTCTGGTATGCGGGTACAAATGAGATTTTTTTACGCTCATTTTGATTTTTTTTTTCTTTTTCTGCTAAAATGGTCAATGGAACCTGCATCAAATGAGGAGAAGGAAAAAAACGCGAAGCAAATAAACAGCAACAACAACAACAACAACAGCAAATCGTAATAATAAACAAAGATCACGACAACGTAAACAATCGTAAATAAAGACAGAGAAACTAAAGAATAATGGAAGGAAGACAACAAAATGGAATTCGAGAAATATTTGCAACAACAACAACTACAAAAAATAACTGCTGAATGATGATTATAATGATGATCACCATCACCAACATCATCAACATCAACATCATCATCATCAACGTCTTCATACAACAAATCTAGAAGAAACGAAACGAAAAAAAAGAGAAGAAAACAATAACAACAAATAACTACAATAATAATAGTAATAACAATAACAACAACAATAATAATGATAATAATAATTGTAGTGCAACAATATAGAAGAAGAAAAACAACGAAGCAGCGTTGCAGATACACAACAATGAACACAACAAAAAAAAGATTTTAAATTCAAGATAAAAAAAATTTTCAAAAACAAAAACAAACAAAAATCGGAGGAGAAGAAAAACGATATAAAAATAGTTTTATAAGCCAATTTCGCATACGTAAGCAGCATTATTTCATTTGTGGCACATAGTGGGCCCCATGAAAATTGTCGACGGTTGGGGGAATGTAAGAAAACAATTTTAGTTAGTGGAAGAATAACAAGAAATTTAATTAAGACAGACACAGAGGAACGCATTGACCATTTATACGCATAATTTATGTATGTATTTCGTTCGGTAACTTCCTCTCAGCAGATTTTTTTTGCAAAAACTCTGAAAAGTTCCTCAAAACTCAGACCTTAGAAGTCGACTTTGGACTATCGGGCACGCCACTCATGTGTCAGCAATGAGTATCCAAAACGATGAGTAGATTCGAATCATACTTATAATTGCTGATACTTATACGCATTCGTACTTATTTTAATGTCATACTCATACTACTTTTATTCAAAGTTTGAAATGCTTATGGTACTCATACTTAACAATACGCATGATGTTATTGATTTCGACTCTCCACGACTCATCGTATACACGAATCACAAAATAAGTATGATTCGCGTACGAACACTACAATACTGTGTGTTTGCTCTGCTTGCTGTCGTTTTCTTTCTTGTTTGTGTATCTTTCTTCTTTCTTTGTAAATGCAACAACAACTAAGTCTGTAAATTTTGATGAATGATTTGAATCACTCGAATCATTTATAAGTATTATAAGTATTCTACCAAATTTATGAATCTGAATGAGTAGGCGTATGAATCAAACATATTTCGAATGTTATGAGTTTGATGTCAACGTTGTACTCATACTCATTGCAACCTGTTGTTATAAATCAATGTTGTACTGAGTACGAATGAATCAGAGTAGTTGAGTTTCAATACTGTTTACTCGCTCATACTCAAAATTGCATGAGTACTCATGAGTAGCGAAAAAGCGATTCATTGCTTATCGTAGACGGAAGCTGGGTTATAAACCTGACTAAAAGGGCAATGATGTCCAATTAAATAGCAACCAATTTGCAGAACTGCGGCCTGCCGTAGCATTTTCTTCAACTAACACAAAACTCCCGAGCGGCTTTCTCAACTTGGCTCTTCCATCGTATTCAAAGTCATCGCCATACATCGATTACCCTGATCTTCATATCAAATATCCAACTTGCCGCACCTCAATATTCTACCAAAATAAAATGGCAGAGCCAACAAGGCTGAATAACGTTGAATGGGCAACACTTACTCGCACAGGATTTGAAAACCTACAATAGAAACGTTTATCAATTAATAACTGTGTCAATATTTTCGAGCCATAGAGCATCACGGAGAGGATGAAGATATTGCGGAGTAGAAATTTCGTCGCTCGGGAGAATATTTACCCTGATAACGGTGAGGCTCAGTTAATTAAAATCTTTGGAGTTTTAATTGTCAGCCTTAACCTGGGATTAGATTCACTGCCGACTTAAAATTCATACAAATTCACGGACTCCCATTCAATAGCACGAAAGGCAGCAACTTACATACTCAGTCATTACAAAACTCTAGTTTGGATTACAATCATTTAGAAAGGATTTCTGTTCTTTAGTAGATATTGCAACTATCGGGTGATTTTTTAGCAATTATCTTTTTGACAACATTGGTTTAAATAGCTCACGCACGTTTCATGTTTTGTTTCACTGTCAAACATCTTCAGTTTGTTCTATAATTTCAACATGAATCGTCTTATAAACGAACAACGCTTGTAAATCATTGAATTTTATTATCAAAATGCGTGCTCTGTTAAGAAAGTTCATCGCGCGCTTCTTCCATTTTATGGTCTATTCGGGCTATTGCGACTAAATTTCGCACCAAATTTACATTGTTGAACATTAAACCACCAACACGCTTACGTAGAGTGCGAACTGAAGAAAATATCGCAGCTGTTTCGGCCAGTGTTAATGATGACCATCAATTATCGATTCGTCGCCGTTCGCAGCAATTGGGCCTCTGCTACTCAACAACGTGGAAAATTTTGCGGAAGGATTTAGGTGTGAAGCCTTTCAGAATACAGCTGGTGCAAGAATTGAAGCCGAACGACCTACCGCAACGCAGAATTTTTGGTGAATGAAGCTGGCCGAAGATCCACTTCTTTATCGAAAAATTGTGTTCAGCGACGAAGCTCATTTTTGGCTCAATGGATACGTAAATAAGCGGAATTGTCGATTTTGGAGTGAAGATCAGCCAGAAGCATTGCAAAAGCTACCAATGCATCCAGAAAAAGTCACAGTTTGGTGCGGTTTATGGGCTGGTAGCATCATTGGACCGTATTTCTTCAAAGATGCTGCGAATCGTAACGTAACTGTGAATGATGAGCGCTACCGTGAGGTGATAACAACTTTTTTTTTGCCCAAAATGCAAGAGCTTGACTTGCATGACATGTGGTTTCAACAAGACGGTGCCACATGCCACACAGCACGCGTAACAATGGACTTATTGGGAGGCGAGTTCGGTGAACATTTTATTTCACGTTCGGGACCGGTCATTTGGCCGCCTAGATCGTGTGATTTAACGCCTTTAGACTATTTTTTGTGGGGCTTAACATAGCTCATGTCTATACAGACAAGCCCGCTTCAATTGACGCATTGGAAGGAAGACAACATTGAAGCATTTATTCGTGAGATACTGGCCGAAATGTTGGAAAGAGTATGCCAAAATTGGACTAAGCGGATGGACCATTTGAGGCGCAGACGCGGTCAACATTTGCATGAAATAATCTTCAAATTCAAATAAAGATTTCATACATTTTTCTGAATTTTATGTGTTTTTTGCGAAACATTTTCCTATAGCTCTTAAAAAATCACCCATTATTTAGTCTGGACTATAACCTAGCTTCTTACATTATCCATGGCTGTGTGTGTTAACTCTGTCGACTCTGAACGATAAATTTTTGTGAAACTTTTCATGGTAATTTTCGTTTGCGCTAATCATACCAGAAGACCGCTGAGAGGTTTAATCCACCATTATTTGGTGGATTTCCTATTCCTAGCACCCCACACTTTACAGAAATATTATTTTAATTAAAGTTTCTTTATTTCTCTGTGCTGGTGTTTAAAATATTAATAATTTTTTGCCTTGAAAATCATTTAAAAAGTCAATAAATTGATGGCTTTCAGAGATGGGGAGGGATGGGGGTTGGTGGTTGCTTTAAATACTCTCTTCTGTAATATTTCTCCACAAGAAAATCTTTTGTTTTGAGTTGTTCTGCTGATACTTTATTTTTTCTCTGGAAAGAAACAATTTTTTTTAAGCAAAACACCAGATTCTGGATTTTTTATTGAAAATATTTTCCGTTTCGTTTTTTTTTTTTTGCTTTCAAAATATTTGCCTTCGATATTCGATGCCTGTTGAATGGTTTTTGTTATCGTAACATTTCATATGTTATTGTGTATCGTTTTAATTTGTTTTTGTTTTTGTTTTTTATTTTCAATATTATTGTGTTCCATTTACAGAGTGGCTTTCTTTCTTTATTTTTTTGTTGTTGCTGTTGTTTTTTATTTACTCTAGAAGAAAACGAAGTAGAAGTAGAAGAAGCAGATGCGAGAAGTCAATGAAAATAAATTTCTTTCCATTTCATTTTGGAATTTTGTTTGTCGATTATTGGCCAATTTTAAGCAAAAAAAACGAAATTCAAGAGAAAACGTTGAAGGGAAAAAAATTCAAATTTTTTTTAAAAAGGCCTGTTGGTCTTATGCGACTTAAGAGGCGCGGTGATGTCAAACAAATTTCCTGTAGATGTACGGAGAATACAGACCACATTGGCTATATTTGGCCCCATTTCGTCTTAAAAAACCCGCTGTTTTAACTTCTATTTAGGGCCGGTATGTTGCGGCAGATCCAAGTTCCGTTTGCAGCTACGAAACGTTCTTATTGCAAAACAATCGTGCAAAGTTATCATGCAATTAGATTTGTAAACACAGGAAAGCTGTCTTATGCTCAACTAATAAGTCGAAATTAAAACCAGTGGGCTCTGTGATATACTAAGGATATCTACAATCTCTTGCTCTTTTAATCCCCAGGCGACTTACACAAACACTTGAATTTTTGCAATGTTTCATGACCTCAGCTGGAAGTTCAGAACCAGAGATTAGCAATGAATCGTTTTTTCGCTGCTCATAAGTACTCATGAAATTTTGAGTATGAGTGAGTCAGTAACAGTATTGAAAACCAGCCACTCTGATTCATTTGTACTCAGTTCAACATTGATTTATAACAACAGGTTGCAATGAGTATGAGTATAACGTTGACATCAAACTCAGAACATTCGAAATATGTTTGATTCATATGCCTACTCATACAGATTCATAAATTTAGAGAAATACTTATAATACTCATAAATGAGTATTAATAATAAATAAACATAACAATACTCATTATGAGTTGTTGTTAGTTGTTGTTGCATTTACAAGAAAAGAAGAAAGAAAAAGACAAAGACAGCTAGCAAAGCAAACATACAACCTTCTAGTGAGTATTGAAGTGTTCGTATGCGAATCATACTTACTTTGTAATTCTTGTAAATGTTAAGTAAAGGAGAGTTGAAATCAGCAACATTATGCGTATTGTTAAGTATGAGTACGATGAGTACTTCAAACATTGAATATGAGTAGTATGAGTATGTTATTAAAATAAGTATGAATGCGTATATGAAAGAATCAGAAATTATGAGTATAATTCGAATCTACTCATCTTTTTGAATACTCATTGCTGATCGCTGTTCAGAACATTTGGTATTTAAAGTGCTGGGGCAATCACAACAAATCTACATTATTACACTAGAGTGCGGAGGATATTCCAGAGAGCAAGGGGTCGCAATGACTTCACAGAACTTCGGGAAAGATACAAAGTGCTCAGAGCCAACCTTAACTGGGCCATTGACAGGAGCAAACGAAGGTGCTATAGGGAAATGTGTGCCGATTTGGATGAAAATCCCTGGGGCACGGGATATAAGGTGGTAATGAGGAAGCTGAATTGCTTTCGACCACCGGCCACGGAAAGCGCGGAGAAGCTGCAGTCAATTGTTGAAGGCCTCTTTCCGGAGAGGGCCGAGATCACGTATGCTGTGCGAGACAGTATGTCGCACGATGACATTCCTGAAGTCAGCGGCCAGGAATTCGATGCAGTCTGGAAGGAAATGAAACTCAGGAAGGCTCCGGGAATTGATGGAATCCCAAACGTCGCACTTAAGGTGTCTATAGAGAACAACGTTGAGGTGTTTAGGAAAGTATTTGATACATGCATTCAGGAGAGGAAATTCCCAAGGATATGGAAGCGACAGAGGTTGGTTCTCATCCCGAAGGGCATCGGTGCGCAGGATGCAACAGGTTACCGCCCACTTTGTATGATTGATACTGTAGGTAAACTGCTGGAGAAGATAATATGTAGAAGACTCGAAACGATATTGGAGAGAGACGGCCTGTTGGATCGCCAATTTGGCTTCCGAAAAGGGCGCTCCACAGTGGACGCAATGGAGGCGGTCATTACCGTAGCGAAAGAGGCCATCAGCGGTGACCGCTGGTTTGAAGGTGATAAGGAGTATTGCGCAATCATCACCCTGGATGTCAAAAACGCATTCAATTCGGCAGATTGGGACGCCACCCTGGCTGCACTTGATGAGAGGAGCGTACCTGGATATTTGATGGAACTCATAGTGGACTATTTTAAGGATAGGGTACTTTTGTATGATACAGACGAAGGCAGAAAGTCATACGCAATAACAGCAGGGGTACCACAGGGTTCGGTGCTGGGCCCAATACTATGGAACGCCATGTATGATGGTGTACTGAGGCTTAGGCTTCCTACGGGCGCACAAATATTCGGATTTGCGGACGATATAGCCCTCGTGGTGAGGGGTAAACACCTTGATAATTTGGAACGAACGTCCAATGCGGCAGTTAGCAGAGTTAGAAGCTGGATCGCGAGTATAGGTCTGAAACTTGCTGATCATAAAACGGATGTCGTATTAGTAAGCAGTAGAAAGAAAATGGAATACATCACCATAACTGTCGGCGAACAAAGGATAACATCGAAGCAGTCTATCAAGTACTTAGGAGTTATGATTGACAACAGACTCACATTCAAGGAGCACCTGACGTATATTAGTAGGAAGTGTGCGGCGGCAACGGGCGCACTCGCGCGGATAATGCCTAACTTGGGAGGTCCGAGACAGGAGAAGAGGCAATTGCTGATGAGAGTGGTTAGATCGATTGCTCTATATGCAGCCCCTATATGGGCCGAGGCCATGGATAAGAAGACATATAGAATAGGAGTTGATGGGGCCTACAGGAGATCTGCCCTCCGAGTAATTTCTGCCTTTCGCACAGTATCTACGGATGCAGCCTTGGTGATAGCGGGAATGATGCCGCTACGAATGTTGGTAGAGATAGAGAGGAGAAAACGTTTAATAAGTAGGAGAACGGGGCTAGTGCACCCTGACCAGGTGAATGATGATGTAATGAATAGGTGGCAGCACGAGTGGACTTCTTCCACAAAGGGAAGATGGACCTACAGACTGATACCGAATATAGAAGAATGGACTGGAAGGAAGCACGGCCAGGTGAATTTTTACCTTACTCAGTTCCTAACGGGCCACGGATGCTATAGGACATACCTTTACAAGTATGGGCATGACGTGGATGAAGCGTGTCCATCATGTCTGGATACAAGTGAAACAGCGGAGCATATATTCTTTACTTGCCCGCGCTACGAATTCCGACGAAATTTCCTTGAGAGGACGATCGGTTCCCAGGTGACTCCCGACAACGTGGTTAACCTGATGTTAACATCGCGCGAAAACTGGAACGCGGTATGTTTATTCGCGAAGGAAGTTTTAGTACAACAGAGAATAATAGAGAGAGCAAGAATAGCAGAAATGGATAGCAGCACTCGCTGAATCTTTACCTCCCCCGATGTAATACTTGATTGTGGTCCCGGGGGGGCGACTTAATGGAAGTGTGACGAACTAGGTTGGGTTTAGTACGTATGCGTTTAGCAAGCCGAGAGTAAGTCTTGCGGCGAATCGTGCACTTTGGTAGGCCGGGCTACCAATGTCTTTCGAAGATTCCCAACCTTTAGCTCGTAAAGCTATAAAAAAAAAAAAAAAACACTTGAAACTAAATGATTCAAAGCACTTTTAGTATCGTCTGCAGAATTTAATGGCAACTTCTCTATTCTGTCCTATATACACTGTGATACTTTGCTTTGCCGGTGCCTTGGCCAGTTGGGTATATCAGTCGATGACAAACCTTCCTCTATTTGGTCTTTCAGTCTTAAACAAGGTCATCCTAAATGTCAACAACGGCTGGAGAAATCAGGGAGAAAAATATCAGTGCTCTATACTCAACTGCATTAGCTCTCTGGCCGATTATGTCAAATTGTTATCGCTGCTTAGTGATTCGATCTTCTCAAGTTTCAAATTGTTTGGCTTTTGAAGTGCTGGTGCGGTTACAATAACACCACATTGTTGCCCTTGAAATTGAATGATGCGAAGCTTCGTTTCGTTAGCGTTGGATCTGGCAACAATGATTTTCGACTGTTTTACGCCATGTCAGGACTATACGGCGGATGACTCATCAAATCGATGTTTTGAGTGCTCAAAAATGCAGTTGTTTGAGCCGATGTGTGAGAGAGAGAGAGAGGTTGGTTTTCCTGGTTTCTTGGAAGACAACTGGCAAACAAATGGTTGTGTATCACTCAGAATTGACTGTTCTGCATTGTTCTAGTGGTACGATTGCGACATGTCCAGTTTTTCCCAAAAACAGGCGATCATTTGCTTGGAAGTGCTTCGTGCGCGAGCAACTTTTGTTGGATTTGGCTCATCTTGAAACACCCATACAGTCGACTGCTGTTTACTTTCGGGCTCATACGCATAAATCCACGATTCATCACCTGCCACGATGTCATAGACGTGTTACGAAGCACCGCGATCGTATTTTTGGAGCATTTCTTTTGACCAATCGACACGAGCCTCCTTTTGAGCGATTGACAAATTGTGTGGGATCCAAGGCGAACAAATTTTTTTGACAGTCAAATGTTCATGCAATATTGAATGTATGCTGGTCCCACTAATGCCTAAGGTTGTCTCAATCTCACGATAGGTCACATGACGATCTTGCAATATCAGTTGGCGCACAGCATCAATGGTTTCCGGAACAACAACTGATTTTTGACGACCTTCACGAAATTCGTCTGGGAGTGAACTACGACCTCGGTTGAATTCACCATACCATCGATAAACACTGGTCCTTGATGGAGCTTCGTCGCCAAAAATTGAATTAAGTTCATCGATGCACTGTTGTTGATTTAATCCACGTCGAAAGTTGTAAAAAATAATCGCACGAAAATGTTCACGATTTAATTCCATTTCCAACACAAATAGCGCTCTTATGTCAAAACGTCCTGAGTACGTATAACCTCAAAAATGTCAAGCTTTACGATAGAGCTGTCAGTTGGCAGATTGCAACACTAGGGTTGCCAAATCCCGAAATATAAAAGGCATCTTTTTGAAGCTCCAGGTGTCAAATTTGTTGTCATTTATTCACTTTGCCGTATCAAATCAGCAAAAAAGGGCTTTGAAACAGCTGACAACTTGATGAGGACCATTTCTAGATGTTTGGTGATGGTTTGTTCCTTGTAGCTCAAAACAACATACAGAATTCGTTGCTGGCTGGGTAGGGTGTTTAAAAATTAATTTCAGAAAAATACACAAAAAATTTCAAGCAACAGTTAAAGGATAACAACTCTTGTATTTGCATACGTATTTATTTGCTCTTCTTCTTCTTATTCTTCTCTCGATAAGTAAATACATATCGACAGTATAACAGCAAATAAAGTGACACATTAAAATAGTTTTTCTCTCTCTCTTAAAAACAGCAATCGATAGCTTAACTTTTAGTTCAGAAAAGAGGAATTAAAATGCGAAACAATTTATGCAAAGGATGGCTGGCTGCTGTTGCACAAACTTAAACTTTAAGGACCAAAAAAATAAAGAAGAAGAAAAACGAAATAATGAAAATAAATAGAAATTTTCCATTTAAGCCTTAAGGATAAAAATATTATTTTTCTTAATAAAAATAAAATTCCAGAAGAAATATAAAATCAAGTGTCCGTAAGGAATGTATATAAAACTATTGGAAAATAAAAAAGAAAGAAAGAAACAATGAAAGAAAAACTCTTTAAAATTAATCATCAGCTTAAGAAAATTGCATAAAATTTTTAAATTTTTTTTGAGGAAAAATAAAAAAAATTTCATCTGCTAGAGAACAGTATGCGGAGGCCTTTAATTTAAAAATTGCTGGCATTTAACCTCCGTTTTAATATCTCTCTGCATGTACTTATTAAAAAAAACACCATAGCCGCAGCAGTGTTTGAACTTGAAACTGTTATTGAACCGTAACCATCGTGTGCAATTTCTTTCCTCTTTGCGCTTGCCTTCTGACATTGTTATGCTGGCGCTGACACTCGTGACTCTAAGGCAAATTGCTTAACAGCAGGGGTGTTTGAACTCTACTCGTACAACAGCAAAAATCACAGGCTACGCGTGCAATGACCACCAAAAACAAAACAGCACAACCACCACCTTTAACGCCACTACCACCACCACCACCATCAGCGCGCATTTGATGTCAGAGTCACACCAAAACGAAATCACTCACTTTCACACCCACCCTCTGTCTCTGTGTTGGTGATAATGATCTCGACAAGAACAAATACGATGAAATATTGACATGGGATGGGAATTAATAACGAAAGAAGGGAATGAAGCACAGCACATGGTATGTACAAGGGAAAGGGAAATTGGATGAAGCGATACAGTGTGAGAGTGATTTCTTTTGTGTGATGGTGTGAAATTGAAAATGCAGCAGTTTTTTTTTAAATGCAGCTAAGGAAACATTGTGTTCAAAACGAAATGATTTAATAAGGTTCCAATGTAGAACTTATCTTGGTGAATTGGCCTATCAAGGGCCAGTTGGCTAACCATCTATTGATGGTTAGTTTATTCGTTCTTAATACAAATACATTGACTCCCTCAAAACGTAATATCCAGCACACAGCGACCCTATTACCTCTACCTAGCTTCCTATTAGTGTTCTAAAGGGTGTTTTTTATAGAGGTATAGAACTTTAAGTTGCAATAAAACAACGATGGATTATTCGATTGACATGAATTTTATTTATCCGAAAGACAATCTTGTGGCATGACTTATTCCAACATTTGTGGCCGTATATCGGCAATAATACGGCGAATGTTGTCTACCAAATGGTCAAGCGTTTGTGGCTTTACCGCATAGACCAATGACTTTACATAGCCCCACAGAAAGTAGTCTAGCGGTGTTAAATCACAAGATCTTGGAGGCAGTTCACAGGTCCAAAACGTGAAATTAGGCGGTCACCAAACGTGTCTTTTAATAAATCTATTGTGGCACGAGCTGTGTGACATGTTGCGCCGTCTTGTTGAAACCACATCTCCTGGACATCATGGTTATTCAATTCAGGAATGAAAAAGTTAGTAATCATGGCTCTATATCGATCACCATAGACTGTAACGTTGTGGCCACCATCGTTTTTGAAAAAGTACGGACCAATGATTCCACCACCCCATAAAGCGCACCAAACAGTCAGTTTTTCTGTATGTAACGGTGTTTCTACATACACTTGAGGACTACCTTCACTCCAAATGCGGCAGTTTTGTTGGTTGACGTAGCCATTCAACCAGAAGTGCGCTTCATCGCTAAACAAAAATCGGGAACAACGGTAATCTCGTTTTGGGCCCATTCGACGAATCTAGGCCTTACTTGATGATCGTGAGTCTATTCATGATGAATTGCCAAACCAAACTGAGAATAAATCACTTGACAGCTGTTAAATAGGTCGCCATCTTGAAAAGTAATGCCAACTTAAAGTTTTATACCTCTATAAAAAACACCCTTTACTTCAATAGGCTATGTTTTTAAGTGCTTTTTAATCTTTAAATTTTGATATAACAAAGTGTGAGACATAATTGACTTTCTTTATGCATTTGTAAGGCCTCTTGATGCCATTATGTGTGGAATATAAAATCGTTCAAATAGCCGCCACCGCTTGCATAGATGGAACTCAATCGAATTGCTTACTTTTCCATGACTCTGGTGTAAACATCAGGCTGAATTTGACCGATGGCACGGGGTGAGGATATCGCTGTGCTTTGTGGCTTAAGATAACTCCACAAAAAAAGTTCCACGATCTCGGTGACCGGTTCACATCACTTCCTTGTGAGATGAACATGCCCATATCCAATATGACATGAGCCGTGTGGTTCGAAGCACCAATCGGTTGAAGTTGCATGTCGTTAGTGTCCAGACCATTCAATTCAGGTCCAAAGAATTTGGTAATCGGACCTTTAGTGCTCGCCATTGACTGTTGAAAAAATATGGACCGACGGCGCCGCAAGGTTATAATCCATACCAAACAGTGACCTTTTCGGGATTTATAGAACACTATCGGATCTGATAGAAGTCGCCGTAGTCTAGTAGGTAGTGTGTTGGCTTATCAGACGTAAAGCCAGGGTTCGTGCCCCAGGCCAGGCATCAAGACAAAATACAAAAAGTATTTCCTCGGCGACTTCCTCTCAGCAGATTTCTGGCAAAAACTCTGAGTGTAAATAAAAATTGCCATGAAACGATTCTCAAAAATCTGTCGTTCGTAGTCGACTTTAAACTGTAGGTCCCACCACTCATGTATAAAATTAAAACACACAGCATAAGTGGTGTGAGAAACTAGGACGTTGTACAATGGGTTAATTCAACCTCCGGGTACTGTACTTGTCTTAATTGACAAGTACACGTCCTCTAATCTAACCTGACCTAACCTTCGGATCTCATTTGAAACGTCCCAAATTTGATTATTTTGTCTGTCCATGTACCCATCCGCCCAGAAACGTACCTCATCGCTTGAATGATTTGTGGATGAAAATTAGTGTCGGTTGCCAACTACTCCAGAGCCCGTATAGTGAACACACGTCATTTTCTATGGTCGTTTTCATTGACTTCCTTGGTCACTTCACTACAGGTTCAGGCACAAGTCACAACGCAAAAAAACTCTTTGTAAACAACGCAAAATGAACTGCTACAGATTCTCCTGCGTACTCCCAAAAACAGAGACGATGTTTTCAGCAGATCTTGCATTTCGCCAACGAATAGGCGTTAGTTGACTATTTACAGAGCCAAGGGACTCGAATTCATATACCACATTTCGATTAGTCCTCTCGGTAGGGCGACATGTTTTTTTTTCTTTACGCCGAGGAGGAGTAAATGTACCTAACCGCACCATAGAGGAAGTTGTCACATCCTCCGTGTGTGGGGCCCTCACCCACTAAATCCCCCCTCGCCTCCTGTGGACTTGTTTGTGCACACTCCGGAACTACGGTGGTATTACTTCGGAGTGGAGTCCTTTTGGCTCTTTGGCCTCTCCATGTCTATATTCGCGTCCGCGGATTGCGTATCGAAAGTTGAGGAGACATCTAAGCGTCTCCACTATTCCTTTCGTCTAAATCATCGTTTCGATTTCGCTTCGCACGTGTGACAGTATCACCTACGCCGACCTATGCTTACTTGTTCTGCAGCCTCAAGATCTCGCTTTTTCCGTCTCAGAATGCGCTCTACGTAATTCACCACCGAGGTCCAAATTCCACTACTCGCAATAATGACCCCGACAATGTTAACGGCCGTGATCGTTCCAACTATTGACGTCAGTACAGAGTGGTAGCACTGCCAGCTTGCACACTCGAAAACAGTGTGGTCTGCGTCATCAATTAGTAGGGCGACTATGGCAATCGAAAAATGAAATGAAACGTGATGAAACGATTATTTTGTTCAAACAATTTTACTGTTTGTACGTGATGTTGAATTCTATATCTGTCCATAGTGATTAGCTACGACGGACTGAATAAATGACAACTAATTTGACAGGTGATGCTTGAACAAGATGGCCGTTATCAACTGTGTAATTTCGAAAGTCTTTGTGTGGAAGACCCTACAAATGAGACGACTGTCGGTCATATAGTAATGAGACTAATACACGAATCCAAATGTGAAGTTACTTTCCTTCTTGTAGCGGCCTTTCCTAAGCCAACTAACCTAGTTAGCTTAAGTAAGTGGCTTCCGAAGTTTTCCCCTACTCCGATAATATTAGCCCTTCTGGCGGAATCAACAAATTTTTTTTTTTTTTTTTTTTTTTTTTTGTTTTTTTTTTTTTTGTTTGTAAAACCAGCACTCAGGGGATGGTCCCTACTCATGCAGTGCGTTGTGCAGGTTTAGGAAAATAGGTTATAGGTAGGTGGAAAGAGAAAGTAGTGTTTGTGGACATTTGATTTAAACTCAATATGCGAACGGCAAGGAAACGAGTTGCTGCTAGGTGACTATATAATGGCCAGTGCTATACCTATACCATTAGACAGTCTGCAGCAATCGTCCCCTAGAAGCCCGCATCTTAAGGTTATAATTGTAACTGGCGCCGTAACCAGACAATCTACAATTTCTTTATTTGTTGTTAAAAACCGTTGTGAACCTAGGGCTACAAACTAAAATTTGCAAGCGATCTTACAGGTACAGGTTATGTTTGCTTATGAGGTGATGACCCCGACTCCTTTTCATGCTGTACGGATACTGTAGTGAAAATCAAATGTCTAACAATCACTTTGTTTTCATCACTTGAACTCGTGAGTAACCATTAATTCCATATTTTACGACACTTCTTGGTGTGGCCCCTTCCTTCTATCGTCCTACCCTAGAAAGTGGCTTGTCATATGGGTGGCAGTAATACTCTACTAGTTAAAGACAGGCAAGTGAGTGTGTTTGGTTGTAGATATTCAGAGAGAGAGAGAGAGAATAATTTTTTTTTTAACAAATATAAGCGGTAATGAGTTGTAATTGTTAAGAGGCACGTTTCAGGCATTTTTCTTTCAAACCAAAATATTATTAATAAATGACAACAACGACAACAACAACAACAGCAACAACAAATTGGTTCGCAATAAAACAAATGAGACAACAACGGAGCTGGCAGTATCACTGTCGCTATCAGTAGTTTATGGCGCAATAAATTGAAAAATAAATTGACGTCGTATCTGTTTCTTTACCCCCAGTTTTTTCTTTCCAATTATTTATGTCAGTGGGTTGCAAAGGATGGACAGACAAGCCGCAGTTTCAGTTTTAGACAAAAACAAAAGTAAACCAAAAAAATTTATTTATGCGGGTACTCTTTTTGTCATTTTTCATTTGAAAATTTGTTAGCAGAGGGAAAAGCGGTTTAAATAGTAAAAAAAAATATGATCTGTGGGTAGAGGGCTTATGTTGTTTGAGTTAAAAACCATGCGACTAATCTGTCTACTGGTTTAACGTACAGTTTTGAGTACTTTTTTGAATAAATTTTAGTGATAGAATATCTTATATGAGGATGTAGAGACAGTGGCTTAAACTTTTCGTGGTATTTGGCTCTTACTATACTAGAGTGGTCCTCCAAGCCAACCTAACTCTTGTTATCCACTTTATGCGCCAGAGCCAGAAAATTGTGCATTTTAAAAGCTTTTCAGTCAGAGAAGCAGTGGCGGACGTTTAAACGATGTTATATTTCACACATAATGTCATCAAGAGGTCTTTCCAACGAACAAAAGATTTCGATTGTAATCTTTTAAGTCTCCTTAGTCTAGTAGGTAGTGTGTTGGTTTATTAGACGTAAAGCCAGGGTTCGAGCCCCAGGCCAGACATTAAGACAAAATACAAAAAATATTTCTTCGGCGATTTCCTCTCAGCAGATTTCTGGCAAAAGCTCTGAGAGTAAGTAAAATTGCCATGAAAAAGTTTCTCAAAAATCTGTCGTTCGGAGTCGACTTTAAACTGTAGGTCCCACCACTCATGTATAAAATTAACACACACAACATAAGTGGTGTGAGAAACTAGGACGTTATACAATGGGTCAATTCGACCTCCGGGTACTGTACTTGTCTTAATTGACAAGTACACGTCCTCTAACCTAACCTAACCTAACCTCACATACACATTTTTTAAATTTACAGATCGGAAACGCTTAATGAAAGACCTAATATTATAAATTAAGATGGTAGGGGAGTTTGTTCACCTTATGACCTCATTATCACTACGAATTTCCTTGGTACTTTGGTACCTATTATGGATTTCCCTTAATACTATAAAATTTACAGTTTAAAAAGTACTTTTGGGAAATGTAGATGTTATGTAAAGAGCTTAAAAAATACTATTTTGGTACAATTTTTATAAAGCAAACAAAATTTTGTTTCGTTTTCGTAAATTTCTGTGACTTTTAGAAAAAGTACCATTTTGGTACTATTTTGATACCTTTTTTTTTAATACTTAATAAAGCCAATTTTATGACCACTTTTTGACCAAATTCTTTATATAATTAATAAACAATAACTTCTTCCGTAAGTAGTCTCAAGTATTTTATTTGAATTGCTCGATAAAAGAAGTTTTTGAATGCAAAAAAAAATTTTTTTTTTTGGGTTAAATTTCGTACTTCAACTCCAATGCCACTCACTACTCACTACTTAACCGACTTTGTTAAACCAAAATACGATTCCGTTTTTCCTTTTAGTTTTTTTTCTTCTGTAGTTTTCAAGTTTTAACTGTTGCAAGTCGTTTGTCTCTGGGAAGATGAAAGTTGAATGACAAACAGCCGCGTATGGCGTGACATAAAACTACAGCGACAAGATGAGTTGAAATGTAATTTGTTGGCTGGTTTAAGTCTTAAATAAGAGCAACAGCAACAACAACTATAAGCAACAACTTTAACCAATTAAAAGAAATGACAAGTGGAAGTGAACTACGGGCTGCTACACATCTAAAAAGGGGGGGGGGGGTAGTTAAGACGGTAGTCGCCGTGGTCTAGTAGGTAGTGTGTTGGCTTATTAGACGAAAAGTCAGGGTTTTCGACCAAAAAAAAACCACACTTTTTGTAGCACCCTGTAGCCTGTGCATCTGCTTGTTGAATGTGCAACCAGTGCGAGAAAAACTTAGAATTTCCAAATCGAGACCAAAAAAAAAATGAAGAAAATTACGAAGAAAACAAAACGTCTTTATTTCTCTGCTTCTTTTTAGCACAATATTGTCTTAACCATGGTTTTCTTTTCGTTTTTTTTTTTCTAACCAGATGTAGTCGCAGTAGAAGAAGAAGAAAAAGAAAATGAAGAAGATGAAGCAGAAGCAGAAGCAGAAGCAAGACATAAAAAAAAGAAAATTTAGAACTAGAAACTGATGTTGTTATTGAAGTTTTGCTAACCACTGCTATTGCCATTGACGTTATTATTATTATTATTGCTGTTGTTGTTGTTGTAGTTGTTGTTGTTGTTCAAGTAGTTTTAGCCATAGTTTAGCCATGGAAAATGGCAATAATAAGCTTTTGTTGTTGTTGTTTTTGTTCTCACATTGTTTTTAACAAACAAAGTGCGAACGTCTGACTGGGTATACATTTACTGCCACACAGTTGTACGCTGTTTCTGTTGTATTTGTTGTACTTGTTGTTGTTGTTGTTGTTGTTGCAAAACAAATTTTCCCTATTTCTGTAGCTGCAACACAGAAACCACAAAAAAAAACGAGAATTTGAAGAAAAAAAAATCATGAAGACGTTAAGAACGCATGGTGTGACTGTGTTAAAAAAAAAACAACAAAAACAACAAAAAATAACAGAAAACTTTTGCAAGAAAAATTAATTAAACGAAGTTCCCTGCAATCAAAGCTGCGGAAAGAAGTCACACTGCTGCAACATGGTAATTTGATGGTTTTCGCTCTTTAGGAACACAGGCACATCCAAACGATGCAGTTTTTTTTTTATTAAATTTTTAAAGCACAGCATAAGAATTTTAATTCATAGGGAATCTCTTGTAGACAAGGACAAGACAAGAGCACAACTCTTAAGTAATCTTGAAAAGTTGAAATAAAATGAATTGCTTTTAAGAAATAAAAATATAGGAAGTCTTTTTTAAATACCGACATAGTTTGTGATTTTGAAATGGCCAGTTAAACAAATGGCCAGTATTATGCAAGTTATAGGCAAACGGAATTGAAATACCATGCCAAACTATATGTTCTTAATCTGGAGTTCCAAAATTGATACTTGCTTGGCTTCATATGAAGTTAACACTGCAAGTGCACACTAATTTCATACCCAAGGATTCATGGAAAGTTTTGTTCGGATGGCAAATGGAGGTTGTCCAGATCAGAAGTCAGCAATGGGTATTCAAAACGATGAGTAGATTCGAATCATACTTATAATTTCTGCTACTTATACGCATTCATACTTATTTTAATGTCATACTCATACTACTTATATTCAAAGTTTGAAATACTCATGGTACTCGTACTTAACAATACGCATGATGTTATTGATTTCGACTCTCCATGACTCATCGTATACACGAATCACAAAATAAGTATGATTCGCGCACGAACACTACAATACTCACAAGAAGGTTGTGTGTTTGCTCTGCTTGCTGTCTTTGCGTTTTTTGTTTATGTGTCTTTCTTCTTGTTTTGTAAATGCAACAACAACTAAGACTGAAAATTTTGACGTATGATTCGAATCACTCGAATCATTTATGAGTATTATAAATATTCTACTAAATTTGTGAATCTGAATGAGTAGGGGTATGAATCAAACATATTTCGAATGTTATGGGTTTGATGTTAACGTTCTAATCATACTCATTGCAACCTGTTGTTATAAATCAATGTTGTACTGAGTATGAATGAATCAGAGTAGTTGGATTTCAATATTGTTGACTCACTCATACTCAAAATTTCATGAGTACTTATGAGTAGCGAAAAAGCGATTCATTGCTGATCTCTGGTCCAGATCCAGATGCAAATAAGTGTTCAGCAACAACATGGAACTATTGCAGTAGCGAGCACTACTCTAGTGCGGATTTTGATCAGGTGGCGTCAACGGACCTGAGTTAAGTTAAGGCCGAAATTCAAGTGACTGTAAACGCCATTCGTTACAGAAATATGTTATGGAGTTCTTGTGGCCTCAACCGGATGCCTGAGGTCAATAAGAGGTACAACGTCCTAAAGGAGGGAAGGATAGTATATGGGTTAGGATGAAAGGAGGGTATATGGGAAAGGGGGGAGTGGGAAGTGGAGGAATCACACATACCGGACACAACAAAAGGATGGGAGAGCGCGACTAACCGATGAAGTCCTAGCACCTCTCAACCAGCCTAAGCCACTAATGAATCTTGTCTTCGCTTCACGCTATATACTCATAGATATGTATGTAGGTATGTAGATATGTACGTTTAATGTCCAGTGATTAGAATTTTCTGTGGCGACTCAAATGGACTATGAGTGAGGATTCAACATAAGTGATCTTGGAGTACTTAAGAGTGTTAATGCTTCACGCTATATACTCATAGATTTGCCTTGTCGTGAGCACTATTGTTACATGTTGCGTGTGTTCATTTTACTCAAATGTGGCGACTGTACGCTTGACGTCGACTCCGAACGACAGATTTTTGTCATACTTTTCATGACAATTTTATTTTAACATTCAGAGCTTTGTGCCAGAAAACTGCTGAGAGTAAGTCGCTGAAAGAAATATTTTTTTCTCATTCTGTTTTGTTCGAGATGTCTAAGCGGGGCTTTGAACAACGGCCTGGAGTCTAATAAGTCTGCACACTAATCACTAGATTATGAAGACTTTAATTCCTATATGTAAGTGTAAATTCAAGAGTCAGTCTCGCGGCTTAGCAGCCACATTCTCCCATTAGGTCACAGTAGATCAAATATTTGTTTGTCGTGATATAACTTGAATTAGATGACTCTTAGGCAAATGGACCAGAGTCGTTGTAGATTAATTTGTATGCAGTTAGCAGCCTTTGAAGCCTTCTAATGATGGTAGCAGATTTGACTCTCTGCTAGGACTAAATATGCCCAACGTGCATTTGATTCAAAATCGTTTAAAGTGATTTGCGACTGGTTTCAGTCGGATTTTGGAAAGATATGTGTGAAGTCGCCGTAGTCTAGTAGGTAGTGTGTTGGCTTATTAGACGTAAAAGCCAGGATTCGAGCCCCAGGCCAGACATCAAAATAAAATACAAAAAGTATTTCTTCGGTGAATTCCTCTCAGCAGATTTCTGTTAAAAAATCTGAGCGTAAATAAAATTGCCATGGAAAGTTTCTCAAAAATCTGTCGTTCGGAGTCGACTTTAAACTGTAGGCCCCACCACTCAGGCATAAAATTAACACACACAACATAAGTGGTGTGAGAAACTAGGTCGTAATCCTGATTGAAGGGTTGTAATGATCAATTATGTAGGTTATGTATGTATGTGTGAAATGAGAAGAAGTTAGAGACAATAGAACATCTCTTCTATGACTGTTTAGCTTTTTGCAGCAAATGTTTGAATATTATAGAAGAGAATTTTTTCAAGTAAACCGATATTTAAGGCAAACACGTAGTTTTAAATGGAATTACGTTGGTTGGATTATGCTGGTTGGATTACGCTTTGATTCCTGCATCTATCTCCTATCGCTGTCTCTATCTCCTTTTTTGATTACTTCACTCCTTTCCGTCCTTCCATAATGAACACTGTGGATTCCATCTATAGGTGGTCTTGTATTATCTTCTATGACTCGGCTGGCCATGCAGTAGCCTACACCAGAAGATGCCGATTTTGGCAAAAAAAAAATCATCTTTTCAGATGAAGCTCATTTTGATCTTGGCGGGTATGTAAACAAGCAAAATTGTCGTATTTGGGGCACAGAGAACCCGCACGCATACATTGAAAAGCCGATGCACCCAAAACGAGTCACTGTTTGGTGCGGATTTTGGCCATTTTTCTTCGAAAATGAGCAATGAATAGCGGTTACAGTTAATGACGATCGTTATCGGACCATGTTGAACGAATTTTTGTTCACAAAAATTGAAGAGGAGGATATTGGCAACATTCGTGCCACACAGCCGAAGCTACACTCGATATTTTGCGCTCTGTTTTTGAAGATCGCATTATCAGCCGCAGAGCTGATGTCGTTTGGCCACCGTTGGACTATTATTTGTGGGGTGCCGTCAAAGATAAGTGTTACGCCGACAAGCCAGAGACAATTGACGCTTTAAAGGACAATATTCGTGAAGCCATTGGTGAAATACAGCTGCACACAGTCGATAATGTGCTGAAAAATTGGACCGATCGTGCAGGCTACTGCATGGCCAGCCGAGGCAGCCATTTGAATGAAATTATTTTCCATTATTAACCGGAAGGATTGTACTTTCAAATAAAAACAGAAATTTGAGAAAATATTCAGTAGTTTTTTTTTTAAGCATTTTCAAAAAAAAAAGTTATTTGGCGGACCCTTTATTTGTTTTCATTTGTTTTGGCGAATTGATTTAATAGTTTTTCCTTTTAAAAGCAGGCTTTCTTTGGCTAAAATTTATAGTAAAATTTTCTTCGTAGTATTTCAACAAATTTCACATGCACACGTAGCTATTTTCCAACTCGCAACAAAGTATTACAATGCTATGCAACACAACAACAGTAGTCGGGTATTACATGATAATGTTAAATTCATACTTCATTCATATTCATTACAAAACCACAGCGAATTTGCAATCTAAAGAGAGAGAGAGAAAAAAATACAACAACAAACGAAGTTTTTCCTTATGAGGCAAGACTTCCTGGTATTTAATAAGATCATGTGAAATAAACACCAAAAAAAAAAAAAAAACAAAAAAACGACAACAACAAAACCCTGCTTTCAAAAAGCTTAATTGAAAGAAGAAAAAAATAAGTTTTTTTTTTTTTTTTTTTTTTTTAAATAACTTTCCCAAAATAATTTAAAAATAAAAAATCATTACTAAGCGTATAATCAGGCAAAAGTAGCTTCACATTATGGAACAAAAAACAAAAAACGAAAAAAAAACTTGACTCATAAGACCTTGAAAAACACGTAACTTTCACCAGCTTCAATAAGTTTTTTTCTTCTTTTTGTTGTAAAGCTATGCTTATCCTCTTTGCTTGTTTAGTTGGCTAAAGTCTTGAAGTTTTTTTTTTCTTTTTCTTGTATTTCTGTGTTAACTTGAAGCATCTTGAAGGTGTCTTGTGTGGCAAAAAGTTTTTTTTTTCCGTTTTGCTTTTTGGAAAAACCAGCTACAGCAACTATAACTCAGTAAATATAGACAAAATTGCAAGACAAACCAGAAATCAAAGCAGCAGCAGCAGCAAAACTTGTAATGAACTACTAAAAGTGGCATCAGAAGAAACAGCAAATAAAACTGGAAAATATTTCCTACTTGCCACAGAAAATCAACCAACACAACAACAACAACAACAACAACTGCAACATCTTCACAACAACTCATCTGCTCAAGTCATTTATGGAATGCCAAATAAAAATGTTGTTACATTTCCTCTCCCCATCACTACCCCCTTACCATACAGTTTTTTGCAACTTGTTTGCTTGAAAACGAATTTTACTTTGATTTTGCCTTCAGACTGCAAAGTTGTTGCAGTTGCAGTCATCACTTACAGGCTGCATGCATAACAACTGCATACTTTGTTGTTTGTTAGTGTATGTGTGTGTGTGTATATACATAAGTCTCTCTCGTTTGCTAGTGTATTTGTTTAAATGGCTTTTGGCCTGATTGCTGGCAATTAATGTTGTCTTTCACCTCAAGTAAAATGGTGTATAACAACGATTCAAATTGCTATTGCAGCATTTACTTGCAACAACAACAACAGCAACAAAATATTTCAAACAACCAGCAATTGAAAAATAAATATTGAAAAATTGTTGCTGATCAGTAGCACACTAAAAAAACTTGCATTTCAAACCGGAAAATTTATTGGCAAACTTAAAGCAACAGAAGAAAAACAGAAAGAAATAGAAAGAGATAGTAAGCAAGAAAGAGAGAGAGAGAGAGAGAGAGAGACAGAGAGCCTTAAGTTAATAACCGGATATTCCCATAAGCAAATGTTGCAACACACAAAGAGAATGTTTAGAAACATAATGGTTTGCCTCAACAACATTTAAATTTAAATTCTTCAAAAATTTTCAATATTTTTTCAAATTTTTTTTTGTATATTTTTTTTCTTAAGATTTTCTACAATTTGCGGATAAATGCTTCAATTATTTGCGATTATTTTCAAGTAAATTTTAGTTCACCAGAATTGGTTAAGTGAATGGTTAAAAATATTTAAAATTTTGTTGAAAATTATGCTCAAATTAAATGAAATTTATGAAAACATGATTTAAATTAAAAGTTTATTGGAAATTTTTTCTCAGGGAAAAACGTTGTTATTAAAATTTAATTTCTTTATTTTTGAAAAGTTTTGCAGACCATATCATAAATTTCAGATAAGATTTACGTTTGTAGTTAAAGGAGACCGACCAGCTTTGTTTAGCAAGTCAGCATTTATTGATCAAGACAATTTGTAATAGTTTATTTGATTGTCATGTCCTCTTAACTTACTTAACTGGTGATTATAAACCGCTCGAGATGTCTAATTTTGGGTTTAAAACACGAGCTCTAATAAGCCAACACACTAATAAGCCAACACACTAATAAGCCAACACACTACCTACTAGACTATGGCGTTTTCTAGTTACACCATCTGCTTTGTAAAACATCTAATATAGTTCGTAACCTTATCGCCTTTGAAGTCACAATGAAAACTCAACGCTTTTACATCCAGTTAACTATCCAAAAGTATGCTAATATTTATTGAAAAAATATTTTAGTAAAATGTGTTATCGAAAAATTACACTATAGAAATATTTGTTATTCGGAATAAATTTCAATATAAATTCTGTTAGTGATGTAAATTGTGGTACAATTTTCGTAATCGAAAAAAAAGTATTAAAAATATTTCGTAAAAATATTTGTTATCGATAAATTATTCCATGGAAATAATTCTACCAAAAACAAATTTGTACAAATATATATCGAAACAAATCTATAAAAACAAATCTATAAAAAATTGAAATAGAATTTCCATTGAAAAATTTGTAATCGAAGTCTATTATCGAATAAGATTTTTATCAAAGTATTTGTTATCGAGAAAATTTCAATATAAATTTTTGTTTCGCGAAAATTTCTATACAAAAGTTTGTTATCGAAAAATATTCATTACTAATTTTTATTATCGAGGAAATTTCTGTAGAAATTGTTGTTATCGAGAAAATTTCTATACAATTTTTTGTTATCGAGAAAATTTCTATAGAAAGTTTTGTTATCGAGAAAACATCTATCCAAATTTTCCTATCAAAAAAATTTCTATACAAAATTTTTGTTGTCGAAAAAATGTCTATAGAACATATTTGTTATCGACAAAATTTCTATACAAAATTTTTGTTACCGACAAAATTTCTATACAAAATTTTTGTTACCGACAAAATTTCTATACAAAATTTTTGTTACCGACAAAATTTCTATACAAAATTTTTGTTATCGAAAAAATTTCGTAAAACTATTTGTTATCGACAAATTATTCCATGGAAATAATTTCTACTAAAATTAAAGTTGTACAAATATGTATCGAAATAAGTCTATAAAAATTCCTCATTGAAGTAAAATTTCCATTGAAAAATTTGTAATCGAAGTTTATCATCGAATAAGATTTTTATCAAAGTATTTGTTATCGAGAAAATTTCTATGAAAATTATTGTTATCGTGAAAATTTCTATATAAATGTTTTTTTTTTATCGAAAAATGTTAATTACTAATTTGTTTATCGAGAAAATTTCTGTTCAAAATTTTTGTTATCGAAAAAATTTCTATTAAAAATTTTTGTACAAACTTTTGTTATCAAGAAAATTTCTATTCAAAATTTTTGTTATCGACAAATTCTATGAAAATAATTGCTACTAAAAACAAATTTGTACAAATATATATCGAAATAAGTCTATAAAAATTTCTTATTGATGTAAAATTTCCATTGAAAAATTTGTAATTGAAGTTTATCATCTAATAAGAGTTTTGTTAAAGTATTTGTTATCGAAAAGATTTCAATATAAATTTTTGTTATCGTGAAAATTTCTATATATGTAAATGTTTCTGTAGAAATTGTTGTTATCGAGAAAATTTCTATGGAAATTTTTGTTATCGAGAAAATTTTGATAGAATTTTTTGATATCGGAAAATATTTCGTAAAACTATTTGTTATCGACAAATTATTCCATGGAAATAATTTCTACTAAAATCAAATTTGTACAAGTATGTATCGAAATAAATCAATAAAAATGTCTTATTGGGGCAAAATTTGCATTGAAATATTTGTAATCGAATAAGATTTTTATTAAAATATTTGTTATCGAGAAAATTTCCATATAAATTTTTGTTATCGTGAAAATTTCTATACAAATGTTTGTTATCGAAAAATGTTAGTAATTAACAAAAATAGTAATTTGTGTTATCGAGGAAATTTTGAGAAATAGAAATTGTTGTTATCAAGAAATGTCTACCGATAGTTTTGTTATCAAGAAAACTTCTATACAAACTTTTGCTTTTTATACAAACCTTTGTTATCGAGAAAATTTCTGTACAAAATTTTTGTTATCGGAATAACTCCTATACAAAATTTTTGTTATAGAAAAAATTTCTGTTATCGAAATTTTTCTATAGATTTGTTATCGAAAAAATTTCTATACAAATTTATATAAAAATATCATTATTGAAAAATAAAATCGATAAACATACATATATGTAGATATCTAATACAATTTCTACAAATTTTGTTATCGAAAACTGTTTCTATAAAAAATTTTATCGGAGAGAAATAATCAAATTTTAAAAGAAAAACTTTAAGCAGAAAAAACTAAATTTTACAGAGGTTTTGTTATTAAAAATTGAAAAAGATTAAAGGAACCTAGACACCCGTGGAGCTCAAGTGAATCGAGGAAAGCTGACAGTAAAGTTACGAAGTCAAGTTAGCTTCTGGTAGGTAACATTCTCATTGTGTTATTGCCTATCTCCCGGTGAGCAAAGCCAGTTAGTTTAAATATAAGCAAATGCGTATGCCTTGGTTTATTTATATTTATGTAAGCATGCCTTTGCACGTGTGTGCGTATTGCTGCCTTTGTGTACAAGTACAACTTTTAACAAGTCATTGAATAACTTGATTTTTTTTTGTTTGTAGCACACTTGAACACAGTCGAATACAACAGCTACACAACAGCCTCTCACTACTAATAATATTAATTGCAACAAAACTGAGGCAACAACTATAACAACAACAACAACAACAGCAAAACAAAACTAAACTAAACTCTATAAACTCTGTTGCTTTGGTGCTGCACTCTAAACACAACAACAACAGCAACAAATACCAGCAGCCACACCACTACAACAACTATTTAAGCAGAAAAATAACGAGAAAATGCAAAAAAAAAAATGAGAAAAAAAAGGAAAGCAAACGTATGTTTAACTAAAATTGTTACATGTGTTGCAAGTGTTGCAAGTACATTCATGTTACACACACACACACATATACACACACAGGTTTATTCTAAAAGTTACAACTTGAAATTTACCACACTGACTACAGTATGTAACAAACATAGTGTGTGTGTGTGTGTAACACGGTTAGGAGTACAAGAACTATTTATTATGATTGTTGTTATCGTTGTTATCGTTGTTGTTATCGTACATGTGTAACAAGTGCAATTGCAATGATGATGGTCTCGGAGTTTATATGTAAGTGTAAAAGTGTATGTTGTTGCCTTTGATGCAACACAGTAATAATTTTGTAACAACAACAACAACAACAACAACATATGCAACAACAGAAGCACTACAAGCAGCAATAGTTATGAGTTGTACTTGAAGTGTCTGTTTTACATGTGTTTTGTTTCCTCTTAATATAATTTGTTGTTGTTGTTGTTGTTGCTGTTGCCAACCTAACCTAAACATTTATGGCAACAAGAGAAACCAAAAAAGAAACAAAAAAAAATTCGTTTTGTTTTTATCACACTCCTAAATGAGAAAAGTTAAGGCACTTGAGTTTAGAGTTGGAAAATTATTACAAGTGATTACTACGTCTGTAAGCCTACCTGTCCATCAAAGTTTTTGAAGAAAATTTTTTATATTTCTAATGGTTACCTGGTTACCTGTTTATCGTTTCTATTATTTCATAAGCTTACAAATTTTTAGGGCATGAAAAAGAAAAAATATTTTATGAAGCGCTTTTTATTTGATTTTGCCAAGACTTCATAGAGTAAGAAGAGAGTAAGAAGAGGATGCTTCAGCACAAATAAAAAAAAAATTTTTTTTAAATTGTTCAAATTCAATTGCAGCAATTAAAATTTAAAAAAATCCTTATGTATTGTTGTAATTTGAAGCCTTGTGTAAAAGCTTAAACAACTACAAAGTATTCAGGAGTTTTATTATAACACTGTGCTACAAAAAAGTCAGTGCAGTCAGGCAAACCTTTTTGCTCAACATTGCATATACGGACTACGTTGCTATTGCCAAGCTTAGTAGACATATGGACGTCAAACGGATCAGTTAAAGTCTACTTTGGAGAACTGAAGTGTTTGATATTAACTAAGCCGGCTTGGTCGCTTTAAGTAGGTCACAGTGGGCAGATATAAATGCGGTCTGATGGGGTGTCAACGTTGCCTATACGGACTACGTTAATATTGCCAAGCATTGTAGACATATGGACGTCAAACGGATCAGTTAAAGTCTACTTTGGACAAGTGAAGTGTTCGATATTAACTAAGCTGTTTTGGTCGCTTTAAGTAGGTCACAGTGGTCAGATATAAATGTGATCTGATGGGATGACATCCATTGAATTTTATCACAATGAATAAATTTTTCGAAGACCGAATTGGCTTTATTGTTATTATTCCTACGGCGTATCTTGTGCAGGTTTTTGGGGGAATGGATCTACCAGAGCCACGAACCGTATCGTCAGAGTGTAAATGGGACACAAAACAGTGCCTCGATCGACGCGATCGACCCATACATAGCATAATAGGTCATTACAACCCTTCAGTCAGGATTAAAACCTAGCTTCTCACACCACTTATGTTGTGTGCGTTAATTTTTATACGTGAATGGCGACGCTACAGGGTAAAGTTGATTCCGAACGAAAAATTTTTAAAAAACTTTTCATGGCAATTTTCATTACTTTCATTTCATTTCTTTGCCAGAAATCTGCTGAGAGGGAGTCGCCGGAGAATTTTTTTTCATATTTCGTTTGAACCGTGGCCTCATGTGTAATAAGCCAACACGCTAGCTATTAGACAACAGCGACGCTCTAATACCAGACTTTTTTTTGGTGTTATACGTACCCATGCCAAAGATGCCCGTGGGGACTGGGTGCTTTTTTTTTTTTAATTAAGGGACTATTTACACTTGAATTTTCTGTAGAAAATATGTCGACGACTTTAATTTTCCATAGAAAATTTAGCGATGACTTCAATTTTCTATAGAAAATGTATCGATAACTTGCATTTTCTATAGAAAATTTATCGATAACTTGCATTTTCTATAGAAAATTTATCGATAACTTGCATTTTCTATAAAAATTTATCGATTTCTTATAAAAAATGTGCCTATTAACACGTGTAGTATGGCAAAATACAGAACAGAACAGAAATTATTTGTATGTGTGTTTGAAATGAAGTTTTTCATAAATTTTTTGAAGTGCATTTATGTCATTTTCAAATTTCTATAGAAAATTTATCGATGACTTGCATTTTCTATAGAAAATTTATCGATGACTTACATTTTCTATAGAAAATTTATCGATGACTTGCATTTTCTATAAAAATTTATCGATAACTTGCATTTTTTTTAAAAATGTGCCTATTTACAAGTGTAGTATAACAAAATACAGAACAGAACAGAAATTATTTGTGTGTTTGTGTGAAATGAAGTTTTTCATACATTTTTTGAAGTGCATTTATGTCATTTGCAGTATCATTATGTCTCGAGTTTAAGTGTTTGTTTGTGTTTTTTATTTCCAATTCAATTTATTTTTAAAACAATTCTGTTGTCAACAAAAATTTTTGACATTTTATTTGGCAAAACTTTTAATTATTTTTTCAATTTTTCCAATGTTTTTTTTTCTAATATTTTTTCTCTGTTTTTTATTGTTTATTTGCAGGTAAGCTTTTGAAATGGTAACTGTAGCTGTAACAAGAATTTCTTAAATGTCAAATGAAAAGTATTTCGTTTTTTGTAAGGAAGTTATGTAAGTGAAATGTTAAATTAATAAAAATTTTATTTATTATTTATACTGTATATAAAAATGTATATCATATGTGTACATACATTGGTTTTTAAAAATTTGTACCACAACAAACTGTTTTTTGCAACAATTTCCAGAACAGCAATTCAATTTGTGACAACAATTTCTAGAACTTCACAAAAACAAAGTGAACAAATAAACAAACAAAAGTTTATTAAAAATTATCGTTTTTTTTTGTAATAATTTTTATACAATTTGTAGGAAATTTCATTGCAGCTGTATGCGGTCTTTATGTCCATCATTGGCTGCCTTAAAACTAGAATTATAATTAGAATTGAGAGTATTATTTTGAAAATTTTTGTCACCCACTGTACTCAGTCCACATCTCCTTTGTAACCTTTTGATTGCCGTGTAGAAGTGCTAGATTCCTATGACCATACGATCTATTGTGCTGCCACTCAATCTATTTATATCAGGTTTTTGCCGCCGTAATAAACTTTGGAATCTTGTTCGGTACCAGTTCGGTTGACTCAGTGTCTGGCACTTGATGAGTATCCAAGGTTTTTCCACATGAGTACTAATGATTCATTCTCCTTATAACATATGTAACTGAGATAAAGGGTCCGCCAAATAACTTTTTTTTTAAATGCTTTAAAAAAAACTTCTGAATATTTTCTTAAATTTCTTTTTTTATTTGAAAGTACAATCCTATTATTTGTGGGGTGCCGTCAAAAATAAGTGTTACACCGACAAGCCAGAGACAATTGACGCTTTAAAGGACAATTTTCGTGAAGCCATTGATGAAATACAGCTGCACACAATCGATAATGTGCTTAAAAATTGGACCTATCGTGTAGGCTACTGCATGGCCAGCCGAGGCAGCCATTTGAATGAAATTATTTTCCATTATTAACCGGAAGGATTGTACTTTCAAATAAAAAAAAGAAATTTGAGAAAATATTAAGTTGTTTTTTTTTAAGCATTTTCAAAAAAAAAAGTTATTTGGCGGACCCTTTATTAGTCTTGTGGCGATCCCTATTCTTTATATCTATAGTCTTTGAGTCTACAAGTGCCCAAATAGTCTGATGTATGACTCAAATTTCTTCTCATTGCATTTAAATTTGGCTTTTAGAAGAGTTCCCACCTCTCCCCATCTTTCATTTCGCCGAGTATAACCTTTCAAACTGCACTGCACAGAACGCACAAATTAGCAGAAGATCATTTTAGTCTGGTTTACAACCTAGTTTCTCACGTCACCCATGTTGAATGTGTTGACTTGATTTATGCTTAGCGGGAGCTACAGTTTAAAGTCGATTACGAACGACAGATTTTTGAGGGGCTTTTTAAGTCGGTTTTTATTTACTCTTTGATTGAACCCCGGGCTCGCTTCTAATAGGCGAACACTCTAACCTACTACACGACGACTACTGCAATAATAGATACAGGCTACTTTGTTTATATTTGTTGCATCCAATATGACCTGTTGACACTTCCCTTTGAAGTAAAGGGTCCGCCAAATAACTTTTTTTTGAAAATGCTTTAAAAAAAACTACTGAATATTTTCTAAAATTTCTTTTTTTATTTGAAAGTACAATCCTTCCGGTTAATAATGGAAAATAATTTCATTCAAATGGCTGCCTCGGCTGGCCATGCAGTAGCCTACACCAGAAGATGCCGATTTTGGCAAAAAAAAATCATCTTTTCAGATGAAGCTCATTTTGATCTTGGCGGGCATGTAAACAAGCAAAATTGTCGCATTTGGGGCACAGAGAACCCGCAGGCATACATTGAAAAGCCGACGCACCCAAAACGATTCACTGTTTGGTGCGGATTTTTGTCCAGAGGCATAATTGCGCCATTTTTCTTCGAAAATGAGCAAGGAGTGGCGGTTACAGTCAATGGCGATCGTTATCGGGTCATGTTGAACGAATGTTTGTTCACAAAAATTGAAGAGGAGGATATTGGCAACATTTGGTTTCAACAGGACGGCGCTACGTGCCACACAGCCGAAGCTATACTCGATGTTTTGCGCCCTGTTTTTGAAGATCGCATTATCAGCCGCAGAGCTGATGTCGTTTGGCCACCTCGGAGCTGCGATTTGGACAATTATTTGTGGGGTGCCGTCAAAGATAAGTGTTACGCCGACAAGCCAGAAACAATTGACGCTTTAAAGGACAATATTCGTGAAGCCATTGGTGAAATACAGCTGCACACAATCGATAATGTGCTTAAAAATTCGACCGATCGTATAGGCTACTGCATGGCCAGCCGAGGCATGTATGAAATTATTTTCCATTATTAACCGGAAGGATTGTACTTTCAAATAAAAAAAGAAGTTTGAGAAAATATTCTGTAGGTTTTTTTAAAGCATTTTCAAAAAAAAGTTATTTGGCGGACCCTTTAGCTAATGCTGTTCGTAGGCATTCTAAGACTTGGATGGACATATTGCTGTATAATAGTGATTGCGTTGACTGACAATGCTGTATTAGCATGGCCTCAAGTTCATTGTATTAATTTCAAGAAGTCTTTTAATAGACTCCAATTTGTTTTAATATATGCTGTGTGTAAAGTTCCTAAAAAAATAACAATAACAAAACAACAGTATGGTTCTAGAAGTTGACAAATTGAAAATAAACGAAGTTTAAATAGATACTTATTATCGTTGGCCTTTCTTATCATACTATGTGCCTAAAATAATATTTTTACTTCATCTTAAAGCCTCAAATATATAAAAAAAAATTAAAATATTTTGCCCCTATAATAAGCTCCTCCACACTTCAACAACCCCACCTATTTGCTAAAATATTAACAGCATATGCAACATGAAAATTTAATATTTTTTTTACAATTTTTTTTTTCGTTCTAAACCAGGTCAAATACAAAGCATTAGCATTTGGCTAAAATAACAAATTATGTATTAATCATCTGCAAAAATTATTAAAAATTTAAATAAAATTGCACAAAAGTAAAGGCCACCAGGTAAAGGCAAAGCCAAATTGCCTCTGCATTTAAAAAGAACAAAAAAAAATTATTTAAGAGGGTGATGGTGGTGGTATTATGACGATATGGAGCATACAATTCCGTAAATTTAGGTCAAACGTATGTTGCAAGCCATATTATGTGTGGTAATTAATGTCTACAAATTTGCTTCATATTGTACAAGCTCTTGTAGTCTTATTTAAGACTACAGTGAAGGGCAAAAAGAATGGCTATTGGATTAATTTTTATTTTTCAAATTATGCTTCACTTGCGAACAATACTAGGAACTTTAGTTTGAATTTGTCCTCTGGGACAATTTCTATTGTCGTCACTGTTATTTTAAAATGCTTTTGGAATTAAACAACGTGTATTTCATTTATATTAAAATAAATGCTCGAGAATATACATATGTATGCATATGGGTATATGTGTCTCTGCAAATGTAGTTAATTTTGTTGAAAAAAACAAAAAAAGAACCATCGTATGAAAATATTATTAAACTTTCCGGCTAATTTGTGAAATAATGGCCAGGAATGTTGTAAATTTTGTAATGAAATTTTGGGGTTTTTCCGTTTTCGTTTTTTGTTTAAAATAAAATTAATAATTAAAATTAAAATTAAAATAAAGAACATGTTCAAAGGTATTAACTAATGAAACATGCATCAAATATCGTTTATAATACTAAGGATTTGGAAAAAAAATTTTTTGTGCAAATTGGTATAGAAAAATAGGGTATTGAAGTGGTACAATATAAAGGGTCCGCCAAATAACTTTTTTTTGAAAATGCTTTAAAAAAAACTACTGAATATTTTCTCAAATTTCTTTTTTTATTTGAAAGTACAATCCTTCCGGTTAATAATGGAAAATAATTTCATTCAAATGGCTGCCTCGGCTGGCCATGCAGTAGTCTACACGATCGGTCCAATTTTTAAGCACATTATCGATTGTGTGCAGCTGTATTTCACTAATGGCTTCACGAATATTGTCCTTTAAAGCGTCAATTGTCTCTGGCTTGTCGGCGTAACACTTATCTTTGTCGGCACCCCACAAATAATAGTCCAACGGTGTCAAATCGCAGCCCCGAGGTGGCCAAGCGACATCAGCTCTGCGGCTGATAATGCGATCTTCAAAAACAGGGCGCAAAACATCGAGTGTAACTTCGGCTGTGTGGCACGTAGCGCCGTCCTGTTGAAACCAAACGTTGCCAGTATCCTTCTCTTCAATTTTTGTGAACAAAAATTCGTTCAACATGGCCCTATAACTCTCGCCATTGACTGTAACGGCCACTCTTTGCTCATTTTCGAAGAAAAATGGCCCAATTATGCCTCTGGACCAAAATCCGCACCAAACAGTGACTCGTTTTGGGTGCGTCGGCTTTTCAATGTATGCGTGCGGGTTTTCTGTGCCCCAAATGCGACAATTTTGCTTGTTTACACACCCGCCAAGATAAAAATGAGCTTCATCTGAAAAGATGATTTCTTTTTGCCAAAATCGGCATGTTCTGTAAGTCGATCGCAGGCCCACTTAGCGAAGCGAAAACGTGTATACACCATATTCGTTCAGCGGAAGGATAAAACTAATGATCTGTCAAATCAGACATGAGCTAGGTGTTACCATTCACGAAATATGCACTAGTTGAAAAAAAGAAACGTTAGATGGCGGACCCGATAAATAATTTAAAAAATTATGCTGCTATTAATGCTACATCTTATTCGTTTCGAAATCTGTTTTTATTCGAAACCGGTTTTTATTCGATTCAAAACCGCTTTTTATTCGGTTCAAAAACGGCTTTTATTTGTTTTCAAACCTATTTTTATTCGATAATTAAACCTACATCTTATTCGTTTCGAAATCTGTTTTTATTCGTAACCGGTTTTTATTCGATTCAAAACCGGTCTTTATTCGATTTAAAATCGGCTTTTATTCGTTTTCAAACCTATTTTTATTCGATTTTAAATATTGTTTTATCTGATTTCACTGAATAGAAAAATAATTTAATTTCATGACAGCGCGTAGTTGTCAACCCGTGGAGTAAAAAATCCTTCGTCCAAATTGCCAAAAGCAGCTCTAAAAGTATCACTTCTGCCTTGCGAATTTCTTCTTACAAATCGAGTTTCTTCTTTTTGATACTGTCGATGTACTTTTCTTCTATTATCCTCTTTTATCCTTCTCGTTTTCCTAATCCTTCATTACAGCTAATTCCACTGCTTGAGTATTCGTCATAGGAGTCTCTTCGTCGGAATCGTTTGCTAGAAAGGGCTGCCGATTCGGAATTTGTTCTTCCTCATTTTCCGATACAATTGGTGAAATGTCGTCCAGTGGAGATATTGGTTCTCGAATTGTCATTTTCTTCTTCTGTATGGAGGACATATTTAGGCGAGTGATTATCGCCGCTGTTATGCATCAAGCGACTGTCGTATATACACTGCACTCGTAGCGCAAGAGTTCTGTGTCAAGATATTTGGTTTTCGTATAACGTTAAGAGGCTTTGATAAAAACAAAACCGATTATTCGATTCAAAAATTAATTTAAATATGGTAAGAGTTTAAATCGTTTCCAAACCGTTTTTATTCGGTTCTAACCGGTTTTTATTCGATTGCAAATAGGTTTTTATGCGATTATTTTTTTTTGATTTCATAGAATTGAAAAAAAATTAATTTATTGACAGCGCACTTGTACTACACTTTGCAACTTTTCACAACGTCGAAAAAAAATGACTGCCGTGTATATGCGGTAACAGCCTTTGTGGACCAATTAGTAGTAGCCGTATTTACGCAACTTCAGCCGCCATTCACATCAACTGACTGTCGTATACACACTGCTCCAGTCGTGAAAGGGTTAAGTATCCGGATATTAGGTTTTCGTAGAACGATAAAAGGTTTTTGATGAAATAAAAAGCCAATTATTCGTTTAAGTAATTATTTTAAATATCGAAACAGCTTAAATCGGTTCTAAATCAGTTTTATTCGTTCCTAAACCGATTTTATTCGGTTGCAAACCGGTTTTTAATCGGCTTCATACTGGTTTTTATTCGATTGCAAATAGGTTTTTAATTAATATCACAGAATTGAAAAAAATTACTGTATTTCAGATATTTGGTTTTCGTAAAACGGTAATCGATTATTCGATTCGGTTTAAATCGATTACAAACCGGTTTTTATTCGGTTTCAAAACCGGTTTTTATTCGTTTACAAATAGGTTTTTAAGTGATTTCACTTGTAAAAAGTAAAAATATCTTCTAAGTGCAGTTATGCTTTAATACCAAATCATTATTTAATTGTCCTAATCTGTCTTTGTAACACATTAAACGCTGAAATCGTGTCATAAGTAGATGACAGGTTGCTCTTTAAAGTCTATTAATTATGAAAAAATCTTAAAATTTTTTCTTATTCCTGTCATCATCATGGTTTGTATTGTTCCCATTAAAATTTATTTAAAACAGCCAGCTTTGCAGAACAACAGCATATTTAGGCCAACGTTAGTTAGCTTTTGGCCGTAAACCAAAAAAAAAAAATTTGTTGTAAAACAAAACCCCATAAAAACAGCACAAAAAAAAAACGAAAACAAGGGAAACAAATTCAAAAATATCACGCAATAGTTCAGAAAAGTTAAACTTTTTAAACAAAAATTTTTCATGATTTTTCATGATTTTTCCGTGTTAAACGAAAGTTTTTAATGCAGGCGCTTTAAAGGAATGCAGTCTTCGAAATTAAAAAAAATTTTATTTAAAGTGTAGATTGTTTAATCAAAGCATTCTTTTAAGTTTCATCCTTTCTTGTTGTTTTTTTGTTTTAACTTGTCTGTCTAACCGCAATATTTTGTATGTGTTTTTTGCCCTTTTCAATGTGTTCGTTGTTGTTGTTTTAAAAAAAATTTTGTTTCGCTTTGTTGTGTTTATTTTTACTCGCGTTATATTTTTCTCTCCCCCGCTTCTCTCCATCTCACTCACTCTCTTTTTGTTTTACTTTTGGTTTCATTGTTTTTATTTTATATTCTCATAATTGTTGTTCTTGTGTATAGTACCGTGTATTTTGTTATGGTTGTTGTCAAACACGTGAACTACGACCTGACCTAGCCTACATTTTTGTAAGTTACACAATGTCAGTAAAAAAAAAAAACGAAAGAGAAATAAAGCTCGCTCTGCAGCAACAACAAAGGATTGCTTTTATTGAACGTTATTAGACAATGAGAGCAATTGTAATTGAATGTTGTTGTAATAGTTGTAAACAACACACGTATACGTCTGTAGAGGTTAAGAGAGTAAAGTAAAACAACAGACAACTAGAGAGTGTAAGCGAGTATGTGAGAGAGAATAAATAGAACGACGAACCATATGGGGTCTTCGCCTAAGGATCATGCGTTCGATATATTCTACGGTCATCGCATCCAACCTCTTATACGGTGTTGCTTTCTGGTGGACTGCTCTGGACAAGCAACACAACGTCAGACTTCTTGACAAGGTCAGAAGGTCTGTCGCCATTCATATAACCGGCGCTCTACGCACCACCCCCACGAAAGTCTTGTTCGCAATGCTAAACTGGCTTCCTACTGTGCTTCTCGCTAAGCAGGCAGCCAAATTTGCTGCGACTAGACATAATGCTCTCTCTCGTTGGCACATTGTACCTTCTGGTCACTCCACTATTCTGGAGGTTGATCCAGTGGCCCCTGTGAACATGGACTATTTCGCTGCTGAATATTGTCTTGACAGATGTTTCCACTCTCTGATTCCAAGTAGGTATGACTGGAATCCTAATGCGGTCGTCCCTGGATATATATACCGACGGCTCTAAACTCGATAATGGGGTTGGAAGCGGTGTCTACTCTGGGAAACTGGACCTAAATATTTCTCTCCGTCTGCCGGACTACTGCAGTGTTATTCAGGCGGAGGTGATGGCAATTTACCGGGCCGCTCAGTGGGTCCTCGTCAACGATGCTCCTTTCACTCGCGTCTCGATCTTTTCTGATAGTCAGGCCGCGATAAGATCTTTATCGGGTTTCGTGATTAGCACTAGGATCGTTAGGGAATGTCGCCGCTGTCTCGACCTTCTCTCGGGGCGCTTCACCAGTGTATCTCTGGTGTGGGTCCCCGGGCAGAGTGAAATTCCGGGAAACTGTAGGGCCGACGAGCTCGCCAGAGCTGGTGCGCTCCTTCCGGAATCGTCTTCTGTTGAATTGGGTATGCCACTTGCCTCGGTCAAGTTCACCATTGCGCGGAGGTTCTTTCGGGACGCCAACCTATCCTGGGTCAATGAGGAGTCCTGCTCTACCGCTAGACTCACCTGGCCCAAGATGGATAGTAGGCGTACCAACCGATTACTTGGTCTTGGTCGTGATGTCATCTTGACTACAGTGGCCGTGCTTACAGGTCATTGCGTCATGGGTAGACACGCGGAAAGAATGAGGCTCCCTTTCAACGACTTCTGCCGTGGATGCAGGTCCACTGAGGAAGAGGAGACTGTTGTTCACTTTCTTTGCCAGTGCCCGTCGCTTGCTAGGTGTAGATATAGGTTATTTGGCTCCCCATTCCTTGTTAGCTTAACGGAGCTATCATCTATTGACATCAAGGATATAGTTTCGTTCATCAAACTTTCTGGCTGGTTTTCCAGTATGGGGTAGTCGTGCTTTTAATGTGCAGCCCTTGCGCTGACCAACTTCTTCCTTTTCCCTGATTTTGGTGGAACTTGGTTAGTACAGGAACTGTGTTCACCCGTGGCATCACAACGGGCCGCTATGCGTGCTCAAGTGAGCTTTGTGATAACAGAGCTACCACTCCGACCTAACCTAACATATGGTCCCTGTGTTATATTACCCCTGTTTCTCTAAGACAAACAAGTTCAGACGAACGTCTGTTTGTTTAGAAACACACATACAGAAGCGCAGATTGATTTCCACGCTGTTTGCTTGACGGTCTTTCCCAATTCGTGGCCATCGCCTAGTTGTGCTGACGAGTATTGTTTCGCCTTTCTGTTCCTGTTTATGTTTCCGCAGATCGTGTGTATTGGATTTCAATCTTCCATCGGAATATCATAGGCCGTATGCTCTGTCCATCTAACGCCCTATTAATGACGTCGTTTCATCATCATTTATCGTCTCAAGCCTAATTTTCATTCACTTTTGCAAACCGTTTTTTTTTTTTTTTTTTTTTTTTTTTGTACAAAACATCGCCCGTGTGTAGTGTAAAACAATTTTAAACAGAATGACATACATTAACGCACTCTGTAGTGTTGTTGTCGTTGTTGTTGTTGTTATTGTTTATAAACATCGGCTATTGCCGTTAGTTAGTTCGAGTAAGTAAGTCACAGTCATTCGTTTAGTAGTCGCAAATATTTTATTTTTTTATTTTGTGTTGTTTGTGTTGTTGTTGTTGCATGTGTTTGTGTATGTGTTTAATTCTTGTCTAACAAACAACCACGGATGACTGACTGACTGCAGTTGCAATGTGTATGTGCGGTGATATGTCGTGGAGTAGTATGTGTAGTTTTATGTTCATATTGACACACTTAGTACGCAGCAAGTTTTTCTTCTACTTGTTCTTGTTATTGTTTTTTAATTTGGAATTTTAATTTGTTGTTGCTGTTGTTGTTCTTGTTATTTGCTGTTACAATTACTTGATGGTTTAGTTAGTTTTTGGTAATACAGTTATTACACACACACATACACACACGCATACATAAATGTATCATTGGAATTTGCAATAACAACAACAACAGCTACATACGTCAGCAGTAAAACTGTAACACAAAATGCTTTACAAGCAAGCAAAATTTAAGAAAAATTTTCAACAATTTAATGCTTACAGTAGCGGATAAAATTAAAGTACGCTATGCTTACTAATTTAATTAGTTATTAAAACTCTTTAGTTAGGATTACAACCTAATAGTTTAGCTAATATGGCCGAGGCTAACTCCAAGGACACATGATTGGCACTATTCTCTGAGTCATTACTGGACTCCACCCACTATGCAACCACTTTTACCTCCCTAACTGCACTAAGATAGCTCTTTTAAAGATCGAAACTTACATAAATAGAAAGGAGCAACGTTACGACTGACTGATGGGGATGCATTATAACTTCCCAGCCAAGCTTCACTGTTTCTGTCGGGTCATCCAGGATATGTGAATGTTTTTTCTTTAAAATCATAGAACACAATAGTTTTCCTGTCTAGTTTCGATTGAATTCGCAGCATTTTGCCTCATTAAAGTTAAAAAAATTGTTAACAATAAAAATCAAAATCGATTGTTTGTTTAGTTTGTAAAGGGTGTTTTTTTATAGAGGTATAGAACTTTAAGTTGCAATAAAACAACGATGGATTATTCGATTGACATGAATTTTATTTATCCGAAAGATAATCTTGTGGCATTACATTTTAAATATGATTTCTTGCATATGACCGCCACGGCTGGCGCGGATGTAGTCCAATCTGGACGTCCAATTTTCGATGACTTTTTCCAACATTTGTGGCCGTATATCGGCAATAATACGGCGAATGTTGTCTTCCAAATGGTCAAGCGTTTGTGGCTTTACCGCATAGACCAATGACTTTACATAACCCCACAGAATGTAGTCTAGCGGTGTTAAATCACAAGATCTTGGAGGCCAATTCACAGGTCCAAAACGTGAAATTAGGCGGTCACCAAACGTGTCTTTCAATAAATCTATTGTGGCACGAGCTGTGTGACATGTTGCGCCGTCTTGTTGAAACCACATCTCCTGGACATCATGGTTATTCAATTCAGGGATGAAAAAGTTAGTAATCATGGCTCTATACCGATCACCATTGACTGTAACACATGTAACTGTAAAATGGACGTAGTGCGCGATACGTTTTCCGCACAGAACCATTATTTTCGAAATAAAATTGCACTATTTGCAAGCGTTGTTCAGGCGTGAGTCTATTCATGATGAATTGCCAAACCAAACTGAGAATAAATCACTTGACAGCTGTTAAATCGGTCGCCATCTTGAAAAGTAATGCCAACTTAAAGTTCTATACCTCTATAAAAAACACCCTTTAGAAAGAAGAAACATTACGACTGAGTGATGGGTATGCATTATAACTTTCCAGCCTAACTTTTACTGTTTCTGACGGCTCATCTAGGATATGTGAATGTCTTGGCTTTAATATCATAAAACAGAATAGTTTTCTGTCTAGTTTTGATTAAATTCATAGCATTTTAGTTTAATTTCTTGCCTCAATAAAGTTAATTGTTAACAATAAAGATCAGAATCAATTGTTTGTTTAGTTTGTAAAGGGTCCGCCAAATAACTTTTTTTTTTTAAATGCTATAAAAAAAAACTACTGAATATTTTCTCAAATTTCTTTTTTTATTTAAAAGTACAATCCTTCCAGTTAATAATGGAAAATAATTTCATTCAAGTGGCTGCCGCGGCTGGCCATGCAGTAGCCTACACCAGAAGATGCCGATTTTGGCAAAAAAAATTCATCTTTTCAGCCCATTTTGATCTTGGCGGGTATGTAAACAAGCAAAATTGTCGCATTTGGGGCACAGAAAACTCGCACGCATACATTGAAAAGCCGACGCACCCAAAACGAGTCACTGTTTGGTGCGGATTTTGGTTCAGAGGCATAATTGGGCCATTTTTCTTCGAAAATGAGCAAGGAGTGGCCGTTACAGTCAATGGCGATTGTTATCGGGCCATGTTAAAGGAATTTTTGTTCACCAGAATTGAAGAGGAGGATATTGGCAACATTTGGTTTCAACAGGACGGCGCTACGTGCCACACAGCCGAAGCTACACTTGATGTTTTTGTGCCCTGTTTTTGAAGATCGCATTATCAGCCGCAGAGCTGATGTCGTTCGGCCACCTCGGAGCTGCGATTTGATACCGTTGGACTATTATTTGTGGGGTGCCGTCAAAGATAAGTGTTACGCCGACAAGCCAGAGACAATTGACGCTTTAAATGACAATATTCGTGAAGCCATTGATGAAATACAGCTGCACACAATCAATAATGTGCTTAAAAATTGGACAGATCGTGTAGGCTACTGCATGGCCAGCCGAGGCAGCCATTTGAATGAAATTATTTTCCATTATTAACTGGAAGAATTGTAGTTTGAAATAAAAAAAGAAATTTGAGAAAATATTCTGTAGTTTTTTTAAAGCATTTTCAAAAAAAGAGTTATTTGGCGGACCCTTTAGAAGCTTTTGACAAACAATTCACTTTCCATTCCACCAGCCTCTCAGAAGTACTTTTCTCGATATAAATGCTGATGACTTTGTCAATGTCTAGGAAGAGGCACTTAGCTTCGCCCATAGATTTTTTAAAATTTCAAATTTTCAATTTTTTCCTCCCACAAATATTGTTACGCACTGTACCACTAGTGAACTGACCATTTAGAAAAAGAAAAAAATCGCAGCAAACGCAACAAAGCAAATCAAGAACACTTTCTAATAACTTCACTCATTATTCTCCAGTTCTAAAAATTAGCAATAACAACAACAACAACAGCAAAATATTCAATAAATCAAATTCGATAAATCAAAAAAGAAAAAAAATACGCAACAACAAAAACAATAACCTTTACTCTCTATTAACTGGCAATGTCCTTCAACAAACTCTTCAATGCAGAAAAAGCAACAACGAAAAGTCATTTGCCTCAGTGAGTAATTAAAATAAATGAAGATACAGAGACAGAGACAGAAAAAAATGAGTGATTGATTGACTGAGATACTCGCCATAATGCTGTTTTATTAATAAAACAAAAACAAGAAAAAAAAATTAAAAAGAGACACACACAGAGATTCATAAAGATATCAGCCATAATGGCACACATACGTACATACATCCACATATTGCTGGTATTCTTCATTATTGAGAGCGTATTTGTAATACGTGTGGGTTATTAAAATACGTTACAGCGATGCTAATTACAGTGTAGGAGAAAATTATTGGACACACATGCCATGGTTTCAATGTTTTGTTAAGGTTTTATTCAGCATTTCTTAATAGAAATGAAACAGTGGAAGCATTTTTAAATCATTCAAAGAAATTACAAATAAAAAAATGGCCACCGTATCAGTGTGAAAAATCGGAGTACTGCTGCGGCTCTAAGCCCAATGTCTTGCAAATGTTTTCCGCCAAAAGTTGGAAGTCACGGTGGTCTGTCCTACATTTATTTTCAGTGTTAAGTTTCCAAATTGATTGCAAGCCCAGATGCAGGCTGTTCGCATATGCTAGGGAGTATAAAGTCGGGGATACTGAGCCTCCACCGTTGAGAGAAAGTCGCTTTGTTCTGAGTCAGCATTACCGACCAACAATATCCATCTATTTCTGTATTTTTTTCTGCAACGTTGTTGCTTCTTGCCTCCAGAGTATCAAGCCCAGTTGTCTGCAACAACTTTAACGCAATACCTTCTACATAGCCAGCATAGCCACAATTAATGGTCGAATAGTTTAATTCATCGTAAATCACATTCCACAAGCTTTGTACGACGCCATCTGTGCCTAGGTGCGAGTAGTACACAATGTTAACTCGATCATGGCAGAATGCCTATTCACTTCAAGTCAAAACCCAAGAGTTCAATGCTCTTAGTGCTCCGTTTGTAATCGGGACAATGAAGCCACCTACATACATACATACATAATTGGCCATTACAACCCTTCAGTCAGGCTTACGGCCTCGCTTCTCACACCACTCAATTTGTGTGTGTTAATTTTATACATGAGTGGCGCAACCTACATTTTAAAGTCGACTCCGAGCGACAGATTTTTTTTGAGAAACTTTTTCATGGCAATTTTATTTTAACGCTCAAAGTTTTTGCCAGAAATCTGCTGAGAGGAAGTCGCCGAAGATATATTTTTTCATATATTCGATTTGATGTCTGGCCTTGGGTTTGAACCGTGGCCTTACGTCTAATAAGCCAACACACTACCTACTAGACTATGGCGACTTCTAAGCCTTCTAAGACTTTCTGAAGCCACCTAGGCAATCTAAAATTGTCAAATCAAAAGTTCTTGCCTTTGCTACCACATATACTACTCACAGTTAAGGGCAGTAAAATCAAGTTTCCGGGAAATAACACGCTAAAGAAATCGTTTCTCTCAATAGCATTGCAATCTTGATTTTTTAACATTCACACACCAATTTATAGATTCGCATCACAATATTTATTTTCAATTATCCAGCTCTGGTTTACAGTATCATCTTAACAGAGAGCCACTACGAAGCAAATTGAGTGCTAAATTGCAGCGGCAAGAACTGGTTTTGAGTATAAAATTGAGAGCCGCTGAATTGTGTTTTGTGATGGTTGTCTTGTTGTTTTTGTTTCTAAAGAAATAATTTCAAACATGATTGTTGGCTTTTGCAATTGGCGTCTATCTAACAAACATAAACAACAACAACAGCAACTGCTAATGTTACTACTACAATTGCACTATGCTGCTACTGCTATTGCTATTGCTAACACTGCTGCCATTAAATGTTAAATTGATGCTGTTATTTGTAATGAGAGTGTGTTTGTTTTTAATGGCAATGCTATATGTGTGTGTGTGCTTCATTTTCTGCTATTAAAACAAAGAAAACAAAAACAATTAAAAAACATCGTTTTTTGACTGTGGTTTTCTCAAGTGTGTTTCTTTTTTCTTATTTACATAATCGTGTGTACTTGTGTGTGTGTGTGCAAAAATTTTTTAAGAAAAACCTTCGAACCAGTACTGTTGCTATTTTTGTTTTTGTTTTGTATCAATGCATTGGCTTTGTTTAAAACCAACAATTACACGGAATTCTTTGCAATTGCTGAACTCAAACACAAAGAGAGAGTGTTAAAGGCACACACACACACACATTCTCTGTGTGTGGGAGAGAGAGAGATACAAGTTTTCTAACAGAATTTCTTGCTTAATTCAAGCGTTATTGTGTCTCTTTTTAGTTGTTTGCTTAAGTCTGCTTTGTGTTTGTGTTTATTTATTTTTTTGGAATTCCCTTCACATTTTGTTTGCCATAAATGGTAGCCCCAAACAATTATAAACACACACACATATGTACCTATGCACACACAAACATGTTTAAAAATAAATTTGTGTATTTAAAATACTACAACAACAATTAATGAAATCAGAAAAAAAAACAATAACAACAGCTAAATATTTAATTGTTATAATCAAACACATTCAAACCATGCAACTCAAACCTCAAACAGAATCATATGCGAACTTCAAAGGCACGCAACTCATATGAACACATATGTACGTTTTTTTTTGGTAAATGAATGTGAATGGAAGCGTTTGTTCAAAAGGAATGATGTTAACAAACTTGTACTTAACGAAGTGACAGGCTTAACACACACTAACGTATTGCTACAGTAAAGGTCAAAATAATTACAAGCAAATTGTTATCTCATGATATTTATTATGATTTTTTTGAACATAAAAACCAAATGCGGGAACCTAGAAACTTGAAATTTGGTTTGTAGATTCTTTAGTTGCTTACACAACTCTTAAGAAGAGAAAACAACAGAAATTTCTTAGTTTAGGGTCCTGAAAAGGGATATTGTCTTTGACATAACATAAAAAAAGACAAATTTATTTTATTTATTTATTTAAATCAATGGGCAAATTCCTTACTGACTAATAACAAAAATAATAATATAAAGACGTTGAATTCCATGGTCTTAGTGGCATAATATCGTCGCCAGAATGTAAAAGTACTCTTTTTGATAACTTCACCTCAAATAAAAATAAAATCACATACATGACAAAATAAAATCACAAAATCATGACAGTTCATAAACTTCAATTGCAAAAAAAAAGTCGTTTACCGTACAGTGCTACTGCAGAGTGCTACTGTACAGTGCCGTGAATTGACGACAACTGTTATTCTTGGAATATTTTCGACAAAATACGTCTCAACAGTGCTTCCAGACCATAAACAGTCACTTTTTTCATATTCAGTCGCTTTTTTACAATCACTTCTGAGATCTTAGATCTTTGTTGAACCCACTCACTGGATGAAACTTGACGCTCGTCTCTAAATTATGTGCGAATAGAAGTTTTTCAAACCGGAAATTACTCGTTTTGACAAAATTTCATGAAATAAAAAAATCGGCCGTTTCGTATGGCTCGTTGTTGAAGCCACACTCCATCCAGTAAGTCTTTAATTATAAATCAATGAAATTCGATCATCTTGCAGTTAGAACGCGTCGAAAAATAAAACTAAGCATCAATGAGACTCTCCAGACCATAATGAGTGCCAACCGATGGCTTTCCAAATCATTCCTGCGTTCTCCTAAGCCCATATACGATAACTTCGCTTGTCGATGTAGTCGCCGAATGAGAAGTGAGCAGTGGTAGTGAAGAAAATTTTGTTCGAACAAATAATATTGAAAGCATGTTGCTCTAGGGCTTAGCTAGGACCTCTTATGGGTGGATGTGCCATAATGAGCTGTAATATATGCCCAATTGCTGAAAACGCTTTGGAATGGAAAAATTCTGTCACTTTTCAACAAAAACGAAATTGTAATGGATGCGCACACCTAATAATTTGTTACGCACTTCCAATCTCTTCAAATTTATTATAATCTTGTCAAGCCCTTGCACAAGAAGGCAATAATGACAAACATAATCATCTCTAATGTTCAAAAAAATTGGTATTATTATGCGTTCTTTGGTTGCTAAACGATTCATATTGGCAAGCAAAATAAAAAAATGAGTTTCTTAATTCCTTTATTTTTTTCCCCAAGTATTTAAACATCCCATCCCTGTATATAAAATTAAGCTCTTCATTCTGTTCGTAGGCTCACTGCCATTGTAATTTTTATTTTTGGCAACAGTGCTCATTATTTATATTTTTTTCTCCCTTACATTGCTGTTCTTATTGTTATTGTTCTTGTTTTAAATAATAATAAACAACAAAAACAAATCTCTCTCTCTCGCTTTTTTTATCTCATATTTATTATGGGTTTCCATGCTCTCTTGTTGTTTCTCTGTGTTGTATTTTGTTGTTTATTGCGTTTGCCTTGATTTTTTGATGATGGCTGTGTATGTGTGTGTGTAAGTAATTTTTATACAAAAATTCCAATAAATGTTTGGCCTCCTCATCTTTTATGTTACACACATACATACACATATACACACAGCGTAAAATACGTACAAGTACGAGACCATTAAACACTGTTGTTATAAGATTTTTTTCTTTTTGCAAACTTGTTTTGTTATTTTATTATTAGGTCTCTCAATCTCCGTCTCTTTCTCTCTCTTGCTCTTTGTGTATAGTTGTAAAAGGTTCTGTTATTTTAAGAGAGAACCTATGAAGATTATTTCAAGTGTTTGGAAGTGTGTAGTATTTTTAAACAAATTGAGAGAGACTGTGTTATTTGTTTGATGATGTTGTTGTTTTCCTAATGGCCGTTTGTAACAGTTTCTATTGCTGTGTAAATAATGGGTTTGTGCGTATGTGATAGATTTGATCTCCTTTTATCTATATTTTTTTTTTGTGACTGTTCAAACACATTAAATTAAAGGCTCACATATACGCACAAATTTTTTGATAACGGTTTGATGTTTTTGTTGTAGAAAAATTTACGAAAAAGAATTGTGATTGATTTGAAAGCAAATTTAACAAATCTATGGTACTCTGAATACCCAAAATTTAATGACACCGCAATGTGTACAGGCACACAATGAATTGTGTTCTCCCTCCAAGGCAATGATGGTGTAGATTATAAAAATTGCATCAGATTTTGATTTTTTTTAATGTCAATTAAATTGTTTATAAAAAATAAGAAAATAATGAAATTATTCGCTGTTTAAATAGTGCTTTACTACACATTTTATTTTCAATTTAATTGAAACATCAATTAAATTTATTTTAAATTTTTTAAATTTAAATTTTTTTTTAATTTAAAAAATCTAGGTTCCCATTAAAAACTAAATTGTAATAACATTCAAACAAGTGTGTTGGTTTGTCAGTTTCTACAGTAAAACTGTCTCATCGAACATGTTGCAATGCAAAGAGATGAGCTAACTTTTAAAGAGACCACATATCGCACAGCTCCATCATACATTGCACTGTGGGCACGTTTAGTAAATGAGTGGAAAAAAAATTAAAATCTCTCACATACACATTTTCCATACAAACAATGTTGGTTGCTTCCATACCATTTCATTAGAATAGAGCTCCACTGTGTATTGCTTTTCCTAACTAAGAGAGTATGACCCATAGCGAGAGAGCAAAAAAAGACGTAGAAACCCATCAAAAATACTATAAAACACCAGAGAGAATACTACAGCTTATAACAGATGATTGTTTAGTTTTTTTTTTTTTTGCATATGGTTGTAGTTGTTTTTATTATTGTTTTGGAGAGCCAAAGCCGGTTATAAAAACTAAAAAAACACTCAGTCACTCAAACAGAGATAAAGTGTTGCCATATTAAAGGATTGCAGGTTTTTAATCACATTCGGGTTGTGATGTATTCTCACCATATTGTAGCATATAGTTTAGCATCACTTGGACAGTATTTTCGTCAACTCACCTTTATTAATAAGTCAAATAATTGGAATTTGTCAATACTAGGTGCTCGCAGCAATTGAGCCGATCTACTTTACAGCTCATTATGGCTCATTTTGGCAAAAGACTTGCACCTACGTCCTTACAAAGTTAAGCTCATTTAAAACTAAAGCCGACTAACCATTCACAACGCTGTAGGCGTACTGAGTGAGAGCTAGAGCAGTGGGGTTGTGCTATTTTTTTTTTATCGGAACGCGTATATATAATTATATAGACAGGGCCGATCCTGGGTAGGCGGCCGCTCTGTGCGGTCTCATGTCCCAAATTCGACGACGGGGGAGGGAGATTAACCCCAATTTTCGCCCGTCGCCAGGATCGGCCCTGTATATAGTATAAAAAGGAAAGGAAACGTTTAATAAAAATTCCGGACTCCGGTTCACGGTTCGGAAAAACAAGCCGGTTCGTTTCGGTGTTTGTTCCGGTTAGGGTTCCGTTCAAACCCTTGTTTATAAAAATACATATAAAAATTCGTCAAAAATTTAAAAAATCAGCAATTCTTTTTAAATTTTTTTTTTCAAAACGTCAGCCAATGCTCGTTATCAGAAATCATCTTTAATTCCGGAACGCGTTCCTGTCCAAAAAGGAAGTACCGGAACGACGTTCCGGAGCGTTCCAGCTCGACAACACCAATGAGCTAGAGTAATAGGTTTTCAGAGCCAGTTTCTGGAATATAATTTTCTTTGGCAATGGAACCCATTTCTCATTTGGAGGTTACGTCGTTTCGCATACTGGGCCTGGAGAACCCAGAACAGATTGTGGAAGATGTTTACCATTTTGAAAAACAATTGAGACGAAAATGAATTTTAAAGGACCATTACCGTTCATTCAGAGCACTTTAGTCGTATAGTAAACGACTTTGTTTGAACTTCCATTGAAGTTTGTGAACTGAACGGTATGTGGTTTCAACAAAATAGTGTCTCAAGCCACACAAAACGTCGGATTTTGGCTTTATTGCATGCGAAGTTCCCTAAAGGCGTACTTTTACATTTTGATGATGCGCATTGGCCACTAAGAGCATGCAATTGGCACATAATTCTAAGTTCTAATCTTTATATTGAAATAAAATTGTCATTAGAATGACTTCTGTTTTAATTTGAAATTTCTCTGGGGCCATTAATTATCACTATTGGGATTTCTGTAGCTTAAAACTCTGGCAACATTGTTAAATGCCTATACAGCAACATAAAACGGAATTATATAAGAGAGTGGTGTAGTATTTCTCATGAGAGAGTAATACATTCCAGTTGGATGTGGGATAGTATAAGAGGGTTTCGAATTTCATTGATATTAGACTCCCCAAATTGTATGAGTACGTGTGAGTGTATGAGAGTAATTTGTTTGTGTTGTTGCCTTAACTGAGTTAAGGGGAGGGTTTGTTGTGGTATTAAGGTTTGAGAGAGCGCCAGAGAGTTATATAGCCGGCGCATTATTGTTTACTATTTGGAGTACGTTATTGTTTATAAAATTATTTTCTTGTGCTTGTACATATTTTTACTACACTCTCAATGAGTGTTGTGTTGTGTATTGGAACGGTTCGATTCCAGTTGTGCTGTATGTTGTGAGTAGAGCGAGAGATAGTGTTGCTGGTTGTATATTGGAAACGACGAAGCAACAAAAACAAATCATTGCTAATAATGATTAACATCATTATCGTATTGGAAATATAAAGAAACTCTGGCAATGCATACGTAAACTTGCCAGACATACAAACAGTTCGATTCTAACATTCAAACCGAACGGTTATTAAAACGGGGAATTTTAACGGTATTAAACGAAACAGAAAAAAGTGAAAAAAAATACAAATTTTTTTTGTGTAAATGAAAACAAGAAAAGAAACACAATAACAACAACAAAAAATACTACTAGAAAAATTTAAATTAAATAAAAACGTTTTTAATTGTTTTCTTCAAACAATAATTAATTACAAAATTATTAATTAATTATCAATAAATATACATATGTAAGAAGGCAAAAACAATAATAATAATTAATTACAATAACAAGAAGAAAAAAAATTTAATATCTTTCATTATCTTTTGCTTTCTGCTACATTGTTTAACGGGGCGACGTCATCCATCTCTGCATTAAGAAAAATTAATAAAAAAAAACCCAGTGTTTCTAAACACAAAAAAACGAACAACAACAACAACAACAAAGAGGGGCTTCTGAGATAAAAAATTAAAAAAAAACAAGAAGAAAAAAATTGTTGGAAAAAATTGAAATCAATTGAGAAGTAAAAAAAAAAATTAAAACAAGAAATAAGAAAAAATAATAGAAATTAAAACACATAACGGGACGTGTGTAATACAAAACATTGGAAGTGTAAGTTTTTCATTTATTTTTTCTTTAGAAAAGGAAAAAACAAAAGATTTTTTTATTAAAAAAATTAAATTTAAATAAAATAAAATAAAAAAAATACAAATAAATTTGATAAAATATTTCTATTCAAACAAATAAAAAATTAATATAAATTAAAATAAAATAAAAAATTGCTGTTAATTTTTTTTTATTATTCAAAGAAAAATGAATGAAAATTAAGTGCTGAATGGTGATTATTTATGGAAAATTTTAAAAACCAAATAAAAAAAAAATATTAAATCTGCAATACTGGAATTTAAATCTCTTCATACAAGAAAGGTGAATATAAAACACAAGATAAAAAAAATTATAACAAAAGCAATAAAGTGTTATGTTGTAAAATCAAGTGGATATTCAAAAATCTTCGTTTCCGGTTTGTTAATGTAAATGCTTTTTGCCCCTCTTTACTTACATAAACATTGTATTAATGTTTTTTTTATTATTTATTATATTAAATTTTAATGCAGATTTAATCAATGGAAAAAATGTTTCTTTTTTTAATTTATATTGAAAACTTGTACAATTTATTACAAATTATTTGTAAACCAGTGGTTTTCAGTTCCTATTAGTGTTATTAAAAGATTATCTATCAGCAACAAACAATTGGAAATTTTTCCTGTAAACATATAAATTTTAATTACAAATTTAAAATGAATTTAAATGAATTTATTCATCGTAAAAGATTGTTTTGCACAATTGTTTTCAATAATTTTATTTAAAATTTTTTTCGATAATTTACTCCTGATTTCGATAATTTACTCCTGGTTCGATAAAGATCTCAAAATTTTGCGATAATTTTCTTTAGGAAATTTCTCGATAACTTTTTTAAGAATTTTTTTCGATAAATTACTCTTGAAATTTTCTTTGTTAAATTTCTGGTAAAAATAATAAGAAACCTTTTATGCTAGAAATTTATCGATAAAATTATTCTCAAAATTTTTGCGATAATTTTCTTTAGGAAATTTCTCGATAACTTTTTTAAGAATTTTTTCGATAAATGAATACAAATTAATATACATATTTACTTTTAAAATTTTTATTAAACAATATTTTTCAATAATTTTGTTAAAAAAATTTTTCGATAAATTACTCATAAAAGTTATTTCTTTAAATTTCTGCTAAAATTAATTAATTTCTGCATTTCTTCTAGAAATTTTTCGATAAATTTTCTTTTGAAAATTGTTCGATAATTTTTTTCTCAAAATTTTGCGATAATTTTCTTAAGGAAATTTCTCGATAACTTTTTTAAGAATTTTTCCGATAAATGAATACAAATTAATGTACATATTTACTTTTAAAATTTTTAATTAACAATATTTTTCAATATTTTTGTTTAAAAAACTTTTCGATAAATTACTCATGAAAGTTATTTCTTTAAATTTCTGCTAAAATTTTTACGACTACTTTTTTTCTCGAAATTTATCGATAAATTTTCTTTTGAAAATTGTTCTATAAAGTTTTTTTAAAACTTAATTCGATAATTTTCTTTAGGAAAATTCTCGATAACTTTTTTAAGAATTTTTTCGATAACTTTTTCGATTTACTTTTAAATATTTTTCAATAATACAAACAATTGTTATTGAAAAGTTATTTCGTTAAATTACTGCTAAAATTTTTAGGACTACTTTTTTCTAGAAATTTTTCGATAAATTTTCTTTTGAAAATTGTTCGATAAATTTCTTCTAAAACTTAATTCGATTATTTTCTTTAAGAAATTACTTAAAATTTTTTTTTCGATAAATGAGAACAAATTAATGTATTAACCGTAAAAATTTTTCGATAAATTTTCTTTTGAAAATTGTTCGGTAATGTTCTTCTTTAGAATATTTTTCGATAATTTTTATTTTGGAAAATTTTCGATAACTTTTATTTCAAAAATTTTTTTTCGATAACCCTTTTCCCACAAATTTTTTGATAAATTTCATGCAATTTTTCGTTAAATACGTTTTCTTTAAACACTATTCGTTAATTTTTTCATAATTTTCATCAAAATAATTTTCGATAACTTTTATTTGAACAATTTTTTCTTCGATAACCCTTTTCGGACAAATTTTTTGATAAATTTCTTCATGTAATTTTTCGTTAAATACGTTTTCTTTAAAACATTATTGAACAATTTTTTTCCAAAAAAAATTTTCGATAAATTTCTTATAATAATTTTTTTTCTATAAATTTCTTTAAATAATGTTTGAATAAATTTATTTATGACAATTTTAGTTAATAGGTTTTTGATATTTTTCAATAATTTTTCTTTGTAAAAATTTTCGATAAAATTACCCTGAAAAGTTTCACAAAAAACTGTCTTTCGGAGGCGCCATTTATACGGTAGGTCCCCACCATTTATAGATAAAATTAACACACTGAACATGGTCAGTGTGAGAAGTTAAATTGAAATTCTTGGTCTCTAGCACATTCTAAATATGAAAAGTGTGTCGAACTCTTAATAATTTATTCAAAACCGTTTTATTTTCTTTTTCTCATTTTGCTTTTGTTTTTTTCACCCTTAAAAATAGCAAAAAAGGTTGAAGTGACTTTAAATAATTTGAATTAATTTTTAAAACAGGATATGAGGATATTTGCCGAAAGTAGTCGCACACGTATAGATTCATTTCCCTTTGGTGACCTTGACTCCTCTTCTTTTCCTCATTGAATGAGGCTTTAAATGTCATGATATTTTTAGAAACGTTGTGTTTAAGAACACTGACTGACTGACTGCTGTGGCATACATATTAAAATATTCGTTGAAAAATATTGTTTTTGAAAAACAAAAGTGATAAAAAGAATTGTATTTAAAATTGAATTTTAAACTAAAGTTCCAAGAAATCATTTCATTTCATATATACATAAGTAAAGTATATGAATGATGAGAAATTTTTCCAAGAATGATAATTTTGCCATTTGAAACATCACTATTGGGAAATAAAATTCAAATAAATTTTAATTATTGATAACACAGAGCGGGTGTTGTTTTAAAATAAACGATTAGAAATACTTTAAAGTACTTTGAGTCAATAATTTAAAATTTCTAAACGATTTTTGTATTTAAATACATAATTCGTCATTACAACCCTTCAGTCAGGATTACGACCTAGTTTTTCATTGTATTTATTACCTTGAAAGACAGTTCTAGGAGGATAAGGATAACATCCTTAACTATCATTTATTAGTTCTGAAAGTAGCGGAGTGGCACTTTAAAGAAAGAGGTCCCACTTAGGCCGGAATTTAAGTCTCTTACGATACCATAATCAATTTAACCTGGGAATCAAACATTCCCTCGGAGCATATTAACTCGAATCCAAACTAAATCCTGCAATTGCAGCAACTTTTATACTTGAGAGTTCGGTCAAGGATATCAGAAAGTGAGCGAGCAAAAACATCCGTCTCTTTATGACAAGTGCACGGCACTGACACATGAAATGAAAGACAGTGTTTTCCTTCTCGTCAGACCCACAACTCTCGTAGAAGTGATTTGACAGAGTCAAGTCTTTCGGAATGCCTACCTAAAGGAGAGTGGCTAGTAAGAACCGCTACTGTGCAATGGATTCCTATGCGATTTAAGGACAAAAGTGCGAAAGTAGTCTTCTTATGCATGCTTAGCCAGCAGACTCTAGAATATTGCTCGTGCCCTGTTTCTGCCCAAGAGATTGAGTTTTCCAGTGTAACGAGAGTACAAATTAACTGAGCCCATTGGAATATCTATGCGTTGTAACATAACGCAGATTGTGAGCCAGCTCATCAGCAACACAATTTCCAACAATAACCCTATGTCCCGGCATCCGTATAAGAGTTATCTATGAACGATTCGAAATTTCCTTAAGCAATTCTCGCACCATTCATGGACGTTGAAAACACATTCATTAGAGACTGTGCGAATAAAACAAAGTATCTTCAGCAAAGATTGCTCCATTTAAAAATGGCTGCCCTGGTCTAGTAGATAGTATTTTGTAAAGGGTCCGCCAAATAACTTTTTTATTTTTTGAAAATGCTTTAAAAAACTTCTGAATATTTTCTCAAATTTCTTTTTTTATTTGAAAGTACAATCCTTCCGGTTAATAATGGAAAATAATTTCATTCAACTGGCTGCCTCGGCTGGTCATGCAGTAGCCTACACGATCGGTCCAATTTTTAAGCACATTAACGATTGTGTGCAGCTGTATTTCACCAATGGCTTCACGAATATTGTCCTTTAAAGCGTCAATTGTCTCTGGCTTGTCGGCGTAACACTTATCTTTGACGGCACCCCACAAATAATAGTCCAACGGTGTCAAATCGCAGCTCAGAGCTGGCCAAACGACATCAGCTCTGCGGCTGATAATTCGATATTCAAAAACAGGGCGCAAAACATCGAGTGTAGCTTCGGCTGTGTGGCATGTAGCGCCGTCCTGTTGAAACCAAATGTTGCCAATATCCTCCTCTTCAATTTTTGTGAACAAAAATTCGTTCAACATGGCCCGATAACGATCGCCATTGACTGTAACGGCTACTCTTTGCTCATTATGCCTCTGGACCAAAATCCGCACCAAACAGTGACTCGTTTTGGGTGCGTCGGCTTTTCAATATATGCGTGGGGGTTTTCTGTGCCCCAAATGCGACAATTTTGCTTGTTTACATACCCGCCAAGATCAAAATGAGCTTCATCTGAAAAGCTGATTTTTTTTGCCAAAATCGGCATCTTCATGGCCAGCCAAGGCAGCCATTTGAATGAAATTATTTTCCATTATTAACCGGAAGTATTGTACTTTCAAATAAAAAATGAAATTTGAGAAAATATTCAGAAGTTTTTTTTTAAAGCATTTTCAAGAAAAAAAGTTATTTGACGGACCCATTATTATTCAATCCCAAGCTAAGATATCTCGAATAAATCGAAATATTTAACTTTCTTCTACAAGAACACTGGCAGTCTTCTGATAAAGGCGCTGTAAGTAAAATAAAATTGCCATGAAAAGTTGCTCAAAAACCTGTCGTAGGAATCAAATTGAGAGGTCCTGGTCAAGTGAGAATTTATTTACTTCTTTGATTTAAAAATAAAACTTCAAATAATTCTCACAATACCTTTAACTTTTATAAAGATAACTACAAAAACAAATTTCTTTTGTGCACTCCTATAATGGGCAAGAATTTGAAATTATTACCTTGAAATTACTTTCAATTTCCTACTTTGAAGACTCACTGTTTGGAAGTTGATGGTATTTCCTATTTTCTTTAATTTTTTTTTTTTTTTTTTTTTTTTTGTTAAAATTTAATTACTTTGAAGTATTTTGTTTTTGTATGATTTTCAACACAACAGAAAATAAATCATTTTCATACAATATTTCATTTTAATTATTTGCAATTAATTTTAATGGCTGTGTTTTAAATAAAACAAAACATTTTAAAGAAACAAAAAATCAAAAAAATAAACAACATTTTGCAAAAATTACAATGATTTTCAAGTTCTTACAAGTTTTACAAGTTGAAACATCATTGCCTTCGTCAACATGAAACACTGCGCCAACACCGTCACATCGCCACCAACGAATAAGTGATTGAAATGACCGGGGATGACAAGTCATTCGTTAAAACATTTTATCAAACGTTTGTTAAATGAAGTTTTTATTAAAAAAAAAAGAAATTAGAAAGAATACGAAAATAATTCATTATAAACACAAATGGAATAACAAAACCACATAGAAAGACCAGGCAACATGTAAAAAAAAAGATTAACAATAACAAATCAACAGTGAGGTTCTAGAACTTGCCAGATCGATGCTGAATGAAGCATAATAAGTGAAATGTTACTAGGAGAGGCAGTAAAAATAATGTGAAGTGATTGCTTATGTTATCTAACGTTAGGTTAGGTTAGGTTAGAGGACGTGTACTTGTCAATTAAGACAAGTACAGTACCCGGAGGTCGAATTGACCCATTGTACAACGTCCTAGTTTCTCACAACACTTATGTTGTGTGTGTTAATTTTATACATGAGTGGTGGGACCTACAGTTTAAAGTCGACTTCGAACGACAGATTTTTGAGAAACTTTTTCATGGCAATTTTATTTACTCACAGAGTTTTTGCCAGAAATCCGCTGAGAGGAAGTCGCCGAAGAAATACTTTCTGTATTTTGTCTTGATGTCTGGCCTGGGGCTCGAACACTGGCTTTGTGTCTAATAAGCCAACACACTACCTACTAGACTACGGCGACTTTATCTAATGTCAATAATTAAAGAAATTCAAGCAAACAATTCGATTAAAATGGCTAGAATTTAAGAAAAGAAAGCAACGGAAAAGGCATTGTATCATGACAACACGGATCTTATCCGACCCGTCAGAAACTGAAAGAGCTTGACTGGGAATTTCTGTTATGTTTACCATGTTCATAGCTTCAATCTCGCTGTAGTCAAGTAGGTAGTATGTTGGCTTATTAGACGTAAAGCCAGGATTCGAGCCCCAGGCCAGACATCAAAACAAAATACAAAAAATATTTCTACGGCGACTTCCTCTCAGCAGATTTCTAGCAAAAACTCTGAGAGTAAATAGAAAATCGCCATGAAAAGTTTCTCAAAAATCTGTCGTTCGGAGTCGACTTTAAACTGTAGGTCCCACCACTCATGTATGAAATTAACACACACAACATAAGTGGTCTGAGAAACTAGGTCGTAATCCTGACTGAAGGGTTGTAATGACCAATTCTGTATGACTAGGCACATTAAATTGCCAAGAGTGGAGTTTCCATACTTTTAATCAGTGCGGCATTAATTATAATAAACAATTGAGTGCTGATCATGTTTTAATCAGGAGATTATTCTTTCTGATACCAATCAGTATCGCGAGGTTTTCAAGGCATTAGAGAAGGAATATCTTACATTAATCGTTGCTAGCATAACAGATCACTTAGGAGTAGTATTTCAATACAATCATGCTACACAATGCTATGCTTTTGATAAAAACACAGCTTAGCAACATGTTGCAGAGACATTATGTTGAAATTGAAATTATTATCCAATTTTTCATTAAAAATTTTGTTTATTTTTTACTAATACTGTAATGATGATAACGTGAAAGTGATTTTTCTAGATTTTTCTTCTCACAACATGTTGCTCAACAATGTTAAAAATTTACTTTTAAAAAACTATTGTAAATGTTGCATGTTCCATTAAGATATTGTAATAATTATTTGGGTAGGAAATATGTTGATGAAACGTGGTTAATCTATATAGAATGTATACATTGCCTAGCAACATGTTGCAGAAGCATTATATGGATATTTTTATAAATTATAGCAATGTAATGCTGAAGTATAATGGAAATAATATAAGAATACCTTAATTTAAGTGTCTTTAGACTCAAATTAAATGGCCTACTTTAGATTAATAATTTCTGTAAACATTTATTTGTATATTCTTGTTGTTTTAAGAATATTTTTCCACTTTTGTTTGCTATTTTAATAAAATTTATTTAATTTTTATTTTATTTTGTTTTTTTTTTTTTTCTTCGAAACCGTGTCCTTTGGCAAACTTACAGAGTTTTGTTTAGCAAAATTATTTTGTTATTTAATGAGCAATTATGTATGTAGCTTCGATCTCCCCCAAATTTGTGTAAATTTTTATAAAATTTAAGTAGAGTCCTACAAGACGCTACAGGAACAGTTTTTCGCTCAGACAACTGATAACATAATGGCTTAAGCCTAAAAGTTATGCAATGTTGTTGTTTAAAGCTAATTAAGCCCATTTCCAATATAAAAATCTAACCTGAATTTAAACCGAGTCTTAAACTGAAGAAAAGATTGTGGAAATATTGGAAAACTGTATTATCGGGCAAAGGAAGTAAAGCGTGTCACAATATAGACTCTATTTGAACTGGTTTTCAGCTTTCATACTAATGCCAAATGTTTATTCTGTAACCCTTTGACGGACACTGACGTCTATAGACTTTATAACAAGGGTTTCTGGGGGGACATGACGTGTATACACGTCATAAATTGTTTCCTTCATAAAATCATTATAAAGAAGCTAATGCCATTAAAAATTTGGTTTATATCAATAATATATCTGTTTTCTTTATAACGATATGTATATAAACATTGTTGCGGACAAAATACGTATACAAAGCTTACAAATATTGCAACATGACAAATTTTTTCGTATCTTGCCAAATAACGGAGATACAGCAAGTGTCCCACGGGAAGGCCTCCTAAAATTTTGGTGTCCGTCAAAGGGGTAAACAAGAAAAAGGGACAATAACAAATCAACAAACAAGAGTGGAATAAGGTTAGGTTAGGTTAGGAAGGTAGGTTAAACATCTTCAACCGTTGTCCACAGATGGTTTGTTTTAAAGCATATTAATAAACAATTGGTAATAAATAAGAATTACGGTGAAAAGTACATTGAAACACCCTGAAAAGTATAGAATAAAAAAAACTATAACAAATCAACAGTGAGTTTCTAGAAGTTGACAGAATGAAATGAAAAGTGTTCGAAAAGTGTTCATAATAATTTAGCATACAAAATCTACAACTTTAATACAGGCATATTCTTGTAATGCTTGTCTTCATTGTTTTTCCCTTCAAAATTCTTTTCCTGTGTGAAATTGAACACACATTTTAATGTGTTTTTAAACACACACACACAAATTTTCTCTGAGTGTATTTGCGTGTTTATTGTTTATACACTGTATGTGTTTGTTATTATTCCATAATTTTGTTTTTGTTTTTTTCCTTGCCTTGCTTTGCTTGCCTATTTATTTACTATACATTTGCTGTTGTTGTTTTTAGTTTTACTCCCCCTCTTATGCCTACTATATCACTGTGATTCTCTCTTTTGATTTTATTTTTGCTTTTTTCATCACTCATAAGGTTTTTATTTTTCTGTTTCGTTCACTATATAGACATGGTGTTGTTATGATTTTATATTTTGCTGTTATTGATGTTGTTGTTGTTGTTGTTTTCATTCATTTATTTAACTGTGCTGCTTTCAATTGTGATTGAAATTTTTCTTTTCTTTTATTCTTCTTGCCTATGTTCTCTTTGACACGAAAACTGTTATATTTTTCTGTTGTTTTTGTTTTTGTTGCTTTGTTGAAATGTAGTTGATGATATTATTGTTGTTTTTTATCTTTGCACTGTTTATTTAGTGCATCAAAATTGAAGAGTAAGATTTATAATGTATACACATACACACACACACACACCCAGAGCGACAGAGAGAGAGGGAGAGTTGAAATGAGTGTGTAACAGAGTGAGGTGGAGCTGTGTATTGGTTAAATTAAAGAAAAATATAAGAAATCATAACAAAAACAAAACGAAGAAATTCATAAATAAATCAAATAATAACAGCATGTACTACATGTAGAAAATGATTACACACACAAGCACACACGTATACGTCTTGTATGGGGTATGGTGTATTAATACATTCGGAATATTTATGCACAAACAATTGTACAACAAAATAAATGTACTTGTTTTTAACGCACAAACGCACGCTATACACACACACAAAATTAATACGCACATACATACGTACGTATGTACATTGAGTTGACGTGAGAGAGCTGCAGAACAAGAGAAATTAAAAAAAAAAGAAATTAAAAACAACAACTACGCACAAACGAAGAAAATAGTGATAGTCGTACGAACGTACGTACGTTCGTTAAGAAATTTTTTATTGTTGTTTAAGGACAAATGTACGAACGCACTCGCACTCGCACTACCACTCACATACAGAGCAACTTGTGCAAGTATATCTTCATAAATGAATATGATGAGAAAACATAAAACGGTAGAGAGAAACCAAAATAGCTGAAGATATTAAAAGATGTTGCTCATCATCATCATCATCATCATTATTATCGTCATCGGCAAGATGATGATACTGATGAAGACGCCGTCTTTGTTGACTTAAATTATGTTTACAGTCATGATGTTGGTAATAATAACGTTTGATAGCAGTGGTGGTGGTGGTATCGGTATTAGTGGTGATATATGGTGGTGGTTTTTAATGTGGTTTCTTGTTGTAATACATTACATGTGTTGTTGTATTTCTGATAGTGTTTTTATGTAACCTTATTTAATAAGAAAGACTATTGTACTAATAAAAATGAGAGGCATAGAGAGAGCGAGAGAGTGTAGAAGTGATGAACAGCAAGACTTTTAAGGTTAGAACTCTTGTTTATGCTTGTATGTGATACAACTATGACTCAGTTGATTCAGTTTATTGATAATTAGAAATCCAATAGCAGAGATGGGAATGCAGAGAATGGTTCATTAAAATGTTAAAAACTTTACAAAGGGTTTTTAATTATTTGATGATTTCTAGGCCCTGAGACACGCATAGGCTTCATTTGTGAAGAAAGTTTTAATCGAAAAATCAACACTGAAAGCGTGTTGCTCGTATACCTACTATTTAAAAACGTTTTTCGCTGGCACTTCAGTTGCAAGCTATTGGAACAGCGGACAACCTTGCCACACCAATTGTTTTTTAACCACTAAATGGTGAACCTGTTAGTAAATAACTTAAGAAATATAAAATTTTAATTAAAACGAAATAAACACGTATGTATGCCACAGTTCTTCGAAGACTTGGTGTTATAAATATTTACTTTAAACTTAAACAAGAAGAAAGACAAATAAATACAAATCAAAAGAAATAAAAAAAACAATCTTAAAATGTATCTTAAAATGCAAATCAAATACTTTGTGTGTACGCCGCCCGAGGGTCATTAAAAAAAAGTAAATTTTTTGTTTTTTTGTTTGTTTTTTGTTTTTGGGTTTTAAGTTCTCTCTTGTTCATGAAACCGCAAATGATTAATTGCCTTTTTATTCCGAAAAAATTGTTTTTTTTTTGTTGATTTTTTTTTGCACTCAACATATATATTTTTTCTTTAAGCGCAGGGAATTAAAATCCAAAACAAAAAAAAAAGTATTAAAAAGTATATAAACAAGTAAGTCATGGTCTGCTAAGTCCGAACTCCCACACCACAAGTTATACGTATTTTTTTTAATTTGAATGTTATTTACCCTTAGAGGCAATTTAACTTACTTGAGCCATTTCTATGCCTTGATTTGAATAGATTGCCGAACTAAATTAAAACAAATTTTAGTTTCAGGTTAGGTTCAGTCATCTACTGCACTTCAGCGAAGATGGCCAAGCAACACCTTTATCCTTTTAAAAGAAGAAAATTGTAAAGAAAAATGTAAGAAAGTAGAATTCGGAACGATATAGAAATGTAAAAGCAGTAACAAAAACATCCCTTTCCCCTCTTGAAGTCGTCGTAATCTAGTTGGTAGTGTGTTGGCTTATTAGACGTAAAGCCGGGGTTCGAGCCCCAGGCCAGACATCAAGACAAAATACAAAAAATGTATTTCTTCGGCGACTTCCTCTCAGTAGATTTCTGGCAAAAATTCTGAGAGTAAATAAAATTGCCATGAAAAGTTTCTCAAAAAATCTGTCGTTCGGAGTCGACTTTAAACTGTCGGTCCCACCACTCATGTATAAAAATTAACACACACAACATAAGTGGTGTGAGAAACTAGGACGTTGGGTCAATTCGACCTCCGGGTACTGTACTTGTCTTAATTAACAAGTACACGTCCTCTAACCTAACCTAACCTAACATCCCTCCAGTTTACGTAATTCCTCAACAAGTTTCAGGCTGTTAATAGCGCCTCTAGGCAGGTAATTCAAACATTCAAAAAATTCTCTAAGTAGACTGATCTAGAAGAAGAGACAAGCAATATAATAGAGAGAAAATGAGTAGAAATAGACAGAAAGGTATTGGCTCAGCAAAGCCTAAATATCGGCTCTATGCAGAAAGTTCGAATGTTGAGAGAATCATTTTTTCATGACTCCGTGATTTATGATTTCCATGATTTTCCATGAATCATAGACACGAACTGGTGTATAAGGTGTTAAGGTAGTTGCAGTTCAATGTTTCTAATTTCACTCCCAACAGGTAAAGGGTCCATCAAATAACTTTTTTTTTTTTTTTTGAAAATGCTTTAAAAAAACTACAGAATATTTTCTCAAATTTCTTTTTTTTATTTGAAAGTACAATCCTTCCGGTTAATAATGGAAAATAATTTCATTCAAATGGCTGCCTCGGCTGGCCATGCAATAGCCTACACAAAAAAAAAAAATCATCTTTTCAGATGAAGCTCATTTTGATCTTCGGCGACTTCCTCTCAACAGATTTCTGGCAAAAACTCTGAGCGTTGAAATAAAATTGCCATGAAAAAGTTTCTCAAAAATCTGTCGTTCAGAGTCGACTTTAAACTGTAGGTCCCGCCGCTCATATATAAAATTAACACACACAACATGAGCGGTGTGAGAAACTAGGTCGTAATCCTGACTGAAGGGCTGCAATAACCAATTATGTATGTAATCTCGTATTACAACTATTAAAACACCTGAGGACTACGGCTACAGTTTCAAAATTAAATTTTCTTATTTAAATTAAAAGCGGAAAAAATGCAAGGGGGACGGATATGTATTTTAATTTAAATATAACGGTTTTTTCTCTCTCTCTCTGATTTTATTTTTACAACCAAAGAATCACTTCCTTTGTAGGATGCACTTCCTTTTTAGTGCCATGTTTCTCACACAATATTTATACGCTGAACAACAAAAAAAAAAAAAAAAAAAGAGAGCAAGCTGTGTAGGAGAGAGAGAGAGAGAGAGAGAGAGAGAAACTCTACAATCTATTTGCAAACTAAATACGGAGAGAGTAAAATTGTAAAATTTCATTAAAAAAAACCCGTAGAGTAACGATAAATAGAAGAGCAGAGTGTAAAGCGCTGATAGAAAAAAACCCACAGAGTAAGAGAATGAGAGAGTGGGAGAGAATTTGTAATTATAACGGATATATTACACACTAGACTACCAGCCATATAGACAATAACATGTTCTCTGTACAACAAATACAAGCATTTAGTTAACCATGTACCATGTAGCAGATGTAAACATTATTAGACTCTACTCTTCATCCTCATCCATGTGGTAAATGCTGTGTTTGTGAATTAAATAGATGGGGTACGCACCAGCCATGTGATATTATGTGAGAGAAAGTATGGAAGAAAATCATGAATTATTTTTATGGAAATTTTATTTAAATGCACCACACACTTACACAAAACTAGGGCAAATCAACCTAGTAAACAATTTTGTGGTGCGGGCGTTAGTGCTGGACATAGTGCCAAGCAATACATACATAATTGGTGAAGAATAGTCTCCTCGTCTTTCTCATACATATCTGCAGCTTTGTCAGTAATCACTTACAGGTAGTCCACGACCAATATGCCTAGCAAGCGTGCTTGTGAAATAGAATGCCATGTAATGACCATGACAATCATACTGAGCGTGTTTTTTACAATTTTAAGCAAACTTATCGATTGCCTTAGAAGTCGCCGTGGTCTAGTAGGTAGTGTGTCGGCTTATTAGACGTAAAGCCAGGGTTCGAGCCCCAGGCCAGACATCAAAACAAAATACAAAAAATATTTCTTCCGCGACTTCCTCTCAGCAGATTTCTGGCAAAAATTCTGAGAGTAAATAAAATTGCCATGAAAAAGTTTCTCAAAAATTTGTCGTTCGGAGTCGACTTTAAACTGTGGGTTTCACCACTCATGTATAAAATTAACACACACAACATAAGTGGTGTGAGAAACTACGACGTTGTACAATGGGTCAATACGACCTCCGGGTACTGTACTAGCCTTAATTGACAAGTACACGTCCTCTAACCTAACCTAAGCTATCGAGTGCCTTGTATCGAATTTTGGCCAAACTTCTCTGCGATTACCTCTGTATCCGAAGTCGTCCATTTGGCGTTGACGGAATACACGACTCTGCGTTGTGAGTTATAAGCTCGTATGTGTTCAGATGGATTTATAAAGTTGAGAATTCATCGGAGAGTTCATTGGCTGTGCCACACTTGACCAGTTCATCAGCTCTGCAGTTATTTGGACTGCCATTGTGTCTTCTCTTATTTAGATATCTGAGACAACTAGACACAATCTTGGAAATTATTACATTGCCTTCTTTCAAAACATAATTTTTCCCAAGAGATGGCACAGCCTGGAGATGTACATGTACGTGTATAATGGACATTGTCGATATTATCTCTTATGGGTTTTCAAATTGTCTTTCTTTATGTTTCTTCATATTTTTACAGAACAATGTGGTTATGGCTGTAAAACCTGAGATTTTTTCAATATAAAGGGTGTTTTTTTATAGAGGTATAGAACTTTAAGTTGCAATAAAACAACGATGGATTATTCGATTGACATGAATTTTATTTATCCGAAAGATAATCTTGTGGCATTACATTTTAAATATGATTTCTGGTCAAGCGTTTGTGGCTTTACCGCATAGACCAATGACTTTACATAGCCCCACAGAAAGTAGTCTAGCGGTGTTAAATCACAAGATCGTGGAGGCCAATTCACAGGACCAAAACGTAAAATTAGGCGGTCACCAAACGTGTCTTTCAATAAATCTATTGTTGCACGAGCTGTGTGACAAGTTGCGCCGTCTTGTTGAAACCACATCTCCTGAACATCATGGTTATTCAATTCAGGAATGATAAAATTAGTAATCATGGCTCTATACCGATCACCATTGACTGTAACGTTCTGGCCACCATCGTTTTTGAAAAAGTACGGACCAATGATTCCACCAGCCCATAAAGCGCACCAAACAGTCAGTTTTTTTTGGATGTAACGGTGTTTCCACATACACTTGAGGATTACCTTCACTCCAAATGCGGCAGTTTTGTTTGTTGACGTAGCCATTCAACCAGAAGTGCGCTTCATCGCTAAACAAAATTCGCTTATGAAAATCGGGAACAACGGTAATCTCGTTTTGGGCCCATTCGACGAATCTACGCCTTACTTGATGATCGTTTGGCTTCAAATCTTGCACGAGTTGGATTTTGTAAGCACGCAAACCAAGATCCTTCCGCAAAATCGTCCATAAAGTGGATGGACACAGATCCAATTCCTGTGCTCGATGGCGGATGGACTCATTCGGGTCTTCCTCAATGCTACGCTCTACAGCAGCAATAGCTTCTTCTGAAGGCACCGTACAGCGTCTCTGGTGATGCGAGTTATCAATAAGAGTAAACGTGGTGCGAAAACGTTCCATGGTTAATCGAATTAACTGCTCTGATGGACGATTTTGTCGACGATAAAATGGACGTAGTGCGCGATACGTTTTCCGCACAGAACCATTATTTTCGAAATAAAATTGCACTATTTGCAAGCGTTGTTCAGGCGTGAGTCTATTCATGATGAATTGCCAAACCAAACTGAGAATAAATCACTTGACAGCTGTTAAATCGGTCGCCATCTTGAAAGGTAATGCCAACTTAAAGTTCTATACCTCTATAAAAAACACCCTTTATTTACACTTTTTAAGCAGAAAACTTTGAAATAAATTGTTTTCTTCATTGATTAATAATTGTGTTCTGTAATGTAAATCCAGTTCAACTCATTTTACAGGAACGTTATTTTATTTTAACATTAAAATTCTGTAAGAAATATTTGCCTAATGTGACTGTAATTTAATATTTTTTTTTGATTATTTACATTCATTACCAATTTGTTTATTGGGTTGTCTCTCTTATGTTGTAATATTTTTAAATTTTTGCATATGTATGCATATGCCTGTATGAGTGTGTATTTTTTTTTTGTACATTAAAAATATTTTATTTTCATGTACTGTAATGTTTTTTTTCTTTGTCGTTGTTGTTGTTGCTGTTGATTTTTAAAATTACATATGAAAACAAAAACAAACCAAAAAATTGTCAAGTCTTTAGAAAAACATTGAGTTTCCCAAAAAAGAAAAATTTATGCACAACAAATAGTTTTTACGGTATCAACACAAGCTACGGTAGATACACGTTGAGAGGAATCGCAAAGGCTACTAAATTTGTCATATCCAAAGCAAATCGAATTGCTATGGCTAGGTAATCTTTTAAAGATATCCTTGGTATACACGATTCGCTGCAAAACTTTGTCCAGGCTTTTTAAGCGTCTACATTTAAAATATTATTGGAAAATGCATTGCTCATGAGCAGGCCAAAGCCGGTATGGAGTTTGCAATCCCCAGGTCATAGATAAATAGATTGCCTCAGTCCCTTTGTATGTAGGCTCAAATTTCGCTGGCAGCAAGTGCCAGATTCCGTTGGCAGGGATCTCATTCTTTAAGGTGGGTTCGCTGCAAGTAAATACAGTAGAAGTCCATTAGTCCGGCAACCAACAGTCCGAAATGCCCGATAGATAGTCCGGCATCGCTCCGGAAAATTGTAAAAATTTTCGTTTTCTCCAAAAGTGTGTCTTTAAAGGAAATAAAAACTCTCGAGAGCAATTCGGAAGTTTTCGGGCTAGTTCGGGATCATCCGGAAACTCTCGGTATTGTTCAGAAACAATTAGCGGCCGGCTAGTCTCAGCTGTCACAATAAATTCTGGTGCAGTGCAGCTCCGTTAATCAATCACGAAGCATCTTCGCCATTTTTTATACGTTGTTGTTTTTCGTCCTTTCACATCGCAGTAAACGTAACTTTTAAAACTATTTATAAAAAAAAGTGATTTTCGTTCTAACTGTACAGTGACCCTGTTTTCAAAACCTAAGCCATCGAGTTCAAAAGGAGAGAGAAGTGCTAACAATCCCTTGAAAAACCTGCCTGAAGATGAGGTAGAGGAATGGCTTCGAATCGATGAGAATGAGCGTATTGAACAAGAATTAACCGGTGAGGACATTAACAACATTGTAGTAAACCCTCAACCTACTCAAAATCTTGAAGAAAGTGACTCAGTAATTCTTATAATTACCGCCCGATAGACCGGAATTTTCTGTATCCGGCAACGAGCCGGTCCCGAACGTGCCGCATTAACGGACTTCTACTGTAACTTTCTTCTAAAAAGGTTTATTCAAGTGAACTTACTTTACTTTAGTCGTGCTAGTCGCTCCGCTCGTGTTTTGTGTACAAATTTTATCACTGATTAGGAGTGGGACCCAACAGTTTAAAGTTGACTTCGAATGACAGAATTTTAAGAATTATTCATGGATATTTTATTTACTTGCATAGTTTTTGCCAGAAGACCGCTGAGGGGAAGTCGCCTATAAACATTTTTTTTCGTTTTTCGTTTTGTTCGAGATGTCTGAGCTGGGGTTTGAACCACGGATTCATGTCCAACAGGCTAGACATGATAGATTGTCGAGTCAATGATTGTCGAGTCCAAATGAAGTTTTTATTACTGTTGTCTTGCTGTTTCATCTATGCGTGGTTCTACTGTTTATTTATATTTTTAGGGTCGCTTGTCTTGCTTTCAATTTTTTTTGGGTATTTGGATGGCCGGTTTTTAATTCATTTTAAATAAACAAATCCGAGAGAGAGAAACTTCAAAAAAAATACTGTAGAGATTTATTTAAATGCGAGCATTATTGGTGTTCTCTGCGGTACAATATGAAGTCAATGTTTATGTATTTTATTTTTTTTATGTTTATTTGTTTAATAATGTTTTATTTACTCTCTACTTGACGTTTTTTTCTTCTTGTTTTCTTGTTAATGTTCCTGTGTGTTGTTTTAACATGAACCAGAGGACGTTTTCAAATTAAACAATTTTAAGCAGAGAGAGAGAGAGCAAGAGAGAAAAATGAAAAGAAATGTTTAATGTTTATGGAAGATATATTCAAAGTATGCATTGCACACTAGAGAACATAAAAATAGCACAATATTTTAAATTCCTTTAGAATTTAAATTTAAAAAAAAATGTTCGGGATATTTATTTGAAAATTTGAAATAAAGATTTCAATTGTATTTTTTCTATGCTATTTTTTTGTTTATTACTGTTTCTATACAATACACTTAATTCCTATCGATGTGGTTAAATATTTAAGCAAGGATTTGCATTTTTTAATTACTTTTCTAAGAAATCAGCAAAAATTTCATTTCATTTCATTTTTTTTATCGTTTTTTTTGTTGTGTCTTTATTTTAATTATTAAACGAAAATTTGTGATGATTTGACATAAAAAAACAGCACAAAATTTTAATAAAATTAAAATAAATAATGAATTGGCATAAACAAATTGAATTAACATGTAAATGCTAGGCTGCTGAATGTATTTGAAACGAAATGAAAAGAAGCATTTGAATATCCACTTAAAACAACATGTGACACGTTAGTAATTAATTTAAAACAATTTTTTTCAATTTTTTTATTTTTTATTAAATTTTATTTCCAGATTAACATTCAATTTAAAACAAAAGAAGAGAAAAACTTAAAAAAACAATTTTTTTAAGCTACGCAAAACATTCCATAATTAAAGAAATATAAATTTAAAGAATTAATAAAAATAATAAGTGCAATACATTTTTTTAAATAAATATAAAATTATAAAATTTAATACAAATATAAAAAATAATTAAAAACAAATAAATAATTTTTTGTAGAATAATTTTTTTTTACAAAAAAAAAAGTTTAAACTGCTGCTGCCTGCCTATTCTGTTAAGCTTGAAAATAAAGCAATTTTTTCAAAAATTACAACATCTTTTTATAAAATCTCTATTAAGACCAATTGTTATTATTAAAACATTAATTGATATTCAAAATAATATTAAAAAAACTTAATTATTAATTAATTAATCGATTTTACATTTTTAATAAAAAAAGGTAAATTTAAAGTGTTTTCGTATTAAAAGAAAAATAAAAAATAATTATTTTCTATAAAATTTAAATAAATTCTTTTAAAATTAAATTAAATAAATTAAATTAATAAAAAATTAAATAATTAAAGAAAATTAAAAAGGGAATTAATTATTAAATAGTTTATTTCTTTATAATTTTTAAACAATTACTTTGATAAATTTAAATAAAAAAATTTATATTCGAAAATTTCAATTTAAATGAAGATATTAAATAAAATATATAAATAAATAAAACATTAAAATAAATCACTAAAATAAGAGATTAAATAATAAAATAAAAAGTTTAATTTTTAAATAAAAATAAATAAGGCAATTAAATAAAAATTTTTATAAAATAGTATATAAATAAATAAAATATGAATAAATAACATAAATAAATAAATCATAATAAAATAAAATATTAAATTTTATAATATTATTATTATTAATATTATAAATATATTATTAAATTAAAGAATTAATATATAAACAAAAACATAATAAAATAAATCATCAAAACAAATTAAAAAATTAAAAATGATTTTTTATTAATAAATAATTAAATAAAAAAATTTATGTAAAAATTAAAGTAAATAATTAAATAATATAAATAACAGTATATAAAAAATTAAATTTTAAAATAAAAAATAAATAAATAATTATAATAAAAAAACTAAAACAAAGTAAACTAAAAAACAGTATATAAAAAATTAAATTTTATAATAAAAAATAAATATACAATTATAATAAAAAAAATTAAAACACATTAAATTTAAAAAAAATTAATAATAAATAAAAAATATGACTATATTACTAAATTGAATAAAAAATAAATTAACTGAAAATGGAAAAATAATAAATAAATAAATAAATAAATTTTGTAAATGAAATAAATAAAAATAAATAAAATTATATAAAAGTATGTAAAAAATTTAATTTTAAAATAAAAATATAAGTTAATTAACTAAATAATTATAATAAAAAAATTAAAAAACATTAAATTAAAAACAAAAACCAATTATAAATAAAAATATGACTAAATAACTAACTTGCAAATAAATTAACTGAAAATCGAAAAAGAAATAAAAATAAATAAATTTTTTAATTGGTAAATAAAATAAATAAAAACAATTAAAGTATAAAAACAATTAAATTATTAAATAAAAATATATACAAATTAAATAAATAATTATAATAAAAAATTAAAACGCATTAAATTAAAAAGAAAAAAAATATAAAAAATATGATTAAAAAACCAAATTGAAAATAAATTAAAGAAATAATTATAATAATAATAATAATTATATTATTATTATTATATTATTATTATAATAATAATAATTATAATTATAATAATAATTATAATAATAATAATAAATATAATAAATAAAAAAATAAATAAATAAATAAATAAAAAATAAAACTAAATTGAAAATATGTAAATTAACTAAAAATGGAAAAATAAATACAATTTTATTTTATAAAATAAATTTACAAAATAATTAAATAAATAATTATAAAAAACAAAAAACGTTACATTATAAAACATAAAAAATAAATAAAATTATTAATTAATAACATTACTAAATAAAAAAAAATTATTAATAATTATTATTTATTAATAAATAACTAAATAGAAAATGAAAGTAAAAAATTAAATAAATAATAAAAACAAATAATATTTAATTTTGGTTAATAAAACATAAACAAATAAAAGTAAATGAAACATTAAATAAAAAATGTAATGAATTTAAATAAATAATAATAATAAAAAGGAAAATAAAAAATATTATAAAATAAAACATAAAATTTTTAATAAATAAAATGAAAAAATTTAAGTAAAAAAATATTAAATAAAAATTTAAAAGTAAATAACATTTTATTTTATAAAATAAAATAAATAAAAACAAACAAAATTAAATAAATAGTAATAATAAACAAAATATAAAATGAATTAAAACATTACATTTTGAAAAATATAAATAAAAAAGGCAAAGAAAAAAATTAAATAAAAATATAAAAATATATAACATTTTATTTTATAAAATATAAATAAATAATAATAAAAAAACAAAAAATAAATTAATATAAAAAAAACATAAAATTTTAGAAAACTAAAAATAACAAAATATTCAGAAAAACTTAAGTAAAAATAATTAAAATAAAAATATGCAAATAAATTAAATTTTATTTTATAAATTTGAATATAAAAATTAAATATAATAATTAAATAAAAGATAAATAAAATATAATTTATTAAATTAGAAAAAAATATAATTAAAAATTATAAAATTTATTTTTAATAAATTTTATTTTATTTTTCTTAAAGTGTATAGAATATCCGTGAATTTATTGCAAATTTAATAACTAAAAGGCAGGCTTTTCTTAAAGATTTAACAACTTGAACAAAGAATATCTTTAAATAAACCAAAAAAAAACCTTGGCCTTGTCTTTAATTAAAGCTTTGTTGCTCTAAATAAAAAAAAATAAAAACTACAGAAGAAAATATTTAACATTTAAATTTTCTTTTGATAAAGAAACAAACAAAAAAACGCTCAAAGCCTTTTTGCTTTTCAAAATAAACCGACAAAAACAAGGAAAATAACAACAACATTTTCAAAAGGATATTCAAAGAGAAACAAAAAAAACAAACAAAAAATAAAAGAAAATAAAACAATAAACTTAATTAAATAAAAGTAAGTACCGCTTAATTAAAGAGAATTATTTCTTTAAGAAATTTATTTCAATTACTTTGTAAAACTCAACTCACGTATAAAAAACCAAACTTAGAAAAGGAATTTTAAAAATTCTTTTTACCTTCACACCGAAAAAAAAAATAATTTATGGAGCAAATTTTCCAAACTTCATACATAATAGAGTAACAGGAAGCATAGCAAATAAGAGTTACACGGTTATTTAAAAGCATTTTTCAAACGCTTTTCAACACTTTCTTTACCTTTTTCGTTTTCATTTTCGTTTTGGTACTCTAGAGAATTTTATTATTTTTATTTTTCAGTTGAACTCAACACCTGTTCGTTCTTCTTCTTGTTCGTTTTTATTTTTTTTTTACCAAATTATTCTAATCAGCTATAAATCAAGTCAAGGTTATTTTATTATTAATGAACAAAAAAAAAAGAATCTTTTTTTTCATAAATTTTTTATTTTTTTCATCCATTCATGGCTTACGAGTATATGTATATGCTCCCTCTTTTCTCTCTAGACCATCACTCACTTATGTATGTAGTTAAACATGTGTTGAAACACTCATCTTTTGTGTTAAAATAAGCTGTCAAGCATAATTTAAAATGTCATAAAATATTGTGTTAAGGTTTCTGTACTTTACCGGGCGGTTTTTTTCCGCCAAATATGCGGTTATTAATGGCAAAAAATTCAAATCTTTTTTTTTGGTTGTTGTTGTTGTATTTCAGCTTTAAATAAACGCTCCCATAAGAATTAAAATGAATTTATTTTTGGCAAACAATAGAAAGAATTACAATGAAAAAAAAAAAACGAGAGAATTCCATAGGGAGTAAGGTTTTTAAAAATAAAACGCTTAAAATAAGCTTTAAAACATGAAGTTAAGTTTTCTAGCAACATGTTGCTGGCAAGAAAAATATTAAAAATTACTTTTTGGCAACATGATTCTGATGTGATATGACTTGAGATATACACCAACGGCTTCAAAATTCTGCAGAGATTAAAATGTAGGATGTATGTTAAGGATTCTGGCATTAGGATTTCTTATAGCATTCCTACTCACTTCTGTGTCTTTCAGGCAAAGGTCATGAAATCGGCGGTTTCTGGGTGATGAAATAGTTCCTGAAAGTTTCTTATTTTGTTGTAAAGGGTATTTTTTATAGAGGTATAGAACTTTAAGTTGCAATAAAACAACGATGGATTATTCGATTGACATGAATTTTATTTATCCGAAAGATAATCTTGTGGCATTACATTTTAAATATGATTTCTGGCATATGACCGCCACGGCTGGCGCGGATGTAGTCCAATCTGGACGTCCAATTTTCTATGACTTTTTCCAACATTTGTGGCCGTGTATCGGCAATAATACGGCGAATGTTGTCTTCCAAATGGTCAAGCGTTTGTGGCTTTACCGCATAGACCAATGACTTTACATAGCCCCACAGAAAGTAGTCTAGCGGTGTTAAATCACGAGATCTTGGAGGCCAATTCACAGGTCCAAAACGTGAAATTAGGCGGTCACCAAACGTGTCTTTCAATAAATCTATTGTGGCACGAGCTGTGTGACATGTTGCGCCGTCTTGTTGAAACCACATCTCCTGGATATCATGGTTATTCAATTCAGGAATGAAAAAGTTAGTAATCATGGCTCTATACCGATCACCATTGACTGTAACGTTCTAGCCACCATCGTTTTTGAAAAAGTACGGACCAATGATTCCACCAGCCCATAAAGCACACCAAACAGTCAGTTTTTCTGAATGTAACGGTGTTTCCACATACACTTGAGGATTACCTTCACTCCAAATGCGGCAGTTTTGTTTGTTGACGTAGCCATTCAACCAGAAGTGCGCTTCATCGCTAAACAAAATTCGCTTATGAAAATCAGGAACAACGGTAATCTCGTTTTGGGCCTTACTTGATGATCGTTTGGCTTCAAATCTTGCACGAGTTGAATTTTGTAAGCACGCAAACCAAGATCCTTCCGCAAAATCTTCCATAAAGTGGATGGACACAGATCCAATTCCTGTGCTCGAGGGCGGATGGACTCATTCGGGTCTTCCTCAATGCTACGCTCTACAGCAGCAATAGCTTCTTCTGTACGCACCGTACAGCGTCTCTGGGGAGGCGAGTTATCAATAAGAGTAAACGTGGTGCGAAAACGTTCCATGGTTAATCAAATTAACTGCTCTGATGGACGATTTTGTCGACGATAAAATGGACGTAGTGCGCGATACGTTTTCCGCACAGAACCATTATTTTCGAAATAAAATTGCATTATTTGCAAGCGTTGTTCAGGCGTGAGTCTATTCATGATGAATTGCCAAACCAAACTGAGAATAAATCACTTGACAGCTGTTAAATCGGTCGCCATCTTGAAAAGTAATGCCAACTTAAAGTTCTATACCTCTATAAAAAAACACCCTTTACAAGCAGCCTTCTATCACTTCGTCATGAATATTACCACGACGACCATTCTCGTTCAATAATGCCGGGGACTACTCAGGCAAATTTCATTTTATTCAAAGGACATACAAATGTCTTAATTGTATTGCTGATAATGTGGCATGATTATGTGGCATGTCAGTTACACTAGGTATACCTGTTTGTTGATTAGCCCCTTGTTTTATGAATCACCTTTTGCTAGACACTATTTTTTTTTTTATTACTTTTTGGGTGCCCAAGAATTCTACGTCTCCCAAGTGCCAGGAAACAAAAAATAAGAAGTTCTATGGTGTCTTGCAGAAGTCGATGTAAGGTATTCCTATGCTCTTATTATAACTGTTGTTCTACTTCTCTTAGGTTAGGTTAGGTTAGGTTGGAAGGACGTGTACTTGTCAACTAAGGCAAATACAGTACCCGGAGGTCGAATTGACCCATTGTACAACATCCTAGTTTCTCACACCACTTATGTTGTGTGTGTTAATTTTTTTATACATGAGTGGTGGGACTTACAGTTTAAAGTCGACTCCGCACGTTAGATTTGATTTTCATGGCAATTTTTATTTACTCTCAGAGTTTTTGCCAGAAATCTGCTGAGAGCAAGTCGACGAAAGATACTTTTTGTATTTTGTCTTTGATGTCTGGCCTGGGGCTCGAACCCTGGCTTTACGTCTAATAAGCCAACACACTACCTACTAGACTACGGCGACTTCTGCTTCTCTTGCAAGAATATAAAATTTACGAAGCGTTTGCCTTTGAAATTACAATATTAGCGCCTTCCCATGCTCAACTTTGTTGGAATATGGAATAGACTGATATAAATAAGAAGACGCGAAATTGTCTTTTTTATTTAAATTGCATGGCCATCTATTGCACTTTTGAGGTTCTCACATCCAACTGCCCTATATTTCTAATTAATCGAACGAATTTTGAAAAGAAAACGATTATCTTTCACCTCATCGTGCTGTGCTTGACTCCAATTATGTTTGCCAAACATCTTAAAACAAACATTTAAAAGTTCTTAAAATAAGCAACATGTTTATTTAATTTTGTTTCGTTTATAAACATGTTTCGAAATAATTAAGCATTAGCAACATTTTGTTTATAAACATTTACAAAAAATTTGATTTATTTTTTAATTTAATTTTTCTGCCAATTGCTTTTTTTTATTTACTTCTAATGCCTGACCTATTGCCTGTGGGCAGCAGGCAACATTGTTTTCAAGTACCATTCATTCATTCATTCAATTTAACTGTAAACAATCAATCATCGACTGAATGATATTCAAATATTTAATTTTACTTTCTATTAATATTATGCAAAATACGTTTAAAATTATTTCATATTTCTTTTGTTATTTATTTAGTTTTTTTTTTTTGCTTAACAAAATTTATGTTAATAAAATACAGTCATTATACAGACCTTTTAGGCATAACGCTACATCAGCGGAGCCCCCCTTTTAAAAATATGAAAAAAATTATATTTTTTTTTAATAAAAAATGTAAACAAAATACCAACCAAATGCTGATCTTAAAAATAAATTAAAAAAAATAAAAAAATAATATAAAATAAACATTAAAACGAGTTATAACAACCAACACAACACAACACAGCACAACTGAAGTGGTTTCTTTATAAAAATACCTGTCGAGGAAGAGACGACGACGTGTATGTAGCGTAGTGTAGTGTTGCGGGCATAATCTCGAAAATTCACAAGAAATCCAAAATAAACAGCGAAAATATTTCATACCAAAAAACAACAATAAAAAACAACAACAATCATCATTATGAGGAGGTCACTGACCGTTACAAAAAAATGCTGAAATAAAAGCATTTAAGCCTGGTGCTGCTGTTGCTGAAAAAATTTATTGAAACTACAACGTTAGCAGCAAATAATATTGTATAAAAAAATCAACAACAACTACAACAATAACAACTCGTAACAGCAATAACATTGTATGCATGTTTAGTTAATAAAAACATTTACACCGTTTCACTCAGTCACTCATTCATGGGTTGTTTTTTTTTTTGATTTTTTATACACTGCCTTCAGAAACAATGTTTATATACAAATATACACAAACGCGAATAAACATTTAAAATTGGCAAATATTTTTTCAACGGTTTTTTTTTATTTTATTTTGCTGTAGTTGTACTTTTTATAACAATCAGTGTTAAATAATTTTTTTTTTATTTGTGTGCCCAGCTAATATTAATTGTATGGAGAGTTTCACATGCAGTGGACAGTGATTTTTGTATGGCGTAAAAGTTAGCAATATTTTCGTGTTAAATCCTGAAAGAATAAATACAAAAAAAAAAAAGAATTTGGCAACATGTTCTTGAAACATGGAAAATATAGGAAAATTTTTCAAAAAAAAAACACATAAAATTCAGAAAAATGCTTGAAATCTTTATTTGAATCGATAGTACGGTCCATGTAATTTAATGTTTGAAGATTAGTTCCATGCAAATGTTGACCGCGACTGCGCCTCAAATGGTCTATCCGCTTAGTCCAATTGTGGCATACTCTTTCCAACATTTCGGCCGGTATCTCACGAATAAATGCTTCAATGTTGTCTTCCAATGCGTCAATTGAAGCGGGCTTGTCTGTATAGACATGAGCCTTAACATAGCCCCACAAAAAATAGTCTAAAGGCGTTAAATCGCACGATCTAGGCGGCCAATTGACCGGTCCCGAACGTGAAATAAAATGTTCACCGAACTCGCCTCTCAATAAGTCCGATGTTACGCGTGCTGTGTCGCATGTGGCACCGTCTTGTTGAAACCACAGGTCATGCAAGTCAGGCTCTTGCATTTTTTGGCAAAAAAAGTTGGATATCATTTCACGGTAGCGCTCACCATTCACAGTTACGTTACGATTCGCAGCATCTTTGAAGAAGTACGGTCCAATGATGCCATCAGCCCATAAACCGCACCAAACTGTGACTTTTTCTGGATGCATTGGTAGCTTTTGCAATGCTTCTGGCTGATCTTCACTCCAAAATCGACAATTCTGCTTATTTACGTATCCATTGAGCCAAAAATGAGAGCTTTGTCGCTGAACACAATTTTTCGATAAGGAAGTGGATCTTCGTCCAACTTTCCAAGAGCCCATTCACCAAAAATTCTGCGTTGCGGTAGGTCGTTCGGCTTCAATTCTTGCACCAGCTGTATTTTGAAAGGCTTCACACCTAAATCTTTCCGCAAAATTTTCCACGTTGTTGAGTAACAGAGTCGCAATTGCTGCGAACGGCGACAAATCGATAATTGATGGTCATCATTGACACTGGCCGATACAGCTGCGATATTTTCTTCAGTTCGCACTCTACGTAAGCGTGTTGGTGGTTTAATGTCCAACAATGTAAATTTGGTGCGAAATTTAGTCACAATAGCCCGAATAGCCGCTTCAGTGGGTCGATTAAACTGACCATAAAATGGAAGACGATGAACTTTCTTAACAGAGGACGCATTTTGATAATAAAATTCAATGATTTGCAAGCGTTGTTCGCTTGTAAGACGATTCATGGTTAAATTATAGACCAAACTGAAGATGTTGGACAGTGAAACAAAACACGAAACGTGCGTGAGCTGTTTAAACCAGTGTTGCCAAAAAGATAATACCTAAAAAATCACCCGTTATAAGGGTCTCAACATAAACTTTGTACTCATTTTCAGTTTGCCCGTATCCTATATCTTAAAATTTTTATAAATTTACATGCTTTACAATTCAATTTATCTGCATTACCATATTGCCAGCATCATGTTGCTGAGTTTTAATTAACTGCATAATGGCACGTTTAACATAAATAACTACTTGATGTGCGCAGATCTTGAAATCGGGTAACAGTTATAGCCATTAAATCCCTAAAGAAGGTTTTAGCTAAGAAATTGTTTTAAACATCTCTTTCGCAACATGTTGCATTTGGGAACGTTTTTCTCCTGACCATGTGTTAACTTGGATTATAAAAAGTACATTAAAAATATTTTCGATTTTAAAAGTTTTGCTGAACATATAGGGCTAGCAACATGTTGCTAGAACACAATGGCATGTTCAATTCCACTAAATCCTAAAAACAATCCAATTTATCTGCATTACCATATTGTCAGCAACATGTTGCTGAGTTTTAATTAACTGCATAATGGCATGTTCAATTCCATTAAATCCCTAAAAAAAACATTTTAGGTAAGAAGTTGTTTTAAACATCTCTTTCGCAACATGTTGCATTTGGGAACGCTATTCTCCTGGCTATGTGTTAACTTGGATTATAAAAAATACATTAAAAATATTTACGATTTTAAAAGTTTTGCTGAATTGATATGGCTAGCAACATGTTGCTAGAACTCAATTAACTATACTGATTGCTTTGAGTGCAGAAGTCGTAGGTTCTCATTGGTTTTAACTTAAAATTATACAACAATTTGTATTCAAGACTTTTACTGCAGGTTTATAGGTTTGCTTAGGAACTTTTCGCTGAATTTTATTAAATACTGCTCCGTGGCAATTCCTTAGGGTCTATACCAACAGCACCATATTTCGTAACAGAGCAGAATGTGATATATACGTACCTACATATCAAGACATAAAACTTTGATAACCACAGCAACGCATGGGAAAAAGAGGTCATGTCAATACTCAAATCTAAGCAAGGGATTTTCCTTCAAAATCTTCTGATTTATTCAGGTAGCCAAAGTATTTTTAAATCCATCTTGCTTATTGCAATGAAAAATTTTTCTTTTACAAAATAAATTATGTAGAATAGAGAACATGTTGCTGGCAACATGTTTCTGGCAACATGTTGCTAATATTCTATAGAAGTTCTTATCGCTTTTACGGAAATCTGAGTTATTTTGCACCACTTTTCTAGCTGCTTTTACTTATTCTGCACTTTTCATTTATGAAATCCCTTAAAAAACTATGGACACTGTAATTTCAGGTGTTTTCATAAATATTTTCTAACCGTTAACGGTGATGGTGATAAAGTAATTGTTATTTCGCTTAAAACTGCAATCAAAGTGTGTATAAAAAAATAAGAAATAATTCGTAAATTGTTGCGTTGTAACTAAACACGCAACATTTTTGTAGGCAGTACCCCGTTTTCGCTGATTATCTAAATTAATAAAAATAAAAATAAAACGTGTGTAAAAAAAATCTGGTCAATGACCTGCTAAACAAAAAATTATTTTTTTTTGCCTCGTGTTCCGCCTTTTGTTTTGGCAACATGTTGCTAATTACTAAACATTCTTAAATTTTTTTTAAAAGAATTTTAAATATTTTTTTTTTATATTTTCGTTTCATTTTTCAAATATGAAATCAAATTGTTTATTTAAAAATTTTGTTACTGTTTGTTTATTTAGAATTTTTAAAAAATCTTGTGTTTATTTTTCTTTCGTTTTTTTAAAGTAAAATTTGCAAAAAATTTTTCTTGTATTTATTTTTGAAGTTGTTTCTCTTACTTTCCTTTGGTTTTGTTCTACTATAAGAATATTTGGGTCAAATATTTATTAAAAAAAGAAACATGAAAAAATCCTGTCATTAGATCTCTCTCTGGTCATGTATGTACGTTATGTGTGTTGGGTTTTTTTTTTCGTTTTTCTGTAAATATAAGACATCAAATTCACAAGAAACAAAGAAAACCAACCATAGAACACAAATTATAATCCCAAGGAAAGTTCTAAGAGTGTTTGTTTTTCCTTTTTTTAAACTTTAACCTCCTTTGAAGAAATAATTATAAGAGTTTGTTAGCAAAAAAAAAAAGAAGAAAAACCGTATAAAACTTTGTGTCTACAAAGTTTGTACAAAATCAACAACAACAACAAATTGAGGAAAAAAACATCAAATAGAGGTTAAAGCTTTGTCACAAAAGTTTAAAAGTTACATAATAAGTACGCTCTCATATTAAATTATAATTAAAGCATAGGCTTGAGGGATGTTCCAAAAATGATTTCAATATTTGAAAGCAATATTTTAAAGATATTACATTGGCAACATTGCTTAGCAACATTAACTTACAAAATTTTATTGTTTTAATATATCAAAGAAATATTTCAAAAAAAATTATCTTTGCAACATGTTGCTAAAACTTTGTTAGCAACATAACCTTATTATATTATAATTGAAGTATTTTAAATTATTTTCTTTCTGGAAATGTTTTAAGCAGGAAAAAATTTTCCAAAATATTGCTAAGCAACATGAGTCTGAAACCCATGTCCCTATTAGCTCTCATGTCCCTATTAGCTCTTCCAACACAACAACACAACATTGTTTTACCACATTAGCTTGCAACATTTTATTGTTTTAATATATCAAAGAAATATTTAAAAATAAATTAATATTTGCAACATGTTGCTGAAACTTTGTTAGCAACATAACCTTATTATATTATAATTAAAGTATTTTAAATTATTTTTTTGGAAATACTTTAAGCAGACAAACATTTTCCAAAATGTTGCTAAGCAACATGTGTCTGAAACTCATGTCTGTAAAGCCTATTAGATTATTCTGACAGACGGAGAAATATTCTAATATCAAGCCTAACTTACTCTCAAGCTTAGAGCCAACCTTTTAGACTTCCCTATCATTACCAGAGCAGATCATATAATATACAGTCTTTCCTGCTTGATATTCTAGTGAGATATCTTCTATCTTCTATAAAGTCGCCGTAGTGACTAGGCGAGCCCGTGTTTAAAAGACCAAACACGAAACGTGTTTAGCAATAGCGATTTATTTTTTAAATTTCCTTTTGGCTATATGTTTATCAACATGTTTGGCAACAATGTTTCGAAAGATCTATATTTAAAGGTTATTAACTCTTTTTTTATTCTTTTAAATCAATTCATTGAACAAAATTTAAAATACAACATATTTCTGAGACTTTATTGAGCATTAAGAGTGGGCAACATATGTTAATTGTATATTCTTTTAGTATTTAAGATAATTTTTTAATACTTTTAATGCCAACACAACATTGTTTAGCTACATGAGTCTGCAACATAAGCTATCACATCATTTTATTACAATTTTAAAGCAAACTTGTTTAAAAATTTTAATTTATTTTTAATTAAAAAGTAAATGAAACATTCATTAGGGTCTTGGGTCCTCAACATTAGTTCAGCAATATGTTGCAGTAACATTGTAAATTAAAAACTTTTCATATTTAAATTCTATAAAAAGAAAAGAAACAAATACTGCCAAAACACTTTTTCCAATCAATAATAGTTGTAATGACACTTTAAGCAACATGTTGCCAAGCAAATGAAACATTCATTACGGACTTGGGTCCTTAACATTAGTTCAGCAATATGTTGCAGTAACATTGTAAATTAAAAACTTTTCATATTTAAATTCTATAAAAAGAAAAGTAAGAAATACTGCCAAAATAATTTTTCCAATAGTTTCAATGACCCATTACGCAACATGTTGCAGTAACATTGTAAATTAAAAACTTTTCATATTTAAATACTATAAAAAGAAAAGAAACAAATACTGCCAAAATATATTTTCCAATCAATAACATTGCAACTATGCAATGACCCATTACGCAACATGTTGCCAAGCTTTATTTGTAGCAAATTTATCCTTAACCCTGCTTATTTTATGTTGGTTTTCTTGTAATATTCCTAATGGCTAATAACATTTCTTCCTTATTTCTAAATTGAAATTGAAGTTTTAAGGCGAATTCTTTTTTTTTTTTTTTGTTTGTCCAACAGCCAATTGCTTTTATCATCAGACTTTTACGCTTCTTTACAGGCAAATAAATAAAAAGAAACTTTTTTCTTTGTTTTTATTTGTTACCCCAAAAACTTTACTTAATTTTAACTTAAGGTTATGGTCCATTTTTTCTCTCTCTTACTGCACAGAAAAAAGAAATGGAAACGAGAAAATTGTAATTTTCTTTTAAGAAAATATAACCGCCAGGGTATAACAAAAATCCTTGAGGGCATAAGTTTCCTTGCTGTGTGTAGCTCCTTTTCATCTTAAACACTGTATTTCAAGCTACACTTTCTCCATTTCGTTGTTGAAAAGTTTAGAAATGGTGAGAAGGGGGGGGGGGGTGGTATGGAGAAAGAAACGATTATTTTTTATTGAAAACATTTTTTAAAAAATAAGAAAACTCCGTGTAATAAAGCTAAAGAAGAGGAGATAAAAACAATAATTTTTTTGTGCCTTTTAATGGCGTTAGTTTCTTAGCTCCTAGTTTGCTGCACGCGTTCTCCACTCCAACAATAATGCTTTGAAATTACTAGACGCAGGCATTTAAAACTCTTGAGATATTCAGGGTTAAAACAAGGAACAAGTGTTTTATTGTATACACTTGCTTTGTTAGCGTGTCAGAGAGAGAGAATGGCCAAGAGTGGCGGTGTTCTCGGGCTGAGTACTTTTAATGAAAATGTTGCCTTCATGTTGAACACAAAGAATTTAATAACTTTCATCTCTTTTTGTGCACTATGAAACACCATCATTCCTGCTTTATTTTATTAAAAATCATACAAAAAATGCGTTATTTTAATCACATTTTTAAAAAAACTTTCTACCGGTATTAACTTGTTATTTTATTTCTTCATTTTTTTGTTTTCTTTTTATTTTCAATTGGTTTTATTGACAATTTAAGTTTCTTTTTTACTTTAAATGTATTTGCTTAAGTACTTATGTAGCTACACCGTTGTATGCCATGTTTACTATAAAATGTTTATATACATTTTAAATATTTTATATGGCATATATATACAAAATGGTGAGCAGCTTAAAAGCTTATCAGAAGTTGTTGTTCGGCTTACATTTTCTTCTTCTTTTTTTTGTTTTTGAAAGATACTCTACATTAGCCCAACAATATATTTGATTTATTATTAAGTCTATCACTCCTAAATACATATACATGTTGCTAAACATTTTGTTTACAAGCATTTGTTATTTTTATACTTGATTCTTCTGATTTTATATTCTGATCTGAAATTTTATAATAATTTATAAAACTTTATAAAAAATACTTTTATTTTTTTAATGTAAGCAACATGTTGCCAGCAATATCTGATTAAAATCATTTAACTGTTTCTACACTCTTCTCAAGTCGGACAGAGCAGTTTAAAACAATCTAAATGGGTGAGTCTTGCATCACATTACCGAGAAATACCTTAAGGAATATAACCAGTCTGTTATGAAATCATTGCAATCTTCAAGCAAGTCCAAGCAGCCAGCAACATTTAAATAAAAATATTTGGCCTCGTATACGCTTGATTTCTTGCAAATTTTTATAAAATTTTATAAGAAATGTATATTTAATGGATATATAATTTAAGGAATATGTTGATAGCAACAATTCAACAACAATTTTAAAATAATCAAGGGTCCGCCAAATAACATTTTTTTTGAAAATGCTTTAAAAAAAAATACTGAAATTTCTTTTTTTATTTGAAAGTACAATCCTTCCGGTTAATAATGGAAAATAATTTCATTCAAATGGCTGCCTCGGCTGGCCATGCAGTAGCCTACACGATCGGTCCAATTTTTAAGCACATTATCGGTTGTGTGAGCAACTGTAGTTCATCAATGGCTTCACGAATATTGTCCTTTAAAGCGTCAATTGTCTCTGGCTTGTCGGCGTAATACTTATCTTTGACGGCACCCCACAAATAATAGTCCGACGGTGCCAAATCGCAGCTCTCCGAGGTGGCCAAACGACATCAGCTCTGCGGCTGATAATGCGATCTTCAAAAACATGGCGCAAAACATCGAGTGTAGCTTCGGCTGTGTGGCACGTAGCGCCGTCGTGTTGAAACCAAATGCTGCCAATATCCTCCTCTTCAATTTTTGTGAACAAAAATTCGTTCAACAGGGCCCGATAACGATCGCCATTGACTGTAACGGCCACTCCTTGCTCATTTTCGAAGAAAAATGGCCCAATTATGCCTCTGGACCAAAATTCGCACCAAACAGTGACTCGTTTTGGGTGCGTGCGGGTTTTCAATGTATGCGTGCGGGTTTTCTGTGCCCCAAATGCGACAATTTTGCTTGTTTACATACCCGCCAAGATCAAAATGAGCTTCATCTGAAAAGATGTTTTTTTGCCAAAATCGACATCTTCTGTAAGTCGATCGCAGGCCCACTTAGCGAAGCGAAAACGCATTGGATGGTCAATTGGCTTCAAATCCTGAACCAATTGGACTTTGTATGGCGTCATACCAAGATCTTTATGCAAAATTCGTTTCAATGATGTCTCCGAAATGTTCAATTGTTGAAAACGACGGTGAATTGATGTTGATGGCGCTTCACGCACACTTTCTGCCACAGCAGCAATATTCTCGGGTGTACGCACTGTTTTTGGCTTTTCACGCTTTGGTTTATAAATGAGGATGCACAGATAACGAACATACATTCCAAAATCCGTACGTAATTTTCGCACACATTCTGCAACATTACCATGATTTTCAAAGTAATGTCGTAATATTTCCCAGCGTTGTTCAAGCGTATACACAGACAGACATTTACATTACTTTGGCTACATGTTGCTATACAACATTTATGTGTTTAACTGCTTCTAAGTACATGCGATCAGCGACATATTTTCAAAGGACATTGTGCAATTATGTATGTTATTAAATGCTTTGCAAAGAGCTATGTTGCCAAGAAAATTACAAAAAAATATTTTACAATTAGCCAGGCGCAGTCACAATTCGCTGCATCCTAGGTCTTACAGAAATTCCAGGCAACGACTAGGTATTGAAGTCGCCGTAGTCTAGTAGGTAGTGTGTTGGCTTATTAGACGTCAAAGCCAGGGTGCGAGCCACAGGCCAGACATCAAAACAAAATACAAAAAGTATTTCTTCGGCGACTTTTTCTCAGCAGATTTCTGAGAGTAAATAAAATTGCCATGAAAAGTTTCTCAAACATCTGTCGTTCGGAGTCGACTTTAAACTGTAAGTTCCACCACTCATGTATATAAAATTAACACACACAACATAAGTGGTGTGAGAAACTAGGTCGTAATCCTGACTGAAGGGTTGTAATAACCAATTCTGTATGACTAGGCACATTAGATTGCCAAGAGCGGAGTTTCCATACTTTTAATCAGTGCGGCATTAATTCTAATAAACAATTGAGTGCTGATCATGTTTTAGGCAGGAGCTTATTCTTTCTGATACCAATCAATATCTCGAGGTTTTCAAGGCATTGGAGAAGGAATACCTTACATTAATCGTTGCAGCCAAACAGCTCATCATTTAGGAGTAGTATTTTAATACAACCATGCTACACAATGCAATGCTTTTGATAAAAACACAGCTTAGCAACATGTTGCAGAGACACTATGTTGAAATTATTATTAAATTTTTCTTTGAAATTTATTTATTTTTTACTAATACTGTAATGATAACGTGACAGTGGTTTTTCTAGATTTTTCTTATCACAACATGTTGCTAAACAATATTAAAGATTTAATTTGAAAAACCTGAAGTAAATTTTGCATGTCCCATTAAGAAATTGTAATAATTATTTGGGTAGGAAATATGTTGATGAAACATTGTTGATATGTGTACAATGGATACTTTGCTTATCAACATGTTGCAGAGACATTATGTTGAAATGGAAATTATTATAGAATTTTTCATTAAAATTTATTTATTTTTTACTAATACTGTAATGATAACGTGAAAGTGGTTTTTCGAGATTTTTCTTCTCACAACATGTTGCTAAACAATATTAAAGATTTAGATTTTAAAAAACTGGTGTAAATGTTGCATGTACCATTAAGAAATTGTAATTTGGGTAGGAAATATGTTGATGAAACATTTTTAATCTGTGTAGATTGGATACATTGCTTAGCAACATGTTGCAGAAGCATTATATGGATATTTTTATAAATTCTTGCAATGTAATGCTGGAGTGTAGTGCAGATAATGTAAGAATACCTTAATTTAAGTGTCTTCAGACTCAAATTAAATGGCCTACTTTAGATTAATAATTTCTGTAAACATTTATTTGTATATTCTTGTTGTTTTAAGAATATTTTTCCACTTTTGTTTGCTTTTTTAATAAAATTTATTTAATTTTTTTCTTCGAAACCGTGTGCTTTTGGCAAACTTACAGAGTTTTGTTTAGCCATCAACATGGCTGCATGAAAAACTGTGTTTTTTTTTTGTTTAATTTCATTTAGTCCGTCCTGCTTAGCAAGCAAGCAAACAGCTAGAGATAGCCATTTAAATGTCCCGTCCCGTTCAGTTCAGTTCAGTCCAGTCCACTCGAGTTTGTCTCTGTGTAAGTGTGTATGTGTCTATTTGACTTTCTGGCTTGTTGGCCGTTTAGTATGTTGGTTGGTTGGTTGGTTAGTGTCAGCAACAGCAGCAGCAGCAGCAGTCAGTGGTAGAGTGTTATTGCAAGTCAATGAACTTTTAGTTGCCAGTTTAAGTATTTTATCCAAAGTGCTGTCATTTACTTTTATTTTTCATTTCGTATGTCGTTTTTTTTTGCTCTCTCTGGTTTTTGTTTTTATTTTTATATGTTTTGTACACTTTTTTTCACAATAAAAATTCATGTTTGTTTTTGTTTTTTCTTCAATATTTAATCCATCAAAGTAAATAGACTAGTGGCAACAACAACAGCAACAGAAGAAAAAAACCCATGGCTTTTATTTTTTTATACGCTTTTTATCCACTTATTAAACACGCTTAATTGTTTGCATTTCAATTTTTTTTTATAAATTAAAATTAACAGAAAATTATTTTGAAAAAAACCCTCAGCAATCAATCTTTTTTTTGTTTAATTTTTAGTTTTTTTTTCTCATGGGTTTCAACAGAAAATTTATGGCTTTAGCCGCATTACATGACAGAAAACATTTGATTTTGGCAAAAGATATCGAAATGTTGCTGGCGTTTATCTTTTTCTAAGGTTCCACTCAAGGTTTTTTTTCTATCTGTATTTTTTGTTATTGTTTTTGTTGTTGTTGTGTTATAAAATTAATACTAAAATTTGCAATTTATCTAATGGCTTGGCTTGGCATGGCTTGCCTTTGTTGTCTTGTCTTGTCTCAATGACAATTAACATTTGATTTTAAGGCTTTTAATAATGAAAGTTTTTATGGTTCTCGATTAAAATGTATTGAGTTCAGAAGGGAAAGTTATTTCTGCAAAAAATTATACATGAAATGTTTTTATCTGCCCCTATTAAAACACATTAAGGTGCTTCAATATGGTCCTCGTATTTTTGTTTTAAACATTTTCGAATCCATTTTTTCTTATTTAAAAAGTGTAAAAAAAGAAATTTTTTTTATTATACATGTAAATACATATGTTGCCTGCAACAAGTTGCTAAACATGTTGCAAACTTTTATAAACAAATACAGATATAAACCTTCCTAGCAAAGAGCTTTAACAATTGAGCTCTATTTCGTTCTATCCGCTGTAATAGACTTCATTACAGTTCACAATTTGATTATCGTAGTTTCCTGTATTTCCCGCTGTCGGCGTCAGGTATAACTTAAGGGGGTCCAAGTAAAGGGTCCGCCAAATAACTTTTTTTTTTGAAAATGCTTAAAAAAACCTACAGAATATTTTCTCATATTTTTTTTTTATTTGAAAGTACAATCCTTCCGGTTAATAACGGAAAATAATTACATTCAAATGGCTGCCTCGGCTGGCCATACAGTAGCCTACACCAGAAGATGGCGATTTTGGCAAAAAAAAATCATCTTTTCAGATGAAGCTCATTTTGATCTTGGCGGGTATGTAAACAAGCAAAATTGTCGCATTTGGGGCACAGAAAACCCGCACGCATACATTGAAAAGCCGACGCACCCAAAACGAGTCACTGTTTGGTGCGGATTTTGGTCCAGAGGCATAATTCGCCATTTTTTTTTTCGAAAATGAGCAAGGAGTGGCCGTTACAGTCAATGGCGATCGATATCGGGCCATGTTGAACGAATTTTTGTTCACAAAAATTGAACAGGAGGATATTGGCAACGTTTGGTTTTAACAGGACGGCGCTACGTGCCACACAGCCGAAGCTACACTCGATGTTTTGCGCCCTGTTTTTGAAGATCGCATTATCAGCCGCAGAGCTGATGTCGTTTGGCCACCTCGGAGCTGCGATTTGACACCGTTGGACTATTATTTGTGGGTTGCCGTCAAAGATAAGTGTTACGCCGACAAGCCAGAGGCAATTGACGCTTTAAAGAACAATATTCGTGACGTCATTAGTGAAATACAGCTGCACACAATCGATAATGTCTTTAAAAATTTGACCGAACGGGTACGCTACTGCATGGATAGCCGAGGCAGCCATTTGAATGAAATTATTTTCCGTTATTAAACGGAAGGATTGTACTTTCAAATAAAAAAAGAAATTTGAGAAAATATTCAGTAGTTTTTCTTTTTAAAGCATTTTCAACTAAAAAAATTATTTGGCGGACCCTTTATGTTGCCGGTAACAAGTTGCTAAACATGTTGCAAACTTTTATAAACAAATATATATATACACGTTTCTAGCAAAGAGCCTCAACAATTGAGCTCTATTTCCTTCTATGCGCTGCAATAGACTTCATTACAGTTCACCATTTGATTATCCTTACATACTGTACATTCTGCTGTCGGTGTCAAGTATGACTTACGGTGTCCAAGTCCATGTGCTTGGGAATTCCACTCAATTTCAGTACTGCTTGTGTCGGATAATGATCTGTACAGAACATTTTTCAGCCTTCTTCTCTTCCGTATACAATTCTCGATTTCGAGATATCATTTTCAGAACCTCATAACAGTTATAAGGAGATCTTGACCTTATAGGTAGAACTCCGAAGGCTGCAAATACCTCATTTCTGCAAAAATTATTTGAAAATCTGAAATGAAGGATTTTTGGAAGTCTTTATTGACAGAATGGGTCTCGCCAAAGAAGATCATGATCAAACTATCATGATGTCTGAGGAATGCCAGACAAGCCTTGTAACTCAATGACGAATGAGGTACAAATAGCATTCCAACGGGACCTAATAGGACCCAAGTAATTTACTCTTTTTTTAAGGCGGGTATTTATTTAACTTCACACTGTCTAACCTAGTCTTATAGTCTCAGAACATGTAGCCTCGGAATATGTATCGTTTTCTTTCTTGCTCCTTAACTGTTCATAAATTCAAGGATTTTTTCTTGTTGTTGTTGTTGTTGTAATTTGTATGTCTATTAGAAAATATGAATTTCTAGCGCAATATTCTCGTAAAGAGTACGCGTTTAGTTTTTGATTATTTTTTTTTTCATACATCTGTACATACAAATATGCACTGTTTATTTCACTGTGTCACTTTTTCCTTTGGCCAACAAAAAAATAGAAAAAAAAGATTTCACAAAAATTTCATTCACAGAAAAAAGTCAATATTTTTTGGCATTTCCGTTCCTGTTTCGAAGTCAGTTTCATTTTTTCTCTTTTTTTTCGTTAAATTTTTGGCTGTTTTTTTTATTGTCTTTCACAAGTTATACGCTGGTATGTCGAGCTGTTGGTAGCATTAGAAACACAAAAAAAAAAAAAAACATTTTTTTGCTGACGTTTTCCTTCTAAATTTTTCAGCCTCTACTCCTCGTATATTGTGAAGTCTTTGCACACACAATATATACACGTTGTTAGTGTCATTGTTGTAGTTGTTGTTTTAGTCATAGTTGTTCTTATTGTCGTTGTTGTTGTCGTCAGTATTTGGCATACAAGTATTTCCGTTACGCTAAAATCCTCACAAAAAACAAAAATGGCACTGTGTTGTCAACTAACGTCAGTAGGCTCCTTTTCTCATATTCTCTCCTTGTTTCTTGCTCTTCATGTGTCCTTAATGCACAGTCTTTTTTGTCGCCTTTTTTTCTTTAAACCTATTGGTAAAGGAATTAAAAAATTTATGAAAAAAAAACCAAACACATGCACACCACCAGCCTGTGATTGCTCCTTTAAAAGCTTTGTTTGCCTTAAACATACGAAACGTGAAAGAGGGAATGAAGAGAATATTTTTAAATTTATATGTTAATGTTGCAACATTTTTATGTTTTAACATCAAATTTATGGTTTTCCCCGTTTAAATATATTTTCTTTTTATTTTATTTATCTTTTTCGTTGTTGTTGTTGTTGTTGCCACTGCTGCTTCGACTAATGCAGTGAGGATGTCCTGCCTGCAAGCCGTCGTCTCTTAGACAGACATTATGGCATGTTTTTTAAAAAAAAGTCATGTTGACGATGACAGGCAGTTTTATAAAAGCATTTTAAATGCAAATGGAAAAAGATCATTTTCATAAATAAATAATAATTTTAAAATATTTTTTGTGTGTGTAAATTTGTATATGAATTACTGGCAACATGTTGCCTGTGAATTTTCTAGAATAAAATTTTGTTTTATTTTTAGTAAATTTAGTAAATTTAAGACATTAAAAACAATTTATTTTTCAATAATTTTTTTCTAGCAACATGTCAACAACATGTTGGCCGCTGTACTAAGAATATTCATTATTTAGATCATATTTCATTAAAAAGATAATTTTCATAAATAAATAATAATTTTAAAACATTTTCTGTGTGTAAATTTGTATATGAATTCCCGGCAACATGTTGCTAGTATTGAATTGTCTAGAATAAAATTTTGTTTTATTTTTTAGTAAGTTTTTGTTTTATTTTATTTTACAATAATTTTTTTCTAGCAACATGTTGCCGTTGAGTAAATTTAATAAAAATATATCAACAACATGTTGCCGGTTATTTTTAAAATATTCTTAATTTTGTTTTATTTTTAGTAAGTTTAGTAAATTTAACACATTAAAAACAATTTATTTTTCAATAATTTTTTTCTAGCAACATGTTGCCTGAGTAAATTTTAATAAAAATATATCAACAACATGTTGCCGGTTATTTTTAAATTTTTCTTAATTTGGTTTTATTTTTAGTAAGTTTAGTAAATTTAACACATTAAAAACCATTTATTTTTCAATAATTTTCTTCTAACAACATGTAGCCTGAGTAAATTTAATAAAATATATCAACAACATGTTGCCGGTTATTTTTAAAATATTCGTAATTATGTTTTATATAAAGTGCTAATGTTTTTAGTAAATTTTAGGTATTAAAAATAATTTTTATTAATTTTTTAGCAACATGTTGCTTGAGTAAATAATAAAATATGTCATCAACATGTTGCCAACTATTTATTAAAAATTAATTTTTAATTTCAACTGTCTTGAATAATACTCGTATCTTTTTTATAGGCCCTGAAAATTATTTACTACGAAGTAGTTTTTTATTTATGCCTATCGTGTTGTAAGATATTGTTTTTTCTGCAACATGTTGCTAAATACAAATATGTTTACAAATTAAAATTATAACATTTTTACATTTTAAATCCAAGTATTTCTTTTGAATTTCAAAGGCTGCTCTTCGTACTAAACACTGACTGTATTTATTTTTATTAGCTTAAACAATTTTCAATATTATTGAGCTTCAGTAACATGTTGCCGGGAATTTTCTAGAATAAAATTTTGTTTTATTTTTAGTAAGTAGTAAATTTAAGTTATTAAAAACCATTTATTTTTCAATAATTTTTTTCTAGCAACATGTTGCTCGAGTAAATTAATTAAAATATATCAACAGCATGTTGCCGGTTAGTTTTAAAATATTTGTAATTTTGTTTTATGTAAAAAGCTAATGTTTTCAGTAAATTTTAGGTGTTAAACAGAATTTTTATTAATTTTTTAGCAACATGTTGCTTGAGTAAATTTAATAAAATATGTCATCAACATGTTGCCAACTACTTTTTAAAAAAAAATTTTAATTTCAACTGTCTTGAATAATACTCGTATCTTTTTTATAGGCCCTGAAAATTATTTACTACGAAGTAGTTTTTTATTTATTCCTACAGAAGTGTTGTAAGATATTGTTTTTTCTGCAACATGTTGTTGAATACAAATAAATTTACAAATTAAAATTGTAACGTTTTTACATTTTAAATCCAAGCATTTTTTGAATTGCAAAGGCTACTCTCCGTACTAAACACTGACTGTATTTATTTTTATTAGTTTAAACAATTTTCAATATTATTGAGCTGCAGCAACATGTTGCTGACAAGATACTGATATTCTTTTTAGGCTTAGTTTGTCAGTTTTATTAATTTAAATTTTATTTTTGTGATTAATAAAGGGTCCGCCAAAAACCTTTTTTTTTTTGAAAATGCTTAAAAAAAAAACTACTGAATATTTTTTCAAATTTCTTTTTTATTTGAAAGTACAATCCTTCCAGTGAATAATGGAAAATAATTTCATTCAAATGGCTGCCTCGGCTGGCCATGCAGTAGCCTACACGATCGGTCCAATTTTTAAGCACATTATCGATTGTGTGCAGCTATATTTGACCAATGGCTTCACGAATATTGTCCTTTAAAGCGTCAATTGTCTCTGGCTTGTCGACGTAATACTTATCTTTGACGGCACTCCACAAATAATGGTTCAACGGTGTCAAATCACAGCTCCGAGGTGGCCAAACGACATCAGCTCTGCGACTGATAATGCGATCTTCAAAAACAGGGCGCAAAACATCGAGTGTAGCTTCGGCTGTGTGTCACGTAGCGCCGTCCTGTTGAAACCACCAAATGTTGCCAATATCCTCCTCTTCAATTTTTGTGAACAAAAATTCGTTCAACATGGCCTGAAAACGATCGCCATTGACTGTAACGGCCACTCCTTGCTCATTTTCGAAGAAAAATGGGCCAATTATGCCTCTGGACCAAAATCCGCACCAAGCAGTGACTCGTTTCGGGTGCGTCGACTTTTCAATGTATGCGTGCGTGTCTGTGCCCCAAATACGACAATTTTGCTTGTTTACATACCCGCCAAGATCAAAATGAGCTTCATCTGAAAAGATGCTTTTTTTGCCAAAATCGTCATCTTTTGGTGTAGGCTACTGCATGGCCAGCGGAGGCAGCCGTTTGAATGAAATTATTTTCCATTATTAACCGGTAGGATTGTACTTTCAAATAAAAAAAGAAATTTGAGAAAATATTCAGTAGTTTTTTTAAAGCATTTTCAAAAAAAAGTTATTTGGCGGACCCTTTAGTTAAATAAGTTTTTCCTTTTCCGAAACCCCAAGCAGAAAACCTAATGTTTTATTATAAAAAAAAATATTTTTTTTTTTTTGGGTATTTACTTTTGTATTTAAGTGTAGCCATTTCAGAGTATGTATATATTTCATTTTCTACTTGGAATCCATTCTGTTTTTCTGTGTGTATGTCTATCGGGAAGTGTAAATTTTTTTGGCTGAATTTCTTTGTGTCTCCTTGGTGTTGTTTAAACGAAATCTCTGTGCGATTTTTTTATTGTTGTTGCTGTTGTAGAAGCATCAGGCATTAAATAATTTTTGTGCCATTTTTCTTCTACTCCAGCTTTAACTGGGATTTCATCTGATAATTTATGTAGAGACGCTAAACTTGCAGTTGTCGTTCCATCCTTTTTTTTCGTTTCTTTTTGTTTTCCAAACATTTGTTGGTTTGGTGTTGCCATTGTTTTGTTTCGTTTTGTTCATTTTTATTGTTAAAATGTAGTGCGTGCGTGCTCTTAAGATAGTCTCTAGCCCATAATGTTTCATTTCATTTGATATCCAACGCCAGCCAATGCTGCCAATGTTGTGCTGATACAGACTTTATTGTCCATTTTAGTGTTTGGCTTCATTTATCTGTGTTTTTAGTAACCCAGCGCTCTACTATGGCTCTGGTTCTCTACTCTTTTCAAATTCTTTCTTTTGGATTCTTTTTTTTGTTTCATTTCTTCTGGTTTATGTTTTATGTTATACAACTGGGTGGTCTTTCTTTCATTTTCTTTTATTTTTTTTTCTCTTTCTTTTTCTGCTTCTAAATAACAATTTGTAGATATTGCTGTTGTTGTTTTTTATTGTTATTTTTTGTTGTTGTTGTTGCTTTTATTGTGGTTAAAATATATAGTTTTGTTAGCAGAACATTTATTTGTTCTCGAGTCTACAATTCTAAAGCATTTTTTCATTTCTATTGCTTTTCTTTCTCTCTCTCTCTCAAGATTTATTTCGTTTTCTTTTTTACTATTTTCCCCACTTTAAACAAATATCTGCTGTTAAATTGTCTGCGAATTTTGCTGCTAAAATAGCGAATAAAAATATGAAAAATGCCACAAATTCAATAAACTAGTCTCTGGTGTTTTATATTGTGCTGAAAACCATGAAAAAGTACTTTGGAAAAGTACCTGAAAAAAGTACTTTATTTTTCATTTAAAATATATACTCGTAAACTAGGTTATGTAATGTGACGAATCCCCTTAAATCGGTTTTACATTATCACAAGCTTGCGTTTGGTCATTACAACGGTTTAGTCATGTTTACAACCTATCTTCTCCCACCACCTACATGCATATGTTGAGTGTGTTAATTAAATTCCATTTTAAACGGAAAATTTTTGAGAAGCTTTTAATGGCAATTTTAAATTACTCGCGGAGTTTCTGCCATAAGACTGCTATGAGGCAAGATGTCTAAGCTGCTGTACGAAACACAGGTTCTCACCTAAGAAGGCCCACACTTGTTTTGCAAATATGTTAGGTTAGGTTAGAGGACGTGTACTTGTCAATTAAGACAAGTGCAGTAGTCGGAGGTCGAATTGACCCATTGTACAACGTCCTAGTTTCTGAAGGATTATATATTATGTATCGTATGTATCGTACAGGGCCCATGCAATGCAATGCAATGGAACTGATTATAAAATAGAGACACCTTTGCATTGGCATAACCGAAGCAAAGAGAACTTGCAGTGTTGAAAGTACTGCAGGGTTAAAGCCGGCTCAACATGTGATGACCGCAGCTTCGAAGTCTACATACATACATACATAATCGGTCATTACAACCCTTCAGTCAGGGCTACGACCTAGTTTCTCACACCACTTATGTTGTGTGTGTTAATTTTATACATGATTGGTGGGACCTACAGTTTAAAGTCGACTCCGAACGACAGAGTTTTGAGAAACTTTTCATGGCAATTTCATTTACTCTCGGAGTTTTTGCCAGAAATCTGCTGAGAGAAAGTCGCCGGAGAAATTCTTTTTGTATTTTGTTTTGGTGTCTGGCCCGGGGCTCGAAACCTGGCTTTACGTCTAATAAGCCAATACACTACCTACTAGACTACGGTGTTTTGCAAATAAGTTGCGAATTATTTCCATCCATAGACAAGTAGTAATTCCTATGCAAAACATCGTACCAAAGACATCTCATTACAATTACCCTACGCCACTGATTTGTTTTGTTTTGCAACAACTGCACCTTGGAGATGCAACTCAGAAGTGATGGTTTGAATACATGCAAGCATCTTCAGGCCAATATTGACCTCTATGAGACCATTGTCTGGATAGACAGAATGAATTTAAAGCATATTCATTAGGGGAAACCACATTCATCAACTAGCAGGTCGAGTGGTGACTGATAGCTTCGTCCTTAACTGTCTCCTGGACCGAACCACTAGAGGAACAATCCTGTGGTATACAGATTAATAAAAGACGAGTGGGAACTCTCGTTATCTTGGGACCTACAAAGATAATAGTCAACTTAAGATTAGTGTAAGGTAGTGTCTCCCCAATCTAAACCAACTAGCCGGGGGAGATATGATCACCCTTTGCTGGATCACAGGTTATGTGGAAAATTTTGGAGGAGAATATCCATATCATAGATGAATTCAGAACTTTTTCTCAACGTGTGAAAAGAGGAGTTTCGATAGATGTACTTGGAGAATGGGAAGATAGAAAGAGATACTCTTCTCAAGTTAGAAGGGTTTGATATCATCTGGATATATATGTACCTGGTAATTAAAGTTTAAAGAGATTTTCGTTTTGCAGCAAACCATTAACAAACACCTTAAGAGTAGTAATCGGCCTTTAAAGAATATTTATTCCGAATAGAAATCTCTTCAAGCCCAATATAGAGAACTCATACTTGGAATATACAGGGTGGCTGAAATATAATGCAACAAAGTAAAGCGTTATATTTTTTTAATTTTTTTAAATTTTATTGTTCAAAAGCAAATAATGTTCAAAATAACATCAAATTTTAGAATCAGTTTAGATTTGTTCGAATTGGCCACCTTTGGTACGAATTATGGCCTTCAAACGGCCGACAAAGCCAACAGAGGCTGCACGAAAGTGGCTCTGCGGTATTTTGGCCCATTCCCGGCGAAGCGCCGTCTTGAGATGATCGACACTTTGGTATTTTTTAGTGAGAACCTTACTCTCCAAAATGCCCCAGGCGCCAAAGTCCAACGGATTGAGATCCGGAGATTTTGGTGGCCATTGTGCGGTAGAAATGAAGCGAGGAACCTCCTTTTTAAGCCATTCTTGATTGACGCGTACTGAGTGCGGTGGTGCTGAGTCCTGTTGGAATGTCCATGGTCTGCGGCCGAAATGTTTGTCTGCCCAGGGCTTCAATACTGCCTTTAAGACATTTTCCCGATAATATTCGGCATTTATTTTGACCCCACGGTCGATGAATACGAGCGGGGAGCGACCATCGGCCGTAGCGGCGGCCCACAGCATTACCATCGGCGGTGTAAATTACCAATCGCAGGTGTAAATTTTCATTTGACCTCTTTGGCAAGTAAACCCGATCATTTTGTTTGTTCACAAACTGCTCAATTTGGAAAGGCTTCTCATCGGAGACAACCAAATTCGGTAACTGGCCACTTTCGTGCTAGCGAAGTAACTCCTTGACTCCTCTTACCAGTCTAACTTTTTTTTTGTCCATCGGTGAGCTCTTGCACTTTTTGGATCTTCAATGGCTTTAGTCCAAGCTCATTTTTCAATATGTGTTGCATCCGTTCTCGCGATACGTTCAGCTCACGAGCAATTTTTCTACCACTGCGGCGTGGATTTCGATCAAATCTGGCCTTCACTTTTCGGATCATTTCTGGTGTTGTTACCGTTTTTTTTCGTCCACTTTTTGGACGCGTTGCAACACTACCAGTTTCACGGTAACGAACAATGGTACGAGAAACAAAAGATTTATTCACATTTAAATGCTGGAGGGCTCTAACGATAGCCATCTGTGGTTTTCCAGCCAAATATAAAGCAATCACACTATCACGCTTGAATTCCATCACGAATAAGTTTTTTTCTGAATGCAATTGATCAAAATGCATTTGTAAGCTTGTAAATAATAAAATGAACTGTCACTGGAATAAAAATCTGTCAGCTTTTAGACGAGCGGTTTACAAATGATAACAATCTGAAGTTGGTTGCAATACATATCAGCCACCCTGTAGTTCGCACAGTCTTTTAGTACTCTAGTACTTCTGGAATTTAGGGTTAACAATATAGAGGTGCCATTACTTTTTCAAACACTGTATTTCTTTAGTTTTAAGCCTTAAAAAAGTTTTTTTTTTATATTTAATAAGTTTTGAACTTTACAGCGAGCCATTGCTTTTGCTACTCACTGTAGTTTTTTTCTTTTTTGGTTTTCTAATCCCTTTTCTGTCTTTAAGTTTAAGGACATGGTAACAAGCTAAACACGAGCTAAAAATTCTTAAGAGATCTCTTTAAGAAACAACGCAAAACAACCCAAAATCTCTGCTTCCCCTTCCAATGCACACACACACACACACACTGACCTTCTTAGTGTCCCTAGTGATATACAATTAAAGCCCAAATGCTGACACATACAAACACACCAACTCACTCCATCGCTTTACCACTCTTAGGATTACTTATGGAGTCATCAAAATAATCTTGTTACCAGCAAAACAATATTAACAAAAACAACAAAAACAACAACAAAAAAAATAACTTTGTTTTTGGGCCCAAAAAAAAACGAAGAAAAGCAAGAAAAAAAGAAAAAAGGAAAGCAAACGAATAAACAGGCAGAACAAGTAAAGATTAGATTATGACCAGAATGATTGGAGAGTAGAAAGTGACAACAACAACAACAACAACAACAACAAGAAAAAAGGGATTATTTATCTTATGTTTTATGTTTCCGAACAGGCAGGCACACGTTTATAAAATACAACAACAACAACGCTAAGAAAGGGAAAGGGAGAAAAAGGACATTCATCCGAAAAAAAATAGAAAAAGAAAAGAAAAGAAAAGGAATTAAATTATGGGTTTTTTGTCACTCCTGGGCCTATTAAAATAAAAGGAAATTAAATAGTCTTGAAATAATGATAGTGTGCCCAGCAATCATAACTTTTTTTTTCCTGTTCAAAGGCAACAACAATGTATCCAAAAGGGACTTGCTTTGAAGAAACTGTAACAGAAGCACAGAAAATCCATACATACACACACGTGCCATGCAAATACCAATTGGAAAATTGTTGTGGGATACACGAGGCTATTTCTTGTCTTATCTTATCTACGTCTGTCGGGAATAACAATTTCAATGTGAAGCTGCTTGATAAGTTAAGAAAAACGGTTGCCATACAGATTAAAAATGCTTGGCTTACTACCCCTACAAAGAGCTTCTGTGTTATACCTACTACATGGCTTCCATTTGGTTTAGTTGCCAGACAATAAGCAAGACTTAACGCAGTATGACTTAATGTATGCCACAGTAGTATATTATTCCCTCTGGGCACTTTTCAATCCTCTCTGAGGGTTCACAGTCTCTAAGTGAAATTGATAATAAGTCGTCTAAAGCTACTCTTCATAGGAGACTACACAATAGGACTCTAAATAAGGCCTGCTATGATCTACTCCGGAAATTCTGTGGAAGTTTATACGTGGGTTCGTAAACTTAAGAATAAGACGGGGTGTGGAATTTTTTTCCAAATGGCTTGCTCTTGGTATACATTCTCATCTTAATGTCTACTGTAGCGTGTTTCAAGCTAACTTATATACTTGGTCGTGGGCTTACAACCTATTTAACACCCCCCATTTTGTATGTGTTAATTTTATTCATGAATGACAGGGGCCTACAGTTTAACATTAACTCCGAAAGACCGCTTTTTGAGAAACGTTTCATGGCAATTTTATTCACTTTCAAGATTTTTTTTATAAGAACACTGCTGAGAGGAAGTCAACGAAAACATGTTTTTTCATAATTCGTTTCTGTTTGAGAAGTTTGAGCTAGAATTTGAACCGCAAACTCACGTCTATCAAGCCAATATGCCACCTACTATACTTCGGCTGGCTTATGGGCTTTAAATCACTCTGTGGAACAGAAGATCACTGTGACAATCAGGTGGCAATCAGTTTTTTTTTCGAATGCAATCTTCATTCAGTTCTGGCTGGCATATGCCGCAGTACTTGGCAGTCTAATAATGGTTGTTGTTTAGATTTTCACATCCCTAATAAAAGTGTAGCTCATGAACCTGCTCTCTGGTCCACCATCTAACGTTTTTTTTTCAACTAGTGCTTATTTCGTGAATGGTAACACTTAGCTCATGTCTGATTTGACAGATAATTAGTTTTATCCTTCCGCTGAACGAATATGGACCATCCAATGCGTTTTCGCTTCACTAAGTGGGTCTGTGATCGACTTACAGAAGATGCCGATTTTGGCAAAAAAAATCATCTTTTCAGATGAAGCTTATTTTGATCTTGACGGGTATGTAAACAAGCAAAATTTGCGCATTTGGGGCACAGAAAACCCGGACGCATACATTGAAAAGCCGACGCACCCAAAACGAGTCACTGTTTGGTGCGCATTTTGGTCCAGAGGCATAATTGAAAATGAGCAAAGAGTGGCCGTTACAGTCAATGGCGAGCGTTATCGGGCCACGTTGAACGAATTTTTGTTCACAAAAATTGAAGAGGAGAATATTGGCAACATTTGGTTTCAACAGGACGGCGCTACGTGCTACACAGCCGCAGCTACACTCAATGTTTTGCGCCCTGTTTTTGAAGGTCGCATTATCAGCCGCAGGGCAGATGTTGGTTGGCCACCTCGGAGCTGCGATTTGACACCGTTGACCTATTATTTGTGGGGTGCCGTCAAAGATAAGTGTTACGCCGACAAGCCAGAGACAATTGACGCTTTAAAGGACAATACTCGTGAAGCCATTGGTGAAATACAGCTGCACGCAATCGATAATGTGCTTCAAAATTGGAACGATCGTGTAGGCTACTGCATGGCCAGACGAGGCAGCCATTTGAATGAAATTATTTTCCATTATTAACCGGAAGGATTGTACTTTCAAATAAAAAAAGAAATTTGAGAAAATATTCAGTAGTTTTTCTTTTAAAGCATTTTCAAACAAAAAAATGTTATTTGGCGGACCCTTTAGAACAGTCTTCATATCTTCATTAGACTATCTAGACAAATCCTAAGCTAAGAAAGAATCTTGTTTCACTGTCGAACTCATTTGACCTCAATGGCCTTCGGCATATCTTGAAAGTGGGTTGAGGAGCAAGACATTTGCCAATACCCGTCTCTGGATTGAGGCAAATACCTCTCATTTGGCCTATTATTATAAGAATCTACGTGTTGGACTCCAGATAACTAACCTATCCTGTGTAAGTTTACTCTAAGTGTACAGTGTGTCCTGTCAATAAATCGGTTATCAAACTTTTGTTATTCCCGGATAGTTTGGTCTCCTCTTATTATAATATCTTAACAAAAATTTTGGTTGCTTCAAACCTATCTAGTTTGAGAAGAGTCTTTGCCGTCCTTTATCTTCCCTTTCGTTTAGCATCCCTTTCCAAACATTAACCTCTGGTTGTTTGTATTTTGTTCCTATTGTTGTTGTTATTGTTGTTTTTGTAAAATATTTCATATTGCTTGAAAAATACCCAGGAATAAAATAAATTTGAAACCTTTACAAATTACCACACAATTCAAGTAAACTGATGAGTAATTTCCAACTCTGTATGTCCGTGATGAGAGAGAGAATGGCTTTCGTATACAATTTTTCTAAAATTGTTGTTCTACATAATGGAAGAGAAAAAGAGAGAGAGAGAGCGATAAAGGAAAACTTACGTATGTATTGTAAAAATATTGTATTCCACTAAACATTTTCAAAGAATACACAGACACTTATACACTTACACAGCAACAAGGCAGGTTCTCACACGGTACTCAATGTAATGTTACACTTACTCTGCTGTATGCTACACTAACTTCACTACACTACACTCACTAGTCAGTCATTCTCTTGTGGTGTGACATAAGATGTGTGAAGACCTAGTAGCAGAGCAATATGTACGTGCGTATGTATGTGTTTCTCGTGTATGATTTTGTATTTTAAACAATTTATTTGCAAATATTTGTCTTTGTATGCGCATATATTTTATATTTTGCCTGTTTTATCTTTTTTTTGTTTTGCTTTTCATGTGCATGTGAGTGAGTGAGTGAGTCGGTGTGTGTGTTTACATTAATTTTGTATCTTTGCTAACTTTGCCTGCAAGTGTAGCAGTGTATGCGTGTGTGTCTCTCTCTCAATCACTCCCTGTATGGTTTTTTATTTCATGTATTTTATTTGATTTAAAATATGATTTTTTTCTTAGTCCTGTACACACACATCACACAGTGGGAGAGTATGGGTGTGTACAATACAATAAAACAAAGAGAAGGCGAAATAATGGTTAGAAGCTTACATTACAGTCAAACACATGCATACACATGAACACACTTGTCTGTTCATACAATATGTATGATTGGAAATATTGTATTTATAAATAGTTTGTATATGTATGTATGTGTAAGTGCTTTTGGTTTTATACATAAAAAGTTTGATTTGTTTTACTCGTATAAGTAATGTATGTTATACTACATGTACAGTGTTGTGCAAAATACTAGCAATAAAATCATTTTGAAGCCGCCGTGGTCTAGTAGGTAGTGTGTTCGCTTATTAGACGAAAAGCCAGGGTTCGAACCCCAGGCCAAACATCAAAATAAGATACAAAAAGTATTTCTTCCGCGACTTCCTCACAGCAGATTTCTGGCAAAAACTCTGCGAGTAAATAAAATTGCCATGAAAAAGTTTCTCAAATTGCTGTCGTTCGAAGTCGACTTTAAACTGTAGGTCCCGCCACTCATGTATAAAATTAACACACACAACATAAGTGGTGTGAGAAACTAGGTCGAAATCCTGACTGAAGGGTTGTAATGACCAATTATGTATGTATGAAAATCATTTTTAATATCCGTTTGAGTTCAGCAAATGCCAGACATTTTTTCTTTTCATTTCATTTAAATTTTCTTGCTAAGATCGAGTATGTTGCTTCTTCTCCATCGATGGAGGCTTCTACGGTGAAGGATGTTGCTAATGGGTTTGGATTTCTCAGTTATAGCCAGATGAGCGTTTAGATTCCTAGGCCGTCTCTTCTTTTTAACATTCCATGTGACGTTCATCATTTTCGAATTTTTCTAAATGGTGCCGCAGTCTAGTAGCTAATGTGTTGGCTTATCAGACATGAGGTTGTGGTTCAAACCCCAGCCCAGACATCTCGAACAAAACGAAATAGAAAAGAAAATCTTGCTTTCGCTGTCCTCCTGTCAGCGGTCTTCTGGCAAAAACCCTGTTGAGAGTGAATAAAATTGACATGAAAAGTTTCTCAAAAATCTGACATTCGGAATCGAATTTAAATTGTAGGCTCCGCAACCCATGGATAAAATTAAAACACACAACATGGGTGGTGTGAGAAGCTAGATTGTGATCCTGACTAAAGAGTTCCAGTGACCAATTAAGTAAGTAACGTGCTAGCTGTAAACCATAACTGTATTCCATAGCATCATAACATATAAAATGCAATTGGTTATCAGAAGTATCTTATCCAGGTCGCAGTATAGTAGGAAGTGTTTCTGCTTAATAGACGAGAGACCGTGTTTCAAATACTTCTTTCGTCCATTCAGCAGTTTTCTGGCAAAAATTTTGAAGGTTAGTTTAGGCTAGGATAGAGGACGTGTACTTGTCAATTAAGACAAGTACAGTACCCGGAGGTCGAATTGACCCATTGTACAACGTCCTAGTTTCTCACACCACTTATGTTGTGTGTGTTAATTTTATATACATGAGTGGTGGGACCTACAGTTTAAAGTCGACTCCGAACGACTGATTTTTCGAGAAACTTTTTTCATGGCAATTTTTATTTACTCTCAGAGTTTTTGCCAGAAATCTGCTGAGAGGAAGTCGCCGAAGAAATATTGCTTCATATTTTCATTTTGATGTCTGACCTGGGGTTTGAACCGTGGCCTTACGTCTAATAAGTCAACACACTAGCTACTGGACTACGTTGACTTACTCCAGACGTTAGTGTGTTTGCTTATTAGACAAAAGCCCGTGTTTCAAATATTTCTTTCGTCGATTCAGCAGTCTTCTGGCAAAAAGTTGCCAGAAAAGTTTCTCTAAAAATCTGTCGTTTGGAGTGGACTTTAAATTGTAGGTCACGATACTCAAGGATAAAATTAACACACAACATGGGTGGTGTAGGACGCAAGGTTGTAATCCTTACTAAAGGATTGTAATGATCAATCAAGCAAGTACGTAAGTACGCATAGTTGTTGTAGACCTTAGTCATTATTTTTTAGCAATTGTTTGATGCACAGTAGCGGGGCTATTAAAATTACTTGTGTTAGTTGGGTGATTATATAAGAAATTAAAAATGAGTTTAGCAAAGCTTAACGGGTTTTGCCTATAGTTTGACGATACAAAAGCAAAAACAATAACAAATACAATCACAATTATTTGTGTTTTTCAATTTTCTTCCTTTGCTACAACGACTGTGTTGTAACAATACATATACATATGTAAAGTTATTGTAATAGAATTTTTGTCTTTTTGTTATTGTTATTATCACTTACTTTCTCTTGCTCTTGCTCTAACGGTTTCCTCTCCTTTAGTAATGTTTGTTTACTTTATGTTTATAAAGATAGAATTTAATATCCAAACTACACACACATGTACATATACGCATACATTTACATTTACACATAAAAATTAATACTCTCTCCCCCTCTTTCTTCCCCCTTCATTTATTTGTATTTCTACTTAGTTTTTGTGTGTGCCAGACATGTGCACACACTTACATTTACTTCTGTTCTGTACTCTCTAAAAACATGGTTATTTTTAAGAGAATTGGATTTGTGTTTCCCCTGTCTTTATATTCTCAATTTTGTTGTTGTTGTTGTTATTTTCTTATGGATTTTATTCATTGCATATGGAGAGTGTACTACGGAGAAGTGCTAGTGTGGTGTTGTTGTGTAGTTAAGGCAATTGATTTTGATGTGGTTGAGAGGATTTGGAATAATACTGTGATTTTTATTATATTTTTCGCTGAAACTGAATGTTTTCCCTAAATTTCATCTCCCTATTTTGCTCTCTCTTCCTCTTTTACTCTATTGTGCCTTAAAAAAAAGGGTTTTTCTTTTTCTGTAAATTAACCCATTCACTGATAGCAGTTTTCATGTTAAAACCACACAACTCCCTTAACAGGGGAATATTTACAATCAAGAACTTGAAGGCATCAGTCTTAATGGAAAATGGATTTTTTTGTCTTTGAGTTTTAAAGTAACGTAAACATTTGGTGAATTTTTCTTAAATTTAATTTAATTTAGGGGGATTTTGCAAACAAAAATTGAAGAATTATTGAAGAGATAAGCAAGGTTAACTAGCAGAGTAAAATCGTAGTTTAACGGGTAACACAGCCCTGCATGGGTTTTGCAAATAAGATGGCCCCAGGTGTTTCCGAAGGTATTTTGCGCGCTGAACACGAAAACTTTCCATCACGTCACGTTTTCGAGAAAAAGGTCAATTTTTGAATAATTGTAGAGCTAAACACTGACGTGCTAGTACCATCGCTATTGTCAGCAATTGACAATTGATCTTTGCTCTTTAAAATGAGCCCAAAGCCAAATTGTTTGCATGCACCCTTAAAGTAAGGGGTGGGTTTATGTCAAGGGGTGCAAGAAAAAAAAGAAACACATTACGGAAGTCCTTAGAAATTAATCAAATTTACTTGAAAATTGTCACTCAGGGGTTTTTGGGGTCGCTGATTACAGATCTTCATTCAGATTTAAAAAATTCAAAATGGCTGATCCAATATGGCGGTCAAGTAAATCTGATTAATTTTTATAAACCTCGACCGCCATATTGGATCCGATTTAAGGACCTCCGTAATGTGTTTCTTTTTCTCTTGCATCCCTTGACATAAACCCACCACCTACAAAATGCCTTCGGAAACACCTGGAGCCATCTTATTTGCACAAAAAAAATCCAAATTTGCAGGGCTGTGTAATTAAACGAGAATAAAGAAACCAATTAAACTTTGGCAACAAAAAAGTTAAGAAATTAAAATTTTCTGGCTATAAAACCTTTAGTCAAGTAAATTGAGCGAGCCCGTGGTTCAAACCCCAGCTTCGGTATCGCGAACAGAGCGAAAGTTGAAAAAATATTTCCTTTGGCGCTTTTCTCTCAACATTCTTTTGGCAAAAACTAAAACTAAAGTAAATAACGGGTCGATTGTGGACGGCTACTGAGCCCCAGTCGCATTGCTAATTTTTCTGGATTTAATGGCTTTTCGGCAATCACTTCTATTTTGCTTCTTAAGCCTCATAGTTAAAGAAAGTTTTGTTCCAAAAGTCGGAATTGAAAAATTGTTTCTCTAGCACTCAATAAGCACGATTGCAACGTTGTAAATGTCCATCCGGCTTTAATTGCTATTTGATTTGGATTCAATAAAATGCAAAAACACAACACAATGTGTCGTAGGTTACATTAGATTCAACTGTCAGTCGATTCACCGATATTATCGGTGTAAACCGATATTATCTATTCCGTTATATGATTCCTGATCCTGGTTGGGATCTCTCTACTATTCGGATAGTTTTTTAAAGGTGGGGATTTTATACAAATCGACCCATTCTGTCAATAAAGTTTGGATGTCCAATAATTCATCTTCTTAGGTTCTTAAGCGCCAGACAATGATAGAGAAGATGTTTTGTGGTCTCTACTCTTCTTCATCGTCGTTGCAGATTTGCAATTATTGACAACGCTATGAAATTGAACATTCAGATTATCCGCTTTGCTTTCTTGGAGAGAAACTTAATTTTTTGGCTGTGCCCGTCATTTGCAGTGATGCTCAGTGTAATCATATTTGTAACGCTGTCAGTCTCTTAAAATTCCTTTACAATAATGGTCACTTCTTACACAGTGAATGGATCATTACTGCCAATATTACCCCACTCTGCTCAAAAAGTGGCCAAGTTTTGATTATTTTTATGCTTCCTGCGCTTGCTAAATGATTCACATTCAGATGTTGTCAGCTTAAATGGATAACCCGTGGTGGCCGTAGTCTAGTAGATAGTGTGTTGGCTTATTAGACGTAAAGCCAGCGTTCAAGCCCCAGGCCAGACAGCAAAACAAAATACAAAAAGTATTTCTTCGGCGACTTCCTCTCAGCAGACTTCTGGCAAAAAGTCTGAGAATAAATAAAAATAAGATAAAATTGCCATGAAAAGTTTCTTAAAAATCTGTCGTTCGGAGTCGACTTTAAACTGTAGGTCCCACCACTCATGTATAAAATTAACACACACAACATATATGGGGGTGAGAAACTGGGTCGTAATCCTTACTGAAGGGTTGTAATGACCAATTATGTATGTAGGTATGTGAATGAATAACCCGATACAAACATTTTAAATACTTGTGTATAATGTGGCGTACCACATATTGTGTGAGTGACTGTAAATTTATTTGTGGTTTTTTTTCTGAATTACTTTTAATAAATTTAAAATATTTCTTTAACATGTCGTTAAAAATTTATGCAAAAATTTATTGAAATTTATTTTTTTTATCATTTAATTATTAATTTTTAACTATTGTTGTTGTATTTAGTAATAATTCTATCAAACATTTTAAATATTTCATCAGCAATTTTCACATTTTTCTTCGATTTTTTTCATATTTTTTGAAAATCAAAAATAATTTCATCAAGAAATTTTTGCTTCTTTATTTTATTTTGTTTGTTTGACTCGGTGTTTTTTTGCATATTTTATTAGAAATTCTATGCAAAAATAATTTGTTATAAAATATGCATAAAAACGGGAATAATACTATTAAAAGAAAACAATAACAACAACAACAACAACAAAACAATATTTTAATAGCAATTGAACATAAACATACGAAATGACGAAATGCTAGGGCGAAGAGGGGAAAATTTATTCTTTGTGTTCCCAACATATACTTTTGATACAGTCAAGGAATTTATTTATCTTGGCTCCGCCGTTACCACCAAGAATGATGTCAGTCTGGAGATCAAGCGCAGGATCACCCTTGCCAACAGGTGCTACTATGGTCTCAATAGGCAATTGAGTAGCAGAGACCTCTCGTACGACAAAACTAACACTCTACAAGACGCTCATACTACTCGTGCTTCTTAATGGCGCAGAGGCATGGACCCTATTAAGTACTGATGCAGTAGCCTTGAGAGTGTTCGAGAGAAAAGTACTGCGTAAGATCTTCGGTCCAGTACGAGTTGGCAATGATTTCCGCATCCTATACAACAGTGAGCTGTATGAGCTCCTCAGCGACATAGACGTTGTGCAGCGTGTTAATATCCAGGGCTGCGCTAGCTCGGCCATGTCGTTCGAATGGAGGAGGATGCTCCGGCGAGACGGGTATTTGATGCGGGGATCTGCGGAAGTCGGCGAAGAGGCCGACCTTGTATCCGTTGTAAGGACCAAATCGAGGAAGCCCTGTCATCGATTGGTGTGACCAACTGGCTTAGACGCGCAAGAAGCAGTGACTCCTGGAAGGATGTGTTTCGGGAGGCCGAAATCCATTAATCGGGTTGTTATGGCCAATTAAGTAAGTAAGTAAGTTCCCAACATTGTCTCATCTTATCTCGTTATATTTGTCCTAGAGATAGTCAAAAGGTTCGATATTATATTGGTGGTAAGAAATGACCCGCGTTTTTTAATAGTCCTGCTTTTTATGGCTGCATTGATGGTAAGATAGCCACCCATCGCAGGCATTTCTTCTTCATTGTTGGCACGTCTTAATCACCGGCTAATTTTTCATATTTTTCTTTCTTTTTTTTTGGAAAGGAAATGGTCTCCTGAGAAGGAGGTGATCTATCAGTACGGACTTTATACTCCTCTGGTGGTGGACTCGAATAGTGTAAGCCTGCTTTCTTCTTGGTTGAGAGTACAATTTGAACCATTCGTGCATCGCCAGAGAGACAATGTGTGTCGAGCTGATGATTGTAAAGTTTTGGCCGAATTTATGCGTCAACTTTTCCCCTAAGAACGAATGACGAGTGAAAGAAGCTGGAATCTATACTGATCTTTGCCTCCTTGATACATAGGCAGGCATTCCAAATCTCTATCACTGGTGAAGAATAAATATGGCTGGTAGGTAGAGGTGACTGTCCATCCAAAGAACCTAAATGGAAGCACTTAGGCCACACGGGGCACCTTGTGATACCACAGTTTTCCGTTCCCATGGTGCACTGGGAGTTTTAAATTAATGCACATGTGGTGTGATAAGCTAGGTTGGAATCCGGACTTAAGAGCATCAGCCAATGCCAGCTTTTCTAAGTTGCGAGGCCATGAAAGCCATGAAAGTTCTCTAACCTGATCCTAAAACAGATCGAAGTTACTCAATGATAAACATTATGTTGCCTTAAACTTATCCCCCTTCCCATTTACCACGACACTGTGTAGCTGTCTTCTTTTATTGTACAAAAGGAAGAACAAAAAAAAAACCTTTTTGATTTCATAACACTCCACATGGAATATATGGACTTCCAGTTGATAGATATTGTTGTCGCTTTTCATTGCCATTGTTATTGTTGTTGTTGCTGGTGCTGCTGCTGCTGCTGCTGTTGTTGGAGTATATAAAAACTCAATTTTCTTTTATAAAAATCTACAGGAAATTGTAACACATCACCAGCACTTTGTTCATCTCCTAAGTTATACACCAGCACGGGTGTATATGAAAGCGGAAAAAATCATTCTTAAGTAGAGGAGTGCCTGAGAGGGGGGGGGGGGGAGGAGGAACAGGTCAAGATTAATAAACACTATCCAATAAACAAAACTAAATAAACGAAATGAAAAAGAAACGAAAGAAACCCTCTTTTGATGTATGATTTGGAATTTGATTTATCGCCCATGAAATTCTTTCTTTCTTGCTTTCGGTTCTTTCTCATTCATCTTCTCCAGTGGACTGCTCCAGTGTTTGCATGAACGCTTGGATAGCCTTGTCTAGGGTACAAGGGGCTGGGAGGAAATAAAAATCTAATAAATAAATGGTTTTTGTTAAGAGCATAGAAAAATGAGAAAATAAAAGACGTTTTTTTTTGTTTTTTAAATAATCAACAGCATATCTACAGAGAATATTGTGCTGTCAGTTGGATACATAGAAATTAATGTTGTTCGGTGGTCGAAGAATTACGAAAAAATTTTCGAAATTTGAAAATTTTAAAATTGTCGCCATGTCTGGTTAAACTATGAGATGGTAGTTGAAGCTCAATTCCCGTTACAACAATAATAATAAAACCACCTGGTATTATCTTCTCTCTGCATGTGATTAATGTTGCTCGGTGTTCGAAGAATTTCGAAAATTTTTTCGAAATATGAAAATTTTAAAATTGTCGCCATGTCTCGTTAAACTATGAGATGGTAGTCGAAGTTCAATTCCCGTTACAATAATAATTTTGTGTCAGCTGGTATTATCTTCTCTTTGTATGTGATTATGAGGGCAATAACCTGGCGTAGAGGGAATGACAATGGATTGAAACTTTTTTTCTATTTTTCATGGTCTACTTAGAGCGACTCTAATCCCTCAAATAGTTTACAATTCTTATTTTCTTTTACTCGCTCGCGCAAACTGCTTTGTCCCACTGTATGCCATTAAATCTTCGCTCTAATTGAGAGGCGTTCACATAACGTCTTGCTATTCTGCTATTCCTTCCGTTGCTGTCACCATAATTATATGGCGTCTGATTAATTGCCGCTTAATATTTGTCATTTCCAAAGCCATCATAACACAGTTATACTTATACACGCCAATTAAAATGTTATATTTTACGGGGTAAAGAAAAACGTTCACGCATAATTCATAAAATCCAAAAGGAGGATATCTTAACGCCGTAATTAATTGCTGCCATTAACAATTATGTTGTTGGTATCCCTTCTGTTCTGTAATTAAATTTGTTTAAAATTTAGAAATTAAATTTCAAATTAAATTTCAAATTATTTTAAACACTCGCTTCCTTTTAGTTTATCAAAAAATCAAAAAAAAAATCCTTTTTTCCAATCAAAACTGTTACCATTGATGACCACAAAAATTCTGTGATTATTATCTCTCTCCCTCTCTCTCTCTCTTGCTCTACATTTTAATATTTCCATAAATTCTATAAATGCGTTGAGAAATGTGTTTCTGTGTGTGTGTGTGTGTTTGCGTGTAGGTTAAATGAAATCAATAAACAAAGCGTTGCATTTACACTCCAGGATTATTGAAATGTCCATGACATTTAATAAAAATTGAAAATAATTTTTCACATTCGAAACCAAGTACATAAAATATGCAGGACATTTACATGGGGCTTTAAAAAGCAGAAGTGTAAAGGAATGCTTTCTTCGGTGAAAGACTTTAAAGGTGTCCTTTTATTTCTATCACTAGGGCTTACTAATTCTAAACAAACTTCCAAAGGTGGCATCAAAAACTCTCCTATGAACCATAGAGTGCTTTGAAAATCGGTCAAGTTCTTTGATACTTTGAGCTTTGAATCCAGAAAGCACTGAAACCGAAGAAGATTGAAATACGTTTTCTAAACGCATAAATTGCCATTTGGCAGAAACATACAAACATACACACATAATTGGCCATTACAACCCTTCAGTTAGGATTACGGCCGAGCTTCTCACACCACTCATGTTGTGTGTATTAATTTTATACATTAGTGGCGGGACCTGCAGTTTAAAGTCGACTCCGAACGACAGATTTTTGAGAAACTTTTCATGGCAATTTTATTTACTCTCGGAGTTTTGCCCGAAATCTGCTGAGAGGAAGCCGGCGAAGAAATATTTTTACAAATTTCGTTTTTATGTCTGACCTGGGGTTTGAACCCTGGCCTTACGTCTAATAAGCCAACACACTATCTACTAGACTACGGTGACCTCATGCCGTTTGGCAGATACTTGGGAGTTTCCTGATTTCTATCTGACACTAAACATCCCCCACTCTTGTTGTCGTAACTGACCTGAACCCATCCGTATACCACAAAATGGTCAATCTCTTAAAGGCAATGTAACCACCAAGTCACTGCAAGCACTCTTACTACTCAGTGTCGTTGCAAAGCATTCTTTAAAATCATAGAGTTCACTGGTTCAGCCCAAAGGACAGTTACTTCGGGAGTCAGGACATGTTGTGCCATTTTCCTAATCATAGACTCCGAAACTGTGGTCATCACATGTTTAACCGGCTTCAACCTTGCAGTACCTCCAGCGCTGCAGGTTTTCTCTGCTTCGCTTATGCCAAGGCGAGCCTATCTCTGTATTTAATATGATTCCATTGGAGCTGCACTAAAATTTGTTCTCTCTAGCCAAACATGGGCCCTGCATGTTACAATTGACATGACTTAACGGTATACACCCAGTATACCGTTAATCCTTCAGTTGCTTTCTAAAGATTTTTCTCCAAGCTTTCTGCATGTCACTCTTTTATGTCTGATCTCTCCTGAAATGCTCTCAATATTTACTATCAAGCAATATTGCCAGATATTTTACCTACAGGTTCTATGAAATCATCTCACAGAGTAGTCGAAAATCGCTGCCTTTTAGAAGGTTTTACCTTCTCGTAATTGGTAATGCCTGGCCATCTGAATATATTGTGTATAGGCAAGCGGACACATTCCCTCCTCCATATTCCCCTATGATACGAATTCATATCTTTAAGTTGCTTAATGATTTCTTTCCTTTACATTTCTGTTTTTATTTGGTGGCAATAAATACAATTTTCAAATCGTTTTTCTAAATTGGAAAAAAACAGAAAACAATAGAAAGAAAAGAAAAGAAAAAAAAATGTGGAAAATTTAGTGTGAAATTCATTCACTAACAAATTCAAAGCGATTGCAACAAATTCATACTGTGTTGCACAAATACAAACACACCCACAAACAGAGAGTAAAATGAATGCAACACAATCATTTTTATTGATTACAAAAAGTGTTACTGCCATTAGCAGCAATTGCAATGAGCAATGAGCAATGAACAGTGAGCAGTGGCACAACAGCAGCAGTAGTAATGGTTGGGCCATTGAAATTTATTTCATATTATTGTTATGCGGCGTAAAGTAAATGTGGATAACAACAGCACATTGAGTTCATAACGTGTACACGCATAATTTAACATTTAAACACATACCCTGCAAGGGGTTACTTAACCTCTACTACGATTGCTTTTCCTCTCTCCCTGTCGCTCTGGTAGCAACAGTAATGCTACAGATTGTAGTGATTCTATTGCTGATTCTAGTGCTAATAGTGCGTTTATAATTTATGTCATGTTGTTAGTTTTCCTCGTTTTTTTTTTTTTTTTTTTTTTTGGTATGTGCTGCAACATCAGCTATCGGTTGTTTCAACCAACCAACAACAACAACATCAGCTACAAGAACATCATGTAAACGTGGCTAAAATATCTACAATATGATGATGATTTTGTTTTTATTGTTGCATGTTCCATGGTATTGGCATTGTTGTTGCTGCTGTTGTTGGTTTTAATCCAAATATACATTTAAGCATTTAACGGTTATTTAGTCTAGAACTCAATTAGTTTTGTTACACACACACGTATGTACATATGTACACACATCCACACCCACCCATTAAGCCATCCATTATTCTACTTAGCCATGCAGAGCTAGAGACAGAGAGGGGGCATTAAAATGGTCAAAATGCTCAACCGTCTAAATGCAGATGTGATTGAGCCAAATATTACTCAAGTGCGTGTGATGTTTTCATGTTGCAAAGAAATAAAAAAACAATGAATTTTATTTCATTGTTTGTGGCAAGCAACACAGAAAAAAAATTCATTTTTTTTTGCTCATGCTTTTTAATTTGCTCATGGCTCTGGTCTAAATTGCCATAAATATTCGGCTAAATTGTTTAAACATTTTGCCATTGTAGATGTTTTACAATATTAATTTAAATGTTGGCAACAGAGCGCAGAACAGGGGTGCGGTAGAGGCACATTGCTACGCATTGGTTACTTACGTTTGGTTGGCTCTGGCTATCTATGTATCTAGCTGTGTATGTGTATGCTAAGTCCAGCGGGTTTATGGTCTAGTAGCGAAATAAATAAATATTAAATCTAATTATGGTCATAAATGTACAGATAAAATGCCAATTTTAATCACAGTAATGCACACAAATTGCATGAAAATTGCTAGACTAAATAACGGTATATTTAAAAAAAAACTAAACAAAAAAGTTACATAGAAATGTATGCATTCTTATTTACTTAATAGTTATTAAAAGCATTTAGTCAGGATTACAACCTAGCTTATCACACAACCAGTGTTGTGTGTTTTTTTTTTTTTTTTTTTTTTTTTTGTCTTGAGTCGGAGTTGGGATTCTTCCAACAAAAGAGTGCACGATTCACCTTCACTGGTACCTACGTACTAAACCCATGCCCTACACACTTCAACCACTCTCCCCGCGCGGGACTGCCGTAAGGTATTACTTCGCGGAGGGCTGGTTAGCTTGAGAGCTTTATCACAGTCTTCGGAGTTCTAGCATAACTTCAGTCTTTCTCTGACTATACTGAACAGCTCTTCCATTAGCCGGTTTGGTCCTAAACTCGTTTCCCCGGGTCATCTAAATCTGGGGCAGCATGTAATAATATGCTCCGCATTTTCCTCCTCCTCTACACAGTTTGGGCATATAAGTGTCATAACCTCATTTGTGCAGGTACTTCCTGAAGCACCCATGACCAGTTAGGAACTGGGTCACTTCGTAGTTCAGCTCGCAATGTTTGTTCTTCATCCAAAGGGTTACATCAGGGACAAGGCGAAATGTCCATCTTCCCTTTAAACTGCTTTCCCATCGTGACTGCCATTTGTGCATGGAAGTCCTTCGTTCATTCGCTTTTATAGCCGCTATTTGTCCCATCTCATCCGCCAATATGTCTATTGGTATCGTCTTTGCCAATACCGCTTCATCAGACATTGTCCTGAAGCCACTTATCCATCTAATCGCGCTTAGGCGATACACCGAGGACAGTATCCTCCTTGTCGTCCCCACGGAGAGTGCCTCCGACCATAACCAGTGTTGTGTGTGTGTGTGTGCTAATTTTATCCATGAGTGGCAGGATCTTAAGTTTACGTAAGCATTTCCTAGCAATTTTTATTTATTCTCAGAGTTTTTGGCAGGTTATTTAACGTACTTCATTGGTCATCTTTAGTCAGTATTACAAACTAGCTTCTCGTACCACCCACCTTATGTGTGTTAATTTTATACAGATTTTCGTGAAACTTTTTATGGCAATTTTATTCTCTTCTAAGAGATTTTTGCCAGAAGGTTTGCTAAGAGGAAGTCGCCGACAGAAATATTTTTTTTTTCGTTTTATTGGAGATCTCTGAGCTAGGGTTTGAACCAAGTTTCGCGCCTGATAAGGCAACACACAAATTGATTATGTATTCTTACTTACTTACTTAATTGCCCGTAACAACCCGATTAATGGATTTCGGCCTGCCGCAACACATCCTTCCAGGTGCCTCTGCTTCGTGCGCGTTAGTTGGTCACACCAATCGATGACAGGGCTTCCTCGATTTGGTCCTTCCAACGGATACAAGGTCGTCCTCTTCGCCGACTTCCGCAGATCCCCGCATCAAATACCCGTCTCGCTGAAGCATCCTCCTCCATTCGAACGACATGGCCGAGCCAGCGCAGCTGCTGGATATTAATACGCTGTACAACGTCCATGTCGTTGAGGAGCTCATACAGCTCACTATTGTATCGGATGCGGAAATCATCGCCAACTCGTACTGGACCGAAAATCTTACGCAGTACTTTTCTCTCAAACACTCTCAAGGCTGCTGCATCAGTACTTAATAGGGTACAAGCCTCAGCGCCATAAAGACGCATGGGTAGGATGGGCGTCTTGTAGAGTGTTAGTTTTGTCGTACGAGAGAGGTCTCTGCTACTCAATTGCCTATTGAGACCATAGTAGCACCTGTTGGCAAGAGGAATCCTGCGCTTGATATCCAGTGATTATGTATTCATAATCATAATTTCAACCTGCCGGAGAACATTTATGTACTGCTCAAACTGTAAAGAGTTTCAGTAAACAAAGTGAACTAAAACTAATGCTAAAACGATCAAGAACTGCAATGAATTGAACTATAGGCCGCTAATGCTGAACGTAAAATAGACGAGCTGCTGGAAAAGATTTCTATTCTTTCAAGGTAAACCTTGTCTAAATGTGGAAAACGATTCATGATGACTTGCCTAATCTTATTGAGCAGAAATGAGGCTCTCAGCTCAATAGTTCTTATGCAACTAAAAAAAGTACTTAAGCTTATAAGGTGTTCAGATATGCACCTTTATTTGGTTAATTCGAATAAACGCCACTATTTATATTTCATATAAAGTTTCAATTAATTATTGCGCAATAAATACGCAAATTGTTATAATATTGAGTAAAACTGTCATAAGTTTGTTCAGTGCGCATATTACAATTATCCGAACACTTTCTGTTGATATTTGGCAACTCAAATGTCAACAACGACAAAAAACAAAAATGTTGTTGAAACAACCAGCTGTTTTGTTTACCAGCTGTCAAATGAATATTGAATAAGCAGCTGAACTGCGCATATTATTATGTCTGAACACTTAAAATATTGTACTCAATAAACCGAATATTGACTCAATAAAAGTGCATATCTGAACATAGTATCAGGCTTAGGTTCTTAAGGAGCTCAATATAAATAAGTCGTTTGTGCTGAATGGTATTTCAGGATTGGCCCCGAATAACGTGATCTTTAAAGATCGCTTGCTCATTAACTAAGCTTTTCGATGCATATCGGGCATTTTTTTATAATGTAATGCCAATCCTCTAAGAGGGTTACACTAACTACTCCTGAAAAGTACTCCCCAATAGCCAAAGTTAATATGGTTCCCGTTATACCGGTTTTACAGGCGATCTGTTGTCCTTACTCTAGGAAAGGTGAAAGCAGAAAGCAAGGCTTCGCTTGGAATGAAATCAGTTGCCTTCAAACGATTTTTTTTTGCCGTATTTGAAAAATCGTTGATGCTCTTACGAAAATAGTGTTGTTTTTTAATTTTCATTTTTATTTCGATTCTATTTTATTCGCCACTGTTATCGTAAAATCTCAAAATTACTCCGAGTAAATAAATAAAAAATTTCGGTATGTGCGGTGTTGGTTTTAATTGGAAAATATGGTTTTAAATACTCGTAAACCACACTACAATACAATAACAATAACAACAACAACAACATCAGTATTAAAACCATATTAAAATGAAATTTTTGGCTACAGGCACATAATGCTCATGATATTCAAATGCCAAAAAGAAAAAAATTTAAATGAAAAGGGATTTGTTACGCAGGCGACAAGCTATTAAACGGAATTTGATTTTTTATTTTATTTTAATGGAAACCTATTTGAAATGTTAAATGAAATCATTAACAGAATGAAATATATTTTTCATTATTTTAAACAAATATTTCACATTCTACTTAAAAATTATAATTTTAAAGAAAAAATGGAAAAGGTACCAGTAATTAGTACTTAATATTTTTGGGGAGTATATTTGAAAGTAATGTTCAAACATTATCCTTATTAAACGCAACCTTTCAAAGCATGCATAATAGAAATCATTTTAAACAAAAATATAATAAAAGGTACCAATTTTAGTACTATTTTGTTAGATTTGTTCAACCGAATGGTTTTAGTTTCTTTGGATATTAATCTTGAACAAGAAATATTTCTTTTAGAATGATTTACAGCATATATTTTTAACTACTTTTTAAAATAGGGAATCATTTTCAGCGGAAAGGGAAAAAGTACCAAATTAAGTACCAAAAAAAAAGTACAAAATGTACCAAATTTATTACGTTTTAAACAAATTAATTCGAAACCATTCGAACGAGAAATATTACTTTCCCTATCTATCTAAGGCACACTTTGTGGAGTAATTTTTTTTAAATAGAAAATCATTTTCGGCAGAAAAGTGAAACGGTTTCAAATTTGGTACTTTTATTGACCACATTATTTTGGGCATTATTTTAAGCTTGTATTTAAAGCGTATAATTTCGTATTTTTTAGTAGTGGTTATCGCTATCGTTTACAAGTGATTACAGCGTGCATTAGTGACCGGTAAGTGCACATAAAGGGTCCACCAAATAACCTTTTCTTTTTTGAAAATGCTTTAAAAAAAAACTACAGAATATTTTCTCAAATTTATTTTTTTATTTGAAAGTACAATCCCTCCGGTTAATAAGGGAAAATAATTTCATTCAAATGGCTGCCTCGGCTACCCATGCAGTAGCCTACACGATCGGTCCAATTTTTAAGCACATTATCGATTGTGTGGGCAGCTGTATTTCACCAATGGCTTCACGAATATTGTCCTTTAAAGCGTCAATTGTCTCTGGCTTGTCGGCGTAACACTTATCTTTGACGTCACCCCACAAATAGTAGTCCAACGGTGTCAAATCGCAGCTCCGAGATGGCCAAACGACATCAGCTCTGCGGCTGATAATGCGATCTTCAAAAACAGGGCGCAAAACATCGAGTGTAGCTTCGGCTGTGTGGCGCGTAGCGCCGTCCTGTTGAAAGCAAATGTTGCCAATATTCTCCTCTTCAAGTTTTGTGAACAAAAATTCGTTCAACATGGCCCGATAACGATCGCCATTGACTGTAACGCCCATTCTTTGCTCATTTTCGTAGAAAAATGGCCCAAGTATGCCTCTGGACCAAAATCCGCACCAAACAGTGACTCGTTTTGGGGGCGTCGGCTTTTCAATGTATGCGTGCGGGTTTTCTGTGACCCAAATGCGACAATTTTACTTGTTTACATACCCGCCAAGATCAAAATGAGCTTCATCTGAAAAGATGATTTTTTTTTTGCCAAAATCGAGATCTTCTGGTGTAGGCTACTGCATGGCCAGCCGAGGCAGCCATTTGAATGAAATTATTTTCCATTATTAACCGGAAGGTTTGTACTTTCAAGTAAAAAAAGAAATTTGAGAAAATATTCAGTAGTTTTTTTTAAAGCATTTTCAAAAAAAAAAGTTATTTGGCGTACCCTTTACATAAATTCTACTCTCCCATCGTGGAAATTCAAATATTTTTAAAATGGTCGAGGGTATGAATATTCTGTAGGCACTTGTAGGCATATTGACTTTTAAGTGTCCTTTACAGTGTTTCCAAAGCTTTTCTGTCTAGTTTCAGAACAAAGTCTTTACTTTTAGCACAGAGGCTATTTGCTGCGTCTAATAAATCTTCCGGCACAGATCATTATTGCCGGCATAGTGCTTTGTAGGCACCTCACATGCACTTTCACTCTTTCTTTTTTTCAATTTCAGTCCAAAATCTGATGGCAATGAAACTAAAAAATTTCTTGGAATAAACGAAGCCAATAGCGCTACTAAAATATTCCTTCGTAATGAATGTGGAACATTTTCTCAACTCCCTTTTAAGCTCGATACCATGGAGTGTGCAGTAAAAGTTGTCTTTGGCACACATCCTTATGTACTTCGCACTGCTCTTGTCTTTGTACCCTTATCCAAGTGTTTTGATTCTGAATGGTTAGGTTGATGATGGCATTGGGGATTGAGGGCAGAATGACTGCCAAAGTGTTGCTCGACCTGTGTAATTAAGTAGTCAGTACTGCAAACAAAAAAATAAGATTTGTGACTTTATTTTCCGCTCTTGCTTTAGAAGTAATTAAATTCCTGATTTCTTTACATATACTCAACAAATCAACCAAACTAAAGCTATTAAAAGACGTTTTAGTACCAAATTTAATACTTTTAGTTTTAAATATATCAAAATACAGCTGGTGCAAGAATTGAAACCGAACGACCTACCGCAACGTCAGAATTTTTGTTGAATGGCCTCTTGGAAAGTTGGCCGAAGATCCACTTCGTTATCGAAAAATTGTGTTCAGCGACGAAGCTCATTTTTGGCTCAATGGATACGTAAATAAGCAGAATTGTTGATTTTGGAGTGAAGATCAGCCAGAAGCATTGCAAAAGCTACCAATGCATCCAGAAAAAGTCACAGTTTGGTGCGGTTTAAAGGCGAATCGTAACGTAACTGTGAATGGTGAGCGCTACAATGAGATGATATCCAATTTTTTTTTGCCCAAAATGCAAGAGCTTGACTTGCATGACATGTGGTTTCAACAAGACGGTGCCACATGCCACACAGCACGCCTAACAATGGACTTATTGAGAGGCGCGTTCGGTGAACATTTTATTTCACGTTCGGGACCGATCAATTGGCCGCCTAGATCGTGCGATTTAACGCCTTTAGACTATTTTTTGTGGGGCTATGTTAAAGCTCATGTCTATACAGACAAGCCCGCTTCAATTGACGCATTGGAAGACAACATTGAAGCATTTATTCGTGAGATACCGGCCGAAATGTTGGAAAGAGTATGCCGAAATTGGTTTAAGCGGATAGACCATTTGAGGCGCAGTCGCGGTCAACATTTGCATGAAATAATCTTCAAACATTAAATTATATGGACCGTACTATCGATTCAAATAATGATTTCATGCATTTTTCTGAATTTTATGTGTTTTTTTTTTGAAAAATTCTCCTATGGCTCTTAAAAAATCACCCAATATTAAGGATAAAATTGTTGTAAGATAAAGAGAAGAAACGATACTTTTTTTTAAAAAAAATTTCAAGGCCCAGGATAACAGTACATTATACTGTGTCTTAATAAAATTTGTGTACAGAATTTTTGCAAAAGTTTCCACAAAAGTACTTTTTTATTTCAAATTGTATGTTTTTAAAAACCTTAATTAATATTCCAAAGAACTGTGCACTTCATCTATCAATTATTTCGAAAACATACAAGATTACATTTGGTCAAAACGAATATTTCCTGTGTTTTCTTTTCCCTTTGCCTTTAACCCCTTATTTATCTGTTTTGGAAAAATAAAGAAAAAAATAAGAGAACGAGAAAAAACATGGAATGAAAACCCAATTTAATAACAACATGTTTTCAAATTCAAATTCAATATCCATTTACATGGTTATTTTTCTAAATCTATTAAAAATTTAATAGTTTTTCAAACACATACACACACATATACTCGTACACCCGCCACCTCTCCGCAGCCTGCTTTTCTTTCACTCTTTCACCCTCTGACGTGAATGAAATATGCTTCCGCCGCATAGAAAATGCTGGCTAGTGCTTATACCCTCTATTCTCCGCTATTCTTCTCAGTTTTATTATTCGAAATAAATTGGGAAAAATGGCCAAAAAGCAAAGACGAACAACGAGTGTTATTTTCTATTTTGAAAAACCCCCTGGAAAAACTCTCGAAAAAAAATAAAATTATTCAACGTACCGTAGTAGACAAAAGCATGGAAATTGAAAATGAATGGGAAACGAATCAAATATGCGGGCAAATAAATTCTGTTCTTTTTTTTTGAATTTCCTTTCTTTTTCGTTTGATTTTTCTAAATATTTAATAATATTTTTCAATGTTTGCACCATGTTGCAACAACATACGTACACATGTATGTAAAGGGTGTTTTTATAGAGGTATATAACTTTAAGTTGCAATAAAACAACAATGGATTATTCGATTGACATGAATTTTATTTATCCGAAAGATAATCTTGTGGCATTACATTTTAAATATGATTTCTGGCATATGACCGCCACGGCTGGCGCGGATGTAGTCCAATCTGGACGTCCAATTTACGATGGCTCTTTCCAACATTTGTGGCCGTATATCGGCAATAATACGGCGAATGTTGTCTTCCAAATGGTCAAGCGTTTGTGGCTTTACCGCATAGACCAATGACTTTACATAGCCCCACAGAAAGTAGTCTAGCGGTGTTAAATCACAAGATCTTGGAGGCCAATTCACAGGTCGAAAACGTGAAATTAGGCGATCACCAAACGTGTCTTTCAATAAATCTATTGTGGCACGAGCTGTGTGACATGTTGCGCCGTCTTGTTGAAACCACATCTCCTGGACATCATGGTTATTCAGTTCAGGAATGAAAAAGTTAGTAATCATGGCTCCATACCGATCGCCATTGACGGTTTTGAAAAAGTACGGACCTATGATTCCACCAGCCCATAAAGCGCACCAAACAGTCAGTTTTTCTGGATTTAACGGTGTTTCCACATACACTTGAGGATTACCTTCACTCCAAATGCGGCAGTTTTGTTTGTTGACGTAGCCATTCAACCAGAAGTGTGCTTCATCGCTAAACAAAATTCGCTTATGAAAATCGGGAACAACGGTAATCTCGTTTTGGGCCCATTCGACGAATCTACGCCTTACTTGATGATCGTTTGGCTTCAAATCTTGCACGAGTTGGATTTTGTAAGCACGCAAACCAAGATCCTTCCGCAAAATCTTCCATAAAGTGGATGGACACAGATCCAATTCCTGTGCTCGATGGCGGATGGAGTCATTCGGGTCTTCCTCAATGCTACGCTCTACAGCAGCAATAGCTTCTTCTGTATGCACCGTACAGCGTCTCTGGGGATGCGAGTTATCAATAAGAGTAAACGTGGTGCGAAAACGTTCCATGGTTAATCGAATTAACTGCTCTGATGGACGATTTTGTCGACGATAAAATGGACGTAGTGCGCGATACGTTCTCCGCACAGAACCATTATTTTCGAAATAAAATTGCACTATTTGCAAGCGTTGTTCAGGCGTGAGTCTATTCATGATGAATTGCCAAACCAAACTGAGAAGAAATCACTTGACAGCTGTTAAATCGGTCGCCATCTTGAAAAGTAATGCCAACTTAAAGTTCTATACCTCTATAAAAAACACCCTTTATGTACATATGTAGGTACTCGTATGGTAAGGGCAGCATTTAACCCTCTCCTCTCTGGCCCTTTGTGCCACATGCATACATCACAATTAATTTCTTGTTTTAATATTTCAATGATGGTGACGATGGTGTTGCTGATGATGAGCATGATGTTGGTGCCACAAAACTTTAATTTATTAGTTTCAGCTGATTTAATTCTCTTTGTCTAACCGCTATTGAAATTTCCACTGAACTTTCTGGGATTCATAAATGAAAACAAATTTTTCATAATAAAGGCATATGTTAATGGGATAAATGACGTCAGAAACTGCCGCTTCATATTTTGTTTAAAAATTTTCCAAAGAAATATATTGTTACGTTTTTATCTTTTTAAAAACGTTTAAATATGAGTTCGTTAATTGCAAACAAAGTAAAAACAAATGTGTTTACTTTTCGTTAAACTCTCTTTATTCTTTACACTACTTTTGTGTGCCACCGTATACAACTTAACGATACAACAATAATAATCTGTTTATTCACTTTACTATTTCACACAAGTATTCACTGGATCTTTACAACCACGACTTATTTTGTGCACACGCAACTTCACACAAGGCTGACTGAATTAACACTGACTGCTGCTTGCTTTGTCCAGCCCTTTTATAGTCCGACACAACCAGTCTAACGAACATTCTTGATGTGGAAGGTTCGTGTTCTCGCCTTCTCGAGAGTTCTGTTGTTAGTACATTATTGCATATCACATATTTGTCGTACCAGGTGGTACCAGGTTCGTTGTACATATGTGTGTGTGTGCAGCTTTAGATAATCAACACGTTCATTGTATTCTTAGTGTTAGTGTGTATTTGTATTGTGTGGCTTTTGTTTATCGTTTTTAATGTTAAACGATATTAGGTCGTTTCGATTTGCGTAACAATATTAATTTAGTCCACGCACATCCCCTGGAAACACCTGAATTTGCCAGCATTCCTCTCTTTTCATCAGCTACTATCTTCAGATGTTGGTGCAAAAGGCATTCATCGTAATGGGTCGAAAGAACAGTTGTTGCCTCTGCTAGGAGTTCAAGGTTTCTATAAATGATTTCCGAATATTTCGAATATCGATCATTCTGGTGGACCTTAGCCCACTCTAAACGACCCTTGTCGTCCTCCGACAAAAGAGCCGGGTGGACAGAGCCTAACCTTGCAATTATGCCCATAGCCGATCTACGGGTTCTATACGCTCTGATGCTTGCACTCGGGGTATTCTTGCTACCAGAAGGTGGAGCGGTGTCAAGGGCATGCGCGCCAGACTTGTGTTCCAATGTCTAGACGGCATCCGAAGAGTGCAAGGGCGCGTTCACGCCAGATTTAGAGGTGGATGGCGCATCAGGCGATGGTACGGTGACCAAGGCGATGGATGTGGCGACACCAGAGACCAGCTCTGTGTGCCAAACGGGGTGTTGCCAATGTCGTATGGACCTTGACACCTCTGGCGGAGGCAACTGCTTTTTAGCAGAAGCCTGCCTGGACAATGTTGAGCGTCCACCGGTAATAGTGGATGCCCTGGGTTACTGTCCGTTTGTCTGTCTGTCAGTTTGTTGTCGCTTGTTGTCGTTTGTTGTTGTTGCTGTTCATGTTAAGAGGGTCGCCCACTTAAAGCCACTATCCTTGCCCGTGATGTGTAGTTACCCATAAATGATCCCGTGGTTATCTTTGCATGCAGGGAGGCCACGCGAGGGTTGGCACCAGCCCTTATGGGGACAGGTGCTCAGAGCCAGACCGGGTACTAATCGGGAGTCCTCTCAACCGAACCTACACCACCAACTTAACGGTTACGGACAAGAAACGTACTTTGAGGCCTGCCAGGGTTTTAAAGGGACGGGGGAGGCTGCAGCCCTAACCTGGAGCCGTTCACACTGCGGGTTTCACCCCGGTGCTACCGTGCATACGCAACTTGGTCCAGAAAGCTGCAACCACCAGCTCGAAGCAATCGGTTCAAAGGAGTGAGGGTAGGATAGTCCGTGGAAATAAGAAAAGGGTCCGTGCCAATGAGGTATAAGAAAAATTTACGTGGTCCGACGAGTCGAAAAGATCAGGTATGACATCAATCCAAAGCAGGGTCTTCCCACGATATTCGGGTAACCTTTAGTCATGCACTCCGACCCACTCTGATGCCCAGAGTGAATCGATATACACTTAAGTTCCCACATTGCGGCAATATTGTTACCCAGGTGTGGGGTGGTGGAGGGTGCATTTCTTCTTTTCTATCTCAGTGTTAACGTTCTGCCGGTTAGCAATTGAACATAGCTTCTCATGGATTATAAATCTAGGGTCACCATTCTTGGAAAATATTGCAAAGGCAATGTTAGTTTCATTCCCAAGAACTTTATTTTCTAAAAATTTAGTGAAATTATAAAAAAATGTAAACAATGTAAAATATGTAAACAATGTATGTAAACAATGTAAAATAAGATCTACTTAGTCGATGTAAACAATTAAAAACTATTAATACATTACGTTTATTTAATAATTTAAGTGATTATGTGAGAAATTTAATTTTTTTATAAAGATGGCTTAGTTTACATTATGTAAACAATGTAAAACAGGAAATACCTCATCTAAAAAGTGAAATAATGGTTCTATTTCTTACTTATTTGAAATATCAAGAGAAAATGCCAGAAATTTGAAAAAAAAATTAAATAAAGCCTGTTTACATTATGTAAATAATGTAAAGTATAAAATATCTGATGTAAACAATTAAATATCGTTTCTAGCTCACACGTCTTTAAAAAAGTTAGAAAATTATGCGAAAAATTAGGGCACTTGTTTTAAATAATGCTTAGTTTACATCATGTAAGCAATGTAAAAAAATAAATTACCGAATGTAAATAATTAAAAATTCTTTCTAACTTAAGAATTAATCGAACATTTAAAGAATTTAAGTTTTGGTTCCAAACAACCACAATATTTACGTTATGTAAACAATATGAAATACCCCGTGTAAATAACGTAAACCATTAAAAAAAATTTTTTTTACTATAAATGTTTCCTAAGGAATAAACTAAAGAATGTTTAATATTTATATTTATAACTTTACATTATTATGCGGCAGGTAAACAATGTAAAATATTAAATACCATGCAACTTTACTTCAAAAACTTTTAATCAGTCTTACCACCATCACCACCACCACCATCATCCTCAAACGAAACAGCAACAAACCATTCTGTTTGGCTGTATTTACACAATAACTTGTAAAATTTTTGTAAATAATGGCCTAAAACGACGCCCTCTAAACAACCACGACCACAGACATCGCCACCACCATAAATAACAGCCGCCTTAGACTACACGGGGGATTAGAAAAGTTAAATCGCAAAACATTTGTTTCGCAATGCATTTCATCTGGTGTTCTTATGGCTGCTAGTGCAACACCACAACAAAAAGCCACGAAAAACAAACAGCTGCGGTGGTGTTAGAGCAGTAGTTTTCTAAAGTTTAAGTTAAAAGCGTATTAGAGGTTCTTAGCTGTTATTTTGTATACAATAACAATAACAACAACAATAACAACGCAATAGTTTTTAGGAAAATATTTTAAGTAACTTTTCATAATTTCTGCAACTGAGACAAATTTAGTCAACAGGAACAGCCTGCAGTAGGAAATACGTTGGAGGTAAAGGAAAGAAAATGGATTTTGTGACAAAAATAACAAAAACAACAATAAATTAAAATTAAAAAAATAGAAGAATTCAAATATAAATCATGGCAAAATACGTGCTTTTAAAAAATATGAAATTTTAATGTTTTCATTAATAGTTTACATTCTTTACATAAGGTAAACTTTGTCATACTTGTGGAAAATATAGAAGATTAACTGAGATTTTTATCTAATTAAACACAAATAAGCATGTAAAAATAATTTTTTAATTATTTACATTGTTTACATTCTTTAAAAATATGAAATTTTTATGTTTTCATTCTTTACGTAAGGTAAACTTTGTCATACTTGTTAAAAATATAGGAAATTAACTGAGATTTGTATCTAATTAAACACAAATAAGCATGTAAAAAATAATTTTTTAATTATTTACATTCTTTACATGGTGTAAATTATGCCATACTTTGTTTGAAATACAAAAGATTACTTTACTTTTATTTAATAAAAGATAGATAAGAATGTAAAAACATTTGAAGTGTGTTTACATTGTTTACATGAAGTAAATTTTGTTATTTTTTGTAACAAATGTATGAAAATTAAATTACTTTTGTGTCATAAAGGTAAAATAAACAAAAACGAATTTTTAATTGTTTACATAATTTTTACATTGCTTACATAGTGAAAAAATTTATGTATATATATTATATTTTGTAGGAAATGGAAAATTTTTAATTATTTACACATAACATTTCATATTTTACATTGTCTACATGCAGTAAATTTTCTTTATTTAATAAAAAAAATATGAAATTATGTTCCTTTTGCATTCATTTCTGAAAAGTCGTCATGTAAAGAAAATACTTTTTATTATTTACATTACCTTTACATATACTACATAATGTGAATAATGTAAAGAATAGTAATACATGGCGAAGAAAAGAATAGTAATACATGAAGAAGATTTTTTAGTCTTTTGGAGGTAGATTTGATATTTTACATTATTTACATGATGTAAATTATAAGATATTAGGTGAAAAACTAAAAGCATTTGTTATGTTTTTGTTTAATTCGTGAAGCGTGAAACTCTTTACATTTTTTACATTATTTACATGATGTAAATAAAGCATTTTTATATAGTTTTTCATATTTATTTGCTTTTATTTGTTTATTATTTATTTATTTTTAATTAAAAATTTAATATTTTCTACATCAGGTAAACAATGTAATTTTAGACGGATTTCATGTAATTAAAAATTGTAATTTTATAACAAAATTATTTACCTGATGTAAACAATTATTTTTGAAAAGCTTTTTCAACTAAAATTTAATTTGTTTCTACTTTTGGTGGTCAAAACTAAATAAAGTTCTCCACTTTCAACAAACAAATCCCTTTACATACCATTTTAACGAGATTTTTTTGAAAATCCAAACATACACTCGTTCGTTATAAGCATTTATTTTCGAGTTTAATCCTCTTTGGACCATAAAAGCCAACTTTGCTCGTTTCTAACGAAGTTATTAAAAATAAAATAAAAACGAAAAATTTTCTATGAAATACGAAAGCTTTTCTTAAATGATTTTCGTGGAAACTGAGATGGAAGCAAAAAAAAAATTCTTTTTTGGGATTCCTTTGATTATAAATTTTTATTTTCAAGCAATTTTATGGTTTAATTGTCATCAACATGGTGCAAAAATCCACTCAATCGGACTCATTTTTTTGCTGCTGCTGCTCAACATTCTATAAAATTGGTTGGGATTTGTTTTTTTTTTGCTGTTCAAGCATTTGTTTGTTTTTGATCAAATTTTTATTATTTTTTTTATTGCTATTTTTGTTGTTGTATTTTTTTTTTGTTCTTTCAAATTATTAATCTGTGCCTTGTTGTTTTTATTTTATCTTCAATTTTGTATTTTCGTTGCTGGTACAATTTTTCTCGTTTAATGGTTGTAAAAAACTGAAATGCCAGTGTATTGTTGCTATTACTGTTGATAGAAAATCTGTTGTTACTCTGTGTATATTTACATAGAAATTGTGGATCGCCCCCTTTACCGCTTCATAAGCTCAAGGGTGAGGTAGTTTTGTTGTATTTATATCAGCAATTTAGTAGTTTTACACGCGCAAATTGTTCATCTAATGAACAATTTCCGTAACAGTTCTTTTTTCTGTTTTTTTTTATCATATTTTGTATGTAAAATTCTTTTGTACATGTGAGTCATTTTACGTTAATGTAAAATATAGGAATTAAATTTTTTTTATTAAATTGTCTACAGTTTGGAATGAATTTTGTTGTGTTTTAAAGTAATTTAACGAAGTGAAGAAAAGTCGTTAATAGTTTATGTTATTTACATAGTGTAAATTACATAATATTTAGTGGAAATAGTGAAAATGTTGATTTTTATATTGACTACATGTAGAAATTATGTAACGTAATGTAATAAACATTTTAATATATTTTAATAATAGGGATTTTAAGTTCTTTACTCACTGTATTTAATGTTTTACATTATTTACACGGTGCAAATTAAACAGTATTTAATGATAATTAGTGAAATTCAATTAAGTTCTGTCTTATTTCAAGACAAATTACTTCAATTTCATTATTTTAACTTGTTTTTACATTGTTAACATAGTGCAAATACCCAAATTTTAATTTTTTACATACTGTATTTGAAATTTTACATTATTTGCATGCTGCAAATGACACATTATTAAGTGAAAAAAGCTTTCTTCGTTTAGTTTTTTATTATTTTTTAAAATAAAAAATAATTTTTAATATTTACATTGTTTTTTACACAGTGTAAATAATATAAAATACACAAACAAACAAAAAAATAGAAAATCACCTGGCTTTTGATAAAGTTTGCATTGTTTACATGGTGTAAATAAATAGATTTTTAATTTTTAACATATTGTATTTGAAATTTTACACTATTTACACTCTGTAAATTACACATTATTTAGTGAAAAATGTGTTCTTCGTTTAGTTTTTTATTATTTTTCAAAATGAAAAATAATTTTAATTATTTACATTGTTTTTTCGTTTTTTACACAGTGTAAATAATATAAAATACACAAACAAACACAAAAATAGAAAAATTACCTGGCTTTTGATAAATTCTACATTGTTTACATGGTGTAAATAAACAGTTTTTTTTTTAATTTTTACATATTGTATTTGAAATTTTACATTATTTACATGCTGTAAATTACACATTAGTAAGTGAAAAAAACATTCTTCGTTTTCTTTAGTTTTTAATTATTTTTCAAAATTAAAGATAATTTTAATTATTTACATTCTTTTTCGTTTTTACACAATGTAAATAAAATAATATACACAAATAAATAAAAAATTAAAAATTACCTTGCTTTTGATAAATTTTACATTGTTTACATGGTGTAAATAAAAAGATTTTTAATTTTTTACATATTGTATTTGAAATTTTACATTATTTACATGCTGTAAATTACACATTATTTATTGAAAAATGTGTTCTTCGTTTAGTTTTTCATTATTTTTCAAAATGAAAAATAATTTTAATTATTTGCATTGTTTTTTTCATTTTTACACAGATTTACAAGCAAAAAAAGAGAATAATTACCTTGCTTTTGATAAATTAAAAAAAAACAAAAAATTTTAATTTTTTTCATATTTTACATTATTTACATGATGTAAATTATTCAATATTAATCGGAAGACACATAGCTCATTTCGTTTCATTTTGAACTCATGTTGGAAATAGCAACTCATTTTATTATTTTCATTACTTTTAGATTGTTTACATGGTGTAAATTATTATTTAACGTAGAAGAAATTTCACAATTTCTTCATTACATTAAGAGTTATTTTACATTATTTACATGGTTTCCAGTAAAACAATTATATTTTGTAGTATTTTTAATAGATTCTAAATGGGTTGAAGGAGGGAAGAAGTTATCATGCCTAGTGGCAAGATCTTGCGATCACGGAGGCAGGACATACATACATACATAACTGGTCATTACAACCCCTCAGTCAGGATTACGACTTAGTTTCTCATACCACTTATATTGTGTGTGTTAATTTTATACAAGAGTGGTGGGACCTACAGTTTAAGGTCGACTCCGAACGACAGATTTTTGAGAAACTTTTTCATGGCAATTTTTATTTACTCTCAGAGTTTTTGCCAGAAATTTGCTGAGAGGAAGTTGCCGAAGAAATACTTTTTGTATTTTATTTTGATGTCTAGCCTGGGGCTCAAACCATGGCTTTACGGCTAATAAGCCAACACACTACCTACTAGACTACGGCGACTTGTAAAATAGGCGGGACAATACCATATAAATTGTAAAATGTATATTGTAAAAAATATTTACATGATGTAAACAATAATTCTAAAGAACCTTTAAACCATTTTTTCTTTTTTTTTAATTTTTCTTTGATTTTATGAAACCTTTAAAATATTTTACATGCTGTATACACATTCTGAATATTTTTTTTTTTTTGGATTTTTTCACGGTTTCTTAAATATTTTTTTCATTATTTCGCCTGTTTCTTGATTTCAAATTATTTTTAAATATTTTTTCAATGTTTTTAATTTTTTTTCTTTCATTTTCAATGTAAAAAATGAGACTAAAATGCTTTTGAAATTTGATTTATAAAATTCATTTCACTGTAAAATGACCCATATTCGCAATATATTGTTGATTGTTCAGATTCGTATATGAAAAATTATTTTTTATTTTTTTTATTTTTTTTTTTTATCTTAATGGTTGATATGCATGTTTGGTTAAATTAGAGAGACGTTTAGCGTACATAGACACGAGTATCTATGTATCTTGGTGGGTATTTAAAAAAAACGTGTCTCGTAATTTGAAATTATACCATGGGGTATGGTATAATATACACATGCACTATAATAGTCGTGGTATTCCATTCATTCATTCATTGAAAAGTATGGAAAACATTGTGTACAATATTATGAAAACAAACAGACGAAATGAAAGAACGAAATAGAAAATAAAAGAATATGTAGTTTTAAATGGTTGCTGGGTAATATCGTATTCGAATTTAAATAAAAATAAACATCATGAGCTGTTATTATTACTACTGAGATATGTACATATGTATGTGCAGTACAAATAGTATTAAACGTTATGTGTTATGCTTGAAATGCATGTTTTTTTTACTTGCATTTTAAGAATTTGAGGATAAATTTAACGGGTTTATTGAATCAAATATCTCCTGTGTTGTTTTCTTGCATTTCTGCAATGTGAGGATAAATGTTAAGCGTTTAAGGGAATGTTTTTTGTATTTCTGCGTTGCATTTTAGGAATTTGAGTATAAATTTAAAGGAGAATTCGCATTTTTTAAGATTTTTTTCTGGGTTTTTGGAAATTTAGGGATACATATTAAGGTTTGACTCAAGAGTATCGTATTTTTTTGAAGTTTTTAGAGCAATTTAAACCTGAAATCTGTCTTAGATGTTATTTTATTTCTTCATTAGACCTTAAAAATATTCTGAATGTATTACCGATTGCAGTAAACGATATATGAAATCTTTTTTATATTTTCTTGATGCTGTTTACTTATATTTTTTAACTGCTTTATTACGTCTTCAGTGGTTAAGTAAAAAAATTTTTCTTTATCACTTTAAACTACTTTGTTGCTGGCGTATCTTTTTTTCCTGTCTGGCATTTCCAACCATTTTTTTGCAAGTTCAATAAAAAAAAATAAAAGTATTGTATTTTCCTTGTAAACAACAATTCTACAATGAAAAAAAAACGGCAGATATTGATACTGGAAATTCTATTTAATTTAATAAATTGTTTGTATTTTCCAAAGACTATTACAGTCATAACTTCACCAGCATGCATTGCAATAATTGTAAAGCATTTCACGAGTTTACATTGTTGCTTCTAAGTGTGTTTTACTGTATTTAATTTTACGATTTCTGTTTAATTCTATTTCCAACAATTTATTGTCATAGAAAAAAATAACAATAAAATTGCGCAGTTTTTATTACTACTTCGTCTTTCAGTTTTCTATAGAATACAGAAGAATATAAACAAATAATGTGATACGAAATGGAAAATGAAAATATGAAATAAAATATTTTTTTATTACTGCTGAATTGAATTCAATTTTTTTTATTTTTTATCATTTTATACTCAGTTTAGATATCCGTTAAGGGAAATATTTCCATAAATTTACTTCAATTTCCTACATTGCTTAACTTATTGGCAAAATGTTATGGTCACCGGTTAAATTTTACGTAAACTGTAATCAAAGTGATATTAAATACAGCATTGCGGATATTTCTGCAACAATTTTATTTTCAAATTCTACTAGTGATCACCACTGTATATACTTAACTTACTTGATTAGTCATTACAACCCTTTGGTTAGTGTGACAATCCAGTTTCTCCCGCCACCTATTTGGTGTGTGTTAATTTTAAACATGAGCGGCGGTTATCAATTTTTCATGGCAATTTTGTTTTTGCTCTCACAGTTTTTGTCAGAAGACTCCTGAGAGGAAATTACCGTACGGGATATATTTTTTTCTTTATCGTGAATACGTCTGAGCTAGGGTTTGAACCAAAGCCTCGCATCCAATAGTTAACACCCTACGTGCTAGACTATGCCGAGAATGTAGGTGAAGGAGATACATTCACTATATTCGGTAATGCAGTATAGTTAGAAGTCGCCGTAGTCTAGTAGGTAGTGTGTTGGCTTATTAGACGTAAGGCCATGGTTCAAACCCCAGGCCAGACATCAAAATAAAATACAAAAAGTATTTTTTCGGCGACTTCCTCTCAGCAGATTTCTGGCAAAAACTCTGAGAGTGAAATAAAATTGCCATGAAAAGTTTCTCAAAAATCTGTCGTTCGGAGTCGACCTTAAACTGTAGGTCCCACCACTCATGTATAAAATTAACACACGCAAGAGTTGTAATGACCAATTATGTATGTGTATGTATGTAGGGTTTGAACCACAGCTTCGCGTCTAATATCCAACGCCCTACGCCGAGAATGTAGGTGGAGGAGATACATTCACTAAATTCGGTAATGCAGTATTGTTCTTAAGCGGGCGGTAGGCGGGTTTACGATCATGAACCCAATAACACCGGCAGATTACATATCTCATTGTTTTCGTTCTAAAAGTGAAGTAAAAGAAATGGAATAAAGAGAGTGTAATAAAGGTACCGAGATTAGCTGAGCGAGGATTAAACCACGCCCTCAGCTAACTCCATATCATTATAAACCTTATGAAGGCCTGAATATAGGCTTCCAACAGAGAGTTTAAATTTTCACTGTATACCTATATCACAACTTACCCAATTCTATACAAATATAAACCTCTGCAAAGGCTGAATATCGGCTTCTAACAGAGTGTTAGAAAGAATATCTTTATCATGGTAGATCGGTAGATGGATTAGGTTGCTTTGCAGCTAGTATCCTTTGACCATCCATCGGTGATGGTAGGACTGATTCGCTGTTGAGGTTCAATGTGAAACTGGTGACACGATTCCATATGAAACATTGTAATGTTAGGCCATTCACGTGGATATAGGACAGTAAGTCCAACGTAATATTAGTGACTGGATTCCTTATGGAACATTGGAAATTCTGAGATATTGGACTTATCTCAGCCGGACTTCTGCAAAGTATGTGGAGATGAGGACGAATTGATGACGATGTTTTTTTATTATTATTTTTATATCACAATTAGACTGGCCTTTAAGGATTGTTTGATTGGTCAGTTGGAAAATGCCCTGAATCGCAGTAGGATGAATACAAAACGATTACCAGAAGAATTTCCATGCATTACACTTACTGAGGCGTTAAAACTTCATGAAGAAACTTAAGTATCCGCTTTCTCTTTTATAGGGGAGTGGCATGATATTGCTAGGGATTGAAATGCATTAGAAATCGTGAAATTCCTAGAATATCAAGTATTTGTTAAAGAATTATTCGAGTTTTAGGTGAAACCATTGAATTTCCTTCTTCGGTTGCCTTTGTAATTAATTTGCAGCACCCATCCTGCAATGCATCTTCAGTAACTTCCTTTCCATTGTTTTATTTTCCCTATAAATTGTGTATTTTACTGTATCCCTTTATTATATGTAGTAAAAAGGGATTCTTTATTTTGTATTTTTATTCAACAAGGATCTTTCCTTTTCTGTTGTTGTTGTTGCCATTGTTGTTTCACTCATATTTCTCATATCGCAGTACAAACGGAATTGCAGCATAAATCGCACAACAGTTTTATAAGTTCAAGCTGGTTATTGTTAATGCTGCTCGTTGTCCTTTTATTTTTATTTTCCATGCTTTCTTCTGCAGTAGTGTAGTAGCACTCTCTGTTCCAATTTCAATTTCTATGCTGGTATTCCTTAAGCTGCCACTGAAAGAAAGGCAAGGAAAGATATGGGAAAACCTACGCCTTCTGACAACAAGCTTCGAGCGCTGCTTAAAAGTTTTGCATAAAATTTATATTTTTCTTGCCAAGGATTTATATTTTTGATGGGAAACAAGCGTGTAAGGAAGGGAAAATAAATATGAAACATTATTTGAATAAGAAAGAGAAAGAAAAACTAACAAAAACAAGAAAATGCGAATAGCATGGAAGAAAATAATATTTTTTCAACCATACATACCTGGAAATACTGAAATAAGGTGTGTGTGAGAAAAAACACAACCTTCTTGTACATATAAGGTGCTGGATTTTTGTTGAAACAATTTAATTAAATACACACTGTATTTGGTATTCAATTAACATAAGAGTTTAAACCAAAAAAGAAAAAAGAATAAAGAAAAATGCAATGAAAATTAAAAAGGAAATAAAAACTAATGCCACAAAAGAACTTGAATTGCAATGGAGATTAAAACAGAAATTCTTAAATCGTTATCTCTTTATCCAGCTATGTTGAAAGCTTTGGAATTTCATTACCCCTCCTTTTATTTAAAGAAAGGATCGATTAACAACTGAATAACACGTAAAGGCAGTTAGAATTTCAAACGTGGCCATTCCTTGAGTATTGTAGTTGTAATTGAACTACTGTGCACAAAATTTTTGAAAATTTAAAAAGACCGTAAGCGTAACGTATACTATCACGACTATTCGTCCTTACAATGCATAGTTTGGGTCAGAGTGGTAGCTCTGTTATCACAAAGCTCACTTGAGCACGCATAGCGGCCCGTTGTGATGCCACGGGTGAACGCAGTCCCTGTACTAACCAAGTTCTACCAAAATCAGAGGAAAAGGAAGAAGTTGGTCTGCGCAAGGGCTGCACAACAAAAGCACGACTACCCCGCACTGGAAAATCAGCCAGAAAGTTTGATGAACAAAGCTATGTCCTTGATGTCAATAGATGACAGCTCCGTTAAGCTGACAAGAAATGGGGAGCCAAATAACAGTCTCCTCTTCCTCAGTGGACCTGCATCCACGGCAGAAGTCGTCGAAAAGGGAGCCTCATTCTTTCCGCGTGTCTACCCATGACGCAATGACCTGTAAGCACGGCCACTGTAGTCGAGATGACCGATCACGACCAAGACCAAGTAATCGGTTGGTACGCCTTCTATCCATCTTGGGCCAGGTGAGTCTAGCAGTGAAGCAGGACTCCTCATTGACCCAGGATAGGTTGGCGTCCCGAAAGAACCTCCTTGCAATGTATGCTCTGCGCATAATATTGATTCGAATAAATAAAGCATGGCGGATAATTTGTTAATTCCACAGTGTTCGTGCTTTACTTTCCGTCAGAACGTATATCCCATTTGGGTTTACAACTCCTTCCATTCATTGTCGACCTGAAGCAACAATTAAAATCGGTTGACCATTCTCAAAGCCACAGATAGTAAGTACTTGGGGTTCTAGAGCTTTTAATGCTAATTTGTTGAATAAATCCGACGAAGTTCATTTCTCACTTTCAAAATTATCGCATATGAATCCAGTTTTTTATTTTTTTTTTCAAGTCAAGTGATGGCAATCGATTCATTCGGTACCAAAACCACAGCTACGGTGGAAATCATTCGAGGAATGCAAAGTCCCTCAGCATGTCTTCCAATAGCGCATTATCCACTGAGTACCACAAAAGTGTGGTGAATAGCCATGCAGTTTTATATCAGATAACTCCAATAGGTCCTAGCAATACTGCGCGTATCGCATATGGACCTAGAAAATCCATTTTTTTTTATTTTTTTCAAGTCAAGAGATCGCAATCGATTTATTCCATACCAGAACCACAGCTACGACAGAAACCATTCGAGGAAATATAAAGTCTCTTGGTATATCTTCCAATAGCGCATTATCCAGTGAGTACCGCAAAAGTGAGCCATGCAGTTTTAAATCAGATCAGATCCTTTGATCCCAGCAATACTGCACTTATCCTCACGCTATCAGTGAAATTGAGCTTTTCCTGCACAACAGCACTGGATAGTGTGACCGCATTTAAAACACCTACATACATACATACATAATTGGTCATTAAAACCCTTCAGTCAGGATTACGACCTAGTTTCTCACACCACTTATGTTGTGTGTGTTAATTTTTATACATGAGTGGTGGGACCTACAGTTTAAAGTCGACTCCGAACAACAGATTTTTGAGAATCGTTTCATGGCAATTTTATTTTAACACTCAGTGTCTTTGCCAAAAATCTGCTGAGAGGAAGTCACCGAAGAAATACTTTTTGTATTTTATTTTAATGTCTGGCCTGGGGATCGAACCCTGGCTTTTCGTCTAATAAGCCAACACACTACCTACTAGACCACGGCGACTTCATTCATTAGAACACCTACATACTATAATTGATCATTACAACCCTTTAGTCAGGATTACAACGTAGCTTAGCCTAGCGTGTGTTGTTAATTATTAATGGGCACATAATATGATTACTGCTCCTCAGTATTGCAGCATTTCGGGTCAGCAGTTAACTGCATTGAACCTTACTGCCACCAACACTGCTCTCTGCTTTTGGAGATGGTTAGAGGGGAGCTAATGGACAAATTAACACCAGATTTGATGGCCTTATTAACCTCTATTTGCATACCGTGAGCAAACATGAACAGCATAAAGCAAGCTGGACTCCACCACGGCCTATTAAAATGAATAAGTGCTGCCCATAAACCTTAGCCACGGTCTTTTTAGAGGCGTAAAGCGTTGTAGTGGCTCTTTTTAATCTCTCCATTGGATTAAAGTTTTTTGAATCCAAAAATCCCTTTGAAGCAAGATAGTATATAGAACGCCTAAAACTATGCCACCTTTTTACCTCTGAAATACCTTCAAAAAATTTTTTTAGCTTTTAGAGCTCTCAATTTTTTTATAACAAACATGCAGAGGTCAAATTATAAAGACTCTAATGACCCAAAAGTAGTCTTTGAATTAAAAAAAAATTTATGGCCTAAAGTATGCTACAAAAAAATGTTTTTAGATTTATTGACCTCTGAAATACCTTCAATAATTTTTTTAGCTTTTAGAGCTCCCAATATTTTATAACAAACATGCAAAGGTCAAATTATAAAGACTCTAATGACAAATATAGTGGTCTTTGAGAAATTAAAGCCCCCAAAAGTAGTCTTTGAAATAAAAAAATGTATATGGTGTAAAGTATGCTACAAAAAAAAATGTCATGTAAAAAATTTTGAGGCTTCCAAACAGTGCCCAAAATTGTTGGTTTATGATTCCAAAAAAAAAAAAATTAACAATTTTTAATTATTTTTTGTCAAATTCTCTGGGTTAATTAAAAGGATTTCATTAACCTAAAATGCTTATTACAGGATAATGTGCTACTTTGTCATGAGATGGCCATTTAATTCATACAGATTTTAAGTAATTTTCTGTATATGTCGGTTGAGAATTTTATTATTAAATTTCCTTGTAAATGAAAAAAAAAATATGAAAATTTTTCCATGTTCCAAACCCTAAAAGTATGCTTTATTATAAGCTCTACATACTTATGTATGTATGTGCATATATACATATATGAGCACTTATGAAACTATTATTTTCACTTTAATTTTTTTTTTTTTTTTGGTACTCCAACAGCAAAAAAAACTTTTCACTTTTTCCCTACAATAGAGTACAACAGGGAGGGAGAAAACAATGTAAAAAAAGACAGCAAAAAGAAGTAAGAGAATAATAGTATAACAGAGTGGAAATACTTTTGAGAATAAACAGACAATTTGCATTAACACAAGTACCTCGTATAATGCAGCAGCAACAACAATAAAAAAATGCCATGAGATAGATAGTGAATGTGTAAATATTTTTTCTATTATTCAAATGCTTGGTTTACAGTTATTGCTACTACTATTACACAACTACTACTATCACTAACACTGTTTACTACTACTACTACTACTACTATTTTCTGTACTCTTGTATTATTATTGCTATTATTGTTGTCGTTGTTGTTGTTGTTGTCTTGTATTCTGTTTCTGTATTTTTTTCGTTCTCTTCAAATTTGGGTTACTAACAATGGAGGAGCAAGAACGACAAAAAACAAACAACAACAAAAAAATATATAAAAACCTACAACAACAACAACAATAACAATTTAAGAAATGTTGCAAAAATATAAAATACAAGTTCAGATTTTATTGCCAACACCAAAACACAAATTTTACATAAAAATGTGAGAAATGGCAGCAGCAGAAACGAAAAAATAAAACCAAAAAAGAAATCCTAGTGTAGAGTAGAGAATAGAAAAAAAACATGTCCTGACACTTTTACAGGAAAAGAAACAGGGATTTGTAATATATTTCCCCCTTGCTGCCTTCCCATGTGCCTTCTAAAAATATTTGCAGTGCCTAAAAGTATACTTGAAATATTTAAAAACATTTTACACACATGCTCTCTCACTCTCTCTCTCTCTCTCTCTCTCTTTGTTATTTGTGAGCAGCAAACAATATGAAATACAAGTTTCATGTAAAAGTTACAATCCAGAGTATATTTTATAAAGATAATGCACGTTGGCGGCAACAATGGCAAAGTGAGAGAGAGAGAGACAGAGAGTTAGAGAGAGATAATACAGAACCCCATTATAGATTACCCTAGATACAATGATATTGTTTGTTAAAAGAAAAAGAAAAAACGTTTGTTTAAATGGAATATAAATTTGAGTTCAAGCCCTGGGTGCAATAATTTACAAAAAGAGAACAATTCTTCTATTCTAAAATTCCTTTAAGGAAATAAACTATTAAGTTAAATAGGATAGGTTATGTGACGTCATCAACCTTAAAAAACATGTGTTCAATATATTAGCCCCTTAATACTGCCACATTTCATTCGATCTGCACTATTAAGAAGAGTATTGTAGCCTGGGTCATCTGGTACCAGTTAGAAAACGGGCAATATCCCTCTCCCTAAATTCTTCCCAATGGGGTTTAGAGATCTCATCCGATGGTCTTAGCATATCTGGCCAATTTCTGCACTTTCCTGTTTCCTAGAATACCTTTAGGCCCTGGTACATATGACATGTAAAAATTGTATCGATCTGCTATCACATTAAAAGCTAAGCAGTAACTGTAGACCATCCAGTGATTATTATATTATAACACAGTGCTCTGAACGCCTCTTGGCTATATGAAAGCAGGGTAACACCTTTTCCAGAGATAGTATGATTCATATGGTTACATGGAAAACATGAAAATTAAGCGTAAATAAGCAAACAAAACAAATAGACAACAACAAAATACCCACATCATACGGTACACAGAATTACACAAATAAATACGCAGGGATTTACGAGAAGGGATAGAACCAAAGATCATCATTCCAACAACAGTAATTTCATAGAAAGTATGTGCAGTTACCAGACTTAAAATATAGGACTGCAAATAGAGCAAAGAATGGTCTGTGAGTGATAGGAGGTGTATCTGTGTTTTATAACCAAGAGGTGTGTTAAAGCGGACGCGTGTCATGGAACTTCGAAAGTTGGATCTTTATTAATAAGGATTGTGAATAGAATCGAAGAATTAATAAAGGATTTACTTAAATAAACAAATAACGAGCAGAAGTAATAATCAATAATCAGTTTTTTTCGATAATAATTTTGCGCCAAAAATATTCTCTTATGCCTTTGCTTATCTCCGCTCTATTTTTAAATGCCTGACCTTAATAAAGTAATTTTAATTGCTTGCCATTTCTGCCATAAAGCCGACTACAAATTACACAAAAACTGTTAAGTATTCTTACAATGTCAGACGCAGTATAAACTTTCTTTCATCATCAATAAAAATTTAAAAACAACAACAACAAAAATGGAATATAAAATCCTTACAAACCATATTTCCTCGGGTATTTAAATTTTTTCCTTTAAATTCTTTTACCACAGAAAAGTCTAAAAAGACAGACGTTTTTTAGACAGAAAGACAGACAGGACAATTAAAAGAAAAAAGAAAAAATATTCTCAACTAATATAACAAAAACGTGACATAAAAATTAAAAGAATAGAAGAAAAATTTCATTACAATGACGGACAGAATGACGGACGAACAAAACGAAGAGCTGGTACATGATGGTGATGACGACAATGACTTTAAATTGATAGAAAAGAGAGAGAGAAAAAAGAGAGAGAAAAACTAAGTTATTTAAAGTTTATGATTTTCGAAATATTTTCAGACACATGCTCTCTTTGCAAACGAACATAAATTTAGGCAGGCAGGGCAACAGGGTATACAATATTACCAACAATTATCTGAAGTTGCTTAAAATTAAGACACTGTATTATAAAGCTTAAAGGTTTAAAAGTTAAAGCCGAACAGTTCTAGTTCCACATATTAACTCAATATTAAAGCAACACCTAAAGGGTCCACCAAATAACTTTTTTTTTGAAAATGCTTTAAAAAAAACTACTGAACATTTTCTCAAATTTGTTTTTTTTATTTGAAAGTACAATCCTTCTGGTTAATAATAGAAAATAATCTCGGCTGGCCATGCAGTAGCCTACACCAGAAGATGCCGATTTTGGCAAAAAAAAAATCATCTTTTCAGATGAAGCTCATTTTGATCTTGGCGGGTATGTAAACAAGCAAAATTGTCGCATTTGGGGCACAGAAAACCCGCACACAAACATTGAAAAGCCGACGCACCCAAAACGAGTCACAGTTTGGTGCGGATTTTGGTCCAGAGGCATAATTGGGCCATTTTTCTTCGAAAATGAGCAAATAGTGGCCATTACAGTCAATGGCGATCGTTATCGGGCCATGTTGAACGAATTTTTGTTCACAAAAATTGAAGAGGAGGATATTGGCAACATTTGGTTTCAACAGGACGGCGCTACGTGCCACACAGCCGAAGCTACACTCGATGTTTTGCGCCCTGTTTTTGAAGATCGCATTATCAGCCGCAGAGCTGATATCGTCTCGCCACCTTGGAGCTGCGATTTGACACCGTTGGACTATTATTTCTGGGGTGACGTCAAAGATAAGTGTTACACCGACAAGCCAGAGACAATTGACGCTTTAAAGGACAATATTCGTGAAGCCATTGGTGAAATACAGCTGCACGCAATCGATAATGTGCTTAAAAATTGGACCGATCGTGTAGGCTACTGCATGGTCAACCGAGGCAGCTTTTTGAATGAAATTATTTTCCATTATTAACCGGAAGTATTGTACTTTCAAATTAAAAAAGAAATTTGAGAAAATATTCAGAAGTTTTTTTTTTAAAGCATTTTCAAAAAAAAAAGAAGTTATTTGGCGGACACTTTACTTTTAAGGCGCACATTTTATTTTAGCATCTCTATGGCGTTATGAACAGTCACCCGGCTTTAATTCTGGTGTGATTTAGACTTTATATGGATGCAAATCCGAATACAAAATACGCCATAATAAGCCGTAGGATAGTCAAACGCCAGATTATTCGCCAAAGTTTTTCCAACAGAAGCTATATTTTCGGCACAGTGTATGTCAAGTTTCTTTATAATCATGCTACATACTTCCATTGTTTATACTTCACTGTAATTATTAGTCACTCTCAACATAATCACTGTTCGTTCTTCATTTATTTTCAATTTGTCAATTTCTAGAATCTTACTGTTGATTTGTTATTGTTTCTGTCGATTACTATTGAATTTATACATTTTAAATTGCTCACGGAAAAATTGTTCTTTGGTACTTTTTTACACTAAAGAGTACTTTTTAACTCTTAATTTAATTTAAATTTTTTATAGACTTGACTTTCTCTCCTTAAAAAAAATGTTAATAAATATGTCGGCAACGAAATTTTAGGTACTAAAACGGGTAAATTGTATCGCTCATATTGCGCAATAATGCACTCAATGTGCATGAAATAAATTCACAAACAATGTGTGCACAACGAGATGGATGAATATGGGCGGCAGGCAATACGTTGGGAAAATATCCCAGAAAAAAACGAAAAAATATAGAAACTTTATGCCACCGAAGAATGTGACTACAATTATCATTAAGGCCGTAATAATAGTGATGATGTTGATGATAATGATGTTGTGATATAACAATGCAAGAGAAGGCAAATTGAGAAAATTTACGAGTGTACAGAAGCATCATAAAACTTTTAGTAAAATTTTATGTTTTTTTTTTAATTTTTTTTCTCTCCCTTTCTCACCGAGAAAAAAAAACTCTGTTTAAACCATAAAAATTAAAAGAAAAAAAATGGAATTTTAACCCCGCAACAATATTGGCAAGACGAGTTAACTAACTACAGGTAACATACTGTAGTCATAGGATTTCAGTTTGTGTAGGGAAAAGCATGCAGGTTGCTTGGCTACATAAGGTTTCCTAATTGGTTACAAAAAATTTTTGTTATTTTTTTTATTGTATTGAAGAAGAAAAAAAATTATTTAAAAACTTTATATGGTACAGATAGTAACAATTATTTTTATTAGGGTTTAGCTACGTTATAAATTGGGCAGCCGCCTTACAACACATGGCTTAATTGCGTCCTCTAAGTTCCGTTAGTAACAATTCTGTCATTCAACTATAACTCCTGATTGGTATTACTCAACCATACCAACAGTTTTGTTTAGATGCGGATTTTAATCAAACCACCTTAGGCAAGAGCCAAAGCCATTTGTCAACAAATTCTGGGAATCCTTTATCTTATATTCATCTAAAATACTGAAAAATAACAGAGAAGATGTTATGTGGATTCCCACTCTTCCTCGTCTTTCAGCTTCTGCTGATCCCAAATGACTCAGTTTCGGTAACTATGCTCTGAAATATGTTGGATTTGGCGACCCAATTTGGGCCAATGCATTCGCAATACAGTTTACGGTGATATCCCCATGACCCGGAAGCCATATAAGAGTTACTTTTAAATGATTCGAAATTTCCCTGAGAAATTTATGGATAAGCACAGACGTTAAAACTACATTCGTTAGGCACTTAATCGCAGCCTGGCAGTCTGATTAAATCGAGAGTTTTAGGGAAATCACTACACCCAATAAGTGGATTCATTATTAGATGTTTGCCCTTCTTTATCTCTCAAATATGAATTCATTTTCCTTTGTATCAGCCTTTGCAAGGGCGTCGTCCTCTTTATTGTTAACTTCAATATTTCCATGTCCATGTACCGATCTCTGGCTAAAAACCCAAGAACATGGGTATTGTAATTGCATAATAGATCCTCTGGTGTTTTCGTCTCCTGTAACTCTGGACAGAAATATAAATTTCCTACCCAGATTTGCTGCTTTATCTTGCCCGTATCTAAAGCCACCGTGTCTGAGCATAAAGGTTCTCAATGCTATTCCCAATGTAAAGAAGTCGTTCGAAATGTCACACGGTTTTGAAGTCGCCGTAGTCTAGTAGGTAGTGTGTAGGCTTATTAGACGTAAAGCCAGGGTTCGTCCCCTAGGCCAGACATCACGACAAAATACAAAAAGTATTTCTTCGGCTACTTCCTCTCAGCAGATTTCTGGCAAAAACTCTGAGAGTAAATAGAAAATTGCCATGAAAGTTTCTCAAATATCTGTCGTTCGGAGTCGACTTTAAACTGTAGGCCGCACCACTCATGTATAAAATTAACACACACAACATAAGTGTTGTGAGAAACTAGGACGTTGTACAATGGGTCAATTCGACCTCCGGGTATTGTACTTGTCTTAATTGACAAGTACACGTCATTTTAACCTAACCTAACCTAGCCTAAGGTCACACGGTTTACACGCGACTTACATCCAAGCTGCCACCAAATGCTCTCTCGCTAACTGCCAAGCTTTTTTCTGTATAAGTGTTTAATATTTCTTTTTCTGCATGTTTTAGAATGATAGGGTTGCCATGTCTACATAGATAGAAACAATATCTTTTGTGGAAGTGGATTCGGTTGTTATGCTGAAAGTAAAGGTCACGGTTTACACGGGACGTACATCCAAGTGTTTAAAATTTCTTTTTCTGCATGTTCTAGAATGATAGGGTTGCCATCTCTACATAAGTAGAAACAATATCTTTTGTGAAAATGGATTCGGTTGTTATGCGGAATGTATGGCACTTTGAATGTGAGGCACTACCTTCAATGAAAGTCCTGCCCTTTCTCAAGAGGTGATGCTGGCTGATCAACCTGTGAAGTTTGTTTCTCATTTTATCTAAATGGGGAAGACTTCACTTCACCATTACGGTTCCATTGCTTCATTTATTGCAATCAATTACGATTGCCTTTACAAGACAAATATTTTGAAAAACGTATTTCACACAGACGTCAACTAATTTGTCTAAAACGGAAATAAATCACGTAAAAAACAAAAACTAAAAAAACAACAACGAAAAATTCTATTCAAATTCCAATTGGAAATATTTAAATAATAATGCTGTGCGACATGCCACATAAGTTTTCGGCATTTCATGCATCAATAACACACACAAATTTCCTTCCTTTTCAATATAATTTTTCCCTGCTTTCATAAGGCAAAAGAAAATCTGCAAGAATTTACTTTCGAAAGGGGGACACGAAGGGAGAACATGAATTACACGCATAGTTCATATTGAATCTTTATACTGACTGACACAGATGTTGCAAGAAAATATTTTGTGGCATCCACATATAACGTGTCTTGTCTTGCCTTGCCTTGCCATGCCATGTCATGTCTTTCTTTAAGAAGATTTAACGTCTTTCGATGATAGTTTTTCGCCAGCCAGATGAATATGAAAATATTTTTCAACACAAAACCTGTTAATAGAAGGGAAAAATATTGTTCTGGCAGAGGAGATCGGTATGGAGGAAGATAGATAGGCAGCCTATATAACAGCATATTTTTAAGGAGAACGTGTCAGTTAAAGCCTTCGTTTTTCGTTCGTGAAATATCTTCAACAATATGCTGCTGCATTACATGCCACTTTCTTTATTTAAATTTAATGAACAAAAAAGAAGAGAAAAATGTATGTAAGAAAATTTAATGAAATGAAAAATAATACCATTATAGTGTTACATTAATTGAATGAAATGTTTTAATGAAAAATTAATGAACAAAACTTAGCAGCATAACGTTATGTAAAGTAACTACGAGGGAAGGGAAAAAAGTATAAGGGAGTTTGCAAAAGCCGTTGTTTGAGATGAACAGTTTAAAGAAGGAGTAGAGCCACGCCCCCTATTTCTATGCATGTGTACAAATTTTTTTAAACTGTAAGCAAATAATTGTATGTCTAAAGAAGCATTTAAATGCTTGGATTTCTTTAAACGGTGCAACTAATATATTATTTTGTAGGAGTAGCATGGTTTGAGACTGAGATGGAAATGGTTGCAAGATTTGGTGTAAGATATCCACACTTTTTTAAGAATCTAAACGGGTTGAGCTGTATGTTTACGGGGCTGTCTTGTCTAAAACCGCGCTATCTTAATAAAGCTGAGTAAGAATCAAGCTCAACGTTATACGCATCAGCCTCCAAGAGGTATCGAGCAGAGATCAGCAATGAATCGCTTTTTCGCTACTCATAAGTACTCATGAATATTATGAGTATGAAATCCAACTGCTCTGATTCATTCGTACTCAGTACAACATTGATTTATAAGAACAGGTTGCAATGAGTATGAGTACAACGCTGACATCAAACTCATAACATTCGAAATGTGTTTGATTCATACGCCTACTCATTCAGGTTCATAAATTTAGAAAAATACTTATAATACTCATAAATGATTCGAGTGATTCGAATCATTCGTCAAAATTTACAGTCTTAGTTGTTGTTGCATTTACAAAGAAAGAATAAAGACCCATAAACAAAAAAGACAAAGACAGAAAGGAGAGTAGACCTTCATGTGAGTATTGTAGTGTTCGTACGCAAATCGTACTTATTTTGTGGTTCGTGTATACGATGAGTCGTGTAGAGTCGAAATCAATAACATCATGCGTATTGTTAAGTACGAGTACCATGAGTATTTCAAACTTTGAGTATGAGTAGTATGAGTATGACATTAAAATAAGTATGAATGCGTATAAGTAGCAGAAATTATAAGTATGATTCGAATCTACACATCGTTTTGAAGACTCATTGCTGACCTCTGGTATCGAGCTACTTGGTTTTCATGCGTCTTCTTCAAGCTTTGGCGTAATGCGGATATCTGGTCGATGGTGAACTTACTAGGTTAAAAACTGCTCCGTTCAGATCCAATCAATGAGGCTTCAGTTGTTGGGATTTCAGTTAAACACTGGCCAACACATATTTCGGTGCAATGGTAACCGCTAATTGATCATTACGAACCTTTAGTCAGGATTACAACCTAGTTTCTTACATTCACCCATATTATAGGCGTGGAATTCTATCCATAGCCTGATTGATTATATCACGCAATGTTTGATTAGTATTAGGCCAAGGATTAATTGACCGTCTAAGGGTCAATTGATTCAATTCAGCCTATCCATCTTGAATTTTCCTTTTCTTTTGTGCGAGTAAAATAATATTTTTCCCCAATTTTTATTCAATAAAATTCTTGTATTTCTTAAAGAGCAAAAGGTTATCCATGCTTATGTGTTTCTGGTCTGATAATTCCCATCAGATTTTATCAAGAAAAATTATTTTTTTTTATTGAATTGACAACAAAAGAAAGAACGAAGGAAAGAAAAAAAAGAAAAGAATTTAATTTCTTCGAAAATTATTGTGTGACAAAATTGTCAACATTTTTCTTCTCTTTTTCAATACAACAACAACAACAACAATATAAACCTTATCTTTATCGACTTGGACAAATAATTTCTTTTAATAGAATTTGTATACGAAACAATCTATTTTTGGGAAAGTATGAGAAATCTACGCATACAATTCCCTTTTTATGCACAACAAAAAAGCAAAAAATAAAAGAATGTGACAAGACAAGACAATAATGACAAATAAAAAAAAGAACAACATGTCCAAGACATGCAGTGCTATAGACATGTTGATAAAGTGAATGGGAGGGAGGCATCTGTCTCCCTCTCTCCCTCCCCCTCTTCGTAAACCTGTAACAATTGCAACAAATAATTAAAAGTTACAAATAGATGGGGTTTCTTTCATACTTCTTGACAAATTTCCTTAAGACTTTTTTTGTTTTCTCTTTCCAATTGAATAGCCAGGGGAAGCGAAACAGAAAAAAGAGGAAATGCTCCTACACCATTTCCGTTAGTATTTATTATTTGTTTTGCGAGGTCAAGGTTCACAAAATTAATCATCTATATTTTAATTATCTGCACGAAAGCAAAATATCAAAATTAATTCCCTAAAATTTTTAATTGAAAATTGAGGTCAAAGGTCAGCTATCATACCCAAAGATCAATAACGTTTTTTTAAAATCAAGATAAATTTTTAAAATTGTTTCAATCGTATGAGAATAAGAAAATGATGAACTTTTTGTATACAAGTTTCATGAGGTCAAAGGTCAATCATCACTATCAAAGGTCAACGAAAATTTTTTTAAATTGAAAAAAAATGTAAATTGTTTTTTATCGTCTGAGACTAAGGAAATTATGATTTTTTGTATAAAAAGTTCATGAGGTCAAAGGTCAATCATCACGACCAAAGGTCAACGAAATTTTTTTAAAATTGAAAACAATTTTAAAAATTCGTTTTATCATACGAGAATAAGACAATTATGAACTTTTTGTATAAAAGTTTCATGAGGTCAAAGGTCAATCATCACGACCAAAGGTCAAAGAAATTTTTTTTTTATTTGAAAAAAAATTAATTGTATTTATCGCCTGAGACTAAGAAATTGATGAAGTTTTTGCATAAAAAGTTCATGAGGTCAGAGGTCATTGTTATATTTATCATTTTGCGTTAGAAATTGGCAAGCTGAATGAAAGTATAGTTATGAGTACAAGTGATCGTAACACTTACTTTGGCCTGCAACAATACCAATGTCCCAATTCTCTATGTAAAGGACTTAACCTAAATGTAAACATCTTAGTCATTTCAAAGTCCTGTGAGTTGATCATTGCCATGTTGAAAGTGGCGCAATCGGGGATATTATTGCGATTCCCACTAGTTACCAGCTATTGACAGGCATGCCGATAGATTTGACATTCGCTTGACGTCGCTGTGGTCTAGTAGGTAGTGTGTTGGCTTATTAGACGAAAAGCCAGGGTTCGAGCCCCAGGCCAGACATCAAAATAAAATACAAAAAGTATTTCTTCGCCGACTTCCTCTCAGCAGATTTCTAGCAAAAACTCAAAGCGTTGAAATAAAATTGCCATGAAAAGTTTCTCAAAAATCTGTCGTTCGGAGTCGACTTTAAACTGTAGGGCCCACCACTCATGTATAAAATTAACACACATAACATAAGTGGTGTGAGAAACTAGGATGTAATCCTGACTGAAGGGTTGTAATGACCAATTATGTATATGTATGTATGTTGAATATCTTCTGCAACTCTTGTGGATCTGAGGAGGAGGTCAGTATCCGGCTCTTGCGCGAAGTGGAGGTGGAGATTTTTGTCTACATTTTTGTCCTTCTTGAATGGGCATCAGCAATTCCAACTTTTTTTGAAGGCGAGTGTTTTTCTGCAGGGAGGGTTTAATCTCTGGTTTAAATATTCTGTTAATGGTATCACAATGGACCTAAAGTCTGGTCTAAGTGGGTATGCCACCTAAACTATATGACGAGCACTAACAACAGTGGCATATTAGTCCACTCGACCGCAATTCACTGCATGAGTAGGTGTCATCCATCTCCATCATCTTGGTCTTACTTAAAACAAATAAAATTTTTTTAGATATTGGAAATGGTGTAGTAGTTGTCTATGGATTTCATCCACCAAGTTTTTATGACTCTATTGCTATCTCTATAGTGAAGCTATTCATTTGTTCATTGATAAGAATACCACAAAGAGAAAGAGAGAAACAACAGCAAAAACAACAAGAAATATGACAAAATAAACTTAAAAATAAAAGAGAAAAGAGAGAGAGAAACAATGAGATGGAAATGGTAATAAAAAAAAGCTAAATACGATAATAGTTTAGGAAGGGGATATTATTTTCGAGTGAATCCCCTCAAATTAACACTTAAGACAAGGTGTTAATAGTCATACTACTGTCTCCTCTCTGTTGCTTCTCTTCCGTCAGAAGACGAGACTGTTGGTAAGAATAGAAAAAAACCAAACAACAAGCAATTGTTAGTTGATTGCTACTTCCCAGTTCTGCAGGTATTACAAGCTCAACGAAGACCATAAAAAAAACAAAAGTGCAGACGGAAATTTGATGCTTTTTTTCTGTTTTTTTTCTCATTTTTTTTTTTTGTTGGTTTTAAGCAAAAGTGACAAGTATTTTCATATTGTTTAAATTACTTTTTATACTCATTTTGTTGCTGCTTTTTTTCTTGCTTTGTCTGTCTCTCTTATCACTCTGGTATATGAATTGCCATTACTGCGGTTGTATTGTGTTGTCTTGTGTAATTGTATTCAAAATCTAACAACCGTAATAATCTAGACGTAGACGCAATAGCCGTAATAGTAGAACTAATACCCTTCTTTTCTTTTTCTTTTTTTCTTCTAATCTATTGTCTCTGTGCTCTTCTGTAGCTTGACCAAACCCATCATCATCACTCTAAGTACTCTGTCTCTGTCTCTGTGTTTCTGTTTGTGTTCTTTAAATGATATTCCATTACGTAGTCAGCCATACGTTAAAGTATATTGTAGTAAACGTAATAACGTAATAATTGGTTTTCTGTTATATTGTTATACAACGTTTTCTATTGCCGCTTATCACTTACCGCTTACCGCTGCCGTTGCCGTTATTACAACAGTTTTATTAGTGAAAATACCTGAAAATCTTCTCGTAAGCCATTTAGTCTCAACATTTCAAATCCATTCGCATACAATTGGCGATTTTTTTTTGTTTTTTTTTAAAGAAATTTTGTTTTTGGTGGAATTAAAAGTGTCTGGCATCTCTTCCTTTGTTTCTTCTTCCCTATTTTATTGTTGTTTTGAAAGTGTTTAATGGTGGCTAGAAATGTTAATTGAAATGAAAGTTTGAAAAGCAAATTTAGGCTGTCTGTGTAAGCCATAGCCAACAGAAAATATTATGCAAGGCATTGTAATCTTAATTGTGAATAAATTTTATAAATTTGTTGGTGATTATTTTTCTCCTGTCCAGGATAACTAAAGGTCCATTGAATCATTTAGTATAATGCCTTCATTAGAACAAAACTCTACCTCTAGTCTCTGCTGCCTCCGTTGCAATGAAATTTTGTCGTAAAGTGGTCGCTTCTAAGTGGTAAATTATGCTGGTGATTTGTTCATATTTAACTCAACGCTCAACGCTGCTTTTCCAATTCTCTATAAGTGGAACAGATAAAATAATCTGGTAGCTCTAATGCCCTGCTGGTTAAGGTCATACTAACTGGGGAAGTTTAACTCAATTTTTCGTCCACACCTTTACGAAGGCAGGCGATCCTTGAAAGTACCAAGAAAGCTTATGTAACTCACTAAGCTATTAGTAAAGTATGTGGACTTAAAAATCTGTCGGTTGGAATCGACTTTAAACTGTAGGTTCCACCACTCATATATATAAAATTAACACACACAACATAAGTGGTGTGAGAAACTAAGTCGTAATCCTGACTGAAGGGTTGTAGTGATCAATTATGTATGTTATGTATGTAAAGGGTCCGCCAAATAATTTTTTTTTGAAAATGCTTTAAAAAAGAACTACTGAATATTTTCTCAAATTTCATTTTTTATTTGAAAGTACAATCCTTCCGGTTAATAATGGAAAATAATTTCATTCAAATGGCTGCCTCGGCTGACCATGCAGTAGCCTACACGTTCGGTTCAATTTTTAAGCACATTATAGATTGTGTTTCACCAATGGCTTCACGACTATTGTCCTTTAAAGCGTCAATTGTCTCTGGCTTGTCGACGTAACACTTATCTTTCACGGCACCCCACAAATAATAGTCCAACGGTGTCAAATCGCAGCTCTGAGGTGGCCAAACGACATCAGCTCTGCGGCTGATAATGTGATATTCAAAAACAGGGCGCAAAACATCGAGTGTAGCCGTGCGGCACGTAGCGCCGTCCTGTTGAAACCAAATGTTGCCAGTATCCTCCTCTTCAATTTTTGTGAACAAAAATTCGTTCAACATGGCCCGATAACGATCGCCATTGACTGTAACGGCCACTCCTTGCTCGTTTTCGAAGAAAAATGGCCCAATGAGCTTCATCTGAAAAGATACTTTTTTTTTTTGCCAAAATCGGCATCTTCTGGTGTAGGCTACTGCATGGCCAGCCGAGGTAGCCATTTGAATGAAATTATTTTCCATTATTAACCGGAAGGATTGTACTTTCAAATAAAAAAAGAAATTTGAGAAAATATTCAGTAGTTTTTTTTAAAGCATTTTCAAAAAAAAGTTATTTGGCGGACCCTTTATTTCGACATAAACCTCTGCGTCACATCCTTCCTATATAAATATAGGAGCAATTAAGTAATATTGATAAGCAAATCAAAAATCACATATGGTTTGTGGCTCTGCTAAAGTAGGTTCACAATTCCTAGAAGCATAACAAATTCTGACCGCTTAATTGTTACAGATTTCTGGTCTGGAACGAACTACAAGTCAAATTGACAGAGGTACAGGGTAGCTGATAAATAATGCAACAAAGTAAAGCGCTATATTTTTTTAATTTTTTTTTTTAATTTTATTGTTCAAAAGCGAAAAATGTTGAAAATAACATCAAATTTTAAAATCAGTTTGGATTTGTTCGAATTGGCCACCTTTGGTACGAATTATCGCCTTCAAACGGCCGACAAAGCGATCACAGGCTGCATGAAAGTGGCTCTGCGGTATTTTGGCCCATTAACGGCGAAGCGCCATCTTGAGATGATCGACACTTTGGTATTTTTTTAGTGAGAACCTTACTCTCCAAAATGCTCCAGGCGCAAAAGGCCAACCGATTGAGATCCGGAGATTTTGGTGGCCATTGAGCCATTCTTTGTTGATGCGTGCTGAGTGCGGTGGTGCTGAATCCTGTTGGAATGTCCATGGTCTGCGGCCGAAATGTTTGTCTGCCCAGGGCTTCAATACTGCCTTTAAGACATTTTCCCGATAATATTCGGCATTTATTTTGACCCCACGGTCGATGAATACGAGCGGGAAGCGACCATCGGCCGTTACGGCGGCCCACACCATTACCATCGGCGGCGCTTGAGTTCTGGTGGCCAATAGCAAGTGTAAATTTTCAGCTGACCTCTTTGGCAAGTAACCCCGATCATTTTGTTTGTTCACAAACTGCTCAATTTGGAAAGGCTTCTCATCGGAGAAAACCAAAATTCGGTAACTGGCCACTTTCGTGCAAGCGAAGTAACTCCTTGACTCCTCTTTCTAGTCTAACTTTTTTTTGTCCTTCGGTGACCCTTGGCCTTTTTGGAACTTCAATGGCTTTAGTCCAAGCTCATTTTTCAATATGTGTTGCATCCGATATGTTCAGCTCACGAGCAATTTTTCTACCACTGCGTCGTGGATTTCGATCAAATCTGGCCTTTACTTTTCGGATCATTTCTGGTGTTGTTACCGTTTTTTTTTTTCGTCCACTTTTTGGACGCGATGCAACACTGCCAGTATCACGGTAACGAGCAATGGTATGAGAAACAAAAGATTTATTCACATTTAACTGATGGAGGGAGGGCTCTAACGATAGCCACCTGTGGTTTTCTAGCCAAATATAAAGCAATCACACTATCACGCTTGAATTCCATTACGAATAACTTTTTTTCTGAATGCAATTGATCAAAATGCTTTTGTAAGCTTGTAAATAATAAAATGAACTGTCACTGGAATAAATCTGTCAGCTGTCAGACGAGCGGTTTACAAATGATAACAACCTGAAGTTGGTTGCAATACATATCAGCCACCCTGTAGTGTAGTAGGTAGTGTGATGACACATTAGATAAGCGGACGTGAAGCCACAATTAAAAAAGCAGGTCAGACATCAAAATGAAATATGAAAAAAAAAATATTTCTTCGGGGACTTCTTCTCAGCTGATTTCTGCCAAAAACTCTGAGAGTAAAATAAAAATTATCATGAAAAGTCTATTAAAAATCTGTCGTTTGGAGTCCACTTTATTCACTCATGGATAAAATTAACACACACAGCATGGTTGGTGTGAGAAGCTAGGTTGTGCTCTTGACTAAAGGGTTGCATTAACCAAATAAGTTAAGTAATCTGTCTGTGGCCCCAAATGATTTTAAATAACATTACAATAAAATGAAGCCTTTAAAGCATTTAAAAAATGCTCTGAATTCATTCCCCTTCATTGTAAAACGTTTTAATTATTCAGTTTAAAAATAATCACCGAAATTCAAAAATAGTTTTCGTTTTTTCATATGTTTTATTCCCCTGCAAAAAAACTTGATTTTTCGACAAACCAAACATTTCTATTTACACAAGCTTTTTTCTATTTATTTTACTGTTATATTATGACAAAAATAAATAAAAAAAATAAATAAAATAAAAAGTTCTTCTAAATAAACATTTCAAATAAATGCTGAAATGATATCGTGTTGCCGCAAATAATCTGTTTCCGCAATAATAAAAAAAAGAAAAAAAACAGCAGCTTCAGCAAAAAAAAATTGTTTTTTTTTCAAATTTATAAAAACAATACATAAAACGACAACAACAACAACAATAACAATAACAATTTCTAAACAGAAATTATTATTAAACAAATAATAAAAAAATATTAAAAAAAAAACGAAAGAAATTGAAAAACGTGTACACATGTGTTGTTGCGGCTGTTGCTGTTGTGTTGTGTATTGTTTCAGCAAAAATTAACAAGAATTTCTTTGCTTCAATTTGTCACATGCCAGTGATGATATGCGAGCAGCAGTAAATCGAGTCCAAAAAACGATTGTTTCATGCGATAAGAAAGAATTCGAATTTGAGCTGGCAAATGTGTGCGCTGCTCAGGGTGAAACTAGAATAGGAATTTCAATTGTGGCAACATGACTAATGATTTTGAAATCTATGATTAGAGTTGAAGAAAAAAAGAACAAGAAATACAGTATTTGATAAACCAAAAATAAGCGACTGAAAATAAAATATTAAAGTGGAGGAGTGCGCACAAAAAAATTTTTTTTTTGATACAGATTGCTTTCTGAAAACTAAGCTTTCGATGTTTCGATTAAAGAAATTATTGTTGGAGTACAATACTTACTTAACTTAAGTGATCCCTACAATCCTCTAATAACCGTCTCGCTGAAACATCCTCCTCCATTCGAACGACATGGCCGAGCCAGCGCAGCCGCTGGATATTAATACGCTGTACAAAGTCCATATCGTTGAGGAGCTCATACAGCTCACTGTTGTATCGGATGCGGAAATCATCGCCAACTCGTACTGGACCGAAGATCTTACGTAGGACTTTTCTCTCGAACACTCTCAAGGCTGCTGCATCAGTACTTAATAGGGTCCATGCCTCTGCGCCATAAAGACGCACGGGTAGGATGAGTGTCTTGTAGAGTGTTAGTTTTGGCGTACGAGAGAGGTCTCTGCTACTCAATTGCCTATTGAGACCATAGTAGCACCTGTTGGCAAGAGTGATCCTGCGCTTGATCTCCAGACTGACATCATTTCTGGTGGTAACGGCGGAGCCAAGATAAATAAATTCCTTGGCTGTATCAAAAGTATAGTTATCGGCCGTAATCTGAGAATCAATACGCCGCGCATCTCTACTCGTCGATAACATATACTTTGTTTTGCCCCCATTTACTGCCAAACCCATCTTAGTAGACTCGCGTTCAATAGCACTAAAGGCAGCAGTAACATCTCGCTTCGTACGCCCTATGATCTCAATGTCGTCAGCATACGCAAGCAACTGGACACTTTTTTGAAAAATAGTGCCACTGCGATTCACTCCTGCCTTTCGCAGAACACTCTCCATGACGACGTTGAAGAGGTCGCATGATAAAGGGTCGCCTTGTCTGAAACGTAATCCTGACTGAAGGGTTGAAATGATCAATTATGTATGTATGATGGGCGATCTTCAGTTTAATGTGAAGAGATTTGTTAAAACTGTATGGCAACTCAGAGTTTTTGGTAGAAGACCACTGCGTGGTGCTTGAGATGTCTAAGCCGAGTTTTGAACCACTCTCGTCTAATACATTAACACCCTGCCTACTACACTACCTCTTTCAATTTAGCTTGCAGCTTATCAATCAGAACATAAATCTGTAGCAGTTTAGCTTTTAGAATTTGTTATGTTATGTTATGATTTTAAGAATTCTGAGCCTACATACATTAGCGGAGTCACAAACCCTATTTGATTTTTGATTTGCTTATAAAAATTACTTAATTGCTGCTATATTTCTCTCATACCACCACAAAACATTTCCTTCTGCAAGACTCATTACTTCATTCATGCATTCATTCCTGCTTTCAAGCATTCATTCCTTCAGTCCTACATTTTGTTCAGTATTATCGTTCGTTTTTCAATATTTTTTCATAAGTTAGACGGTATTTCCGTCTATATTTCGTAGTTATTGTTTGAAAAATCTGTGTTTCACATTTTTTTTTAATTATTTGTTTACATTTAATAACAACAAAAATGATAAGAATAAAAACAACAACAACAGCAACAAAACAAAGTTTTTTATTTTAAGAAAATAATTTCAGCGTGTGTGTGTGTGTTTTGTTTTATAGAAGAACATAATGACCCAGTTTTTAAAATGAAATTGAAATTAAAATAGAAATAGAAATAGAAAAAGAAACAGAAATATAATTAAAAAAGGGTTGGCAAACAGAAGAGCGGAGGCATTATTTCAAAATTCAAAGTTTATAATGTTAATACAACAACAATAAAAAAATCTAATAGGCGGATAAGATAATAATCTCAAGATAACCCTGACCTTTCATAAGAAAAAAACAAAGAAAATTTTATTTTATTTCTATTCCAACAACAACAACAAAATATTTTTTTATTTGAAAAATTCTTGGAAAATCTTTTACAAACAACGTGAGTTGAGTTTGCAAAGCAGAAGTTCCCAGTAATTCAGTGTTAAAATTAATTAAAAATCTATGTTTTTCCAGCTAAAAAAAATTAAAAAGAAATAAAACAAAAACAAAACCAAAAAAGAACAATTACTGCCTGTAAACACACAATTTTGCATCTCTCTTTGGTGTTGCAGCAATGTTTAGCAACATCTAGCAAAAGTAAACGTTTTTTTTTTCTAACAAATACTCTCTCAAACTGTAACTGTAACAATAAAGAAAAACGAATTTGTTTCCATTCAACGAAGTTGTTAAACGATTTAAACGAAACAAAGCATGGTGCGCATGACAAATACGGCTACAAGCAACGAACCAGCCGCAACTCAAGCAACACAACAGCAAACACCACAACAGCCGCCACAGCAACAACAGCAGCAGCAAGCACTGTCACAAAGAACACAAAAACAAAACTCTTTACAAAAATCACAAAATAAGAATTTCAATAACAACAACAACAACAATAACACAAATAACAGCAACAACAACAACAACAACAATAACAATAATGTGGCATCAACCTCTTCGTCTACATCGTCTCTAAATAGTTTGACGTCCTTGTCCGTAGAGCCGACAAGCTCAACAGGCGGCATAGTTATGGTAGTGCCACAGCATCAGCAACAGCAACAACAACAGCAGCAGCAGCAGCAACAACAGCCGCCGCCACAACAAGCTGCACCACCACAACCAACTGCAAATCAGCAACAGTCGCAACAACAACAACAACAATATACACAACACATGCAACATGTTATGCATCAGCATCACCAGCAACAACAGCAACAGCAGCAGCAGCAACAATTATCGCCTTCTGAAGCTGGCACAAATCCTCCATTGCCAGCTTCACCGCCGCTGTTGCAACAGACCCCAGCCCCACCACAGGGTGCTCAACTAGTACCCTGTGCGGTACATCATCCCCAGCAACATCAACAACAAATGGCCTTAGTGGCAGCCATGCAGGCTCATATGGCTGCTACCGGTGGTGCACCAATGCCACCACCACCACACATGCACCATCATCATCACCATCATGGTGGACCACCACCACCCACAACGCCACATGGACCACCACAACATGGACCCTCACAGCCAACACCGCCCATGGAAAATGGTCATGGTGGTGGTCTGTCGCCTAGTGGCTCTACTGCCAGTAGTGTAAGTTCCAATAGCGCTGGCGGTGGCAGCGGTGGTGGTGGTGCTGGTGGTAACAATGGCAGCGGGGCAGGTAATAATGGTATGAATAATCCAAATAATGTTGTTGCTGCTACAGCTGCACCACCACCGCCACCTCCTGGTCCCGGTCCACTCTATATACAGTATCATGGTGAATTCTATCCGGCTGAATATTATTTGGCACCACATCCCCATGAGGGCATTTGTCCCCAACATCCACATCATCATCAGCCCATGTGTGCTATTCCGGGAGAATATGGTAAGAGTATATTTAAATTGAAATGTTATAAACAATGTTGCTGAGGAATATGTTTAGCAACATGTATATTGCATATATAAAACATTTATCCTGGAAATAAAAAACACCAATTTCTTAAGAAAAAACATTCGCCAAAGAAACTAATTCATAGAAAAAATATTTCTTATCAACATGTTGCTAAATAGTTAAAAAAAATTTTGTTTAGCAACATGTTGCTAATACATTTCAAATGTTATTTAATATAGAAACAATGCAAATAATTCCTTTCGAAAGTGTTTGCTATCACAAATGATTAGAATTTATGTTTCTATAAAGTTTTCAAAATGTTGCTGCCACATTGTATATATCAAATGACCCTTAAAAGTCCTTAAAACTTATGTGGAGTACTAACATAAATTAATTTCTTGTAAATTATTACACATTCTCTCCAAATATATCTTTTGTAGGTTGAAAAAAAAAACATGTTTGTGTAGACAAAACTAAATTTCTTTAAAGAAAAATGTTGTTGCCTGACGTAGTTTTTTTGTTTTTCTCTAATTTAATCTAATGTTTCATAAATCTTCTTTCGTAATTAATTTTAATTTGTTAGGATTCATGAAAAGTCATCTCGAATCCATAAACCCTTACAACCAGCCCCCTAACCATTTAAGCTGCTGCCATAAAACATTTGATATACAGGCCTAGGTATAGGATAAGGGCTTGTAATTGTTCAAAGCTAAAATTCTTTTATTCTCCTACAAAAAGAAAATGAGAGAGAGAGAGAGATAGGGAGCGGGTGGCAGAGAGAGAGAGAGAGTCAGGCTTCATAAAAATATCTTAAATGTCTTTCAATTTCATTTCATTTGTAGTTATTGCTGTTGGCATTGAGTATGGTTGTACAACCAAAACCTGGCCAATAAGAATGTTGTTTCACTGTATAGACAGACAGACAGAAAAACAAAAGCAACCAGCAACCTAGCAATAGCAGTAGCCAGACGAACAACACTCTGGCTGGCTATAAGCAAAAACATTAGCCCCAAAGATTAACACCAAATAGGATTTCATGGTACACAAAATTTTAGGCTCATGCGGATACAGAAAAACACCAATAAATACCCAACTAACGAACTGAACACACAATTAGAATTCTTTTGGAACAAAAAAATAAAATGCCTGCCTTTTTGCAACAAACAACGACGACAACAACAAAGTGTCATAAACGTTAAAGTTGAAATATTGATGGCATGAGATATTAAAGGAAGGAAGGCAAATGAAAGACCATTCCACTGCCGCTAGCTGAGAGACAAATAGTGATAAAAACGTAAACGTACCATAACAAACTGTACAGACAGACAGAGAAGCGACAAACAGACATACAAACAACGGCTTGACAGAGGCCGTATGGACGACGTATGGAGTAATTATTGCTGCTGTTGTTAATGCCGAAACAACACTCGTACGTAACGTGTGTCTGAGAGAGTGTGTCATTAACAAATCCCAATACATTATAAGCTTTTCCTATTGTTTTTCCTTTTTATTGTTGCCAGCATTTATTTTTTTTTTTCTTTGTTTTTTTAATACCTAAAGTTGCTTTAGTTTAAATAGCTTAGGATAGTCACCTTGTACAGTTACACACATAAATAGACAAACACTTAAAAAAGAAGTTTCAAAATAAATATTTCAATGAAATGTTTGTTTGTATTAATGCTGGATGGAACCTTCCCTGGGCCACAAAATACCATGTCATTTATAAGAAGTTTTTTGGATTGGTTACAGTGGTTGATCCTCTTCAGATAGTTTTCGAGCACTTTTTTTTAAATTTCGGTCGACGTTATGAGTTATTTGACAAGATTTTTAACGTTGCTGTACTAATTTAATCATTAGCAAGTAAATTTCTTTCTTTTGAATTAAATTTTTTTTAAATTTGGTATTTTTTTGGTACCTTTTTGTGAATTTTTTCTTGGTACTTTTTTATAAAAACTTGTTTAGAGTGTAGTACAGCTTGATTTTAATCCTTAAAGCCTTTTTTATTACTTTTGTTTTATTTAACTGAATTTAAATTCAATTTATTTTCAATTTTTTTTAATTTGGTACTTTTTTGTGATTTTTTTAAACGATACTTTTTTATAAAAGCTTGTTTAGAGTGTAGTTAAGCTTGATTTTAATTTTAATCCTTAAAGCCTTTTTCTATTACATTTGTTCTATTTAACTGAATTTCAATTCAATTTATTTAAAATTTTTTTTTGGAAATTTGGTACTTTTTTTGTGAATTTTTTTGTGAATTTTTTTGTGAATTATTTGACAAGGTTTTTAATGTTGCCCTACTAATTTAATCATTAGCAAATAAATTTGTTTATTTTGAATTTAAATTTTTTTTAAATTTGGTACTATTTTTGGTACTTTTTTGTGAATTTTTTTTTGGTACTTTTTTATAAAAACTTTTTTTATAGTGTAGTTTAGCTTGATTTTAATTTTTAATTTTAACCCTTAACGCCTTTTTCTATTACCTTTGTTCTATTTAACTGAATTTCAATTCAATTTATTTTGAATTTTTTTTTTGAGATTTGGTACTTTTTTTGTTACTTTTTTGGAAATTTTTTTTTGGTTCTTTTTTATAAAAAATAGTTTAGAGTGTAGTTTAGCTTGATTTTAATTTTAATCCTTAACGCCTTTTTATATTACCTTTGTTCTATTTAACTGAATTTCAATTCAATTTATTTTGAATTTATTTTCTTTTTAAATTTGGTACTTTTTTTGTGAATTTTTTTTTGTACTTTTTTATAAAAACTTGTTTAGAGTGTAGTTTAGCTTTATTTTAATTTTTTATTTTAATCCTTAACGCCTTTTTCTGATGCCTTTGTTCTATTTAACTGAATTTCAATTCAATTTATTAAAATTTTTTTTTTTGGAATTTGGTACATTTTTGGTACTATTTTTTGGGAATTTTTTTTGTACTTTTTTATAAAAACTTGTTTAGAGTGTAGTTTAGCTTAATTTTAATTTTTAATTTTAATCCTTAACGCCTTTGAGTATTTTTTTTTTGTATTTTTTTATAAAAACTTTTTTTTGGTACTTTTTTATAAAAACTTGTTTAGAGTGTAGTTTAGCTTGATTTTAATTTTAATCTTTTTTCTATTACCTTTGTTCTATTTAACTGAATTTCAATTCAATTTATTTTAAATTTTTTTTTAAATTGGGTACTTTTTTGGTACTTTTTTTAGTGAATTTTTTTTTGTTTTTTAAATTTGGTACTTTTTTATAAAAACTTGTTTAGAGTGTAATTTAGCTTTATTTTAATTTTTAATTTTAATCCTTAACGCCTTTGCGTATACCTTTGTTCTACTTAAGTGCAATAGCCTAAGAAATCAACGACATATGGGCCTCTTGCATATTTTAAGTGTTTTACAGCAGAAGGTTATTATGCTACGTTAGGGATCTGGCTTTATTATCTACAGATACTCTACTCTACATCCTTATGTCCTATGTATGCTTGTGTATGCGTGAAAGTACGCTTATGAATGTATATCAGTGTTGTAATATGGTTACCAGCAACATATGCTATTAAAATCGTTCTTTCCAATGCATAAATTAACGAAAATAGGATTTTCATTTTCGTCTACATTGTCTACCAACTCTCCTCTTGCAGCCCATTCCAGACGACTTCATAAAGAAAATGGTGGTGGTGGTAGTTGTGGAGAGACAGACAGCCAAGAGCTTTATGGAATACAAAGGACAAACGTATATGGGCCATTTCACATTGACGACAAAAAGTTGTTAGATTTTGCATTTTGTAATGAAAGCAGCCACATATGTTTTGTGGTCTCGTTTTTTTTTTTTGTAACACATTCTATGAGCCTTAAAGACTCATCGTTTAACTATCAATGCCTTCATTATTCACTGCCAAAACGATGTATGCAAAAAAAAAAGAAAAACTCATCACCAAAAGTATCGAACGCACATATTTGTTTGTACACTCCCCGCCTTCTTTAATGATTTTCGTAGGAAAAAAAACTTTTCCTGTTTGAACTTTTTTACAAAAAAAATTTTTTTTACTGATGTTTTATTTTATGGTTTCGAAAAAAGGAAAACTTTTTAACTAAACGTTCTCATATACATACTCTCTGAAAACTCTTATCGAGATAAAAAAAAATCTGTAAAAGAAAAACTTCAAATTCTATTACTCAACTGTCATTTATCTTCTTACGAATGAGTTTTATTGCCAATGATGAGAGTTGCCAGACTGGCAATGCAAGCGAAGGCTATTTGAGGGCTTGAAAATAGAAAAGCCATCCTCTGTTACCACATTAAAACGAGTTTGAAAGCAAAGGAAGTTAAAATTTCACTGCTAACGTGAAGTTTAATATGTACTAAAATGATAATTTTCTGGCAACTTTTGTTGCAACATGTTGCTGAAAATTAATTTTTGATATTTTTCGGCAACACAAAGAAACATTGTATCTAGACATATTTTAATGAAATAATTTTAATAAAAGGCTGGTTTCAAGCATCCATTTACGTAAAATCTGTATTTCAACATATAGAAACAAATAAACAAAAACAAGTTTTTATTGCAATATGTTGCTGAAACATGTTGCTTTATAGATATACCCATGCAACTTTTAATGATCATGGAGCCTACAGTTTCACTAATTAAATTATATTAAATAAGCAAATGATTAGCTTCCCTCTTCTAGTCCAGTGGGCATTGGGGGCTAACATATAAGACAAATAACTGGCTGTAAGCCGATCCAGCTAAATGCAAGAGATCGCTAGCAACCACCCTAAATAGGAGAAAAGACTGTTTTCTTCTTACAACTTGTCGAATTTTAAAAATACAAAAATTTGCTATAAAATGTTGCTAGCAACATCTAGTTGAGCATCATTTAATTTCATTGTTGAGTTTATGTGGTAAGAAATAAGTTTCGAAAGCAGAACATGTTGCTAAACACGCGCATTAAAATTGAAGGCAATTATAAGGCAAATGTTCGCAAAATTTAACTGCTTCTGTAAAATCAAACCATGCAGAAACAAGAAGCAGAGATGTTGCCAGCAACATTTCTTAAAATATGTTGCTGTCCACTAAAATAAAAATAAAGTCAAAAGAGACCAAGTTTAGTAATATTATTCTAATAAACTTTGTTACAAAACTATAAAAAATGTTGCTAAGCATTGCCGCTAGCAACATTTCAATATTATTTCCAAAGCCATTAATATAATAGTGGGTTTTGAAACTTGATTCCTAAATAGTGTTGAGTTAAACTATATTTTTGGTTTAATTCAGAAAGTCATTGTTAGCATTAACGACATTAAGGTTTATTTTAATTAATTTTTACTCAACATGTTGCTAAACATTTACAAAAAACCTGAAAACCAATTCACTAGAATATTTTATTCTATATAACGGCAAATATCAAATGCAGATCTTGGCCGACCTCCCCCCCCCTCCCCTGGTTTCGGGGGAATTTGGTACAGGAACTGCGTTCACATGTGGCATCTCAACGGGCCGCTATGCGCGCTCAAGCCAACCTAACCTAACCTAACGGCAAATATCCCAAATGCTTTGAAACTTTTAAATCTTTTTCTTTCTCTTGCAACATTGTATTGCTAATGCCACTGACTGGCAACTCTGTTGCGTTACAAATCTTTGAAACGATTAAAAAAAGACAGTTTATGCCAAACAGAAAAAGAAAAAAAGAGTTTTGTTAACATTTTTAAAGCATATTTAACTTGACTGTTGTTCTTATCATCAACGCCATCAATAACATTGACGCCAACATTATGATAATGTTGCTAAGGAAAGTTAAGGAATGTTGTGGGTGAGTTATCATACTCCGTTTTAAAAATGTGTTTTTTTTTCTGTTTCGTTTTTTGTAAAAAGTGTGAAAATTTTCTTTTTGCTTCATTTGTTAAAGTTGATACTTAACATGGGGGATTTGCAACGATTTTCCAAGCCAGCAACATTTACAATTTTTTTTTATTTTGGAGTTTTTTTTTGTTGTTATTGGGCGAGACAAGTGGAAAAACAAAACGTAAATTAATACGATTTAAGGATTTGTAATTTGATGCTCATTAATAATATTGTTTTTGTTTAAAAAACAAAAAAAAGTGTCACTTCTTTTTCTCTCTCTTTATTGCTCTCCATTGCCATTAGCGTTTCTATTACAGTCTGTCTGGGTTATGAAGCAACAACAACTAAAAAAAAAGAACAGAAGAAAAAAACGTTTCTTTAATCTCTTTTAATTTTGTGAAATTTATCATTAAAAAAACAACAACAAGAACAACAACAACAAATAAAAATTACAAACAGACAGATAGACAGATAGACAAACTCTAGTGCTCATGATCATTTTTTTTCTTGTGCCATCATTTACTCGAACATCATAGATTGTCTCGTCTGTTGTTTAGCTCGACTACATGCCTAATAACTGACCAAAGACCCCCGAGCCAAATACCCAGCCAGTCATTGTCTAATAAATAAAGCATAACAACAACAACAACAACAACGACAACAACAGCAATAAAAAAACGAGAGAAAGAGAGAAATACATTGACAAAGTCCATTAGAGAAATTTCTTTTCAAAACAAAAACAACAACAACAAAATAGAAACATAAAGAAGCCAGAATGAATTAAAAGCAACACTAGCGCAGACACAGACACAGTAGATGGCTAAACATTCGATTCGCCTTTAAGATACAACAGCACTTGGACACTTTTGTGCAACATGATGTGATGGGGCTGCTACTTGATTAATCGTTTAGTTAATTTGTCATTAGTCTTAAAGGTTTTACAACAACAAAAAACATAAGAAAAAAAAAATGGAAAAAGAAAGAAGTAGCCAAGAAGAGTTAGTTAAGTATTTAGAAAAGTGTATTACAAAATGCAAATGTTGTTTCATTTTTAATATGGATTTGTAACGAACATGCTACTGTTACTGGCTACTGGCTACTGGTTTCTTCTCCAATGTCCAATGTCTTTTGATATTAATGATGTCTAACTGTCCATTCATTTATCCATTTGTCTGTCTTTCCGCTTGTTCGTTACGTCTTTGGTCACTCACTTCTCATGTCTTGTCAGTTGTTGTTCTGTTCTGTTCTATTCTGTACTGTTGTCGTTCTGTTTTTTTCTACTTGATTACATTGCTATACTTTCCACTTCCTCTGACTCCCCTTCCCTTACTCTCTCTTTCTTAAGTTGTTTCATCATTGTATTTGTGTTGGTATGGCATTTGAGTTTTTCTATAACAATTTATTTAAGTACTTTTAATACTCGACTTCCGCTTGTGTAGTCTAAACAATGGCCACTAAATGATAAATGAAGTTTTAAGGGTCCATTTATTTGAAGTTTTTTCATTCAAATGTTAAAAGATAACACAACAAAACAAGAAATTTGAATTGCAAATGTTCTTGAAAAATGTTAGCAACATATTGCTAGTCTACCTTTAATGGCAACATGTTGCTGAAACATTGTAGAAACGTTTTAATCAATTACAATTCAAATAATATGATGTTTGCTATGTTGCAGGAAAACTTAGTAAAAGAAATTTTATAACAAATATTTAAAATTTTTAGCAACATATTGAAACATTGTATCTAAACACACTTGAATGAGAAGTTCAGCGTAACTTCTTTTAAGCATCCATTAACTTGGAATTTGTATTTCTATAATAAAAAAATTTTATTGCAACATGTTGCAGATACGTGCGTGGGAGGAAGAAATCGCTGAAGAAATAATTTTTCATATTTTGTTTTGTTGGAAATGTTTTTTTATTGCAACTATAGTCTATAGAAAATTTATCGATAACAAATTTCTATTAAAAATGTTATATAACAACACCTTTAACCTGAAAATGTATCTATAACAACAATTTTCCATAGAAAATGTTTCGATAATAACAATTTTTTATAGAAAGTATTTGGATTACAATAATTTAAAAATACATTTTTAACATTTTATAAAAAAAAATTTCGATAACATTAATTTTTCAAAGTAAAATGTTCTATAAGAACGATATTCTTTTAGAAATTTATTATAACATTGATTTTCCACGAATAGTTTTGTGAAATTATGTAAAAATATTTCGATAACAACAATAAATTTCGATAACAATTTATTACAGTAAATTTTTCGATAACAATACTATTATTTTATTAAATATTAAAATTTTTAGCAAATTTTTCTTTATCTATATTTTCTAATCAAATTTATCGATAACTGCTCCAATTTTCTAAAGAAAATATTATCGATAACTTAACTTGGAATTTGTATTTTTATAAAAAAAAATTTATTGCAACATGTTGCTAATACTTGCTGTGGGAGGAAGTCGCTGAAGAAATAAGTTTTAAATATTTTTTTTCGAAATATCTGACCTAGGTTAAGATTGTTACGTCCTCAAATTCCATTAAATAAATTGCATCAGATCAGTATTCTAGTTTTGTGATTAAGCTACCATGTGAAGCAAAAGACTGTCCGGCTACAATCAGTTAATCAAGTAGAAACGACTGCTCTCAACAGCCCTAACTAAGACCAATTAAACCCTGTATTTGATTCTCACCACGCACCGAAATTTGAGGGAGAGGTTATATTATAAATTGCATTTGAAGTTGTAAAACAAAAAAATGTTCTCATTAAAAATTTGATTCTCTTTATAAATTTAGAAACATGTTGCTAAACAAATGCCGGTAAATAAATCTTTGAAATAATGATCTTTTATTTCATAGAAAAATATAATATCGCAACATGTTGCTTATCATACTTACCAACGTAAAACAAATCTGTTGTACAATCGCAGCTGAAAAATGTTTACAAACATATCTCTGGGATACATTATATTGTCAACATGTTGCTAAGCCTGTTAATTAAAAAATAACAGGAAAATGTGATGTTTCAAAGCTTAAATGATTTTGGCAACATAAACAAAAATGTTGCATAACTTTGTTGCATTTAAATAGTTTTGCAACATGTTGCAAAAGAGAACACACACAATTCAAATTAAATAAATTGTTGAAAAATTGAACACTTTCTTTATTTAACAAAAATTTCAGAACATATTGTTACAAAATATGTCAACGTCTTAACAAAAGCCAATCTTAGCAACATTTTTTCTTTCTTTTTGTGTGTGTGTGTGTGTTTATTTATTGCAAGATTTATGAAATTATGACAGTAATTTGAATTTTAAATGCATGCATTATTTTTCGTTCATTCTGATTTCATTTTATTCCGTTTTACAAAATCTAACATTATTTTTTATGAATGCAATCACACTAGTGGCCTTGAAAGTGGAATTTCAGATTCTCTTCTTATGCAACAATTTTTTTCTTCTTTTCTTTCGTTTCTTACTTCAGCCATCATCTTAACGGTGTTATAACATTACATAAGTATAAAAGGAAAACCAACAAACTTTCAGTTTTACCCAAAAAAATGAGAAGAAAAAAAAAACGAAAGAAAAAATTTGAATAAAATAAAAAGAAAAAGAAAAACGAGATGGCAAATATAAATAAAATTTATTCACACAGCTGTGGCTTTCCTTCATTTGTCATCACAAAAGCGTATAACGAGTAACGAGTACACAACTATATATACATCTGCAAACGCAAAAACAAATTCACTTTTATTACCAACATTTTGCATAAAAACCACTTTAGATTGCCACATTTATACCCTGGGAAATAATGTTGCAAAGTAAAGAAAACGAAAATAAAAAGAAAATTTGAATTTTAAACAGAATAATAAGAACAACAATAACAAAAACAATACATACTAACAATAAGAACAGCATATTAAATCTTAATGCATCTTATTAGGTTAGGTTTTATGCAAGAAATCGGAAAGAAAAACATCTACAGAAGCAATACGAAGTAAAAATTTTCATTTATTGTAGCATTTGTATTCACAGAAAAGCTATTACGACGCTGGCAAATAAAATAAAAAAACAATAATACTCTTAAATTAATTGTAATATTTACCATATTAATGAATTAAAATAATTATGTATGTAAAGACAATTTATCGATAATTATAAAATTTTCTTTTGAAAGGTTTTCGTTTAGTAAAGTTTTCTTAGGATAATATTTCGATAGCTGTAGTTTGTTATTTTGCCATAATAAACATTTTTCGATAACTAAAATTCACATGGAAACTTTTGGAAAAAGTATAAACTATTGAATAATAGGTATAAAACTTTTTGATAACACAAATTTTTTATATTTTAGAATTTTCAGATTTTTCGATAACAAAAATCCTGAAGTTATAGAACTTCTATAGAAAATTTCACGATAACATATTTTTTTCTGTAAACAAATTTTTCAGTTACAATAACTTGCGATAAAAAAATACAGCAATTTTTGCATAAAAATGTTCGATAACAACAGCTTTTAACAGAAGCAAAACTAGTTGACTACAACAATTACATATTTACGAAAAATTTTCTTGTAAAGATAGTTCTAAAGATAGTTCTACGATAACAATTATTTTTTATAGAAAATTTTCGTTAACAATTTTTATAGAAAATTTTCGATAACTATTTTTATAAAAAAATTTCGATAAAAATTTTAATAGAAAAATTTTCGATAACTATTTTTTATAGAAAATTTTCGATAACTATTTTTTATAGAAAATTTTCGATAACTATTTTTTATAGAAAATTTTCGATAACTATTTTTTATAGAAAATTTTCGATAACTATTTTTTATAGAAAATTTTCGATAAATATTTTTTATAGAAAATTTTCGATAACTATTTTTTATAGAAAATTTTCGATAAATATTTTTTATAGAAAATTTTCGATAAATATTTTTTATAGAAAATTTTCGATAACTATTTTTTATAGAAAATTTTCGATAACAATTTCTTATAGAAAATTTTCGATAACAATTTCTTATAGAAAATTTTCGATAACAATTTCTTATAGAAAATTTTCGATAACAATTTTTATAGAAAATTTTCGTTAACAATTTTTATAGAAAATTTTCGTTAACAATTTTTATAGAAAATTTTCGTTAACAATTTTTATAGAAAATTTTCGTTAACAATTTTTATAGAAAATTTTCGTTAACAATTTTTATAGAAAATTTTCGTTAACAATTTTTATAGAAAATTTTCGTTAACAATTTTTATAGAAAATTTTCGTTAACAATTTTTATAGAAAATTTTCGTTAACAATTTTTATAGAAAATTTTCGTTAACAATTTTTATAGAAAATTTTCGTTAACAATTTTTATAGAAAATTTTCGTTAACAATTTTTATAGAAAATTTTCGTTAACAATTTTTATAGAAAATTTTCGTTAACAATTTTTATAGAAAATTTTCGTTAACAATTTTTATAGAAAATTTTCGTTAACAATTTTTATAGAAAATTTTCGTTAACAATTTTTATAGAAAATTTTCGTTAACAATTTTTTATAGAAAATTTTTGATAGCTATTTTTATAGAAAATTTTTGATAGCTATTTTAATAGAAAATTTTTGATAGCTATTTTTATAGAAAATTTTTGATAGCTTTTTTTATAGAAAATTATATATATATAAATTGTTATCGAAAATTTTCTATAACAATTTTTATTGAAAATTTTCTATAACAATTTTTATCGAAAATTTTCTATAACAATTTTTTACAGAAAAATTTCGATAACAATTTTTTACAGAAAAATTTCGATAACAATTTTTTACAGAAAAATTTCGATAACAATTTTTTACAGAAAAATTTCGATAACAATTTTTTACAGAAAAATTTCGATAACAATTTTTTACAGAAAAATTTCGATAACAATTTTTTTTCTATAATCTACCAATAATAACAACTTTTATAGGAAATTTTACGATAACAATAACCATACAACATTTTTCGATAACAATAATTTCTGTGCAGAAAATTTTTCAACATTATTCTACAAATTAATTTTTTTTATTGCAACTTATTCCTATAGAAGATTTATCGATAACAAATTTCGATAACAACAACTTTAACCTGAAAATGTATCTATAACAACAATTTTCCATAGAAAATGTTTCGATAATAACAGTCTTTTATAGAAAGTATTTGGGGAACAATAATTTAAAAATATATTTTTAACATTTTATAAAAAATGTGGCGATAACATTAATTATGCAAGGTAAAATGTTCTATAAGAACGATATTCTTTTGGAAATTTATTACAACATTAATAGTCCACAGATAGTTTTGTGAAATTATGTAAAAATATTTCGATAACAAAAATATTTTTCGATAACAATAATTTATTACAGTAAACTTTTCGATAACAATAGTATTATTTTATTAAATATTAATATTTATAAAAAAAATATTCTTTGTCTATATTATCTAATCAAATTTATCGATAACTGCTTCAATTTTCTAAAGAAAATATTTTCGATAACTGTAGAGCTTTAAAACTCTTTTCGATAGCTCTTCTATACCCAGCAAATATGACTTATATTTTCCCGTTGACAACAAAAACAACTACTATAATATGGGATCCAAAAAAAATTTCGATAAAAACTACTCTCTATACGAGATTCATCGATAAATATAATTGACAATTAAATGTTTATGCTTAGAAATTGTGTCGATAAATATTTTTCTATATCCAATCGATTGGGCATTTACTAGGCTTGTGTAAAGAGTTGACTGCAAAAAGGCTAAGATTTTTGAACTTATCGTTCTTCAACAGCTTAAAAACACCGCCATATGACGATCATTAGATTTGTAGACGCATGAGGTCAATTTTAATGGATTGACACCAAGTCAATCAATAAAAGGCACAGAGTCGCGACTAATTTTATGGCACAAATATACCACCAAGTGGTAATTGTGCCCCCCTCAAGTGACGATATGAACCCAACAGAAATTCATTGTTTTTCATTAAAATTTTAACGCCGTATGTATGATATGATATCGATTATACCATAGACACAGCATGAATGAATACTGTGGTCCATTCAAGGAAAAGAAGAGAAACAAAAGAAATAAAAAAACAATGAAAAGAAGCTAAGTTTACTTAAAAATTCGTCATGTTTTTCAGTGTATTTGTAAGATAAAATTGATTTACTGGGTCATTAAATTTTCATTAAGAATAAATTATCGATAACTTTTAAGTTTTAATGCTGCTTAGAAAGCATATTAAACGAAAGTCTTTAATAGAAGACACATGTTTTGTTTCTTCGTTTTCTGTTTCTTTTCTTTGTTTTTTATTTTTTTTAAACAGATGATGAGTTCAGACAGATGATATCATATTTGAAACATGTTAGAGGGCGATTAGAGTACAGACCATGAGTGTAATTAAAAGTGTTAAAGGGTCATCGATATTTGTTTGATAATAAAATTATCTATGAACTGTTGAAATGACTCGATAATGATGGTTTTTATGGTGTAGAGGGAGCAACTACAATACTTTTAAGCAAGCCTACGTTATGCAATTGAAATCGTTCTCAAGAAAAGAATTTCAAATGAGTGAGGAACAGTACGTAAAAGCGATTGAAATTTAAGTTCAATTATTTTCTCTAAACCCTTGCATCGCCTGCTTTTTAAAAATGAAAATAAGAAAATTTGCTTAAATTTTCTTGCAAGCATGTCAGGGTGACAGTGTTGATTTTTCTTATTAAATGCTAGAAAAACAATCCAAAAGAAGACAATGGACAATGGAATATAACAACGGAAAGGAAAAAGGAACTTTTTATTCAGTGTCAAGTATTTTTCCTGTTCATATTTTTCAAATGCTTTTCTTGTCTCCTTTTTTCAGTTTTTTTTTCAAGTCATTGTTAGCAAAATGCTTAAGAAAAATGTTGTTTTTTTTTCTCCCTAAGAGAGCACTGTAAGTCCTTTTCTACTATGCTTGCCAGTGTTTCATTATTTCGTCCAAACTGTCTTGTTACTGTAGAACGAACAAAGGCAGGCTAACAACAACAGCAGCAGCAGCAGACAGAGTAATGGCAGTGGCAGTAACGCAATGACGACAACAGTTTTTTGGCTCACAAAAAAAACCAAAGAAGAAGAAAAAGGAACAGAAAACATTACAATACGATTCAGCTCAAGACGTTTGCTTGTAAAGGGTGTTTTTTATAGAGGCATAGAACTTTAAGTTGGCATTACTTTTCAAGATGGCGACCGATTTAACAGCTGTCAAGTGATTTATTCTCAGTTTGGTTTGGCAATTCATCATGAATAGACTCACGCCTGAACAACGCTTGCAAATAGTGCAATTTTATTTCGAAAATAATGGTTCTGTGCGGAAAACGTATCGCGCAGTACGTCCATTTTATCGTCGACAAAATCGTCCATCAGAGCAGTTAATTCGATTAACCATGGAACGTTTTCGCACCACGTTTACTCTTATTGATAACTCGCATCCCCAGAGACGCTGTACGGTGCGTACAGAAGAAGCTATTGCTGCTGTAGAGCGTAGCATTGAGGAAGACCCGAATGAGTCCATCCGCCATCGAGCACAAGAATTGGATCTGTGTCCATCCACTTTATGGAAGATTTTGCGAAAGGATCTTGGTTTGCGTGCTTACAAAATCCAACTCGTGCAAGATTTGAAGCCAAACTTGAGCCATCAAGTAAGGCGTAGATTCGTCGAATGGGCCCAAAAGATTACCGTTGTTCCCGATTTTCATAAGCGAATTTTGTTTAGCGATGAAGCGCACTTCTGGTTGAATGGCTACGTCAACAAACAAAACTGCCGCATTTGGAGTGAAGGTAATCAATCCTCAAGTGTATCTGGAAACACCGTTACATCCAGAAAAACTGACTGTTTGGTGCGCTTTATGGGCTGGTGGAATTGTTGGTCCGTACTTTTTCAAAAACGATGGTGGCCAGAACGTTACAGTCAATGGTGATCGGTATAGAGCCATGATTACTAACTTTTTCATTCCTAAATTGAATAACCATGATGTCCAGGAGATGTGGTTTCAACAAGACGGCGCAACATGTCACACAGCTCGTGCCACAATAGATTTATTGCAAGACACGTTTGGTGACCGCCTAATTTCACGTTTTGGACCTGTGAATTGGCCTCCAAGATCTTGTGATTTAACACCGCTAGACTACTTTCTGTGGGGCTATGTAAAGTCATTGGTCTATGCGGCCAATTGGAAGACAACATTCGCCGTATTATTGCCGATATACGGCCACAAATGTTGGAAAAAGTCATCGAAAATTAGACGTCCAGATTGGACTACATCCGCGCCAGCCGTGGCGGTCATATGCCAGAAATCATATTTAAAATGTAATGCCACAAGATTATCTTTCGGATAAATAAAATTCATGTCAATCGAATAATCCATCGTTGTTTTATTGCAACTTAAAGTTCTATACGTCTATAAAAAACACCCTTTAGAATCAAGCGTCTCAACATGTTGTATTGAATTGGTGGTGCCCACCAATGCTGCCATAGTTGTGTTGCGTTCAGTTCAGCTGAAGTTGAGTTGAATTGAGTTGAGTTCAGTTCAGCTGAAGTTCAGTTGACAATGTTGTTTGTCAATTTGTCAAATGATTTGGATAAAATTATTAATGAAGTTTTTTTTTGTTTAGGATTTCTTTCTCTCCTCTCGACGCTTTAGGGATTTGCTATTAAAGTATACCCAAAAAAGAAAAAAGAAAAAAGAACTGAAGGACAACAAATCCAGTCCCTTACCACTTTGTTTCTTTTTTTTCTGTAACAAAGGAAAAAGTTTTAAATAAAAAGTCATCAAACAAAGAAATCGAGAGAAAGAAAGAAGGAAAGAGAAATGAAATGGCATTACAAATTTAGGGATTAGTTTTACAGTTAGTTTTCCAACAATAATAAAAATAAATCGAAATAAAAATAAAAATCCAAATCCAGAATCCAAATCGAAGTAAATAATTAAAACACACATAAATTATTACCACATGAACTACACAAAGGAAAAAACTTTCTTGAAAAGTATAATTTTTCATTTTCCTTTCTTTACACCGCCCCCACCCTTCAAATATATGAACATTGCAGTCCACAGTGAAGGTTAACAGTTGTATGAGAAAAAGAAAAAACAAATTCCAGTCTTTCGAAAGCATAGTTTAAACCAGATATTTCGATAAAAAAAAAAGCTTAGTGTTCTATCTAAAGGGTCCGCCAAATAACATTTTTTTTGAAAATGCTTTAAGAAAAAAAACTACAGAATATTTTCTCAAATTTCTTTTTTTATTTGAAAGTACAATCCTTCCGGTTAATAATGGAAAATAATTTCATTCAAATGGCTGCCTCGACTGGCCATGCACTAGCCTACACGATCGGTCCAATTTTTAAACACATTATCGATTGTGTGCAGCTGTATTTCACCAATGGCTTCACGAATATTGTTCTTTAAAGCGTCAATTTTCTCTGGCTTGTCGGCGTAACGCTTATCTTTGACGGTACCCCACAAATAATAGTCCAACGGTGTCAAATCGCAGCTCCAAGGTGGCCAAACGACATCAGCTCTGCGGCTGATAATGCGATCTTCAAAAACAGGGTGCAAAACATTGAGTATAGCTTCGGCTGTGTGGTACGTAGCGCCGTCCTGTTGAAACCAAACGTTGCCAATATCCTCCTCTTCAATTTTTGTGAACAAAAATTCGTTCAACATGGCCCGATAACGATCGCCATTGACTGTAACGGCCACTCCTTGCTCATTCTCGAAGAAAAATGGCCCAATTATGCCTCTGGACAAAAATCCGCACCAAACAGTGACTAGTTTTGGGTGCGTCGGCTTTTCAATGAATGCGTGCGGGTTTTTGCGACAATTTTGCTTGTTTACATACCCGCCAAGATCAAAATGAGCTTCATCTGCAAAGATGATTTTTTTTGCCAAAATCGGCATCTTCTGGTGTAGGCTATTGCATGGCCAGCCGAGGCAGCCATTTGAATGAAATTATTTTCCATTATTAACCGGAATGATTGTACGTTCAAATAAAAAAGAAATTTGAGAAAATATTCAGTAGTTTTTTTTAAAACATTTTCAAAAAAAAAGTTATTTGGCGGACCCTTTAGATACTGACTTAATTAGAATTTCTTAATATTTAAGCGTAGTATTCAGCTTGGGAAATTACGTTTTAAATGTGAAACCTTGATGCTGATAGTGATGCTGATAGTTAACCAGGACTACTTAGTTAGTCTCTAGAGCAACGCTTTCGGTGTTATCATAATGGGCCGCTATATATGCTCATGTGAGCATTTCTCCTATACGTGTCAATTAGGGTTCTGTCCCTGTTTGTTTCTGTTTAGAATATGAAGGACTTTGAAAATGTTTACAAATTAGAATTATTCAAAACAGTTTGGGGAAGTTTTCCTTCGTGCATTATTTTAGTTTTGAGCAGATTTTTTCTGAGCTTTGATAAGCACATGTCTCATAAGCCAATGCTCTACCTACTAGATTATGGGGATTTCAAAGTATATTTACAGATACTATTAAAGAAGCTGTAGACTATATCCAAGACTGGATATGGTGAAGATATGTCTACATTGTAAGTGACAACAGGGCCCACCTTCTGGCAAAGGCTGCTGCAACAGAAAATACGAAAGAATTTATAGTGAGTAATACATTCCTTCATTTTTGAAGTCGCCGTAGTCTAGTAGGTAGTGTGTTGGCTTATTAGACGTAAGGCCACGGTACAAACCCCAGGTCAGACATCAAAATAAAATACAAAAAGTATTTCTTCGGTGACTTCTTCTCAGCAGATTTCTGGCAAAAACTCTGAGAGTAAATAGAAATAGCTAAGAAAAGTTTCTCAAAAATCTGTCGTTCGGAGTCGACTTTAAACTGTAGGTCCCACCACTCATGTATAAACTTAACACACACAACATAAATGGTGTGAAAAAGTAGTCTTAGTTGACAAGTACACGTCCTCTAACCTAACCAAAGGATGATTGAGGTTTTGTTCGATTGATCACGGCTTCTTGAGCCTTAATGATTCCTATGAGGCGTCATGCTTATTGTATCGGGTCTGCTCTTGATCGTATGGCCATTTCACTGGTGTTTCTCTGTTTAAGTTGCTTCAGTATGGGTTTCTATATAATTTTACCTTACACTACTTACATTAGGCTCCTATTATAACTTGGAATTTTGAATTTAATGCCCTGTATCAGTAGCAATCGTTTCCTTTTTATTAAAACTTAAGGGAACAGTTTTTAAGCTTGAATGTCTGTACAAAGTTAGTTTTTAATTTTTATTTTTGGTGTGAAGTGTGGCCTTAAACTTGGGAATATTTTAAAGAAAATTTTTTTTATTATTTTTTTTATAATAATAACGTTAAGTTATTGAAATAAATTTTTAAATAATTTTTTTTGTATATTTACTTTACTTTCAGGTATGTACTCTAAATGATTGACAATGATTGATCGCTTGATTGATGTAACAAATGATTGTATGTATAAAAAACAATTAATGAAATGATATGAATTTAGAAAATATATTCTACTTATATTTGTTTTAAAAAAAAATTATTTATTTAGTCGGGCTTTTATAGGTAATTCTTTGAAACACTATGGAGTTATAAGAATTCGAAGGTTAGCTAAAGCTACTGCTCTTTAGAGGCGTATACCACAATAGTCGAGTATTTTATTTATAATTTAAAAACTGAGACTCTAAATCTATTGCTAAAAAAGGAAATAAGCAGGCAAATGTATTACAATACCAAAGAGTCCATTGACTGCCTATTTAAATGGTGTTGTCTTTTTTCTTTCACTATTATTAAGCACATTAAGTGTTATCGATTTATATTTACAAAAATTTTATTTTTTAATTTATCATGTTCTTAATTCCTCCAGCCAACCTTATTAATGCACAATGTGTTGTTGATATTTTTATTATCAAAAAAATTTGTTTAAATTTTTTTTACTTTTTTTTCTAAATTTTTTCAAAAGTTTGTTACTCCATACGCAACTTTATACAATTTTTTGCTTTCTTAAATAATGTCTTCCAAACATTCAATTCAATTGATGTTTTATGCCAGACATATGCAAACAATATTTCAAAAGAAAAAAATTACTTTTTTTTTGTATTTTATTTTGAATCTTAAATTTTTGAAAATTTATACGTTTTTTTTTGTTTCGTTTTCATTTCTTTACAATGTGTGGTACTCAATTAGTTTGCCTTGAGCTCATTAACCCATTTAAAGTGCGTTTTTTGTGTGTTTTTGTTTTTGTTTCTCAGATATGAAAGCAAAAACAATGAACACTTATTTTGTTGTTGTTGTTTTTCTCTTTTTCAACCATTAATTAATGATTTTTGCCATTACGACCATGGCACATTGTACAAATTCACAATCGAACAAAATAGAATTTTTTTTGTTTTTTTGCAAAAACTAAACAAAAAAAGAAAAGAAAAAAAAGAAGGAAATAAAATTTGCACACATGTTTAGTCGATTTGATTGTTAAAGAGAAGAAAACCGACCGACAGAAAAAAAATACAAAATTTTTTTAATTTTTAAATTGAAATTTATCCGAATTTTTTTTTTAACAAAGAAAGCCACACACATAAAACAAGTGCTTTAAAGGAATGAAATGTTTGGTTCTTTATGGTAAATTTTGTGGATTGCCTAACCGATATTGAACCGGCTAACTGACTGCTTTATCAATACAAATAGATGAAGTTAAAAAATCAACTCATCATGCCACAGAGAAAGAGAATTTTTAAAATTTGCCTTTTTCCAACCCCTTAGGTTAGGTTAGGTTAGGTCGAATTGACCCATTGTACAACGTTCTAGTTTCTCACACCACTTACGTTGTGTGTGTTAATTTTAAACATGAGTGGTGGGACCTACAGTTTAAAGTCGACTCCGAACGACAGATTTTTGAAAAACTTTTTCATGGCAATTTTATTTACCTCATCTTTCCGCCAAATTCTTGAACTATGCTCACCGAATTCTGCTTGAACGACGGTACAAGTTTCCAGAAGTCTAAGTCTTTAAAAGGTTGTCAAACCAAAACTATTACTAAAAACTAGTGTTGAAGGACTATTAACCGCAACTAAAACTATGCTACTACTATTAACTGACATGAAAGAAATACGTCTAAATCTTAAGGGACTAAGGTCATTGGACTAATTTTTCATGGTGGTTTGGTGTAGGGCCTAATACTATAGTGTGGGTGAAGTGGAAAAGTCTTGTAGGTTTAAACCTCTAGTATACTATCTCTCCAGTAGGATTTGTATCCAAAATAACCCTCACGTTTCTGTACCCTTGATACCGCCGTAGTCTAGTAGGTAGTGTGTTGGCGTATTAGAGGTAAAGCCAGGGTTCGAACCCTAGGCCAGACATCAAGACAAAATACAAAAAATATTTCTTCGGCGACTTCCTCTCAGCAGATTTCTAGCAAAAACTCTGAGAATAAAATAAAATTGCCATGAAAAAGTTTCTCATAAAAAAAATTCTGTCGTTCGGAGTCGACTTTAAACTGTAGGTTCCACTACTCATGTATAAAATTAACACACACACAACATAAGTGGTGTGAGAAACTAGGACGTTGTACAATGGGTCAATTCGACCTCCGGTTATTGTACTTGCCTTAATCGCCAAGTACACGTCCTCTAAACTAACCTAACCTTTCTGTACCCTTGTGAATAAAGATGAACACCATTTTGTTATAAACTTTAAGGCTTGCTTGCAGCTGTAGGAAAAGGTATGCGGTTTAAATTAAGATATCATGCGCATAAAATTGGGGATATCGCTGAGCAAATGCCTCAACTCAAGTGGCGCGCTGCAACTGCGTTTACAATTATTTGAAAAATGTGCATCAAGCAGCGTTGTTGGCCTTTGCGTGATGTTTGCAAAGGCTGCTAATCTAACTGAATTACACAATTTCCTGGCAAATTGATCACCAAATGCTTCTCTTCACCTTCCATGTCACATTCGTAATGGAAAGTTAAGGCAATGCCTTCTCTTAGCAATTAGTAGGACCTTAAAAGACTTATTGATCATCCGTCACTATAAACGAGACATCTCAAGGTGCGGATTGCATCGCTATCAGTCTAGGCAGTACAGTAATCCTTCGATTTACGTCGCCTCGATTAACGTTGTTTCGATTTACGTCGTCAAATTTTTTGTTCCCTCTAACATCAATTTGCGTCGTCATTCGGTTTACGTCGCCTTTTTTGAACCAACTGCGACGTAAATCGAGGGATTACTGTAACTTTTTTATGTTCCTTGTTAAAAACATACTACTTTTTAGTATGAGCAATATGAAATTCGATTTACGTCGTTTCGATATACGTCGCCTTTTCTTGGAACCAACTGTGACGTAAATCGAGGGATTACTGTACTGTCTTATGGAAAACAATTCCAATGAAACTGAAACAAATAAAAAAATCAATGAAATGGGAGCTCTTGGTTCAAAGAGATGAGAGACACTCATGCATATTATGAAACCGCGTAATACAGTAATTACCACTTCGGACACTGTTCTGTAGATACAAGAAATGTTTAACGCAGGTAGAGCATGGTAGGCTGAGTAAAGTTCACAAACCATCTTCTCTCTCTTAAGCGGCAATAAACGCTTGAATACGCTGTGTCTGAAGGAAGTGTTTTTTATTCGTACTTTGTTCGTAAGTCCACCAGAACCTTCCAGCTTCCTTCTGATAAGTTGTGATTCCTTTAAGCAGCTGACCTTTAAAGCAAAATTTTTGAAAGCCTCACTATTATACTTAGAAGCACACACAAATACTCATACACTTTCTTAACATTGTTAACATGTGTTCAAAGTGTATGTGAATGTGATTGTACAATAGTGGTCCTGTATGTGGGCGTATGTAGAGCTTCTTCTTCTTTTATAATTCCATGGAACGTAAAAAAAAAGAAAACCAAAAGAGTGTGATGCTATTAAGACTTCATGCAATGCATTGCATTTAATGTATGAGAGAGAGAGAGTATGTATAAGTGAGAGAGTATGTATTTTTTATTTATAACAATTTTGCTTATACACGTGTGTGTGTGTGTGTGTTGTATTTGTATATGAGTATTGGGTAAACGTGGTAGTATTATATGTATGCTGCTATTAAGGCTAATGAGAAATTGTTTTAATTGAAAATGTGGTTTCTAAATAGATTGTGGAACCGTATGAACGAAGAACCATCATTGGTTCCTATTCAAAGTGCTTGCCTGGTTTTTCTCTCTCAGTTTTGTGTGTGTATGTGTGTGTTTTTTTGTATTTGGTTTTGCATGAATAAATGAATGATTGGATGATTGAATGAGTGAATGAATGTTTAAGTGTATGATTGATACGTAAGTATAGCATGAATAGCTGAGTAGTGTGTTTTTGTAATTGCACACACTTGTTGTTGTTGTTGTTTTTGCATTTTAAAGAGAAGAAGAATAAGCACTTTAAAATTTAAAATAATTTGAAAAACCTTTCTTTTGATATTTTGTTTTACAAAAGACCCAGTAGGAAATTTATAGAAAGAAAAATGATATGTTGTTTTTGTTGTGATTCTCAACAAAGTATCTGATTCTGAGATAGACTACGACACAAAGGCGAGTTTCTATGACAAACACTCACTTTTCTTCATTGTCTCTGTCCTTTCTAGTGGCTTTTTAGTTATTTTTTTCTTTTCGTTTGAAATTTATACTTCGACACCTTTTTATTCCTTTATGGAACTGTCCTGCCCCAATAGAGAAGACAGTATAGGTAATTGGAGGACTGGAGCAGGAATAATAGCAATGCCTTCTGTGGTTGCCTAGAAACACCAACCTGTAATGTTGTAGAGTTGTTCTATTCGTTTAGAGTATCTTTGTCCATTAAACCCTAATGTTTCTCAAGCGGCAGCTCTGTCCCTCCTTCTACTTCGTTCGTTGCGAATATTCTCCCGTCTGGAATATTTTCAGGGGTTAGGACGCTTATCGGATAGATTATATGGACGGTGATTGATGTGTATTAGATTTTAAGATTCTAAAGTTATATGAAAACGTGAATACCGGATGGAAATGAAGACCAGAAGAACAGAACATCGTCCAATTATTCACTGGTGGATTAAGACTATGCGGCATTGTCGGTTGGTGAATACTAATTTCTGAACAGGATTATTATAGAACTGTCCGATTACTGTCGGACCATCAGACATCAAACCAATGTCTATAAGAGGTATTGCCGTGCGAATCTGGTACTGCAAAAATTTCGATTTGAAATACATATAAGCACTTTTATTGACTGGAAAATGGCACTAGATATGTATCGTTTCTTTTTCAACTAGTGCTTACCTCGTGAATGGTAACACTTAGCTCATGTCTGGTTTGACAGATAATTAGTTGTATCCTTCCGCTGAACGAATATATGAATATCCAATGCGTTTTCGCTTCGCCCTGCGATCGACTTACAGAAAATGCCGATTTTGGCAAGAAAAAATCATCTTTTCAGATGAAGCTCATTTTGATCTTGGCGGGTATGTAAACAAGTAAAATTGTCGCATTTGGGGCACAGAAAACCCGCACGCATACATTGAAAAGCCGACGCACCCAAAACGAGTCTGTTTGGTGCGGATTTTGGTCCGCAGACATAATTGGGCCATTTTTCTTCGAAAATGAGCAAGGAGTGGCCATTACAGTCAATGACGATCGTTATCGGGCCATGTTGAACGAATTTTTGTTCACAACATTTGGTTTCAACAGGACGGCGCCACGTGCCACACAGCCGAAGCTACACTCGATGTTTTGCTTGCTGTTTTTGAAGAGCTGCGATTTGACTACGTTGGACTATTATTTGTGGGGTGCCGTCAAAGATAAGTGTTACGCCGACAAGCCAGATCCAATTGACGCTTTAAAGGACAATATTCGTGAAGCCATTGGTGAAATACAGCTGCACACAATCGATAATGTGCTTAAAAATTGGACCGATCGTGAAGGCTACTGCATGGCCAGCCGCGGCAGCCATTTGAATGAAATTATTTTCCATTATTAACCGGAAGGATTCTACTTTCAAATAAAAAAAGAAATTTGTACAAATATTCAGAAGTTTTTTTAAAGCATTTTCAAAAAAAAAGTTATTTGGAAGACCCTTTACATGGAGAGTATGTACACCATAAGTAAGATTAGCCTAGAAGGTCAGAAGTCCTGAAAGAGATAAGAAGATATAAGTTAAGAAGAATTCACTCATTAGATTCACATTCAGCTGCACAGGGGCACAAAAACTTTATTTACTAACAAAGGCGGAATAATAAACCTATTTGTATCAGCATGTATATATCAGAACAAAATTTGCACAAAAAGTAATCAAAATCAACCTCACTGCATTTATAAAACCAAAAATGGTAAACATTTCACCCATAGAACTTGCCTTTCCGGTAAGTTCGCTGCATTGGGAACCCTATTGAGAACGTTCCAGCTTAGTTCTGCGAATGCAGTAATAGGACCTATGTCAGCTATGCTTTTTGAGACGGTTATCAATTTAACTTAACCTGACATATGTAAACTAATACCAAGGAATTTTTACATCAAGGTACTACACATACTAATTGGTCATTATAACCCTTCAGTCAGGATTACGTTTCTCACTCCACTTATGTTATGTGTGTTAATTTTATACATGAGTGGTGGGACCTACAGCTTTAAAGTCGACTCCGAACGGCATATTTTTGAGAAACTTTTTTATTTACCCTCAGAGTTTTTGCCAGAAATCTTTTAGAGGAAGTCGCCGAAGAAATTTTTTTTGTATTTTGTTTTTGATGTCTGGCCTGGGGCTTGAACCCTGGCTTTGCGTCTAATAGGTCAACATACTACCTACTATATTACGTCGATACTCAAGGTACTGCTTTAAAATAATCTGAATCCGAAATATAAGAAGCGGAGTACCAAAAACTTTAAAAAAAATTTTAAGTTTTTTCTTTTTACTCTTAAAAGATGTCATTCCTTTAAAGTTCTGTATGTTAATATTTCAGTTCAATGTTAAAACAGTTGAATGTTTTGTTTTTAACGCCAGCATCGTTGTTGTTGTCGTTGTAGTTGTTATCAATTATATGCCGTTTATTTTAAAATACTTATATTCTCTATGTGAAGAGAAGAGAATGAAATAGAGATCGATAGCTATAGGTAGGGATGGGGGAGTAGCAGCAATAGCAGCGGTATTAAAGTGCTTATTTTCTAATGTCATGTTGAAATCAATGAGCAAAATGAAACACATTTTAAAATAACAACAACAACAACAATATTATTGATGTTGAACAACAATAATGCCAGGCCATGATAATGTTCAATGATGCCAAAGCTGTGAAAGAAAAAAAACCCACAATTTATTTAGACAAACGAGTAGACAGACACACACACACAGAGATAGAAAGAGAGAGACAGACAGACAGACACACATCATTATCAGTGTAGAAAAAGGCATTTGATTTTAAAGCCATTCAAAGTGTAAAATATTGAAACACAAGAGTGAGCGAGAGAGAGAGAGTGCTACAGAGATAATGAGTGAGTGAGAAAGAAAGCAAGAAATTGAAAATTTTATTGAAATTCTCAATTAAAAAAAAAAAGAAAAACAATTTCATCTGAAGTGGCTTTTTGAAAAATTCACAATAAAAATGAAAAAAAATGGAAAAAGCTCATGTTTTCCATTCATCCATCCAACCATCCATTTAACCATTCATCCATGTAATTATGGCTTTATGTTGTTGCTGTTAATGCTGCTGCTGCTGCCACTGCTGCTAATTGCATCATTTCTTCTTCATTATTAAACACATACAAAGGCGCAGGAAACTATTTGTTGTTGTTGTTGTGCTTTTACAAAAAGAAAATGACGATGACAGGAATTATAATTTTTTTCTTTTTTTTAATGTTTTTTTTTTTTTGTTTTTAATTAAAGTGTGTTGCTTTTAAGTTAAATTGCTCTCAAATAATCAGAGAGACTTTTAAAAGGCTGTTGAGGGAAATTTTTCAAAAAGAAAAAATTAAAAAAAAATTGAAAATAAAACGTTTCCAACCAAAGCGTTTAATTTCATTGATAAAATGTGTCAATGTTAACAAAGAAAAGATCAGAAATATTTAACATTTAAAAACGATATAAAATTCTGCCTGACTTGGCACGCGCCACTGAGAACTACTATACTTCTTAGGGACATTGTTTGTGATATTGTTGACGTAAAGCTCAAAAACATTGCTACATTTTCAACCGTGAGACTGTAATCTTTTGGGTTCTAAGCACTCAGACTATACTATCAGACAGCTGTATAGGCATTCTGGCGATCAATTCGTGGCTTACAATTGTTTCTTCTTCTTGAGCAGATTTACCTTCTAAGGAGGTCAGTACAAGAAATTGGTAATGAAGTCCTTTTCAGTAGACTTTCATCTAAGCAGAATGATTTTGTTACCTTCTAAATGTCTCTACTGTAAGTAATAACCGAAGTCTTGAATGGAAATCTTTTCTTCTTTTCAAGAAACATTGGCATCACTGAACGGAATGACATAGTATTCCGGTTTATCCAGGTTCATATCATCATGCAAGTTCTGGCAGGAAAAGTAAAAAAAATTCTTTAATTCTCCGATTACATACATACATAACGTACATACATAATTGGTCATTACAACCCTTCAGTCAGGATTACGATCTAGTTTCTCACACCACTTATGTTGTGTGTGTTAATTTCATACATGAGTGGTGGGACCTACAGTTTAAAGTCGACTCCGAACGACAGATTTTTAAGAATCGTTTCATGGCAATTTTATTTACTCTCAGAGTTTTTGCCATAAATCTGCTGAGAGGAAGTCGCCGAAGAAATACTTTCTGTATTTTGTCTTAATGTCTGGCCTGGGGCTCGAACACTGGCTTTACGTCTAATAAGCGAACACACTGCCTACTAGACTAAGGCGACTAATTAATTTTCCGATTATATAAAATTAAATGAGACGGCGAACCGTACCTTAAGGGTAGGGTCCTACTGAGGCCAAAGGTTAGGTTCATTAATAGCCAAACCGTGTATTAAACATTCCCCATAAGACCGATCCCTAGTTCAAAATAAATTTTACTATCGCTGTAATCTTATTATGGAGATTTCAGTCAAAGATGACAGACAATGGGAAGTCAAAAACCTCCTTTAAATCATAGTAAAAATCCAGCACTAGCACATTAAGTGAAAGATAAACTCTTCTAAATTCTTTTTCTCAAATCCACTGCTTCTGCAGTAGTCTCTCGAGGAAAGGCCAGGTCTATCGGTATATCTGCCAATATTGCAGTAGTCTAAGAGAACCGAATTATGTATGTATGGATAGCCATAAAAAGTCATTCCTTTTCTTATCCATATCAGTCCAATAGTGGTGTTATAAAAGGATCAAAGTTTACTCAATTATTGGAATCATCAGGATTACAACCAAGCTCCTCACATCACTTATATTGAGTGTGTCAAGTTAATTCATGACTGACAGGACCAACATGTCGACTCCAAACGACAACTTGAGAAACTTTCCATGTCAAGTTTATTATAACGCTCAGAGCTTTTGCTACAAGACTGCTGAAAGGAAGACGCCGAAGAAATATTTTCAAATTTCGTTTTGCTTAAAATATCTGGTTCAAACCAGAGATCAGCAAAGAGTATTTAAAACGATGAGTAGATTCGAATCATACTCGTAATTTCTGATACTTATACGCATTCATACTTATTTTAATGACATACTCATACTATTCATATTCAAAGTTTGAAATACTCATGGTACTCGTGCTTAACAATACGCCTGATGTTATTGATTTCGACTCTGCGTGACTCATCGTATACACGAATCACAAAATAAGTATGATTCGCGTACGAACACTATAATGCTCACAAGAAGGTTGTGTGTTTGCTTTGCTTGCTGTCTTTGTCTTTTTCTTTCTGCAAATTTTAATGAATGATTCGAATCACTCGATTCATTTATGAGTATTATAAGTATTTTTGTAAATTTATGAATCTGAATGAGTAGGCGTATGAATCAAACATATTTCGAATGTTATGAGTTTGATGTCAACGTTGTGCATACTTATTGCAACCTGTACTTATAAATCAATGTTGTACTGAGTACGAATGAATCAGAGTAGTTGGATGTCAATACTGTTACTGTTACTTGTGAGCAGCGAAAAAGCGATTCATTGCTGATCTCTGGTTCGAACCACAAGCTCTCGTTTAATAAGCCAACAAATATGGCAACAATAACCCCACCATAGTGCTCTAAGAGTGACCACGTTTTAACAAATTTTATGTGTTCTTCGGTGGTTAAATGAACCATATTCTTAAGTGACTTTCACTAAACAGAAGGCGCTTCGGATAAAAGTCTTGCCAGACTGGGGACTTAGGTTACATTTTTATTGCCATTGTCCACATTCTGTCAGATAGATCCACAATAATTTGCAAATAATGGTTCTTTCTCTTACATCACAAGATGTTTAGCTTTAAGAAACTTTAGTTCTCTCTGTACCTGACACCATTTTTCTAACACACTGTAGTTGAGTGGAGGAAAACTGCATTCATTTAATATTCTTAAGAAATTAAATATGAAAAGTTCACATGATTATTTTTTTGTTATCTTTTGAGACTAATTTTCCCTCATTTGTTTGCTAATTTTCCAATATATTTTTCAATTTCCTCCAACAACATAATCATCCATCGATTGTCATTATTTTATGGAGTCACAGTCACTTGTATCAATGTGTGCTGTGCTGTACTGTGCTGTGCTCATTTTAAAAAATTTTAATTTCGAAATTATTGGCAATTTTTAGTTGCCAAAAAATGTTCATCTCATCTCAGATGTTAATAAATTGTGTCTTACGATAAAAAAAAAAAATTGTTGCTAAAGACACCTTTAAGCATTTCCTTTGCCGTAACTATACAGCTGAACTCTACTCGACTCAACTTAACTTAAGTTTGTTAGTGTTTTAGGAAAATTGCCATAATCTGGGCTAGAAATTGTTTCTCTGAATACCATGAGCAGCACCAGAGTGCCAGCACACAGTACGTCTACGTGTTATTTGGCTGGGTAGCAGAGCCAAAGAAATTGTGTTAAAAAAAAAACAAGAGCAAGAAATTCTTTCATTATTTTGAATTAAAGTTCAATTTAGTTTAATTCTACTTCGTTCTCATCTTCTTCTTCTTCGTCTTCTTGCTTTAAATAAAGAAAAACTACAACAATAAAGAGCAACAAAAAAAAAAAAGAAGAAAAATTAGAAAATATTTGAAGTTTTCTTGTGATTTTTATGCATCTGTTGGGGTATTTTATTCGTAAGATGTGTTGAGCAGAGAGAAGCTTGAAAAAACAACAAAAAAAACATTTTTTTATAGAAGAACAAAGTTGCAACATGTTGCACGTATTGTGTTAAGTATGTTTGCATTTTGTTTTTTGTTTCGTTTTTTTTTTGTTTCTCCTGAGTTATTATGTTTACGAGTGTGTTGATGCATTCATACAAGCCTGCTTGGTTGCTTAGATGCAGCATAAGATGCTTATAAATGTATGAGAGAGAGTATGTGCGTGTGTGTGTGTGTGTATTTGAAATTCTTCTCACGTAAACAACAAACTCTAATGCTACATAACTTTAATAATACAACAACAACAACACCAACAAAAACAATAACTACATATTTAGAAAACAAAAAAGCAAAGTGAACTGAACTGAACTGAAATACCAGCATTTTTACAGTGGGAAACAAAATTTAAAGCACATTGTAGCTATCAAACAGCTGTTGAATTGTTTTTAAGGCTTTATCATCGTACTTAAGTCTCTTAAGTTCAAAATTTCATATCCTTTCTAGGATTTTATTTCTACAAAAAAAAGGTTTAGGTTGGAGGACGTGTGCTTGTCAAATGAGACAAGCACAGTTCCCCGGAAGTCAAGTTGAGCCATAGTACAAGAGAAAAATGTTCAAAGAATATTTGTGGACTCTTAACACTTTAAAGCAACCACAACATTTCATCTATCATTGTTGATTATCAACATGTGCGATATACTCTCCATGATGAAATAATTCCGACTTAATGGTGAACTCAGTCATCCATCTAATATAGCCAAGAGATTTATTTAAAAAGAGTAGGCTTACAGTACAGTTTTACAGTGCTAAATAGAAGAGATTGGCAGCTTTGTTAAAGCAAAGCTCATCATATGATGAATGTCCCAGACCGACTAACAAATCGTGATAAACCGGTCTTGACAATCAGCATCAGTGCTGTGCATTTTAAGCATTACTCCGTTCGTATCAAGCTGAAAACCAACATGATAGCTTCTCACACCTCTCATGTTGTGTGCCTTAATTTCATACTTGAGTGGCGGGACCTACAGTTTAACATCGACTCCGAACGACAGATTTTTGAGAAACTTTTTCATGGCAGGTTTATTTACTCTCAGATTTTTTGCCACATATCTGCTGAGAGGAAGTCGCCGCAGAAATATTTTTTTTTTTTTTCATATTTTGTTTTGATGTCTGGGCTGGGCCTCGAACCTGGCGACTACAACTACTTCATTTATATTTCATACGTTTGCGCTTTGGCAACTTCGAGAAACTTATTGTTGATTTGTTATTGTTTGTTTTCTACCATTCAGAGTCTATTTAAATAATTATTTTTGTTTAAAGCCCCCTACCGTAATTGAGCTTTGTTAAACACTATCGCCATAATTCTTTTCTTGTTTTGTTAATGTTCATTTATCTTATTATTCTTCTAGCTTACTTTTCCATGCTTTAGGTTAGACAACTTCTAGACTTTCATTTGTTGTTTACACTGAAAAGTTTAATTGACAAACGAATGAAGCTTGAAGAGCATCGCTACAGAACAAATGTTTACATACCATTTGATACCGAAAACTTATTGAGTTTGGAATAAGTATGACCCACTTTAACTGCAAAGCTGTCCGTAAACATATGAAAAATTCGTTTTAACCTTTTATTCCGGGAGGCTTTATTTCACGAGCAATTCCGCAAAGTCCTTTTTTCTTTGCACTCATCTTTTTGACCGTGACTGTTTGCAAAGTTTCATTTCGATGCCAGAAGTGATGTTCTGTATACAAATAAACAACTAAAACAACAACAACAACAAAATAATATCGAAATAAAGGAAAAAAATTATAATAAAAACAAAAATTTTTACAGAAAAAAGAAAAAAAGAAAAACAAGAAAAAATTAAACATAAAAAAAATTGTTTGAAAAAAACTTTAAGTTGAATGCGCATGTAACCTACTTTGCATACTGACTGACTGATAAGCAGCACTCGCATACAATCTGATACGAAAAAGTTTCGAATTTCCGCAATGAATACGTAACGAAATAATGCCTCCACCATTCTCTACTTCCATTCAACTTCAATTCACCCCCTCCCCCCCTCACTTCCACTCCTCCACCACCATATTCGATATGAAATTTCTATAACAAGCAAGCCAGTAAGTAAGCAAAGATCGTTAGTATTTGAAGTTTGCAAAAGCTTCGGCAAAAGTCAGAAGAAAAAAAAAACAAAAATTTTGCAAGACTTTGGACGACATTGTCGACATCATGACGATGAACTGAAGACATAGCATAGAGAGCGTTGCTAAAAGCAAAAAAAAAAAAAAAAAGAAAGAAAAACAAGTTAAAATAGTTTCGTTTCATGTTAAGCAATGAAAAATGGCAAAATAATTACCAAAAACTAACAACGATTGTTATGGATGAGCAGGGTTAAGAAGGTTAGAGATTGAAACAAAGGCCACAGGAATAAATTACAATAATTTTGATATGAAGTCTTGCTTTAGATTTGATTTAATTTACTATTAAAGAAGGGCTTCGTTTCCAAGTGGCCTGTATGCCGAAAACCTTGGTTGAATACTCAAATATTTTGTAAAGTTTTTCGTTAGGTTTGGTAAGCTGAAATCTGTCTACACGGGAAATATTTTTTTATACGGCTTCTTAACAGCATTACGGCTCAAACTTTATTTGTAGCAGTGAGTTTAAGCTCTTTGCTCATGAAAAGTAAAAAACGCAACATGTTGGTATCGCCAGCAGCATTACACAATTTCAATGTTCCGCTAAGAGCCGATAGTTTCATAGCCAGACGGTTACCTTTCCTAGCAGCTTTATTCTATGAGGGACAAGCTTAAAGCCATTCTTTTGCAGATTACATACATAACATAATTGGTCATTACAACTCTTCAGTCAGGATTACGACCTAGTTTCTCACACCACTTATGTTGTGTGTGTTAATTTTATACATGAGTGGTGGGACCTACAGTTTAAAGTCGACTACGAACGACAGATTTGTAAGAATCGTTTCATGGCAATTTTATTTTAACACTCAGAGTTTTTGCCAGAAATCTGCTAAGAGAATGTCGCCGAAGAAATACTTTTTGTATTTTATCTTGATGTCTGGCCTTGGGGCTCGAACTCTGGCTTTACGTCTAATAAGCCAACACACTACCCACTAGACTGCGGCAGTTATGATCACTAAAATCTATTGGTATTATTGATCTGGTTATGCCCATTGACTACACGATACATGACCGAAGCTTCGATCTTGATTTTACAAGGAAAATACTGGATAAATCGGATGATAATGGTTTGCAACTCCCTGGGAACAGCAAACACATGTTCGTTGGCAAATCCAGATCGCATAACAAGATCGGATGGATCGGATCTTCGCACCAGTCAAATTATGAATTGTCCCTTGCTGTGTGCTTTTATCGCAGCACTGCTTAGGCTGAAATAATCATTGTAAAGACTGTCGCTGTGTTAATCCGGTATCATGGAAAATTAACTGAATTTGTACGCATATTAGATTACAGTAAAAAAAAGGAAAATAATATAAAGGGTCCGCCAAATAACTTTTTTTTTAAATGCTTTAAAAAAAAAACCACTGAATATTTTCTCAAATTTCTTTTTTTAATTCAAAGTACAATCCTCCCGGTTAATAATGGAAAATAATTTCATTCAAATGGCTGCCTCGGCTGGCCATGCAGTAGCCTACACCAGAAGATGCCGATTTTGGCAAAAAAAATCATCTTTTCAGATGAAGCTCATTTTGATCTTGGCGGATATGTAAACAAGCAAAATTGTCGCATTTGGGGCACAGAAAACCCGCACGCATACATTGAAAAGCCGACGCACCCAAAACGAGTCACTGTTTGGTGCGGGTTTTGGTCCAGAGGCTTAATTGGGCCGTTACAGTCAATGGTGATCGTTATCGGGCCACGTTGAACAAATTTTTGTTCACAAAAATTGAAGAGGAGGATATTGGCAACATTTCTTCTAAACAGGACGGCGCTACGTGCCACACAGCCGAAGCTACACTCGATGTTTTGCACCCTGTTTTTGAAGATCGTATTATCAGCCGCAGAGCTGATGCCGTTTGGCCACCTCGGAGCTGCGATTTGACACCGTTGGACTATTATTTGTGGGGTGCCGTCAAAGATAAGTGTTAAGCCGACAAGCCGGAGACAATTGAAGCTTTAAAGGACAATAATCGTGAAGCCATTGATGAAATACAGCTGCACACAACTCTTTACAACCTAGAGAACGCGTACACCACACCGTGCCTCTCTAGAGAAGATGGGTTCCTGGAAATGAGGACATTAAACCTCTTGCAAAGTTTGCTACACCAGAAAATACACTTGTACACGCTGACGCAATTCTCTAAGTTTTATAAGCAGTCGTGAGAATATTAAAAAAAAAAGAAACTCTGCCATGGACGAAATACACCCGCTACAGTGCCGCTAACATGCTGTTAGTAATAATCCACAATCTATCGCACTCTCCTTATGATTGAATGCGTGCTGCTTAAAGCTTCGACCATACTGTGGCATCATTTGAATTTATAGGATGACGTTCCACGTGTAGTTTGGTATCTACAGTTTCGCATCAACTACACTCCTCTATGTCCTAGCAGGTGTCAAGCTCTACATTTCGGATTCCACCAAAGCATTTGGATCTCCGATGATCCAATGATCTCCGAAGTGACTTTCCGCTAACATACAGTGGTGTCCTTATAATTAGAAACGATGTTTCTGGAACAGAGCTCTCTGGAGTGACGAATCTAAGTTAAATTTGTACCAATCTGATGGAAAAACGTATGTAAGACGTCCTCCAAACAAAGCCTTTGATCCCATGGTACACAGTGAAAACTGTAAAACAAATTAACAAACGTACATGTTGCTAAGTCCTTTCTAATTATAAGGCCACCACTGTACCTCCCCCGAAAGTAGAAATTTTGTTTGCCCGCTTCGATCAAATCAAAGTTAAATATTCAACTGACTGACCAACTGCTTTACACTCAAACTTAATCACGCTGATATTTTTTGTAGCTGCTTAGGAACTGCGCTTGGAATCTCAGCAAGTTGCCTTGGCGATTTCTCTGAGTGTATAATTTGGTCATTATACCATTACACTTACATGTACTCACTCACTGACTCACTCACTTCATGCTGTATAGAGTAGTTGTTGTTGTTGTTGCTCTTTTATATTCTTTCGTGTTATTTCTGCTGTTAAACTACCCGAACTCAAATCATTGTAATTTATCTTGTAGTTCGTTCGATTTAAACACTCACACTTACAAATACACACAAACACAGACGCTTAGATACTCAGTTACACAGATGCACTCAATTTAAAGTCAGAGTTCCCTGTAAAAAGGTCAGTTTCATGTGTTGCATACAAAGTTTAATATGAAAAGAGGAGTATATTTCGCTCTCTCTCTCTCTCTCTCTGTCTCTCTGTCTACTGTTGCATTCTAATGGTTGGGTTCAGTCGTCCAGTGTTTTTAAGCAGCAGCAGCAACCAGCCAGCCATTCTAGTGTCAAGTACAATTGTATTGTGTTTTGTCTATTTGTGCAACATAATATTGTTGTATTGTATTGTTGTTGTTGTTGTTGTGTTGCAAGTAAATACAAAAAAAATCCAACGATTGTTGCAACACATACAATGTGTTTTTTTATTTTATTTTTTTGTTAACAACAGCAGCAGATACATGAGAATTCTTCTGTCTTCTGTTTCCATATGAATTCTTATGATTTTTTTCGTTTCGTTTTATTTTTTGTTTCTGTTGTTTGTTTATTTATTGTAAATAAGAATCTTATTTCCATTATTATGAATAAAAGATAAATATTTAGACATCATCATAAATAGGGAAACCAGAGGAAAGATGAGAGCATACAAAAGCATAAAGAATATCATATTGTAACGTTGTAATACGACTCGTTTACTTACTCCTGCACTTTTCAATTTCAATTGCTTTGTAAAGTTCAATTCCAGCTTACTGTTGCTGAGCTGTTCAAAAGGGCACAAAACAAATCCAAATCCTAATCCAAATCCAAAAACTAATATTGAACTGTTTCAAGAGATTATTGTCATTATTGTGTCTCTCGATCATATTCTTATTTTATTTCGATTCTGTTAGTTTTCCTAAGTAAAATAATCTTTTGCGAGTATTCATGGATTATTTTCATTTCTTCATTATCTTTTTTGCTATTTTCATATTGTAATCCTTGATGGAAAGCCTTTCGTTTGGAAATGCATTTGAAAATCTTTTCTTATTTCAAGAAAGATTAAGAAACGTATTAATTTTAAGTCGTAGATTTTAAAGAGCAGAAGGATTTGTAATGCTCTTTAGTCAGGATCGCAACCACACATAAAGGGTTCGCCAAATAACTTTTTTTTTGAAAATGCCTTAAAAAAACTGTTGAATATTTTCTCAAATTTCTTTTTTATTTGAAAGTACAATCCTTCCGGTTAATAATGGAAAATAATTTCATTCAATTGGGTGCCTCGGCTGGCCATGCAGTAGCCTACACCAGAAGATGCCGATTTTGCCAAAAAATCGCTATTATCAGAAATTGACAATTGATCTTTGCTCTTTAAAATGAGCCCAAAGCCAAATTGTTTGCTTGCACCCTTAAATTAAGGGGTGGGTTTATGTCAAGGGGTGCAAGAAAAAAAGAAACACATTACGGAGGTCCTAAAAAATTAATCAAATTTACTTGCTACTCAGGGGTTTTTGGGGTCACTGATAACAAATCTTCATTCAGATTTAAAAAATTCAAAATGGAGGATCCAATATGGCGGTCGAGGATTATAAAAATTAGTCAGGTTTACTTGACTGCCATATTGGAACCGCCATTTTAAATTTTTTTAAAACCCTTTTCTCGAAAACCTGACGTGATGGAAACCAGATTCGTGTCCAGCGCGCAAAATGCCTTCGGAAACACCTGGAGCCATCTTATTTGCAAAACCCATGCAGGTCTGTGTAATCGTTGAGCCTTAAAGATTGCACTCTAACGCCCATATCGTTACACTATTACAATACAGTAAGACCCCGCTTAACGCGGGGGAAACGTTCCAATAAGTTTCAGCACTAAACGAAACAGCGTTAAACGAAACGGCGTTAAACGAAACAGCGTTCGTACTGTCATTGCGACTTCGGAAAATACAGTTGGAATCTTTATTCTGGACAGACTAACAAAAGAGCGTTGAAAAAGATACACCGCCGCTATATAGTGCACCGCTTTTTTTTTTTTTTGCACACATATACAACCGCGTAATACTGAAACAGCGCACAGAGGGGCATTTTGCCTGAAAACCTATTCAGGAAATCTTGATTGGATTGATTGATGGCCATTTATAAGCACACACAGAGCGAAAACTGACTAATAAAATCAAGAATATTTTCTCTACGAAACGTTTTTGGAGTGAGGGGTATTACAGCAGAAAGAAACGAAGATTTTTTCGTAGAGATTTCGTATTATTTTTATGTGATAAATCTTTTTAATTTTTTCAAGACGTAAAACACATACATTTAAGAAGAAAACTTGTTATTTACCATTTTTTTACACAAATTCCGTCATTTTTGCCACAAAAAATTCAATCCATAGAGAAAAACGTATTGATTCCATTGTGTTTTCTTCTAAATTATATAAAACAAGAATTTCTTATTAATTGCATTGGGCTACCTATTTTTTATTTTATTGATTTCATTAGGTTTCTATTTGATCATGTGTAAATTATCTTATTAATGTTTTAATAAGAATGTCTTCTTGAATATATTAGCTGGCTTGTTAAAAAAGTGAACAAGTGGCAAGTAAAGAAGTGGAAAAAAGTAATAAAAATATTCCTTCTTAAAAAAACAAAGTAAACTTAAGGAAAAAAATTGAATTGTTTTAATTTCAAAAAAAGTGTTATAAAAAACAAATAAAATTTTGAGTAATGACCCAATTTTTAAATCCTGAGATGCATCCTCCGTGATGAAATGTGCAACATTCTTTAAAGTTTTGGAATTACATCAAGAAATATATTAAAAAAATGGAAATCGAAGACGTTAAAAATTTATTCAAGCAGGTGGACCAAAAATGTACTGGGGAGTTGATTAAATTGAAATCAGGACTAAGGGAATGGAGAAAAAATATTGTTCGTGCAAACTCATTATTAATAAATCAAATATTAAATTAGTTTCTAAGTAAATATATCAATAAAAAATCTATAATAAATTCAAGCAAAATCAATAAGTATTATTTACAAAAATAAAGGGATAGTCTTATAAAATTAAGAAGAAAATCTTTTTGAAAAAAAAAACAAAAAGAGGGCCTAATAAAATCAAGAAGAAAACATTTTTGAAAAAACAAAAAGAAAGCTTAATAAAATTAAGGAGAAAACCTTTTTAAAAAAATCAAGAAGACTATCTAGTAAAATCCCTAAGTTTTCTTCTTGATTTCTTCAAAACGGTTTTCCTTATAAAAATAATAAGAATCTCTTCTTGAAAAAAAAAACCATAGAGAAATCTTATAAACTTTGTTCTAATTTACTATGTATTTATTAGGTTCAGTTTTTTCTGTGCAGACGTGAATTTCTAAAGGGGACTTTATATGGGGACTAGGGTCAAATGTTATCCGATTTTCACCAAACTTTACACCATGATTTCTTAGTACACTTAGTACCATAATTAAGTGTAAATAAGTGCAATTTCGAGGGGAATTTTTATGGGGGCTAGGTGAAATCACGGACCGATTTGAACCAAAATGAATTGAGTTCATCCTAGGGCCCAATTATCACTAACACTATCAAAAAATCCCAGCCATTAACTCATGCAACACTTCTATTAATTTTGGCTAGGTTTTCAGGCAAAATGCCCCTCTGTGCTGAGTCTAATTTTTTGAATTTTTCAAAAAAAGTAAAATTTTTAAAAACTCGCCAAAAATAACTACGCAAATTTTGCGCAAACTTAAGTATAGGACAATGAATTCCGAGAAAGGGTTTAAGTATTTAACCCTAAAATATACGCATTTTCTTTTTTAAATAGATTCCAGAAGTTGACAAAAAAAATCTGTCATTGCTGCCACAACTGTTCATAACTTTATTACACAATGCTTATGCTTATGAATTCCATTGGCCTTATGGTTTGTAATAATGAAATTCACATTTAAAGCTGCTTAATTAACACTTTCTTTAGACCATAATGCTACGGCCTGCCTGCCTGCTTATTATCCATTCGAATAATAAAATCCTTAGCGTTTAAGGAAAACGGAAGCAGAGGAAAAAGAAGAGAAACAGTTTTCATTTAAAAAATAAAACAAAAATAAAATCACATTGCAATCATCATTTAATAATTTAATTAGAAATCTTTACATTGAAACGCCTTCTTTGCGGACTAAACTTAAACTTTAAACCACTGGTGGCCCATTTAAGCGTGTTTGCCATGCTTATGCCATAATTGACAGAAGAGGCCAAACGAAATGGACGGATGGATGGATGGATGGATTTTCTTTTAATTTTTCTTCTTCTTTTTCATTTTCCTCATCATTCTCCATGATTTCTATGAATAACAAGCATAGAATGACTATTACAAGACGAAATAATAATAAAGTTTTTAAAAAGAAATGCGGCAAATGAAAGGAAAACTATGGGAATAAAGTTTATGCCCTCTAACCTGTTTGGCTTGGCTTGGCTTGGCTTGGCTGGGCTTGTAATTTGTAATGAAATGTAATGGCAAGAAATGGTTAACAACCAAGAGAATATGTACGTGTGAATACGTTTTCTAGTCAGAGTAGCTGTCATCACCTACAACTGTAACTGCTTACTGCTTACTGCTACTGAATGCTAACTAAACTAGGGAGGTCATGGTTTACGAATAGATTTTATGGACTTATTGGATGATGTTGTAAATGCCACAAAAAGAGGTTTTACGCGCTTTACTTTTGTGTGTCTTTAAAAAGCAGAGAGAAAGAATGAAATTTTTTTTTTAATTAACTTTTGCCAACGAAAGCTTTGTAGTAAGTTGTAGCAGCGTAAAGAATAATAAAAAAGAACAGCGAATCTGTTGTAAAATGATTTTCATTATGCCCAGCAGCAGTTGTAATCATAATAATAATTACCAGTCATAATTACTCATAATGCTTTTTCACAATATTATTATGATGATAATCATTATCATCATCATAGTCATTATTATACATAAATGTCATTATCTTTCTTAATTATAACAAGACTTCATTCATTCATAGCACCACCACCAGCACCACTGTCACCATCACTTCCTCCCCACCTACATAGATAGCTGAGGATGGCTGTTTGTCTGTCATTTGCAGTTCTTTTTAAAGAGGCAGCGAATTATTAAAATAGACAGACAGACAGACACTCTCTTTCTTACATTTAAAATAATTGAATTCATTAAATCATATTATGACTGTATAGCCTATTCTCTAACCTAGCCATCCCTCCCTCCATCTCTCTCTCTCTGCCTCTTCAACCAGCCACCTTTAACTTCTTGTTTTATTTCCATTTCGTTCTTAAGATTCCCTTTGAATGAATGGACAGACAAACATAATTTATTTTCTTCCTCTTCTTGGTGATGGCAGCATAGTGTTGGTTTTTGCTATTATTGTTGCTGTTGTTGTTGTTGTTTTCATAAGCCTACACAGAGAATTTCAAATTTCTTATTCCCTAGTAATTTGGTTTCATAAATACGACAAATGTCAGGGGTTTGTACAGCGTACAATAAACCTACAATATGCACAATGGGCTGCTCTATTAAAAATATATGGCAAATTTTAAAGACGATTTATTTAAAGGCATTGCAAGTAAGAAATGACGTCATAGCTCCTGCTTATTGGGTTGTTTGGAAGGTAAAAAAACGTAAATTTTATGTGACCATAAAATCACGCTTTTCAACTAAAGCCAAAGGCAGAACATCACCATTTTATGGCGTTACAATCACGGCACAGCTTTCTTTCTTCTTTAGTTTTCCTATAAAATTGTTCTAGGCAAGCGATTTTATTTCATTCCAGCACGCGACCACCAAAGAACTTCGGACAGACACTTACTTAATTGCCTATTAAAAACCTCTAACCAGGATTATAACCTAGCTTCTTACACTAGCTTTGTTGTGTGAGTGTTAAATTTTATCCATGGTAGGTGGGGCCTACAGTTTGTAGGCGATTCCGAAAGTAAGATTTTTGAGAAGCTTTTCATGGCAATTTTATTTTAACGATCAGACATTTTTCTAGTAGACTGCTGAGAGGAAGTTGCCGGAAAAATATTTTCAAATTTCGTTTTGTTTTAGATATGTGAGCTGGGATTCGAACCACGAGCTCCCGTTTAATAAGACAACACACTACAACGACTTTTTCACAGCAGGTCAATTATGGCGACAAAAATCCCACTGTATTGCTCGAAAGGTGGCCAAGTTTTAAACAATTTTGAGCGTACTTCAGTTGTTAAACGATCCAGATTCTTAAGAGACTTTCACTAAATATAAGACGCCTCAGCATAGCTGCCAGATTTGACGATTTATCGTCATTTTGACGATTTTGAATTCCAAAAATATCATATTGACGATTTGACGATTTATTTCCTTGTTTTGACGATTTTCGGAAATTAAAAATTTGCATCATATTCTTTACTTCAGTACATTTAAAGCCACTTTAAGCTTTGTACTTGCTTTGCAATTGTTCCTATTGTAAATGTACGGTAGTAAAAACAAGGAGTAAAGTATTATATTTTTAAGTTACTTGGCTTTACTTAAAAGCCAAGAAAAAATAAAACTTCTAAATAACCTCGTAGTTGAGAATAATTTATCACTTATCGTTGCAGACAATTTTAAAAATTCGAGTATAGTTTCGAATATTACCATCGGAAGAACAAAGGCAAACGCCGTTACTTTGTTTCTTACGATCAACACTCAGAGGATCGACGGCATTGTGTTTGGAACTATGGAAATATGTTGTTATGGGAAGAAGGAAAGAGAGAACAGTGTTTATGGACACTTCGCTTGTATATTTTTGTACCATAAGTAACAGGAAAGACCTCTGTAGGAATTGAGTTCCACATACGAATAGTCCGACTAAAAAACGTATTTTTACTGTAATGCAGTGTGCGATCCACTGGCCAATCGACCACATACGGAAGTGGTGGCCGACAATGACGAGCATTACGTAGGAATATATGATTTTCGTAAAAAGTCCCCTTATTTCGTACGAGCAAAATCATTTTGTCGAAGCGATAGAACAGTGAAACACAAACCACATTGCAACGATGCTCCAATTATTCAATGGAGTTGGATACACTATCCTCATTAACGTGCTACTACGGCCTCTCCTGTACACAATCGAGAAACCTAATAACAGACGTTGAGGCATCCATACATGAGAGTTTTATTCCAGTCTCGGTCGGTTACAAATGTTGTAAATAGTAAGATCATGAGATCTTAAGAAGGAACTGAAAAATGTGTCACACTGAATTTTCATGCTCAGAATGTCAAGAGCTTCTGACTCCTTAATATTTACACCACCCCTAGATTAAGATGATCCAATATTATTGCTGCGCTTATGTCTCAATAAGCAACGCTGGAATAGATTGTTTAATTCTTAAACAATGTATTCCTAAAAATGATATAAAATTTCTCCGTTTTTGGAAAAAAATTAATAATAATAATGAGGGACGTTAGCTTTTAATTTCTAAAAAAAAAAAAAATATTTTTAAATGTCTTATTTTTTAACTCAGATATGTACATACATTGACTTTACATGTTTTACTACAATACAAGTAATTTTGGTTTTTAACAACTTTTAACCCTTTCATGCCCGATGTTGCCTATAGGCAATGTTGTACATTTTTGTTCATAAATTTCGTAATTTTTAATTTTTTTAAAAGATTTTTTTTTTGCAAACAAGCTTGGTTAAAAACGTGTAAAACCAGAATACGTAGGACTCTGAATTTAATATCACTTCATATTTAGGCCATGACTAACAAACACATGTCCTTAAAAAAATTTTAACTCTGGCTCAAAAAAATCGAGCATGAAAGGGTTAATTTAATTATTTATTTTTTTCTGACGATATTTTGACGATTTCAATAAACGTCTTTGACGGTTTTTTCTCAAATATTTGACGATTTGGTGCCTCATTTATCTGGCAGCTATGCGCCTCAGATAAAACGTATTTAATAGTTGGCAGCCTTGACCGAAAGATATATTTTTCATATTTCGAGATGTCTAAGCTGGGGTTGAAACCAAGGCCTACCGCCTAGACTCCTGCGACTTCAAGATCACATACTTTGGCACATATAAAGTCCATAACAATACCAGGGGGAACCTTAGAATGAATAAGAAGAACATAATTTCTAGGCCTGTTTCTAAGGCCTTATCAAGCTTCTAATCCCAATGATTTTCGATATATCCTAAGAGTATAAATCTTCCAATTTTTGTTCATTCAGCCTGACGATTATTGCCTTGTATTTTGGAATTACTGCACAATAATGAATTTTCAGACTTCGTTTATTAGAATTTAAATTTTTGGAAGTTTAAAGATTCTCTTGAGTTGTAAAAATTCTTTTTTGTTTCCTCCTCCTCCTCCTCCCCCTCCTCATCGTGTTATTTATCACATATGCAGAGTAAGCATGTTGTGAAGTTTAATTAAATGTTTCACGATTAAATTTATTTATTTTAAACAAAAAAAAAAAAAAAAAAAAAAAACCATGTTACTATTAACTGAAGCAGATGAAAGAGATTTCGTTCTTTCATTCGTTTCTATTTTAAGTACATATTGGACCTGAGCCACATTTTTGGAGATTTTTCGTTTTTATTTTTTTTCTTGTTCTGTTAGAATTACTAGAGATTACTTCGTTAAATCTTGGCACTCTATACCAGCAGAAATTGAGATTTTTATCAAGTAATGGCATTTTCTCTCTAGCCAAGTAAATTATAGAACAGTTTTAAAATATAAAGGGTCTTTTATGTTGGAGTTTCTTTTAAAATTAAACACACATTGCTCCATGCAATGATGCCATGCAATAACCGTGATAGGTTGAGGTCTTCAGTCATGCGTATGGGCTAAACTATTTTAAAACTTGTATAGAAGGCGTAGCACCTATCATTTAATCATCAGCATTTAGCTAAAAGTACGACTAAAACGCTCTAGGCGTATAGGAAGAGTTTCCTAGTTGCCCTAGCCACCCAAGCGATCTTATATACCAGAATAAAGTTTCATCAAGACTGTCAAGAAGTTTCCATGCATTTGCAAAAGTGTTAGGCGGTAAAAAAATGAATAATAAATGAATAATGAAGTGACTGGCAGAATCGCAATTTCTGCGCTACCTATGGGTAAGGTTGCATAGCCAGCAGACGTGCCTTTCTTAGTGTAGTGTGAGTGCAGAGACTACATAATAAATGTCAAGTCTTGATGGAAAAATGAGCTTTTTCCTCCACTCTTAGATTAAGATTTCAGATTTTAGCCAGTAAGTGGAATATTTACCTAATTTTTGGCCTGATCATGGCAATTTCTATCCACAGATCATATACGACATTTTGTGGTGTTGTACCCGTTCTAATGGGTGATTTTTTAAGAGCATAGGAACATTTTTCAAGAAAAAACACATAAAATTCAGAAAAATGCATGAAATCTTTATTTGAATCGATAGTACGGTCCATATAATTTAATGTTTGAAGACTATTTCATGCAAATGTTGATCGCAACTGCGCCTCAAATGGTCCATCAGCTTAGTCCAATTTTGGCATACTCTTTCCAACATTTCGGCCGGTATCTCACGAATAAGTGCTTCAATGTTGTCTTCCATTGCGTCAATTGAAGCGGACTTGTCTGTATAGACATGAGCTTTAATATAGCCCCACAAAAAATAGTCTAAAGGCGTTAAATCGCACGATCTAGACGGCCAATTGACCGGTCCCGAACATGAAATAAAATGTTCACCGAACTCGCCACTCAATAAGTCCATTGTTACGCGTGCTGTGTGCCATGTGGCACCGTCTTGTTGAAACCACATGTCATGCAAGTCAAGCTCTTGCATTTTGGGCAAAAAAAAGTTGGATATCATCTCACGGTAACGCTCACCATTCACAGTTACGTTACGATTCGCAGCATCTTTGAAGAAGTACGGTCCAATGATGCCACCAGCCCAAAAACCGCTCCAAACTGTGGTAACTTTTGCAATGCTTCTGGCTGATCTTCACTCCAAAATCGACAATTCTGCTTATTTACGTATCCGTTGAGCCAAAAATGAGCTTCGTCGCTGAACACAATTTTTCGATAAAGAAGTGGATCTTCGGCCAACTTTCCAAGAGTTGCGGTAGGTCGTTCGGCTTCAATTCTTGCACCAGCTGCATTTTGAAAGGCTTCACAACTAAATCCTTCCGCAAAATTTTCCACGTGGTTAGTAGGTAGTGTGTTGGACGTGAAGCCCGGTTCTAACCCCAGGTCAGCAAAACGAAATATGAACAAATATCAGCAGATTTCTGGCAAAAACTCTGAGAGTAAATAAAATTGCCCTGAAAAGTTTCACAAAAATCTCTCGTTCGGAGTCGACTTTAAACTGTAGATCCCGCCACTCATCTTTAAAAATTAACACACACAACATGAGTGGTGTGAGTAGCTAGGCCGTAATCCTGACTGAAGGGTTGTATGTATATATGTATGTATGTGTGTATGTATGTATGTATTTCCACCTTATAACTGCCAAACGAATTTGAATTAAAAAATGGAAAACAACATTCGAACTTGTAAGACCTTGTGTCTTAAGTATTCAAAAGGAAAAAAGTAACTGTTTATTTAAATATTACTTTAGCCTCTCCTCTTCCCCTCTAATTTCAATTCAAGGCAAAATGTGAGGTTTATGTAGCGTAAACTTATCGATTAAATTTTTTCTTCGTTTTATTTTTTTAATTTCATGAAAAAGATTTCGATGTTTTTTTCTGACTTTTGTTTTAATATTTTATTGTCAATATGAATGACAATAAAAAGGAAAAGAAATAAAATTGAAAAGTTTTTCATTTCTTTCCAATACTGCTGTATAGAACTGCTCTGCCCATCATCATCAGCATCCATAACCATCAATCAAGATGGCAAATGTTAAAAGATTGTTCTTCCCTTCTCTTCTCTTCTCTTCTCTTCTCTTATTTTTTATTTTTTTATTTTTGTTTTAAATAAAGGAAATATTTGTTTAATAAAGTTTAAAAAAAACAAAAAAAAAACCCCAAGAAATGAAAATCAAAATAAAAAATTTGTTTTTAAAGAGATTTTTTTTATTGCTTTGATGATTAGCATTGAGACCGTTGAGAAGATTTGGATACAAAAAGTGTTAAGCTATTAAGCTCAGACGACATTCGCCTGACAAAGCATATTGACAAGCCCCAACAACGATGCCTCAATATCATGCCATCATATCTGTTAGTCATCCAACCATCATCGTCGTCATCATTCCATTCAGCTATTGTCATCACGATGCTCATCAGCCACATCATTGAAGATGCTGTTGTCAAGTGTCTTGTCTTCTCTTGTATTGTCTTGTCGTTGCTTCTCTTCTCTTCTCTTCTCTTCTTCTGTCATTCTAATACATTTTTTCTTGAATTTTTTTCTGGTTTTTTGTCAAGCCAACAAATATTCATCGATGATTATTGATAAAGTTTCTGTTTAACCAACACTATGGCTCTTTCTCTCTCTGTCTCTGCCTCTCTCACCCTCTCTATTCCTCCTCCGTTCGGTTCCTTTTGGTCTCAAGCCAAAGCCAAGCAAATTGTCTTTAATTTTTTCCTTTTGATTACCATCTAATCAAAGCAAATTGTTTGTGTGCGTGTGTGTGCTTTCCAAAGTGAATTTAATTTTCCTTATGATCCACATCCATCCATATTGTCGTGTTACTAATTAATTAGAGCAGCATTTCCTTTCCTTTCATTTTCTTTCTTTTCTTTTAATTTCTTAGATGAAGTGCTGCTGCTGCAAAATAATAATTTACCAACGCACGTTCCAACGAGTATGACATCAAGTTGCCATTCCTTTCAATTGAAAATGACAAGCAAATCAATGATAATTTTGTTGCAAATTCTTCTACTAATAGGAAGCAATTTTAATTAAAATTCATTTAATTTGTGGCTCCCAAAAGTTTTTCGATTTGAACGATTATTTAGTCACGCAAAAATAGAGAAAAGTTTTCAAAACTATTTGATGTTGAAAAAGATATTTTGAAAGTATTCGCAGACTATTTTCTTTCTTAAGATTACCTATCATTAGAATCCGTTAGTCAGGATTACAACCTGTTAGCTTTTCACACCACCCTCGTTGTTTGAGTTAATTTTTTTATCTTTAAATGGCGAAACCGACAGTTTAACGACGAAATCAACCAACTTCCGGTTATTCCTGGATAGTCTGGTGCATGACTCAGTTCTCTTGAGTCCAAGCCTCAAACTCACTTGGTTTGAGAAGAGTGTTTTTTCATCTTTAAGCATCGCTTTCCAAACATACGCTCCCAATCCAAAGAAGGCTTCTGGCCTTATCAACAGCATGGAAGTCGCCCTTTTCGCAGGCTAGGCTATTTGCGCATTGCGGAGAATATCCGCAGGACCTGGGACCCGGCTGAGGGTAACCTTATTCTGTACACTTAGCTGATTTAACTTCTTCAGTCCGTCCCAGGATTCAGACCGTCCCAGGGTTCAGACCGTCGCCGTGGTCTAGTAGGTAGTGTGTTGGCTTATTAGACGTAAAGCCAGGTTTCGAGCCCCAGGCCAGACAACAAAACAAAATACAAAAAAAATTATTTCTTCGGCGACTTCCTCTCAGCAGATTTCTGGCAAAAACTCTGAGAGTAAATAAAATTGCCATGAAAATTTTCTCAAAAATCTGTCGTTCGTAGTGGACTTTAAACTGTGCTCATGTATAAAATTAACACACACAACATAAGTGGTGTGAGAAACTAGGACGTTTTACAATGGGTCAATTAGACCTCCGGATAATGTGCTTGTCTTAATTGACAAGTACACGTCCTCTAACCTAACCTAACCTAACCTTTTAAAGCCATCATGCACTTTGGTTCTGTGGCCTTTCAATAGACAACCAGCCTCCGGTTATTCCTGGATAGTCTGGTGCATGACTCTGTTCTCTTGAGTCCAAGCCTTAAAACTCACTTGGTTTAAGAAGAGTGTTTGTCCCTCTTTATGTTTCGTTGAGCATTGCTTTCCATTGCTTTGGAAACTCTCTTACTCTCAAACCCACTTGGTTTCAGAAGTGTATTTGCCCTTCTTTATCTCGTGTTTCTTTGAGCATCGCTTTCCAAACATATGCACCCAATCCAGAGAAGGCTTCTATCCCCATCAACGGCATGGAAACTCTCTTGCTTTCAAATCCACTTGGTTTCAGACGTATATTTGCCCTTCTTTATCTCGTGTTTCTATGAACATCGCTTTCCAAACATACGCTCCCACTCCAAACAAGGCTTCTGGTTCCATCAACAGCATGGAAGTTGTCCTATTCGCAAGCTAGGATATTTGCGCATTGAGGAGAATATCCACAGGACCTGGTACCCAGCTGGGGGTAACCTTATTCTGTCCACTTAGTTGATTTAACTTCGTTAGACTACCCCAGACTACCTTCGATTTAACTTCATAAGAGCAGAGTGATGGAAGGTGGCCTAACTGGCAGATAGCTTTGCTAGGTCCTGTATTATGTACTCCCTAGCCAAGTTGAATTGAGAACATCTTTCGATGGCATAGACTTCATCTTGCAAATCGGCCAAGAGTTTTCTTATGGTCAGGTTAGGTTAGGTTAGGTCGGAGTGGTAGCTCTGTTATCACAAAGCTCACTTGAGCACGCATAGCGGCCCGTTGTGATGCCACGGGTGAACGTAGTCCCTGTACTAACCAAGTTCCACCAAAATCAGGGAAAAGGAAGAAGTTGGTCAGCGCAAGGGCTGCACTTTCTTATGGCCATTCTGGTACCAAAAACTCCTGCTCCTGTTCCAATATCGGTTCTTGACCCATTTGTATGCCACAAAATAATTCCTCTTTTAAGAGACAGGCAGACAGACAGCTTCCAGATTCATTTTTGTTTCTAAGTATCGCTGCAAAGCTTTTCCCAAAACCAATATCGTGTGTACGGGTTCAGTCTAAGGAACAGTTAAGGATGGAGCTGTCAATCGATCGCTAAGGTGCCGAAATCCCCTAGTCAAACTGCCGTAGTCTAGTAGGTAACGTGTTGGCGTATTAGACGTAAAGCCACGGTTCAAGCCCTGCGGCTTCTGCCAAAAAAGCTGAGCGTTAAAATCAAAATTGTCATGAAAAATATCTCAAGAAATTGGCATTCGGAGTCGACTTTAAACTGTGGGCCCCAATGGTCGTGTATAAAATTAACTCACACACCATATGTGGTGTGAGAAACTAGGTCGTAATTCTAACTGAAGGGTTATAATGACCAATTATGTTTGTACTCGTATGTTATGTATGTTAACTTCGTTTCATTTTGTGAGCACTGTCGTATAAAAGTAACGACATTGAATGCATTTCCTAAGTAAACTAAACGTTTAAGTGGATTTCTCTTTGTATCACTGTGGTAATTAAGCTGCTTATTTCATAAGTCCTACTTAAAATCCAGCGTAGATTAATTGTTGCCAGGTATTACAGTAATTGGTTGCCTTTATAAAATATTTAAAGCAACCACAACCAAAAAAATTTTTTGTGGGAAAAATCCGTCATGAGCTCACAATATTGATTTATTTGTTTCCCATAATTAATCGATTTATTGTTTTTCTTTTTCGATATAATTTTCGATAATCATTGTATCATAAACCACCATCAATCATCAGTTATTTGAATCAATCAAACGAATGGATTTCTATTCAAATCTCTTTAAACAATAATTACCACCAACCAGCCAACCAACCATCCATTTAGTTTGAATGGAATTTAATCACCTTATCTGATACAAATTAACTTTCAATCTTAATTTTTTTCTTTTTAAAATCACTTATAAATCATTTGCAGTTGGCTCATGCTAATGTCCATGATTGAAGATAAAAAGAGAGAAAGAGAGAGAGAAAAAATTAGAAGAATTTGATTTGATTTTATATTTTAATTAAGCATTCAAAAATCTTTCTTTCATTCTTTCTTTATCCTCACATTCATTCATTCATTCAATCATTCATGGGTTTTTGTCTTTGATTCTACTTTGGCAAACAGCTATAGCATTGACTTCAGTCCAAAGGATGATTGACTGACTGCCTGACTGACTGACCTTTACTTGCCATCGTACTACTTAACGTAAAGCAAGTAACGTAAGCAAAAAAATAAAAAAGTTTATGATTTTTAAATTATTCATAAAAATAGAAACAAATTGCAGCAACCAGCAGCAGCAACTGCTGCAGCATTAGTATTATTTACGTCATTATGATTATTATTAGATCAAGGAAATCTTTTATGAAAAAACGGGGAAAAAAATAAAAAATCTTGCATTAGTTTTACTTAAAAAGGTACAAACGATCTGTATCTGTAGTTGTTGTTGTTGTTGTTGTTGCATGAAAATCTAAAAACAAACACAAGCATTAGATACACTCAGCTTAGCAGGACAGACAATCTACAGTGTTTGGTCTACACGGTTAAAGTTGCTTGCAATCATTCGTTTAAAGCGACCGTTCTTTATCAAACCAATGATGTGCATCATTTATAGCAGAAAGCAGTTTTCTGTGCTACGAGGGCAGTAGCGAAATTAAACAGATTTGATAAAAATTATTTCTCACCAAAGTTTGCTTTTAGCTTGTTAAACTTTTTCGAAAGAGATTGATTGATTGTTAGTTAGAATACTGTGCAGCTATCGTCCTATTATTAGTTGTTTGCCTAGAAGAGCATAGTACAAGAGGAGTTGATGTCGTAGAAGTTTTTCTGCTAAGCATATCGCACTGATTTCTAAGATATCGCTGAGGAACCCAAAACATTGACTAGCGGTCATGACACATCAATCATGCATCAATCAGAGGTATTTAGACACAATATCAGCAAAAGAAACTTGTATACACCCTCAAAAAATGCGGGCAGTGCATCAATTACTAGCTATGAACCACCCAGTGCAAGTAATCTACGAGAGGAAAACAACTTTTCATTGAAAATCATTATGAACAGCGTGGCCCATTTTCATCTCTGTGCATACCAGGTTTAGAGCTTCTAGAGTACAAAAATTACTCGTATAACACATGAAGAGCTACCACCACCATCTAGATTTACTGTTAGGTGGTGGCGTCGTCGTGGTATGCGCCAAACGATTACTATAAACCTCGAGTGCTTTTCAGTCTTGATAAACAGTTTGAAGTCTTTTCCTTGCAAGCTCTTCAGCCTACTAATTGCAGTGATGACCCACTTGACCTAAAACTCACAGAGTATGGCCCAGTTTGTCCCGCCCGCCACATTTACACTACCTCCGCTTGGAAAATAGCCGCGAGTATCCTTATGACTTGAGAATATTTCACTTTGGGACATGCTTCTCCCTGTCCACCTCGTATTATCCTCTTAAAAATTAAAGCAGCTTTTAAGCAGATAACCAATAACTGTTAATGTAACTGCCGTCGTAACTACAACATCAAAGCTGTTCAATATTATTGCAATTTCTTTTTCATTACAATCTGTACTCCATCCTCTGTATTCCAAATTATTTGCAATATTTTCCCTGTAAAAAAAAAAAGTTTCAAGAGTCTAACGAGACTGTTGCTGCCATGTGAACAACTTGGCATTTAAAATTCCAAAAAAAAAAAAAAAAAAAAAAAAAAGACAGAAAAAATGAAACAAAATCTGTAAATAAATCGCAAATAAGACGGAAAGGTAATGCAAATAAAACAACAACGGCAACGACGACATAAGCAGGGTATCCCTCCTAATAGGAGTAGATTACACAATAATAAACGATTTTGTTTAACAAAGTTAACGAAAGCAGACAGACATTTAAAGGAATGGAATTGAAAATAATTAAAAATAAATTCATAGCTCCCTAGCAAGAGCACAATTGGTGTTGAAGAAACCTGGACAGCTCAACTTATTGATGCTTCCACTTAATACGGCTATGTGAAGTACGGCGTGCCTCACTAGAGTAATTAAAATGTCGTAAATATCAAACTAATGGAAATCTAAATTGCAGGGCAGTAAAAAGCAGAGGTTATGTTAGGCAGCAGTGAAAACTGTTTCAATTCGATCAACATAGACGCCCAAATTCACTGCGATACCACAAGACCGTTCTTAACTTTCTTACTTAGTCAGGGTTACAACCCAAGTTTTCACACCACCAAGACATTCTTGTGCGTTTTTTTCTTTCGAGATGTCTGAGTCACGGTTTGAATCGCGACTTTTCTTCTAAAAAGTCAACACTCTACCTATCAGACTACGGCGTCTTCAACATAATTGTGGCAGTAGTCGTATACTATGCTGCAGGCGTCCCTCTAGTGCAGGGTGGCTGATATGTATTGCAACCAACTTCAGGTTGTTATCATTTGTAAACCGCTCGCCTGACAGCTGACAGATTTATTCCAGTGACAGTTCATTTTATTATTTACAAGCTTACAAAAGCATTTTGATCTATTGCATTCAGAAAAAAAGTTATTCGTGATGGAATTCAAGCGTGATAGTGTAATTGCTTTATATTTGGCTGGAAAACCACAGGTGGCTATCGTTAGAGCCCTCCAGCATTTAAATGTGAAGCAATCTTTTGTTTCTCGTACCATTGCTCGTTATCGTGATACTGGCAGTGTTGCATCGCGTCCAAAAAGTGGACGAAAAAAAAACGGTAACAACACCAGAAATGATCCGACAAGTGAAGGCCAGATTTGATCGAAATCCACGCCGCAGTGGTAGAAAAATTGCTCGTGACCTGAACGTATCGCGAGAACGGATGCAACACATATTGAAAAATGAGCTTGGACTAAAGCCATTGAAGTACCAAAAAGTGCAAGATGGACAAAAAAAAAGTTAAACTGGAAAGAGGAGTCAAGGAGTCACTTTCGCTTGCACGAAAGTGGCCAGTTACCGAATTTGGTTTTCTCCGATGAGAAGCCATTCCAAATTGAGCAGTTTGTGAACAAACAAAATGATCGGGTTTACTTGCCAAAGAGGTCAGCTGAAAATTTACACCCACGATTGGCCAACAGAACTCAAGCGCCTCCGATGGTAATGGTGTGGGCCGCCGTAACGGCCGATGGTCGCTGCCCGCCCGTTTTCACCGACCGTGGGGTCAAAATAAATGCCGAATATTATCGGGAAAACGTCTTAAAGACAGTATTGAAGCCCTGGGCAGACAAACATTTCGGCCGCAGACCATGGACATTCCAACAGGACTCAGCACCACCGCACTCAGCACGCGTCAACCAAGAATGGCTTAAAAAGGAGGTTCCTCGCTTCATATCTACCGCACAATGGCCACCAAAATATCCGGATCTCAACCCGTTGGACTTTTGCGAATGGGGCATTATGGAGTGTAAGGTTCTCACTAAAAAATACCAAAGTGTCGATCATCTCAAGACGGCGCTTCACCGGGAATGGGCCAAAATACCGCAGAGCAACTTTCGTACAGCCTGTGATGGCTTTGTCGGCCGTTTGAAGGCCATAATTCGTACCAAAGGTGGCCAATTCGAACAAATCTAAACTGATTCTAAAATTTGATGTTATTTTCAACATTTTTTTGCTTTTAAACAATTAAATTCAAAAAAAAAAAATTTTTAAAATATAGCGCTTTACTTTGTTGCATTATATATCAGCCACCCTGTAGACAATATCCGGTAATAACTGACAATATTACGGCTTTGTGCTCATCAAACAAGCTGAGTATAATTGACTGGCTAACCAACAAGTATTCCTCACTGACTCCAAGAGAGCATAAGCAATCTCTTGTCTTTCATATCCCCATATGATCTGTATATTAAACTGTCTCATCTCAGGCGAGCGACAGCGTGAATAATTTTTGTTTTCTGTAATGAGACCCTCAAAGCTTCAATGACGGAATGACTTACCAAATATGGGTTCCATAAGTTTGGAGAAACAATAATTGTAGAGCGCAAGGATATGTAAATGCCTACTTTCTGTATCATTCTTCATACTTTGATTGAAAATTCGTTTTTTTTTTTTGGAAGATTTAATACCTTCACAGTCCTGCCTATTTAATTTTAAACAACATTAAAGCAACCTTAAGTCATTGACAAAAAAAATTCTTGTGCCTAAAATATCAGCAACGCTGCTTAGAGAGAAAAAAACGCTGACAGTCAGTCTAGTCTTCTTACACTTTGGAATTTTTTTTAAATTTTTTTTTTGTCGAAGCAAAGCAAAAAAACAACGCAAATAAACCGAATATAGGCAAAGAGGTTTATTTTCTCAAAAGCTTTCATTCATCTAGCCGCCGCCCCTCGTCTTTTCAAAACAGGCGTCTTTATTAATTTGTTTATGATGCTGTGGCATGGTGTGAATAAGTGTATGTATGTGTGTTTATGTTTTCATTTCTTTTGTAGGCGAAAAAAGAAACCAAAAAATTGCCTGCTGCCTGCTGCCAGCTACCGTTGCAAATAGTAACGTAATGTGAGTGGTTTGGGGGGGCTGGAAAACGTACGTGTACATAGAATAGGTAGTGAATGTGGGTGGCAAAAAAATTTTGTTGCAAGTGACTGACTGACTGACTGACTAACTGAATGAATGAATGAATGAATAATTGAATGAATCTGTGAATGAATGAATGAATCAAAAACCAAAAGATGAATGAGCAAAAATGTTTGCCCATGTTTTTAACGGTAAACGGTAACAGTTTCTATAAAATACACACATACACAATATGGTTGTTTGTGTGTGTAGGTGTATGTGTATTGTATAGGTGATTTTACTCAAAATGCCTTAATACGACAATGTATGTACATATGTATGTGAGTGTAAATTGTGTATGTGAATGAGTGTGTGTGTTCACTCTTTGGGTGTTTATTTAGAAGTTAATCTGTATGCGGTTTTAGCGGTTGTTTGCCATATGAAATATGGTTGCTGCTGTTGTCGATGTTGTTGCAGTTGTTGTTGCCGTAAGTATTTAACAAACTGTTGCTGTAGCAATTGTGGCTGCTTTACCTGTGACTCAGATTTGCTTACAGAAAGTTTTTCTTTTTTTTTGATTTTTATGCCTTTCATGTGTTCTTTAAAGACTTTTTCACACACAGTCTTTCTATTTATTTTTCTTTCTTTTTTTTTAATTTAATTTTCATTTCATTTCGTTTCTGTTTTTTTTTATTTTTTGTTTGGAAAAGTAAATCTTTATGTGGGTGTTGGTGGTAAACATTGGCTTTTTACTTCAAACTTGTTTATAAAATCATAAATTTGTTAAAAAAAGAAGAACACAGAGAAGAGAGTTCTTGTTTTAAATATTTAATTTGATTTGTTTAACAAGTTGTTCAAATAAAATAAATCATAAACAAAAAAATAAATTTTTGAAACAGATTTACTCTCTATCAAGTAGTAAATCAAATAAAAAAAAATTAAGTTTGCCTTCGACAATTTATTATCAACAAACAAGGACTTCTCAATCAATGAGATCACGATTTTTTGAATGCAAGTGAGATTTTAGGTAATTTGTCCAAAGGTTTTCCATATGTTCATCATCAAAAGAGATCCGCTTGTGCTCTCTTCCTTACAAGTTATTTTCTAAGGTCTGAAAATTGGAAATAGTGAGACGGTAGTAATGCTAATTCATGCATACTTTGCATTCTTCTATTGTCCTGGTTGTAAACATTCTTTTTTCCGAAGCATAGTTCCAGAGCAATTCAAAGTTTCATTCTCTTATTTTCTATGGTTTCAGTGATAGAATGGAAATCGCAGCAATAGGTCGAAGTTGTAGCTCCATTGAGCATGCATAGCGATCCGTAGTCACGTCACAGGCAAGCGCTGTTGCTGCACTAACAGAATTCCATCAAACTTGGGAAGAAGTTGGTCAGCGTAAGGGCTGCACATCACAGCAGTAGTTTATCTAAAGATGAGGAGCCATATTTGCAATATTGAATAACTATAGAAGGAAGTATAATTCCTCTTGGCTTTGATGCTCGCCATAAAATTTACCAGGTTATATTTTCGGCAAGATGTCTGGGTTAGGTTCAGGTCCGAGTGGTAGCTCTGTTATCACAAAGCTCACTTGAGCACGCATAGTGTCCCGTTGTGATGCCACGGGTGAACGCAGTCCCTGTACTGACCAAGTTCCACCAAAATCAGGGAAGAGGAAAAAGTTGGTCAGCGCAAGGGCTGCACATCAAAAGCACGACTACCCCGCACTGAAAAACCAGGCAGAAAGTTTGATGAACGAAGCTATATCCTTGATGTCAATAGATGATAGCTCCGTCAAGCTGACAAGAAATGGGGAGCCAAATAACCTATATCTACACCTAGCAAGAGACGGGCACTGACAAAGAAAGTGGATAACAGTCTCCTCTTCCTCAACGCATCTGCATCCACGGCAGAAGTCGTTAAATGGGAGCCTCATTCTCTCCGCGTGTCTACCCATAACGCAATGACCTGTAAGCACGGCCACTGTGGTTGAGATAACGTCACGACCAAAACCAAGTAATTGGTTAGTACGCCTTCTATCCATCAAGGGCCAGGAGAGTCTAGCGGTGGAGCAGGACTCCTCATTGACCCAGAATAGGTTGGCGTCCCGAGAGAATTTCCGCGCAATGTCCAACTTGAGCAAGAGCAGCTCTTAGGCGGCTACAAAAAATATCAGCGTGATTAGGTTTGAATGTAGAGTAGTTGGTCAGTAAGTTGAATATCTAACTATGATTTGATCGAAGCGGCAAACAAAATTTTTACTTCCGGGGAAGTTATGTTAGCGGAGCGCACCAGCTCTGGCGAGCTCGTCGGCCCTACAGTTCCCCGGAATGTTACTGTGCCCGGGGACCCACACCAGTGAGACACTGGTGAGCGCCCAGAAAGAAGGTCAAGAGAGCGCCGACATTCCCTAACGATCCTAGAGTTATTCACGAAACACGATAGAGATCTTATCGCGGCCTGACTATCAGAAAAAGACCGAGACGCGGCAAGATGTCAGTCATTAAGAAATCCTGAAAAGCTTAGATGAGTTCCCCTCCAAGGAAGAACAGCTGAACACTTTATAAATGTGTGCAGAAAAAATGAAACCACACAATAATCATAATGTGGCTTACTTTCTTAATTGGCCATTACAACCGCTTGGCCACCTTCCCACGACAATTGGATCTTCGTTCCAGAACAACCCGACTCATTATCGGCCAAGAATTGTCAACCCAGCGAAAGCTGTATCAGCCAAGTGAGATACTTAAGGAGACAACAGCAGAACTGTTACAACAACAACAACAACCGCTTGGCCAGGATTACAACCTAGCCTCACACACCATCCATGTAATGTCGACTCCGAATGATAGATTTGAGAAACTTTTCATGGCAATTTTATTTCAATCGCTAAGTAATTGCATGAATACAGGGTGGCTGATATGTATTGCAACCGACTTCAGGTTGTTATCATTTGTAAACCGCTCGTCTGACAGCTGACAGATTTATTCCAGTGACAGTTCATTTTATTATTTACAAGCTTACAAAAGCATTTTGATCTATTGCATTCAGAAAAAAAAAACTTATTCGTGATGGAATTCAAGCGTGATAGTGTGTGTTGCTTTATATTTGGCTGGAAAACCACAGGTGGCTATCGTCTCCATCGCCCTCCATCATTTAAATTTGAATAAATCTTTGGTTTCTCGTACCATTGCTCGTTACCGTGATTGTGGCAGTGTTGCAACGCGTCCAAAAAGTGGACGAAAAAAACGGTAACAACACCAGAAATGATCCGAAAAGTGAAGGCCAGATTTGATCGAAATCCACACCGCAGTGGTAGAAAAAGTGCTCGTGAGCTGAACATATCGCGAGAACGGATGCAGCACATATTGAAAAATGAGCTTGGGCTAAAGCCATTGAAGTTCCAAAAATTGCAAGAGCTCACCGATGGACAAAAAAAAAGTTAGACTGGAAAGAGGAGTCAAGGAGTCACTTTCGCTTGCACGAAAGTGGCCAGTTACCGAATTTGGTTTTCTCCGATGAGAAGCCATTCCAAATTGAGCAGTTTGTGAACAAACAAAATGATCTGTGATGGCTTTGTCGGCCATTTGAAGGCCATAATTCGTACCAAAGGTGGCCAATTCGAACAAATCTAAACTGATTCTAAAATATGATGTTATTTTCAACATTTTTTGCTTTTGAACAATAAAATTTAAAAAAAAAATTACAAAAATATAGCGCTTTACTTTGTTGCATTATATATCAGCCACCCTGTAATGTGGAAATATTTTTTTCAAATTTCCTTTGGTTCGGGATATCTGAGCTGGGGTTTGAACTACGGACTCTCGTCTAATAAGCCAACTCATGACCTACTAGACTACGACAACTTGCATTTATCCTCATTCTCAAACCCAGTACGGATCTGTATGTTTATATTCAGAATTTCTTTGACTGTCTTTCTGGAAAAACTTTGTAAATTTTATGTCAATATGCTGCAATTCTGAAAAGCTTTATGAATAATAATGATTTTAATAATGACTTTTAGTGTAGTTTTTAATTAAATTAAGAATTGAATCAATAATTGAAAAAAGATTGCCAATAACAAAGAAAATAATTTTGAATTTTTTATTATCTTTTCTTTGCAGGTATGTATGCATTTGCATGATGATGGGTTTCTTATTCTGTATTATGGTGTATGTATGTATAAAACTATTTTTAAGCTAAGTTAACATATATAAATTTAAAGGAATTCTCGGGCATTCTGTTTCGAAAGATACAAAATATTTAGGATTTGGGACACAGAAAATCCTATTAAAAATTTCCTTTTGAATCTAAAAAATTAAAATTTAAATTAAAAAGATTTCATAACATAATCTTGATTCTTCTTAATAATTAAACCCATCAAAGCATTACAATTTCATTTTTATTAATATTTTCCAATGCAGATAGAAATTAAAAGGAAAACTATATTCATCTCGTTGCCAAAATGAGATGCCACACTCCTCTATTGGCGCATTTTCAATGTCATTTTTATGTAAATTTTGTTGCAAAAAAATTTAATTCGCAATTCAGCAGAATTCTTTGCTATTTTTTTTGCTTCGTTTTCTATTCAATTTATATGCCTGAGTGCCCAAGTGGCTGCTTGCCATGCCATGCCGGTCAGTTTAAATTCATTTTCTGCAAATTTTCCTTCTTTTTTTTTGCTCCCCAACACTGCGTAAAATAAAATCACAGGCGAAGAAGAACAAGATGTACGATTTCTATTTACCGTTTTATAAGCAAAGTAAATAAATATTCAATTGATAGGTAGAGAGAGAGCAAAAGAAAACGAAAATTGATGCGTCATGGTCCAAAATAATGGAAAAAAATCTCAATGTGGGCCATAATATCGTAAATTAAACAACAAAACAACAACAGCAAAACAAATTTAATACACAACAGCAGCAAGCTTCTTAAGATGTTGACAAGTTCGTTAATAAAAATACAAGAAAAAAAAACGAAAACGAAAACAAAATTAACCATGAAAACCATTTAAAATCAATGAGAAATTGTTGTGGAAATTGTTTTTGCCAAAATGGCCATAAACAACTTGAACAAATGGAGCTGAAAACTTAAGAAACGGCAAACCAAAGAGTTTTCATTGTCTTTCGGAAAATGGCAATTGAATGAACAACTAACAAAAACAAAAACACGGCATTTAACAATTCCAAATTGCCAATAAAAATCGATTTTGGCTAAGAATGCTTCACAATATTCATAATTGACCGTAATAATGACAAGGTCAATTGAATTTTTAAACATTACCCAGTGAGGGAGAGCCAGAGAGAGAGAGAGAGAGAGTGACTAACAAAACACTCACAGAAAAATGTTAATCAATTTGGTAAATATCGGGTCCACCATCTAACGTTTTTTTTTCAACTAGTGCTTATTTCGTGAATGGTAACACTTAGCTGTGATTTGACAGATAATTAGCTTTATTCTTCCGCTGAACGAATATTGACCATTCAATGCGTTTTCGCTTCGCTAAGTGGGCCTGCGATCGACCTACAGAAGATGCCGATTTTGGCAAAAAAAAATCATCTTTTCAGATGAAGCTCATTTTGTTCTTGGCGGGTATGTAAACAAGCAAAATTGTCCCATTTGGGGCACAGAAAACCCGCACGCATACATTGAAAAGCCGACGCACCCAAAACGAGTCACTGTTTGGTACGGATTTTGGTCCAGAAGCATAATTGGGCCATTTTTCTTCGAAAATGAGCAAGAAGTGGCCGTTACAGTCAATGGCGATCGTTATCGGGCCATTTTGAACGAATTTTTGTTCACAAAAATTGAAGACGAGGATATTGGCAACATTTGGTTTCAATAGGACGGCGCTACGTGCCACACAACCGAAGCTACACTCGATGTTTTGCGCCCTGTTTTTGAAGATTGCATTATCAGCCGCAGAGCTGATGTCGTTTGGCCACCTCGGAGCTGCGATTTGACACCGTTGGACTATTATTTGTGGAGTGCCGTCAAAGATAAGTGTTACGCCGACAAGCCAGAGACAACTGACGCTTTAAAGGACAATAATCGTGAAGCCATTGATGAAATACAGCTGCACACAATCGATAATGTGCTTGAAAATTGGACCGATCGTGTAGGCTACTGCATGACCAGCCGAGGCAGCCATTTGAATGAAATTATTTTCCATTATTAACCGGAAGGATTGTACTTTCAAATAAAAAAAGAAATTTGAGAAAATATTCAGTAGTTTTTTTTAAAGCATTTTCAAAAAAAAGTTATTTGGCGGACCCTTTATTAAAAGTAAGTAGCCGTAGTCAAGTAGAAACTGTGGTTCAAACCCTAGTCCAGACCCTTTGAACAAAAGGAAATTTGAAAAAAAAAATATTTCTACTTGCGACTTTCTCTCCAGAGTCAGCTATTAAAAGTAAATAAAATTGCTATGAAAAGTTGTTCAAATCTGTGATTAGAATATGAGGTTAAAATTGTAGCTCAGACATCACGAAAAAAAAAAATTCTTGCGACGACTTCCTCTCAGCAGTCGTCTGGCAAAAACTGGGAGAGTAAACTTAAATTCCCATAAAAAGCTTCTCAAATCTGTTATTCAGAGTGCGACATGAAAACTGTAGGTCCCGTCACTTTTGGATAAGCTAATAAAACACTAGACATGGGTGGGTGGTGTTAGAAGCTAGGTTGTAATCCTGACTAAGGGATTGTAATGACCAATCTTCCTTTCTAGGCAGTATAATTTTTTAATTTTTTGTTTTCAAAAAAAAGAAAAATTCCAGTCAATTTAGTTTAATTTTAAAATGAGAGAAAATGTATAACCTTTAAACCCAGAATTTGCAGGCAAAGCATCTGACAAATGAAATCATGTGTGTAAACGAATACTTAGACGCAGTTTATGGGGTTAGCTGGACATCATAGTAAAGTTAAGGAAACATTTGTAAGTTCTCAAGTAAAGGAAAAATTCCATTGAATTAAAATAATTTTTTTTTCTATTCATAAAAGCTTTTAAAGATCGCGTGTTGCAGTAATTTATTATTGAAATGATTTTTATTTCAAATTTAACTCTTTTTCTTGATGTTTTCTTTGACTTTGAGTGGGTTTTCCTTTTATGTTTATTACTTGGCATCCATTTTTATTAAAAAAAAAAATTCCAAAGTTTTGTTTTTTTTTTTATTTTAATTTCCAACCATATAAACTTATTGCCCATAAGCAAAGAGTGTCCATTTTTTTTTATTGATTTTTAAATTTATGACAAGAAATCAAGATGACAATAAAACTCATGCAACAAACTTTTGCAAATTCCGAGCCATGAAACTTAACTCTCTCTCTCTCTCTCTCTCTTTCTCTCTCTCTGTCATATTAAAAGTTAAAAAAAATTTTTCTTTTTATGATGAAAATTCCTAAGAAAATATTCTTTTTGTGGATATCGTTAAAAAATAAAAATGAATACTTTTTTCACACACTCTCCCTACTACTACCACATACTAACACTGACTGACTGCATTAGTTTAATAAGCTTCGTCAATATCCATCCAACCATCCATACCCTGGCATATTATAATTAAGAAAACTTCATATGGATATGGCAGCCAACAGCAGCAACAGCGAAACTTGTGACCATAAACTGATGATGATAATCAACCAAGAAATCAAAAACAACGAACAAACAAACAGCAAAAAAACATGATTTTTTATATTCCATTTTAACAACTCAAGGAAAGGAATAAAAAAATATAAAAAAATATGAAAAAAATATTTTTTATTTGACAAACTCTTGAAATAATAGCCACCAACCAACCAGCATAATAACCATGAGGTTCAGTTTTTATTGCTCCACCGAAAATTCATAAAATTTACGGTGTGGAAAAGATGAAAGAAAAGCAAAGAAATAAAAAGCGATTCTGTTCTCCCTCCTTTCTTCTCCCTTTTTTATGAATTTTTTAGTTTAAAGACAAAAAGGTGGAGAGTACCAGTAGAAAAACCACACAAAACCAGGAAGCGGGTAATTTTTTTTTGTTTTTTTCGAACGTCTTCGGCCTCACACTAACCCACCTGGCAAACCTAGATTATGAACTCTTATGTGTATGTTACAAATACAGAAATTAAAGGTACTATGAGTTCTTCTTCATCTCATCCATTGCAGACGTAAAGATATCTTCCAATTCAGGAATTGTGGTTTTCGTTGGCCCAATGTCCAATGCCTGCCCCCAAACCTCATCAAACAGTGTATCTTTAAGGGGTGTATTGGCAACATTTGAAGTATCTCGTGCTGCTCTTCATATGTACATATGCCCGACTTCAAAATAAGCTTCGTGACTGTGGATAATTCTTCAATCAAAACTCTTAATTAACACCGCCTGAGCTTTGATAATAAATTTCAATGATTTCCTAAACTTATTCGTTTGTTTATCAAATTTCGGGCTGTATCACATGTCACGAATACTTTTTTATACTGAAAAAATGTGTTACTGTTACACTCACCCATGATTATTCACCCTTATTCTGGTAGTCGTCGTCGTCGTCGTCGTTTTTGAGCCGACATCGTTTTCTATCGTCGTCACTGTTTTGGTATTCTGTAACAGTACTGTGTCGACGTCGACTGTTTATCGAAAATTGTAATAACACAAAACACACATCTCTAATATTTAAGTCAACCAATTCATTTTATGGTTTATTTAGAAAAAAAATAAAGTTTTTTATCATCAGGCCTGTCAAAATTAAGCGATGTATTGATCCATGTCCAGGAATATGTGGCCGTTTTGCGCTTTGCAATGTTGTAAACCGCAGTCCGTTCTGTACTTGTATTCAAGACTATACCGGAAATCCATTTGTTCAGTGCCAAAGAATGAGTAAGTTTGATAGGATTACAATTGCTGCGAAAACTTAGCTATTAATACGCTTTTTAATGTCTGTAGTTGAACCTCAAAAGGATGTTGTTGCTTCGAATTCTTGTCCACCTTCACCGTGTGGTCCAAATAGCATCTGTAAGGATATAGGGACAACACCTTCATGTACTTGCTTACCAGAGTATACAGGACAACCATCTAATTGCCGCCCTGAATGCGTTACAAACTCCGAATGTCTCTCGCAACAAACTTTTGTTAATCAGAAGTGTAAGGATCCCTGCTCAGAACTTTGTGGCTAAAGTGCAGTTTGTCATGTTAATGTGTTGTTGTGAATCTGGCTACACGGGTAATCCATTTGTGCTATGCTCTCCCATACAACAAAATCCACCTGAAGTTGTCGACCCTTACAATCCATTGCCTTGTGGACCCTATGCTCAATGCTGCCAATAAAATGGCGTTGCATCTTGTCAATGTTTACCTGATTAATTTGGCAATCCTTATGAAGATTGTCGACCGGAATGTTTGATTCCGACTGCCCGTCGAACAGGGCATGTGTTAATGAGAAATGTAAAAACCCATTTCCTGGTACCTATGGGCAGAATGCCGAATGTTTTGTTAGAAATCATTTGGCGCCGTGTAACTGTATTTATGGATATCAAGGCGATCCATATCGCTATTGTACTAAGGAAGAAACACGTAAGACAATAAAAATTCACCACAAGAGTTAATTTTTTTCATGCTTGTCGTTACCAAAAATGACGTCGACAAAATCAGAGTCGACACAACACAATATCGATTTAGTATTGACTTACAGAATACCAAATGTGTGTCGACAGTCATCGATAACTGTCAATAACGACAAACAGAATACCAATTTTAAATTGTCGACGACGACGACAACCAGAATAAGGGTGATTGTGTTTATTTTTGCCGCTCATAGATGGTGAAGTACTATGACCAGAAAAGCTATTGTACATGCCTTAATCCATATAGGGCATCGTTATAATTTCCCCCCCAATCGTGTTGACCTGAATAATTTGTGAATATTGTTTGGTATTAGTACTCGTATACCTAAAGTATGTATTCTCGGGATTCTCATTCTCCTCTCCTCTTTTCAATGTAGACATATTGGGCTTTTGATGCCTATTCTCAACAAGTATGCTTTTGGTTTACAATTACCTTTCAAAAGACCAGTTGCCCTACTTACTTACTTTCTTAATTGGTCATTAAAACTCTTTAGTCAGTATTACAACTGAATTTTTCGCACTACCCATGGCATGTGTAATAATTTGATTCCTGTGTGACAGGACCTCCAGATTTTACCGATTTTAGAGAAGGTTTTCATGGCAATTTTCTTTACTCTCAGAGATGTTTGCCAGAAGACTGTTGAGAGAAAGTTGCTGTAGAAACTATTGTTCTCACCTTTCTTTTAATCGAGTTGTTTGAGCTGGCGTTTGAATCTGAGCTTCGTGTCTAATAAGCCAACACACTAGCTGTAAGACTATGGCAAAACTTGCTATCGAAATTAAACTGAGCATATCTTTTGATGGCGTAAACTTCTGCTTCAAAGATGCCCTCTCCTGTTCTAAAATCTGTCCTCGAACCATACGAAGTACAACCTTAAAATGCACTCTTAAAGGAGTGTATGGCCTAATATTTAGTTTCGTTGCGAATCAGTTCATAGTCTTTACTGTTTCTGTCCAGGGAATAGTTAATATTGAGAGCGCTGTCAGCAACTTTATTTGTCAGATAATGATGCAGTTTTATGAATCCGATTACTCTAATCATATTCTGTATAGCTTTGATCCTCAGCAATACGTTTAGCAGTCTTAAAACTAATAAAGGCTCTTGGGCCGCTAAAGGACAGTTTCTCATTGCCTCTGCTCTACCAATGCTAACTGGTCTATTTGTCTTATCCACTTCCATCTGTTAATTAAAGAAACATTACCATAACAAACAATACAATGGTTACGGGGGCGTATAATTATTGTCGTGATATTAAACATCACTCATACGCATTGAGTACTGTAGAGCAGTTGACATATTTATTTATTAGTCATACGCCTGGAAATTAAAGAATTTTTATCATTCTGAGTAGCCTGACACAGCTTGGCTTTATAAAGGGTCCGCCAATTAACTTTTTTTTTTTCAAAATGCTTTAAAAAAAAAACTACTGCATATTTTCTTAAATTTTTTTTTTATTTGAAAGTACAATCCTTACGGTTAATAATGGAAAATAATTTCATTCAAATGGCTGCCTCGACTGGCCATGCAGTAGCCTACACCATCAGTCCAATTTTTAAGCACATTATCACCAATGGCTTCACGAATATTGCCCTTAAAAGCGTCAATTGTCTCTGGCTTGTCGGCGTAACACTTATCTTTGACGGCACCCCACAAATAATAGTCCAACGGTGTCAAATCGCGGCTCCGAGGTGGCCGAACGACATCAGCTCTGCGGCTGATAATGCGATCTTCAAAAACAGGGCGCAAAACATCGAGTGTAGCTTCGGCTGTGTGGCACGTAGCGCCGTCCTGTTGAAACCAAATATTGCCAATATCCTCGTCTTCAATTTTTGTGAACAAAAATTCCTTCAACATGGCCCGATAACGATCGCCATTGACTGTAACGGCCACTTCTTGCTCATTTTCGAAGAAAAATGGCCCAATTATGCCTCTGGATCGAAATCCGCACCAAACAGTGACTCGTTTTGGGTGCGTCGGCTTTTCAATGTATGCATGCGGATTTTCTGTGCCCCAAATGCAACAATTTTGCTTGTTTACATACCCGCCAAGATCAAAATGAGCTTCATCTGAAAAGATTATTTTTTGCCAAATCGGCATCTTCTGTAAGTCGATAGCAGTCCCACTTAGCGAAGCGAAAACGCATTGGTTGGTCAATTGGCTTCAACTCCTGAACCAATTGGACTTTGTATGGCGTCATATCAAGGTCTTTATGCAAAATTCGTCTCAATGATGTCTCCGAAATGTTCAATTGTTGAGAACGACGGTGAATTGATGTTAATCGCGCTTCACGCACACTTTCTGCCACAGCAGCAATATTCTCGGGTGTACGCACTGTTTTTGGCTTTTCACGCTTTGGTTTATCTATGAGGATGCCAGTTTCTTTCACTTTTTTCATAAGATAACGAACATACGGAGCTGACGGTGCTTCTCTTATTCCAAAATCCGCACGCAATTTTCGCACACAACATCTGCAACATTACCATGATTTTCAAAGTAATGTCGCAATATTTCCCAGCGTTGTTCAAGCGTATACACAACCATATTCGTTCAGCGGAAGGATAAGACTAATTGTCTGTCAAATTAGACATGAGCTAAGTGCACCAGTTGAAAAAAAACGCTAGATGGCGGACCCGATATTATATATTTACCGTTATTTTAAAGGAACTTTAAGATTAAAATTTAAAACAACAATTTGTTTTTTTTTTTGTTGTTGTTGTTGTCCCACAATTATCAAGTGTTTATGGTATGTTTAGGCCTACACAAGTAATAAAACTTAAATAAATTACTCACGACATAAATTGTACGCTTAACAGCTTCTTTTGTTTTTCTATATCATGGCTCATTGCAAAGACATTCTTAAATATACTCTCATATACACACACACATATATATACAAATATATTCACTTACATACAGCAAATTAGGCTCATAATTTATAAGAGACTTGATTTGGAAAAAATTTTTTTTTGAAGGAGGAGGAAAAATAGTCTCAAAATGAAATAAAAATTCAAATTTAAATGGAAATTTTCTTTTCTTATTCTTCTTTTTCTTTTTCTGATTATATTCCACAAACAAGCCAATAAAAGGAAGACAAATGAATGCAAATAAAAAAAAATTCATGAAAAAATGGCCGGAAAAATATGGAAATGAGAAAAAAAAATATTTGTTTTCAAAGATCAGGAAAAAAACGATGGGAACATGTGAGGGAAAAGCTGAAACAATGTTTTAAAGTTTCCGAAAAATTTAATGAAACTTTAATGAAATTAAATTATTTCTAGCTTGAGGATGTTTGCTGTATTAAGGAGAGGCTTTATAGCATATGATGACGATTAAAGCATTGGCGAATACGTTTCCAAAATCTTTAATTGCCTAATAACGAGATTGCCCTGTTATGGGGGCATAAGTACCTACAGTGCTGTGCAAAATAATAGACTTATTTTTATTTCCTAAATATTTCCCATTATGAATGATATTTAAATTTATTTTTTATTTATTTAAGAACTGTACTAAATGATACACCAATCACAAATGCTTATGTTTTTTTATTATTTTATTTAACACAAAAATTTAAAAAAAATTAATTTTCCTATGATTCAAAATAATAGGCTTATTCAAGATTTCTTAAAAAAAATACATATTTTTTCATTTAATACTAAAACAAATTATATTGCATACTAATATTGAATATTTTAATAATATGCCAGTTAATTCAATAACCTGAATGACCACTTTTGTTGTTTAAAACTGAACTCTTCTGGGCATTGATTCTATTAATTTTTGGCATTTTTCTATAGAAATTGCCTCCCACTTCCTTTTAATTTCTTCCCAGAGTTGATTTTTATTGTAGAATGTCTTCTCATCTAGGCCTCTCTTCAGTTCAATCCTAAGGTTCTCAATAGGATTGAGAGCCGGTGACTGTGAAGGCCACGAGTGCTTAGGATCCTGTTGTAAAGTCCATTCTGGTGGCATATTGTTCTCTGCATAGAGTAGCATAACATTTTTCAAAATATCACGGCACATCTCTTTGTTCATTGTTTCTGTGATCTGATAAAGATGGCCAACACCATGCCAAGAAAATGCACTCTACAACATTATACTTCCTCCGCCTTGTTTTACAGTCTTTTTTGTATAGCGATCATCTAGTTCCTTTCCTTTTGGTCTTCTAACATTTCCGCGACTATCTGAACCGAACAAGTTGATTTTTGTTTCGTCGCTCCATAAAATGTTCTTAAAATCATCAACTACACTGTCTTTAAATTTTGTGGCATATTTCTTTCGATCTGCTTTGTTTTTTAAGCTTAAAAGTGGTACCTTCCTGGCAATTCTACTTGGCAAACCCTTCTCTAAAAGTCTTCGTCGGACTGTTGAAGCACTAATTATGTTGCCCATATCTTCAGAAATGGCTGTTTCTTAACCAGAACAGCTATTCGTGAATTCGTGGTAGCGGTTGTTTTGCAAGGTCTACCACGGGTTTCTTTTGAAGGCTTCCGCTTAATGGCGTTTCTGACGAAATGATGAGACCTTCCAAGCAATTCCGCAATAAAATCAAGTGGTTTTCCTTGTTCACGTAATTTTTCCACTATTCGCCTTTCTTCAGGAGTGCAATGTACATTACGACCCATCTTTTCGTAAAACTAATATTTTTTTAACAATAATATTTCATTTGCCTTACATTTAATTATTTTCAGGAAATTTATTAAAATTAACAGGAAAATTAAAACAAAAAATATGTTCTTTTAAAATAAGTCTATTATTTTGCACAAATTATATTTTGACTTTTCTTAAAATGTTTACGAAAGCACATTAAGGAGAGAAAGAAACTTCTAAAAAATACCCACTATTTTTAGTATTGACAATATCAAACATAACGGTACCAAAAATTCCTAAGAGAAAGTTTTTTTAAGTGTGTTAAATCAAAGAGAAATTATTTAATATATAATAGTCTATTATTTTGCACAGCACTGTATGTATTGTTAATGGCCTCCTTGCCTTATGTAGTTTTGTTTTACAATGTTTAGGTCTTGAAAAAAATTATTTTTTTTTCTCTTCTTCTTTTTCTTTCATCATATGGAAATTTAAAGTTTTTCACAAAATACTTGCCTTGAAAGAGAGCTCCACTCATACAAATGAAGAAACCTTTATTGAAAGTGTTAAAACTTCACCCCCTTCCCCCCAAAAAAAAAAAAATAAAATCCTTAGAGTAACTCTTTCTCTCTCTCTTCCTCTGCTTTATAGCTTTCCTTACTTTTGTTTATTTTCCTGTTTTTTTTTCTAAACAAAATTCAACAACAATAACAACATTTAGTTGTATTGCCAGTGTGTTAGGCAGTAGTTTTGCTGCTCTATATTTCAGTTTTATTTTCTCTTTATTTACGAATCTCGCCCTCTTCTCCCCCTCTTCTCCCACCCTCCTTCCTCTCTTCTTTTCTTTATGTTTTATTTTCTTTTTTTTCCTTTCTTTGATTCTGTTGGTATTTCGGATATTTTAATTTTATTCTCTTGTTGTTGGTTTTTTGTACTCCTGGCTTTCATACTCTCTTTTATGCCATCTTTTATCATAATATTTACAGACAACAAATTATGGTTATTTGAGTGAATGGATAAAAAAAACAAGAAGAAGAAGAAAAATTCGAAACTGAGAAGCCAGCAGAAAAAAAAAAGAAAAAATTACCAAAACGTGTTGACAGTTTGGCTGACTTACTTTTCTTTCTACATTTCTTGCTTAAGACGATAAAAATGGTTGAGTTTTCTTCTTCGTTTTTTTTTTGTTTTTTTTTTGTCCTTAGAAACGAAACAAACAATTGGTAAAGAAAACAAAACAACAGTTATTATAACGAGACAATATACAGTTATATTGTAATACAAACAAACAAACAAAAAAGGAGACCTAAAAGTGTGAACAAAGAGAAGAAGAAATATTCCAAAAGTATTGTTTTGTAACGAAGCATACACACACACACTCGCTCAGCATATACATATACATATACATATACACATATACATACTCGTACTTTAACTCTCTTTGTGTATAGTAAACACCCGCCGTAAACATAAATTCCAGAGATTCTTTATGAAACTGAAACGTTATGTTTATTTAACCCACTGGAAGAGGCAGAAATGTAACTTAAAAAAGGAAATTCTAGAAGAGCAGAGCCATTGAAGAGAATAAAAAAATGTTACAATACAAAGCAAAGACTGATAGAGACTGAGAAATATGATCTTGAGGAACTTATTCAACTCAAATGCATAGTTTAGGAACAGAATACAACCATGACTGTATTCTACACACAAATTGATGGTGAAAAAAGCAACATAAAGTGTGCTCGTGCAGCTACTGTCTTAATTGATCACATTTTTAATGGATTTTGTAAGCAAAGCCATACATTCTACACGTTTTCCCGGCTCCAAAAATAATCCAAACGGCATTTATTGCTACCTGTTAACCAAACTGCAAGGGAACGCTTATGCTCTAAGCGGTTTTCACCACCCGATTACTGTAAGCAATACACGAATTAATACCGTGGAATACATACATCCAACCAAACCGCTATCATCATTACAACTACAGGTCACTCGGTTTACGCCACAGCGGCTCGTGTAAGCAAAGGCCACGCAGCATTTTTTTCTCTCGAAGAGGTATGGAAATCGACACACATTTTAAGGTATACCCCAGCATAAGATTGTTTAGCGCAGTCACCATAGACTCTAGTAGGCATTGTGTTGGCTTATTAGATAGGAGTGCTTAGTTCAAACCCCAGCTCAGACGTTTTGAACAAAATGGGAAATGTGAAAAAATAATTATTCAGTGGCGCTTTCGATCAGCAGTCTTTTGGCAAAAACTCTGAAATTTTTAATACTTTTACCAGCAGACCAGAGGAAGTCGCCGTAGTCTAGTAGGTAGTATGTTGGCTTATTAGACGAAAAGCCAGGCTTCAAACACCAGGCCAGACATCACAACAAAATACAAAAAGTCTTTCTTCAGCGACTTCCTCTCAGCAGATTTCTGGCAAAAATTCTGAGAGTAAATAAAAATTGCCATGAAAAGTTTCTCAAAAAATCTGTCGTTCGGAGTCGACTGTAAACCGTAGATCCCGCCACTCATGTATTAAATTTTACACACGCAACATAAGTGGTGTGAGAAACTAGGTCGTAATCCTGACTGAAGGGTTGTAATGACCAATTATATATGTACACTCAGCCACGAAAGTACACATACGGTTAACAAATATCAGAAATTTGTTAGCCAATCCGTTTTCGTTGAAAATCTTTATAATTGTCTGACATCTTTCTTCGATTTTATGACGGTCTTTTGCATTGGTTCAGAAATTTGTGAAATTTGTTAATCGGATGTATACTTTTGTGGGCCAGTGCAGGGCCACAATTCAGTTGAATTTCAGAAATTTCTTAACCAATGCAAAAGACCGTCTTAAAATTGAGGAAACTATAAAGATTTTCAACGAAAACGGATTGGTTAAAAAATTTCTGAAATTTGTTAACCGTATGTATACTTCAGTAACTGTGTGTATGTACTCTTAAAATAAATTAAAATTGCCACGAAAAGTTTCTCAAAAACCTGTTCTTCTTAGTCGACTACAAAACCCTCTTGATAATAACAAAATTTTACCTACCAACCGAGTAAGCGCTCATTTTCTAAACAAATATTTTTTTCAGTTTTGTTTTAATTTTTTCACTTAACCAGACTAAGTCTGCTTCGCCTTGTTGCTGAGGAAATTTTTCTAGCTTATGAAACTAAGATTTTTGTCTTCTTCTAATTTATTTTCCATAATAATTCGTTTGTCCTCTGCCTTTAGTGGGTAAATAAAATAAATTTCGTTAGAAATTATGGAGCCAGTCAAGTTTATCAACGAATAAGACACTCACACTTACACAACCACATACAAAATATTCCATTTAACATACGCTTTTAAAGGGCCAGTAGCAAATGGCACCATGAGGAAGAGAAGTAGAGAAGAAGAAGAAGAACAGAAATAAAATAAATTTAAAAGAGAGAGAGAGAGAGTTAATGGTTGTGTTGTATTGGTTATGATAGTGTAGTGTAGTGAAGTGTAGTGTGGATGGATGGAGAGTTTATGCATGTGTGGAGATTTTGCGATTATCATAAGTGATAAATGAATGGCACACACACATACGAATAGTATTAAGGATTTACTTTTAAAGGTTACGTAAATAGACTAGAGTTCTTAGCGAAGGAAAATTTATGACAACACTTACACAAACATACATAAATGGTCAGATTTAAGTAAAGTAATGCGTTATTTTTTCTGTTGTTTTTTTAATCATTGGCTTTCGATAATTGAAAACGAATTATTTCAAGGAAGTGTTGTCCACGACTTTGCCGTAGTTGGTGTATATGTGTGTGTAAATTTTGTTAAAGTTTTTGCAACATTTTAGATGCGTACACAATTGCGAATGACAGTTGTAATGCTGTATACACTAAAAATAGTAAATTCGGAGCAATTGGCTTAACCTAGGCAGCTTCAAACGTGTGATTAATTGTTCATTAAATTCGTTTTGCACGTTGACTATACCATTGCTATTGAATTTTGTGATTTATTGGCGAAAGCGAAAATGTTTACTAATAATTGTTAGTAGTGCTGGATTATTAACCCATTCGCTGCCATGCCTAATTTATATGATGTCATTCCCATTGCCATTTATATTTTGAGTGTTACTGTTTACCAAAACCCTGTTTTTCTTGGTAAGAGCACATATATTATTATACATAATCATTTAAAAGCAGAAAATCTTGATGCTATTCCTCCCACATAACAAAAGAAAAACCCAAATCGCAAATGTAGAGTTTGTGCAAAGAAAAGTATTCGAAAGGAGACTCCATATTACTGTCCGAGCTGTCCTGATAAACCTCCATTATGTATTTGACTTTGTTACAAATCCTATCATGAAGATAAGGTATCATAAGTGATTTAGTTGCTATAAAATTTTATTATAAAAACACGATGAAGTTGATTGTTTGTCGCAAAATAATTTGCTAATTCAAAAGCCTGCATGTTATAATATATTTAAAGTAGGACGAGTATACTCGTCTTTGACAGGGTATCCCGCACTGCCAAGACGAATATACTCGTCCTTGGCAGCGAATGGGTTAAATGAGAGTCCCTTGTTAATCAGACATCTCGAACAAAAGGAAATTTGAAAAAAAAACTATTTCTTTTGGTGACTTCCCCTCAGCGTTCAAATAAAATTGCCATGAAATTTGTTCTTAAACATCTGTAGATCGATAATGACTTTAAACTGTAAGGTCACGCCGCCACTCATGAATAAAATTAACACACACAATGTGGGTGGTGTAAGAAACTATATCGTAGTCCTGACTGAAGATTTGTAAAGACCAAAGCAGTAAGTAAGATTGACTTGTAGCACCACCTAGAGCTTTGCAGTTATATTATTTTGCATTTGATATTATGGTGGGCACGACAAACTATTTCAAGTAATCTTGGTTACACTGCTGCAAACAATCTTTTCCGTCCGACGCAAATCAAATAATGTTCTTCTGATTTAGGTTAGGTTAGGTTAGGTTAGGTTAGAGGACGTATACATTGTATACATTGTACGTCGTTTGAGGAATTTGGCAATCCGTTTCAAGCTCGACACAGACTTCTACCTTTCCACGATAGTCTAACGGGACTACTGTTAGGTTAGGTTAAGCTAGAGGACATGTACTTGTCAATTAAGACAAGTACAGTACCCGGAGGTCGAATTGACCCCCATTGTACAACGTCCTAGTTTCTCACACCACTTATGTTGTGTGTGTTAATTTTTTTTTATAATGAGCGGTGGGATCTACAGTTTAAAGTCGACTCCGAACGACAGATTTTTTGAGAAACTTTTTCATGGCAATTTTATTTACTCTCAGAGTTTTTGCCAGAAATCTGCTAAGAGGAAGTCGCCGAAGAAATTTTTTTTGTATTTTGTTTTTGATGTCTGGCCTGGGGCTCGAACCCTGGCTTTACGTTTAATAAGCCAACACACTGCCTACTAGACTATGGCGACTTCTTCTTCTGATTTAGTTTGTTTGCTAAACTCCAATCTTTCTTGCAAGTTCTGTTTTGCTGAGACCAAGTCACCAAGTCTAGTTTTTTCTTATTACATGATTTTAAAAAGACCTGCTATTTGGAGATGTTATAAACACATCCAAGGATTAATTTTTAATGTTCACGTTAACAGTTTATGAAAACTGCCAACTGCTCTAATCTCAACAGTTTTCTTTAAGTGAATGTCCTTAAACACTTTACTTTTAAAGCACTTTATGGTTCGTGTAATTCTTCGTTAAAAAAAAGAAACCAATTCTGCCTTTAAATACATTTCCTTTGTAGCATCAGAAACCCACTTTGCCTTTAAATACATCTCCTTTGTAGCAACAGGAACTATTTTTAGATCATAAGAAATGACACACCTTACAATAAAATTTGTTTCATTGACATTAACCTGGCGCTTATCGATTTTTAATTATGTTTTCATCAATTTTTGTTTTTTTTTTGTGCTATTTTTATTGAAGATTAAAAAAGTATTTCGTCACCGTGAACATACTTGTCTGCTTCGTTTTATGTAAATAAATTTTTAATTTAAAAAAATCATCCAAAAATTAATACGAAATATAAAATATAAAATCCTTGTAAATTCAAAAACGTATTCTACAATGAGTACTGAGCTCTGTACATAACATACATATATTCGATATGTTATTGAGAAAACAACAGCAGTTGTCCCTGTTACTTTTTCCATCTTGTGCGTGTTAACAGAAGACCATTTTGTTTTGCTGTAGTTTGTTATTGTTATTGACCCCCATCCCCCTCTCTTCATCGAACGCTAGTTTTATATGCAAAATGACTTTTTTCTTTACTAAACCGTATGTATATGTATTAGTAAGTTTGTTTACATTTGTTTTTGCTTTTTGTGTGTTACTTTTTGTTGTTTTTGTAAGCTCTGTATTACAGTTTACAGCAGAGTTAAATTCCTTTTCCAACAATACCTGTTTCTTTAACAAACAGAGAGGAGATACAGAGAGTGTGGTAGATAGAGAGTTTAGAAATGTAAGAGAGAGAGAGAGAGAGAGGTTTGTTTACATATTTTCTTTTGATTTTCAAAAGCTTCTTATTAAAAATAAACAAAATTCTCTCAATTCCCAAAATTTGTTGTTGTTGTTGTTGTTGTTATTATTATGCTTGTTTATTTTTGTTATTATTATTTACATGCCAATGTGAGTAAGTGTGTGTGTTATTTTGTTGTTATAACTTCTTAACTTACCGAGGTGTTGTATTGTGTTGTGTTGTTATTATTTTTATTTTTCGGTTTTATTATTGTTATGCTAAAGGAATTTTGCTAAATGAAGAGTCCTTTAAGTTGTTTGTAAAAATGAGAGTTTTAATGGCAGAAAGAGTGAAAATTGTATGTGTGCGCTGTAAATGCTTGTGTTTATTTTGCATTTTGTTTGCATTTATAAGAAGAGGGTGTAAGTTTACTCGTAAATATTTATATTTCGTAAATGTATTGGTGTATACATATATATGCATGTGTGTTTATATGTGTTATTTAGCTTGCTTAAGCTGTACTGTCCTTGAGTAATAAATTTATTGCTTATTTAAGCCCATTTTTTTGTTGTTATTTTCTTGTTTCTGCTGCAGCGTTTATTTCTTCTTAAAAATTTATTTCTTTTTTGATAAGCATTTTGTGGTTTTCAATCTTTTTTCTTTTTTCATTCGGTTTGTAAAAGATAAATTGTTCTTATTATTGCTGTTTGCTGTTGTTGTTTACTTATAAGCTTTAAAGGATTATAACACACACACACATACAGGAAAAATTAGGAAAAATAAATGTGAAACGTAATGAAAATTAAATTCAAATCATTTTCATTTCGAGGGGGAGGAAACCATGTTCAATTAAGATTTCAACAAATTATTTAAAAAACGTAGCACAGTTGGAAATATTTGAATTTACTCTTAAAGTAACAGTAGCTAACAGTGGGCTAAAACAGTGAAAAAATATTTCTTCAGTGACTGACTGACTCTCAACAGTCTTCTGATAAAAACAAATAAAAATTGCCATAAAAACTTTCTCAAAAATCCATCGTCCGGAATCGACTTGAAACTGTAGATCCCACCGTTCATGGATGAAATTAACACACACCATAGTGGAGAAGCTAGGCTTTTATCCTGACTAAAGGGTTGCAAATTAAGGAAGCACAGGAAGCGTTTCCGTAGTCTGGTACAATTAATTTACGAGTGTGGTGGTTGTGGTATCGATTTCAAACAAAGATTCTGGTCTGTACTGATTATAAAAAAATAATCTTGTGGGTACTAAGTCCACATCATATACATACCTTTCAATCACCTTCGCTGCGCTTGTGCTACATCGCGGAAGTCTGGTTGGCTTTAAATCTTGCTCACATCATATTCTCTCCAGAAGAGTTTGGCATCGCAAATGACCTCCAGATTGGATATTCAATTTTATTTTAGCAGCGGTTTTCCTTAAGCTTTTAACGGGTGATTTTTTAGCAATTATCTTTTTGGCAACACTGATTTAAACAGTTCACGCACGTTTAGCGTTTCCTTTCACTGTCAAACATCTTCAGTTTGGTCTATAATTTAACCATGAATCGTCTCACAAACGAACAACGCTTGCAAATCATTGAATTTTATTATCGAAATGCGTGCTCTGTTAAGAAAGTTCATCGCGCGCTTCTTCAATTTTATGGTCAGTTTAATCGACCCACTGAAGCGGCTATTCGGGCTATTGTGACTAAATTTCGCACCAAATTTACATTGTTGGACATTGAATCACCAACACGCTTACGTAGAGTGCGAACTGAAGAAAATATCGCAGCTGTATCGGCCAGTGTTAATGATCACCATCAATTATCGATTTGTCGCCGTTCGCAGCAATTGGGCCTCTGTTACTCAACAACGTGGAAAATTTTTCGGAAGGATTTCGGTGTGAAGCCTTTCAAAATACAGCTGGTGCAAGAATTGAAGCCGAACAATCTACCGCAACGCAGAATTTTTGGTGAATGGGCTCTTGAAAAGTTGGCCGAAGATCCACTTCTCTATCGAAAAATTGTATTCAGCGACGAAGCTCATTTTTGGCTCAATGGATACGTAAATAAGCAGAATTGTCAATTTTGGAGTGTGAATCAGCCAGAAGCATTGCAAAAGCTACCAATGCATCCAGAAAAAGTCCAGTTTTGTGCGGTTTATCGGCTGGTGGCATCATTGGACCGTACTTCTTCAAAGATGATGCGAATCGTAACGTAACTGTGAATGGTGAGCGCTACCATGAGATGATATCCAACTTTTTTTGCCCAAACTGCAAGAGCTTGACTTGCATGTCATGTGGTTTCAACAAGACGGTGCCACATGCCACACAGCACGCGTAACAATGGACTTATTGAGAGGCGAGTTCGGTGAACATTTTATTTCACGTTCGGGACAGGTCAATTGGCCGCCTAGATCGTGCGATTTAACGCCTTTAGACTATTTTTTGCCCGCTTCAATTGACGCATTTGAAGACAACATTGAGGCATTTATTCGTGATATACCGGCCGAAAAGTTGGAAAGAGTATACGAAAATTGGACTAAGCGGATGGACCAATTGAGGCGCAGTCACGGTCAACATTTGCATGAAATAATCTTCAAACATTGAATTATATGGACCGTACTATCGATTCAAATAAAGATTTCATGAATTTTTCTAAATTTTATGAGTTTTTTTTGAAAAATTTTCTTATAGCTCGTAAAAAATCACCCATTACTTTAGAACACACAATGTACGTACGGTCTTATTACTGTAGGTGAGTAGATAGAACAGGGTGCATTCACAGACATAGAACAAGTATCGCCGTTTGTAATACCACATTCATTAACTTTTCCTAGTCCTGCAACCTTTCGCAGAAAACCTCTGGCGGTCCCAACTTCCAGTCTCAATAAAACAGTTATATAATCCGCATAGTAGAAGCCCAGAAGAGATATACTTCTTCGGCATAATTCTAATCATATGCTTAAGAGATACTAAAGCATTTACTCCTCTTCCCCTTGGGCTCCCAGTGAACAAAATAGTAAGATTATCCGCATAATAGAAGCCCAAGGGATACATTCCTCTACCACATAAACATGATCGTGAAACCAAGAGTTGGGAACAATTTTCTTCGCTTCTTCTACCCTGAAAATTCCTATGGAAGTTATTGTTCATATGGTCAAGACCAATGCATCTCGCATGAATGCCTGGAATGCCATGTCCAGTAATAACTCCTACAGCTATGCTTCCAAGCCTTCTCACATCAAATTCTGCCTCTGCATCTGCAATCTTCAGCATAACTAAAGCCATTCACTACCTATACTGGTCCCATTGTGCAATTTCACCATATTTAAAATCTCTTTTTTATGTTCGACATTCTTTTTATTTTCTTTTGAACACCTCTTTTAAAACAAAAAACATCATGAAGAAAATGAAAATCAAATTTTTAAAATGTCATCAGAACAAATTGCATTCGTGTTAACGTTTGTACTTGTTTTTATACACACACACTCTCTCTCTCTTTTTAAACCAACATATTTTTCTTTTATTTTACGAAATCTAAAAAAAATTAAGAAAAAAACAACGCTTTTGTCTTAATCAAATATAGCGACAGCCCCGACATCTGTTGGTGACGCCTGCATAATACACTGCAGGATGAATAAAAAAAAATGCAAAAAAAGTGTGGCAAAACTGAGCCAAAACGCAAACACAACGTTTTCTTTCTCACTCTCTTTCATACTCTTTCTGTGTATTGCAGTTTAAAACGCGAAATAATAAACTGAGACTGAGTCTCTGGGTATGGGTTAGTGTTACTAGGAGAACATGTTCAAAGCTGCTGCAACTACACAGCGACAATTGTAAATGGCAGCTCTTTTTGCTGTTAATTCATAACGGTTTCTTTTATTTTCTGCTTTTGCTCTCATTTTTATTTTGTTTAAAAGGAATTTAAAACAGAAAAAAAACACGAAAAACGAAAAAGAGAAAATCCTTCAGTGATCCACTCACTCAGTATTCACATGTTGATAATGACAGTGAAATGTTCTGTTCTGTTATATGATGTTCAAATTCATTACGAAAGAGTACATCAAACATACGAAAAAAAAAGAGAAGCTTTCTTTCTTAAGCCGAAAGTCCATACCATCCTTTTCATGCGCCTTGCGAATCTTGCTTTCTATGCCGATTTTATTGCAAGTTACACACAATGCGTTTATGCGACTGGTTTTTTGTTTTGATCAGCTGTTGTGGTAAACAACAAACAAGCGAACAAGAACATTTTTGGAAAAAAATAGAAAATCAAATTGTAATTTTAAAAGAATTTATGACATTAATTTCAAATTTATGAGTTTATTTAAATTTATGAGTTTACATTTGAAAAACGCTCATAACATAGAAGGACAGGTCAATTTAGAGGGAGAAAAAAAATGTTATAAGTTTTGCGAGGCAAATGTGTTAGAAGCAACAGATATACAGAGTGAAAACTGGCAGATAAAGTAAAAAAAATTAAATGTAAACAAACATTTATTTTGTGTTAAAAAGGGGAAAATATGGAATATTTTTTAATTTCATCAATGAAAAGTTTAAAGATTCTTAAATATTTAAATATTAATCGAAATGTTGGTGAATTTCGGTCACAATGAGTATAGTTTCTTGAGCAAGAGTTAATTAAGAAGCTAAATATAATAAGATCAAAATAAGACGTACTGCTCATAAAAAATTTTTCCTGCTGAAAGTTGCCAAAATTTTTTAATTTCTTGGAAGGAAAAATTAAAAATTGTTATTAATTGTTTTTATTATTAATAGTTTTACACAAAAATTACATTGTATTGTGCTGTTAAGGCCTACGAAAATCCTCAAAAGAACACAAGACGAGTGTTTTCAGTAAATTTATCCTCCATTTTTCTTGTTTACCAATTGATAAATTCAAAATAGATGACACTCAGTACATAAAAACAATCATATACATACATATGTATAAACAATCATCATATACATATTTTGTTCATGAAAGAAATTTGTTAAAAAATGTATTTTAATGTATTTTCCTCTTAAATTAGTAATAAACTTTATTATGAAATATGTGTTTATTAATATTTTTATAATACAAATAAAGAAAAATGCGAAAATAGTAATGCACTATTTAAACATATTTGTAGAAACCATTCACAATAGTATATAATTTGGCATGCCAAGTTTAAAAAACTGCTGACATTTTCCAACACTGCATTATTCGCATAGAAAAGTAGAAAGTAATCCTACTTTGTATGCGTCTATGCATATTATGCTTTTTCTTCTGTAACTTGTCACAATCAAATACACTGATTCTACTTTTTCGGTATACGCATGTTATGCAAAACGCATGGTATGGACTTTCGGCTTTACACACACCCACACGCTCATCATGCTCTCACGCTAATATGTTCTTATAGAATATTCCACCATATTTTATCAAATGACAGACAGAATGTATTTATGATGACTGATTACTTTTGTTTTTGTTTTTGTTTGTGTTCTCGCGTTTATGTTTGTGTTTGTAATTTTACTCATATTTTTTTAATGTAAAAATGATTAAGAAAGACAACAACACAACAACATATGAAAATGACAGACGGATTTGTATAATAAAACGTTGTGCACAAGCAAAACTTCATTTAAATAACTGATGATCGTTGGGTAGACGAACAGAATTTAAACGTGGCGCCTATTACCACATAAAAAATGAAAGTTAAAAACATTATTAGTATGCGAATGCACGTAAATAAGTAAAGGGTCCGCCAAATAACTTTTTTTTTTTTGAAAATGCTTTAAAAAAAAACTACAGAATATTTTCTCAAATTTCTTTTTTTATTTGAAAGTACAATCCTTCCGGTTAATAATGGAAAATAATTTCATTCAAATGGCTGCCTCGGCTGGCCATGCAGTAGTCTACACGATCGGTCCAATTTTTAAGCACATTATCGATTGTGTGCAGCTGTATTTCACAAATGGCTTCACGAATATTGTCCTTTAAAGCGTCAATTGTCTCTGGCTTGTCGGCGTAACACTTATCTTTGACGGCACCCCACAAATAATAGTCCAACGGTGTCAAACCGCAGCTCCGAGGTGACCAAACGATATCAGCTCTGCGGCGCAAAACATCGAGTGTAGCTTCGGCTGTGTGGCACGTAGCGCCGTCCTGCTGAAACCAAATGTGGCCAATATCCTCCTCTTCAATTTTTGTGAACAAAAATTCGTTCAACATGGCCCGATAACGATCGCCATTGACTGTAACGGCCATTCCTTGCTCATTTTCGAAGAAAAATGGCCCAATTATGCCTCTGGACCAAAAACCGTACTAAACAGTGACTCGTTTTGGGTGCGTCGGCTTTTCAATGTATGCGTGCGGGTTTTCTGTGCCCCAAATGCGACTATTTTGCTTGCTTACATACCCGCCAAGATCAAAATGATCTTCATCTGAAAAGATGATTTTTTTTTGCCAAAATCGGCATCTTCTGGTGTAGGCTACTGCATGGCCAGCCGAGGCAGCAATTTGAATGAAATTATTTTCCATTATTAACCGGAAGGATTGTACTTTCAAATAAAAAAAGAAATGTTAGAAAATATTCTGTAGTTTTTTTTTAAAGCATTTTCAAAAAAAAAAAAAAAAAAGTTATTTGGCGGACCCTATATAAGGCGGCACTTAGTTGAGAATTTAGGCCCTTGGTAATGCCACAAAAAAACATTCAATCCGGGACTTAAACATTCCCCCAAAGAAACCATCTCGACTTTAAAATAAATCCTGCTATTGCAGTAATCTTTAGTTTGAAGAGTTGAGTCGAGACTTTCGCAGCTTAAGAATAAGAACTCCCTTAAAGCCACAGCTGCAGTAGAAGTCATTATAAAGAATGACAAATCTGTTAGCATGCATTCCAATAAAGCAATGGCCCCTGAAAATTATAATAAAGCTTTGAATGGATAAGCAATCGAAGAAAAAAGAGAGAATCACTGCTATTCCAGTCCATAAATCAGTTTAGCAGAGCCTAGCTATACTTCACGTACACTCATGCTGCCAACAAAGTTGAATCAGTCCTCTAAAACGAAATCACAATCTATTCAGGGGTAGGTAGACAGCAGAGGTTTGTAATCCGATTGGATAGAAACACTTAGAACGAGTACTGCTCATTGTATTAGCACAGTCACTCACTTCCCCTAGTTTTGCAACCATTTACAGCTTCTGATGAAACCTCTTAGACACCCAATCTCCAGTAACAACAACACAGTGTTATCAACCGCTTAGTAAATTGTGTTTTTTTATAGAGGTATAGAACTTTAAGTTGCAATAAAACAACGATGGATTATTCGATTGACATGAATTTTATTTATCCGAAAGATAATCTTGTGGCATTACATTTTAAATATGATTTCTGGCATATGACCGCCACGGCTGGCGCGGATGTAGTCCAATCTGGGCGTCCAAATTTCGTTGACTTTTTCCAACATTTGTGGCCGTATATCGGCAATAATACGGCGAATGTTGTCTTCCAAATGGTCAAGCGTTTGTGGCTTTACATAGCCCCACAGAAAGTAGTCTAGCGGTGTTAAATCACAAGATCTTGGAGGCCAATTCACACGTCCAAAACGTGAAATTAGGCGGTCACCAAACGTGTCTTTCAATAAATCTATTGTGGCACGAGCTGTGTGACATGTTGCGCCGTCTTGTTGAAACCACATCTCCTGGACATCATGGTTATTCAATTCAGGAATGAAAAAGTTAGTAATCATGGCTCCATACCGATCACCATTGACTGTAACGTTCTGGCGCCACCATCGTTTTTGAAAAAGTACGGACCAATGATTCCACCACCCCATAAAGTGCATCAAACAGTCAGTTTTTCTGGATGTAACGGTGTTTCCACATACACTTGAGGATTACCTTCACTCCAAATTCGGCAGTTTTGTTTGTTGACGTAGCCATTCAACCAGAAGTGTGCTTCATCGGTAAACAAAATTCGCTTATGAAAATCGGGAACAACGGTAATCTCTACGCCTTACTTGATGATCGTTTGGCTTTAAATCTTGCACGAGTTGGATTTTGTAAGCACGCAAACCAAGATCCTTCCGCAAAATCTTCCATAAAGTGGATGGACACAGATTCAATTCCTGTGCCCGATGGCGGATGGACTCATTCGGGTCTTCCTCAATGCTACGCTCTACAGCAGCAATAGCTTCTTCTGTACGCACCGTACAACGTCTCTGGGGATGCGAGTTATCAATAAGAGTAAACGGGGTGCGAAAACGTTCCATGGTTAATCGAATTAACTGCTCTGATGGACGATTTTGTCGACGATAAAATGGACGTAGTGCGCGATACGTTTTCCGCACAGAACCATTATTTTCGAAATAAAATTGCACTTTTTGCAAGCATTGTTCAGGCGTGAGTCTATTCATGATGAATTGCCAAACCAAACTGAGAATAAATCACTTGACAGCTGTTAAATCGGTCGCCATCTTGAAAAGTAATGCCAACTTAAAGTTCTATACCTCTATAAAAAACACAATTTAGAAGCCGAGGAGATACATTATTCTACGACATAATGATTATCATATCTACAAGAGGTAAGAAACAATTCTCTGCAGTAGTAATTGGCCATGTGTCCTGGTAGTAGAGTAGTTTCTTGATTCTCATTCCATTTTCCATGAAAAAATCTTCTTAAATTCTATCGTACGGAATTTGAGATTGAACTGCAGGTTTCTCCATAAATAAATATAATGCAGACAACATGAAGTGCTATGCTAAGCTAGGTTTTAATCGTGACTAAAAACTTACTTACTTACTTAATGGCCAATAATGTGTATACATATGTATGTAAACTTTGCGAATGGTTTTCAGTATGATTCGAACGCTATAATGCGAAGACCTGATTCTGATTCTGAATAAGTTGCGGCCTGTGGTAACAAAATCGGAAACTATGCGAGCTCAAGTAAACTTCCATTTTAACGAGGCTGCCATTCCCTGTTTTTCTATTTCCATTTTTTTTTTTTTTTTAAATTTCAAATCCTGTGTTTCAATCTGGTTATGGGGTTTATAGTGAAGCATTTTAACTACAACATCAAGTCAGTTTAATCTCAATTTATGAATAATTTCCAATGCTTTTATAATACAGAATAAATGCTGTTTTCAATAACCTGCCTCGTCCAACCCTGCTAAAATATTTCATTTGCTGCCAACCTTTCAAAGTCAGGCTAATTTAGTGGGGCTGCTGTGTTATGTACAATATGTAGGCATGTGGTTACTTTGACAATATTCCCCAATTTAAACGAGTAAAACAAATATTTCGTACAGCAGCAGCAGCAATATACTGCCACCTCTCTACACCGCCCACCCACCATTAATCCTCGTTTGCTTCTTCAACCACAACACTTTTTAACGCATTTCAACCAAAAAAAATATGTGAATGCTTTTGACGATTATTAATTTATTTATTGAGTCTTTTTTGCCATTAAAAAGGCCAAAAGCCAATATTTTAACCACAACAACAGCAACAACAAGTACATAATCATGAAAATAAAAGGCGAACAATAAAAGAAAAAGAAAAAGAGCACTAGCACAGACACAATACGAGAGCAGCAGCCGCATATAAACTCGCTAAAAAATGTACAAAATTTATATGATTTTTGCAAGAACAACAACAACAAAAAACAACAAAAAGCAATACAAATTATTTGCCAACAGCAACCACAACAACAACAACGAAAGCAGCAACGGCAAATTCTTAATAACAATACTTAAATTGTGCTGCCACTACTACTACTGCTGCACAAGTAGAAGTAGTTGCTGTTGTTTTTCTTTTTCGTTTTATAAGATCCCCCCACCCAAGAGCAAAAGAAAAAAAGTCAAAAGCCTGTTCATTTAGTTGAAAAAGGTTGAAAAGAAGAAGAAGAAAAAATCCCTGCGTATGAACATTTAAAGAAAAAAAGCAGGAAATATTTTCGCTTTTAAAACAAATGGAATAAACGAAGTGGTTGTGGTTGTTGTTGTTGTCGTTGTTATTGTATGTGGAACGGCACCCACCATTTAAAAGCAGCCGAACATGCACATGCTTTAAGAAATTCCATAAGTTAACCAAAAAATTTAAGTGAAATGAAATGCCAACTTCAGATGTGCAAAGACAAAAACCAATGTTAACGTTAACAGAGCAATGTTAAGTGTTTAATGGAGGATACAAAAAATGATCATTGAAGAAATTATCGGAGAATGTAAATGTGCATCTCGAGGTGTAACATCTTCTCTGGTAATCCGCAATTTGTTTTGAAAATTAAAAATTGTGGACAAAAAAATTTATTTGTTTTAACAATGTCTGGGAAGGCTGATCGATATTGTGGAAAAATGTGATTTGCTTTAGATATGCCCCTATATATCCATGGTATCAAGGATTCCAAAACACGTGTCCTTACGGTAGGACTTTATTTGGCTCCAAAGATATAGGCGACGAAGCTAATTGTTTTCTTCAAAGGAGCAAAACAAAAGTGGTTTATATAAATGGGGCTAAATCGGATAAAACCTGGACTTGTTAGGGAAATGGACTTAGTGGGCTAGATAGCCATGGTATCAGGGACTCCAAAACAGTCGCGCTGTACTTGGTACCAAAGATATAGGCGTGGAATTTTCTTCAAATGAAAAAACTTTTTTTTGAAAATTAAATTAAATTAAAGAAAAAACTACTGAATATTTTCTCAAATTTCTTTTTTCATTTGAAAGTACAATCCTTCCGGTTAATAATGGAAAATAATTTCATTCAAATGGCTGCCTCGGCTGGCCATGCAGTAGCCTACACCAGAACATGCCGATTTTGGCAAAAAAAAAATCATCTTTTCAGATGAAGCTCATTTCGATCTTGGCGGGTATGTAAACAAGCAAAATTGTCGCATTTGGGGCACAGAAAACCCGCACGCATGCATTGAAAAGCCGACGCACCCAAAACGAGTCACTGTTTGGTGCGGATTTTGGTCCAGAGGCATAATTTCGGGCCATTTTTCTTCGAAAATGAGCAAGGAGTGGCCGTTACAGTCAATGGCGATCGTTATCGGGCCATTTTGAACGAATTTTTGTTCACAAAATTGAAGAGGATGATATTGGCAACATTTGGTTTCAACAGGACGGCGCAACGTGCCACACAACCGAAGCTATACTCGATGTTTTGTGCCCTATTTTTGAAGATCGCATTATCAGCATTATCAGCTGATGTCGTTTGGCCACCTCGGAGCTGCGATTTGACACCGTTGGACTATTATTTGTGGAGTGCCGTCAAAGATAAGTGTTACGCCGATAAGCCAGAGACAATTGACGCTTTAAAGGACAATATTCGTGAAGCCATTGGTGAAATACAGCTGCACACAATCGATAAAGTGCTTATAAATTGGACCGATCTTGTAGTCTACTGTATGGACAGCCGAGGCAGCCATTTGAATGAAATTATTTTCCATTATTAACCGGAAGGATTGTACTTTCAAATAAAAAAAGAAATTTGAGAAAATATTCCGAAGTAGTTTTTTTAAAGCATTTTCAAAAAAAAAAGTTATTTGGCGGACCCTTTACAAGATTATAAGAATCTTAAGCACTATGGGTCTAGTACTTAAACAAATCAAATGAAGCATGCGGTTTGACTTTGAAACTTTGGAATGCAAAATTTAAATGAAAAAAAATCTTCTATCACTAGAGTTCCTGTTTAAAAAGCAGTTACTAAGCTTATTTTTTCTTGACCCATTGTGCAAACATTATTAACAATGTCAAGATTTTTTGAATGCATTTTCACTTCCAATGTGCCATATGAAAACAGCTTACGCTTCTAGCTACATTAGCAACATGTTGCTAAACACTTTGCAATTATTTTAGTTCTTACTTGTTGGTCATTACAACCTTCTAGTTAGTATTACAATCTAGTTTCTCGCACCACTCATGTTATGGATGTTAATTATCACGAAATAGTCCCTCTTTTATGCATCTTCCAGATTTTGTAAGTCCGTACGTGTTTATTTTAATTTGGTTCCATTATCTGGATATCCGTACCAGATATTTTGCTTGATTTTACCTGCAACATGTTGCTGAAACATTTTTCAAATATTTTTTTTTTCTGTAGAAAATTTTTAAAAAAAATTCATTTTCATTTAGAGCACTTAGCATGGCTATGAGAAAATTAATTTATTTTGTCAATGCCATAGTGCAAAATAAAATAATTGAAAATCTCTGGAGTGAAATAAATATTGCTGATGCCTATCACCCATTCATTCATTGCTGAGTTCTTAATTGTTTTACAAATATTTACGAGCATAAGATGTGGAATATTTTCTTTAATATTTAATTGCTTGTGTTTGTGCAAAAATTCCCCGGGAACTAATCTTAAGCGGGTGCCATTGTTCACAAATCCCCGTGGACTGTGTTCTTCATCATGCGCAATCAGAAAACATTTGCGTTGTAAAGCGATTTTTCGTTTTTGGTCGATTTTTTTCTACGGTATTGAATGTAAGTGGTTTTTCTTGTAGTTTTTTTATTGTTGTTGTTGTTGTTGTTGTTTTCATTATTTCCTTCAATCTTTGAAATGCTGGAATACAAACATATATGCTGCTGCATTGAAATGAGTTGTTGCATTGAAAATGATTTCATTTGTTCATACACTCTGCTGCCAACATCATCATCAGCGTTATTCACCATTCACCAGCATCATCACCATCACCATTGCCATCACCAACATCATTAACGTTTCCTTTTTTTGTTTTTTTTTTTTTGTTTGTATTCGTGGAAAAACAACTTTTGCTCATTTCCCTGCCTTTTAATATCTTGTTTTGGAGTTTATTTTCTTCCTCCTTTTGCTATGTTCCTTAGTCTTTTCCTTATATTCGGTTTTTCCATTTTGCACTTGCATTGTTTGCATTGTTTTTGCATCTTTCTTAAGCGATTTAAAGGAATTTCTTTCTTTTTTTTTCTCCACTTCCCCTATGTTTTTATTTGAAAAACATTTTTAAGCCCAAAACCAAATGAAAGACTCAACAAAGCAACAACAGAAGCAAATAAAAAAAAACACAAAAAAAGAAACCCGATTGGTTTTTTGTGTTGCCAACAATCAACAACAACAACAGCTACAATAGAGCAGCAGCAGCTCCATTAACCAGTTGAAAGTAAAGGCTTGATGGAGTAGTAGCAGGCATTGAAGGGACCAGGGGTCTCTTAAAGTGAAGGCATTTTATGTAACGTTAAACAGGCAGGCTGGCAGGCTGGCTGACTTAACTTGATGGGCTGTTTGGCAACGAACAAGAACAAAAACCCCAAGAAGAGTGAAAAATGCAGTTGAATTTAAGCGAAAATATAAAAAGACATAAACGTCAGCAACATGCTCACATTGTATTGCTAGCTACCATCACCACTACAATGGAAAAGACAAGGTTGCTACGCCATACCAACTTTTCAACCCAACGAAGAAAAAAAATTATGAAAAAAACTGCATTATGATGCGGCATTTAAGATGAAAAGAATTCGTTGTTGATAATGCTTTAAAGGCAGAATTTTAAAATTTTACAAATATTATGCTCTACAGCAACATTGTTGCAGCAACAATCTTCAATAGTTTACTAAAAAAAGGACTCAATTTGTGTTTCTTTTTCTTGTTCTTTGTGTTTAATAGAATATTTCTACAAGAATTCTTTAGAAAAATTTGAATTGTTTATTTTATTTATTGTTAGCAACATGTTTAGCAACATTATGGCAACATGTTGCTAATCTTTAGCAAAATGAAACAATTTCTAATAAACTCTGTGCGTGTATGTTACAAAATGCATTGATTTGTGACAAACAGCAACAGCTACCCGGCCAACAAGGCAAAAAGAAACGTCAACAAACAACAAACGACAGCACAATGTTTGTTTGTAGTTGTTGTAATGTGACGACGATGAAAAAGTAAGAAGAAAAAAAATCGAACAAATATCCCAGTAACAACAATAGCACTAACAAACACGAACAACAACAAAAAACAAACACAAAGAAGAAAAAAATTCAGTTCAACAACCTACAAATGGGAAATTGAAATCAAAAGAAATAAAAACAACGAAATGGAGGAAAACCAACAACAACAACAAACAACAAAAACACAAGAAAAGAGAGAAATAAACTTGGAGTGTAAACTGGCAAGCAAATGTTGCTGTTGTTGTTGTTGTTGTATTTTCAATATCATTGTTTGTTGGTCGCACATTGCACAGCCTCTTGCTAAAACCTCAATAATGTTTAATTCTCTTCTTCTTCTTCTTCGTTTTTCTACTCTTTGGAACACAGTCACAAGCAATGGCTGACTGGCTCCCGTCCTTTATGCTGAATAAGCGACTTGTCTATCTACAATTATAGCTGTTGATATTACTATTGTTGTTGTTGTTGTTTTTTGGAAGAAGTTATGTCGTTTCTCTTCTTCTTCTTCATTTATATCATCTTGTTGCGAATTTTTCTTTTTTCATGATGGTGGTGGTGTTGGTGTTGGTAGTGCAGCCAGAGGCTTGCTAGTAAAGTAAGTAAGGCCAGCCATACGAGTCTAAAATGCCATAAAGTAGGAACAAAACAACCTCAACAAACAAATACAATGATATGAAAATAAATGGAGAGCATGGACGAGCAAGGAGAACGGGGAGAGAAAAATAAAAAAAAGAAGAAAAAAAATTGGCAACAAATCCGTAAAACTACAAATAAAGATGCAGCAGCTCGTAGAAAGCCAACGTACGACAGTAGTTTCAGTAGTTGTTACTATCACAACAACAATAACAACAGCAACAGCAAAGTATTGTAATAAAAACGCATCTTTTATCGAATTGTCAGTTTGTTGTTGTTGTTGTTGTTGCTGTAATACAAACAGTGATTTACATGAAACATGAAGAAGACAAAAAAAATCAAGAAATCTTTTTCTAGTTTATTTAGGTTCCATAAGCTCATATTGGCAACAACGTCCCCTTTAAATTCTCAAAATACAAACAAAAAATTAAGAAATGATGAAAAAATCTTGTTTAAGAAAACTTGTTTAGAATGGCACGTATGAAGTATTTGGGTTTGAATTTTAAATTTCAAAAAAAATAAAGAAAAAAATTCAAATTTTTTTTTTAAATATTTTTGATTTTTAAGATGGACTGGACTGATATTTTGTTGTTTAATTTTTATTGTTTTTTTTTAACGCCTTTAATGGCAATAATGTTGTCAATTTTTTTATAGAATTCTAAAGAGCATTATTACTAAGGCTATGTATATAAAGGGTCCGCCAAATAATTTTTTTTTTTTGAAAATGCTTTAAAAAAAAACTACTGAATATTTTCTCAAATTTCTTTTTTTTTATTTGAAAGTACAATCCTTCCGGTTAATAATGGAAAATAATTTCATTCAAATGGCTGCCTCGGCTGGGCATGCAGTAGCCTACACGATCGGTTCAATTTTTAAGCACATTATCGATTGTGTGGGCAGCTGTATTTCACCAATTGCTTCACGAATATTGTCCTTTAAAGCGTTAATTGTCTCTGGCTTGTCGGCGTAACACTTATCTTTGACGGCACTCCGCAAATAATAGTCCAACGGTGTCAAATCGTAGCTCCGAGGTGGCCACACAAAATATTTGCTAAATGTAGTATAGAAATATCGCCTTTTTTGTTAAACATTTTCAATAGCATAATTTTAACCTCACAGTATCCCGATGTATTGAAAATAACAAAAATCGTGCCAATACCAAAAATTGTAAATGCTAAAAGAGTGGAGATGTATAGACCTATAGCATTGTTACCTGTAATTGACAAAATTTTCGAGAAAATATTACATCAACAACTTTCGAATTATCATGAAAACAACAACCTCTTGTACGACTGTCAATACGGGTTCAGGAGGGGCAGTGGTACTGAGAATGCTGTAGTTAATGTTGTGAATTACATATGCCACGGACTAGATCAGGGTTATAATGGTGTCGCTGGAATTTTCTACGATTTCTCAAAAGCATTTGACCTAGTAGATCATGAGATCCTGTTTAAAAAGCTTGAATATTATGGAATTAGAAATGCTGCACTAAGGTTATTAAAAAGTTATTTGACTAATCGCAAACAATATGTTGAATTAAATAACAGTCGAAGTTTTGTTGGTGATATTCAACATGGTGTTCCACAAGGGAGCGTTTTAGGACCACTGTTATTTACTGTTTACATAAATGACATTGTAAACCTTGAGCTTAATGGAAAAATGTACCTGTATGCCGATGATATTTCTATTTTTACCCTTATAAACATGAGACAATGTTAAAAGCATACATGCAAAAAGATGCAGACATAATTTTTGAATATGCAAGGATAAATAAATTGGTCATTAATACGTCAAAAACTAAAATCATCCGATTTAAGCCGTATTCAAGTATTAATGCTGAAACATTAGCAACGTTGTAAATGGAGAAGAGGTTTTTGAGTGTGAATCTATAAAATATTTAGGAATTTTATTGCAAAGCAACCTGAGGTGCAATCTCCATATTGATAGTAGTAAGTCAAAAATATATCCAGTAATAGGAATTCTATATAAATTCAAATACAAATTCAATGAGAACACAAAATTGATGCTTTATCAGACATTGATCCATAGCCATTTAAACTATTTGATAATGATTTATGGCTGGAAAATAGTACAGAATTACAGTCTCTCCAAAGAGTACAAAACAAAGCCCTGAAAACCATATATAACCTGCCAATATCTTACCATACAATCACATTATATAAAGAAGTTAGTAAAAATATATTGCCTGTAAATGGAATCTATAGGCTAAGGCTACTAACTTTTGTTTTCAAATCTATTAACAACATTTGTCGTAACGCGATATCATTTTCAAAATATCAAACAACCCGCAATACGAGAAACAGTTCAAATTTAAGGACAACAAGATGTAGACTTGAAACGACAAAGCAAAGAATTGAATATATCGGTTGTTTTGAATATAATAATTTACCTCAATGTATAAAAAAAAATTAAATACCATATCTGCTTTTAAGATAAATTTAAAGAAGTTTTTGTTAAATAATTTAGAAATGCTTCTAAAATAATTTTTCATTTTGAATTTATAAATGTATATGTATCAAACAGTTTAATTACATACCTTATATAGTGTATAAGTAAATGCCAACTCGCCTCAACAATGTCGCAAGACGCTGAGGCAATTGTATACCAAACTGAAAACTTGTAAATAAAAAATAAAAAAAAATCATCTTATGCGACATTCTTATGGGATTTCAGCGGCTAAACTCGATCAACCTCCGTTTATTACTTTATTTTGCCTCAAAATGGTTTACTTAATCAGAACATTGGAACACTTAGTTGGGATTACATCCTAGCTTCTCACGCCACCCATGTTATGTGTGCTGATTTTACCCATGAGTTGCTGGTTTTATAGTTTCAGAACGACTCGAATGACAGATTTTTGAGAAAGTTTTCAGGACAATTTTATTTGAACTCTCAAAGTTTTTGTCCCTAATATTGCTGACACATAAATTTAAAGAAAATTTTCTTTCAAAAGTTTAGCAACAATGTTGCTGTTATAAAATTTTTCAATACAAATTACCAAATTCTTGTTTTATTTTGTATCGTATTTTTAAACGTTGAATAATACAACTTTAATTTATGATTTGCAACAATTTTACTAAAGTAATTTTTATTTAAAATCTGTGAAATAAAAAAAAATCTTTTATTTAAATCTTGATAAATAGTTTTAACAACATTGTTGCCAAGACTTGCATTTGAAAATAACAAAATTTACGTTTAATTAAGCCTTGGCATAATTATTTAGCATTTTAATAAAATAACCATAATGTTTAGCAACAATGTTGCTATCATAACAACATAGTATAGTGGATTGTAAATTATTTATATACACACAGTGCGTAATAAAATAAATTTTAAATTTAAATTTTGTAGACTTTTATGGCATTTTAATTAAAAAATTTAAAACCAAATTGCCAGCATTTTTTACACACTTTTATGGCCCATGTTAATAGGCAATAATTTTATTTTTTTTTTTTATTACAAAATTAATATTTTATTTTCATTTTAATTTAATCAGTTTCTTAAGTTAATTTTCATAAACAGAAAAGCCTCAAATTTTCCTAAACACCAGTGGAAGACAAAAATGGAAATGGAAATGGCAATGGAAAACCATTTAAACAGCGCATTCTAGTCTACTACAGTATGTAGACTTTGTGTCATAAAAAGCAAACAAACAAACAAAAAAAAAGTTTTTTTTTTAATTTTCTTTTGTTTGTTGCTTATTTTATGGCTTAATTTTAATGGTTTTTTATTTGGCAACATATGGATTTTATTCTTGTTCTTCTTCTCCCGCCTCTAAACATTTTTACTTTTGCTTAGCAAACGAAACAATTTCTTCCTACTTTTTTTTTTTTTTTGTATGTGGTTTGGCTGCAGATGAATTGTTTGGTCCTCTAGCCCTTCCCGGAAAGGATATTTTTGGCATTCAATTATAATTCAAACGAAAAAGGCCTTACAATTTTTATGTTTTAATGTTCCTTTTTTTCTTTGTTTTTTTGTTTTAATACTGCATTAAATGTTTTATTTAAGTTGGGTTTTATTTTCTTATTTTTTTCTTTTTTTATATTCATAAGGGATCGTTTAGTGCTTCAGTTCAAATACAATGAATTTATTTATGGTTTCTACATATATGGTCGCATTGTACTTTTTTTATACTCCTTTTGTCCTTAACTGCAGAGTTTTATTGAATTATAAAAAAAATAATCAAATAAAATTCATATTTTTGTTTAGCAACAATGTTGCCAAGAGCTTATGTTAAACAATGTTGCTAATGAGGCTCAAAAATCAAATATTGGAAATATAATGCTGCCTCTTTTTAAACGTATTAAGACTGCCAATCATTGTTTTTGAAAATAAGAATTTTTTGTTAAGAACTTGCTGGCAAACAGCAAATAATTATTTAAGCAACATTGTTGTCAAACATATTGCATAAACAATGTTTGTGGAGTTGTGAAATAATTATTAGATTGGCTGTATAATTCAAAATTGAGTGTTTAAATACGCACATATGTAAGTCTTTTGCCGTAAAAATCCACCTTTCCTACAGTCACAGACGATATACTCTGATTCCTCTTGATCAGAGCAGACATCAAGCTCAGATCTGTATCAGATACCTACACTAGGCTTATTGAGTCTCAGCAGCAAGCTGTTTCTACCACCATAAAAACAATTGCGTTGCGTTTAAGATGAGTAGCTGATTAGACTTCTGTATCCGAACCTGGATCTGGGGCTGCCAGCACGCCTCCAGGCGAGCAAATTAAGGAGAACATTTCCGATGCCCCTTGGGGAGGGTTATTCCGCCCTTGGTCGGTCGTCAGAGCCTCGTCGGTTATCGGCAGGGTACACCATATAACTTCCTAATCTATCCTCCCAGCAGCTCTGCTCCGCCTTCGGGATGAATGAAATAGTCCTCTCGTTTCCAAGAATTCTACTACAGCCTGAGATCAAACAAGGACTGATCCAATGCGGTCTAATTATTCCTATAGAGTACTTACAGCCACGAACCACTCCACAATCACTTCCAGATCGATCCAATTGCCCTCAGGGAAAAGAGAATCTCATAAAGGGTCCGCCAAATAACTTTTTTTTGAGAATGATTTAAAAAAACTACAGAATATTTTGTAAAATTTCTTTTTTATTTGAAAGTACAATCCTTCCGGTTAATAATGGAAAATAATTTCATTCAAATGGCTGCCTCGGCTGGTCATGCAGTAGCGTACACGATCGATCCAATTTTTAAGCACATTATCGATTGTGTGCAGCTGTATTTCACCAATGGCTTCACGAATATTGTCCTTTAAAGCGTCAATTGGCTCTGGCTTGTCGGCGTAACACTTATCTTTGACGACACCCCACAAATAATAGTCCAACGGTGTCAAATCGCAGCTCCGAGGCCAAACGACATCAGCTCTGCGGCTGATAATGCGATCTTCAAAAACAGGACGCAAAACATCGAGTGTAGCTTCGGCTGTGTGTCACGTAACTCCGTCCTGTTGAAACCAAATGTTGCCAATATCCTCCTCTTCAATTTTTGTGAACAAAAATTCGTTCAACATGGCCCTATAACGATCGCCATTGACTGTAACGGCCACTCCATGCTCATTTTCGAAGAAAAATGGCCCAATTATGCCTCTGGACCAAAATCCGCACCAAACAGTGACTCGTTTTGGGTGCGTCGGCTTTTCAATGTATGCGTGCGGGTTTTCTGTGCCCCAAATGTGACAATTTTGCTTTGTTTACATACCCGCCAAGATCAAAATGAGCTTCATCTGAAAAGATGATTTTTTTTTGCCAAAATCGGCACCTTCTGCTGTAGGCTACTGCATGGCCAGCCGAGGCAGCCATTCCATTACTAACCGGAAGGATTGTACTTTCAAATAAAAAAAGAAATTTGAGAAAATATTCAGTAGTTTTTTTAAAGCATTTTCAAAAAAAAAAAGTTATTTGGCGTGGCTTTTTAAATCCACGTCCACAAAAGCTTTCAAAACAGTCCATGCAATCTATGAAGAGGCTACAAGCCAGTGCATACGAATTCTGACAGTCAAGCTCTGCAGATGAATAGGGCCATGTTTGAAGACATTGCTATGACAGTAATATTATTGGCAGGATAGTATCGAGTGTGAATGTAGTAACCCGCAACAAATCTGCCCAATAACCCGTTGAATCCAGTAATATACCGCAATATTTGAACGAATCATACCGCTTTCAGCTTCTATATGTTTACAAACCATAGTAAACACTGTTTATAGAACTTTGTTAATAAATAATGTTAATAAATAATGTTTATAAACAATGTTTATAAAATATAAAAATTTTATAAAATATAAACATTGTTTATAAACATTATATATAAACATTATTTATAAACATTATTTATAAACATTGTTTATAAACATTGTTTATATACATCTATAATCATTGTTATATTCTTTATATATATTTTGTTAAAACACTAAAACCCTATGTTATAAACAGTGATAAAAATTGTTTATAAACTTTGTTGCTAAACATTGTATATCTACATTTTAATACGATGGCTACATGAAATATTTTCAAATTTCTGACTTACCCTTACCGCTGTACTTCACTAATGTTTGTAATTATTTTCATAATTTATTCAAATAATTTAATGAATATTTATAACACCAGCTTTAATCGGAATAAAATTCCGCTTCTATGCTTTTAATTTTCAAATTAAAACAATAAATAAAACAAAATTAAAAATTATTTTAAAACAAATACTGCAACAATGGCGGCAACATTTCATGCAATTGATGCCAAAAACAAAAAATCGAGATTTTTGCAGCCTTTGTTTCAATTTCCAATGGAAGTTTTTGGTTTTGATCCTATCATCAATGACCTGAAATATTTAAATAAATTAATAAAATTCAAAATTCAATAAAATGGAATGCATTTTTCACATATAATGAGAGTATATCATCATAATATTTTAGCCATAAATTGTTGCCATTTTGGCCATAAATAATAACAGAATGAATGTGTAAAATTCATATTTTTCAGCTAAAAATTTTGAAATAGTTTTGCATTAATTCTTAGGAAAATTATTCACAACAAACAATTTTTAAATCATTTTTTGGTGTGATGATTTATTACCGAAAATTCGAACACATTGGCAATCTTTTTAGTGGATATACAATGGCTTTTAGAGGCCAGTATAATGCAGCCTACTATTGATTAAATGAATTTAGAATTTCAAAATTCATAGGGTATTTAAGGGTATTGCACCACCAATGAATTCATTAATAAAAATTTAATGAATGTTTCATTTAAAATCTCTCTCCCCCTTTCTAACTACACAAATCTACGCCTTCATGCTTTCAAATCGGGAAAAATTTTTGTTTTTTTTCAGTTATGAAATTGCTCATATTGTTGGAATTTGAATTTATTATTGCATAATTTGTTGTTATTGTTCTAAAATTATAATATTTTGTGATTTATTACTGTTTGTGTATTTAACAGAAATTTTATTTTTAAAAATAAATTCACGAAATTATTTGCCATTAGACGGGCAATAATTTAATGAAGTCGTTATTGCTTAAGTTGACTACTTGCCTGATTTAAAATATTTCATTGGAAAACAACAAAAATTATTTAAAATTTTATTTTCTTTTTCTCATTTTAGGTAAGCAATTTCCCTAGAACTCAGTAAAGCATATGACAGTTATAATTTGATATGAATTTATATTGAATTGGAAACGATTTTAAGTGAGTATCTCTACAAATATTTCATAAGAATTTTTAAAATTTTAAAACGGACATACAGTGGTGGCCTTATAATTAGAAACGACTTAGTAACATGTATGTTTGTTAATTTGTTTACAGTTTTCACTGTGTACCTGGGATCAAAGGCTTTGTTTGGAGAACGTCTTACATACGTTTTTCTATCAAATTGGGACAAATTAAACTTAGATTCGTCACTCCAGAGAACTCTGTTCCAGAAACATCGTTTCTAATTATAAGGCCACCACTGTATATACCAAAAATATACCAAAACTCTGAAAATATTGCAAACTTTTAACTACACAAGCAACATGTTGCTGCAACAAAAATATACTCACATTCAGAAACATGTTTGGCAACATTGTTTATAAACATTGTAAAAACCACACAACAAAATGTAATTTTGAAATTTCTTTTCCTAAATCTTGCTACTTCTTGCAATCTAATCATTTAGCTTGGATTACAACCCTAGCTTCTCCCACCAACCATGTTGTATAATCCTGGCTAAAGGGTTGTAGCGCACTATTAAGAAGAAGAATAGATATATATTTAAGCAAAATTGTCTGTTAGCTCAAGAATATTCACACAATTCGTCCACAAGTCCACAAGTCTTCTGGCCTGTAGCCATATCACACTATAACTTCCTCTTAACACAAGAACTACCCGGAGATTCTGACGAAGCCATTTAATCTCTCAATGTCCTTGAAAGATCAGTGAGATTATCCACACTAAGTCCTAGTATTTTCTTCTCTACCACATAACGCAGTACGCAAAAGGTGAAAGACAGTTTAGTCCTCTTCTTAGTGACTAAAGTTCTTGCAGAAGTTATTGAACTTATTTGAAAGGCCAACACACGTCTCACATGACTATCCAAAATGCAATGCCAATTTAGGACTGGCGTTTGAATCATGGTCTCTCGTTTAATAAGCCAACACTTTGCCATCTGCAACCTGTCACAAAAAAAAGAAGCTTAAATAATGTACAAGAGGAATACCGAAATGAGACTTTTGTTCCATAACTTTTGTCGCCCAGCGTTACTTTCTTTTTTCATAACAGTCTCAATAGTGTTCTCACTTTCATTTTCTACAAAAAAAAATATTTTTTCTTTGCTTTTTATGGGTAATTCTTGATCTTTATTAAGTTTCTTCAATTTTTCTTCTTGTTCGTCTTCTTTTCTTTTCATCTGACTTTGTCCCATGTACGTACTGATGATGACTTTTATAAACTTTTCTTAATTTATAACTTTTTTTCTGTTACTTTTTTCTGTTACCTTTTCTTCTTGCTTTTGCTGTTGTTGTTTGCTTTCTTTATTTCATCTTGAATTGTATCTTTTTTTCTTTTGAAAATGTTTTTTTGAAAAATTAACTTCAAGTTTTCGAAACAATTTTTTTCAAAACATTTTGTTGACTTTTTTTCGGTTTTTTTCCTTTTTTTGGTACTTTTTTATCGTAAAGTTCATTGACAAATTTTCTTTCACCATAAATCCCCTGATAATCTTGTTTTAAATAATGAGAGAGAGACAGACAAAGAAACGACACAAAGACACAGAGGACGAAACAGTTTTTGTATACGATTTTGATTAAATTAATATTGTTTTGCAAAAAACACATTGCAAAAGCAAGAATACAAATGCGAGGGTGGTCACAAAATTAGTTACACTGATTGTATGCCGATGAAATATGTACATAACATGGGTGAAAAATGTCTGGCAACCTTATAAAACTAGGAACCATTTTGCCTTAGATTCTGATCCATCTTGATTTCAGGCCAGACAACATGCGACACTTGTCGCCATGCGTCTAAATGTGCGATCACATACATACATACATAATTGGTCATTACAACCCTTCAGTCAGGATTACGACCTAGTTTCTCACACCACTTATGTTGTGTGTGTTAATTTTATACATGAGTGGCGGGACCTACAGTTTAAAGTCGACTCCGAACGACAGATTTTTTGAGAAACTTTTCATGGCATTTCAGTTACTCTCAGAGTTTTTGCCAGAAATCTGCTGAGGAAGTCGCCGAAGAAATATTTTTTGTATTTTATTTTGATGTCTGGCCTGGGGTTCGAACCCTGGCTTTTCGTCTAATAAGCCAACACACTACCTACTAGACTACGGTGACTTCCAAAAAACTCGCGGTCACACTGGCACATTATTCGCTCTGGACATTTCTCTATCGTATGTGAGTATCTCCTTAGAGTCGTGAGTGAAATTGATTAGAACCTAGCCTTAATAGGAAATTTCACACTAGAATTTCAAACAGAAGAGACTGGTCCTCTGCCCCGGTCAGTTCCCGTAATTCCCTGCAAGCGTACAAGAAAGGTTCTAAAATTGTTAATAAGGTAGGCTCCTGAAAAGCCTCAAGTATGTCAAAAATCGCTCATTCAGAGTCGATTTGTAACTGTAGGACCTAGCACTCATGGATAAAATTAGCACATACAACATGAGAGTGTGAAAAGATTGGTTGTAATCCTGACTAAATGGTTGTAATGAACAATTAAGAAGGATAATAGGTATGTAGCTTAGTAGAATTGCCTGCTAACTCAAGAATACACACACAATTCGTCCTCTCGTCGCCTGTAGCCATATCACAGTCTTTCATTTTCTCTAATACAAGAACTACACTTAGATTCTGGCGAAGCCATTTAAATGCAATTAAATTGAACGTCTGGAACATTAGACAAGAAGTCTGAATCATCCGTATACTGATGATACTTCTATTGATGTGCTTCTATTCACTTCCTTTGCCAGATAAGTCTCTTCAATAGATGTAAAAAAGCTCGCGAATAGCTAACTTCATAGAACACTGAAGCAGCATTCCTGAGATAACAATAGAAAAGTTCTTGTTCAAGCAGTGACTCTGCATGACTCTCTTGGTCTGCATTTTAGGCTGTACAAGCCAAAATTGCCTCTCTTAAAATTGTTGGTTTGCGTCTTGGATATGCATGACTCTCCTAACTTACTTCTTTGCTAACGAGATATCATTAAACTCAATCGAAACACCAGCAGTGGACCCAAGTGGAGTTTGAAGATCCGTTCCTAGCCGTTTCATGGTTGTTGTGCACGCTAGGTTGTACTCCTGACTAAAGGGTTGTAATGGCCAATTAAGTTCAGTTAAAAAACTTGAACGATATGTCAGCAATAATCAGACAGGCTTTGTCTTTAATGAATAGTTAAAGCAGTTGGGCGTAGTATCCACACTATTGAGTATACATATATGAATATATAGAATACATATATGCGAGCAATATGTTGTCAACTAACTTTGAAATCACCCTCGTAAATGTAAATAAAAGACATATGTTTTTACGAGGGTTGCTTTTATATTTCGGGATTTGGCAACCCATGTGTCGCAATCTGCCAACTGACAGCTCTATCGTAAAGCTTGAAATTTTTGAGGTTATACGTACTCAGAACGTTTTGACATACGAGCGCTATTTGTGTTGTTTACAGTAACTTAAAAGATTCAATTCGTCCAAAAAATGGAATTAAATCGTGAACATTTTCGTGCGATTATTTTTTACAACTTTCGACGTGGATTAACTCAACAACAGTGCATCGATGAACTTAATTCAATTTTTGGCGATGAAGCTCCATCAAGGACCAGTGTTTATCGATGGTACGGTGAATTCAACCGAGGTCGTAGTTCACTCCAAGACGAATTTCGTGAAGGTCGTCCAAAATCAGTTGTTGTTCCGGAAACCATTGATGCTGTGCGCCAACTGATATTGCAAGATCGCCATGTGACCTATCGTGAGATTGAGACAACCTTGGGCATTAGTGGGACCAGCATACATTCAATATTGCATGAACATTTGACTGTCAAAAAAATTTGTTCGCGTTGGATCCCACACAATTTGTCAATCGCTTCAAAAAAAGGCTCGTGTCGATTGGTCGAAAGAAACGTTCAATAAATACGATAGCGGTGCTTCGAAACACGTCTATGACATCGTGACAGGTGATGAATCGTGGATTTACGCGTATGAACCCGAAAGTAAACAGCAGTCGATTGTATGGGTGTTTCAAGATGAGCCAAATCTAACAAAAGTTGCTCGCGCACGAAGCACTTCCAAGCAAATGATCGCCTGTTTTTCGGAAAAACTGGACATGTCGCAATCGTACCACTAGAACAACGCAGAACAGTCAATTCTGAGTGGTACACAATCATTTTGTTTGCCAGTTGTCTTCCAAGAAATCAGGAAAACCAACCGCCGAAGACAGATCACTCTTCAACACGACAATGCGAGCTCTCACACATCGGCTCAAACAACTGCATTTTTGAGCCCTCAAAACATCGATTTGATGAGTCATCCACCATATAGTCCTGACTTGGCACCGAATGACTTCTTTTTATTCCCGTACGTAAAAAATAAAATGAGAGGTCAACGTTTTTCGACACCTGAAGAAGCGGTTGATGCGTCCAGAATGCATGTTTTGGAGATACCTCAATCAGAGTGGCAAAAGTGCTTCGACAATTGGTTCAAACACATGCAAAAGTGTTTAGATCTTTAATGGGGAATATTTTAAAAAACAATAAAGCGATTTTCGATGATTAATATTTGTTTTTGTTCTCTAATCCCGAATTATAAAAGGCAACCCTCGTATTAAGTATTTTGTGTTGACTATTATTCAAATGTTTTTGAACTTTTTTTGTTAATTTTTTCTTCTTTATTAAGTACACCCCCACCAACCTACCTCCTTTCATTTCTACTTCAACATGTCCCTGGCATTCTTATGTTTTTTTCTTTTTTTAATTTTTTTCTTCTCCTTTTAATCATTTACAATTGACATGAATTCAACTACAATAAATACAGATGGATTGGGTTGTATTCTCTTTATTGTTATTATTTTTTGAAAATATTTTTTTCCTTTTTTTTCTTTTTTATCTGCGATTTTCGTTGTTATTTTCTTTGTTTTGTGTTTTTTTCAAGTTGTTTTGTTGCCAGATTAATGACTTTTTTTGTGCTGCTTCTGCCACATTTTAATTTGAATTACAAAAATCTGTTGACCTTGATTTGAGAGTTGAAATGAACATGAAATTGAAATGAAAAAAATGAACGGGGGAATCGGGGGATTGATTTTGTTTTGTCGTTTTCAATGGATGCGATGTGATGGGTACGAGTATTGTTGAAATCATTAGAAGATTTGTTATGCCTCATGGCTGATTTCGCAGAGGAATAATTCAAATACGAAAACAACAGCAGGCAACAGCAACAACAACAATAAAATAAAAATTAAACAAGGCATCGAATAAATGAAACCAATCAATGGGCATCATCAATGAGAATTGAGTTGCAAAACAAAAAATCTTTTTTTTTTTTTTGTTTCACAAATTAAAAAAATCATGGATTTTTTATCAGTTACACTCGAGAAAAAAATTTTGGCACAATGTATAGTCATCGCATGAAGTCGCCGTAGTCTAGTAGGTAGTGTGTTGGCTTAATAGACGTAAAGCCAGAGTTCGTGCCCCAGGCCAGACATCAAAACAAAAATACAAAAAGTATTTCTTCAGCGACTTCCTCTCCGCAGATTTCTGGCAAAAACTATGAGAATAAATAAAATTGCCATGAAAAAAGTTTCTCAAAAAATCTGTCGTTCGGAGTCGACTTGAAACTGTAGATCCCGCCACTCATGCATAAAATTAACGCACACAACATAAGTGGTGTGAGAAACTAGGACGCTGTACAATGGGTCAATTCGACCTCCGGGTACTGTAGTTGTCTTAATTGGCAAGTACACGTTCTCTAACCTAACCTAACCTATAGCCATCGCATATTTGTATGTGAAGATAAATTGTTTATTTTAATATCCAAGATGCAAACCAAAAATTTCGGGAGAGGTAATTTTGGTTTGTATAGCCTAATACGCAAACCAAGAGAGTCATGCAGAGTCACTGCTTGAACAAGAACGCTTGTATTGTTATCTCAGTAATGCTGCTTCAGTGTTCTATGAAGTTAGCTACTCGCGAGCATGTTTACATATATTGAAGAGACTTATCTGGCAAAGGAAGTGTAGAGAAGCACATCAATAGAAGTATCATCAGTAAACGGATGATTCGGACTTCTTGTCTTATGATCCAGAGGTTCAATTCAATTGCCTTTAAATTATATACCAAGGACCCCAGTATATTAACCTATGGTACCGACATGTTACAAAACAGAGGTCAGCAATGAGTATTCAAAACGATGAGTAGATTCGAATCATACTTCTAATTTCTGATACTTATATGCATTCCTACTTATTTTAATGTCATACTAATACTACTACTCATACACAAAGTTTGAAATACTCGTGGTACTCATACTTAACAATACGCACGATGTTATTGATTTCGACTCTCCATGACTCATCGTATACACGAATCACAAAATAAGTACGATTTGCGTACGAACACTACAATACTCACATGAAGGTTGTTTGTCTGCTCTCCTTGCTGTCTTTGTCCTTTTTGTGTTTATGTGTCTTTCTTCTTTCTTTGTGAATGCAACAACAACTAAGACTGTAAATTTTGACGAATGATTCGAATCACTCGAATCATTTATGAGTATTATGAGTATTTTTCTAAATTTATGAATCTGAATGAGTAGGCGGCGTATGAATCAAACATATTTCGAATGTTATGAGTTTAATGTCAACGTTGTACTCATACTCATTGCAACCTGTTCTTATAAATCAATGTTGTACTGAGTACGAATGAATCAGAGTAGTTAGATTTCAATACTGTTGACTCCCTCATACTCAAAATTTCATGAGTACTGATGAGTAGCGAAAAAGCGATTCATTGCTGATCTCTGTTACAGAACATGTATGTAGGTTTTCCGCTTGCCTTAGGAAAATTGAATATATTCCAGTCGGTTTAAAGTGTCCAGAGTCTGGTGCGGAATATGAATCACTTGACATACATATGTGGAGTCAGAGTATAGTCTCCAGAGGAGTCTGAGGACAATGTCTCCTCAAAGGACAATCCGCTAACCCTTATTCAAGTTCTCCCACCAAAAGTTCTTGTACACGACATCCCTTTAACCTTTGATGACAGCATCTTAGCTGCTGATATTTTCTTTTTTGCAATTTTACAACTTTTCCCTTCAATATTTGAACAAACTGTGCATAAGTATGAGTGCGTATGTGTTTCTGTGATTGAAGAAAATTTTGCATTCATTGGCAAAAATTATTGACGAAAATCAATTGAAAAACTTTCTTTGCCACCAAATATTTGAAACAAAAAGGAAAAGAAAAAGAAAAAACAACAAAAAAAACCATTCCAAACAAGTTGGCAAAAATTAAATGAATATTGGCAGCTATGCAGCTAGTGCAAGTGCAAGTGCTAGTGCTGCTGCTGCTGTTGCTGCTGAAAATGTCAAATAAACTGCAATTTGACACATTTGACAAGTATTTCAAACGATTAAATGTCAAATTCCATAGAAATGCGTTTGCATGTGTATGAGAAATTACTAAAGCTTAAATGATTCACTCCATGGGGGAAAGTAACCCTCAAGGGAATAATAAAAATATACATTGACAAATGATTGTCTAGGTTTCCAATTTAAAAAAATAATTAAAGAGGAGCGTACTTGTTTCCATTTGTCCAAATTGTTTTTATTTTTTTGCAAATTATTTATCTTGGCATTCTTTCCCCTTAGTTATAGCTACATTAGTAGTGATGGTAGTATTCATATGTCGTTTTTTTTTTGGGGGGGGGGGGGGGGGTGGCATGTTTGTCCATGCGTTTAAAATGCAAATGTCATAAAGCTACACTTTTACAAACACCAGCAACAACAAAAAATACTTTCATATGCAATCAGTAAGTGTGCTTGCACTGTCTGTCAGTCAGTTAGACAATTTTTTTTTTTGTTGTTGATTTTTTTGTAAAAAATTTATTCATTTTCTGAATGCATTTTTACGGTTTACATTTAGAAGAGACAACTCATGTAATAAATACATGACATTCTAGTCAACTACTTAAACACCACACTGTTTCCAAGGGACTTTAAAAGCGTTGCAGAAAAATGTTTGCAAAATTCCCGAAGTTATGGAACTAGTTACCACAGTTTCTCATGTACCGCGATCTTCTGATCCTGATGAAAACCCCCCTATATATACTGAGGGCAATGAAATAGTTATTATGGTTGTAGTACTCCATCATCTCTAAGCGATAAACTAGGTTAGGTTAGGTCCAACAGCTTACTTGGATTCTATGAGGCCTTGGATTCTATAATTCGCCTATTCCGTGGCATAATAACAGCTCCTGCTAGGAATCTCTCAGCCTTCACAAGAGTTTTCTGAGGTGTGAATTTTATTCAAATCGCCTTTGGCTAGACACGGACATACATACAATGTAATTGGTAATTACAACCGTTTTGTCAGGACTACGACCTAGCGTCTCACACCTCTTATGTTGTGTGTATTAATTTTATACATGAGTGGCAGGATCTACAGTTTGTAGTCGACTCCGAACGACAGATTTTTCTGAAACTTTTCATAGCAATTTTATTTCAACGCTCAGAGTTTTTGCCAGAAATCTGTTAAGAGGAAGTCGCAGAAGAAATATTTTTTCGTTATTCGTTTTATTGGCCTTACGTCTAACAAGCCGACACACTGCCTGCTAGACTACGACGACTTTTTTGACTAGGCACGTTCTGTCGATTAATTCTTGGTGCCCAAGTAATCTTCTTCTTAGATTCCCAAATACCGGCAAAGACGGAGAAGATGTTTTCTAGACTCCTCCTCTTTCTTGTCAATGCAGCTTCAGTTATGAAGTATTCCTAGTCTCCTGGCATAAGTACCCAAAGGCCAGTTTCTCGTTATGGAACATATAAGTGTTATGGGGTTCCTCAGATGTAATTGTTGTAGGGTTAATGCATATTCTGTTTTGCTTATATCCATGTCGGAGCAGATCTGTTTGGTGTCTCCACAAGTGGGTTAATTATGCCATCCTTTGCCATGCCTTTGCCAATGAATAAACCTTTTGTGCGACAATTTGTTTGTCTGTCTGTAGTGGAATTAATTTGACTTTTCCGTGGTGTCAGCTTTAGCAAGTGCATCGCGCTTGTTGTTACTTTCGATGCCCCCGTGTCCAGTAACCCAAACGAAGTCGAGGACACCCAGCATGCTTGTGTAATCTTATATGTGGTGTAGATATTCCATTTTAATTTTACACATGGTAGCTTTACTCCCGGTAAATATACGTACATTTCCGCTCAATATAATCTGATTTTGAAGCCAAAATTTCAGCCTTAAAGGTACTACAATAATCTGATAATGCAAGAAGCGAACTAATATTCGACTGTTCTTGAATAATTCCACACCCGACTTTGTTGCCCAATCTAGATCCATCAGCGAAAATTTGGTTAAAGACTACTGGAAGGAAGAATTATTGAAGTCGCCGTGTTCTAGTAGGTACTGTGTTGGCTTATTAGACGTAAAAGCCAGGGTTCGAGCCCCAGGCCAGACATCAAGACAAAATACAAAAAGTATTCCTTTCAGCAGATTTCTGGCAAAAACTCTGAGCGTTGAAATAAAATTGCCATGAAAAAGTTTCTCAAAAATCTGTCGTTCGGAGTCGACTTTAAACTTTAGGTCCCACCACTCATGTATAAAATTAACACACACAACATAAGTGGTGTGAGAAACTAGGACGTTGTACAATGAGGGTCAATTCGATCTCCGGGCACTATACTTGTCTTAATTGACAAGTACACGTCCTCTAGCCTAACCTAACCCTCCTGGAAGGTATAAACCATTATCATAAAAGGTTTTCTCTGGTGTCTTTGTTGTAAAACCGAGATGATAAGCAGATTCAAGTATCGTTTAGTGGATATGCATGTTCAGCTTCTGTACTTCTATGCCCTTATAGTTCTCGATCTCATACCTCTAAGCGATAACAATGAAAATACTTTTTAAAAATTATTTGAAACTACAATTTGCGGAGAATTTGTTTTAATTTTTATTTTGAATTTGTTTTAAAAATTATTTGAAACTACAATATGCGGAGAATTTGTTTCGAAATTATATATTGAATTTGTTTTAAAAATTAATTGAAACTACAATTTGCGGAGAATTTGTTTTAATTTTTCTTTTAAATTTGCGTGCTTTAGGAATTATGGTTTTCAAATAAGATTTTTTTAATTAACAAATCCGGGGTAAACATTTACGTTTCTCAAGGGAAATGGTGTATTTGTTTGTTTGTTCGTTTGTTTGTTTGTTTGTTATTCTAAATGTTATTTAGACCCTGTACTACATTTGGGAGGAGGTTATGAAATATTATCGAAATGTTGATTTTATTTTTTTGTAGTTTGTTGTTGCTATTGTTGTTGTTGTTGTTGCTGATGTTGCCGTTGATGTTGATGTTTATGTAACAATATTTGTTTGACAAACGGATGGCCCCAATATGACATGTTTTCTTTATTACATGTTGGACTTCCTCTTTTTTGTGTTTATCTATCTCTGTGCTCTTGTCGTTTAGTTTTTCAATTATTTTTTATTTTTAAAACAATTCAATCAATATTTATTTTAAACAATACACCCCCTTTCCCCTCTGGTACTTCCAAAGCAAGACTCCTGTTGTCATTTGTATGGAGATTTCTATTGGAATTCTTTGTTGATGAAGAATAAAAAGAAACTTTTTTGCAAAAAATTTTTAAATGCTCGGCCCTGGTAAAAGTTTTCTCATTTGCTCATGCAGTGACTGAGTGTACGGAAGAAGAGCAGAAGGGAAGCAGAGAAGAATGCAAAGGGAATCTGAGGATATTATTTGCATTTAACAGGATTAAATACAAAAAAATGTTGAATGTAATGTTGAGATGATAAGGATTTTGAAAAATTGATGACATACGATGGCATTTCAATGTTCTCTAAACGTTTAAAATGCCTCGTACATACAAAATGTTATTGGATTTCATTGCAATTTTTTTCTGAGAGACAGCAAGTAATTGATGCTGTTATTTGGGATCAACAGAGAGAGAGGATGCGTTACATAAAATTAAGTTCTTCACATGTAATCTTGTATGGCATGAGATATGAGGCAAAAGGCATTTAACCATGCAACAAAGGCAGACAGACAGAGAAAAAATGTTTTTTTTTTCTTTCTTGCATTTCATTACTTGAGAGGTGAAAGTTGATGTCGAACAGTTCGAAAGTGATTTCCATCGACTACTACTGTTTGCAGCAAAAAAAATTTTTTTTTTGATTCTTTTTTCTTTCATTTCTCTTCTATGAATTTCACAAGTAACAGAAGTTTTCTACGAAAATTTATTAAATAACTGGAAACTGGAAACTGAAAATGGCAATTGACAGTTTTTTTGTGGCTGTTCATTTGATCTGCAATTGAAACTTTTTTATACGACGAAATATGAAAAAAAAGAAAAAAAAATTTATGCAGAAAACTTTAATTTTCTAGAAAAATATTTCAACTTTTGACAGGAAATCAAATTAAATGAATGAGTTAAAGGACCAATTGGAAGGGCAACAATTGGAAATTGTTTCAATTGTCATTCACTCTCCATTAATTTTATTATTCTTTACAGAATGAAAGATGACTAAAGGGAGCAGAAAATGATATAATGAAACTCGTAATATTTCTAATTTGAAATGGAAATTTTATTTTTAATTGAACATCCGTTCAGGATATGCAGATTATGTTTGCAAAAATAATTTTTTTTCAATTTTTTTGTTCTTAATTCTTGCATTCTTTTAAGAATCGTTCTCACCAAGCCTCTCCCCCTTACTTCAGTTCCTTTAACTAAGTTTTTTCCAACTAAACAAGTAAAATTAGTTCACTGTGTCAGATTCTGGAGTGATAGGGTTGCCACGTTTTGTTGTGTATTAAAAATTTCTGAAAATGTGTTGAATGTTTGGGTAGGGAACTTTGTTCAAAAGATTGTGCTGCTTAACCTTCTTATGATTCTTTCTTGTTTAATGTTACTCGCTATAAAGGGAAGTCGCCATAGTCTAGTAGGTAGTGCCCATGATTCTACACCCGGCTCAGACATCTTGAACAAAACCAAATTTGAAAAAAATTTCCTCTCAGCAGTCTTCTAACAAAAACTCGGAGCATTGACATGAAATTGTCATGAAAAGTTCCTCATAACTTTCTATTCAATTTGGGTTAAGTAAGTCTGGCAGTAAAGCAACCCCAGGATCTGCTAATAGCTAGGCAGACTACCTAATCAAGGGTCCAACATGTGTGGATTGCTATTCGATAAGAGTGAGCCTTCTCAAGCAAATTCATTAACTACGCAATTATCCAGAAATTCACGTAACCAGCAAACCAAAAGAGATGGAAACAAAACTAAAGCGAGAGGTGATCAAGGGAAACGCAACATATGCCAGTTTAGACCTGCAGATTAGAAGTCCTCTGGCAAAAACTCTGAGAGTAAATAAAAATTGCCATTAAAAAGTTTCTCAAAAATCTGTCGTTCGGAGGCGACTTTAAACTGTAGGTCCCGCCACTCATGGATAAAATTTAAACGCACAACATGGGTGCTGTGAGAAGCTAGGCTGTAATCCTGATTAAAAGGTTTTAATAGCCGCTAATGTGCGTGTGTTTGTCCTCTTTCTCTCCCTCCCTCTCTCTTTTTCTCTCTTATTGAAGAAACTGTTGCTAAGTTTTCGTTACCCTTGATTTTTGTAACACACTGTATAAATGTTGTACAACAACTCACACATTTCGCTACTAAATTACATCGAGAATGCAAAGTAATTTGCCTAGAAAAATATGACAAAACAACAAAAATTTAATTCGAAATCAATATTTCCCCTTTTACAAGGGCCTTTACTCCACACCTACCCAGTAAAACAATTTTTTTTGTGGGTATTTTTTTTTTTTTTTTTTTTTTTGTTGAAAGTAATACTAGAACCCAAGTCAAGGACATTTAAAAGGAGTTGAGTGCAATTTATTATTATTTTTTCGTGTCTCTGTTCCAAAACAGAAACAAAAAAAACGGCAGAAAAAAACCTTCAGTAATACAGCACAACAGACATAAAAAGACACAATTTACTGTCTATGTGTGGAATATTTTTGTTTCTCTGCATTTTTTTTTCATTTTTTTTAATAAAAAATTATTGAGAAAATCAAGCAAAAAAAAAGAGTAAAGCGTACGTAACGTTATAAATATTTTTTCAAGTTCTTCGAATGAAACCAGTTTCGCTTTGGAATGTCAATTGCTGGCTGGTGGCTGGTTCTCGTTCTGGTTCCCAAAAGTGGTAGTGTTGCTAGTGATGGTATCGGTGTCACTCACAAATAGCGCGCGCGGGAGGCAGCGGTGTTATTGAATGTTGCGCTGGCAATATTGTTGTTGTTACTTTAACTTGTTAAACACCATTTGAATGGCTTGGCAACTTTTTTTCTGTCTTTCTTTGTTTGTTTTCTTGTTTGTTTGCACTTGGCAAATTCCTCTAAATGAGTCATGGCAGTAGTAGCAGCAGCTTAACAGTTTTATACAGAAAACAACAACAACACAAAGTATTTTTGCATTTATTGTTAATTTTTTTTTTGTTTTATTTTAGCTGGTTTGTTTAGCTGCTTGTTTAAATAGATAAATTACTAACGTTTGTAGCATTTAGCATTTCAACTAAACTGATATCAAATGAAAAATAATTTACACTTAAGCCTTGTTTATTACACGTAAAACTCCCGCTATATTACCTTCAACGATTGTTTCTTCATATAAAGAACCACATCACTATCTACTGGTTTTAAACCTGAACTCAAATTCATCTTCAATTCCTCTAAAAGGGTGTTTTTTATAGAGGTATAGAACTTTAAGTTACAATAAAACAACGATGGATTATTCGATTGACATGCATTTTATTTATCCGAAAGATAATCTTGTGGCATTACATTTTAAATATGATTTCTGGCATATGACCGCCACGGCTGGCGCGGATGTAGTCCAATCTGGACGTCCAATTTTCGATGACTTTTTCCAACATTTGTGGCCGTATATCGGCAATAATACGGCGAATGTTGTCTTCCAAATAGTCAAGCGTTTGTGGCTTTGCCGCATAGACCAATGACTTTACATAGCCCCACAGAAAGTAGTCTAGCGGTGTTAAATCACAAGATCTTGGAGGCCAATTCACAGGTCCAAAACGTGAAATTAGGCGGTCACCAAACGTGTCTTTCAATAAATCTATTGTGGCACGAGCTGTGTGACATGTTGCGCCGTCTTGTTGAAACCACATCTCCTGGACATCATGGTTAAGCACGCAAACCAAGATCCTTCCGCAAAATCTTACATAAAGTGGATGGACACAGATCCAATACCTGTGCTCAAATGCGGGTGGACTCATTCGGGTCTTCCTCAATGCTACGCTCTACAGCAGCAATAGCTTCTTCTGTACGCACCGTACAGCGTCTCTGGGGATGCGAGTTATCAATAAGAGGAAACGTGGTGCGAAAACGTTCCATGGTTAATCGAATTAACTGCTCTGATGGACGATTTTGTCGACGATAAAATGGACGTAGTGCGCGATACGTTTTCCGCACAGAACCATTATTTTCGAAATAAAATTGCACTATTAGCAAGCGTTGTTCAGGCGTGAGTCTATTCATGATGAATTGCCAAACCAAACTGAGAATAAATCACTTGACAGCTGTTAAATCGGTCGCCATCTTGAAAAGTAATGCCAACTTAAAGTTCTATACCTCTATAAAAAACACCCTTTATTTGCTTTTAAGAGATCATCTACAGCCTAAACCTTCCACATACATTTCGATTTTCCTCTTGATGGGCATAAGGGTCCACTTTATGGCACTTTCCATCACTGTTTACCGTCAGAACTTCAGGCAACAGTTTTCCGCATACCAGGCGGATGTGCTTAAGAATCTAAACCTGTTCACAGAGACTAGTGTCTTCTAATGATTGCACAAAAAGAAGACTTGAACACTGAAATCTGACAATCTTACCAGGACCAGTATAAATCATGAGATATACTAAGTGACCTGGCAATACAGCTCTAAAAATTTCAATTGTAGTTCATGCATATGGGCCGTTGTTCCATTTTCTCTGAAGCATATGATCTCCAGTTTCCATTTCGTTCAGATGAGGTAGGAAAAAGTCGTTGAACCAGTCTATGTTGGAAAACTACCGTCTGATTAGAGGAGAACATTAAAAAAAGAAAATTTCATGTTCTTATTAGGCATTAAGTTTTTGGGGAAATACCTTAAAAAGGATGGTAAAATAATCGATGGCGTGTGTAATGCCAAATTATTGAAATGCTTTAATGGAAGAAAAAAGTTCCTTTACATTATGACATTGCACATACAGTGGTGGCCTTATAATTAGAAACGATGTTTCTGGAACAGAGTTCTCTGGAGTGACGAACCCAGTCTGATGGAAAAAGACGTCCTCCAAACAAAGCCTTTGATCCCAGGTACACAGTGAAAACAGCAAAACAAATTAACAAACATATATGTATGTTGCTAAGTCGCTTCTAATTATAAGGCCACCACTGTATGTGCAGCTTACCTTGAAGAAAACTTTTTGAATTTTTCCATCAGAAGTCCTTTTCTATAAATTACGTCTCTAGGACATATATTTTGTTTCCAAACCTAAGGAACTGGCTCAACGGAGAGATACAGTAGGACCTTGATTATCCGTGATTCGATTATCCGACAACATCAATTATCCGGGATGGAAAACGAAAATTTTTGCATCGACTTAATTTTATTTTGGATCGACTTAAATTTTTCTGCATCGTTTAACCGTGGTTACCTCTATTATTCGTGATTATAAGCAAAAAAAAATTTCTATTATTTGGGACAAAGAAGCGAAAAAGGGGAATTCCCTCTTTAGTATACGATGAGTCAGAAGCATTCATGTAAACCTGTTTAGTTTAATTTAGAAATTTGAGAAGTGCGGTTTATTTTATATTTTTGAAACATGTATGTATATAAAATCCTTGAATTATTTAGTTTTTATATAAATATGTACATATTCATTTATTAACTAATAAAAATATCTATTAAAAAACTAGCCAAAATTGGTACTCAATTAACCGGGAAAATCGATTATCCGGAATGCTTGCGGTCCCGACCATCACGGATAATCAAGGTCCTACTGTATTTGACTTCAACAATGAAATTATCTCTCACACCAATTTCGAGTTGCATGACCTTGATAAATCTTTCATTTTGGAAAGGATAAATAGTGAAAAATAGTATTTCATTCAAATAGTCAACGATTTATTGACCCGCCTTAATATTCATAACTAAGTAGCACCTGCTTCCAGGCAAAAATTGCGCGGTATTGCTCAAATCCTTGTTAAATAAAATTTTGAAAAGACTACACAATAAATTTATGCGCCGACGTCCTGTCTATTATTGAATGATGCAAAAAAACCTCGTTTTTATTTAAATAATGATCTCATGTTAGTTGAAGTCATCTTAATCACAGCCTTAACCATCTTTGTATGAATGCTTTATACGTTATGGAATGAAATCCATTTGTTTTTAAAATATCTTTCCATACTAAAAATATTCTTCCCCAGTTTAACAAGTTCTCAGTGTAAATAGCTGCCCCGTTAATAATAGAAAACCACTACAATTACACAGTAATTCTTGCTAAATTCAAAAACAATGTTTAATTGTATAAAACGTAAACAAAATAACACAGCAAGAGCAAGAGCAAAGAACAAAAACAACAATCACACAGTGTCAGTGTAGGAGAGAGAGCGGAGAATATTTACGCATTTAAATACACAAACATTTGAGGTTACAAATTACTGCAGCAAATATATGTGTTTATTACAGTACAATTCTACAAATACTAACATATTTACAACTTTACACACTACAAAGTGCTGGAAGAGAGAGAGAGAGCAAGAGAGAAGTTTGCTAAAATTCTTTTTATTTTTACAAACATGCACTCGCAGATAGCAAAGAAATAAACACGTTCATGTCTCGTTTTGTTTCGTTTTAATGAAGTGTTTATGTGTTGGTGGTTGGGGGTTGGGGATATTGTAATACGATATAATTTCAAAATATTTTAAATATTTCGTTTTAGGCATGCATGTGTTTATGTATGCGTGTGTGTCTGTACATGTAGGCGTTCAATAAAGACAACAATAATAAAAACATTAATGGCACACAAGCCTAATGAACAGTTAAATTGTGTCATAAAATTGAAAAGCTGCACATTCTATCAGCAGCTTACAGTGGCTCACATAGATGTAAAAGAGGATTATAAACAAAATTTTTAAATTTCTCAAAAAAAATAACGTTTTTCTATTTTCTTAAATACAAACCATGAGATAAATCGCATAAATTGACGAGAGATGGTCAGCTGAAAAAATATTTAATTTTTCTACCCTCTTCGAAGCATTGAAATTTGTGTGAAGAGAGAAAATACTTCTATCGGGGATCTTTCAGACAGGATTTTACATACATACATAATTGGCCATTACAACCCTTCAGTCAGAATTACGACCTAGCTTCTCACACCACTAATGTTGTGCGTGTTAATTTTGCAAAGGGTGTTTTTTATAGAGGTATAGAACTTTAAGTTGCAATAAAACAACGATGGATTATTCGATTGACATGAATTTTATTTATCCGAAAGATAATCTTGTGGCATTACATTTTAAATATGATTTATGGCATATGACCGCCACGGCTGGCACGGATGTAGTCCAATCTGGATGTCCAATTTTCGTTGACTTTTTCCAACATTTGTGGCCGTATATCGGCAATAATACGGCGAATGTTGTCTTCCAAATGGTCAAGCGTTTGTGGCTTTACCGCATAGACCAATGATTTTACATAGCCCCACAGAAAGTAGTCTAGCGGTGTTAAATCACAAGATCTTGGAGGCAAATTCACAGGTCCAAAACGTGAAATTAGGCGGTCACCAAACGTGTCTTTCAATAAATCTATTGTGGCACGAGCTGTGTGCCGTCTTGTTGAAACCACATCTCCTGGACCAATGATTCCACCAGCCCATAAAGCGCACCAAACAGTCAGTTTTTCTGGATGTAACGGTGTTTCCACATACACTTGAGGTTTACCTTCACTCCAAATGCGACAGTTTTGTTTGTTGACGTAGCCATTCAACCAGAAGTGCCCTTCATCACTAAACAAAATTCGCTTATGAAAATCGGGAACAACGGTAATCTCGTTTTGGACCCATTCGACGAATCTACGCCTTACTTGATGATCGTTTGGCTTCAAATCTTGCACGAGTTGGATTTTGTAAGCACGCAAACCAAGATCTTTCCGCAAAATCTTCCATAAAGTGGATGGACACAGATCCAATTCCTGTGCTCGATGGCGGATGGACTCATTCGGGTCTTCCTCAATGCTACGCTCTACAGCAGCAAAAGCTTCTTCTGTACGCACCGTACAGCGTCTCTGGGGATGCGAGTTATCAATAAGAGTAGACGTGGTGCGAAAACGTTCCATGGTTAATCGAAGTAACTGCTCTGATGGTACATTGTGGTTCAGGCGTGAGTCTATTCATGATGAATTGCCAAACCAAACAGAATAAATCACTTGACAGCTGTTAAATCGGTCGCCATCTTGAAAAGTAATGCCAACTTAAAGTTCTATACCTCTATAGGAAACACCCTTTATATCTCCACACTTTATCAAGCAGCTTTATATTGGAAATTTTTTTGGGACAGTTCAGCATAGAGAAGATTACATATTTAATTGGTTATTACAATCCTCTAGTCAGGATTACAACCACCTAGTTAGGATTACAACCTAGTTTTTCACACCACTCACATTATATTGGTAATTTTATCATAAGTCGCGGAACCTACAGTTTAACGTCGATTCCGAAAGAGAGTTTTCGGGACATTTTTGTGCCAATCTTATTCACTTCCAGAGAAAGAAAGAAATTTTCTGGAGTTACAAGTTTCCAACACAAGCAACACACCCAGTCAAATATTCTCAGCAATTATTGTGGTACCCTGGAATACATTAGGTTTTCGTCTACCCAAGAGCACTTTATCGCCAATGGACTTTACATATGAATTATGAAAAGTTTTCGTCTGTAAAGTCCCTGTAGAATAGCATTCCCATTGTGCAGCATAAGTTAATAAAATTTACAATGTAATCCAGAGAGAGAGCGAGCGATAGAGAGGCAGTGGAAAAGAGTGAGAGTGGTGGAAGAAAAGCAAAATAATATTGTAATAAAAACCACGTCGTAAATTGTCTATGATTTGAAAGACATGAAAAAAAAAGAGAAGAGCAAAGAAGATACCATAAGAGAGAGAGAGTAGCAGCCAAAAGAGAATTCCGACAAATAATGAAATAAAACGTGACTAATGGTTGGAAATAAAATGTAATAAAAATTAAATGCAAAAAAACACAACAACAACAACAAAAGCTAAATAATAATAGAAACAAAAACAACAAAATAACGGCCATTAATCAAAATATAATAAAGAAAACAGGCAATATGGCGAGAATAAAAATTAATGAAACAGCATAACAACAACAACAACAACAACAAAACAATACAAAAACAAAACAAAAATCAAATTGAAGACAAGAGAAACAAAAAAGATCTCCTGTTAAGTATTGTTTTACAAAGAAAACGTAAAAATGATTCAAATGTTTGCAGGGCAAAAGGCACGTTTTCTACGGCTCTTATGTACATTAAAAAGCTTCACTTTTGTCATTCTCAAGTTTTGCTTTAAAAAGTAACATTTTCGTTCATTTAATTACTTTTCAATGTTGGATTTAAATGTCAGTTCATTTAACAATTTAAAATTAATGACGACAGGAGATTGCATGTCAAAGTTTCTTTTTTTTAAATACAAATTAAATTCAATGGCAAATTGAAGACGTTGATTCATATTGAAACTAAAAAGACTTGATGCAGAAATAGTGTTCTAAACAAAGAGTTCTCCAATGTTATGATTTCAAATGTAAAATAAAATAAAACCCCGTTTAAAACAATGATTTGATGAACTTTTTATTTCATTCTTCAGCTTGAACCTCACCCTTATGTGCGGGCTGCAAGGCTATTTAAATATTTGCCTCTGATTTGATTGCAGCAGTAACCACTTGTTCACATATTTCGTTTGGTATCTCGACAGTACTTCACGTACATAAAGGGTCCGCCAAATAACTTTTTTTTGAAAATGCTTAAAAAAAAAACTACTGAATATTTTCTCAAATTTCTTTTTTTATTTGAAAGCACAATACTTCTGGTTAATAATGGAAAATAATTTCATTCAAATAGCTGCCTTGGCTGGCCATGCAGTAGCCTACACGATCTGTCCAATTTTTAAGCACATTATCGATTGTGTGCAGCTGTATTTCACCAATGGCTTCACGAATATTGTCCTTTAAAGCGTCAATTATCTCTGGCTTGTCGGCGTAACACTTATCTTTGACGGCACCCAACAAATAATAGTCCAACGGTGTCAAATCGCAGCTCTGAGGTGGCCAAACAACATCAGCTCTGCGGCTGATAATGCGATCTTCAAAAACTGGGAGCAAAACATCGAGTGTAGCTTCGGCTGTGTGGCACTTAGCACCGTCCTGTTGAAACCAAATGTTGCCAATATCCTCCTCTTCAATTTTTGTGAACAAAAGTTCATTCAAAATGGCCCGATAACGATCGCCATTGACTCTAACGGCCACTTCTTGCTCATTTTCGAAGAAAAATGGCCCAATTATGCCTCTGGACCAAAATCCGCACCAAACAGTGACTCGTTTTGAGTGCGTCGGCTTTTCAATGTATGCGTGCGGATTTTCTGTGCCCCCAAATGCGACAATTTTGCTTGTTTACATACCCGCCAAGATCAAAATGAGCTTCATCTGAAAAGATGATTTTTTTTGTCAAAATCGGCATCTTCTGCAAGTCGATCGCAGGCCCACTTTGTGAAGCGAAATCGCATTGGATGGTCAATTGGCTTCAACTCCTGAACCAATTGGACTTTGTATGGCGTCATAGCAAGGTCTTTATGCAAAATTCGTCTCAATAATGTCTCCGAAATGTTCAATTGTTGAGAACGACGGTGAATTGATGTTGATGGCGCTTCACGCACACTTTTTGCCACAGCAGCAATATTCTCGGGTGTAAGCACTGTTTTTGGCTTTTCACGCTTTGGTTTATCGATGAGGATGCCAGTTTCTTTCACTTTTTTCACAAGATAACGAACATATGGAGCTGACGGTGCTTCTCTTATTCCAAAATCCGTACGAAATTTTCGCACACATTCTGCAACATTACCATGATTTTCAAAGTAATGTCGCAATATTCCCCAGCGTTGTTCAAGCATATACACAACCATATTCGTTCAGCGGAAGGATAAAACTAATTATCTGTCAAATCAGACATGAGCTAAGTGTTACCATTCATGAAATAAGCACTTGTTGAAAAAAAACGTTAGATGGCGGACCCATAGGCACTCAGGCTCATTTTCATTTGTTTTAGAAACATCCAAAGCTGCAAACAAAACCATTTAGATTCCCAATGCCCAACTTTTACAGATCAGTGGGATATCATTTGTGGTATATCTTAATATCGTCGGCGTAGAGTTGCATTGTACTGCGACCATACGATTTTTAATCTAAATTCTAAACACATTGCCCTAACAAACATAAGGATTTGTTGATGCGTAAGCCCCCTCCCTTTCGCTAAGTATACCCTTTAAAACAACCTTTCTCACTTCCGGCGTAGAAGCTTCTCTCCTCGCAAGCGAATCTCCTTGCTCATTGTCGCAATCTGGGATCCTGCAGAAGATAATAACGGGTGATTTTTTAGCGATTATCTTTTTGGCAACACTGGTTTAAACAGCTCACGCACGTTTCGTGTTTTGTTTCACTGTCAAACATCTTCAGTTTGGTCTATAATTTTACCATGAATCGTCTTACAAACGAACAACGCTTGCAAATCATTGAATTTTATTATCAAAATGCGTACTCTGTTAAGAAAATTCATCGCGCTCTTCTTCCATTTTATGGTCAATTTAATCGACCCACTGAAGCGGCTATTCGGGCTATTGTGACTAAATTTCGCACCAAATTTACATTGTTGGACATTAAACCATCAACAGGCTTACGTACAGTGCGTACTGAAGAAAATATCGCAGCTGTATCGGCCAGTGTTAATTATGACCATAAATTATCGATTCGTCGCCGTTCGCAGCAATTGGGCCTCTGTTACTCAACAACGTGGAAAATTTTGCGGAAGGATTTATGTGTGAAGCCTTTCAAAATACAGCTGGTGCAAGAATTGAAGCCTAACGACCTACCGCAACGCAGAATTTTTGGTGAATGGGCTTTCGGAAAGTTGGGGCCGAAGTTCCACTTCTTTATCGAAAAATTGTGTTCAGCGACGAAGCTCATTTTTGGCTCAATGGATACGTAAATAAGCAGAATTGTCGATTTTGGAGTGAAGATCAGCCAGAAGCATTGCAAAAGCTACCAATGCATTCAGAAAAAGTCACCGTTTGGTGCGGTTTATGGGCTGGTGGCATCATTGGACCGTACTTCTTCAAAGATGCTGCGAATCGTAACGTAACTGTGAATGGTGAGCGCTACCGTGAGATGATATCCAACTTTTTTTGTTGCCCAAAATGCAAGAGCTTGTCTGGCATGACATGTGGTTTCAACAAGACGGTGTCATATGCCACACAGCACGCGTAACAATGGACTTATTGAGAGGCGAGTTCGGTGAACATTTTATTTCACGTTTGGGACCGATCAATTGGCCGCCTAGATCGTGCGATTAAACGCCTTTAGACTATTTTTTGTGGGGCTATGTTAAAGATCATGTCTATACAGACAAGCCTGCTTTAATTGACGCATTGGAAGACAACATTGAAGCATTTATTCGTGAGATACCAGCCGAAATGTTGGAAAGAGTATACGAAAATTGAACTAAGCGAATGGACCATTTGAGGCGCAGTTGCGGTCAACATTTGCATGAAATAATCTTCAAACATTAAATTATATTGACCGTACTATCGATTCAAATAAAAATTTCATACATTTTTCTGAATTTTATGTGTTTTTTTTTTTGAAAAATTTTCCTATAGCTCTTAAAAAATCACCCTTTAGTATTCCTCCTGCCTACTTCCCTTCCCAGAGTGGCCGTAGTCTAGTAGGTAGACGCGAGGAAGCTCAGACATCTTGAACGATATAAAAAATATTTCCTTGAACACTTCCTTAAAAAGAATTTTGTTGGAAAAATTTACAAAAAATCTGTTCAACGGAGTCTACTTTAAATTATAGATCCTGCCGCCCATGAATAAAATTAACAGACACACAACATGAGTGGTGGTTGAGAAGCAATCTGGTAAACCTAATATTTTGCCTCCAGTTTTTCTCAGAACATGCTTCCTCTGTCATTAGAAATATGATGCCTGCATAACTTTAGCATTTGATGCTCATTTCAGATATTTTCATCAAAAGTTTACTTACAAGCAAGCCCCCCATTAATGGTGAAAGGACCCAACCTCAGTTGCATAACAATAACGAACAAAAAAATGTACAATTTCAAGAAAAAGTGGTTTTTACAGATTCTGCAATTGGTTAGTATGGAACTTAATTGTTTTTTTGCAGGTTACGAAGTGTATAAAAGCTCTCTATTACCGCAATCGAATTCAATTAATATTTTTTCATTATTTTTTTCCATAGTTTTCTAAGCCATTTTTAAAACCACTTTTAATGGTGTTTTCTAGCGGCCCTGCCTTAAATTCTCTTTAAAAGCAAATAAAAATTCCCCAAAACATATTTCGAAAGGCAAAAGACGGCAACAATGACAACAACAACAAAAAAGACACACGAGAAATGGTGTCATAAGTTTGGATTTTTTTTTGTTCATATTCTCCCACCGTTTGGTATTTGGCTTTAGCATTTCATATGAAAGGCTTGTCTTTAATTTATTCGATATTTAAACAGAAAAAAAAACTTTTTTTTTTTGTTTTTTGGTTTCATTTTCTGTCTGTTTTTTATTTTATTTTTTCTCATAAATTATTATACTTGTCTGCCATACTGTCTAAACACAAGGAAAAAATATTTACACAAACACACACATGTACACTTGCTTGCTTATTTAAAATGAAAAAAACAGTGAGTGTTTAACAACTCGTGTGCAAAATATATTCGCTCAGCAACAATCATGGTTGAGGCAATACACATATTGGAGTGATAGTCTATCCTTCTGTGCTTTAGCCACGGCTTAGATTTTTGAAACTCAATAGACACGCATACATATAAACTCATACTGTCACACACAATTCTGTTTGTTCTCATTCACTTGATGGTGCTCTTAATATTTTCGAATTTTTTTTCTTGTTTCTGTTTATAACGCATAACTGTTATATTCAATTCGCCTTGTATTTCAATTATTATTATTATTGTTGCTGTTGTTGTAATTTTAGGTTTTTTATATATAAATTTGTCTTTTATTACCGCACCCAAAAATAACAAAAAAAAACCAAGAGCAAAATGCTAAACAACATTCTCTTTAAATTCTAAAAATATCGAAACATCAACAGCTATACCCTACTAACTCCAAAAAGAAAAACTTTGAGCCACCCATATAGCCTTTCGCGGAGTATACTAAAGGTCCAGTGATGCGTCATGAATGCTATGAGATTCCTAGCAACGATTTTAGGCAGGATAAAGATATCTAACAGCTGTAGAACCTTGCCAGATTGGAATTCTTAGAATCCTTAAATGTATGTAAAGGCTGTTTTTTATAGAGTTATAGAACTTTAAGTTGCAATAAAACAACGATGGATTATTCGATTGACATGAATTTTATTTATCCGAAAGATAATCTTGTGGCATTACATTTTAAATATGATTTCTGGCATATGACCGCCACGGCTGGCGCGGTTGTAGTCCAATCTGGACGTCCAAATTTCGTTGACTTTTTCCAACATTTGTGGCCGTATATCGGCAATAATACGGCGAATGTTGTCTTCCAAATGGTCAAGCGTTTGTGGCTTTACCGCATAGACCAATGACTTTACATAGCCCCACAGAAAGTAGTCTAGCGGTGTTCAATCACAAGATCTTGGAGGCCAATTCACAGGTCGAAAACGTGAAATTAGGCGGTCACCAAACGTGTCTTTCATCAATAAATCTATTGTGGCACGAGCTGTGTGACATGTTGCGCCGTCTTGTTGAAACCACATCTAATGGACATCATGGTTAAGCACGCAAACCAAGATCCTTCCGCAAAATCTTCCATAAAGTGGATGGACACAGATCCAATTCCTGTGCTCGATGGCGGATGGACTCATTCGGGTCTTCCTCAATGCTACGCTCTACAGCAGCAATAGCTTCTTCTGTACGCACCGTATAGCGTCTCTGGGGATGCGAGTTATCAATAGGAGTATACGTGGTGCGAAAACGTTCCATGGTTAATCGAATTAACTGCTCTGATGGACGATTTTGTCGATGATAAAATGGACGTAGTGCGCGATACGTTTTCCGCACAGAACCATTATTTTCGAAATAAAATTGCACTATTTGCAAGCGTTGTTCAGACGTGAGTCTATTCTTGATGAATTGCCAAACCAAACTGAGAATAAATCACTTGACAGCTGTTAAATCGGTCGCCATCTTGAAAAGTAATGCCAACTTAAAGTTCTAGACCTCTATAAAAAACACCCTTTATAAGCCAATATGACAAACTAAAAATACCTTTAGATTACTAATACACACACCCAATACCTCTAAATATGTACTCGTATGTACTCGTATGTACATTGTTTACATTTTTCACGTTTTCTGCTATAATTTTGCTTTTACAATCCCATATAGACTCCAATAATACAACATCAACAGCATGCTTGCATTAGTATGAGTATTTCATAGCCATTGCTGTAACACATTAAAACAACAACAATAATCATGTAAACAAAAATTATGCCATGTTTTTCTTAAATACTCACACGGCAAACACACAAAAAAATAATGTTTGTTTTTCTCACCCTCTCACATGAGCGTGTGTGTATGTGTGTGCAAAAGTAAAGTGACTGTAAAATGTTGTTGTAAAATGGTGAATGGCTTACATTCGGTTTGGTTTGGCGAAAAAACAAAAAACACGATTTTTTTCTTTCTCTTGTAAATAGAAAGAAAGAGAGATAGAGAGAGACAGAGAGCAAGTAAAGTGTATTGAAAACTTGTTTATGCACTTGTTGCTTTGCCTTTTAACCAAACAGGTACTCCATCTTTTCTACAAATTGTTGTTCTTTTTAGATTTTTCTGTACGCTATTGCATGGGTGTACATGTATGGGTACATGTATGGATACATTGGCTTACAAATAAACTGTTACTGGGTATTAATTTTATTTTTTCTTTTTTTTGTTAAAATGAATTAAAATCAATTAATTTCCAACGAATAATAAATTGGTTTTGTATTACATGCAAGGAAACTGCAACAAATTTAAAATTTAAATATATATATATGTGTGTGTGTATGTGTTCTTAAGTGTTTTTATTGTTAGTTTTTTGTTGTTGCGGTTTTCTTAGTAATTTTTTCGAATCAGTTTTCATTCAATTAATGTGTTGGAATGCCTTAATTGTTGGTGTTGATTTTATTTAATGAAATCAAAAAATGATTGTTGGGTCATATAACTGCTTGGAGACAGTGATAACGAACACTTTTTAGACGCCTTAAGTGATTCTAAAATGGCTTTTCGTGAATTCCAAAAAAATTGCTTTTCAAGGAGGTGTAGTTTTGCTTTTGCAATGAACCCTTAACCTTAAAACTCTACTAAAAGTAATGGAAACTACAAAGATTCAAATTTACTTTCAAAAATTCTAGAAACTGTGCAACGAATTGCAACCAAGTGCAATGAGAAGGTTAACCAAGACATCTAGTAGACATTGAGTTGACTTATTATATGCGAAGGTTCAAACCTTTCAAATAAAACGAACTTTAAAAAAATCTCTTTTAGGGGATTTCCTCTCAGCAGTATTATTGTAAAAATAAAAATTGTCACGAGAAGTTTTCCAAAAATCTGCTGCATAACATAATTGGTCATTACAACCCTTCAGTCAGGATTACGACCTAGTTTCTCACACCACTTATGTTGTGTGTGTTAATTTTATACATGAGTGGCGGGACCTACAGTTTAAAGTCGACTCCGAACGACAGTTTTTTGAGAAACTGTTTTACATGTCAATTTTATTTTACTCTCAGAGTTTTTGCAAGAAATCTGCTGAGAGGAAGTCGCCGAAGAAATACTTTTTGTATTTTTGTTTTGATGTCTGGCCTAGGGCTCGAACCCTGGCTTTACGTCTAATAAGCCACACCACACTCCTTACTAGACTACTGCGACTTCGCTGTTAATCTTCAATAGACACTTTTGTTTCAGCATTAGAGTGCAGACCCACTTTCTATATTCTTCAACCACCCTACATGCGCGTGTTAGGTATGTACTTGCGTTTAACTTGTTACCTTAAAAACAGTCTTTGACTCTGCACCTCCAACTTTCAAAGTTCCAACATAACTTCAGTTTTACGCTGACTGTAATCCTTCCATTCAATCTGAGAGTTCAACATCTCACGCTCAAATTCATCTGTAAACAGCCCCAATGCTGCAAGTTGGAGCTGCAAAACACCCATAACATGGGTGGTATTCGAAGCTAAATTGTAATCCTAACTAAAAGGTTTTACTAGGCCAATTAAGTGAGTAAAGATTGTATAAAATACAAGGAAAAGGAGTTTGGTTTTTTGTAAAAATATTTTTTAACCAAACTTTTCTTGAATACCTAATATTTTTAAATGCGTTATTAAAGGATTCTTTAAATCTGCATTCCCTCTAAAATATTAAAATTTTTTAAACATTTTTTGTGGGTTTTTTTTTTTGTTTCTTGAAGAAATTAATTTCTTTTGCAGCAGAGCTATGGTTGTGATACTAATTGCCCTTGTTGTTGTGGTTGTTGTTACTTTTATTATTACTTTTGTTGTTGTTGTATATAATTAATGTTAATTGCTGTTAAACTGAATAGGTGTTGAAAGTAATTTGTTGTTGTTGCATGCATTATGCATCATGAATATGCAGATCTCATACCTTTTAATTTAATTTGAATTTTTTTTTTTTTTTGAAATGTTAGAAGAAGATAATGTTGCTGTTGCTGTTGCTGTTGCTGTTGCTATTAAAAGCTGTCATTATTTTTTTGTTGCTCTAGCTGCTACAATACATTACAATGAGATGTAAATTATCATAATAATGATGCTGCTTTCCTTTCCTTTCTTCCTAAATTGCTTTGCACAAAAAAACAGATTAAAAAGGGAACAGAAAAAAACGTTTTAATGAAGTGTCTCTACACTGACAAAAATTAAAGACAGTAAATGAGGTAAAAAAAACAGGTTAAACAAGGTTTACTTTACATAACGTAAAAGTTGACAAAGAAAAAAAAAACTTTCAAATTAGTCTGTCTGCCTGTCTTTATTTAAGAAATTAACACAGTAAATAAATCAATTTCATTTTTCCATTTTCATGTTCATTTCAAAAGAAAAAACGCAATTTTCCTTTACACTTAAAATCATTTTTCTTAATAAATACCCCAAGACCACTCTAGGGCAACAGAACAAAACATAAAAAACGGACGAATGACACTTACTTTTTCGCTAAAAAAAGAAAGAAAGGAAGAAAAAAAATGAAAATTAATTGTAAAAAGGTCCTGCTCATGGTGGTACAACCCCCAACAATCATTTGTTTTACATTCAAATGGATTTCTTAAGAAAACAATTTTTTTTTCAACGCAGCATTTGTTTTAGTTCCACACTCCCTTCACTAATCTTTATACAAATAACAAGAGCTCTTAAGTATTCTCCCGGAAACGGCATTCAACGAAAAAAGAAGGAAAAATTCTTTCTTCTCAGGAAACACCCTAACAGAAGGGTTACTTTAAATAAAAGCAAATAAAATTTAAAAAAAAATGTTCAAAAATTTTAACGATTTAATACCTTAACAGGTGGGGTAAGTTTCAATATAGGCCATGAGCTAGGTGGCGGGCAGAGATCAGCAATGAATCGCTTTTTCGCTACTCATCAGCACTCATGAAATTTTGAGTATGAGCGAGTCAACAGTATTGAAATCCAACTACTCTGATTCATTCGTACTCAGTACAACATTGATTTATAAGAACAGGTTGCAATGAGTATGAGTACAACGTTGACATCAAACTCATAACATTCGAACTATATTTGATTCATACGCCTACTCATTCAGATTCATAAATTTAGATAAATACTTATAATACTCATAAATGATTCGAGTGATTCGAATCATTCATTAAAATTTGCAGTCTTAGTTGTTGTTGCATTTACAAAGAAAGAAGAAAGATACACAAACAAGAAAGAAAACGACAGCAAGCAGAGCAAACACACAACATTCTCGTGAGTATTGTAGTGTTCGTACGCGAATCATATTTATTTTGCGATTCGTGTATACGATGAGTCGTGGAGAGTCGAAATCAATAACATCATGCGTATTGTTAAGTATGAGTACCATGAGTATTTCAAACTTTGAGTATAAGTAGTATGAGTATGACATTAAAATAAGTATGAATGCGTATAAGTATCAGAAATTATAAGTATGATTCGAATCTACTCATCGTTTTGAATACTCATTGCTGACCTCTGGTGGCCCACTTAGATTAGAAACCTTTTCCATCTACAAAATAAATCTTGCTTTTGCATTATGACCTATTTTGGAGAACTCAATCAAATGTGGCAGAAAGTGAGAGTGAAAAACCTTCTTATTTCTTAAATTTGTTTGTACTACCAACGTTCAGGGTATGTTGAAGTCGCCGTATTCTAGTAGGTAGTGTGTTGGCTTATTAGACGCAAAACCAGGGTTCGAGCCACAGGGCAGACATCAAGACAAAATACAAAAAGTATTTCTTCGGCGACTTCCTCTCAGCAGATTTCTGGCAAAAACTCTGAGAGTAAATAAAATTGCCATGAAAAAGTTTTTCAAAAATCTGTCGTTCGGGATCGACTTTAAACCGTAGGTCCCACTACTCATGTATAAATTTAACACACACAACATAAGTGGTGTGAGAAACTAGATCGTAATTCTGACTGAAGGGTTGTAATGACCAATTGTGTATGTTATGTATGTATGTGGAAAAGGGCGAATTTTTAAAATTCTTTTTCTCTGTCGCATGATGAGTAACATGCTCAGATCAAACTTGTGTTACTAACTTCTTCTATTTGCATTGTATAAAATTAACACACACAACATAAGTGGTGTGAGAAACTAGGACGTTGTACAATGGGGGTCAATTCGACCTCCGAGTACTGTACTTGTCTTAATTGACAAGTACACGTCCTCTAACCTAACCTAACCTAACCTAACGTTCAGGGTATGGCCCCTACTCTTGCAGGAACTACGAAAATATGATATGGGAAGGAGGCAAGAGAGAGTAGTGTCTATAGGCAAGAGCCTTGTACTAACACTGAATGATAGCCTCTTCCTTCTCCATAGAGTTGGCCTTAACCTGGCCTTCATAGTAAATTACGAGGTTTTCGGGGAATGTCCCATCATAACGGTAGCCATGCCCTCCACCTCGAAGATACTATACTGATCTGGAAGATACAGTAGCGATCTGCAAGATACTGTAGTGACCTGGAAGATACTGTAGTCACCTGGAAGTTACTGCAGTGATCTGGAAGATACTGTAGTGACCAGGAAGATACTGTAGTGACCTGGAAGATACTGTAGTCACCTGGAAGTTACTGCAGTAATCTGGTAGATACTGTAGGGACCAGAAAGGTACTGCAGGGATCTGGTAGATACTGTAGTGACCTGGAAGATACTGTAGGGACCAGAAAGGTACTGCAGTGATCTGGTAGATACTGTAGTGACCAGGAAGGCACTGTAGTGACCAGGAAGATACTGCAGTGATCTGGCAGATACTGTAGTGACCTGGAATATACTTCAGTGATCTGGAAGTGTACTCCTCATATTTTAGTCTTCTATGAACAAACACCGTATCTTGCATTCCAGCCCAGCAACAGGAGAGGAGGCGGTTACTGATGAAGGTAGTGACATCGATCGCTATATATGCGGCCCCTATATGGGCCGGGGCCATGGATAAGAGGACCTATAGAGCAGGTATAGAAGCGGCCTACGGGAGATCAGCTCTCAGGGTGATTTCTGCCTTCCGCACGGTGTCTACTGATGCAGCATTGGTGACTGCGGGGATGATGCCCCTGAGGCTAGTAGTGGATGTAGAGAGGAGGAAACATGACACAAGGAGGGGAATGGATCTTTCCAGTCCTGTTCAGTTAGTGGATGACGCAATGAATAGATGGCAGCATGACTGGTCTATTTCAACCAAGGGAAGGTGGACCCACATACCGAGCATAGGCGAATGGACCAAAAGGGGACACGGTCAGGTGAACTTCTACCTGACACAGTTACTAACCGGCCATGGACGTTATAGGGCATATTTCTATAAGTATGGTCATGACGTAGACGAAGCATGTCCAGAATGCCGCAATGAAAGGGAGACGGCGGAGCACATTTTCTTTACTTGCCCGCTATATGTTGTTCAACGAAATTGCCTGGAGAGGACAGTAGGATTCCAGGTAACGCCCGATAATATAGTTAACCTCATGTTAACCTCATGTGACAATTGGAACGCAGTATGTGTTTTCGCAAGGAAGGTATTGACGCAGCAAAGATTGGCTGAGAGAGCAAGGTCAGCAGAATTTGAGGGCAGCACTAGCTGAATCTCCACCCCCGAAGTAATACTTGATTGGGGGGGCAAATGGTTGAAAGTGTGACGAACTAGATTGGGTTTAGTACGTATGCGTTTAGCAAGCCGAGAGTAAGTCTTGCGGCGAATCGTACACATTGGTAGGCCGGGCTACCAATGTCTTTCGAAGATTCCCAACCTTTAGCTCGTAAAGCATTGCAGCCCAACTGTGTATATCAAGAATTCCGATGATTTTTCTGTGCATTCCACTAATCCCTACTCGGGATGACAGTTTCTAAGCAACTCACCAGAGAGATGTATCGGTACAGACTCTATGACACTGATTTGTCCATGGAGCTACTTAGACCAGCAGTTTGGCGGGAAAAATCTAAGTGCCGTAAGTATTGTCTGCTGCAGCTCCTGCATAGTGGTCGCCTTTCAATCTATATTGGACTGTAATGGCAGAATGAAACGAAGTTTTAAGCTCCATCTAGTGCCATTGGCCTGCTGACAGATGAAAAGAGCATGAAATGTTGAAGACATTGGCTGGTTCTCACTACAATATTCTGATCATTGTTACGGTAGCCACGCAACCCACGGATTTTGTGAACACATAAACGAAAGCAGCAACCCCTGAGCCTTTCTTTATCTCATCTTCTGCTGTATACGCTCATGAAACTTAAGAAGTAAACAACAGGCTTTCCTCACCTCTAAATAGAATTTTACCTTGAAAAAGTGGAATTTTGCTTCGATAAAAAAGAAAAAACACCAGAATTTTTTTCTTATAATTTTTTTTAAAACGATTAATTATTATAGTTTAACGATTAAAAAACAATTTATTTATTTGATGACGTATGCATATGTACATATATGTGCGTGGGTATTTGCTTAAACGTCATTTATTTGCGGTTACGGTTGCGGATTTAAATTGTGTTTTCCGCGGAACAGCATGTTTACGACAATGACCGCAAAAAACAATCGCCTACAAAAATTAATCATTTTTGTTACAAAATTTTATAAATTCTTTGAAAATATTTAAAAAGTCTTCAAAATATTCTAAGAATTCTTAACGAATTTCATCGAAAGTTCAATGAACTTTTTCTCACGAGATTAATTGACTTTCAATTAAAAAAAAAACATTTTTTTTTCGAAATATTTTCGTTTAATTTACTCTCACATCCAACATCATTGAACTTCTCGTACTTCATTGAACAGTAAATAGCCTTTCAATTACGACGAGTTTTGCTTAAATTTCTTTATAATTTATTATTATTGCCTCTGTCTGTCTGTCTGCCTGTCTGACTGTCTCTCTAACAGTCTGCCTGTGTTTAAAATCTTCATAAATTAATGTGTGAAATTAATCACAAAAAAGAAGAAGCAGGAGAAGAAAAGAAAATAAATCTCAACTTATTTTCTTTTCCATTTTCCCATTTTTCAATTGTTTAAAGCAGTAAGGAAAAGTTTTCCATTTCCTTTCTCTCAAATTAACCAGCATATGCTTGTAGAAACTTTCAAAAGTTTTGCATATATTTGGTTAACGTTTATGTAACCCAGCAAACAATTAAGGAAGCAAATTGCAAAATTGTAAAAGAAATTAATGAATTGTTTAAAAACAAATTGTCATGGTTTTTGCAGCTTAAGGGCTTGTAAGAATAGTTTCAATCGGTTTCTTTTGTAGCATTCTCCAGCTTGAGATCTACACTTCACCTACAGCTACTGAAGGGATAGTGAAGCTTCCATGATGTAACTGTAATCCATTCTTTCAAGCCTAGATTTCCTGATTTGTTTGTATAACGAAAAATGCAAACAAGGCACCACTAAAGCTAAACCACATCAATTTGAATGCTGCATGGCTTTGGGACACGATATGTAACGGATATCTGATGAATGGCATTACATACATACATAATTGGTCATTACAACCCTTCAGTCAGGATTACGACCTAATTTCTCACACCACTTATGTTGTGTGTGTTTATTTTTTATACATGAGTGGCGGGACCTACAGTTTAAAGACAGATTTTTTGAGAAAGTTTTCATGGCAATTTGTATTTACTCTCAGAGTTTTTGCCAGAAATCTGCTGAGAGGAAGTCGCCGAAGAAATACTTTTTGTATTTTATTTTGATGTCTGGCTTGGGGCTCGAACCCTGGCTTTTCGTCTAATAAACTAACACACTACCTAGTGGTCTTATACTGTAGTTGTGTTAATGTTGTAACAGGTGTGACATATTTTGTAACGCATGTAACATGAATAAGAACAGGCAAACTATTTTAAAGGACACAGCGGACAAGTGACCTACATATGAAAGACAACAGATTAGACTTGATAACATTTAAGTTCCTCTATTTCATAGAAAATTTACTTAAAAGTCACACCCGTTACATCTTTAATCACAACCGTTACATTTATAATTTGTTTTTTATATTATCAAATCAGACGAAATACAATTTCACCTATTTGTCACACCCGTTACACATTTATTCACACCCGTTACACCTGTAGTAACACCCGTTACATTTATATATTTTTTTAATATTATCAAATCATTCGCAATAGAATTTCACCAATTTGTCACACCCGTTACACTTTCAATTTTTGTTTCTTTTTTATTATCACATCAATGAAATCTAATTTGTTTCCTGGGTCCCATTTGTCACACCCTTTAGTAACATCTGTTACATTTATATATTTTTTTAACATTATCAAATCATTCGCAATAGAATTTCACCAATTTGTCACACCCGTTACACATTTGGTCACACCCGTTACACTTTACATTTTTTTTTTTTTATTTTATTACATCAATGATATCCAATTTGTTTCCTGGGTTCTATGCAAACATCTTCAAAGAAATAAAGTGAAATCAAATAAATTTTTTTGCTAATAACTGTGCGGAATTCTTTTGTAAAGTTTTCTTTATTTTTTTCATTTCTCACTTCCCCACTCGACCCCTTATAGCGTCCCTAGACATTGCATGCGATTGGCCAACATCAATTGCTATTTTAACGAGAAATTCTAATAAGAAATTGAAATAAAAAATGCAAATGAATTCGAATGCAATATGACGAGTGCTAGCTAAGAATGCTAAGAAAGAGAAGTGCATCCATGATAGGGAATTGCTTAAGAATTGCAAAAATTCTTCGAATAATTAAAATGCAATAAAAACAAAGTAACAATTAGACGCAACGTTTAACAGCGCATATTAATAAGCTGCAGCAACGGCACACCAGCAGTTGTAGTTCTAGAAAACTATTAAAATTTCTCAGCTGACCCATATTCGATTGCGCGTAAAAGTGTAAAAGTGAAGTGCCAGCACCAAAGAAAAAAGGCAATTAGATTGGAAATTATGGAATTATTTGCAATTTTAAGCAAATAATGCCATAAATTATGCAGAAGTTCTTCTTTTTTTTGCAAAGCAAACAATTTTTATTGCTGTGGTAAAGTGTTTACAGCAACATGCTGCCAAGGTCTTTAAGAAATTGAAATGGAAAAAAATTCTTTTAATTTGTATAAACATTTTTGTAGCATAGATTTTGTAAAAAAAGAAATTTTTTAAATGTTGCCAACAACATGTTGCTGGCAACATGTGGCCCAAGTCTTAGAAATTTTCAATTTTTAAAATTTAAACTTTCTAATTTTTAGCAACATTAGGAAATATTGAAAGCAATACATATGTTTTAGAGTTCATGTTTCTAAGTTCTTGATAAAAATTTATTTCACAATGTTTCCTGCAACATGTTGCGTGTTATTGTTTTATTGTAAATCTTTAACTTTACATTTGTTATGCCTTGCAATAGGAAATGAATGAATGATTCATTTCGCATTTTTGTAGATAAAAATAATGAAAAGCTATAAGAAAAAAAAAGAGAACAAACAAGGAAACGAACGAATTACGTGTGATAATTATTAAATAGTAACTCGCTTTGTGGCTTATCAAATCTATACGAATTGTAAATGCCCTACGATATGGAGAAAGAGCTTCAATTTAAGAAGCTTGTAGTTTTAAACATTTCATGTTATGTCTTGTATTAATTTATTTACTGTGTCATTGATTTCATTCATCATAATGTTTAAGTACAGCTTCGTTTCTAATACAGTGACTGACTGTGTGGCAAGTGTTATGAAATTCCGAAATCCTAGTACTTTTTTGTTGAAGGAAACACATACCAAAATAACATTATTTTTACAGAAAAACTCACACAATCCAAACACGATTATATGTGAACTAATTTTTATTACAGCACGTATCATATCGTACACATTCATTCATTCATTCATTCATTTATTCTTTCGTTCGTCATAAATTTATTCATTCATCATCATCAACATGATGATCTTCCGACCGCACTATGAATTGCTCGTACATTTGCATCATTTATGAAGATTAAACAATTCCAACGACAAACAGAAAAACAAACTCAAAAAAAAATACGAGTACATGCTTGCCTTGGTACCACACAGATAGCATTGGGCCAGCTGTTAAAATAGCGGTGCGGGATAACAGGGGGTGGCCTACACAATATTTTTTTTTTTTTTTTTTTTTAAAGCTTTTACAACTCAATTATAAATGGTGTAACGAGAAACGACACTCAAATAAAAAAAGCAAGAAAAAAAACCAAAACAAGTGCGGAAGTGGGACAGTGAAAGAAGACGTAAATTATTCAAATAAACAACGCGCAGTTAGTCACTCACTTAGACGCTCTTACCCACCATCCATCCCCTTGCCATCACACGTACAATTTATTATCATTAGAAAGTTGTCTGTCGCTTTTGACTTTTAAAAGAATTCTGGTTCAGTTTTTTTTTACGCCAACACCCTGTTGTTTCTTTCTTTAAATTCGTTTCTTTTTTTGTCGTTTTTCTATTTTTCTAAAATGCCAATAACAAAACTGTGGTCAAACGTACGGGGAGTTAGAGTAGCGGAGGCTAATGGAGAGGGCAAATTAAAACGCTTAAAGTTGTAAACTCCCTGTCAATGTAAGATAAGCATTGGCATTAAGAAACTTTTTAAAAATTAATGAGAATTTACGGCTTACATAAATATGAAATGTAGAATGTAAGGCTCAGTCAGGGGAGGGATTTGTTGGTACTTCAACAAAAAAATGGAGGAAAATTGTCTCTTACATATGCGAAGTCGTGCAATCGCTTAAATTCACTACATTAAGGCACCAATTAGAGTCTCTAACGCAACACAAATCCGTGCACTTTACTTACTTAATTGGTCATTACGGCTCTTTAGCCGAACTTACAACTGAGCTTCTCACACCACCCATGTTGTGTGTGTTAATTTAATACATGAGTGGTGGAACCTACAGTCGAATGAAGCTTGGAACAGAAGCAGAAGTTTTTGGGGAAATTTCCGGATATCTTTCAAGCGGGAATTTACTGAACTTCGAAAAGAAATAGCAAGTCTATTAGCATAGCAAGTCTATCTGACATTCCAGCCGCCGTTCAAACTTGCTAAGGCAACTCTTCACGACAAATAATCAAGTATTAAAGGGTCCGCCAAATAACTTTTTTTTGAAAATGCTTTAAAAAAACCTACAGAATATTTTCTCAAATTTCGTTTTTTATTTGAAAGTACAATCCTTCCGGTTAACAATGCAAAATAATTTCATTCAAATGGCTGCCTCGGCTGGCCATGCAGTAGCGTACACGATCGGTCCAATTTTTAAGCACATTATCGATTGTGTGCAGGTGTCTTTCACCAATGGCTTCACGAATATTGTCCTTTAAAGCGTCAATTGTCTCTGGCTTGTCGGCGTAACACCTGTCTTTGACGGCACCCCACAAATAATAGTCCAACGGTGTCAAATCGCAGCTCCGAGGTGGCCAAATGACATCAGCTCTGCGGCTGATAATGCGATCTTCAAAAACAGGGCGCAAAACATCGAGTGTAGCTTCGGCTGTGTGGCACGTAGCGCCGTCCTGTTGAAACCAAATGTTGCCAATATCCTCCTCTTCAATTTTTGTGAACAAAAATTCGTTCAACATGGCCCGATAACGATCGTCATTGACTGTAACGGCCACTCTTTGCTCATTTTCGAAGAAAAATGGCCCAATTATGCCTCTGGACCAAAATCCGCACCACACAGTGACTCGTTTTGGGTGCGTCGGCTTTTCAATGTACGCGTGCGGGTTTTCTGTGCCCCAAATGCGACAATTTTGCTTGTTTACACACCCGCCAAGATCAAAATGACCTTCGTCTGAAAAGATGATTTTTTTTTTGCCAGAATCGGCATCTTCTGGTGTAGGCTACTGCATGGCCAGCCGAGGCAGCCATTTGAATGAAATTATTTTCCATTGTTAAGCGGAAAGATTGTACTTTCAAATAAAAAAGAAATTTGAGAAAATATTCCGAAGTAGTTTTTTTTTAAAGCATTTTCAAAACAAAAAAAGTTATTTGGCGGACCCTTTATTTGCAGTGATTTGTAGCTTAGGGACTGCCTTTAGCTAGCCTACCAGCAACTAGGTTTCCCCATTTTCAATACGACCGGTCATGTAGGCAAGCGTAGTGTTAGAACATCAAGCAATCTTGAAAGGTAATATGCGGAATCCCGATAATTTTTAGACTTTTTAAGTAGCCGCCGTAGTCTAATAGGTAGTGTGTTGGCTTATTAGACGTAAAGCCAGGGTTCGACCCCCAGGCCAGACATCACAACAAATTACAAAAAATATTTCTTCGGTGACTTTCTCTCAGCAGATTTCTGGCAAAAACTCTGGGAGTAAACAAAATTGCCATGAAAAAGTTTCTCAAAAATCTGTCGTTCGGAGTCGACTTTAAAAACTGGAGGTCCCACCACTCATGCATAAAATTAACACACACAACATAAGTGGTGTGAGAAACTAGGACGTTGTATAATGGGGGTCAATTCGACCTCCGGGTACTGTACTTGTCTTAATTGGAAAGTACACGTCCTCTAACCTAACCTAACCTAGACTTTTTTCACGCTTTCCATGTAATTTCCGGCAGCCATCTTTACCTAAACCTTCGGATGCTATAGTGTTGCATTGAATTCCCGTTATCTCTCACTTATGACCATGAATACCCCGGATATTACAATAATTTGAACAGACTTTACATAAATATTTAACTTCTCGTTATTTTTTTAATTTTTTTCTTCGTTTTTTTATTTACAATCCACATCTGCTTTGAAGGCTTTTGGCTTTATCTACTTGACATCACTACCGTTATTCAAATAACAAACAAAACTACACATACAAACACAAACTATTTTGTTGTCGTACCATAACCGTACCGATACATAGAGAAACAGTTTAAGTCTGATAAAAAAAATACGCGTTATACACGCATTATCAGCGTCATCTCATAAGCAAATACTCACTCACTCACTTACTCACGCCATAATTGTGGCGTGGAGTAGTGTCGTGGAGTGGAGCATAAATGTTGCCTGTTTTATCGCATATTTTTTTCTTAAAGCCGTTCACAAGCAAACTTTTTTTTCTTTCTTTCCTTCATTCTTTATATCTTTTGTTATTTTAATATGTCACTTGATTTCAATTTTGAAAAAAATTATTTTTTTTTTGCTTTTTTGAAATTCTTTTGTGTATGACATCATCATCAGCAGCAGCAGCAGCAGCAGCAGCAGCAGTTTGCATAATTCATTGTTTTTGAAAAAAACCATTCTAATGGAATATTTTGTATAAATCAACTCAAACCTTTTGATCAGAATATTTGCAAATCGTAATTGTAGAGTAAAAATAATTGAAATTGAAAAATAAATTATCCTCCAGCTTGTTCTACTCCTTCTCCTATGCCCTGAAGTAATTTATGTTTCAAAGAAGCTTGCAATGCAAGTTTAAAATTAAGAAGAAAGACGAGCATTATTACTGCATTTCAATTTGATTTTTTCATTGGGTTTGAGCATTAATTTTCATTGTTATTGTGGTTGGCTTGAGGACGTACAGGGTGGCTGATATGTATTGCAACCAACTTCAGGTTGTTATCATTTGTAAACCGCTCGTCTGACAGCTGACAGATTTATTCCAGTGAGAGTTCATTTTATTATTTACAAGCTTACAAAAGCATTTTGATCTATTGCAGTCAGAAAAAAACTTATTCGTGATGGAATTCAAGCGTGATAGTGTGATTGCTATATATTTGGCTGGAAAACCACAGGTGGCTATCGTCTGCATTGCCCTCCATCATTTAAATGTGAATAAATATTTTGTTTCTCGTACCATTGCTCGTTACCGTGATACTGGCAATGTTGCATCGCGTCCAAAAAGTAGACGAAAAAAAACGGTAACAACACTAGAAATGATCCGAAAAGTGAAGGCCAGATTTGATCGAAATCCACGCCGCAGTGGTAGAAAAATTGCTCGTGAGCTGAACATATCGCGAGAACGAATGCAACACATATTGAAAAATGAGCTTGGACTAAAGCCATTGAACTTCCCAAAAAGTGCAAGAGCTCACCGATGGACAAACAAGAAGTGAGACTGGAAAGAGGAGTCAAGGAGCTACTTCGCTTGTACGAAAATGGCCAGTTACCGAATTTGGTTTTCTCCGATGAGAAGCCATTCCAAATTGAGCAGTTTGTGAACAAACAAAATGATCGGGTTTGCTTGCCAAAGAGGTCAGCTGAAAATTTACACCTGCGATTGGCCACCAGAACTCAAGCGCCGCCGATGGTAATGGTGTGGGCCGCCGTAACGGCCGATGGTCGCTCCACGCTCGCATTCATCGACCGTGGGGTCAAAATAAATGCAGAATATTATCGGGAAAATGTCTTAAAGACAGTATTGAAGCGCTGGGCAGACAAACATTTCGGCCGCAGACCATGGACATTCCAACAGGACTCAGCACCACCGCACTCAGCACGCGTCAACCAAGAATGGCTATAAAAAGGAGGTTCCTCGCTTCATTTCTACCGCACAATGGCCACCAAACTCTCCGGATCTCAATCCGTTGGACTTTTGCGCCTGAGGCATTTTGGAGAGTAAGGTTCTCACTAAAAAATATCAAAGTGTTGATCATCTCAAGACGGCGCTTCGCTGGGAATGGGCCAAAATACCGCAGAGCTACTTTCGTGCAGCCTGTGATGGCTTTGTCGGCCGTTTGAAGGCCATAATTCGTACCAATGGTGGCCAATTCGAACAAATCTAAACTGATTCTAAAATTTAATGTTATTTCCAATATTTTTTGCTTTTGAACAATAAAATTAAAAAAAATATAACGCTTTACTTTGTTGCATTATACATCAGCCACCCTGTATACAGCTACATATAATGGCAATTGCAGTGCTCTCGGATTTAGTTTGTCCTTAAGAAAAAAAGAACAGTTATTGAGGTAGAGGTAGAGAGATTAAAGCTAAACAGAGAGTTGGTCAGTCATCTACACGAGAATGAACAATCACTCCTCAGTCAGCTTAAAGGGAATCCATTACGGATGGATCAACGTTCTCACTGCCATTCACATGCAAGAAACGAATGTACGTTCACTGAAAGATCGGTTAATTGAACCTTAATCCCACTATAAACCTCAAGAGAGCCTGAATGTTGACTGCCGACAGAGGTTTCAAGGTTAGGCTGGATAGATGATGAAATTGCAACCACCAACCACCCATGTTCTGTGTGGTAATTTTATTCATGACAGACGGAGGATGTATAGTTTAACTGCCGACTCCGAACTACAGATGTTTGAGAAGCTTTTGACGGCAATTTTATTTTAACGCTCAGAGTTTTTGCATGAAGACTGCTAAGAGGAAATCACCGAGAGATCTTATTTTTTCGTTTAGATTTCTGAACTAGATTTTAAATCACAGCCTCACATCTAATAAGTTAACCTACTGGACTGCGATGACTTCAAAGTGACAAACTCTTCTTGAAAAATCAGTTGTAACGTAGGTCAGCGTTTAGGCTCACTGGGATACCATATTTAACCATTTGAGTGCTAAGGGTTTGGGGTAAATTAATTGTAAATTGCTATGAGAAATTGAGAAAAAATAGTTTTTTTATTCATAACATTCGCAGCAGTTCTCACTAACTGAGCGCCAAACTCTGACCGACGCAATCGTCGCTAAATCGACGAGCAGCGATTTTGGCGCATTATTCGCACTCAAACGGTTAATAACCAACAAAAACAATCTCCAGTCTGAGTCCACAATAAATGTTAGCATTGCAATGATCTTTAAGATGGAGAATTCAGTGAAGATGGTTGAAAAATGTGGGAAACATATTTTTCTTTTGTCAACATGTTGCAGTATATTTTTCATTAGCAACATGTTGCAGATACTTGTTGCTAGACATACAACCTTAAATTTTCATTTAAAATTTAATTTTTTTTTTGTAATTCAAATATAATTTAAAAAAAACACACACACACACAAAATTAATGTATACCTCAGCAACATGTTTTGCACTTTTATAGCATTTGTGCAACACATTTGCAAACAATAAAATATTATCTCTGTTGTTGCTGTTGTTTTGGCGATTTACATACTTTTTGTTTGTACCAAATGCCTGTGCATACATAATAAGTAATAATTTTTATTGAATTTTGCATTAATTTATGCCCGGGCAAATAAATAAATCTCAATAACACTGTATGTTATAAATTTGATTGTAAATTAAATGGCGTAAAACCAATAACAACAACACCAAAACCGCATATATTTGATTGAAATCGTTTCCAATTTTATTACAATATTTCTGCCCCTTCTCATCTGTGCTTTTTATCTATAATTTTTACAGTTTCATTGTAAAAATGCTGGCGTAATTAATTTATAAAAACTTTCGTTTTTTTTTTTTGTATCATTGCAGGTACGTATCGTTCGTTCAACATTTATAGTCCATGATCAATAATTGCTGACAATTAAATAAATTTACTGCTGCCGGTCGTTCGTCATTTGTTGTAAGAGCTGCCACACATTTAAAGCGGCAGGGAAATTCCTCCTCTTTTTTTTAAACGGAATAAATCCTTTTGCAATATAAAATCGATTTAATTATGGTGAAGGAAAAGAACAACAAAAAAAAATTAAAATAATCTTCAGTTCATTTAAAGTGAAGCAAAAGAGAAGATATGCTGGAGGGTTGCAGTAGTAAGTGTGTGAGTACGCCACGCGGATGATTGTGGTCGGGTTGGTGTTTTATTCCCTTCCTTTTTGGTATTTTTTTTATTAAATTAATTACCATGGCTCTAAAGGGAACTGAAGTGTAGTTAAATTGTTTTAAAAGATTTTAAAATTAATCAGAAGTAGAAAGCTTATAAGGTAAAGGCAGGTAAATTTGTAATCAGATTAGCAACATGTTGCTTTCTTATGTCTCTAAGAAAAAAATGCATTTTTTGCATTTGGACTTGGATCTCCATCCATACAAAGTCCAACTCACGCAACAATTTTTGTCTAGAACAACAGGGTTTTAATGCTTCCTTTTCGAATACAAATTTTTGCAGCAATAAACCTCATTTTCCACTTGGTGGTTCTGTCAATAAATTAAATTGTTATATACATATGTGGCTCGAAGAACGAAAAATTGGCTTTGGAAAGTCATTGCATCCATTATGGTCGTAAGTAGTATTTTGTTGTAAATGAACTCGTAAGAACTCTTCCCATCAATTCGGAGTGCTTTTTGCTTGGTATGCAATTGAAGGGAAAGAACTTAATGGGCAAGTAGCAGTAGTCTAGTAGATGGTTTGTTAGCTTATTACAGTGGGTCAACTCCTGGCTTAGACCTCTCAACCAACTCGAAATTTTAAAGAAATATTTCTTTCCGCAACTTCCTCTCAGCAGTTTTCTGGCAAAATTTCTAAAAGTCTGTCGTTCGTTGTCGGCTATAAGCTGTAGATCGCGCCACATATGTGAAGAGAGAAACTAGGTTGTAATCCGGACTAAAGGGCTGTAATGAGCAATTGTTAACTACAACTTATTGTAAAGGGTGATTTTTTAAGAGGTATAGGAAAATTGTTAAAAAAAACACATAAAATTCAGAAAAATGAATGAAATCTTTATTTGAATCGATAGTACGGTCCATATAATTTAATGTTTGAAGATTATTTCATGCAAATCTCACGAATAAATGCTTCAATGTTGTCTTCTAATGCGTCAATTGAAGCGGGCTTGTCTGTATAGACATGAGCTTTAACATAGCCCCACAAAAAATAGTCTAAAGGCGTTAAATCGCACGATCTAGGCGGCCAATTGACCGGTCCCGAACGTGAAATAAAATGTTCACCGAACTCGCCTCTCAATAAGTCCATTGTTACGCGTGCTGTGTGGCATGTGGCACCGTCTTGATGAAACCACATGTCATACAAGTCAGGCTCTTGCATTTTGGGCAAAAAAAGTTGGATATCATCTCACGGTAGCGCCCACCATTCACAGTTACGTTACGATTCGCAGCATCTTTGAAGAAGTACGGTCCAATGATGCCACCAGCCCATAAACCGCACCAAAGTGTGACTTTTTCTAGATGCATTGGTAGCTTTTGGCATGCTTCTGGCTGATCTTCACTCCGAAATCGACAATTCTACTTATTTACGTATCCATTGAGCCAAAAATGAGCTTCGTCGCTGAACACAATTTTTCGATAAAGAAATGGATCTTCGGCCAACTTTCCAAGAGCCCATTCACCAAAAATTCTGCGTTGCGGTAGGTCGTTCGGCTTCAATTCTTGCAGCAGCTGTATTTTGAAAGGCTTCACACCTAAATCCTTCCGCAAAATTTTCCACGTTGTTGAGTAACACAGGCGCAATTGCTGCGAACGGCGACGAATCGATAATTAATGGTCATCATTAACACTGGCCGATACATCTGCGATATTTTCTTCATGTTCGCACTCTACGTAAGCGTGTTGGTGGTTTAATGTCCAACAATGTAAATTTGGTGCGAAATTTAGTCACAATAGCCCGAATAGCCGCTTTAGTGGGTCGATTAAACTGACCATAAAATGAAAAAAGCGCTCGATGAACTTTCTTAACAGAGCACGCATTTTGATAATAAAATTCAATGATTTGCAAGCGTTGTTCGTTTGTAAGACGATTCATGGTTAAATTATAGACCAAACTGAAGATGTTTGACAGTGAAACAAAACACGAAACGTGCGTGAGCTGTTTAAACCAGTGTTGCCAAAAAGATAATACCTAAAAAATCACCCTGTTACATCAGAGATCCCAAAACGAAACCCTGTGGCACTCCTCCAGTGACATGGTACTGCTCTAAACCAACATGTCTGTTTAAGAGAGTTTGAGAGTTCCACGCCATAATAATAATATTAAATGTATTTGTTTACAGCAAGAATATTCTGCATTAAACCTACAGTACAATACGTGGGAGTTCTCTCTCGCATATGCTGGTGTATGTGTGAATGTGTTTAAAAATTATAATCAAGTGCGGTAGTATATGTAGACAGCATACGTATTAACAGTGATGCCAACTTAGCCCTTTTCGGGCTAGATTTAGCCCTTTTTGAAGTATCTTTAACGCGAAAATTTTTTTTAGCCCTAAACTAAAAAACGCGCAATTTCAGCCCTTTTCAGTATTTTTGTTTAGCCCTTTTTGCCCGTTTTTCCTTTAATTCTGTATGGCAATATTATCTTATGTTTCTCTGGCAATGTCGAATTGTAAGCCAGCGACAGCGCTTTTTCTTCTATTTCTTGTTTTCTTCTTTGTCATTTACATAGAATTAACGAAAGTACCGAGAAACACAAGCTTTGCTGAAAGTTTAAAATTGTATTTACTTACATTTTAATAAGTATATGAGTCATAATTTAATATTCTTGGATGTTTCTTTAAAGTAAATGTTATGCTATATTTAGATGTAGAGCTACACGCAAAGATATCGTAAAATTTGGGGTACAGATCCCCTTTTTAAGAAATGGATAAAGCCTTGTAAAGATGAATCTAAAGCAGGATGTATTTACTGCAACACGCAAATCGCCGCTAAACACTATGACCTGGTCAGACATTTAGAAACGAAAAAACGATTAAGAATTGTGGTGTTTTTAACTGAAAAGACTATTTTAATTTTAGCCCCGTTTTTGCGCTTTTTTGAAAAACATGAAATTGTATTGTACTAAAAACGTATTTTTTTCAATTTAGCCCATACGGTTCTTCTTTTGTGTGAAATTTTCTTTGTACTCTCTCTCACTCTCTCTTTCTCTCTGTATCTGTTTCTCTTATAAGTTTTAAGCTCTTTGGCAAATTATGTACACAATGTATTTATTTATTTCGCATGAAATTGTTTTCAATGTTGTTCATGATGTTGTTGTTTCTCTTTTTTTTTGATTTTCTTTTTTGAACACAGCAATTTATTGTTAAAATTATGTTCTCTCACTTACTTACGGTATCACCTCCTTATCATACTTTCTCTCTTCATTTGCACTTCTTTGTATTCATTAAGGCAACAATGCCATCTTGTTTCTGTACTCTTCTCCACAGTATACGTTTTCATTAAGTCTGGTTAATTAACGCACGACTATATATGTAAGTATGTGTGTGTGTTTTTTTTCATGTTTTCAAGGATTTATTAAGATTTTTATACTCTTTTTTTTCTGTTGCTTATCATTTTGCTCTCTCTCTCTCTCTCTCTCTGTCTCATTCTTAAAAGTGTAAGAGTAAGTTAGTGGCATCAACAGTTGGCAACATTATTAAAACAACCGAAAAATAACAATGAAATTAAGTGCGTTTCTTCTCCATTTTCGCTTCCATCTTTTCCGTATTCTTTAATCATTTGATGCAATTTTTATGTCACGGCATTAACAATTAATTTGTTGTTGTTGTTGTTGCTGCTTCCTACTGTTGGAGAAACAAAAAATTTTAAAAAGAACACAATAAATTGCCGCATAGACTATATGAAGGACAAGTGTGTGAAGCATTTCATTTTAATTGAGTGTTTAAGAGAGAGAGAGAGAAACAGCTTAAAAGAAGAAGGCAAGAAAAGAACTCACTGCACTTAAGCAGAGTTGGACATTGTGAATTAACCCAGAAATGATCACAATATTGTCAATAAATGGATTAAAAATGTTATTTAATGACGCAACATTACAAGAAAAAAAGTCAGTGGTCAGGTCAAGAGACCTTAATTTAAGGCAACAAAAGGTTTTAAAATTAAAAATTATTTTTAAAGTTTGTTTTCTTAATGCAAAGAAAGTAGGTTTTTCGATGAAAATACGAAACGTGACAGTTCGTTAAACGGAAGACTGCAAAATTGATTCGTTAGATCTTTGAAGCCAGTGCTTTCACTGAACTTTACTTACTTTTAATGCCTGAAAACACCCAACTTTTGTTATGGTAACATTGCTTACCGTTTCAACCGGCAGTGTAAGTGACTGATTTTCTCTAGCAAGTCCTAGAACAATAGTATACTGACTGCTGTTGTCCCTTTCTTGAGATGCATGGGGTTGTCTGGCCGTTTTTAATTTTTTGATTGATGTTATCCTCCCTTGGAGACCAGGGATCAAAGGGCTTTGTAGAAGCACTATTTAAAGAAAAATTTGAGCCTCTTGCTTAATTGGTTTTAACAGCCCGTTATTATTGGATTTCGGTCTACCATAATACATTCTTGCTGTCGGAAGACACACAAGATGTCTTCGCCAGTTAGACACACCATTCGATGATAAGGTTTCACCGATTTGATCCAGCGCGGACATTGATATCATCCATGCCAACTTCCGTTAATTCTCTCGTCGAAAACCCTTCTCAAAGTGCTAGTGCCTAATAGTGTCTCATATTTTGCGCCATTGAGAAGGGTTAAGCGGATGACCAAGCTTTTACTTTTTCCGAGAAGGCGTTGTTTCTAGGTAACAATCGCGACAACCCTATTATTCTAGAACCTAAACTAAGGCAATGAAAAATATGGTATAACAAGAATGCATGGAGGAAGGAAGTCTTCGAAGTTGTTTTTTAAGACTGTCGTGCTTTTAAAAATATTTTTTACGTCAAATATTCGAGTTTTTATTACATTTTTCATCACTCATAATGGTTGTGTAGATCTCTCCGCTTATGTATTAAAAAATTAACACACACGCAACATGGGTGGTATTAGAAGATAGGTTGTTACCCTAGCTAAAGTGTTATAATATCCAATTAAATAAGTAAGGTCTGTTCTTTTCCAAATTTTTCAGTGTATCTTACATATTGTAAGTAAGAAATGTGTCTCACGCCATCAGATTCCTTCAGGTTTACTCGAATTTCATTTATCTTCATAATAATATAACTTGTTACACCTGTCTACACCGATAATGTACCCTAAAATGTCTGTCGCCTATCAAATCGAAATAGTGTTGCCCATTATATTAACATCAACATCATCTAAGGGCTCAAAAGTACTGCAGACAGTTTTTATGACCTCATAATTGTTTCTTTGACTGACCTTTTTGACCAGTATTAGATTCCCTTCAATTAATTTTTAGAAAATCTGCAACGAATTCTTGAATCAAAATGTTTTTTTTTCGTATTAAAACACGTCTCTTATTTGATGTTTTGCTACAACAGCAACACTATTCCCGTATTAAAGCAAAATGTTAACCTCTTTCGCCAGTTATTATGCATACACACATAGAGTGTAAATGTTTAAGTATAAGTAAGTATTAGTATTTGTGTTTACAGGCAGGTTATTAGATATTTTTGTTTCAGTTTCAGTTCTTTTGAAAATATTTAGAAAAATGCACACGCACACGAATACGCACTTGCTGCTGCACACTTTTATGTGTAACAATAACAACAACAAAGCAAGCATAGAAAAGGAAAGAGAGAAATAAAGAAAAATTATATCAATTGAGTTGAATTGCTTTGGATTGCATATGATATGAATGCGGTTAAACAACAACAACAGCAAGAACAACAATAATAACTGAATTCTGCTACTACAGCTTTGTTGTCGTTGCTTGTCTTCAGCAAACGTATAAGCGCAGCAAGTAAATCAACCAAATAAATCGTGTACCTCACTCACTCACTCACTCACTCACTCTCTCCCGCTCTCTCTCTCTCTCTTGTTTACTGCAATTGAAATGCATTTTTGATTGCATTAGTAAGCGCGCTTAAACAGGTTTTTATTGTTTTTCTCTTCAAATTTTTTCTATTCTCTTCATTTTTTTTCTTGTTTTATTCTAATACACTTGTATGAATGACTATACACTTGTGTTGTATTGTTGTTGGTGTTGTTCTTGTCGTAAAACGCTATTTTGCTGGTTTTAAACTGCAACAGCAGCAGAGTCCGCAGCAGCAATTTGAAAAGTAAAGCAAGAAAAAAAAAGAGAAACAGAAGAAGAAAAATACGCAGTCATACTTAAATAAATACCGTTAGTTTTGTGGATTTTCCGTTTGTTGTTACAGCTATTGCTGGCTTTAGTTGTTGTTGTTGTTATTGTTTCCAATGCAAAACTATTTGGGTCAGTAGCCAAGTCAACCAACCATCTAAACACAGCAACAATAAGAATAAAACGCAACAACACCAACAACAAACGAACAAACAAAACGGACCCAATGTTTTGTAGTCATACCGCTTCTAAGACCAACACTAATACCACCACAGCCACTATAGCCACCACCAACAATACAACCACACACACTAACATCATCTACAACAGCAACAAGAACTACCTTTTACTGCAAATATCACCACAACCACCACCATCATCACAACTACAAACGAAAAATGCTGCTTAAGAGCAATGCACATCGATAGCCAGCAACAACAACAACAACACAATACATAATAATATTGAATACAACTACAACTCAACAGCAACAACAACAGCTATAACAAAAAAAATTAACAGAAAGAAAAAAACGAAGAGAAGAAACAGTTGACGTTTGCATAAAAAATATTTGGAGTTTGAAAGTCATTTACGATTATGCAAAAGCAATACATATATACGTTCATATATGAATACTTACACATACCAAATTGATATGGGGGTTATTTCATATGCAAGCAATAACTGAGGTTTAAATGGAAACAACATAGGTTTGTAGAGGTAATTTATACTGTGTTGCAACCACTGTAGGTATCGACGAATTGTTGACATAGAACTGCTAAGGATATGCTTTAGTTGGGGTTTTCTTCGGGCTTTCAAAGAAACATGATCAGCGTATTTGTCGAAATCATTACTGGGCTTTGCATTGTGGACACTCAAGCAAAACATATTCGTCATGACCATTTCTCCGTTGATTTTTGCAGGAGCTGCAAATGGGACAAATGCCCAGCTTGGTAGAATTGAAAAGACCGGGGCTCCTACTATCCAAACAATCTTACTGAAGGGCATTGGGAGTATAAGTGGTTTCACTAGAAATTTTTTTGTGCTTCCAGCGTGGTATCGTAAGATGTCATACATTTTTTTTCTTTTTTCGCCGAGGAGGGGTAAATGTACCTAACTGCACCATAGAGGAAGTCGTCACATCCTCCGTGTGTGGGGCCCTCACCCACTAAATTCCCCCCACGTCTCCTAGGGACTTGTTTGTGCCCACACCGGAACTACGGTGGTATTACTTCGAAGTGGAGTCCTTTTGGCTCTTTGGCCTCTTCATGTTTATATCCGCGTCCGGATTGCGAATCGAAAGTCATCTAAGCGTCTCCACTATTCCTTTCGTCTAAATCATCGTCTCGGTAACGCTTGGCCAGTATCACCTATGCCGACATGCTTACTCGTTCTGCAGCCTCAAGATCTCTCTTCTTCCGTCTCAGAATGTAATTCACTACCGAGGTCCAATTTTCACTACTCGCAGTCATAACCCCGACAATATTAGCGGTTGTGATCGTTCCAACTATTGACGTCAGTACAGAGCGATAGCTCTGCCAGCGTGCACACTCGAAAACAGTGTTCTCAAGATGTCATCCATAAACTCAAGATGTCATACATGGTCTTAGTGTACCTATCACATGATAATGAACGTGATGTAGCGACTTAGTCTTCACAATGTTTACATGCCGGTCTACTTTGCACACATTGGTGTATATTTCCAGCAGTTCTGCTGTAATAACAAGGCTTGGAGTACTTATCGAATGGCCTGCTAATGACAGATATCGAAAGCATTTGTAAAGTCAATGAATATATCGACAACCATTTGGAGCCTGTTGAAGCCGCCGTAGTCTAGTAGGTAGTGTGTTGGCTTATTAGACGTAAAGCCAGAGCCCCAGGCCAGACATCAAAACAAAATACAAAAAGTATTTCTTCGGCGACTTCCTCTCAGCAGATTTCTGGCAAAAACTCTGAGAGTAAAAAAAAAATTGCCATGAAAAAGTTTCTCATAAATCTGTCGTTCGGAGTCAACTTTTTAAACTGTAGGTCCCGCTAGTCATGTATAAAATTAACACACACAACGTAAGTGGTGTGAGAAACTAGGTCGTAATCCCGACTGAAGGGTTGTAATGACCAATTATGTATTTGGAGCCTGTTTATATTGTGGCCACATCATTACAAATTAAACAATTAACGTCCTTCTGAAATTCTATAAACATTTTGCCACTTTCTTAGGCAATTTCTAAACTCAGAAAATGAAATAATCCACAACAACAATTTGTTGCTCGCGTTTTCCTCTTTCTCCACGTCCATAACTTTCTCTCTTGTATTCTAACACAATGAGTTGAAGACACAAAAAACTGCTGTTCGTTTACCCTATGAAACACCCCCCATTCTCATTCATGAATATCAGCTCGTTTGCAGCAAATTGAATGCAATTTTATCTAACAATAGCAACAACAACAATAACAACAACAACGTTCACAAGTAGAAAAAGAAACTAAAAATCGCGTATATTTCGTACAAGAAAAAAAAACTTTAAAAATGTATGGCGTTGCATAGAAAAATTGAATCGAAAAAACGACAGAGAAGAGGAGGAGGAAAGAAAAAAAGAACTTAAAACTAAACAACCCATAAACAACTTTCGCATTGAAATTGTATCTTATGGACAACAAAAGTACGTGTTGAACAACAACAACAACAACAGAAAAAAATTGAATTTTTGTAAACCAGGTGCTAGTTTTTTTTTTTTTTTGGTGGACAGCATTGCATACCGCCCTGCCAACCAGCCAATATAAAGGGTGTTTTTTACAGAGGTATAGAACTTTAAGTTGGCATTACTTTTCAATATGGCGACCGATTTAACAGCTCTCAAGTGATTTATTCCCAGTTTGGTTTGGCAATTCATCATGAATAGACTCACGCCTGAACAACGCTTGCAAATAGTGCAATTTTATTTCGAAAATAATGGTTCTGTGCGGAAAACGTATCGCGCACTACGTCCATTTTATCGTCGACAAAATCGTCCATCAGAGCAGTTAATTCGATTAACCATGGAACGTTTTCGCACCACGTTTACTCTTATTGATAACTCACATCCCCAGAGACGCTGTACGGTGCGTACAGAAGAAGCTATTGCTGCTGTAGAGCGTAGCATTGAGGAAGACCCGAATGAGTTCATCCGCCATCGAGCACAGGAATTGGATCTGTGTCCATCCACTTTATGGAAGATTTTGGGGAAGGATCTTAGTTTGCGTGCTTACAAAATCCAACTCGTGCAAGATTTGAAGCGAAACGATCATCAAGTAAGGCGTAGATTCGTCGAATGGACCCAAAACGAGATTACCGTTGTTCCCGATTTTCATAAGCGAATTTCGTTTAGCGATGAAGCGCACTTCTGGTTGAATGGCTACGTCAACAAACAAAACTGCCGCATTTGGAGTGAAGGTAAACCTCAAGTGTATGTGGAAACACCGTTACATCCAGAAAAACTGACTTTTTGATGGTGGCCAGAACGTTACAGTCAATGGTGATCGGTATAGAGCCATGATTATTAACTTTTTCATTCCTGAATTGAATAACCATGATGTCCAGGAGATGTGGTTTCAACAAGACGGCGCAACATGTCACACAGCTCGTGCCACAATAGATTTATTGAAAGACACGTTTGGTGACCGCCTAATTTCACGTTTTGGACCTGTGAATTGGCCTCCAAAAGCTTGTGATTGAACACCGCTAGACTACTTTCTGTGGGGCTATGTAAAGTCATTGGTTTATGCGGTAAAGCCACAAACGCTTGACCATTTGGAAGACAACATTCGCCGTATTATTGCCGATATACGGCCACAAATGTTAGAAAAAGTCATCGAAAATTGGACGTCCAGATTGGACTACATCCGCGCCAGCCGTGGCGGTCATATGCCAGAAATCATATTTAAAATGTAATGCCACAAGATTATCTTTCGGATAAATAAAATTCATGTCAATCGAATAATCCATCGTTGTTTTATTGCAACTTAAAATTCTATGCCTCTATAAAGAAACACCCTTTAGTATGCTTAATATTTATAATTTAATGATTGAAAAATGTTCACAGAAATATTTCAAAATTCAACAAAAAGAATATGGAAAAAAAATTGGCTTAAAGAACGAACGAACGAACGAACGACCGAACACCTGGTTCGATTTCATGATACGAGTATACATGACGAGAAATCATTTAAAATCAGTAAAAGTTCTATACCTTTATAAAAAAACACCCTTTAAGTGCATTGCTCGTTGCCATGTTCGAAAATATGTGTGCATCAGTGTAACTATGAAATATGAAAAGAAAAAATAGTAAACGAAACAAAACGGCAGTGAATGGCAACAACTTTTATGCTGTGCAGTGCGTTCGTAATCAGAGATAAAAATTCTACACACACTCAGAGAAAATGATTTTTTTTTTTTTTTCGAATAAAGTTTTTTTTTTGTAAAATAGCCCCAGTTATAACGGTATTTTATTAAAAAGTCCATAAAAAAAAGTTTGGTATTCTTTTATTGCAGTTAAAAAAAAAATATTTCGCAATAGACACACAGTCAGACAGACAGACAAATGTTTTAAACAATTTCGTTGATATTTTTCTTTATTTTTTTTTTGCTTTCCATTCAACTTTTCATTTTGAAATATTTTTTAAAGTTTTTGTTGTTATTGTGTTTTCATTAATTAAATAATTAGCAAAAATGTTTTAATTGCAGACATTTTTTACGGTTGCTACTGCGGCTGTTTGCTACAGTTGGATGTTTATTGCAGTCATCCAAACAGAGCCACAAAGTTTTTAAATTTTTTTTTAAACTTCAAAACAAAACAAAAAAATTTTGTTTTTTGTAATAAAAATTGTATTGGTATGGACTAAATGCCTCGAAAGACAGCAAGTATAGCAAGATAGGATCGAAGAGTAGTGACGGCTTTGTTAAATCAAAGTTTACATAGCCACCGCTTTGTGACAACACATAAATGATGCCCTAGATAAGTCCAGCACCAGAGTTTCGCATATAAAGTCTGTCACTCTGTCACAGAATCATGTTGAAAACCAGAGTGAAAGTTCAATGAGTAAAGCTTTTCATATTTTCATATTTTTTGAAGTCGCCGTAGTTTAGTAGGTAGTGCGTTGGCTTATTAGACGCAAAGCCAGGGTTCGAGCCCAAGGCCAGACATCAAAGATAAAATACAAAAAATATTTCTTCGGCGACTTCCTCTCAGCAGATCTCCGGCAAAAACTCTGAGCGTTGAAATAAAATTGCCTTGAAAAGTTTCACAAAAATCAGTCGTTCGGAGTCGACTTTAAACTGTAGGTCCCGGCACTCATGTATAAAATTAAAACACACACCACATGGTGTGAGAACCTAGGACGTTGTACAATGGGTCTATTCGACCTCCGGGTACTGTACTAGCCTTATTTGACAACTACGGGTACTGTACTTCTCTTAATTGACAAATACGGGTACTGTACGTGTCTTAATTGCTAAGTACACGTCCTCTAACCTAACCTAACATAACCTAAAGCTTTTCATGTTCAGTAAGGCTAACTCCTCTAAACTATCGCAAAAATATGAATCAAATGAGAGAACAGTCAGCAAAAGTAAATGAATCCGAAATGTATCACCAAGCATATCCTCCAGAAGTCGTCGTCGTGTAGTAGGTAATGTGTTGGCTTATTAGATGTGAGGCCACGGTTCAATCCCCAGTTTAGACGAATATATGAAAATATTTCTTTGGTGGCTTCCTGTCAGCAGATTTCTGGCAAAAAAAAAGCTCTGAGAGCAAATAAAAATTGCCATGAAAAGTTTCTCAAAAATCTGTCGTTCGGAGTCGATTTTAAACTGTAGGTCCCGGCAGTCATGTATAAAATTAACACACACAACATAAGTGCTGTGAGAAGCTAGGTCGTAATCCTGACTGAAGAGTTGTAATGACCAACTATGTATGCGTATATCATCGATTTGCTTATTACTACATACATACATACATATTGCTTATTACTCCTTAGCATTATTCCAGGTGTTTGGTCTACTGGCGTCAAGTTCTAGAACAACAGAGTTGCCATCTGTCGTTGCCTTTGTGGAAATTGTTTTAGGTTGTAGAATTGAATGTAGTGCAGAAAATATGCGCTCAGTAAAGTCTCTTATTTCTTAAGGGTCAATGCTATCTTACGTATGTAAGTCTGGTTTGATGTTGGGGTTCGAGTCCCAACTGAGGCATCTCACTCAAAAACGAAATATAAAGAAAAAATAGTTCTTTCGGTAGCAAATTTCTCAGAAAACGTTTGGAGTCGACGTTAATTCGTAGTTGTCGCCTCTAGTACTTAATATCAACGCACACAGAATAGGTGGTTTGAGAAGTTAGGTTGTTATCCTGACTAAAGTGTTGTAATGACCAATTAAGTTATGCAAGGAAAAATATACCGAATGAAATTTGTGGTTCAATAGTAAAGCCAATATTTTCACAGAAAGCATACGATCGTGTTTTAAGCAGGGAAATATTGTTAGGCCACAAAAAAATTCCCTTTGAAAAGAATTAGAACAACACCCAGGTGTCTTACACTGATAGTGATTGGTTTGTTTGGGCACAGACGTGGTACGTAGTAATAATTGTCTGCTGTTTATGGCGTTAAATTTTGTCGGTGATAAAAAAGCCTCAATAGAAACTTTTGACGGTCCATTGTTCCAGTTTTTTTTTCTATGCCATTAAGGAAGACGGTTTCTTATGATAGAGAATAAATGAAATCAATAAAATGTTCCCTCTTTTTTATATGAAATACGCCCTCCTTTATTGCAATCACAATCCCTGGTTTTTTTAATATTTCCAATAATCAATCCAGCTCAATAGCGCACATGGTACTCTGTGCTTTAAAATATGCAATTGGGTCACGTTTCTTTTAAAATCTACACACAAAAACACTCTCCTGCAATTGTGTTGACACCCACCCCCGTCTCCCTCACACTTGCATTTTAAATTTAAAATGCAAAGGGGAAGATAAAAACGACCTGCAATTGCAAGAATTCAATTGCAATTCCTATTGCAATTGCAAGTTGTTGTTGTCTAAACAATAGCAATTAAAATTAAAAAAAATACAAAAAACACACACACATTCATTCACTTTCAAATGCAATTTCGATTGCAATTGCAATTGTGACTGCAATCGCAATCGCAATCGCAATCGTGTTTTTTTTTTTTTTTCTTTTAAAAAAGCTCGCGTGATAATTAGCAAAGAATACAACAATAACAACAAAGCCAGTGACAATATCCGCTTTTGAATTTCTAAAATAAAAATGAAAATCAATTTTACTGCAAGGCATTAACCGTAGCGCAACAAGCGATGAGAGGGGGCCAGAACTACATTGAAATTCCAAACACGAGGAAAAGTAAGAAAAAAAAAGCAAATAGTTTGAGAGGGAAACTTTTAATAAAAACGTTTGCAGAAATAAATTTTTATTATTTTCCTTTCTTTCTTAGTATACTCTCCCTCCTTCCCTTCCACCACTTCTCCACGCCACGGACTGTTTACATTTTATACTTCCTAGGAAATTTTCGCAAACAATCCAACCAATTGACGTTCTCTGACGTCGTTGAATTCAATTTTTTTTTCTCAAACGTGTACTTCCACGAACTATTCGTTGTGTTAGAAACTGTATTATGAGGTCTTATGTGTGTTTCTTAAACATGCAGAGGTTCTCAAACTGTTTGAAATAAAAAGAACATTAAAACATGATTTCATAGGCATGGTAGACACACTTAATCCTTGGTCGGCCATTGTGACTCTTCCTATTCGCCCAGTACGGAAACAAATTTGGATAAAGTCCTTCAGTCTCCCCGCCTGACAAATCAGTATCATTATCTGTGCAGTAAAAGCTCAAGTGCCTTATTCTTCTTCGACATAATTTCCCAGACACTTCTTCCTTATCCTGGCAGGTGCTGTACAGAGTGGCTGATATGTATTGCAACCAACTTCAGGTTGTTATCATTTATAAACCGCTCATCTGACAGCTGACAGATTTTTATTCCAGTGATAGTTCATTTTATTATTTACAAGCTTACAAAAGCATTTTGATATATTGCATTCAGAAAAAAAAACTTATTCGTGATGGAATTCAAGCGTGATAGTGTGATTGCTTTATATTTGGCTGGGAAACCACAGGTGGCTATCGTCTGCATTGCCCTCCATCATTTAAATGTGAATAAATCTTTTGTTTCTCGTACCATTGCTCGTTACCGTGATACTGGCAGTGTTGCATCGCGTCCAAAAAGTGGACGAAAAAAAAACGGTAACAACACCAGAAATGATCCGAAAAGTGAAGGCCAGATTTGATCGAAATCCACGCCGCAGTGGTAGAAAAATTGCTCGTGAGCTGAAAATATCGCGAGAACGGATGCAACACATATTGAAAAATGAGCTTGGACTAAAGCCATTGAAGTTCCAAAAAGTTCAAGAGCTCACCGATGGACCAAAAAAAAGTTAGACTGGAAAGAGCCAAGGAGTTACTTCGTTTGCACGAAAGTGGCCAGTTATGGTATGAATAATAACTTCGATAAACGTGTTCCTTGAAGCCATCTACTAGGCAGTGGATTGGCTTATTAGATCCAAACCCCAGCTCAGTCAACTCAAACAAGCACGAAATATTAAAACACATTTCTTTATGCGATCTTCTCGCAGCAGTCTTCCGGGCAAAACTCTGAAGTTTGCCATGGTATAGTAAAACCACGAACCTCGTTCGATTTTGTTTAGACGGGCAATAGACTCCTTGTTATGAGGTATAATGGCACATCAATTCCTTTTTATTTAAATTGAAAAGTGTTAGGATAACTCATGTAATTATAAAGGGTGTTTTTTTATAGAGGTATAGAACTTTAAGTTGCAATAAAACAACGATGGATTGATTCGATTGACATGAATTTTATTTATTCGAAAGATAATCTTGTGGCATTACATTTTAAATATGATTTCTGGCATATGACCGCCACGGCTGGCGCGGTTGTAGTCCAATCTGGACGTCCAATTTTCGATGACTTTTTCCAACATTTGTGGCCGTATATCGGCAATAATACGGCGAATGTTGTCTTCCAAATGGTCAAGCGTTTGTGGCTTTACCGCATAGACCAATGACTTTACATAGCCCCACAGAAAGTAGTCTAGCGGTGTTAAATCACAAGATCTTGGAGGCGGTCACCAAACGTGTCTTTCAATAAATCTATTGTGGCACGAGCTGTGTGACATGTTGCGCCGTCTTGTTGAAACCACATCTCCTGGACATCATGGTTATTCAATTCAGGAATGAAAAAGTTAGTAATCATGGCTCTATACCGATCACCATTGACTGTAACGTTCTGGCCACCATCGTTTTTGAAAAAGTACGGACCAATGATTCCACCAGCCCATAAAGCGCACCAAACAGTCAGTTTTTCTGGATGTAACGGTGCTTCCACATACACTTGAGGATTACCTTCACTCCAAATGCGGCAGTTTTGTTTGTTGACGTAGCCATTCAACCAGAAGTGCGCTTCATCGCTAAACGAAATTCGCTTATGAAAATCGGGAACAACGGTAATCTCGTTTTGGGCCCATTCGGACGAATCTACGCCTTACTTGTTGATCGTTTGGCTTCAAATCTTGCACGAGTTGGATTTTGTAAGCACACAAACCAAGATCCTTCCGCAAAATCTTCCATAAAGTGGATGGACACAGATCCAATTCCTGTGCTCGATGGCGGATGGACTTATTCGGGTCTTCCTCAATGCTACGCTCCACAGCAGCAATAGCTTCTTCTGTACGCACCGTACAGCGTCTCTGGGGATGCGAGTTATCAATAAGAGTAAACGTGGTGCGAAAACGTTCCATGGTTAATCGAATTAACTGCTCTGATGGACGATTTTGTCGACGATAAAATGGACGTAGTGCGCGATACGTTTTCCGCACAGAACCATTATTTTCGAAATAAAATTGCACTATTTGCAAGCGCTGTGTTCAGGCGTGAGCCTATTCATGATGAATTGCCAAACCAAACTGAGAATAAATCACTTGACAGCTGTTAAATCGGTCGCCATCTTGAAAAGTAATGCCAACTTAAAGTTCTATACCTCTATAAAAAACACCCTTTATATGGTGACGTCACATCACCTTACTCTGGACAAGTTGAAAATGATAAAACTTGGAAATATTTTTTGAAATTAAAAAAAAAAAAAAATTCAAAATATTTGAAAAAAAAATCAAGTGACGTTCATAGTACGTGTGAAATTAAAAGTGACTGTGACTGATTGCTGCATGACTGATTGCTTCGCAGGTGCATTTCTCTTTTTAATTTTTTTTTTCAGAGTTTTTGTCACTCAATTTTAACGAGACTATGTGTCTGTCTAACGTTTTTTCTTTTTTTCGATTGTTTTACTTGGATTTTCTTTTTTAGCGAACTTTTGTTTTTCTTTTTCAGAAATTAGACTCACGGCATGAAATTTTTTTGTTTTTTGGATTTTTTTTCTTCACATTTCATTGAGAAATTTTACAAAGTCACGTCATGTCAATATTTAATTGTGAATCATTCACACACAAAAAAATTTGTTTCTTTTTTTTCTGTTTTTATTTTGCTTTCTCAGTGCATTCATTCATCGTCAGTTCAGCCATTCAGTCATATACATTCATGCATTCGTTGGTTTTTTTTTTTTTTTTTTTTTTTTTTTTTTTTTTTTTTGAACAGTTTCAGGTACAATGACTGTGTGTGTGTGTCAGTCATTAAGTAAATAGAGAAACTCTTCTTCTGCTTTTTTTATTGTTTTTGGAGTCTGTTTTTGCACGTTCCCTACGTGTTTTGCAGCAGTTTGGGACTTTTTTCCATTTTTTTTTTGGTTAGCAGCAGCCAAATAAGCCGGATTTAAATTTTTTTTAATTGAAAAAATATTTTAAAAAAACTTACTAAGTATTGCGATAAAAAGATAATAAAAATGGGGATTTTATTTTTATTAAAACAGAAAAAAAAATTACTTTTTTTAACTCAGTTAGGTTAGGTTAAACTGACAGAAGCCTCAATAAGCTCAGCTTACTTGGATCCTAAAAGGTCCCATTGTAACACCAGTATTACCTATTCCGTTATAATTATAGCTCCTGGCTAGCATCACTAAATGACAATATTAATCATACACATCAGCCAGATCCATTAAAAAGCAAGTACAGTTAGGTTAGGTTAGGTTAGGTTAGGTCGGAGTGGTAGCTCTGATATCACAAAGCTCACTTGAGTACGCATAGTGGCCGGTTGTAATGCCACGGGTGAACGCAGTCCCTGTACTAACCAAGTTCCACCAAAATCAGAGGAAAAGGAAGAAGTTGGTCAGCGCAAGGGCTGCACAACAAAAGCACGACTACCCCGCACTGAAAAACCAGGCAGAAAGTTTGATGAACGAAGCTATATCCTTGATGTCAATAGACGATAGCTCCGTTAAGCTAACAAGGAATGGGGAGCCAAATAGCCTATATCTACACCTAGCAAGAGACGGGCACTGACAAAGAAAGTGGATAACAGTCTCCTCTTCCTCAGCGCATCTGCATCCACGGCAGAAGTCGTTGAAAGGGAGCCTCATTCTTACCGCGTGTCTACCCATAACGCAATGACCTGTAAGCACGGCCACTGTAGTCGAGATGACATCACGACCAAGACCAAGTAATCGGTTGGTACGCCTTCTATCCATCCTGGGACAGGTGAGTCTAGCGGTGGAGCAGGACTCCTCATTGACCCAGGATAGGTTGGCGTCCCAAAAGAACCTCCGCGCAATGGTCAACTTGACCGAGGCAAGTGGCATTCCCAATTCAACAGAAGAGGATTCCGGAAGGAGCGCACCAGCTCTGGCGAGCTCGTCGGCCCTACAGTTTCCCGGAATTTCACTGTGCCCGGGGACCCACACCAGAGAGACACTGGTGAAGCGCCCCGTGGGCAGGTCGAGACAGCGGCGACATTCCCTAACGATCCTAGAGTTAATCACGAAACCCGATAGAGATCTTATCGCGGCCTGACTATCAGAAAAGATCGAGACGCGAGTGAAAGGAGCATCGTTGACGAGGATCCATTGAGCGGCCCGGTAAATTGCCATCACCTCCGCCTGAAACACACTGCAGTGTGTTCCGGGCGACGGATTTAGGTCCAGTTTCCCAGAGTAGACACCACTTCCTACCCCCTTAATGGAGTTTAAAGCCATCGGTATCCAGGGCTTCCGGGGGGAAAAGTACAACTTTAATGAAAAACAAAACTCCGCAGTTCATAATAACAGAGTGTGTCTATAGTATGAGTATGTATGTACGTTCCGTTATTTACTGCTATTTACAATCAATGTTGCTCTTTTTTCTGACAACTTCTAGAATCTCAATGTTGATTTGTTGTAGTAAATCTTTTTTTTTCTTTTGAACCTTTCGTGGTCTTTCTATGATTTTTTGCTGTAATTTCTTTGTAGTCTTATTATTTATAGCTTATCACATTCTCTCTTTAACAGTGTATATAGCTTTTATTTTTGAGCTACACTTTTATTCCCCACTGTACGTTGATTTTTTCTCAGCATCGAATATACTTTTCTTAAAGTCTTTATTGCATAACAAGAATTCCTATATTAAACAATTTTTTACTCTCAGTTGAGGCAAATATTAACGGAAATTTCATAAAGTGTGAAAGCGGGAGAGAGCGAGACAGAGGGCGAGAGAGAATAACACACTCACACAAAAAAACACCAGGAGTATTAATGAAAAATTTTATTAACCAAGACCACATTTACACAAAAAAAAATAAATCAAATAAAACATACAAGAAAATATGTTAAAGGCTATCGGTGAGAAAGAGTGAGTATAAGTGAAGAGCGGTAAAGAGAGGAGAATACATGGACACAGATTGTTGGTTTATTTTGGTGTGTTTGTTGTGTGATTAAAAACTATTATGATTGACAGTCTCAATTAATAATTGAATCAAAGTGTTGCAACTGAAATGAATGAAAAACATTCATTTGATGTTGTTGTTGATGATGTTGTTGTTGTTAAAGTAATGAAAACTTAAACAATCAACCAACACACATAAAGAAATCTACACAGAATTAAATATGGCATGTTTGCTTACCAATACATACATTCAGGAGTTTCTTTCCTGTTTCCCCTCTCACAATCATGTGTAGAGGCAGTGAAAAACAATTTTGTGGTTTAATAATGGGTGATTTTTTAAGAGCTATAGGAAAATTTTTCAAAAAAAAACACATAAAATTCGGAAAAATACATGAAATCTTTATTTGAATCGATAGTACGGTCCGTATAATTTAATGTTTGAAGATTATTTCATGCAAATGTTGACCGCGACTGTGCCTCAAATGGTCCATCCGCTTAGTCCAATTCTGGCATACTCTTTCCAACATTTCGGTCGGTATCTCATGAATAAATGCTTCAATGTTGTCTTCCAATGCGTCAATTGAAGCGGACTTGTCTGTATAGACATGCGCTTTAATATAGCCCCACAAAAAATAGTCTAAAGGCGTTAAATCGCACGATCTAGGCGGCCAATTGACCGGTCCCGAACGTGAAATAAAATGTCCACCGAACTCGCCTCTCAATAAGTCCATTGTTACGCGTGCTGTGTGGCAAAAAAAGTTGGATATCATCTCACGGTAGCGCTCACCATTCACAGTTACGTTACGATTCGCAGCATCTTTGAAGAAGTACGGTCCAATGATGCCATCAGCCCATAAACCGCACCAAACTGTGACTTTTTCTGGATGCTTTTGCAATGCTTCTGTCTGCTCTTCACTCAAAAATCGATTATTTACGCATCCATTGAGCCAAAAATGAGCTTCGTCGCTGAACACAATTTTTCGATAAAGCAGTGGATCTTCGGCCAACTTTCCAAGAGCCCATTCACCAAAAATTCTGCGTTGCGGTAGGCCGTTCGGCTTCAATTCTTGCACCAGCTTTATTTTGAAAGGCTTCACACCTAAATCCTTCCACTAAATTTTCCACGTTGTTGAGTAACAGAGTCTCAATTGCTGCGAACGGCGACGAATCGATAATTGATGGTCATCATTAACATTGGCCGATACGGCTGCGATATTTTCTTCAATTCGCACTCTACGTAAGCGTGTTGGTGGTTTAATGTCCAACAATGTAAATTTGATGCGAAATTTAGTCACAATAGCCCGAATAGCCGCTTCAGTGGATCGATTAAACTGACCCATAAAATGGATGAAGCGCGCGATGAACTTTCTTAACAGAGAACGCATTTTGATAATAAAATTCAATGAATTGCAAGCGTTGTTCGTTTGTAAGACGATTTATGGTTAAATTACAGACCAAACTGAAGATGTTTGACAGCGAAACAAAACACGAAACGTGCGTGAGTTGTTTGAACCAGTGTTGCCAAAAAGATAATTGCTAAAAAATCACCCGTTATAAGGCTGCCCTTGTAAAATCCAAGGTGTAAAGAGCAACAAGAAGCTTAAAAAGAGAGAGAGAGGGAGGAAGAGAGAGAATCAGCAGAGAATTTATAAAGGAATTGGCTGTTAATTTAAGTGAATAAATAAAGTGCAATACATAAGCAAAAGTTTATTTCTCTGTGTGTGTGTATGCGTGTCTTTGTGTGTAGAGCAGTGTGTTTTATTAAAAGTTTTTTAAAGTGAATTTAAGTGATTGTTGGATTGACAGCTCAAGTGAAATTGAGAGGGAGAGAGACAGAGCGAAAGAGCGTTTAATAAGTAGATTTTTTTTATTTCATATTCTTTCTGGGGAGTACATTAATTAGTTTGAAATTATTTCAAGAAAATAATTTCAAGGAAAAATAAATTTTCTGTTCCGTTTCTCAGATTTTTTTGGAACAAAATATACGAATATTTTTTTATATTAAAGAATTAAAAAAAATGTGATTATGCACTTATCATACAATTTTAAATTGAATATTCTGAAATTAAACGCAAAATATTAAAAAACTTCAACTTCTGTTAAATGTAAATAAACAATCATTAACTAGTATGTACACACAGTTACTAAAGTATACATACGGTAAAAAAAATTTCAGAAATTTTTTAACTAATCCGTTTTCGTTGAAAATCTTTATTATTCCCTTGATTTTAAGACGGTCTTTTGCATTGGTTAAAAAATTTCTAAAATTGAACTGAATTGTGATTCTGCATAGGCCCACAAATTTCCGAACCAATGCAAAAGACCTTCTTAAAACCGAAGAAAGATGTCAGACAATTATAAATATTTTCAACGAAAACGGATTGGTTAAAAAATTTCTGAAATTAGGGCCCGCACAGGCCACAAAAGTGTACATCAGGTCCACAAAAGTTAACAAATTTCAGAAATTTTTTAACCAAGACCGTCTTAAAATCGAGGAAAGTTGTCAGACAGTTACAAAGATTTTCAACGAAAACGGATTAATTAAAAAATTTCTGAAGTTTGTTATCCGTATGTATACTTTTGTGGCTGAGTGTATATGCTAAAGGAAATTTAAAATTTCATTCAACGAAAACAATAAAGAAGAAATTCATCATTTTCATCTTCAGGGAATTGGATTTTTTGTTTTTCTTTTTAAGTTTTTTTCTCTTTAAACATGAAAATAATGAAAGTGATGAAAGCGAAAAAAACTGTTTTTCTTTTTTTTTTGTATGCATCGAATGGCACCATGAGGCGCCTGTCACTTATTTACTAACACTGCCAATTATTCATTCATTCATACATTCATTCATTTGCTCTTTTATTCAGTCACACATTCATTCATTCATTTATTCCTTCTTCATTCACTCGTTCATGCATTTGTTCATTTATACGCTGCTGCTGCTGCTGCTCTTCTTTATTATTAATTCATGACAAAACAATCAACGAAAAATAATAATTTCATCAGCATTTCTGTTTCTTTTTTTTTTGTTTTTTTGGTTGGTTGGTATAGTTTTAATGAAAATATTTAATTATTAGCCTTATAATTAGAATGAAATTATAAAAAAAAAATAAAAATTTAAAAAAAAATTCTTTATGATGTGCATGTCAACTGCAAATAAATTTAATTTTTAAAAACGATTTTTTTCATTTAAAAATTAAATTTCAATTTAAAATTTTTGTTTTCAAAAAGTAAAGTTAAACAGAACTGCCACAAAGCCCACTCCCCTTCTGAATTGGTTGCAGCAGTCGATCCTTTGAAGATAGTTTTCGGTCACCGTTTTTCACATTTCGAGTGGTATTTCGAGGATACTACCTACCTACTTAATTACTCATTACAATCCTTTAGCCAGGATTACAAACTAGCTTTTTACACCACCTACATATGTTGTGTCAGCTCAGTCAGCACAAACAAACACATTTCTTTGTACGACTATCTCGCAGTAGTCTTCTGGGCAAAATTCTCAAATATGCCATGGTATAGTCAAGCCACGAACCTCGTTCGATTTTGTTAAGACGGGCTAGAGACTCATTGTTATGAGGTATAATGGCACATCAATTCCTTTTTATTTAAATTGAAAAGTGTTACGGAAATTCATGTAATTATGTATGGTTACGTCACATCACAACACACTACCTACTAGACTACAGCGACTTCTAAATGACTGCTTGGTTTAAATTTTAACATACGTCCACTAACAGACGATGGCTGTAGACAGTAGAAGTGTTACCTCCTCTCCAGTGAGAAGGTGGGAAACTCAATTGAACTGCCCTTGTAAAGGGTGTTTTCTTATAAAGTTATAGAACTTTAAGTTGGCATTACTTTTCAAGATGGCGACCGATTTAACAGCTGTCAAGTGATTTATTCTCAGTTTGGTTTGGCAATTCATCATGAATAGATTCACGCCTGAACAACGCTTGCAAATAGTGCAATTTTATTTCGAAAATAATGGTTCTGTGCGGAAAACGTATCGCGCACTACGTCCATTTTATCGTCGACAAAATCATCCATCAGAGCAGTTAATTCGATTAACCATGGAACGTTTTCGCACCACGTTTCCTCTTATTGATAACTCGCATCCCCAGAGACGCTGTACGGTGCGTACAGAAGAAGCTATTGCTGCTGTAGAGCGTAGCATTGAGGAAGACCCGAATGAGTCCATCCACCATCGAGCACAGGAATTGGATCTGTGTCCATCCACTTTATGGAAGATTTTGCGGAAGGATCTTGGTTTGCGTGCTTACAAAATCCAACTCGTGTAAGATTTGAAGCCAAACGATCATCAAGTAAGGCGTAGATTCGTCGAATGGGCCCAAAACGAGATTACCGTTGTTCCCGATTTTCATAAGCGAATTTTGTTTAGCGATGAACAATTTTATTTGGCTTTTAGCACTTGGACCAATAAAAGCATACAAAAATCTGCTCATTCGTGGTTTTTTTAAGGGAGTGTACGTGAGTTAAATTTAAAACATGAAAATATAAAAATTTATCAATTTTTTTGTTCAAATATTTTTAATAGTTTATTTATTACATATCCAGATGGAATTCTTTTTTGTAAACGTATTTTTATAAAATATGTCAGAAAAATTACTGTATTTTCTATAAATTTTTTTAAAATTAAATTTGTTCAACTCAAGAACACAAATTAATTATTATTTTTAGGCGGATAGGGAAGTTTAAACATAATTTAAGGCTCCGTCTACTTGGCAAGACTTTAAAAAAATTTGACAAAGGCGACACACATATTATCATTCTTAATTTCGCCGATTCATTATTTAAATATCGGCGATCACAAAATTGACAATAAAATTGCAGATACATACATACATACATACATAATTGGCCATTACAACCCTTCAGTCAGGATTACGGCCTAGCTTCTCATTTTATACATGAGTGGTGGGACCTACAGTTTAACGTCGACTCCGAACGACAGACTTTTGAGAAACTTTTCATGCCAATTTTTATTTACTTTCAGAGTTTTTGCCAGAATTCTGCTGAGAGGAAGTCGCCGATGAAATATTTTTTCATATTTTCGTTTTGATATCTAACCTACTAGACTACGGCGACTTCATAAGATTGCAAATACTGTTGAAAATACACAATAAACACTAAGTGCTTACGCTGAAAACATGAAGAAAGTACAAGAAAAACAACCAATAGACAAAGTAAAGTGTCCGCCAAATAACTTTTTTTTGGAAAATGTTAAAAAAAAAACTACTGAATATTTTCTCAAATTTCTTTTTTTTTATTTGAAAGTACAATCCTTCCGGTTAACAATGGAAAATAATTTCATTCAAATGGCTACCTCGGCTGGCCATGCAGTAGCCTACACGATCGGTCCAATTTTTAAGCACATTATCGATTGTGTGCAGCTGTATTTCACCAATGACTTCACGAATATTGTCCTTTAAAGCGTCAATTGTCTCTGGCTTGTCGGCGTAACACTTATCTTTGACGGCAGCCCACAAATAATAGTCCAACGGTGTCAAATCGCAGCTCCGAGGAGGCCAAACTACATCAGCTCTGCGTCTGATAATGCGATCTTCAAAAACAGGGCGCAAAACATCGAGTGTAGCTTCGGCTGTGTGGCATGTAGCGCAGTCCTGTTGAAACGAAATGTTGCCAATATCCTCCTCTTCAATTTTTGTGAACAAAAATTCGTTCAACATGGCCCGATAACGATCGCTATTGACAGCAACGGCCCCTCCTTGCTCATTGTCGAAGAAAAATGGCCCAATTATGCCTCTGGACCAAAATCCGCACCAAACAGTGATTCATTTTGGGTTCGTCGGCTGTTCAATGTATGCGTTCGGGTTTGCTGTGCCCCAAATGCGACAATTTTGCTTGTTTACATACCCGCCAAGATCAAAATGAGCTTCATCTGATGATTTTTTTGCCAAAATCGGCATCTTCTGGTGTAGGCTACTGCATGGCCAGCCTAGGCAGCCATTTGAATGAAATTATTTTCCTTTATTAACCGGAAGGATTGTACTTTCAAATAAAAAAAGAAATTTGAGAAAATATTCTGTAGTTTTTTTTAAAGCATTTTCAAGAAAAAAAAAGTTATTTGGCGGACCCTTTACTGAAAAATAGCTTAATAATCAGAATAACAAAGTTACTTAGAAAGGCCATAAAAGATAGAAAAGCAAAAGAATAACACGAAACAAATTAACAGTAAAGTTCTAGAAGTTGCCAAGCCGCATATAAATAAATTGTAAAACAACGAAGTCATCCTAGTCGTCTAATAGGTAATGTACTGGCTTGTAAGACGCAAGCTCTAGGTTGAAGCCTAATTCAGAAATATCGAACAAAAACGAAATATGAAAACACATTTCATCGACAACTTCCTCTCAGTAGTCTTCTGGCGAAAACTTTGAGTGTAAATAAAATTACCCATTAAAACTTCTGAAAAATTTGTTGTTCGGAATCGATTTGAAGATGTTGGCGCGGCCATTCAAAAGTGGTGTGAGAAGCTAGGTTGTAATCCAAACAAAATGGTGGTAATGACCAATTAAGTTAAGCAACAATTATTTAGAAAGCCATGGATAGCAAGGTTAGGTTAGGTTAGAGGACGTGTACTTGTCAATTAAGACAAATACAGTACCCATACTTGTCAATTAAGAGAAGTACAGTACCCGGAGGTCGAATTGACCCATTGTACAACGTCCTAGTTTCTCACACCACTTATGTTGTGTGTTTTAATTTAATACATGAGTGGTGGGACCTAGAGTTTAAAGTCACCTCCGAATGACAGATTTTTGAGAAGCTTTTTTCATGGGAATTTTATTTACAGTCAGAGTTTTTGCCAGAAATCTGCTGAGAGGAAGTCGCCGAAAAAATATTTTTGTATAAACATTGGCAACATTTGGTTTCAACAGGACGGAGCTACGTACCACACAGCCGAAGCTACACTCGATGTTTTGCGCCCTGTTTTTGAAGATCGCATTATCAGCCGCACAGCTGATGTCGTTTGGCCATCTCGGAGCTGCCATTTGACACCGTTGGACTATTATTGTGGGGTGCCGTCAAAGATAAGTGTTACGCCGACAAGCCAGAGACAATTGACACTTTAAAGGACAATATTCGTGAAACCATTGATGAAATACAGCTGCACACACAATCGATAATGTGCTTACAAATTGGACCGATCGTGTAGGCTATTGTATGGCCAGCCGAGGCAGCCATTTGAATGAAATTATTTTCCATTATTAACCGGAAGGATTGTACTTTCAAATAAAAAAAGAAATTTGAAATTTCCAAAAAAAAAGTTATTTGGCGGACCCTTTATTTTCGTTTTGATGTCTGATCTGGGGTTTAAACCGTGGTCTTACTTCTAATAAGCCGACACACTACCTACTAGACTACGGCGACTTCGAATAGTTTCTCACTTGTAGCTTTATTCTCTAACAAGTTGAGGTTACGGCACACAATTAAGGGATGTGAAGACCAACCTTTTCATTGATCATAGACGTTTGGACCAACAAACCTGTGAGTGATTTCAATAGAAATTAGACGAGAAATAAATCGAATTTCGTGTGCTCATTAAGTCACCCCGGATTTCTAAACGTATTCTCTCCAATACTGAAGCTCAGTCTTCTCATTCCAAACAACGATTATATTATGCGCGAAACGATGTTCCTCAATCGGGTACTGTGGGGAAATCGTAAGCTACTATGGAAAACAAAGTGGCGGTTGTCGCAGAAACCTTTGTAAGGATCGAAAAATGGTGCTGCAGGGTGTCTCAGGCAGAATGTCTTTGCTAATTAGATCTGTCTTTTAGTCGGTGTTGGTCATGCTTTCTCAAATGTGAAATCTTATGTAATTTTCACCCCAGAGGGCAAAGTAAGTAAGTTGCCTCCTCCCTTAGAGGGATGGGATTGAAATTAATTTCTATTTTTTATTGCTAAAATACCGTAAATAATTTACTCTGTCTCCTCTCTCTCTCTCTCTCTCTCTCTCTCTCTCTCTCTTTCAAAACATGTTTGAGCGTAAACATATAAGATATTAAATCCCGTAATTTTCTCCTCTCTCTCTCTCACTCTCTCCCTCTCTTATTATCAAATATAAGTGAATACGAGTACATAAACAAATAAAATAATTTTAATTGTATTATGATTGTATGTCTGTGTCTGTGTGGCTGTGTGTTGGCTGCATAGAAGTTATTTGATTTATTTTACAACCAGTGAATTGTGTTAAATTTAAATTAAAATAAAAACAACAACAACACTAGCCAGAAAAAAATACCAGAAACATTTTATTTTTAATAGAATTATTTCCAGTTAAAAATTTTACAAAAAAAAAACAACAAAAAAGGAAGAAACACAAATACAATACACACCACGAATAATACAATAATAAAACGACAACAACAACAACAATGAAAGAAAAAAAATTACATGCAATTTTCAGCATCATTTGTTTTATTAAAGCGCATAAAAACCAAGAATTTTTTTAAATAAATAAAAAATAAAAACAATGAAATTTAAATTGAAAACAAAAAATTATTTGAAGAAGCGAAAGAAAAATATTTGAAATGCTCATAAAAAAAAGCACAAATATTAACGGACTATGTACACAAAGAGGTAAAGATAGTCCATTATGTCTAGGCAAAGGCTGTAACAGAAAATTATTTTCTTTTTTTGTATTTTTATTACAACAAAAAGAACAACCATTGCCACTTTCTTGTTTTAAACGTGGCCATAAATTTTTGCAAAAGTAAAATCCTTTTGTTTTTCTCTCTCACAAACGAAATGAACACGCGTTTAACAATTTAACTGGCCTCGGCGGCTAGATTGGCATTGCTTGACTCGGCCCGCAATATTTATAGTGTTTGTTTAACAAATTCCAACACATATTTTGGTTAAATGCCTCCCCCTTAAGCATTGCTATCTGTAGGGCTTTTTATTGTGTGTTAAGCATTTTAACAATTTTATACCATGAAATATCCGCAATAAATACAGAAAGACATACGTATGTACGTACACTTTTACGGTTGAGTGTGTTGGCGGCCAATAAACAGATGGTTGTTAAGGTTATAAAGCCAGCAAATTTTAAATTTTAAAAGTTTCTGTGCTTTAAATAAAATCGGTTATAATCGGCATTAAAACTTGGTTGAATTTAAAAATTTAAAATGATTTTCAAAGTTCAAATATGGTACGTTTTGAAAATGGTGGCTACTTTTCATATGACCCAATAGTAACCAATAATTTTAATGAATTAATATTTATTTATGTATGTATGTATGTACATACAGTATACTTTTTCATGTGTCATAATCAAATTACATGCTAGGCTGCACATATTATTTTAAATAATATTTGTTAACTTATTTGGTTATTTTTAAATAACAACAACAACAAATAACATTTAATTACCATAATCATAAGCAATTTTTCGTAATTAATAGAGAATTATTGTAATTGTTTATATTTTATACATTTTATTTCAACACTTTGACTAACCAATAATAATTACCAGCCCTGACAAAAAGGTAAACAAAAAAGTAAACAATTGTTACGGGAACACAGTCAGTGTTAACAGTAACAGGCACACAGTATTGTAAAAAAAGTGATTTTTCTGTTTTGGGTGTAAATAATCACGCTTTACTTTAATCACTTTAATGATTAATTATAAATAATTGTTATAAATAAACATTAACTTGTTTTTTTTTGATTTACTTCTAAATAAATAAACAAAAATGAAAAACAAAAACTCAATTATTTTAAATTAAACTCCAAAAAAAAATGTACATAAATTGCATAATAATTGTTTACGCTTTACAACACTTACTTACGGGCATTACAAATTATCCTCTCACATGAATTGTTTAGCCATACTTTAGTGTGTGTGCTTATACGCGTATTAAAACTCTACCGAAAAAACACATGCACACACACACAACCAAAAAAAAAACAATTAAAAACCAAAACAAACAAATGCTGTGTGTTAAAACATTAAAATGCTTATAAAATTACATGATTTATTAACGCACAACTTATTTGCTCTTTACACACCACCCCCATCTTTTTTTCACACACACACACCCACCCACAACACTAACAAACAACAATAATAAAAACGCCATAATAAAATGGAGAACAACACAGCAAATTATGACTTTTAACACTATTTTAAATATACGCTGTACTTACGATATGTTTTTATTGTTGTTCTATTATTATTCTGTTGTTCGTGATTTAAAGCATCATGTTCGTATGTGTTTAAGTGTTTTTTTTCCTCTGTTGTTGTTGTTTCTATTAAAATTTTATTGTTTTATGCAAGAGCAAAAACAGAAAAAAATAAAGAGTGACTGTATTATTAAAAAATAACTGTCAAACTGTCGCCAATTTAGATTGTACCGAAATTGTTGTTTTTATTTTCATGTTTAGTTGTCTCGTTCGGCTTAAACGAAAGTATGTATGGTATGTATATGCATATGGTGTAGGTTTTTAAATTGTTTTCATGCGTTTGAAAATAATGTGACACAAATGGGAGAAGTTCGCCACTAAACAGAGACACTTTAAATGGGTGTTTCACAGGGAAAGTCATATTTTGGAAGGTTCTAAAGTGATTTTGAGTTAATAAATGGGAATTTAAAAATTAAAATCATTAAAAACTAATAGAATTATAAGGAATTCAAGAGCATAATTTAAATTAAATGTTTTTTAAATGAAAATAATAAAATAAAATACGTAATAAAATCATGAAAACATTGAGAAGGAGCTAAGACATTAGGCATTCATCATCAAACTGTTATCAACCATTTGAAGAAAGCTGGATACTTAAAAAAACACGATATTTGAATTGATTCTGATATCTACTGTATATAGTTAAAGCAAACAATACAATTAAAATAGTTAGAATTGATCACCAGAACAGGGGCCGAATTACCGCATTCGTGATCGCATTCGATGTTTAATTAAAAACATATGCGTCAATTCTATTACATACTAGAAAAAATCTTGTACATTTTATTGTAATTTCGATACGTGAGCTATCGAATGCGGTAATCTATTCATTCGATTCGTCACTAAATTGTACTCGATACGAAAGTCTGCGGTAATTCGGCCCCAGGTATTGTGACAAGTTCAAAAAACATACATCTTTGACGAACATGCAGAAATTAATGCCTAACTCTTCATAAACGTAAATTGAAATTCCGTTAAGGCCTGCAAAATGGATTTGGATTAGTTTGCACTCCTCAGTACCTCACCTTTACACTTTAGACATGTTCACAGAGAAAGCTTTTTCTAGATATCGACACACCGAATGCCGTTATTCCAAATATCTATCAATCACCTCCTTAAATAGAGTTGCCATCTTTCTTTGAAAATTTAATACGTTGTTTCACTTTTGTGAAAAAAATTTTTCGTATTTTGTATAAAAAGTAGATTCTGGTTGACAAATCTATGATATTCGTTTTTAATTTTAATTTTCTATTAAGTTTCAGCGTCTTTCATGGTGAATTACTTGCAGGGGGAAATGCAAAATTTTTAGTTCGAACACCATATTCCTTAAAACAACGTAAAAAGTGAGAAAAATCTTTTTCTTTAAATCCTAATACGTAAATTCAAGTATTTGAATTAAAAATAAGTGAAATTCAATTCGTTTTCTAAGTTCAAATGACAAAACTTTTCTAAAAATTACTCTCTTGATCATTCATTCCAAGACAGAAAACACAAATTCATGCATTTTTATTTATTAAATTGTTTTAATTTGATATTTTCTTTCATTATTTAATAATACAAGCACTTAAGTCCTACGGGAACACTTCCCTTTAATGGTCGAATATAAACACAATAACGGCATTATTACTGTACCTTTAACACACCATCGCCTCCTACACATCATCACAATACTAATAAAATGAGAAAATATGTTTTCAAAGCAATTGTTATGGACAAATGAGTGAAAAACAATAACAAAAACAATAACAAAGCAAAAGAAAACATATAAACAACGAAAAATGTCAACAGCAACAACAACAGGCCTAAATTACGAAAAGGGAACAAAATTTGTTTTTATTTTAACGACTGCTTTGTTTGACAGTGTTGTCAACTTATAGAATGTTTTAAGCCGTAATATAATGGCGGAGTTAATTTCTTTAAACAATGTGTTCTTGTTGGTTTCTCTCTTCTCTCTCTCAAACTCTTAACTCTTACTTTGCGGGTCTTTCATATTTGACCCTAGTGTTAGAGGGTTTTTTCTTTTTTTTTCTTCACTGAGTTCGTTTTGCCTTGTTGAATTCGAGAAATGAAGCTTAAGACCACAATAGTTAATAAATTTATTAATTGCTGTAACTCTGGTGCTTGCTATTATTGTTGTTGTTGTTGTTAAATAAATAACCATCAACTGAATAGTCAAGGTGAGGAGGTGGTATTGATTTCATGAATAATATTCACTTTTAATTACAATTTTAATTGATGAATAACAACAATAACAACAACTAAAAGAGCAGTTACAACAATATTTGTATATTAAAAATATTTACCTTCTGTGTGTAAAGCAATTCCTTTTTATTTAATTTAAAGGGTCCGCCAAATAACTTTTTTTTTTTGAAAATGCTTTAAAAAAAAACTACTGAATATTTTCTCAAATTTCTTTTTTATTGGAAAGTACAATCCTTCCGGTTAATAATGGAAAATAATTTCATTCAAATGGCTGCCTCGGCTGGCCATGTAGTAGCCTACACCAGAAGATGCCGATTTTTGCAAAAAAAAAAAATCATCTTTTCAGATGAAGCTCATTTTGATCTTGGCGGGTATGTACACAAGCATAATTGTCGCATTTGGGGCACAGAAAACCCGCACGCATATACTGAAAAGCCGACACACACAAAATGAGTCACTGTTTGGTGCGGATATTGGTCCAGAGGCATAATTGGGCCATTTTTCTTCGAAAATGAGCAAGTGTCGAAAATGACCGAGTGGGCGTTACAGTCAATGGCAATCGTTATCGGGCCATGTTGAACGAATTTTTGTTCACAAAATTTGAAGAGGAGGATATTGGCAACATTTGGTTTCAACAGGACGGCGCTACGTGTCACACAGCCGAAGCTATACTCGATGTTTTGCGCCCTTTTTTGAAGATCGCATTATCAGCCGCAGAGCTGATGTCGTTTGGCCACCTCGGATTTGCGATTTGACACCGTTGGACTATTATTTGTGGGGTGCCGTCAAAGATAAGTGTTACGCCTACAAGCCAGAGACAATTGACGCTTTAAAGGACAATATTCGTGAAGCCATTGGTGAAATACAGCTGCACACAATCGATAATGTGCTTAAAAATTGGACCGATCGTATAGGCTACTGCATGGCCAGCCGAGGCAGCCATTTGAATGAAATTATTTTCCATTATTAACCGGAAGGATTGTACTTTCAAATAAAAAAAGAAATTTGAGAAAATATTCAGTAGTTTTGTTTTTAAAGCATTTTCAAAAAAAAAAAGTTATTTGGCGGACCCTTTACTTTTGGTAGGGGAACGAGGTAAAAAAGAATTTTATGTGAAATTTTATTTAAACAATAAATTATTAACAGTACTCCTGATTAAATAAAAAATTATGTTAAAAAAATTTGCATTTTTATTTAAAGCAAACAAAAAATAGAGGAGGCTTTAAGGTTGCTTTACATTGAAAACAGACTTCTTTCTGTATTGTTAACAGGCGAAATAAACACAGCCATAGTTAGGAGTATATATGCGCTGTGAAAGCAAAAAAAGAACATTAAAGCTGTAACCTTTAGTTACTATGGATTTGAACTGTTCTACTGAGGGGTTACACACATCCTGCAGAAGTACGGATTACAACAGTAGAGAAAAGGAATTCGCCAAGATTGTGTCCTGTTGCCTGTTAAAGATTAATTTGGCAGAATTAAAATCTTTCTTGTCCAATTGATCATTGCAACCCTTTAGTCAGGTTTACCACCTAGTTCCTCACATCACTTATGTTGTGTGTCTTAACTTTATCCATGAGAGGCGGGAACCTGCAGTTTAAAGTCGTTGTTGTAAGACAAACTTCTTGAGAAACTTTTCATTGCAATTTTATTTCAAAGCTCACAGTTTTTGCCACAGTACTGATGAGAGAAAGTCAACGAAAGAAATCCTTTCGTTCAAATTTCGTTTTTTTTAGATATCTAAGCTGAAGCTAGAATTACAGGCTCGTTGATGAAAATACGGTCCATTAATATCTTATTTTTAGTGTTGGGTGCCATCATTATTTAAGTTTTTCGAACATTTTTGTGCATCCAGCTTTCTTCTAATGGTTAATAACTTCCTGCTGATTTATTCAAATTCCCTAACAACGTCTAAGCCGGTTTTACTTAGTTTCGTCCACGATTTTATCCAATTTTTCTTAGTGATTGGTAGAACAGAGCAGATTGCAATAACAAATGAACTGTGGGATTCTAGAAGTTGCCAGATTAGTAGCCAATACTTGGTAAATCAGGCAAAAAGGGTAGTAAAGTATTTACCAGAGATACCACATTTTAAAGCCAATTTCTATACGAAATTTTTTAAGTACGCAATATTTATTGACTTACCTTCTTTGTGAGTATGCATACACCTAACAACAGTTTATGTGGAGTTAATTCTCTAACATTTCATTGGTTTTTATTATTTTTTTTTGTGATTTTTTGATTTATTTTAATGCCATTTTAAAGGGTGTTTTTTATAGAGGTATAGAACTTAAACAACGATGGATTATTCGATTGACATGAATTTTATTTATCCGAAAGATAATCGTGTGGCATTACATTTTAAATATGATTTCTGGCATATGACCGTCACGGCTGGCGCGGATGTAGTCCAATCTGGACGTCCAATTTTCGATGACTTTTTCCAACATTTGTGGCCGTATATCGGCAATAATACGGCGAATGTTGTCTTCCAAATAGTCAAGCGTTTGTGGCTTTACCGCATAGACCAATGACTTTACATAGCCCCACAGAAAGTAGTCTAACGGTGTTAAATCACAAGATCTTGGAGGCGGTCACCAAACGTGTCTTTCAATAAATCTATTGTGGCACGAGCTGTGTGACATGTTGCGCCGTCTTGTTGAAACCACATCTCCTGGACATCATGGTTATTCAATTCAGGAATGAAAAAGTTAGTAATCATGGCTCTATACCGATCACCATTGACTGTAACGTTCTGGCCACCATCGTTTTGATTCCCCCAGCCCATAAAGCGCACCAAACAGTCAGTTTTTCTGGATGTAATGGTGTTTCCACATACACTTGGGGATTACCTTCACTCCAAATGCGGCAGTTTTGTTTGTTGACGTAGCCATTCAACCAGAAGTGCGCTTCATCGCTAAACAAAATTCGCTTATGAAAATCGGGAACAACGGTAATCTCGTTTTGGGCCCATTCGACGAATCTACGCCTTACTTGATGATCGTTTGGCTTCAAATCTTGCAAGAGTTGGATTTTGTAAGCACACAAACCAAGATCCTTCCGCAAAATCTTCCATAAAGTGGATGGACACAGATCCAATTCCTGTGCTCGATGGCGGATGGACTCATTCGGGTCTTCCTCAATGCTACGCTCTACAGCAGCAATAGCTTCTTCTGTACGCACCGTACAGCATCTCTGGGGATGCGAGTTATCAATAAGAGTAAACGTGGTGTGAAAATGTTCCATGGTTAATCGAATTAACTGCTCCGATGGACGATTTTGTCGACGATAAAATGGACGTAGTGCGCTATACGTTTTCCGCACAGAACCATTATTTTCGAAATAAAATTGCACTATTTGCAAGCGTTGTTCAGGCGTGAGTCTATTCATGATGAATTGCCAAACCAAACTGAGAATAAATCACTTGACAGCTGTTAAATCGGTCGCCATCTTGAAAAGTAATGCCAGCTTAAAGTCCTATACCTCTATAAAAAAACACCCTTTATATTCTCTAACATTTCTTTGGTTTTTATTATTTTTCTCTTTTTTGGTGATTTTTTGATTTATTTTAATGCCATTTTTATTTAAATTTTTTTATTATTTCATTCATGAACAATAACAACAGCCTTAACGAAATCGAGTCTATATTGTGTTTGTTTAAATTTATTAAATTTATTACAATTTTTGTTATGTTTTTATTATCATGTTAAAACAATACAATTTGATTTTCTGTTCTTTTTTTTTCTTTTTTAAAAAGAAAATAAAATTTATTTATTTTCCTAAAAATGTTTGAACCAGAAAAAAAGTGTAAAAAAATTTGTTTCTATTGAATTCGAATTGAATTTTCATAAGCAACCGCAACTAAAACAACTACCACCCATGACTGAAAACCTGCATAATGTTACGATGAAAGAAAAAAATAAAAAAAAAACAATTTTTCACTTTTTTTCTGGTTCCGTTAGCTTAAAAACAATAAAAAATGTTGAGAGAAACAACAGAAAAAAATTAAAAACAAAAATAATGGCTTTTAATAATAATAACTGGGTCAATTGAAGACATGTGTGCGAAAGATTACTTATTATTACCGTTGCTGTTGCTCTGTTGTTCTTTGTTGCGGTTGATTTTTGTTAATATTTTATAAAAAAAAATTGTGTTTTATTTTTCTTGCTATTATTTGCTTTGTTAAACATTAAATATTTAACGATTACATACTTGAAATTTTGCAAATTATTTATCAAAAAAAAATCAAAAAAAAATTCCAGAAAAAATTACGGAAAAAATACTTGAGACTTGATTTTTTTCTTCTATTTTTTGTTTATCAGAAAAAAAAATAGTTTCACACTGGGGTATAGCCATCTTTTAATCATGTTTTAAATTCAATGAAAAATTAAAAACAAAAAAATACAGTTCCAAACGAAATATAAGGTTACGCGCTTAATGGCTTCAAAACCAGCAGATTGACAACAACAATTGAGATAAAATGACAATTGCAAATTATATATACAAAGATCCCAAAAAAATTGAAAAGAACTACAACAACAAATCAACAGTAAGTTCTAGAAGTTGCCAGACTAAAATTCGATGGATTATAACGGTAGTGAAAATAGTAGTAGTAAACAGTATTAATGGGTGATTTTATAGGAAAATTTTTCAAAACAAAAAACATAAAATTCAGAAAAATGCATGAAATCTTTATTTGAATCGATAGTACGGTCCATATAATTTAATGATTGAAGATTATTTCATGCAAATATTGGCAGCGACTGTGCCTCAAATGGTCCATCCGCTTAGTCCTATTTTGGCATACTCTTTCCAACATTTCAGCCGGTATCTCACGAATAAATGCTTCAATGTTGTCTTACAATGCGTCAATTGAAGCGGGCTTGTCTGTATAGACATGACATTGCCTAACATAGTCTAAAGGCGTTAAATCGCACGATCTAGGCGGCCAATTGAACGGTCCCGAACGTGAAATAAAATGTTCACCGAACTCGCCTCTCAATAAGTCCATTGTTACGCGTGCTGTGTGGCATATGACACCGTCTTGTTGAAACCACATGTCATGCCAGACAAGCTCTTGCATTTTGGGCAACAAAAAAAGTTGGATATCATCTCACGGTAGCGCTCACCATTCACAGTTATGTTACGCAGCATCTTTGAAGAAGTACGGTCCAATGAATGATGCCACCAGCCCATAAACCGCACCAAACTGTGACTTTTTCTGGATGCATTGGTAGCTTTTGCAATGCTACTGGCTGATCTTCACTCCAAAATCGACAATTCTGCTTATTTACGTATCCATTGAGCCAAAAATGAGCTTCGTCGCTGAACACAATTTTTCGATAAGGATCTTCGGCCAACTTTCCAAGAGCCCATTCACCTAAAAATTCTGCGTTGCGGTAGGTCGTTCGGCTTCAATTCTTGCACCAGCTGTATTTTAAAAGGCTTCACACCTAAATCCTTCCGCAAAATTGTCCACGTTGTTGAGTAACAGAGGCCCAATTGCTGCGAACGGCGACGAATCGATAATTTATGGTCATCATTAACACTGGCCGATACAGCTGCGATATTTTCTTCAGTTCGCACTCTACGTAAGCGTGTTGGTGGTTTAATGTCCAACAATTTAAATTTGGTGCGAAATTTAGTCACAATAGCCCGAATAGCCGCTTCAGTGGCTCGATTAAACTGACCATAAAATGGAAGAATCGCGCGACGAACTTTCTTAACAGAGCGCGCATTTTGATAATAAAATTCAATAATTTGCAAGCGTTGTTCGTTTGTAAGACGATTCATGGTTAAATTATAGACCAAACTGAAGATGTTTGACAGTGAAACAAAACACCAAATGTGCGTGAGCTGTTTAAACCAGTGTTGCCAAAAAGATAATTGCTAAAAAATCACCCGTTATATCCTATTCTTCGTTACTGTTAACTATTAAATATCTTTCATATGCTCTGTCACATGTCACAGTTTTCGAATATCGGACGTTTCACAACCGAAGAACAAGTGAAAATGTTTTAAAAAAATTGTCTTCAAAGTGGAGATTCAAACGTGGCCATTTTGTAAGTCTTGCGAGAAGATTGTGATCGTAATCGACTTTCTATGCAAGGAATTGACAAGATTTTAAAGAAATCTGAAGAGCGTAGAAACATATTGAGCTCACGCATCATCGCTAAGTACGCACTGTTTAAAATATTGCCTCTGGCCCTGCCTTACATCCCTTGATAGCATATTTTGTATTGGGATTTACATCTCCATCTCCCGAATATATAACCCGGAGTAATTTCAGTGAAACATTTGTTAGGAATATGTTTCATTTTCCAGTTTAGCTAACAGCAAACATTTAAAAAAACTATCCCGTTTACCTTATCAGTGCGGCTTCAGACCTGGCAAGTCCACCATCGACCAGATCTTCACACTACGCCAAATCCTGGAAACGGCCCACGAAAAACAAGTCGACACACACCATCTTTTTGTCGACTATAAGGCCCATAAGGGATCGTGTTTTTGCTGCAATGTCTGAGCTCGGTATACCTGCGAAGCTGATAAGGCTATGCGGAATGACGTTGAGCAATTCCTGCAGCTCCGTCAAGGTAGGAATGGACCTCTCCGAACCTTTTGATACCGTGCGAGGTTTCAGACAAGGCGACCCCTTATCATGCGACCTCTTCAACTTCGTCATGGAGAGTGTTCTGCGAAAGGCAGGAGTGCATCGCAGTGGCACTATTTTTCAAAAAAGTGTCCAGTTGCTTGCGTACGCTGACGACATTGACATCATAGGGCGTACGAAGCGAGATGTTACTGCTGCCTTTAGTGCTATTGAACGGGAGTCTAGTAAGATGGATTTGGCAGTAAATGAGGGCAAAACAAAGTATATGTTATCGACGAGTCGAGACGCGCGGCGTATTGATTCTCAGATTACGGCCGATAACTATGCTTTTGATACGGTCAAGGAATTCATTTATCTTGGCTCCGCCGTTACAACCAGAAATGATGTCAGTCTGGAGATCAAGCGCAGGATCACTTTTGCCAACAGATGCTACTATGGTCTCAATAGGCAATTGAGTAGCAGAGACCTCTCTCGTACGACAAAACTAACACTCTACAAGACACTCATCCTACCCGTGCTTCTTTATGGCGCAGAGGCATGGACCCTATTAAGCATTGATGCAGCAGCTTTGAGAGTGTTCGAGAGAAAAGTACTGCGTAAGATCTTCGGTCCAGTACGAGTTGGCGATGATTTCCGCATCCGATACAACATTGAGCTGTATGAGCTCCTCAACGACATTGACGTTGTACAGCGTATTAATATCCAGCGGCTGCGCTGGCTCCGGCGAGACGGGTATTTGATGCGGGAATCTGCGTATGTCGGCGAAGAGGACGACCTTGTATCCGTTGGAAGGACCAAGTCGAGGCAGCCCTGTCATGGATTGGTGTAACCAATTGGCGTAGGCGCGCAAGAAGCAGAGGCGCGGTTGTTATGGCCAATTAAGTAAGTAAGTTAGTAAGCTTATCCCGCTTAGCTATCCTTATACCTTAACTCTTCGTCGTGGTGATGAGCCTTCTAGGATTAATAAAGTTAAACAGCCAACAGAAACTAATTTACTCTTGTTTACTCTCGCTCTCTCTCTCTCGCTGAAAAATATTGTTTTTTCTTTGTTTTCTTGCTCTCCCTCTCATTCCTTTAATGGTACATATTAAATGAGTGTTTATGCTGCCAAAATAATTTAACCGAAAATTAAAACAAATGAAGAAAGTGGTGAATTTAATTTAGAGCAAGAGAGCAAGAGAGGGAGCGAGAGAGTAGAGAAGTGAATTGTTAAAATATGCGTCGTTGACAACATTATCACAAAAATAAAATCTCATTTATTTTCATTTGCAAGAGAAAAAAAAGTAACAAACACACAGTGTTGCCAAAATCACAGATAAAATGTAATAAAACTGCAAAGAAGAAGAAATTCTTACAATTTTAAGGATTATTATAGAAAGAGAGAGAATTTAAAATTGATAAATCTAAATGTTTATAACATATACCTACATATACACATACACATATGTATGCATGTTATACATAACGGGTGATTTTTTTAGCTATTATCTTTTTGGCAACACTGGTTTAAACAGCTCACGCACGTTTCGTGTTTTGTTTCACTGTCAAGCACCTTCAGTTTGGTGTATAATTTCATCATGAATCGTCTTACAAACGAACAACGCTTGCAAATCATTGAATTTTATTATCAAAATGCATGCTCTGTTAAGAATGTTCATCGCGCACTTCTTCCATTTTATGGTCAGTTTAATCGACCCACTGAAGCGGCTATTCGGGCTATTGTGACTAAATTTCGCATCAAATTTACATTGTTGGACATTAAACCACCAACACGCTTACGTAGAGTGCGAACTGAAGAAAATATCGCAGCTGTATCGGCCAGTGTTAATGACGACCATCAAATATCGATTCGTCGCCGTTCGCAGCAACTGGGCCTCTGTTACTCAACAACGTGGAAAATTTTGCGGAAGGATTTAGGTGTGAAACCTTTCAAAATGCAGCCGGTGCAAGAATTGAAGCCGAACGACCTACCGCAACGCAGAATTTTTGGTGAATGGGCTCTTGGAAAGTTGGCCGAAGATCCTTATCGAAAAATTGTGTTCAGCGACGAAGCTCATTTTTGGCTCAATGGATACGTAAATAAGCAGAATTGTCGATTTTCGAGGGAAGATGAGTCAGAAGCATTGCAAAAGCTACCAATGCATCCAGAAAAAGTCACAGTTTTGTGCGGTTTATGGGCTGGACTTCTTCAAAGATGCTGCGAACCGTTACATAACTGTGAATGGTGAGCGCTACCACGAGATGATATCCAACTTTTTTTGCCCAAAATGCAAGAGCTTGTCTTGCATGACATGTGGTTTCAACAAGACGGTGCCACATACCACACAGCATGCGTAACAATTGACTTATTGAGAGGCGAGTTCGGTGAACATTTTATTTCACGTTCGGGACCGGTCAATTGGCCGCCTAGATCGTGCGATTTAACGTCTTTAGACTATTTTTTGTGGGGCTATGTTAAAGCTCAAGTCTATACAGACAAGCCCGCTTCAATTGACGCATTGGAAGACAACATTGAAGCATTTATTCATGAGATACCGGCCGAAATGTTGGAAAGAGTATGCCAAAATTGGACTAAGCGGATGGACCATTTGAGGCGCAGTCGCGGTCAACATTTGTATGAAATAAACTTCAAACATTAAATTATATGGACCCTACTATCGATTCAAATAAAGATTTCATGCATTTTTCTGCATTTTATGCGTTTTTATTTTGAAAAATTTTCCTATAGGTCTTAAACAATCACCCATTATAAGCTGTCTTTAAAACATCGTATGTTTTTTTTATTTTTTAAATCTTTGTTTCAATATTTTTGGGGAACTTATTTTGATTTTAACGCTCAAACGCTATTAAATCGTTTAAAGATGGTGCTGATGGTGCTTTATTAAATTTTTATGGTATCTTTCAAAGGAAAATTCTTTTTATTTCAATTTCCTTTACCATATAATTTCTTTTGGCAATCGTTAAAAATTTTAAAAATAATAATTTTTTTTTATTAGGAAACTCAAAATCAATTTCCAAATATTTTTCATTCTGTTTTCTATTCCTCCTGATAATTTTTTATTTTATAATCTTCAATTCGCTAAATTTATAATTGAAAATATCTATTCTGTGGCTCCCTTGAGTGTGATTGAATTATAAAAACTAATTCTGTTCTGCCATCTATCAACCATCATCTGGCAATTTTATTAAAGCACAATGAAAAAGAAACTAAAAGAAATAAAAATCAATCAAAAAATTTTATTTTTTTTCTTCTTCCATAATTGTTGGCAAAAAAAATTAATTTCTCTGTATTGTGATGGCTTACGGAGCAGAAACAAGAAAAAGTTCCTCTGGGTATAGTTCTCAAATCTTTTTTTTTATTTTCTTCTTTCATTTTTTTGTCTTACAGTCTGGCATTGAATGCAGAAGAAAAGAATTGAGCATTGAATGAATGACTGAATGAGTGTGTATATTGTGTGGCAATAAAAATAATAATTATTTCGGTTGGCAATTCATTATTTTTTGTTTTCATGGCGGCATGACGCGTGCATTTTATTTTATTTTTTCTCATATTTCGTCTGCAATTTATGAAGAAAAATTATGTTGGTATTTTATTTCTACAAAAATAAAGAGAGAAAACAATGCCTGCCGCCATATATTTCATTAAAATTAATAACTGTTGTAAGGTTTTGTATTCTCACAAAATATTTACGCTTACCCCGTATGCTTCGCTAACCTGACGTTAGTGATACAAAATTAAAAGTTAAAAGTAAAGAAAATTCACTTTTTAAATTGCAGAGAGTTACATAGGCCTAATATTGCACGAAAGATAGTAAAGAACAATAAGAACAAGCCAACAGTAATTTTCTAGAAGTTACATACATACATAATTGGCCATTACAACCTTTCAGTAAGGATTACGGCCTAGCTTCTAGAAGTTACCAAACCGAAAACTAATGAAGTACAAATGCAGCTAAAGGTAGTCTTACTAGGAGTAGTAGTAAAAATCGCGGTGGGAAAACACTTTTGTAACCGATAATCTGTTGTTAAATGCCTGCTGTTAAATGTCTTTCACCAGAAGTGTCACTTGCCTGTGAAAGGATCTTCGAATCGTTTAACAATCGAAGAACACGTAAAAATAGTTACAAACATACACAGATTCCTCTTTCATTTTATTTTACAGTATCAGTTAAAATTTTATACACACACTATTACAATTAATTACACACAATGTAATTAAAATGATTTTTAAAGCCTACTTTAAAGCGTTTGTGAAAGTTTTCTTTATTAAAAAATATAAAATTGAATTAATTTTTTAAGATCTTTCCCATTACACTTTTAATGATTCGTTTCGTTTTGTTTTTTTATATTTTCTTTTATTTTTAATTGATTATTCCATTTTAAAAGCATTTCCCATTACGCTTGATTTGATTTTTACAAATAAATTAACACTAATACGTTTTACGTACCCTGAGTGTGTGTTAATACACTCTCACTTAAGCAAACTCTCACCACAACACCATACCACACATCACCAAAACATTAGTCTACTTATGGGCTATTGCTTTAACATTGCTAAACACCATGTAATTTACAAAATGTTTTTCTCTTTATTTTCTGTTTATCTCGCACTCTCTCTCTCTCTTGCTGTCTATATCTAACATAAATACTCATTTAATAAACAAGAACATGTTATTACACTAACGCACTTATTTAAATCATGTTACTACCCCCTCCCTCCTTCCTTCTTGCTTACATGTAAACAAGTTGTTTTCTCTGTAGTATACACTTGTGCTCGCTCTCATTCTTTTTTAATGCTCACACGCACACATTAATACAACACACAACGAAAGTAATGTAAACAAACCATTTCGTTTTATTTTATTTAATAGTGTGGAGGATAAATACTAATGCCTATGCAAAGATGCCAACTGTTTGTTTATGAAATACAAGGTGACTCTGTTAAATTAAAACGTGTGTTTATTTATAGGGAATATGGTTCCCATATAGCGATTTTAACATGATTTTAATCATTATGAGTTAAAAATTAGTTTAACAAATACTTAAGTGCCACATATTACAAGCATGTTAGCCCATGTTCAAATTATGATGTCAAGGTTGTCGAAATCTCCTTTTGATCAGCCATAGTCGTTTTAATTGAATTGTTTGCTGCAATCCTATGGAATTTTAAGGGCAAATAACAGAATCAATCGTTTGTCTTGATTGTAGCGGCTTGTAATGAATAATTCTCTTCCAATCCCAACATCAGAAATTCCATCGCCGAACAAGTCATATGGTCTTGATTGCCAATTGCAATCGCCAAAACATGAAATTCATCTTCCTGGAAATTTCATATGCAATAGAGCCAAAAGAGGCGCAGTTGTATGATTTCTCTTGTTATCTTACAGTTCTAGCGCTTTGAATTCATGGGAACCGTACGATCAGCATAATATTCGTAAGAACACACGCCAAAGATACCTTTAATTCATAATACTTACCAAAAAATCACTTTTTTTCAATAACACTTCTGAGATCTTCGAGCCATAATATGCCACAATTTTACTTGCTTACTTAACCAGCGAGTGAGAAATAAGTGCTTCTGTGCAGAAGAAAATTCTTCATTTCTCATATCTACGGAGTTGTAAATGGTAAACTCTTACGTAAGTGGTACGCAGGAGTAAGTCTACATTTAAAATACGCTAATTAAAGACGTAAGACAGGCTCAATTGCTGAGAACGATGTCTAATAGATAAATTCGGATTTTCCTCCACAACAGAAACGATATTTTTGGCAGCGGTGGATAGTGTCTTTAAATTTGTTTCTAACCTTGCACACAAAGACGCTTATAAGCACCATAATCACACATCTAAATGCTCCGAAAGTGACCAAGTTTTTGTCAACAGTTTTATAATAAAAGTTTTGACTATTTTTATGCTTTCTCTGGTTGTTAAACAATCAATACGGGTAACCCTTCACTAAAGGTATTTAACAGTTGGCAGTTTTTTTGGACCAACGGACTTTGAACCACTAAATGGATAACGCAATAGAATATCTGTTGAAAATATATACTATATTTCTTTTCACTACACCTTACACGAAAACAATTATGAACGCTGGACTACGGCAAGTATAATGCTATATTTTTAAAATTTATTTTAATGACTCCCATGTATTTTATAACATAAGACACATACATTATTTACTTCTATTTTATTAAAATTAATTATTTTCCCCTTTCTTTTTCATTTCAGGTATGTTAAATTGATGACTTACATATATAGAGACCTATGACTGTAAGTTAAAATATAAAACAAATTAAACAATTTGTATGGGCTTACAAATAATTAAAAATAAATATTTCCTTAAGAAATAACTCGATTTTCATATAGAGATACTCTTTTTTATTAAAAGAAACTGAAGAAATACTCATAAGATTTCCTTAATAAATTGAACCCTAATGGAATGACCCATATGTAGTTATTTCAAAGTTTTTTTTGAGGTTAATAAACAATTACGCAAATAAGTGTGTGTATAGAGCAGTATAGCAAACAATTTTTCTACACTAAATACCTACAACATATTCTATTTTGTTTTGTTGTTGTAACATGTTAAAATAACAACAACAATTGTGTAAACATTTATGTGCACTCATAACTACTAAAACAAAAAAGTAGTGGGGAGTAGGAAACAAAATTCGAAACAATAACAATAATAATGATAACAGATAATCATAACAGTTATAGACGACAGACAACACAATTCTCTCAAGTAATTATCAAATATAGAGAACAACGAGTGTGTAAATTATTATACGAACGATGTGTACTTATCGTATCGTACATACATATAGGCATGCACATGTGGGAGTGAGAGATGTTGTTGTTATTGTTGTGGGTACTAATAAATGAAAATAAATGTCTGCTGATGTCTGGCAAGCAACCTAAAACAAAAGAGTAAAAAATAAAGGAATAAAAACGATGGCAAAGACGAACAAGAGTAAGAAGCGTTCATTTATTCATGTTGTAGGTGTTACATAAACAAATTAAATCTTCTCAGGTTATGACATATTGCGTAATACAAAAACAAAAGCAACAACTTGAGACATTTATAACAACTACAACAATAACTAGCTGAAGAAGATGTCGCTGTGTATATGTAATATCGTAATAATAATAATACTACTAATGGAATACCACAAAGTACCTGCAAAAAAATACCAGAAGATACCCTGTAACACACACGGTCACACTTACACCCAGGCCCACAGTTTGTAAACAAAAAACACAGTTTGTAAAAATAAGACGCAGTAGGAGAATTTGACGTAGACATAGGTAAAGTAAAATAAACAACAACAACAACAACAACAGAACAAATAAAATGCACTCTCCGTTATTACACGTATGTAAATGGCAGTGATAACAACTCAGCTGTTTTAATTGTAGGAATTAAACTGTCAGACTTTCAAGTGAGAGAAGGTAAAACAGCGATTTTTCTTAGTTATTGAGGGCTTTTAACAACGTTTTTTGCCGATACTAAATTGGTTTTAGCAGACAACCCCTTTTAAGCACTTTTTGTACAAACCTCACGACATCGTGGTAATAACTTCACGAATATTGGTTTTCAACGTTAGGAGATTATCCGCTTAGACACTAATTTTTGACGTAACCTCATAAAAAGGCCCAATGGCGTCAAATTCCATAACCTTACTAGCGAATTGACGTTGACTACACTGAAATATTTCCTTCTAGATAGTTCTCATGCAATAAAATCAAAATTGGTTGAGTTGTGCAGCTTTTTTTTCTGCCGAGGAGGGGTAAATGTACCTAAAAGCACCATAGAGGAAGTCGTCACATACTCCGTGTGTGGGGCCCTCACCCCACGTCTCCTGTGGACTTGTTTGTGCCCACTCCGGAACTACGGTGGTATTACCTCGGAGTGGAGTCCTTTTGGCTCTTTGGCCTCTTCATGTTTATATCCGCGTCCGGATTTCGAATCGAAAGTTGAGGAGTCATCTAAGCGTCTCCACTATTCCTTTCGTCTAAATCATCGTCTCTGTTACGCTTGGCACGTGTGACAGTATCACCTATGCCGACATGCTTACTCGTTCTGCAGCCTCAAGGTCTCTCTTCTTCCGTCTCAGAATGCGCTCTACGTAATTCACTAGCGAGGTCCAATTTTCACTACTCGCAGTCATAACCCCGACAATATTAGCGGCTGTGATCGTTCCGACTATTGACGTCAGTACAGAGCGATAGCTCTGCCAGCGTGCACATTCGAGTTGTGCAGCTTGTGGCACAGTCTTGTTGAAATGGGTTTTTCACAGTCGCTCCTTGGTTGTACTAGCCCTATATGCGACAATTTTGCTTGTTGATGTAGCCAACGAAAGCTTTTCAAAGAATCCTTTACAGTAATCAATTGACGTTTTTTTTTCATTGCGAGTCTAATTGCCAACACTGTATAAACAACGCACTGAAAAACGTACAAAAAAAAACACACATTAAGAGCACAGTTGTGAGTAACCGTGAGAGACCGTCTCGTCTTAATATAAATGAAACACAAATACACGCGCATTTGTTGTGTTAGACAGGTAAATGAAAACAAAAGAATTCTTTTTAAAATTTTTTACTTTTCTTACTTACAAACCACACTGTTGTTGTGTTTCTGTTTGTGTTTTTGTAAACAAGACGTTAAAGATGTACCTCCAAACACACTTTGCTAACTGTTGTTGTTGTTGCTGTTGTTACACACACTCTTTATAAAAATTTATTTAAAATGGAAAACGGAAAAAAACGAAGAAGAAGAAGAAGAAGAAGAGAAGATAAAACAGAGAGTGTTTCTAGTACAACAAACTATAATAATATTTTAGTACTGTATACACATACACACACTGGCTACAGTTACGTATGCATGCTTATAATATGTATGAGTGGCAACATTAATAAATAAAGCGTTGTTTGTATGCGTATGTTTGTTGTCTACCGAGAGTGTTACGCATTTTAGTTATTAAAACAAATAAAAACAAACAAACAAACAAACAGAAAAAAAACACACTGTAAGACACCAAAGTAATCAGGCAGACAGCTTGTTATAGAATATAATAGTTGTTGAACTGTCTATGTCTCGAAAAGGGTGATTTCAAATGCAAAAAAAAAACGCAAAAAAATGTTAACGTAGGCGTAAAAACAGAAAACGAAGAACAAGATAAAGTATTAAAGAAATAGGTGTTGTGTAAGTACTTTTTCTTAATGGGAAATTAAAGAAACCCCCATTGAAAATCACGCAAAATCGCAAAAAAAAAAAAAAGAATTGCCAGACATATTCCACTTTGTTTTTTTTCGCTTTATTGCTTTTTTTTTTAAATAGATAAACAAACCGAGACATGATTTTACACATGCACACACACACACATATTATAACATAATAATGGGCCATGTAACAACAAAACAAACGTATGAGTTTTATTTATAAACCCCAGGCAAATTATAAATTGCGTATACGACGTCTTGGTCTGGTAATTGTGTCTCAAGTGTTTTTGTTGCTGTTTTCTTTTTTTTCTCTCTCACTCTCTCTCTGTCTATTTCTTATTTATTTTTAGAATACAACACGCATACCTACGCACACACACATCACTGTTGTACTTAATTTAAATAAAAAATAATTCTTTTTTAATGCGTTCTTTTTTTTTCAAATTTATTCGTAATTGATGTTCAAGAAATTCTCCTTCGTCTTCAGATCTGTGATTATAATCTCAAATATATGTATGTCTGCTTTAGTAGCAACAACAGCAATAACAATTTACAATTACCAGAATAACAATAACATACAACGTAGCTCTCTCTCGCTTTCTCGCTTTCTCTCTATCTCTCACCCGACAAGCATCAAAAATAAGGAGAACACACAAGCATCCCACAAAACAAAAGAGAAAAGCCGAGCCGAGCAGAGCATAACAGACAAGCGGCAGCCGAACCTAAACATCCCACTTGTATATGTCTGAAGTTGTTTTATTATTATTATTGTTATTTGTTGCTGATGTTGTTGTTGTTGTTGCTGTTGTTGTCTTCGTTTTGTCTTTACGCTCATGGCAATTGTTATTGTTTAATGCTGTTGTATTAAGCAACAACAGTAATGCCTACTTTTTGCAAAACAGAAACAGCGTTTATTAATGTTTTTCAGCAAACTTTATTTTAAAAACCTTTGGAATTTTAAATTTTACGCGCTTTAGGAGTTTTTCTTACAGGATTTACTTCTTTTTGATGAAATAACGCTGCACCAAATGACTTTCAGGACTATAAGGTTTTTATTAAAATACCCGAGAACAGAATTCTGGGCCAACATCATCTCACCATGCTAAGGAGAGCATAGTCAATAGACGCAAAGGAAGGACAATCTCAGAAAGCATTTGAATACAAAAAGATCAAAGGCTTTCTGAGTGCAAAGTCAGGAGACGTAAATTAAATTGAAATTACTCTGAGTTCTTCTTGATATGGCGTAGCCAACAGCCCCAAGGGCTGTAGAAGTCCAAAAGAATAAAACGAAGATTTTTGTTTGGATACAAATGGACTAATCGTTGCTATTAAACAAAAAAAATTGAAATGGGATCAGAAAAATGATGAGAGCATATCAGTTGCGTTATAGGAGTGAATGAAATGAATCTCTCTCCCTAATTCTGGCACCATTCCGAGGCCTCCAATCCAATGATAGACCCCCAGGATCTTCCTTGTTCTCCCGACACATAATGCTGGGCATGTGTTCAGTAAGTGAAGAGCAGTTTCTCCCTTTGCAGTCAAATCTTCGAAGAGAATTGAAATTACATTACATTACAATATCTCAGTGACAGTGTATAATGATGAGACTATTTTCTTTCAATACGACAAGTACAGTACCCGGAGGTCGAATTGACCCATTGTACAACGTCCTAGTTTCTCACACCACTTATGTTGTGTGTGTTAATTTCATACATGAGTGGTGGGACCTACAGTTTAAAGTCGACTCCGAACGACAGATTTTTATTTATTGAGAAACTTTTCATAGCAATTTTTATTTACTCTCAGAATTTTAGCCAGAAATCTACTGAGAGGAAGTCGCCGAAGAAATACTTTTTGTATTTTGTCTTTGATGTGTGGCCTAGGGCTCGAACCCAGGCTTTTGCGTCTAATAAGCCAGCACACTACCTACTAAACTACGGCGACTTCAAATTTTATCCTAATTTCACGAAAATCTGTACCTGTTCATATTTCGTTGCCTTTTAAGGGTTAAGAAATTAAGAAAAAAAATCCTTTATTTTCTTCGTTTAGTACAATTTTTCTCTTTATTTTTCTTTTATTTTTTTAACATTTTTTATGCCACGACTTAGTTAAACAGTTTGTTTGTTTATTTGCCGTCCAACTGCCTTGCTACTGTCTGTGTCTCCCAAGTCAAGTGGCAGTTAATGAAAGAAACCCCACATCTACACACAATGGATGAGTAAAGCAAAATGAAAAAGAAAAATAATCGCTGGCCCAGACTCAGACAAACCAAAGAAAATACAAAAAAAAAACAACGGCAGACAAATGAAGAGTTAGCCACACAGGCAAACAAACAAAACAATATTTATTGTATTTAATAAATATTTGCCAGTCTGTGTGTGTGTGTGTGAATGTATTATTTATAAAACGACTACGACATAAAATTCTAAACTTAAATAAATGAGAATAAGTGTGTCTATATATGCATGTTTGTGTATGTAGATTCAAAGCAAATTTTAATTGATCTCTCTCTCTCTCTAGAGCTCTCTATAGCTGCTTATAGTTTGCCGATGTATCATCATCGTCGTCATGTTGTCATTTGATGGGCCGACTGCAATGCTTAAGCACATCTGCATTGATGTGTTCTAATAACAATAATAATAACGGCATTGCTATTTGTAGTTGTATTAGTAATTGTAGCTCTTAATGCCAATGCTGTCAGGCTCTTTCGAGTGTTGGCTATTAAACGTAAACATTACACGTTGTTAATACCAATACATACACAATATTCCACTTAATAATACCATACGCTCTCACAATGTAAAGCAAGATTGACGCAATGATTTTAAGTATCAATGCGGAATGTGTGTGTGTGAGAGAGAATGTAGCGTATTAATAGAACAGTTATAAACAAGTAAACTATTTAATATTGTGTGTGTGTTTGTGTTTGTGTACTTGTGTGTTTTAAAACGTCATGTATAGCCATGAATGCAATGAAAAATATATAAAATTACAGTTTCCTGCGTCAATGCTTTAGAAATTAAATAAAATTCAAAAAAGGTTTCCTTTTGTTTAATGAAGAAGCCACTTAAATTGAAATTTATTAAATGCCAATAATTCTTAGAGTTTTTCGATCCCATGCGGTGAGTCCAGATATACCATCTTACAGCCCCCATAAGTGCCAGAAGCAAGAAAATCCCAGAGGTAGATAACAGATAGTTGAAAATAGTGAAAACAGATGACAACGTAAACGCGCAATTAATCATTTCACAAATATAAGCCTTTTGTAGAATGGATACATGATGAACTTCAAGAAGGCATTATTCATTAAACACCGTAAAAATTTAACTCATATTGTCGCAATCCGTCTTATCTCTGTCTTAAAATCAACTGCAGAACATGCAATTATCCGATAAGGAAAATTATTTGCGAGTTATTGTTGAACAGCCTGTAGAGTGAAGCTCTCCTTTATATCTTACCTTCTTACTTATTTGGTCATTACAACACTTTAGTCGAGATTAAAACCATGCTTCTCACATCACCATGTTGTGTGTGTTAATTTTATCCATGAGTGGTAGGACGTACAGTTTAATGTCGACTCCGCACAACAGATTTTGGAGTTTCAACCACGGGCTCGGGGCTAATAAATCAACATACTACCTACTAAAGGGTGTTTTTTATAGAGGTATAGAACTTTAAGTTGGCATTACTTTTCAAGATGGCGTCCGATTTAACAGCTGTCAAGTGATTTATTCTCAGTTTGGTTTGGCAATTCATCATGAATAGATTCACGCCTGAACAACGCTTGCAAATAGTGCAATTTTATTTCGAAAATAATGGTTCTGTGCGGAAAACGTATCGCGCACTACGTCCATTTTATCGTCGACAAAATCGTCCACCAGAGCAGTTAATTCGATTAACCATGGAACGTTTTCGCACCACGTTTACTCTTATTGATAACTCGCATCCCCAGACACGCTGTACGGTGCGTACAGAAGAAGCTATTACTGCTGTAGAGCGCAGCATGGAGGAAGACCCGAATGAGTCCATCCGCCATCGAGCACAGGAATTGGATCTGTGTCCATTCACTTTATGGAAGATTTTGCGGAAGGATCTTGGTTTGCGTGCTTACAAAATCCAACTCGTGCAAGATTTGAAGCCAAACGATCATCAAGTAAGGCGTAGATTCGTCGAATGGGCTCAAAACGAGATTACCGTTGTTCCCGATTTTCATAAGCGAATTTTGTTTAGCGATGAAGCGCACTTCTGGTTGAATGGCTACGTCAACAAACAAAACTGCCGCATTTGGAGTGAAGGTAATCCTCAAGTGTATGTGGAAACACCGTTACATCCAGAAAAACTGACTGTTTGGTGCGCTTTATGGGCTGGTGGAATCATTGGTCCGTACTTTTTCAAAAACGATGGTGGCCAGAACGTTACAATCAATGGTGATCGGTATAGAGCCATGATTACTAACTTTTTCATTCCTGAATTGAATAACCATGATGTCCAGGAGATGTGGTTTCAATAAGACGGCGCAACATGTCACACAGCTCGTGCCACAATAGATTTATTGAAAGACACGTTTTAATTTCAATTTAATTTCACGTTTTGGACCTGTGAATTGGCCTCCAAGATCTTGTGATTTAACACCGCTAGACTACTTTCTGTGGGGCTATGTAAAGTCATTGGTCTATGCGGTAAAGCCACAAACGCTTGACCATTTGGAAGACAACATTCGCCGTATTATAAAATTGGACGTCCAGATTGGACTACATCCGCGCCAGCCGTGGCGGTCATATGTCAGAAATCATATTTAAAATGTAATGCCACAAGATTATCTTTCGGATAAATAAAATTCATGTCAATCGAATAATCCATCGTTGTTTTATTGCAACTTAAAGTTCTATACCTCTGTAAAAAACACCCTTTAGAATACGGCGTCTTTAATTCACTCATTCTCATTCGCCTTTTTTCAAATAGCTTTGAACTATAAAATTTGATTGAATTTATTTTCATTAAACGTCCCCCTGGAAATGCAATTATTCCAAGGCAATATATTTCCACTTTTAATTCCATGTTGTAAGAAAAATGGAATGGAAAAAATACATTTTCATACTATTTTCCCTTCTCGATACAATATGATGACTTTTAGTTTGAACATGAACATAAATCCCTAAAATATGCCATCAAAACTAGTTTTAACTGACTTCCGAAAACAAACCCAAAGCGAAAGGGGAGAGACAGAGAAATAATATGTTTTTCTATTTAATCACATATTCTGCCTTACTTATCTTCGAAAAATTTGCCAAGAGAAATTGTTTTTCTTACTTTACATCAAATAATGCCTAAATATATGCAATACTTAAGTTTTGCATGCTTAAATCCCTAAAATATGCAATAATTTTGAATCATATTTATTTTATGATTTAAAATAAATTATTTAAAATGAAAACTTTTCAATTAAAAATAACAAATACCTGGGGTTAGCCAGAATAAAAGCTGCTTAAATCAAATTAAGGGGGGAATGTGGTGTAATCTTTTGAATAGGAACAATTTTGTAAAACTTTTAATGCAAATATTCATGCAATAATTTATACTTACAAAATATTTGCATACATATATACATATTAAATCGATAGAAGCCTTAAAATATGCAATAGGTTTTTAAATAACAAATAATAATGAACGAACGATAAAATCTGCAAACATTTTTCATAATAATTTATAAAGATTTAAAATTTATAAGTTTCCTGCCATTTTTACCATTCCATTCCATTCAACTGCTTTGGTTATCCCATTTTATTTTGAAAATCATATATTTTGGGGAGTATATAACAGTATAGAGAGCTTAATACTAGTTATTCAGAAGTATGTCTCTACATAGTATGTACTGTGTTCCATTTTACTTTCTTGGGCTGAAGATTTAAGTTTTCTGTTTCTTTTTTCTCTCTTTCAATACTTTAAATACACAGGCATTCATGGAAAATTAAAGTACAGCATATGCTCTCTGCATAATTATCGTTACAAGTATCAAGTATGATACAAATAAGAGGAAAATCATTTTGATTTCTGTTCTGGTGTTTTAAAATCATCTTCAGAATCATTATTTTTCTCTATGGAAAATTTTCAAAAGCATAAGCATTGGAAAACGTATTATAATATGTTTAATGTTGCCTACTTTTAGGGCATAGAAAATATTTTAAATTATTTCTTTGCACAGGAACCTAAAGACATTAAACAAGAGAACATAATATCGAATGGTAAGAAAGCCTCAACATCATCAGCTAATTCCATGAGTCGTTTATTTTTGTTTCCTTATCCAGCTGCCCTCGCCAGGGCCACTTTATTTATTACCGCTTCTGCTTTTGCCATCTAGAGGTATTCACAATGCATGTCCAATCTATCTCCATTTTGTCTTCGGATCTCTGTTTTGACTGGGTTTTTTCCAGTTCATTACAAGTGATTGCTTTTGACCCGGAAGTTTTTAGAAATCGATGATGGCATTGCTTGTAGAAAACATGAATTGTTCTGAGATTGCAATCAATTTCTTACCCCCTTCCCCCCAGAGTTAGGCAATGAAATATCTTGTTCCAAGAAAAAAATTTCAGAAACCGCCTAAACTTGTGCTTATAATAATAAAAAATAATAAGTTCTCCCTAAGTTATGCCACAAAAAGTTTTCATAAATACTTTTCCACAATAAAATGGAAAGAAATAAATTTTAAAATTCTTGTAAAATTCTCTCTCTCTCTCTCTCTCTCTCTCTTGAGAAATGTGGTTAATAAAAATATTTTTAAAATTGTTAAAGAATAATCCCAATTAGATTCTGAAAACATTTGAAAAATGTTTGCAATTATTTGTTTGTGGCAAAGAAAATTGCTCACTTAAAAATAAAATGTAAAAAAGAAAAATATTTTCAGATTGCTGGAGTAAATGCAAATAAAAAAATCTCCTTAAAGTATGCAACAAAAAAATTTAAAAAAATTATTACAGAAAAACTAAATTCCTTAAGGAGACACACAAAACTAGAAGGGAAAAACATTTTTCAAATGAAATTAAAACTACTGGCAATAAGTTAAGACCTAAAAACCTGTTTTATAGAACTCTCCTTCTTCTTTAATATTGTTTTTTTTTTATTTTAAAATAAAATTTTATTTTTTATTTTAAAAACAAAAACTCTTTACTTCTGTTTGCTGTTCAGTTTCCTAAAATCATTAATAATCCCTTAAAATATCCTGTAATAATAATCAGTTTCTAAAAGTTTGTTGTTCTTGTTGCATACTTCCTTGCTTGTTTAAAAATTTTACAAATATTTTTTGCTTAAATATGTAGCATTCTTTCAGGCTGTGGTAGTAAAAACTCTTCTAAATAAAATATTTTTGTGCTGAAGAATAATTAGAAGACTTGCAGGTTATTAAACCAGAATAAATAATTAAAAGGCACATCAAGGCATAAAAACTATAAAAGTTTTGAAATAATAAAGGCGTTTTAGAGTTGCCACAAGTGTTAGCAGATTGGCGTTAACAGAAATCGGCCACACGATGTCTGCCTGAAAGACTCTACAATACTCTGAGAGAGTTCCTGATGTCCTCGTTATACAAACCACAACACGTCTGCTCATCCTGATTGATGATTCAAGTTCAAAAGAGTGTCAAAAACGTGTTATTTAATTGTTTCCTAAGCCTGTGCTATGTTGTGCCATTTTGTTGAAAGCACATGTCTTCGATTTTTGCTGGCTTCCTTAGTAAAGGGTGTTTTTTATAGAGGTATAGAACTTTAAGTTGTAATAAAACAACGATGGATTATTCGATTGACATGAATTTTATTTATCCGAAAGATAATCTTGTGGCATTACATTTTAAATATGATTTCTGGCATATGACCGCCACGGCTGGCGCGGATGTAGTCCAATATGGACGTCCAATTTTCGATGACTTTTTCCAACATTTGTGGCCGTATATCGGCAATAATACGGCGAATGTTGTCTTCCAAATGGTCAAGCGTTTGTGGCTTTACCGCATAGACCAATGACTTTACATAGCCCCACAGAAAGTAGTCTAGCGGTGTTAAATCACAAGATCTTGGAGGCCAATTCACAGGTCCAAAACGTGAAATTAGGCGGTCACCAAACGTGTCTTTCAATAAATCTATTGTGGCACGAGCTGTGTGACATGTTGCGCCATCTTGTTGAAACCCCATCTCCTGGACATCATGGTTATTCAATTCAGAAATGAAAAAGTTTGTAATCATGGCTCTATACCGATCACCACTGACTGTAACGTTCTGGCCACCATCGTTTTTAAAAAAGTACGGACCAATGATTCCACCAGCTCATAAAGCGCACCAAACAGTCAGTTTTTCTGGATGTAACGGTGTTTCCACATACACTTGAGGATTACCTTCACTCCAAATGCGGCAGTTTGTTGACGTAGCCATTCAACCAGAAGTGCGCTGTATCGCTAAACAAAATTCGCTTATGAAAATCGGGAGCAACGGTAATCTCGTTCTGGGCCCATTCCACGAATCTACGCCTTACTTGATGATCGTTTGGCTTCAAATCTTGCACGAGTTGGATGTTGTAAGCACGCAAACCAAGATCCTTCCGCAAAATCTTCCATAAAGTGGATGGACACAGATCCAATTCCTGTGCTCGATGGCGGATGGACTCATTCGGGTTTTCCTCAATGCTACGCTCTACAGCAGCAATAGCTTCTTCTGTACGCACCGTACAGCGTCTCTGGGGATGCGAGTTATCAATAAGAGTAAACGTGGTGCGAAAACGTTCCATGGTTAATCGAATTAACTGCTCTGATGGACGATTTTGTCGACGATAAAATGGGCGTAGTGCGCGATACGTTTTCCGCACAGAACCATTATTTTCGAAATAAAATTGCACTATTTGCAAGCGTTGTTCAGGCGTGAGTCTATTCATGATGAATTGCCAAACCAAACTGAGAATAAATCACTTGACAGCTGTTAAATCGGTCGCCATCTTGAAAAGTAATGCCAACTTAAAGTTCTATACCTCTATAAAAAAACACCCTTTAGAAAATATTTTTTGTTGCCTATATTTCTGCTTTTTACCACGCTTAACAGAGAATTGTTTCTATGCACTGTAAGCACTTTTATTTGAAAATGTGTAGCCTACTTTAAGGCAATAAACCGTTTAAAAAAAATTTTACTTAAATTTTGTGTCTTAAAATTCAACCCTTAAGGATGTTATAGCTACCACCCTCATCATAAGTCCTTAACAGATTTGGTTTTCTTTTTAAATTTTACCACAATTTAAACAGCCATTTCTTAAGCATTTTAATACACCGAAGAGTGTATTTTTCCCTTAAACAGTTTCAGATATTTTAACCCATTTTTGAACCAGAGGGCAAAACACAAGTACACGGAACAAATAAAACAAGAAGAAGAAAAATATGCTGAAAAAATTCTTTTCAATAGAAATGTTGCTCGCTCTCTAATATTTCTCCTCACTCTGCCTCAATCTCTCTCTTTCTCTCTCTGTGTGTGTGTGTGTGTGTGCCTGTCGTTAGGTTAATATTTTATTTTTTCTCTAAGAACATAAGACAAGCCAGCCAACAACAACAACAAAAGAAATGTATTAGAGTTTGCGTGTATGTGTTTGCAAAAATTCATGTCAAAAAGCTCAACTAAAAGTATGCAAAAAAACAAAATAAAGAAGGTTTATGTGTATGTGTGTAGGTGTATGACTATGTGAATATTTCTCTGTTTTTAAATAATCTGAGGGAGGGATATGTTAATCCCATCTACAAATACAGTTAGTTTGTGACACAAACACGTGCAAAGCTGCGTGAATTCTTATGGATGCTTATCGGTGTGTTGAAATTTTTTGGTTAATACAGTTGCTCTTAATTATTTAGAAATAAGAAAATAAAGCACAGAAAAATTAGCGGGTTCTTCATTAAACGCTTCCCATCTTTAAATTTAAATAAAACAAAGTGTGTAAGAGATTTCATAGAATATTGTTACGCTTTTACCTTTTTAAAAACGTTTAAATATGAGTTCGTTAACTGCAACCAAAGTAAAAACAAATATGGGTTTAATTTCAGTTAAACTCTATTCTTTACACTACTTTTGTGTGCCACCGTATACAACTTAACGATACAACAATAATTTGCTTGTACACTATTCTATTTCACACTTCTATCCGCGTTAACACTAACAACTGTTCGTTAGATCTTCTCTGCTTACAACCTTTTTGCAAGCAATACCACTTGTACGTTCAAACCGCAACGCGTCTTCACACAAAGCTGACTGAATTCTTACTGACTGCTGCCTGCTTTGTATTGTCCTTTTATAGTCCGACACAACCAGTCTAACGAACATTCATGAAGTGGAAGGTTCGTGATATCGCCTTCTCGAGAGCTCTATTGCTAATACATTGTTGTTTGTGTACCTTGCTTACGTTGTCCATCCCTTTTTTCACATGCGTGTGTTGTTGAAAGTCGCCGTGGTCTAGTAGGTAGTGTGTTGGCTTATTAGACGAAAAACCAGGGTTCGAGCCCCAGGCCAGACATCAAAATAAAATACAAAAAGTATTTCTTCGGCGACTTCTTCTCAGCAGATTTCTGGCAAAAACTCTGAGAGTAAAATAAAATTGCCTTGAAAAGTTTCTCAAAAAATCTGTCGTTCGGAGTCGACTTTAAACTGTAGGTCCCGCCACTCATGCATAAAATTAACACACACAACATAAGTGGTGTGAGAAACTAGGTCGTAATCCTGACTTAAGGGTTGTAATGACCAATTATGTATGTATGTATGTGTTGTTGTTGGTACCAGACGCAACCAGGTTCGTTGTACATATGTGTGTGTGCAGCTTTAGAAAATCAACGCGTTCATTAGTGTGTATTTGTGTCGTGTGTATTGTGTTGATGTAGCTGGTGGCTTTTGTTTATCGTTTTTATTGTTAAACGATATTCGGTCGTTTCGATTTATGTAACAATATTTTCAATTTGTTTTGACCTATTGATGCTATTATGTGTGGCATTATCATTCAAATATACGTCACGCCTTCTCTGGGTCCAATTTTCCATGACTTTGGCTCAACGTTGAGTTCCACTTCCTTCTCAAGAGGTCAAACTATCTATACTTTCTATGATATTTCTCTGGATTGTACCCTCTACTGCAGCAGATTCGAAAACATTGATGATGATTTCACAATAAATACGTGAAATTTATCAAAAAGTTGTGTATTTTTAAGTTGTACTACCACTAATTAGTTCAGCACTGCTGTTTGCTGTTTGATGTTTATCTTTAAATAAATGGTTTTCAGCATCACATTATTAACTTGACATTTTTTTCGTTAACATCTCTGGCACACTCGCACCTGCATTGTCACTTTTCTCCTCACTTTCTGCTTTTCATTTTCTCTCTCTTTTTTTCTTTTTTGATAAACAAAATTTCCTTTTTATACAGTTTTATTTACTTAATATTGGTGTCTGTCTGTTAGATGTCAGTTAATGTTACTTACCGTTATCCCTTTTATTTATTGCTTCAGTTGCTCTCTTGCTCCCCTCCCCCCTCTTTCATTTTCTCTTACCGTAATGCTGGCATCACAGTGTCAGTTTCTATAGTTTAAACGAATTTAGCTGATGATACCCTTTAACCGCTTTATTAAGCGCCTTATGTTAGGCAACGGTTTTATTTATTTATTTTAGTTTTTCTCATTATTTAACAGTGAATGAAAATTTTTGGTGTTAAGGTTTGTGTGGGTGTGAGTGTTATATTTTATTAATTAATTTTGAATATGTATTCCATTTTAACATCATAATCTTGTTAAAAGTTTGATTAACAGGAAGAGGAAATTAAATTGAAATTTAAATTTGAATACCAAACAAAATATTTAAAATTCTAAGACAACTTCTAAGAAAACTTATCTGCATTATAATAATAAACATGAATTATAATAATAAACGAATTAAAATGAAAGTTTTAATAAAGTTTCTAGCATAATTTTATTAAAAAAATTTCATTTTCTGTCATTTTAAATATTTATGAGTTTTGTTTTTGATCTTTTTATCATTTATTTAAGGCACCAGTAAATTGTTTTTGTATATATTAAATTAATGTAATAAGTTTTCAAAGCAAACTTTCGGGCTTATAAGCCTATTAATTAATTAAGATAAAAGTCAATTTGACAATTCACCCTTTGTGTGAATATAAATTCGAATTTAACTAAAGGGTCCGCCATATAACTTTTTTTTTTGAAAATGCTTTAAAAAAAACTACTGAATATTTTCTCAAATTTCTTTTATTATTTGAAAGTACAAATCCTTCCGGTTAATGGGAAATAATATCATTCAAATGGCAGCCTCCGCTGGCCATGCAGTAGCCTACACGATCGGTCCAATTTTTAAGCACATTATCGATTGTGTGCAGCTGTATTTCACCAATGGCTTCACGAATATTGTCCTTTAAAGTGTCAATTGTCTCTGGCTTGTCGGCGTAACACTTATCTTTGACGGGACCCTACAAATAATAGTCCAACGGTGTCAACTCACAGCTCCGAGGAGGCCAAACGACATCAGCTTTGCGGCTGATAATGCGATCTTCAAAAACAGGGCGCAAAACATCGAGTGTAGCTTCGGCTGTGTGGCACGTAGCGCCGTCCTGTTGAAACCAAATGTTGCCAATATCCTCCTCTTCAATTTTTGTGAACAAAAATTCGTTCAAAATGGCCCGATAACGATTGCCATTGACTGTAACGGCCCTCCTTGCTCATTTTCGAAGAAAAATGGCCCAATTATGCCTCTGGACCAAAATCCGCACCAAACAGTGACTCGTTTTGGGTGCGTGCGGGTTTTCTGTGCCCCAAATGCGATAATTTTGCTTGTTTACATGCCCACCAAGATCAAAATGAGCTTCATATGAAAAGATGTTTTTTTTTGCCAAAATCGGCATCTTCTGGTGTAGGCTACTGCATGGCCAGCCGAGGCAGCCATTTGAATGAAATTATTTTCCATTATTAACCGAAGGATTGTACTTTCAAATAAAAAAAGAAATTTGTGAAAATATTCAGGTTTTTTTAAAGCATTTTCAAAAAAAAAAGTTATTTGGCGGACACTTTAGCAAAGACAAAAACCATAAATTTTAACAGAGCGGCCCCCAGTAAAGCCTATTTTTGAATATTTGATACTGAGTTTTATTTTATAAATACTCCAGCTATTGCTTTTTGAGTATTCCACTTTAAAGTAAAAGTTCCAACTTTTCCAAATTGATCAAGATGGCCAATAACACTGGACAACAGTAATTTTTTTTTTTTGTTAATATTTTCTTTAAAATTTTATTTGCTTGCGGCACTCCCTAATGTGCAGAGTATACATACATTACACGAGTATTTATAAAGGCATTTCAAACATAAAAAAGCAAAAACTTAGAAAAACGAAAAAAGGAAATCCTTTTAAAAAAAAACATAAAAACTACAAAATTTATGAAATGAGATAAAAATGTTGAAAATATCAAACAAACATGAGAGTAAAAGAGATAAAGAGATAGAAAGAGAGAAAAACGTACATTAATGTTTTTAAGAGAAGCAAATGTTGTGCTAGTTCCCATGAATTTATAATAACGTACAGCATACTTTGTGGAGTTAAGTTGATGAGCAAACAAACAGCACAACACAAAACAGGCAAATATATTTATGTATGTACATGTGTACATACCAACAGTCACACATAAAACATTTTTTTCTCTTTAATTTTCATTTTTTTCTGCTTTTTCGTTTTTTGAATGGATGGCAGCTGTTTAGAAGAGCATAATTAGATATAAAATAGACAAGAAAGAGAAACAACAACAAAAACAAAATAGAGAGAGAAAAAATTGAAATGAATCTTTAACAAAAAATCTGCAAACATTGCATTTAAATTTGTATTTTATGCAGTATACATTTAGGTGTTAATAGAACGAAATTTTTAATATCAACCAGCCACTTTGGCAATTAGCTGTTTATACAACATGTGTATTTGCCAGATATGGCAGAAATTTTTGAATAGCAATTGCACAGAGTAAATATGGGAGATACAAAAAAATTTCAAAGCATACTTTAAGGTTAAAATTTAAGGCAATAAATATTGTCTTTAGAATTTTTTATATATATACTCGATATAAGTACATATAAAGTGGTATTATATGAAAACTGTTGGGCAGTAAATATTTCTAAATAAATTGCTTAAAACCTAAACCAAATACATGCTTTAAACAAAACTATTTCATGCATTACTTAAGCTAGTTGAATTGTTATGCTCCATGTTCCCTTAAAGTATACTTTAATTCTTTGAATAATATTATTTCAAGTATACTTTAAGGAGTCTTACAAATGTATTATTTCCAAGTGAACATAATAAAATACCAAAAATTAGGCTTTAATGCTTTAAGCAATATTATTTGAAGCCTATTTTAAGGCATATTATTTAATAGCAAATGAATGCATACATACATACATACATATTCCCTGCTGCCAGCCAAATGTATTTGATATAATATCGCCTTTAAATACATATTGTTTACCACTAATTTCAGCAATTACCATGTAAATCCCTTAAAGTATGCTGTATCGGCTTAAATATATTAAAACAACACTTAAGTATAAATGTGGTCTTCACACATACATACATACACGCATATATGGATGGATCCTATGGCGTTAAGCAAAACAATAAAATATTTATTTAATAGCCTCCATCCTCAGCACCCACCTCTTGTGCACAGTGAATGCATAATTTTCGAATTTATTTCGTATTTTAATAAATACAGAATATTTACTGAATCTGTAGGCCTTAAACATACCAAAAAAAAAAAATAATAAAACGAAACGAACAGACCCCACACAAGGCCATTAATAATAATAACGACCACTACAGTTTATCTGTAGAAGTCATTGAATTCGCATTTTTGTGTTTTTGTGTGTATGTGTGTGCAATAAAAAGCCAACGAAATATTTTCAAACTTCAAATAATTTTATTCTTTATTTTTCGATTTGATTTTATTCTCTGTTTTTTTTTTATTCTCCACCGTTTGAACCCATAACCCTGCAGTTCCAAACATATTGCTGCCACATTTAAAAAAATCTGGCCACAACAAAAGCATGAAACAAACAAAATTCAACATTTTGAAGTAAAAAAAAATCGAAAATCGAAAAATCAATGGAGTTGGTTGGTTGGGCAAAGAAAAAAACCGACAATCGAAAAGCATAAAATGAGTAACTGACAGACACATGAGTTACGAAATAAAAAAAGGCACACATGCCTTGTTTCGTTCTTATTTTTTTTTTTTTTCTTAATTTTTTTCTGGATGTATTTTATTTCTATATTCAGTCTTTATTCCTTATTTTATTTTTTTTTTACTTCATGCATCCTTAACTCCGCACAATGGTCTCACTTCATAACTGTGTATATTTGGACTATACGATATCTTAACGATAACTTAACATAGGGACAGTTTTATAATAAACTGTTTGAATTTGAGGAAAACAAACTATATTAAGAAAAATATAATTGAAGGCAAAATAGAATAGAAAATTGTTGTTATCGATAAATTTTCTATAGAAAATTGTTATCGATATATTTTCTATTGAAAATTATTATCGATAAGTTTTCTATAGAAAATTGTTGTTATCGATAAGTTTGCTATAGAAAATTATTGTTAACGATAAGTTTTGTATAGAAAATTGTTTTTATCGATACATTTTCCATAGAAAATTGTTGTTATCGATACATTTTCCATAGAAAATTGTTGTTATCGATAAATATTCTATAGAAAATTTTTGTTATCGATAATTTTTCTATAGAAAGTTGTTGTTAACGATAAGTTTTCTATAGAAAATTGTTGTTAACGATAAGTTTTCTATAGAAAATTGTTGTTAACGATAAGTTTTCTATAGAAAATTGTTGTTATCGATACATTTTCTATAGAAAATTGTTGTTATCGATAAGTTTACTATAGAAAATTGTTGTTATCGATAAGTTTTCTATGGAAAATTGTTGTTATCGATAAGTTTTCTATATAAAATTGTTGTTATCGATAGATTTTCTATTGAAAATTATTATCGATAAGTTTTCTATAGAAAATTGTTGTTATTGATAAGTTTTCTATAGAAAATTATTGTTAACGATAAGTTTTGTATAGAAAATTGTTTTTATCGATACATTTTCCATAGAAAATTGTTGTTATCGATACATTTTCCATAGACAATTGTTGTTATCGATAAATATTTTATAGAAAATTTTTGTTATCAGTACATTTTCTATAGAAAATTTTTGTTATCGGCACATTTTCTATAGAAAAGTGTTGTTATCGATAAGTTTTCTATAGAAAAGTGTTGTTATCGATACATTTTCTATAGAAAATTGTTGTTATCGATACATTTTCTATCGAAAATTGTTGTTATCGATATATTTTCTATAGAAAATTGTTGTTATCGATACATATTCCATAGAAAATTGTTGTTATCGATACATTTTCCATAGAAAATTGTTGCTATCGGATCACTTTTTATATAAAATTGTTGTTATCGATACATTTTCTATATAAAATAGTTGTTATCGATACATTTTCTATAAGAAATTGTTCTTATCGATACATTTTCTATATAAAATTGTTGTTATCGATAAATTTTCTATAGAAAATTGTTGTTATCGATACTTTTTCTATATAAAATAGTTGTTATCGATACGTTTTCTATAGAAAATTGTTGTTATCGATACATTTTCTATATAAAATTGTTGTTATTGATAAATTATCTATAGAAAATTGTTGTTATCGATAAATTTTCTATAGAAAATTTTTGTTATGATAAATTTTTTATAGGAAATTATTATAGTTATAAAAAAAATTCTGTAGAAAATGAGACCGAAATACCGTGTGTTTATACGTCACTACATATGAAACTCTCCTGAAAACTTTCTCACACTAACAGCAGTTAGTGTGAGTATTTACACATGAGTGAATCAAGAAATATCCAAAATAATGAATAAACACTACATGCGCATACATATACACATACAAAAATATAAAAACATACACACACACACAAAAGCTCTTGGCCAACAAAAGCAACGAAACTTGATTATTAAAGATTCCAGCATTAAAATTTCTTCCAAACCTCAAACCAGAATTTCTTCGCAAATAAAGAACGACAACGACAGAAGAGAACTAAAAAAAAACCAACAAAATTCATTGTCGTACGAAAATCATAAGATCAAACGCTCAAAAAGAAGCCGGAGAGGGGAAAAGTGAAGGAGGAATGGAAAGAGTGAGAGCGACCACCAAAAAAGAATTAAAAAAAAGACAAAGAAAAAACAATATGACGCCATCAAGGCGGCTGTTTTAGTTATTGTGTGTTATATTTTATACATTTAATAGATAAATACTCTCTTACACAAACATTCACTTAAACACACACACGCCATACATACACAAGGAGAAAACTCACACTTTTAGAAATAAGTTGACAAAACAAGAGACACCAAACGATAGAAAAACTTTAAAATGAAATAAATTTAATTTTTTTTGAAAATTTTAGTTTTTTTTTTATTTGCTTTTTTGATCAATTATTCTAAAAATGAAATTTCTTTTTTCTCTTTCCCGTTTTTTTTAGGTCCTACAACCGTACAAATGGTTTCACAAAATCGTCCGCCGCCACCACCAATGCCGGTACCCGTGCAAGTTCCCCAGGGCCAGGTAATGCAGCCATATGTCAATGAAAGTGGCACGTTGACACATGTGGTGTTGTCGCCGCAACAATATCAGCAACTACATGCCGGCCAAGGACACATACATCCGCCATTTGTAAGTTTCTTTTCTCGCTCTCTTTAATTTTAATTTATTACACTTGCTTTCCTTCTATTTTATATGTATGTATGTATTGTTGTCATAATCAACTTATTTATTTGTGTTAGTAAGTGAGCAGTGAGCATACATGTGTCCACTTGCTCACTTTTTAACAAAGGAAATGAATTTCATGCCATTTTTAAATTTAAATGTACGTACATATGTATGTGTACGTGTATAACTGTCTCTATTTGGTACGCTTTGCCAATCATTTGCTGTACGAATATGAATCATTGGCAATTTAAAAAGAGACAGCGTTGGTAATAGGAAAGGTTTTTAACCTTGTTTGTGATGGATGGACAAATAAATTCTAGGGACAATGCAAAAATTATTACAAATTTGCAAAAAATAGGAAATATAGAAATACAAGAATGCCCGTTATTGGTATCTTAAATAAATCAAAAAAAAAATGAAAACAATTTAAAGTTCGTGTAAGGTACATACATATATACAGCAGGGTGAGTTATGTAAAGCATTGTTAATAAAATCGTATTAATTTTTTTCCTTAAACAAACAACAGAAATTTATTATCGGAAATTTTCTATAGAGAATTATTATTGTAATCGAAAACTTTTTGTGGATAATTATATATATAATTTTTTTATAACTAATTATTGTTATCGCTAAGTTTTCTATAAAAAATTTTTGGTATCGAAAACTATTCTGTAGGACATTTTTGTTATCGAAAACTTATCTATAGAAATTGCTTTTATCGAAAAAATTTTTATAGGAAATTATTGTTATCGAAAAATTTTTTGAGGAGAATTATTTTGTATATAATTTTTTTTATAAGGAATTATTGTTATCGCAAAGTTTTCTATTATTCTATTCTGTAGGAAATTATTGTAATCGAAAAGTTATCTATAGAAATTTTTGTTATCGCAAACTTATCTATAGAAATTGTTTTTATCGAAAAAAATTTGTATGCGAAATAATTATAATCGAAAAATTTTCTATAGGAAATTATTGTTATCGAAAAATTGTCTATAGAAAATTATTGCTATCGAAAACTTTTTATATTTTTTATTAACATACAAATTTGTTATTATCGAAAACTTTGCTACTTTATTGGTATCAATTATATTATTGCTATCAAAAACTTTTCTATAGAAAATTCATGTCATCGAAAATTTATCTATATAAACTTGTTATCGAAAACTTTTCTACTTTATTGTTATCGATAACATTTCTAAAGAAAATTCTTGTTATCGAAAAATTTTATACAGAAAATTATTATCGAAAACTTTTCTACTTTATAGTAATCAATAATATTATTGCTATTATTATTATTGCTATAAAAATTATCAATATTATTGCTATTATTATTATTGCTATAAATATTTATCTATATAAACTTATTGTTATCGAAAACTTTTCTACTTTATTGTTATCGATAACATTCCTAAAGAAAATTCTATTTATCGAAAAATTTTATACAGATAATTTTAATCAGTAAATAGTATAATCTAAACATACTTTTGCAACGTGAGATATATGTAAGTCGTCTATTGAAAAATAATAACCATTTTTATGGCTACGCCCTATTTGGTAAAATTTCTCTTTAATTACTTTAAGATATTCTTATTGTATATGATTTTTTTTTTACTTTGAAAATTTAAAATGTTTTCTTTAATTAACCCAATAAACGTATACAAGTAAGCCTTTTTCATTCACAGATTCTTTAATTAAATATTTTCTTAATTTCTGTTTCATTTGATTTTTTTTCTTATTCTTCTTATACTTGTTAATCTCTTTAATAAATTATTTAAACATTAAATAGAATTTAAATTAATATTTTTTGTATTTCTATCTGCATGTGTATGTATCTGTATATGCATAAGAATAAATATTTTTAATATTTGGTTTCTATTAATTATTGCCTATTGAAAAAGTAATACTTGATTTACACACACATTTTGGATTATTTCCATATGGTTTTCGATATGTTTCTTGGCCTTAAAGTGCCACAAATTGAATTCTGTAATTCGCATTTGAAATTTAAATGAAATTATTGGGAAAATTTAATAAAATTATAAGGAAACCATTTAAATTGAAATATATTTTCACAAAACTAGCTATAGGATGAACCATCACAATAGTGTTCTCTCTCTCTCTCTCTCTTACGAAAGTATTACGAGGACTGCTATTTAAATTTTGTGAAAATTTATAAATATGTTGTCTACAGATAATACATATTTCTGTTATTTTAACTAATCAGGCTATTTTATAGAAAATAATTGTTATCGAAATTTTTATTATTCAAAGGAGTTGGAATTGAATAATTTCCTAGTGAACACAGTTATTATCGACAACTTTTGAATAGAAAGTTGTTATTTATAGAAAATTATTGTTACCAAAAACTTTTCTATAGAAAATTTTTGTTATCGAAAAAGTGTCTATAGATAATTTTTGTTAACAAACCATTTTCTATAAGAAATTTTTGTTTTCAAAACATTTTCTATAGGAAATTGTTGTTATCGAAAAATTTTTTATAGAAAATTGCTGTTAACGAAATTTTTTTATAGAAAATTGCTGTTAACGAAATTTATTTTATAGAAAGTTGCTGTTATCGAAAAAAATTTATAAAAAATTGCTGTTATCGAAAAATTTTTTATAGAAAATTACTGTTATCGAAAAATGTTCTATAGAAAATTATTTTTATCTAAAAATTTTCTATAGAAAATTATTTTTATCTAAAAATTTTCTATAGAAAATTATTTTTATCTAAAAATTTTCTATAGAAAATTATTTTTATCTAAAAATTTTCTATAGAAAATTATTTTTATCGAAAAATTTTCTATAGGAAATTATTATCGAAAAAATTTCTATAGAAAAGTATTTTTATAGAAAAATTTTCTATAGAAAATTATTTTTATCGAGAAATTTTCTATAGAAAATTATTTTTATCGAGAAATTTTGTATAGAAAATTATTTTTATCGAAAAATTTTGTATTGAAAATTATTTTTATCGAAAAATTTTGTATAGAAAAGTATTTTTATAGAAAAATTTTCTATAGAAAATTATTGTTATCGAAAAATTTTGTATAGAAAATTATTTTTATCGAAAAATTTTGTATAGAAAATTATTTTTATCGAAAAATTTTCTATAGGAAATTATTATCGAAAAATTTTCTATAGAAAATTGTTATCGAAAAATTGTCTATAGAAAATTGTTATCGAAAAATTTACTATAGGAAATTGTTATCGAAAAATTTTCTATAGGAAATTACTATCGAAAAATTTTCTATAGGAAATTGTTGTTATTGAAAAATTTTCTATAGAAAATTGTTATCGAAAAAATTTCTATAGGCAATTGTTGTTATCGAAAATTTTCTATCGAAAATTGTTATCGGAAAATTTTCTATCGAAAATTATTTTTATCGAAAAAAGTATATATTTATATACTATATACATATGTAAAGTAATTACGGCTAACCTTTATACTTAAAAATGTGAAAGAGAAACTCTTCTTCAAACGGTTTTAATTGTTTAATTCTTGTTTGAAATGTAAAATTACAATTTAATTAAAATTGTTACAAAATTTATCTTATTAATAACGCAAAAACTAACAACATAAGGATGGCAATCTAATACATACATATGTAAATATATGAATATGCACATACATATATAAGTACTTATGCATATAGTGCGTATGTATGCATGTAAGAGAAATAATTAAATTGTAAAATAATTATAATAGAATAGAAGAGAAGAGAATAGAATAGAATATTGTTTATTTAGAGTTTTGGTTTGTAATAGAAATTGTATCATAGAAATTATGCAAAATTATAATATTTATTTAAGGATTTTAACAACAAAACTTTTGTTAAAGCATTACGAGCATTAAATAAATATTATTGTGGTATTAAAGGCAAAAATTCCAATATTCTCTTACAGCATATGTAATGGAAAATGGAAAGCGTATGTAAATTTGTACGGCAATAAAATTGGCAAACGAAAGAGAATTAAATTGCCACACAATAATTTAAAAATCATGAGCATAATCAGCATTATGTTACTGCCAGCCAGTCAGCTTTAAATATTAATAAATAAATGATATGGCCAAAATGGCAAACAGGCATAAATGAAAATAACAAAACATTACCGTCAACATTTTAAAATCATCATCATTAACAAGCAGGCAAGGTTTGATTTTTTTTATTGTGTTGTATTGTCCTTTAGCCATAAATTACCACAAAAATTGGCTAAAATGTTATGCACTTATGTGTCATGTATGCCGCCTGCCATCCATTAAAATAATTAAATTTAATAAAAATCATGTTTTATGGCCACAGAATCAAAATCAGGCCAATTTCAACGCAGCCACAATTGTGCTACACGCTGCTACTAACATTTGCTGTTTTAACACTTTCCAAAATGACAAAATCAAATCAAATCAATTCTCAGCGTTAATTATAAAATAAATTTCATTTAATTTAATGAATTTTAATGAAGCACATCTACAGATATGTACATATTATGGCAAATACAGTCTATTGTAAAATTAAAACAATCGTTTATAAGAGGTAGGATAGGTTAGTAACTCATGCTACTACTTTAGTTTCCATAAAATATACAAAGTAATGATTTCAATAAAGTCTTCTAACTAATTAAAGTCTAAATAAGTTGTAGTGTTGCCAAATACAATAAATATTAAAAGAAATATTGCATTTCAAAGCCATCTACCTACAGACAGTTTGAAACCGAATCCTTCTCACTACTCTTGATATTAATTTTTTATCGTTTTTATGTCACATGTTTAATTGCACTTTGAGGTTAATTTTTTTAATAAAAACTTGTTTAATAAAGAGTCCGCCAAATAACTTTTTTTTTTTGAAAATGCTTTAAAAAAAAAACTACTGAATATTTTCTCAAATTTCTTTTTTTATTTGAAAGTACAATCCTTCCGCTTAATAGTGGAAAATAATTTCATTCAAATGGCTGGCTCGGCTGGCCATGCAGTAGCCCACACGATCGGTCTAATTTTCAAACACATTATCGATTGTGTGCAGCTGTATTTCACAAATGGCTTTACGAATATTGTCCTTTAAAGCGTCAATTGTCTCTGGCTTGTCGGCGTAACACTTATCTTTGACGGCACCCCACAAATAATAGTCCAACGGTGTCAAATCACAGCTCCGAGGTGGCCAAACGACATCAGCTCTGCGGCTGATAATGCGATCTTCTAAAACAGGGCGCAAAACATCGAGTGTAGCTTCGGCTGTGTGGCACGTAGCGCCGTCCTGTTGAAACCAAATGTTGCCAATATCCTCCTCTTCAATTTTTTTGAACAAAAATTCGTTCAACATGGCCCGATAACGATCTCCATTGATTGTAACGGCCACTCCTTGCTCATTTTCGAAGAAAAATTGCCCAATTATGCCTCTGGACCAGAATCCTCACCAAACAGTGACTCGTTTTGGGGCGTCGGCTTTTCAATGTATGCGTGCGGGTTTTCTGTGCCCCAAATGCGATAATTTTGCTTGTTTACATACCCGCCAAGATCAAAATGAGCTTCATCTGAAAAGATGATTTTTTTGTCAAAATCGGCATCTTCTGGTGTAGACTACTGCATGGCCAGCCGAGGCAGCCATTTGAATGAAATTATTTTCCATTATTAACCGGGGAAGGATTGTGCTTTCAAATAAAAAAAGAAATTTGAGAAAATATTCAGTAGTTTTTTTCTTAAAGCATTTTCAAAAAAAAAATTATTTAGCGGACCCTTTATTAAATAAATATAACGAATGCTTTATTATGAAATAAATAACTTTGTAACAACAATAATTATTTATTTTAACGCTAATTTGTTTCTTCTGTTTTTTGTTAATTTATTTTTATAATAATTTTAATTAATCAAATTACATTTCCAATTACTATAAAAAACAACACTTAATACTTTACGTTTATAAACTGAGTGAGAGAGAGAGAGAGTGTTAGAAAACAACAAAAAATAAAACACAAAGAAGAAGTGAAAAATAACCATAATAAAAAACTAAACAACAACAAAACTTTTGCTGTAAAAATGCATTATTGCCGTAGGCTCTCTTTGTTTTATTGATGAAAACAAAAAAAAAACGAAAACATCTCCTTTTTTCCTGCGTTGCCAACTACAGCAGCAAGAAATTTAAGCAAAAAACACATGCAATGTATTCCTTTGTTGTAAAACGTTATTTTATTGTTGCTTTTTACTGAAATAAAGTATACAAACGTTATTAAATAATAATTTAATAAAAATTTAATTTATTTAAACTTCCATTTGTTGGTATTTTTTATGGTTTTTAAATATTTTCTTTTCATTTATTTTTATTTACGTTTTTTTCTTGCATTTTTTTAATACGCAATTGCTGATGGTATTTCAAATTTATTTCAATAATTTATTATTAGTATTTATTATTATTTATTAATTTTTATTACTTTTCAAAGGTTATATTTGTGAATTTATTTTAACTTTAGTTTTTGTTAATTTCTGTGTTATTTTTTTTAACATTTTTTTATGGTTTTTAAATATTCTTGTATGCGCTTTAATTAAAAAATGCTTATATTCATAAAAGCAAAATATTGACATTTCATTTAGTCAGTCAGTCAGTCAGTCAAACAGTCATTTAATATCAATTATTTTTAATTGACAAATTAATTAAATTATCATTGTACGAATATATTTTTATTTAATGTTAAAATAAAATTCATTTTAAAAACTATGTACTTAAATTATATGCCACTTAAAATGTTTATTTTTAAATTTAATACAACAATTTAGTTTATTTTAATTATTATTTGCAGGTAAATTGTAATTATTGTGATTTTTTATACTATACAGAAAATAAAAAATACTTTTTCAAGTATAAGTTGGTAAAAGAAAGACGTATCACTAGCAATAGCATATTGAGAATGGCGTAAAACTTGTTGGGTAATGAAGTTTCCCTGAAATTTTTTTAATTTATTCAGTCCGACTACTATCATGTTCCTCACTAACGTCACCGCGACGTTCGTTTTTATCAATGAAGGCCAGAGAGTTTAAACGTAACTCTTAGAAGACTTCCGATGGCATTGCTGGGTAGCTGTCCAGGGTTAGTACAGATAGCTCACAATTTCTTATGTCAAACAGCATCGGTATTTCGATTGCATGAGTTCGACAAGGTATTCTCCGATTGTTTCGGGTTGCTGAACTGATATGTATAAGGAGAGGAGATTGATTGTCTTCTTTGTCTAAATCTCTTGGCCACCCACCACACTATTGAAATTCTGAAAGCCGCTGCCCTTTCAGAAATCATTGCTGTAGACTTGCCATTCTCCCAAATGACTTTTGCATATCTACGGATTACATATCAATGTATATATGCACCTTTTATATATCAAAGACCGACTCTTTCTACGAAAAGAAGCTGGCTCCTGAATTCACGCTTCCTATCATCTGAGTGTTTGATATGAAATGGGTGAACAGAAGTCTCTTTAGAAGTCGCCGTAGTCTAGTAGGTAGTGTGTTGGCTTATTAGACGTAAAGCCAGGGTTCGAGCCCCAGGCCAGACATCAAAACAAAATACAAAAAGTATTTCTTCGGCGACTTCCTCTCAGATTTCTGGCAAAAACTCTGAGAGTAAATAAACCTGCCATGAAAAAGTTTCTCAAAAAATCTGTCGTTCGGATCGGACTTTAAACTGTAGGTCCCGCCACTCATGTATAAAATTAACACACACAAAATAAGTGGTGTGAGAAACTAGGTCGTAATCCTGTCTGAAGGGTTGTAATGACCAATTATGTATGTATGTGTGTATGTATCATCTCTGACTGAACTCTCCAAATTTATTTAATTTTATAATTCTTCAGTCAGGATTATGACCTATCTTCTCACATCGCCCACGTTGTGTCTGTTAAATTTATCTATGATGGGCAATATCTACAGTTTAAAGTCTGTTCCGAGCAGCAAATTTTTGGGAAGCTTTTCGTGACAATTATATTTGCTCTCAGAGTTTTTGTCTGAAAAAATATTTTTTCAAATTCCTTTTTGGTTGAGATCTAGGAGTTGAACCTTCCGTCTAATAAGTTTATAAAGATTATATCACAGCCATCCTAAAACCAATCTGCCTTTAAATCGTGAACTTTTTTAATCTGTTTCGAGTGTAAAAACTCTTTGACCAATAGAAGAAAAATTACGTGAAGCTTTGAGAAATTAATTGAGAAGTTCTTATAATTCTTTCAATCTCTTCTAATTACTGGCCAATTGGACCCCTTGTGTCTAGTCTATTTATGCAATACAATCGCTTTTCCTGTAATGGCTTATAAATTTCCAACTGTAATTATGTATTAAATTTTAAATAATTATCATTTTATTTTGTTTCATTGTTCGTTTGTTCGTTTGTTTATTTTGGTTATTAAAATGAATTCCATTGAAATTGTCATAATGTTAACGAATGCCTGACACTTCAGCGGACCAATTAAAATTGTACTTCAAACCATTTAATATGCGATTTATATACAACATTTTAATACATATGTACGTGCATATATACATATACAAATATTTACAGAGTTGTCCATACTTTGGGTTTTATGTATTTGAAATACAATCACTTAAATGTCTCTGATCCCATCCAGTTCGCAATTTTCAATTGCAGGTCAAAAAAAATCTGTTTTCATACGACTATAGGAAAGCCATTGACATTTTCTAAAACGTACAAGCCAATGCTCTCCAAACAGTGCCTTTTTCCGGATGTAAAGCTTTTCCACAATAACTTCCAAATTCTCCAAGCCCTATATACGTATGCGACAACTTTGCTCATTGACGTAGCCACTGAGAGCAGAATAAGCGTTATTGCTGGAGATAATTTTGTTTTGCTGCAGCTCTTAATTAGCTTATCTATGCCGTTTTGGATGGACTATTATTGTTAATTGTTGCGTGAATTGGTTTTTGCAGGGAAGGAGAGGCAATACACATGCAACATACACCATAATGAGCCGTAAGATAGGCTCAATTACTGATAATGCAGTGGTATAGAGAAATTCCGATAGCCAGCTATACTAGCTAAACTAGCCAGCTATAATAGCTAAACTAGCCAGCTATACTAGCTAAACTAGCCAGCTATACTAGCTAAACTAGCCAGCTATACCAGCTATACTAGCTATACTAGCCAGTTATAAAGGGTGTTTTTTATAGAGGTATAGAACTTTAAGTTGCAATAAAACAACGATAGATTATTCAATTGACATGAATTTTATTTATCCGAAAGATAATCTTGTGGCATTACATTTTAAATATGATTTCTGGCATATGACCGCCACGGCTGGCGCGGATGTAGTCCAATCTGGACTTCCAATTTTCGATGACTTTTTCCAACATTTGTGGCCGTATATCGGCAATAATACGGCGAATGTTGTCTTCCAAATGGTCAAGCGTTTGTGGCTTTACCGCATAGACCAATGACTTTACATAGCCCCACAGAAAGTAGTCTAGCGGTGTTAAATCACAAGATCTTGGAGGCCAATTCGCAGGTCCAAAACGTGAAACGTGCTCGATGGCGGATGGACTCATTCGGGTCTTCCTCAATGCTACGCTCTACAGCAGCAATAGCTTCTTCTGTACGCACCGTACAGCGTCTCTGGGGATGCGAGTTATCAATAAGAGTAAACGTGGTGCGAAAACGTTCCATGGTTAATCGAATAAACTGCTCTGATGGACGATTTTGTCGACGATAAAATGGACGTAGTGCGCGATACGTTTTCCGCACAGAACCATTATTTTCGAAATAAAATTGCACTATTTGCAAGCGTTGTTCAGGCGTGAGTCTATTCATGATGAATTGCCAAACCAAACTGAGAATAAATCACTTGACAGCTGTTAAATCGGTCGCCATCTTGAAAAGTAATGCCAACTTAAAGTTCTATACCTCTATAAAAAACACCCTTTACTAGCTATAGTAGCCAACTATACTAGCCAGCTATACTAGCCAGTTATACTAGCCAGCTAACCAGCCGATTTAAGGTCACAGTTTCTTCTCTAACAGAAGTGATATTTTCAACTGTGCATGCATTCACATTGATGCTCAGATTTGTAACGTTTTCAGTTTCATCAAATTTCTTAATAATTTTGCCAAATTCTAACATTCGATACACGTTTGAATCATCCATTTTGCTAAACGTTTTGAGCGTTCTTCGTTTGCTGACACTTCAGATAAAAGGTAATTACAAGATGGCAAACAAACCTGTGGTTTTGAAATCACTAAGTAGATAACCCTATGAATTTATGTGTATATTTGTTCATATTAAATAAAAGAAAAAAAACTGGAAAAACAAATGCAACATGTTGAATGAATAACTCTTGCTTGTATTTTAATTGTTTCATATTTTTTTTTGTTTTTGTGTTTTTTTTTTAATTTAAAATTTTTCGGTTTTCAAACCACAAAATCTGTGTAACGTACAATTTGTGGCATACGCAAATACATACTTTTTGTGTGTAAATAAATGAATATACAACAACAGCAGAAAAATCTGATGATGGTTGCATACAATTTTCATTAATTCATCGTTTGTTGTTGTTGTTAAAAATAATTACAAACAACAGACCCAAAAAACAAACCCACACACCAACACAAAAAACAAACACAAAAGAAACAACATAAGCGTAATAAAATGAAATACCGAGAAAATGATTACATTTTGAGCATGTTTTCATTCATCAGGCAAACAAAAACAAAGTTTCATTTCATTTCAAAAGCAAGAAAAAGAGAGAATAATTAATTGTCATTATAAAGATATTATTAATAATTGTTGTAAAACATTAATAATGAAAAAAACCACAACAACAATAAACAAATGACAGCTACAACACACCAAAATCCATTACAAAGTGTCAGAAAATACAACCAAACCTGCCTGTCATTTCAACAAAAAATCACAAAAAAAAAGGTGTAAATAGGCGCCCCTTTATAAATAATACCCAGAAATATTTAAAACTTTAAATTTGAAAATAAAAGTGTTTACACTGGCATTGAAATGAATGCGTAGCAAAATGTCAAGTAAACAGTGGCTCGAAAGGCCATAAAAAAGTGCAATAATTTTCCAAAAAAGAAAAAAAGGATGGATGACCCTTTAGTCAGGATTACAATCTAAGTTTCATATGCCACCCATGTTGTGTGGGTTTGTTATATCCATGATTGGAGTGACCCTTAACTTAAAATCATCTCTGGACAACAGATTTTCGAGAAACTTTCCATGCCAATCATTATTTAGTCTCAAAATTTTTACCAGAAGTATGCTGAAACTCTCCTTATTATTGTCTTATAAAGGTGCTAAAATACTGGGATCATACGATCTATTGTGCTGCCCTTAATCTCCATTTTCATAGGGACTCTCACAAAACTTCAGAGTGTTGTTCGGTGTCAGTAAACATAACTACTTGCCTAGTAAAGGGCGGTTTTTATAGAGGTATAGAACTTTAAGTTGGCATTACTTTTCAAGATGGCGACCGATTTAACAGCTGTCAAGTGATTTATTCTCAGATTGGTTTGGCAATTCATCATGAATAGACTCACGCCTGAACAACGCTTGCAAATAGTGCAATTTTATTTCGAAAATAATCGTTCTGTGCGGAAAACGTATCGCGCACTACGTCCATTTTATCGTCGACAAAATCGTCCATCAGAGCAGTTAATTCGATTAACCATGGAACGTTTTCGTGAAGGTAATCCTCAAGTGTATGTGGAAACACCGTTACATCCAGAAAAACTGACTGTTTGGTGCGCTTTATGGGCTGGTGGAATCATTGGTCCGTACTTTTTCAAAAACGATGGTGGCCAGAACGTTACAGTCAATGGTGATCGGTATAGAGCCATGATTACAAACTTTTTCATTCTTGAAATCATCATTGAATAACCATGATGTCCAGGAGATGTGGTTTCAACAAGACGGCGCAACATGTCACAGCTCGTGCCACAATAGATTTATTGATGAAAGACACGTTTGGTGACCGCCTTATTTCACGTTTTGGACCTGTGAATTGGCCTCCAAGATCTTGTGATTTAACACCGCTAGACTACTTTCTGTGGGGCTATGTAAAGTCATTGGTCTATGCGGTAAAGCCACAAACGCTTGACCATTTGGAAGACAACATTCGCCGTATTATTGCCGATATACGACCACAAATGTTGGAAAAAGTCATCGAAAACTGGACGTCCAGATTGGACTACATCCGCGCCAGCCGTGGCGGTCATATGCCAGAAATTATATTTAAAATGTAATGCCACAAGATTATCTTTCGGATAAATAAAATTCATGTCAATCGAATAATCCATCGTTGTTTTATTGCAACTTAAAGTTCTATACCTCTATAAAAAAACACCTTTTACTTGATACGCCCTTACATGTTTAATTCGAAAGAAGCATTAACGCAGCAGAAATTCCAATTCATTCTCATCACAGCGTCTACATACTTGAGAGGTGTTTGTTACTTCTGCCTGAGTATCCTTCTAGATAATCTGATCAGAAGACAAATTTCATACATAATTTGGTCACTACAGTCCTTCAGTCAGGATTACGACCTAGCTTCTCACACCACTTATGTTGTGTGCGTTAATTTTATACATGAGTCCACTCCGCACGACAGATTTCCTAACTTTTCATGGCAATTTTATTTCAACACTCAGAGTTTTTGCCAGAAATCTGCTGAGAGGAAGTCGCCGAAGAAATATTTTTTTTATATTTTCGTTTTGATGTCTGACCGGGGTTTTGAACCCTGGCTTTAGGTTCTAATAAGCCGACACACTGCCTACTAGACTACGGCAAATCTTTTGCTGTTTCTAATTACCCAACACAAGTCAAGGCCATTTGACTTGAAGAGAGTCTTCATTTCTTTTCATCTTCCCACTCACGGAGTATACTCTTCCTAATTTCTCCTCCCACTACAAACAAAGATTTTGGACCTGTTAGCTACATGGAAGCTACCCTTCCCGTAAGATCCTCTGATTGCACATTGCCATGAATTTCCCATTTTCCCTTCGCACCTAAATAATCTTGAACAGACAGTCCCCTACTATTCTCGAGTTATTTTCATTTGACTTATCAGACAGCATTACTATGTATGTCCCATCCTTTATTTAACCCTACCACTGTGCACTAAATCGCTGTTGCTGGAAACAAAGAAAAACAACAACAAAAACCTATTTAAACATTTGGGTCAAAGTTAATGAGTGTGGTGTTTTGTTTTACGAAACCCTTTCAGTTTTTTTTCACCACTTTTTTGGACTAGAAAAGCTTTCATTTGATGAGATTTTTTTAACAGTCTTTTTCAGCACAATTTTCATTAACTCGTTGGCAAGGCTACTTCCACTAGAGAGGCAATTTTATTTTAACAGTAAACAGCAACATCAACAACATAAAGAATTTGTTAAAAACAAAAGCAAACAAACAAACTTTAATAGAATTTAACAAAAAACAAAACAAAAGCATTGTAGAGTCCCAAAAAAAATTTTCTTTTTTGTTTATAAAGTGTGTTGGTGTTGTGTTTGATGTGACAGTTGACCCTCAACTCAAATAAGCATGTTTTACACACGCACACACACATGTCTTTACAACCTTACACACATCAACATGACATGAAAGGTTTCTATCAACACCATACGTACTCCTACGTTTGGCACTCTTTTTTTGTTTGTTTAATTTTTTTTTTGTTTAAATTTCCAAACTCAACAGTTTTTTAAGTTCATTTTTCATTTTTGCTTTTTTTTCATTTTCTCTGATGTGAAACAAAATTTTTCATTAAATGTTTACAATAACAAGCATATTTTACTATGATTTTTGTGCTCTTTTATGAAACTTTCATTGAAAAGATTTTTTGTTTTGTATGGAGTTTTTAATTTTTTTTTTAAAACATTTTCATTAAATTTATTACACAGCAAAGAGTAGCAGTAGTAGTAGCCTCTTGACATAATGGGAGTTTAAGTGTGTTAATAATTTTATTTTATTTAAAGCAAATTAAAGGCATAGAATGTAATGGCTTTTTTACAATAAATTTTCTACTCTTGTGTTGACAACAACTGACAAATTGGAAAGAGTTACATTGCAGAAGAAAATTTTAAAAGCCTGCTAATCCAGCATCTCAATCAGCATTGAGGCTGTTCAACTGGCTTTTATTCTTGCCTTAGTTAGACTTTATATAGAAGAAGAGGCATATCCAAATGCAAAAAATGTCTTAATGAGGCGTAAGATAGGTCCAATTGCTAAGAACGTTGTGGAATCGAATAGAATACCGATTATCCCTTATATTTTTTTTAACAGAAGCGATATGTTCAGCTTCACACCAGTAACGGTACCAGTTTCTTTTAATTTCTTTATAATCATGTCAATTCCTAGCAGAGTAGGTGAATTAGGATGACCATAGTCACTCCGGAACACTCAAAAAATGTCCACTTTTAGTAGCTTTGAAATATTTTTATACGTTCTCCGGTTATTTAACGATCCATATTCATTAATGGTTACATACATACATACATAATTGGCCATTACAACCCTTCAGTCAGGATTACGACCTATTTTCTCATACCACTTATGTTGTGTGTGTTAATTTTATACATGAGTGGCGGGGCCTACAGTTTAAAGTCGACTCCGAACGACAGATTTTTTGAGAAACTTTTCATGGCAATTTTATTTACTCTCAGAGTTTTTTTGCCAGAAATCTGCTGAGAGGAAGTCGCCGAAGAAATACTTTTTGTGTTTTATTTTGATGTCTGGCCTGGAGCTCGAACCCTGGCTTTTCGTCTAATAAGCCAACACACTACTTACTAGACCACGGCGACTTCATTTCTTTATAATCGTGTTAATTCCTAGCAGAGTAGGTGAATTAGGGTGACCGTAGTCACCCCGCAACACTCAAAAAATTTCCACCCTTTCATGCCCGAATTTTTTGAGCCAGAGCTAAAATTTTTTTAAGGGCATGTGTTTGTTAGTCATTGACCTAAATATGAAGTGATATTAAATTCAGAGTCGTACGTATTCTGGTTTCACACGTTTTTAACCAAGCTTGTATGCAAAAAAAAAATCTTAAAAAAATTAAAAATTACGGAATTTATAAACAAAAATGTACAATGTTGCCTATAGGCAACATCGGGCATGAAAGGGTTAACGATCCATATTCATTAATGGTTACTTCCGGTAAAAGACATTTAACAGTTGACAGCCTTGCCAGACAGACTGTTTTAAAACCACTAAATGCATAACGCGATATAAGCCTTTAAGTATACGCAAAATTTTTCGTTTACACTCCTTATGCATGGGTGTTTATAAAACACAGCATAATTGGGAATAAACTGGTAACTTTTCATGTTTCATTAATGTTTTCTGTCGCTAAACAACAAACATTTCATTTAAAATTATTTTAAACAGAAGTTTGTGTGTAAAATTTAATTTTATTTGTGTTTTTACACATTTGTTTTGCTTAAGTTATACGCACGTATAATCTGATTATACCTCTCACTCTCTCTCTCTCTCTCTCTCTCTCTGTACACAGTCTACCGCAATAACGTTAAACCTTGTTCTCATAATTAAATTTCCTTTTTATTTCCCCATTATTTAATGTGTACACTTGTGCTTACATACGTACATACATATCTAATAAATTTAAATAACTTTAAACGAATACCACTCATACATACCCATACGAGTATTGTGTATGCAAGTGCACCTTATTCACTTAGGCGAACATGCTTCGTCTTATTTTTGTTTTTGTTGTATTTTTTGTTTTAATTTTTATTACATCATATGTATGTATTATATTCAAAAGAAATACAGAAATACACTGCAAATAAAAAAATATTTATGTTTAAAACGAGTGAGAAAGAGAGAGAAAGAGAAAAAACTCCATCTAATTAGCATACAATGTGAATTTGAACGGCTAAAGAAACAAACAAAACCACAATAACAACAACAATACAATTATGCTAAAAAAAACTTTATTAAAACAACAATCAACATGAAATAGAAATAAATCTCGGCAACATTTTGCAACCATTTAGCAACACTTGTCATTTATAAAAAAACAAAAATAAAACAATTAAACTCAGCTGATTTTATATAGTGTTGCCAGTTTGTTTTATTTGTATGTCCAATTTTGGCATACTCTTTCCAACATTTCGGCCGGTATCTCATAAATAAAGGCTTGTCTGTATAGACATGAGCTTTAACATAGCCCCACAAAAAATAGTCTAAAGGCGTTAAATCGCACGATCTTGTTGGCTGACACCGTCTTGTTGAAACCACAGGTCATGCAAGTCAAGCTCTTGCATTTTGGGCAAAAAAAAGTTGGATATCATCTCACGGTAGCGCTCACCATTCACAGTTACGTTACGATTCGCAGCATCTTTGAAGAAGTACGGTCCAATGATGCCACCAGCCCATAAACCGCACCAAACTGTGACTTTTTCTAGATGCATTGGTAGCTTTTGCAATGCTTCTGGCTGATCTTCATTCCAAAATCGACAATTCTGCTTATTTACGTATCCAGTGAGCCAAAAATGAGAGCTTCGTCGCTGAACATAATTTTTCGATAAAGAAGTGGATCTTCGGCCAACTTTCCAAGAGCCCATTCACCAAAAATTCTGCGTTGCGGTAGGTCGTTCGGCTTCAATTCTTGCACCAGCTGTATTTTGAAAGGCTTCACACCCAAATCCTTCCGCAAAATTTTCCACGTTGTTGAGTAACAGAGGCCCAATTGCTGCGAACGGCGACAAATCGATAATTGATGGTCATCATTAACACTGTCCGATACAGCTGCGATATTTTCTTCAGTTCGCACTCTACGTAAGCGTGTTGGTGGTTTAATGTCCAACAATGTAAATTTAGTGCGAAATTTAGTCACAATAGCCCGAATAGCCGCTTCAGTGGGTAAACTTTCTTAACAGAGCACGCATTTTGATAACAAAATTCAATGATTTGCAAGCGTTGTTCGTTTGTAAGACGATTCATGATTAAATTATAGACCAAACTGAAGATGTTTGACAGTGAAACAAAACACGAAACGTGCGTGAGCTGTTTAAACCAGTGTTGCCAAAAAGATAATAGCTAAAAAATCACCCGTTATATCCATTTTACAAATTTCTATTCGCAAGTTAGGTCAAGAAATTTTAATTTTTAAACAAAATTTTCTCATAACGAAACAATTTTTCAATTAATAGCATTCTCGTTTTATTCTAAGTCTTTTGGCGTAAAAAAAGGATCGTGACGTGCAATACTAAAATTGCTCAGCAAGGTTTGCCATTTCACAATTAATAGGCTAATAGAGCAACAACGCCTGCAAATCATTAGATTTTGTGATCCAAAATCATGTTGTATGAGTTACGCGATGCCATGTACCTATTGAGCTGTGACACTGACAAATAATTATTATCACGACTTGGTGCAGCATGTTGGCCGCTAGGATCATGCTATTTAGCCCCACAAAAGTATTTCTTGTTTTTATACGTAAAAACTCTCGTGTTCATGGATAAGCCAGCCAGAATTTTAGCCCTGGAAGTCAATTTTAAAGTAGAAAATTACGACTTGGGTGGCATGTAGTTTCAATAAAATATTGCCAAAAGCAATCACTCGTTAGAATTCATTAGCTCGAGATGCCAACAGATGCTATAACTCATCTCAAAGAATGCGACTGGAAGAAGCTAAGGCAGCCTGTAGCAAATACAAATTTCATATAGAAAGAATGATTGATGCCTCTAATAGTGAGCTTACAATAAGCCTATATAACAGCTTAGATGTATGCCGATAGATATGACGCCATAGACACTGTGGTTGCCACCATTTGAAGATTTTGCAATTTTTGAAATATTTTTAATATATTTTTTAAATGACAAAATTATGCGACTAGTAAACAATTTATTTTTTTCCTACATCCAGTCAAAATTCTTCAATTTGGCAACCCTATTTTTGAAGAGTAATAATACACGTAGCTTAGCGGTTTGGTTTCTTTTTTTCTTCCATTATCCGCTTAATTTTCAGGAAGTCTTAAGAAATATTGTAATTATTATAATAAAACAAAAGCAACAACTACCACAACAACAACAACAAATTAAACAATCATAAAAACAAGTGGAAAAAGAGGTAGACTCACTCGTATTAAACAATTCTTTGAACATTTTTGTGAACAACACTTTCATTTCTTTTCTCAAGCGTAACAATAAAAAACGATGACTTTTGAAAGCAAAGCAAACAAACAAAACAAAACAAATGAACATTAAAACACAAAAATACAACAATTTTTAATAATATTACACGTACATACATATACATATGTATGTATGTTTGCAAGTAAGAATATGATACCGTTATGATATTTGTTTTTATTGTTGTATATTTTTATTTGTTTTGTTTTGTATACGAAATTAAACAGATTATAACTTTTATTTTTTGTTGTTGTTGTTGGTAATTTTGTTTTTTCTTTCTTTTTTTCATTTCAAATGTTTTTTTAATTAAAACGCTAAAGAACAACGAAAAACAAAGTGTACATAATTAAGAACAAATTTTGTTTCATTTTCATATTAATGACAGACAATATGTAATGAATGTTTAAAGAATTTTTAATAGACAGCGGCATTGAAAGTTTTGTAAAGGAATAAGTACAGATACATATGAGGAGTGCGCACGAAAAAATTTCCACATACAACTCAGCTTGCATCTTGCATAAACTGGGTCAGTGAACACTTTTAAATGTTCATGTCGATTACAAAATTTGGTTTTTAAAAACGACATTGTATAGGAATTGCGCAAGAAAATGATAAAAAAAAATCAATAAAAATTCTCTTTGTTCACAGAAAACAGTAGCCAAACAATAGCAGATACATAACATACATACATACATAATTAATCATTACAACCCTGGAGTCAGGATTATGACCTAGCTTCTCACATCACTTATGCTGTGTGTTAATTTTATACATGAATCGCGGGACCTACAGTTTGAAGTCGACTCCGTAAGACAGATTTTTGAGAAACTTGTCATGGCTATTTTATATACTTTCAGAGTTATTGCCAGAGATGTTTGACTTGGGGGTTTGAACCAAGGCCTCACGTCTAATAAGCCAACACACTATCTACTAGACTACGACGACTTTATAAACACTACTGCCACTTTTCTCCATAAAATAACATATTTTCCTACTTCCAATCCACTGCAGTGAATGAGTAGAAACCACTTCTAGAGTGTTGGCCTGTAATAAAATTGACAAAAAGCTGTAAAGGAAGAATATCCAGGCCTTGGACATTCACATACATAATTGGTCATTACAACCCTTCAGTCAGGATTACAACCGGGTTTCTCACTTATGTTGTTTGTGTTAATTTTATACATGAGTGATGATTTTTGAGAAACTTTTCATGGCAGTTTTATTTACTCTCAGAGTTTTTTTTGCCAGAAATCTGCTGAGAGGAAGTCGCCGAAGAAATACTTTTTGTGTTTTATTTTGATGTCTGGCCTGGGGCACGAATACTGGCTTTACGTCTAATAAACCAACACACTACCTATTAGACTACCGCGACTTGGACATTTGTTTGCATTAAGACTTAAGCAATATTCTCTGAAATTTGAATTAAAATTGAAATAATTTTACCCATAAGTTTTATTTTTATAAAGAAAAGTGTAAAGCTAAATTTTTTCGTGCATGCTCCTTACATAAGCGCATGAGTTCATGCAGAGACAGACCCATTAAATTAACAATGTTAAAGAGACACCCCCAACTCATTAGCAGAACATGCTTAATGATACAAAAAAAAATAAAAACTTTTTAAAATTATTTTTGAAAACTTTGCAACTCCCTTAAAATATAATTTTGTTTTAAGCGCGTTTTAAAGTGTCGTTAAAATGTTTTGTAAAATTATTTTATTTTTTTTTAATTTTTTTTTTTTTGCTTTAAATGGCAAAAATGTTGTTTGCATTGCTTTGCAGAGCTAACTGTCTGTAATTATTAATTTAATTTAACGGTAATATTAGTTAAAGTCACAACCCTAAATTATAATATGAAATTATCGAAACTTTTAATCTTTTCTGTGTAATTATTTAATATTTTTTTAATTGCTTTTGTTTTTTTTTTTTATTTTTTACAATATTTTGTGACACAATTATTGAAATACTGCCCAAGTATTTGTGTTCAAAATATTAAAATAAAATCATGTTAAAACATTATCGTGATTATTTATTTATTTATTTATTTACATATGTATTGTATGGCACATACTCGTACATAAATACTATTTTTAAAAAACAATATTAATTATTTAATTATTAAAATAAATAAATAAACAATAACTTTAAAGATTTTTTTGGACTCATATGAAGAGTATATAATTTTTATTTAAACAACAACAACAACTGGCATGTTTAAAAATAATTATAATTGTTCATTATTATTCCATAAAAAAAAATATTTAATATCGAAATAATAGTTTACAAAATATTAATTACAGCAGATAATATTATTATAATAATCTATTTACGTGTTACATTTATTTTTTTTAATAACGGTAAATTTATAAATTATTTAAAATAAAGTAAATAATAATGAACCCTTCAATATATAATGTAATCGATTTTAAACTATACATTGTATAACGTTTCATTTTAAGAACGTTTTTAAAAGTCTTCGTAGTCTAGTAGGTTTATTAGATGAGCGCACCTAGTTCAAAGCCTAGCTCAGACATCTCGAATAAAACGATATATGATAAAAATAGTTCTTTCGGAAATTTCCTTCCATCAATCGTCTGGCAAAAATTCAGAACCTTAAAATAAAATTAAGGTTCTTACAGGCGTATTGTGTGAACGACTGAAGCCACCCGTCAAAACACTGATTGGACCTTATCAGTGCGGCTTCAGACCTGGCAAGTCCATCATCGACCAGATCTTCACACTACGTCAAATCCTGGAAAAGACCCACGAAAAACAAGTCGACACACACCATCTTTTTGTCGACTATAAGGTAGCCTTCGATAGCCCCATAAGGGATCGTGTTTTTTGCCGCAATGTCTGAGTTCGGTATATCTGCGAAGCTGATAACGCTATGCAGAATGACGCTGAGCAATTCCTGCAGCTCTGTCAAGGGAGGAAAGGACCTCTCCGAACCTTTTGGTACCGAGCAAGGTTTCAGACAAGGCGACCCCTTATCATGCGACCTCTTCAACTTCGTCATGGAGAGTGTTCTGCGAAAGGCGGGAGTGCATCGCAGTGGCACAATTTTTCAAAAAATTGTCCAGTTGCTTGCGTACGCTGACGACATTGACATCATAGGGCGTACCAAGCGAGATGTTACTGCTGCCTTTAGTGCTAGATAGACGTTGTACAGCGTATTAATATCCAACGGCTGCACTGGCTCGGCCATGTCGCTCGAATAGAGGAGGATGCTCCGGCGAGACGGGTATTTGATGCGGGAATCTGCGGAAGTCGGCGAAGAGGATGACCTTGCATCCGTTGGAAGGACCAAATCCAGGAAGCCCTGTCATCGATTGGTGTGACCAACTGGCGTAGGCGCGCAAGACATCAAAACAAAATACAAAAAGCGGCGACTTCCTCTCAGTAGATTTCTGGCAAAAACTCTGAGAGTAAAAAAAAATTGCCATGAGAAGTTTCTCAAAAAATCTGTCGTTCGTATAAAAAATTAGCACACACAACATAAGTGGCGTGAGAAACTAGGTCGTAATCCTGACTGAAGGGTTGTAATGACCAAATATGTATATGTATAGATTCTTAAAAACAGGCAGCTGTTAGAGCACTGGATTATAACTGCAGAAAGTTCGCTTAAACTCAAATGTAGCACGCTTAGCATCGTTATTGTAGTCATTACTTTTTCTTGGTTTCTGCAAAAGATGCAAAAACGAATAAACTTAACCTATTCACCTTTTGGGTGAGGGTAGACACCGGAATAGTTTCAGTATCAGAGAAAAAAAAATTCATACATAACGAGTCATAATTGGCTAGAGTGTGTTCTAATATTAAGACAAAAAAACTTAAAATTGGTCAAATTTTGACCACGGAATTAGCCTTATTTTGAATCAACTCGTTAATAAGCTAACGTCCTTTAATTTTTTTATTTTGGCAAGTTTTTAAACACCCTTTAAGAACGTTCGTTAATTTTTAATGAAAATGTGAGAGTGTGCATAAATATTTGATTTAATTTTCAGCAAAAGATTGAAGTTTCTTTTTCCTTTTTCTTCTTGCTTTTTTCTTTATTTTTTATTTTGTGTAATTAAAGCTTATCGTATAATTTATTTAATTTTTTTTCTTTTTTGGTCTATTTATTACATTAATGGATGGGATTCCTTTTCTTTTTGTATTCAAAAGCGAAAAAGAAACAAAAAAAAAATTTAAAAAGAGAAGACTTTCAACCGAGTTTATTTACTATGACAAGCTGTTGAACATGATATTTTATTTAAGCTCTGTTTTTGTTGTTGTTGTTGTATATTTTAGTAGCCGTATTTAAGTTACTAAAATAAAACGCCTTTTTGTTGTCGAGTTTTTTAAGATTTAAGATATTTCTGCTTTTATTTATTTTTATTTTACGATTCTTTTTTTATATACAAGGCTTATGTATGAATAGTCAGTCAGTCGCTAGTCAGCCAAATTTGCTGCACCCGCATTTTGGTTGCTTAACCGGTAATGTTATTGAAGCAACATTTTTTTCCCATTTTTTTTTTATTTTTTTCTTCTTTACCCCATTGAAAGGGAAAATAACCAGCTTGTTTTAGACTTATTTTTAGCTTGTTACTAAGCGGCCATAGTAGGAATGGATTCCTTTCAGGGAATGCATACACGAAAGATAAGCGGAAAATTAAATGAATTTTATTTAAACAAGTTTCTGCTTTAAATATGATATTTAATTACACGTCAAAGTTAATTTTCGTTTTTTGTTTTTTTTGTTCATTAAACATAGTATATGTATGTATGGATATATAATGTGTAGTAAAAAGAAATCCATTATTTTAATGAAAGTTGGATTTTTGTAAATGTTTTCTAGATGACATGTATTTTACATCTGACCTATGAAATGTTTCCATATGTAGTTATATTTTCTACTAAGAATTTAATCTTAAAATATTCCACTGTCTTCTTGACTACTGTAGTGTGTATCAAGTCGATGCATTGGCCATATAAAGGGTGTTTTTTATAGAGGTGTAGAACTTTAAGTTGCATATGATTTCTGGCATATGAACGCCACGGCTGGCGCGGATGTAGTCCAATCTGGACGTCCATTTTTCGACTTTTTCCAACATTTGTGCCCGTATATCGGCAATAATACGGCGAATGTTGTCTTCTAAATGGCCAAGCGTTTGTGGCTTTACCGCATAGACCAATGACTTTACATAGCCCCACAGAAAGTAGTCTAACGGTGTTAAATCACAAGATCTTGGAGGCCAATTCACAGGTCCAAAACGTGAAATTAGGCGGTCACCAAACGTGTCTTTCAATAAATCCATTGTGGCACGAGCTGTGTGACATGTTGCGCCGTCTTGTTGAAACCACATCTCCTGGACATCATGGTTATTCAATTCAGGAATGAAAAAGTTAGTAATCATGGCTCTATACCGATCACCATTGACTGTAACGTTCTGGCCACCATCGTTTTTGAAAAAGTACGGACCAATGATTCCACCAGCCCATAAAGCGCACCAAACAGTCAGTTTTTCTGGATGTAACGGTGTTTCCACATACACTTGAGGATTACCTTCACGAAAACGTTCCATGGTTAATCGAATTAACTGCTCTGATGGACGATTTTGTCGACGATAAAATGGACGTAGTGCGCGATACGTTTTCCGCACAGAACCATTATTTTCGAAATAAAATTGCACTATTTGCAAGTGTTGTTCAGGCGTGAGTCTATTCATAATGAATTGCCAAATCAAACTGAGAATAAATCACTTGACAGCTGTTAAATCGGTCGCCATCTTGAAAAGTAATGCCAACTTAAAGTTCTATACCTCTATAAAAAAACACCCTTTATTACGTTGCGAAATTGATTCTGAATAAGGGATTTCCATAGTCAGAGTAAAAATTTACCCAAACTACGCAGATAGATATGGTGTCTACCTAAAGAAGTTGGAATATATGCACTTAGGCCATATAAGCCCCTTTTGGCAATACTTTTATCCGTTTTTCCCTAATCTCGGAAGCATCCGGAGCTTATGATGCAGCAACGTAGACCGCTAATATCCTTTACGGACAGTTCGTTTAAACCATATGTATAGTAGACAGCAGGGTGTCTTTTTCTTGCCTGACATAGTGCTGGGCGGGGCACGACCATCGAACTCACCGCTGAGTTCTCGAATCTGGGCATACCTATGAGGACCTGCAAGCTCATAATTGATAATGCGGTCGTCGATTTCGTCAACGACAGGTGGGCGGCCGCGGACACGGGTAGAACGTCTCGTAAAATCTGGCCAAGGCTGGATGAGGGGCGCACAATGAGTCTACTTAAACTCCAAAGAGGCGCGCTCAGTGTAGTTGTCGGTGTCATTACGGCGCATTGCATTATGGGTACGCATGCGAGGCACATTGGTCTTGGACACCTTGCTAACGACTTCTTCACAGGCTGCAGAGATGAGGAGGAAGAGGAGACTGTCCCTCATCTGCTGGGTACATGCCCGGCTCTATGCCAAAGGAGAAGGAAGTACTTGGGTACTTACTACATGGATGATCTGGAGGAATTGTCAGGGATTGACATTGGCAGCCTGAATCGCTTCATCAGGAGCTCCGAATAGTTTCGAGACTAGGGGATAACGGATGACTGTGGTAGTACAATGGGCCCAATGCGGCCTAAGTGTGTCGATCCAAAAATTTTTCTTGGATGGGCAGCCACCTCTACCTACCTACCTACCTAGTGCTGGGCATGCACCCACTAGATGAAGAATAGTTTCATCCTGCAGAGTTCATTTGCAGTGTCCACGGCTAACGTACCATAATGCAATGTCCATTAATGACTCCAACAATTATACTGAGCGTACTCCTTTGAAATTTAAGCAAACTTTTCAGGAGTCGTCCTCTATTTAGCTTTGTACCGAGACTTGCTGTGTCACTCTGCCTGTATCCGAAACCACCCATCCGTCTGTAACGGAACTCATAATTGCATTGTCAGATATAGTATAAGCTGATCTTAAAAGAGCTTCCCAAAGTAGAATGAATTCATACGACTGTTCGATGGTTATACCACACCTAACCAATTCATTCGCTCTACAGTTATCTTAAACATCGTTATGTCATGATATTTTATTAAAATATCTGCGCTAGCAATCGCCGTGGTAGTGTGTTGGCTTATTAGACGAAAAGCCAGGGTTCGAGCCCCAGGCCAGACATCAAAATAAAACACAAAAAGTATTTCTTCGGCGACTTCCTCTCAGCAGATTTCTGGCAAAAAAAACTCTGAGAGTAAATAAAATTGCCATGAAAAGTTTCCCAAAAATCTGTCGTTCGGAGTTGACTTTAAATTGTAGGTCCCGCCACTCATGTATAAAATTAACACACACAACATAAGTGGTGTGAGAAACTAGGTCGTAATCCTGACTGAAGGGTTGTAATGACCAATTATGTATGTATGTATCTGCGCTAGCTCCGTACCGCCTTGAACTCTATTACTTTACAACCCATTGCTTTGACAGTCGTCTTCCTATACGAAAGTATTGTAATATCCCATTTGGAAATATTTTAGTCCCTAATAATTCTCGAGAAACTAGGTCGTAATCCCGACTGAAGGGTTGTAATGACCAAAAAAAAATTCTCGAAGCAGTCTAAATGGCCGATGTGCACGCCTAGTAGATGCTGCAGTGATCTGGTAGCTTTGTGGATTGAACAATCACCACCGATTCCGAAAAAAAAACAACAGAGGAAATCTAAATGAAGTCGTCAACGTTTCTGAACCTCTCTTTCTAAACCTCTAATGAATGTCTTAAACTTTCGTTGGGAAGTCATATCGCGGTAACATGTTGACGATACTTCCGATAGTACCGAATTCCTTCAGGATCTTCACTTGGCCAATATTGGATTCATGCTATAGTTGAATGCGTTGTTGATGAAATTTACTTTTCAATGCCAAGCTTCAATGCTTTCCATACGATATTCCTGTTGTTTTCGCCAATTATTTTCAAAGTTTCGAACAGACTCTATTAACCCATTAATGCCCGAACTACTTTTTTATCTAACGGCTACAGTTTTGTTTTTTACACTCAATTTCCGCTCAGAGCATAAAAACTAAGGCAACCTCTGCTGGCAACTTAAGTTGCCACTGGGCACTAATGGGTTAATATTATGTACCACCCTATTTTATTGGTCAATATCGCTCTTCTGGTGATTGAATTCATGTTGTCGTCCTAAGTATAGCCAACGAATTCTAAATAAAACCTTTAATTCCATGTAAAACCTTGAGAACTTCTTTTTACAACACCTTTTGTTAAATTAAAAAGTTGCTTGCAACGGCCTTGATGTTCACATACATCAATTTGTGCTTTTCAGAAGAAAAAAAAAGAGTCAGATTTTTAAAATCTAGTTTTGCTGATAAATTTAATAATTTTTTACATAAAAAAGAAGGAAAAAAATGGAGATTTTTTTTTTAATTTAATTTAAAAAATGTTCATTGCAAATGCTTTTGTATGACAAGACAAGACGAGGCAATGCAATGCAATGCAAAGCCAAGTAAGAAGAGGAAAAAAAGCCATCAAGGGTTTTATTTTTAAAGTTGGCAACATCATATAATTTTTATGTTTAAACAAGAAATAAGACAAAAAACAAAAAATAAAATGGCATGTAACGTACCATAATTCAAGCAAAAATTCGAAGAAAAAAAAGAATTAAAAAATAGAATAGAATGGAATGGAATGCATAACACAGGCTTAAATTGGCATTGAGTTGTCTTTTTGTTAGAGAAGTTTTTTTTATGATTTTTTTCAAATTTTTTTTTTTAATTTTCTGTTGGTTTTACAAAAAAAATTTGTATGTTTAAATATATAAAATAGCGCTTGGCCATTATCATAGCCATTGAAGAATAACTTTAAAAAAATCGTTTTATTCTTTCTATCACTCTTGCCCTCTCTCTCTCTCTCTCTCTTTGTCTTGTTGATATATGATATTATATTTTATACGCTTGTATGTGTTGCCTTTTGCCGCTTTTGGACATAATGTATTGCCCAATATCTGCAGCAATCTATAATTTTTAACAACCCAGCACAATAGAAGACAAAAAAACAAGCAACACCAAAAAAAAAACATGGCTTCTAAACATTTTATGCCGCATTTTAAGGGCGCCTTATATGCAATTTTAAATTTATTGTAGAACAATTCAAATACAAACACATTCATTCATTCGCATTCACATTATTTCCCATGTATACATGTATGCATGTGTATGTGTTTGTATTTATAAAGTTTAAGAATTGTGTCTCACAAATCTGTATAATCGTCGACCAAATTTTCATTTATCCAGTCGTTTGTAGTGGTTGATTGGGTTGAGTTTAAGTATGTCTATCGAAAACCAAATCACATGAATTATAGTTATGAGTACCATATACAGGGTATTACAAGTCTTGGGTTTTATTTTTTATTCGAATTTTATTTTCTTTTCTAAACTGTTTCCTTTTGTTAGGCATCAGTTGCCTATTCCTTGGAGATTTGAATCAAAATGAAGTCGCCGTGGTCTAGTAGGTAGTGTGTTGGCTTATTAGACGTAAAAGCCAGGGTTCAAACCCCAGGCCAGATATCAATACAAAATACAAAAAGTATTTCTTCGGCGACTTTCTCTCAGCAGATTTCTGGCAAAAACTCTGAGAGTAAATAAAATTGCCATGAAAAAGTTTCTCAAAAAATCAGTCGTTCGGAGCCGACTTTAAACTGTAGGACCCGCCACACATGTATAAAATTAACACACAATGGGTCAATTCGACCTCCGGCTACTGTGCTTGTCTTAATTGACAAGTACACGTCCTCTAACCTAAGATAACCTTGAATCAAAATTGTTTGACTCAATATAATATTTACTTTGTTCCTTTGGTCATACTAGGATGGGTCTATGCGTCCGTGAAGCGTTAACCGTAAGGACAACACTACTACTGTCATCAATCAAATGTCATGACAGTAGTATTGATTATGCAAACGATTGTCACGTAATTTGAAGCGAAATTGTTAACAAAGAAAATTTGTGCTGAAGATAGGCCTAATTAGCTCGCGTGCAAACCATTAATATATGACAGTGTATCATTTCCCCTGTAAAATAGAACTATCCAAGGCATTTTTTATTAAAAGAGACTCCCATTAGACTCCCACTATCTATTTTTGATAGATCGATGAGATTATCTGCTTAATAGAAGCTTATGTGCCTTCTTCTTAATTACGTAGTTAATTGGTAATTACAACCCTTTAATCAGGATTACAACCAACCATCTCACACCATCCATGTTGTGTGTGTTAATATTATCCATGAGTGGCGGAACCTACAGCTTAAAGGCTACTTCAAACGACAGATTTTTGGGATTTTTATTCATGGCAATTTTATTTTAGCGCTCAGAATTTTTACAAGAAGATTGGTGAGAAGAAGTTATCGAATATTTTTTCATATTTCGTTTTGTTCGAGCGGGGTTTTAAACCACGGGCTTGTAACTTAAAAGCCAGGCCACATTTACTATACTACGATGATTCCTTCTCCTTCAATATAAAACTGGACACATACCCAGGAGGCGAAAAACATTTTTCTTGTCCATATCCAAGTTGTTATTACAGCGTTAACGCCATTCATTACTAAAATTGGAAGCTTGCAGATTCCAAATGGAATTCCCAATATAGGAACATACATACATAATTGGTCATTACAACCCTTCAGTCAGGATTACGACCTAGTTTCTCACACCACTTATGTTGTGTGTGTTAATTTTATACATGAGTGATGGGACCTACAGTTTAAAGTCGACTCCGAACGACAGATTTTTGAGAAACTTCATGGCAATTTTATTTACTCTCAGAGTTTTTGCCAGAAATCTGCTGAGAGGAAGTCGCCGAAGAAATACTTTTTGTATTTTATTTTGATGTCTGGCCTGGGGCTCGAACCCTGGCTTTTCGTCTAATAAGCCAACACACTACCTATTAGGACCACGGCGACTTCAATATAGGAAATTAAACCGAAAATTCGCTGGCTGTGCCTTATCCCTACCTGCAGTTTTCTGGAATACCACTGTACCCCGGTACCTACATACATATATAATGTGAAGGTTGTACCGCTCTGTCATCGCATGCTATGTTCAGGTTCTGTACTTCACTAGAAGAGAAAGTTATAAAAAAAATTTAATGCCTGCCAAATCAATAATGAACTATGTATTCCAAGTTTAATTTTGCATTTTATTAAAAAGCAATTCGAACTGAAAAGACTCTGTATATAGTTTTATGCAGATAATAATGATGCTGATGATAATAATGGCAAGCAAGTGCAATAAAATTCCCAAAAACCCCTAAGTAAGATTCATAATTGTTTAGTTGTTTGTATGTGTGTCTGTTTGTTTGCTTGTTTGTTTGTTTGAGTACTTTATGGTGATTTTGAAATTGTAGTCTTAATACAATAATAATCATCATAATGATGCTCTAAAGAAGTTATAACAAAATAATAATTTTTCTTTAAAAAGCCAATATGTTAGCTGTCATCATGAAAATTATTTACACATATTCCCATATAAGTATATATGCATATATATATACATACATACATACATATGCATAGATAATAAATACAGAATGTTAAGCCTCTTTTATTATTTTCTGTTTGTTTATTATTGTATTTATAAGTCCATATATACATATGTATATATGTATGTAGTTTTGGTATCCATATATCATGTTATTAATTGTAAATATGACATTCAGAGGAAACAATTTGGAGCCAAAACATACTTACACACATACACAAAAAGAAACGAATTAAAATTATAAGGCTTAAAAATCTTTAAAAAGCCATTAATTTTAAGCATATTGGTAATGTGCAGAAAGGCTTTTGCACTCAAACCAAAACGACATTAAAACATTATTTCAGGCCATAAACCATATAATCATATATGTTTGTTTGTACATGTATACAACGCAAGGTTATTATTTATGGTTTAATACAAGCAAAGAAACAAACAAACAAACAAATAAACGAACAATATACTCAATATGTAGCTGAGAATGATGCCAATTTTATAAAATCCGCCAAACTACACTCACTGCCTTTCCCCTGAACAGCCAAGCTGTAGTACTTTAAAAAGGAAGAAAGTAAAATCCGTACAATTTTAAAAATCTAAGTACTGCCAAGTTTGCTGCTAAAAGTCCCTGACTCTCTCTCGCTCTCTTAAGGTTACATACATACATACACACATACATAATTGATCATTACAACCCTTCAGTCAGGATTACGACCAGAGATCAGCAATGAATCGCTTTTTCGCTACTCATGAGTACTTATGCAATTTTGAGTATGAGTGAGTCAACAGTATTGAAATCCAACTACTCTGATTCATTCGTACACAGTACAACATTGATTTATAAGTACAAGTTGCAATGAGTATGAGTACAACGTTGACATCAAACTCATAACATTCGAAATATGTTTGATTCATACGCCTACTCATTCAGATTCATAAATTTAGAAAAATACTCGTAAATGATTCGAGTGATTCGAATCATTCATTAAAATTTGCAGAAAGAAAAAAGACAAAGACATCAAGCAGAGCAAACACACAACCTTCTTGTGAGTAGTGTAGTGTTCGTGTGCGAATCATACTTATTTTGTGATTCGTGTATACGATGAGTCATGGAGAGTCGAAATCAATAACATCATGCGTATTGTTAAGTACGAGTACCATGAGTATTTCAAACTTTGAGTATGAGTAGTATTAGTATGACATTAAAATAAGTATGAATGCGTATAAGTATCAGAAATTATAAGTATGATTCGAATCTACTCATCGTTTTGAATACTCATTGCTGACCTCTGATTACGACCTAGTTTCTTACACCACTTGTGTTGTGTGTGTTAATTTTTTACAAGGGTGGCGGGACCTACAGTTTAAAGTCGACTCCGAACGACAGATTTTTGAGAAACTTTTCATGGCAATTCTTATTTACTCTCAGAGTTTTTTCCAGAAATCTGCTGAGAGAAAGTCGCCGAAGAAATACTTTTTGTATTTTGTTTTGATGTCTGGCCTGGGGCTCGAACCCTGGCTTTACGTCTAATAAGCCAACACACTACCTACTAGACTACGTAGACTTCTCTCTTAAGGTCAACAATAACAAAATTCGCATGACGCGGATGCGTACTAGTTATTGGAATTTGTTTTTATGTTCTAGGAAAAGAGATTGTTAAAGAAAGGATAGAGGCAGGAAGTGGATTGTGTTAGGTAGATAGCTTCAAGCATAAGTTGCTTATCGGTTCATAACTAAGTCTTCAAGTAAACTTGTTGTATGCTCGTCATTAAAGACTTCCAACCATGTTTTCTATAGGAAGTATAAATTTCTTTCAGTCCACACCTCTGAGATGAGTTACATATGTCCGGTGTAATATCATCCCCAATATATTAGGATCTAGAGCTTACGAATGTTTCGTTTCAATGTTTCGCCACAAGTCCAGCATTTGTTATTTTGCACTACTCCAATACGACTCAGATGTACATGTAAGACAGAGTGTCCTGTTAGAACAGTCGCCCTAATCCTTTCTCAATAATCATGATCTTTTTCCTCCTCAGGAATGGAACAGAGTCAAGTTATTATTGGCCCAGGTCGTACATTCCCTGATGGCAGGTACCTGCACTTGGAAAACCACTTTGTAGTTTGTTAGCCGAAGGATATACATAAGTAAGTTTCCTGTACTATCTTTAGACATTTTTACTCGGGCTGAAATCATATTACAGAGAATATCAACTGATTTGGCTACCTTGAAAGTTACGTTAAGATGTTGGTGCAGCAAATCAAAGCCGTAAGAGAATTCTCAGTCTCAAAGTGATTTTGCACACTTATGGTAAACTTGTAGATCGCCATCGACCCACACCAGCACCCCACTAGTTTGCGCTCAAAATATGGCATGTGTTGCTTAAACATTTTTTACATATTTTTTCCTCTTTTAAAATTTTTTTTCTTATAAAGTTTTACCAAACCTACACTCTGGTAACGGTGACTTAACTTGACAGCAATTAAAAAACTTTGCAAATACAAGTTTTTCAACTGACGTTGATAAATATGTATGTAATGTATGTATGTATGTACACATTAAAATCCTGCAACAATGTTGCAAATTGAGTTTAATCAGTTGCCACCATTAAATTCTTTCAACAGAAAGATTACAATTTAAGTGCGAAAAACACTCAATAATGATGGCATTTATTATTTCTCTGCTCTGTGTGTTGTATCTTATAAATACTAATGGTTGTAGGCATTGGCCAGAAAATTAATAAAAATGTAAATTGCACATGTATTACACATTGCGTTTAATTTATTTATTAATTTGTTTTACGTAAGAATAAGAAAAACTAGAAAGTTGGGTTAGATTACGTTAAATTAGCAATGAGCACAACTGACTTGGATCCTATAGGGTGCCGTTGTAACACAGAGATTTTCTATTCCCTCATGCAACCATAACCTCTGACTGACATTGTTCAACTATTGTAATAGTTTCCTGAAGGTGTGAATTCTAGGGTAGGTAGTTAGGTTGGAGTGGTAGCTTTGATGCCACGGATAAGCGCAATCCCAGTGCTGACCAAATTCCATCGAACTCATAGAAGAAATTGGTCATTCGCGGGAACTGCACACTAATAGCACGACTCCCCTAGCTGGAAACCAGCCTGAAAGTTTTATGAACGATGCTATATCCTTGATCACAATGGCTGATACCTCCGGTAAGATGAAAATTGAAAGAAAATGTTCCATGGCCTCCTCTTCTTCCTCGTCATAACAGCTTCAGCAGATATTGTTCTGAAGATTTCGCAGCCGCGGGGTGTTTATAACCGGAGACCAGTATCCTGTTATAGCTGCTACAAGGTTCCTCTGGTGAAGATTTAATATAAATGCGGTTACAGCGGTTCAGATTTGTCTTCACTCTTTATAAGTGTGTTTGTTATGCCATGTCTCCTATTTTAAATGAGTACGGTTGGAATGCCAATCTGACCTATAAATTCATTTAAATTGTCTATTACAAGTTCGTCAGCTTTATTGTTATCTTCCGCAGGACTCCGTCTCCGGTTTACTGTTATTGAAAGCACCGTATACATTAATGAAAGCAGTCAGAGTATATTCCCTGTTGTATAATGAGTTTTCTATTTGACTAACTAGAGAGTGTAGGCAGATTATTAAGGTTTACCCTTCCTATTGGCGTGTTACGCCTCTGAAAGAAAGATGATCAATTTCTAAACGCCAATGATTCTCTCTTTTAAAGTAGAAACGAGGATAGGCTGATGGTACTAAAATCTTTAGCTTTTAGCTTTGCTGCGACATGATTTACCTCCCTTGAGAATGTAGAAGCTTCCAGTTGAAAGGCACTTGAAGTAACAACATCCCTGGTCTGAAGATTATTTGATAAGGATGCCTACATTTACCTATAACTCTGCTGGTATAATTCCATCAGGAACTGGAGATTTGATTGAGATTTCTGAATGTAAAAAAACTAGAAATAAGGAAAAGAATTATACCCCATTATAGACAAAAAAAATATGTGATTGCCATTATATTTAATTTATTTATTTTAACGGTCATTTAAATAAACGTTAAAATATTTATATGAACTATCCTGTGGCATTTAAAAAAAAAACACTTTAAAAAGTGTTATCAATATGCAGTGAATGATCATTCAGCATCACTTAGAAAAGAAGAAGCAGTTTGTTTACATTTTTCTTAATTGTTGTGAGTGAGAGAGAGAAGGCAGGAATGTTCTAAAATATTATTTATTTATTGAAGTTTACAAAAACAAAATGTAAAATATTGATAAGAACTTTAAAAAATATGTGAAAAAAGTAAACAAAACCAAACAACCACGTATTAAATCTTGCAACGTTGCTCTTTTCGCTTTTACTCTATAAAGATAACTTTCAGAGTCTTAAAAACAGTTTCTAAACACACACGTCAGCATTCTGTAGGCTTCGTTCAGATAATGTCTGGCGAAGAAGAATCGAAAAATTGCATGCACATCCACTGCTCCCATGGTGGCCCTGTATTAGTGAAGGTATTAAATATTTACTTATAAGCTTCGTTTTATACGTTTCTATTGTTCTTAACGTGAAAATCAACTATTTTTTCAATTATTTCAGCTGACAACAAATGGTACATCACACTTTTATACACCCATACCGGGCGGTTTTCCTCCTGGTGCTGGCGGCCAAGGTCCGGGGCCTTATCCGGTAGGACCTCATGGCCATATGCCACCACCCCCGCAACCGGGAACGCCACAACCTCAACAGCAGCCACAAACTTCGTCTTCAATTTGTAATTCCTCACAACAGCAACAACATTCGCCAGCATCACATTCCGCCAATCATTCGCCATCACCACCCAATAACAGCTATCACAAGGATGAGAGAACACAAAGACAGCACACCAAATTGTTAAGGAAATTAGACAAACAACGTAAGTACTTTAAACATTTATGTAAATATTAGGTGTAGTAAAAATAAATACATTACTTTTTTACAAAGGTACATTAGCCTTTAATTAGCATAATTTTAATAAACTTTTAAAGCAATTCCATTGTGTTTCTCATGGAAACCTTCGTAATTATTGGCAAATGTTGAGGAAACATTTCTACCGTGACTAACTAGTAATCTCTCAAGGCTAGCGTCCATCTATGATAACTTCTTTATCTGTCTAGGCCCACTATTTATTCAAATTTATCTTAACAAAGTCCTATTCCAAGCTCATTTGATTTTGTGAAAAGTGGGGACCTCTCTCCCACTCAATATAACTCTCCAAAATTGATTCTAATAAAATTTTGCATTAATTTACGTTTTAGGTTCCGCTGTTTCATCGCCAACACATTCACCATCTCCCCGTCGCCAAGAGCCACAAATGAATGGTCACAACAATAACAATAATAATGGTTCATTGAGATCACAACATAACACTAATAACAACAATCATCATCAGCGTAAACAATCACATCAACAACAACAACAACGTAATGGTAATGTTTCTAATTATAATAACAGCAGACAGGGCGCCTCTTCAGTTGCCTCATCTGAAGAAGGCGATGACAGTTTCTCTTTAGGTGTTAATGGTGCCGATGGTGATGAAGAAGAAGACTATCAAGCATCCATAGTAGAACAATTGTCTACGATACAAAAACCCGAAGTAACTGACATCACATCGCGGTCAGCTAAGATTGTCTGGGAAGCACCACAATGTATTAGCGAATCAGCTATACAGTTAATAAATATGCGTGAATTGCGTTACAATGTGTTGTTAAGCGATCGCGCCAAAGAATGCAAATATAAAAGTCTGTATAAAGGTTCCTCATATGATTGCATTGTACAGGATTTAAAGCCGGGCCAAGAGTATGTTGTACGTTTGCAAGTACACTATGAACACTTGCATGGTACCGCTTCAGAACCAACAGAATTTACTACACCAGCCTGTGAACCAGATCGGCCTACAGCTCCTCGCATGGTTATGTGTACTAAGAATTCATTACATCTACGCTGGAATAATCCTCTGTGCAATGGCTCACCTATACAACACTATCTATTGGAATACGATGAAGGAAAGACAGGAGCCAGGGTTGTTAATGAAGCAGCTTGCAAATTTGTTGAAGCTGTAAAAACCAAGGGAAAACAATATATTATGACCAAATTACAACCCTCAACTATTTACAATTTCCGTTTGGCGGCTGTGAATGATGTGGGTCCATCGGCTTATTCGCCTGTATGTACGTTTAGCACCCAGGGTAATCCACCGGCAGCTCCAAAACCTCCTACATTACAAGCATTTAATTCCTCATCGTTGAGACTGGTTTGGGAAAGACGTCAGTCAGATGGTGCTACTTGTATTTACGTCTTACAAATGTTAGATCGTGCTTCCGGCCATGGTTTCTTGAATATGTACAATGGACCCGACTGCTCGTACGAATGTTGCCAATTACGTAGAGCAACATTGTATTATTTCCGTTTGAGAGCCGAAAACGAAGCTGGAGCATCGGTTTGGTCAAATGAAGTGGCCTATAAAACAGCACCAGAACGTCCAGGACGCCCGGGAAAACCATATGCAAAGGGTAAAGTACATGGCACACACTTTCGTGTACGCTGGGAGCCACCCACCGACAATGGTGGCACCGAAATCCAGCGTTATTATTTAGAAATAAATACAGGAGGCCAAAAGTTTGATCGCATTTATGCTGGCGTGGAATATGAAACCACCTGTGACCGCTTGCAACCTGGAACTACCTACCAATTGAGAGCTTCCTGTGAGGGACCCGGTGGTATGAGTCCATATTCTGAGGTCAGTCACATTACCTCAGAAGCTGTAGTACCTGCTGCTCCACCCTTACCCTACTATGACAATCCGCCGGGACCATATGCGGCGGTTTTAAGACTTGATAAGCCGGACTATAATGGTGGTGCTCCTATTCTAGAATTCGAATTACAATTACGTAAATTCGCTGATCAGGATACCCCTCACATTGTTTACAGAGGCAAAGATGCTTACTGCGTGATTAAAGATCTTCAGCCTGGCAACCAATATGAGGTGCAAGTAAGAGCTATAAACCGTATAGGAGCAGGTGCCTGGTCGCCTTGGTTTAAATTTAGTTCAGCTGCTGCTGCTCCAAACTGTCCCGATTCATTAAAGGTTATCATCAAATCCGCTACACAATTACATGTTTCATGGCAAGAGCCTTCAATTAAAGGAGGTGCTGCTATTTCAGAATATAGACTAGAAAGTGCCACAGCTTCCAATGCTTCAAAAGCCAACGAGTCAGCTATAATACATCCTCCACCTTCAGCAGCATTTCACACATGCTACCAGGGTCTGCAGACCAGTGCAGATATACGTAATTTAATGCCTTTTACTTACTACTACTTCCGTGTTAACGCCTGCAATATGGCCGGTGTTAGCAAATGGTCACCGCTGGTTAACTGTCAAACGCCGGCCGCTGTACCCGCTGCTCCTCAAATAAAAGACTTTGAATTTACTTCCAATGAGGCCACCTTACGCTGGACCGCACCCGAATGTAATGGTTCAGACATTACCAACTACACCATAGAATATGCAGAACGCACCATTACGACGCCCGATAATGCTACAGAATACACTGTAACTAATTTACAACCCGAAACATCCTACAAATTCCGTGTCCAGGCTGTTAATGCCATTGGCTCTGGTTCTTATTCTCCCTATGCCAAATTGACAACACTGCCTTCGCCTCCAACTCCACCCAAACTTGAATGTTCGGGTGTGGGTCACAATTTTATTAAACTAAAGTGGGGTGATGGCAAAAATTTAGATTTCACCAAATTCTATGTGGAAATGTTTGTTCAAAGAGCCAAGGAATTCCAAGTAGTGTACTCTGGCACTAATTGTATGTGCAAAGTCAATAAATTGCAGGAACGTACCGCTTATACATTCCGTATCTGTGCTGGTAATGATCGTGCCGGTGTGGGTGATTATTCGGAAGAATTTGTATTCTCTACCTCTGCCTGTCTGCCGAATAGCATTAAAGCACCACGTATTGCTCAAAACTTACCAACAGCTGCCTCTACATCGTCCTCTTCGAATGCCAACAGTGGCAGTTCGCCTTCAACAGCAGCCTCGGCTGGTGTTATTCCATCAGGATTGCTTCCAGAAACACCAAGTTTCCTAACTGGCTTGGGTAATTTAATGTTGGGCGTGCCTTTGACATTGGAATGGCAGCATTCAAAGAACTCCTTCTCAGATCGCGTGGAATACATGCTACAGTATGCCATTGGCAAGGAAGGTGAATTTAAAAAGGTAATTTCACTTGGTTTAGGAGTGTAAAAGTAAATTTAAATTTGATTTTCAATTCGAAATTAAATGTTTATGTTGTTGTTGATTTGTATCGTTTTAGATATACCGTGGTAGTGAGACCAAATTTACAATTGAAAATTTAGAACCAGGTGGCCTATACCAGTTCCGTGTATGTCCCATAAGAGTTACCAATAATGGAGAGGATTTGATGGGTGCCTATACGTCAGCATTCCGCTATCAAGTGCCACTTATACCTTCACTAGACGATATTGATGGTAATTTGTTGGGCAATGCTGCAGCTCAAATGTTTGCCGGCCTGAATGCAGCCAATAGCAGTAACAACCATAGCCAGGGTTCCTGCCATGGTCACTCACATCACCATACACACCATTCGCATATGGGTGGACATAGTCATCATCATAATCCTTTACATTCCCATCACAATAGCAGACATAATGGCCATCATAACAACGGAGGAGGTGGTAGCAACGATACGAATGCCGCCAACTCAAATCTACATCATCGTTCTGTATCGGCTTCAGCTGCCAGTTCGAGTAGCAGTTCGCATAGCAGTAGCAGTAAAAATCAAAACCCATCCAATACCAACAATACACCGAGCAACAATACTTTGTTGATTGGCAGCAACGCCATTGGTTTTATACCCATTGGCAGTATGGCCAGCGAATTGGCTGCCAGTTTTGCCGGCTGCGATGATCCAAATCACCATCACCATCATCATCATCATGCTTTCCCCGATGTCGCCAATGCCACATCTTCGAGTACAAGTAGCAACAGTTCCAATAATCCACAATCAGCTGCCTCTCTGCTGGCTGCCAGTGCTAATCAATTGTTTGCCAACAATCCCATTTTGCTACAAGCTGCTACGGCTGCCATAAGCCATCATCAACATGTATTGGGTCATCAGCATGGCGGTGGCGCACACAATCAAAATGCCGGTACTCTTAAGCGTTTCGTCAATAAGATTAGCTCTGTGTATTCCAATCGCAAACGATTTTCCGATCAAGAGAAGGCTGTCATTTTCATGGTTTCATTCTTGTTTTTCACTTTCCTCTTTGCCACATTGGTTAAAATGTTTATGCGTTAATTTCTCCAAACGAATTTATATATTTGGGATCCAATATGCAAACACCACATGGATTTTCTTTTAACGGTAAATAAAAAAAAGGTAAAAGAAATTAACCAAAACCAAGTAGAGTTTCTTCCAAGAGATTACACACTTGATTAGAGATCTCTGGCCTGTAACTGTATAGAAAATAATAAATTTGGGGTTTAATAATGACACACAAAAAACAAAAGAAGACGAAAAAAAGAAAACACAATTGAATTAAATTAAGGAATATAGTTTTTGTCTAACCATGGGTTTCAGTATCTTACATATTTATACATACATACATACATTCATATAAACAATTACACTTACTACACGTACGTTTGCATTCATATAAACATACAACATACAATATATACGCGTCTACCTTGTATAACCAGAACATTCCACAATAAAAGTGTTTCTCTTTCATTATGAAATTAATGATGAAAAAAAAAAAAATTAAAACGACAGTATTTAGTTTTCTTTCTTTTTTTTATAATAATTATAATAATAATAATACAATTATGCTAATAATTTGTTTTATTATGTTATGTTATGTACTACCAAAAGGCTTACTCATTTACACTTACATACATACCTAAAACACTTGTAGCTTTTATTTGTTGTAAGAGGCTTTAACAATATTTAAAACAAAACAGAATAAAAATATATTTAAAAGGAAAAAATTATAACAAATATCCTGCCCCAAATTGTAACAATACGAAATGAATACGAAAATAGTAAAACACGAAAAAAAAGAGATCCTAAATCAAAACAGCGAATAATATTGACAGTTGCCCGTAATTTTAGGAAAAAGTCTGAACAGCTAATGATCGATCGCACACACGTATGACTAGCTAAGAGTAATTGATTTACTTTTAGCGACAGTCATTGCTTGATTTCCAATTTAATACCATATTTTTGATATTCCGCGGTATTATTTTTAAGAAAAAAATTATAATGAAAGTGTTACTTTAAAACTGCTGGCCGGATTGATTTGACACATTTAAAATTAGTTGTCTGAACTTTTGGAATTTATAATCTGTTTGTTATGTATTCCAGCAAGGTTATTATATAAATTTGGATTTTTCTAATAGCTAATCATACTTATCATACTAAGTTTCCTCTTATGATTTACAAGATATTTGATGTCGAAAATGTAATCTTTATAGTTCTAAAATACACCTTAATAATGCGGTATTATTTTTTAATGCCTGGCCAGTTTTTTCACTTTGCCATCTCTCCTCTTTTATAGTTCTCTGGAATTTCTTGATATTTTAACTTTAGTTTTTTCTAAATGATTTGATATTAATTAAATCATGTATTATTTAAATTAATTAATTACTAATTAAACTGCAATATATGCTTATTTATATGGCTGGATATATATTTTTTGATTCTACAATAATTTTTATTTGAAGAACTACAAATTTTCCGATAATCTTCATAGCAACAAGCCACGTGTGTATATTAGAAGACTTTTTCCTTTATAAGCAACTGTTATGTTTGGCAACAATTGATAACTCTTAAAACAAACCGTCATAAAATTCCTTAATTATAGTTATATTTTTTAAAATATTTCTATAAACTATAAAAAATATACATAAATAAAAAAGAAAAAACGAGAAAACTCAAATATTTTTCACAAAATCTATGCAACGTAAAATATTACGAGTTTTATTACGAAAAAACAGAAATACATACATACATATTTCTTACAATTTCTCTTTTTACTTTGCATATACATACATATACACATATACCATGCAATATATAGTATAAATAAATAAATGATAAATAAAAAAAAAAAAGAAATTTCTTTAACTTAGCCAGATTCCTTTTTTTATTATTATTATTCAACATTCTATATATGAAATGAAATATAAAACGAAAATAAAAGTTAATAAACGAAATAACTAATAAATAAATGTTTTTTTTAATAGATGTACTAATAATAATAATACTTTAAAACAATTTAAGCATAAAATTTATAGAATTTTTTCTTTCCTTTTCGTAATTAAATTGAATTTTATAAAACACTACTCTCTCTATCTCTATCTAACTATATCTCTGTATCTCTCTCATATAACAATAAAAATAAATGTAAAATAATAATATGAGAATAATAATATGAAAACTATAGATTGCTAACACTTACCAAAACAAAAACGGACCATTATGATAAATATTATTTATAATGCTTTTATATAAAATCCAATTATAATTTGTTAATAACAAAAAAAAAAGAAGAAGAATATTTTGTTTTTTAAAGATTCAAATTAATATTAAAAGGAATAAAAAAGCCAGTGGCGTAATGGAGTAGTGTTTGTTAAACAATCAATCAATCATGATTTATTATAACACGAATATAAATATTTATAAACGTTATTATATAAACAATAAAATGATATATGTATTTAAAGAAATATAAAATAAAAAAAATAACGAATTGAAATCATACTTTATAATTGCATAAAAAATATTTTTTCCAATTTTTTTATATGTAAAAAATATAATTTTTTTATTAAAAAAACTAACAGTAAAATACATAATACATAACATATAAATATGAAAAAAAAATTAACAAAAGAAAACTATTAAATCTGTCCATTATATAAAACAATATAAAAATGAAATATTTATAGTACTATACACTAAACTAACGAATTTCTTAATAGACATCTTTTTTCTATTAAATTGTAATTGTAATTGTAAAATGTTACAAATTCTAAACAAAAAAAAAACAAATTTCAAGAATTTATTATAAGCTTTTTTTTATTATTATGATTATTATTAACAAACAACATATTTCTTATATAAAATGTAAAATGTAAAACAAAAACAAAATATAAAAAGAGATTTTTTTTTATAATGCTAGAAAATGAAAACGAAAAGAAAAATGAAAGTGATAAACAAACTTAAATTTTATTCCATAAATCAAAAAAAATTTAATTTTTTTTCTTTCCTTTAAATATTGCAATTCCACTTGATAAACACAAAACAAAAAGAAAAAATTATAATAATAAATATAGTAAATCTAAATAGTTAAAGTCTAGCAACATTTGTCTTTAATATTTTATTTTTTTTTTTAATTTTTTTACCATAAATATTATAAATATATATACATACAACCTACATATATTTTTTGTTTTTATAAGTGTTGAACCGTGTATATGTTTTTTTTATATTAACAAATCAAAGAAGAAGAAACTCTTTTATTTACATATATTGTATAAATACTATTATATGGCAAGGGTTTTTATTATTATTTTATATGTATTTTAATTTGTCTTTTTTTATATATTATATACCTACATACCGATGCATATACATACATATATACAATGTATTAAGTTTAGAAACTATATGTTATAATTTAGCAAATCCCTTATTATGAATTTATTTACTATTTTTTTACAATGATATATACATACATACATACATATATATTGATTAGCTAATTATTATTTTGAAAATGTTAATGTTTTATTACTATTTTTTCTTTTACTTTTGATTTTGTTTTTTTTTTTTTTTACTTTTAATGTCGGGTTATCTAAAACATAATTATGGCTGACATTTAAAACAAATAATGTTAAAAACCTTGGGGTTATTTTATTTCAATACAAAGCCATTATAAGTTGTATGCAGGAGGCTCTATGCTGCTTCTAGAATCTAAGAAACTATTTAACAGAAATTAAGTTGATTAAAGTAAGAGACTTCATTAATGTTTTTGATGGTTTTGTAAGCCGATAATGATATGACCGATATAAGACAGTGGAACCGAGTTGAAAATTTTATATTAAATGTGGCGAATTTTTTTAAGTAGCTATTGAAGCAAAAGTGTGTGGTTTTTTAAATAGTTTTCAATTTATTATCTCTCTTATAATTTAAATCCGTTTTGAATATTATTTTTTATTTGATTTTAAACAAACTGCAATGAAATCGAATGTCTGTAATATTTTTCTAAAATATTAATCGTTTTCCATTTGGCAATTTCAAGCTTGACTTCTACCACATGACTTATGACCATGGTTTATTTAATTTAAAGGCTCATTCAAGGAATTATGGTCACTGATAATTTGAAAATTTTAAAAATCGTCGTAGTCTAGTAAGTAGTATGTTGGGCTACTAGAAGAGAGCCTCTCAGCTATCTTCTAACAAAAAACTCTGAGAATAAATTGACTTGAAAAGCTTCTCAAATCTGTCGCCCGGATTCATGGTATAAATTGTAAGTTCCGCCACTCATAGATAAAAATTAACACACACAACATGGGTGGTGTGAGAAGCAAGGACGTAATCTTGATTAAAGGGTTGTAATGGCCCATTAAGTACGAAAGTTTATGAAATGCATACTAAGGGATAGTGTCTTACAGTAGACTTATTTAATCAAATAGTGCTCGTCCTCGTATTATAAACATTACCCGCTTTAGAGTGTGAAATATCATGGAGATGCCCTCTTACTGCTCTACTTTGATAACTTATGGTAGAAAAAAAATCACTCATCTGTTTCTATTTTTAATTAAAAATACTTTGAGAGGAAGCAATAATTGCATCTCCTAGCTATCACGTTAAGTGAATAAAAGTTAAAAATGATAATTTTCAGGATGAGGCCTGCAGCTTTAAAGAATTATAAAAGTAATCAATAAAAATGTTGTTTAACAAATCATTGTTATATTATGGAGTCTGTCACAAATGAAAAAATCTGATGGTTTTTATTTCAATTTACTTTATATTCAATCTACTTTTTTTGTTATAACTCCATTTCTTATCAATTGTTATCAATAGCTCTTTTTAATTGTTAAAAACCTGTAACCATAATTATGTTTTTTTTTTATAGTCTCTCTCAAATCTATTATTTTTATGAATTTTATTAGGAACAAATTATCAATAAATTAAATTCCATACAATTTTTTATAAATATCAAATATTCTACAAAAACTTTATTTAATTATGAAAAGAAAAACCAAAGTTAAAAACAAAAGTAAAAACAAAGTGACAAAAATTAAAATTGATTGAAACAAAATTTATAAAAACAACCTTATTAAATATTAAAAATTTTTTTCTCCTACTTCTTCTATATACCTAATGAAACTACATTTAATAAACAAAACAAAAAACAAACTAAAAATGTTAAAGATTATAAATAATTATAATTGAATAAAGAAAAACGGAAAAATCAAAATTATTATAAATGAAATTTGTGAAAAAAAATATATAAAAATCTATGTATGAAAAAACAAAATGAAAATGAAATTGAAAGTACATTTATATACATACATACATGAAATAAATGAAAAATAACTTTTGATGTTTCAAAATCCAAAACTATCCAAAAAAAAAAGTAAAGAAAATGTTAATATGTTTATATTTATATATATAAATAAATAGGTTATATGAATATATAAAACAAATCTTTAGTAAATAACTTAAAATTGAAATTAATAAAACTAAAAATTGGTAAACCTTTGTTATATGTATGTTTATAAATATATATTATATTATATTATTAAATATTAATTATTTACTCTTTATAAACAATACATACATACATTATATATAAATATTTCCCTTTTTTTAATTTGTTTTTTATTTGCTATATCAATTAGAATTATTATATACAATTAAAAAACAACAACAAAAAACCAATATTAATAATAAAAACAAAAGGAATTATTGAAACTTTATATATATATATATACATACATATATATTATGATTATTATATATTTAAATAAATTTAAAACCAATTGAACTTATGTGCATTATTTAGTGGTATGCGGTGTATTTGTAAAACAATTATAATTAATTTAAATTAAAAAAATAAATACAATGAAAATAAACAAAACCATATAAATGATTAATTAATTAATTAATAATTAAATACAAAAAAAAAACTAAAAAAAATATACAAAAAAAGTACAGAAAGGATTATTAAAACTCTACTTTATAAAATTATATACATTTATAAACAACAACAACAAAAAAGGAAAATAATAAAACTATATATATATATATATAAATTACATCTACATCTATATATTATTACATATTTACTAAAAACAACAAAAACTTATAATTGTTTCATCTTTTTATGTTTGTTTATTATTATTATGATTATTATTATTACGATTATTATGATTATGATTATTATGTGCATTATTATTCAACCATATTATTAAAAAAAAAAGCAAAACAAAAACAAAAAAACCAGAACCTATAAAATATATATAAAATTTGCATACGAAATTATGTAAATCCATTTATATATATTTAATAATAAAAATAATAAAATAAATATATAAAAAAATTGCAATTATACATACATCTATATATGTATATACATATGTATACATATATGTATATTAAAACATTTATTTCAATAACAAACAAACAAACAAAAAAATAAAAACAATAAGAAAAATACAACAACAACAAAAAAATTATATATATATATAAACAATATATGAATGAATAAATTAATATGGAAATATTATAAATAAAAACGGTGTAAGCGTGTTTTTATTTTCAATATGAGAGTTTAAAGTAAAGGTAAGAAAACTTACTTAATTGCCAGATTGAAGTGCATTAGTACTGCAACCTTATGATCTATTATACTGTCGTTAATCTGTATGTGATATCTCAAAAAAGTCACTCCAACCCTGCTGCCATGACAAACTTCATTAGGTTGTTGGCTTTCAATAATAATAATTTCCTGCCTGGTACTTGCCGAATTATATTTCCATTACTCCTCTTGGGAGCATGTGGCTCCCTCAAAGCATTTCTATCTTACACGACTTGTTCTTGATATTACCAATTCTTTGCATTTTCGTCATATCTTCAATATTCTTTCTGTTAGTATGTCCGATTCATATTCACTTCCTCTGCTCTATTTGCATCACTATGGTAAAGTTCCAGAGATCAGATATTAGACGAAAGTACCCTGCATATGATTTTGAGACACGTGTTGATGAATGCCAATAGTTTTTGCGTAATGGTTTTCGAAAATAACTAAGCTTCACTTATGTATAACAGTGTTGAGTATTCTAAACGTGATGAGTCTGCATATTTGTGAGTTTCTTCAAACTGACCGAACTCGTTTGAATGCCGCCTTTTGTCATATATACCCTTGAAAATATGCCTTCCCAATCCATACAAAGGTTCTGGTTCTTTCAGTGTGGTTGAAACTCCCCCCTCGCAAACTCATTGCCGTGAATTCTCAAATGACCTGCAATACAGCAGCTGATGACCGTATTTCCCTTTTTTACTGGCCAATACAACTCTTTAGAGAGGTTAGGTTAGGTTAGGTCGGAGTGGTAGCTCTGTTATCACAAAGCTCACTTGAGCACGCATAGCGGTCTGTTGTGATGCCACGGGTGAACGCAGTCCCTGTACTAACCAAGTTCCACCAAAATTAGGGAAAAGGAAGAAGTTGGTCAGCGCAAGGGCTGCACTCTTTAGAGAGGACTGCGGTAAAATTTCTCACACCACACCTTGTCTTCATAGTCCATTATACTGTCAAGAAAACCTGTTAAGATCAACCTATATTCCCTTCTCGTTCAGGGTCCATTTCGCTCCAGAATGGTCGAATCTGAAAACCCTGCAACCTCCTCTATTTTCATATGAAGAGCCCACTTTTCGTCAGATAACATGATCGTTCAGACCGTAAATATGACCCCGAGAAGCTTTCACCCACCGCTCCCCCTGATTCGTACCTTTCCCAGCGTCTTCTTTACCAGCTGATCTGCAGTCTCATTTCAACAGACTGACTGATAAAGGATTGAAGTGCAAGAGATGGCGGCGGTTTCAATTTTGAATGATCACTCGTAGTTTTACGCACGATAGCTGCCACGTTTGCTCACAATAGACCACAATCGTTTGGAGTTGTTCAATGGCAATATGAACGAGTTTCTGCATTATTTCGTATGCGTGGACAAAACGTGGATGAACCACAATACATCAGAGATCATACAACGGTAAAATCAGTTCCTCGTTTCAAATCGAAGGGCGGCAGGCAAATCGAATTTCAGCAAGGTTGACTTACCTAATTTAAAGAAGTTAGTTAGAAGTAGTAAATAATCACAATAATAAGGGATTCCACGAATAATTCATTAAAAAATGTTTAAATATGTTTATTTTAACATTTTCATAAACGTTGTTAAACTTTATTTTGTTTTATTAAAAAAAAGAAGAATTTTACTTGTTCAGTAATCACTTATACAATTAGAAATTTAAGACAACTACAAAACTACCGTTAAAAAAGGTCTTTTTTATATTTAATATTCTTAATTATTAACATTTTTTATGAATATATTTATGTGTAGATATAGAAAAAGTCAAAATAAAAAAATGTATGGAATAAAGATGTAACACAAGGAAAATTAAAGCTTTACAAAACTCAAAACAAAAAAAGAAAAGAAAAGAAAAAAGACAAGAGGCAAAGTAAAGTAGACGAAAATTAACAGAAAAAAAAATTATAATAATATTATTGAATATTCATATAGAACGATTATAGAACCATAAGTTTTGTTGAATATTATACGTCTAAAGTTTTAGAAATGAAATCACAACAATAATAATAGCAAACGTGTAGCGGCATCCACAGATGTTGGCGTTGTTGTCGACGGTAATGTGTCGTCATTAATAATTTCTGAATTGCCGCTGTTACACGTTGCCTGAAGCAAATCTCAGAGTCCTGTATGGCTAGTCTGTAATTGTTCGATTGAAATCGATAGTTGTTCTAAACGTTGCATCAATTGTAGCATATTTTCTTGGGCTTTAGCAGCATTAAAGTCATTGCCACTCTCGAGTGAATCCTCTTCGGCTGCGGCCAATTCAAAATGCAATTTGGCAAGACTTTCTTGTTGTTCGCGTATTTTTGTCATTTGATCCATCGTACAGCCAGAACCTGAAAAAAATTAAGTTTTGTTGGTTTATTTGGGGGACGCCGTTAAAAATTATTGATTTTTCAAAAATAGCTGACGGCTCAGTTGCCTATATGCTCTATTACAAGATTTGATTAAGACACAAAACTAAATATCTGACATGTTCAGTATGTGAGCAACCAACTGAAAGAAAATTTCTCTACAAGCAACAAGTTGCTCTCCGAACTTATTAACTCTGGAAGAAGGGACCCTATACTCCAAATCGCACTGTACAACTATTAGGAATCTCTCTACTGTGCTATTCTCAGTTCCACACCGTCAAAGCGTAACCCAAGAAAAACTATTCCAATATAGCTAAACGAATCACCAGCGACTTATATCAGAACGATTCTATCGACCACAAGATCGAACTAGAAGAAGCGAAGTCGGTCACGCCATGAAGGGCCTTCAAAACAGCAAATATCTGTCTGAAAAACGCTGCAATTGTTATTCAGTCAGGATGCTCACTAAAGACACCATCAGCAATGTCCCCACCCAGTTTCGACACAAAAACACAGCCTCTTATACTCGATTGTCTCATTCATAAGTTCCCTCCTATTCAATGGAAAAAATATGTTCATTATTAAGGGAGTCTTTCTAATAGCCCAATTCCATCAAGCGTATAGGACTAGGTACCCCTAGTCCTAATACGCTTAACGTATTATAAGTCAAGTGGCGTCACTTGTACTTTGTTAAAGGTCCCAAGCTCAAAAATCAAATCTAATTGACGCATAGATCCAGCGAATGACCCTGGGCAGAAGTTTCCTACTTTTACCTATGGATTTTCGACTGGGATAAAAAATAGTCAGACCATCTTCTAGACATTCTTTTTTCCCGTTCAGCACCCCACACAAATGTTTTGTGTGATATATTGCTTCAGTCTCTTTTACTACTATTATGCTGGATTTAACGTTTTGAAAAATTCTTATAAATTAATGAATCAAACAAATATAGAAAATACAGATATTTAGACTCACCAAACGCTTTCAGTTTTCCGGAATGAAAATCATCCAATAGTCCTAATAGGGCACGCTCCATATGTTTAACATCCGGTACTTCTGAGACAAAAGAATGATGTTTTATTGGACGTTGATCAAATTTATCACCGAGACTGCCGATGTTCGTTGATGATATTAGACCGGGATAGCCAGCACTAACGCTTATTGCAGCCGTATTCACATTCGGTTTGCGACGTTGTATCAATGGGGTATTATCAATTGCATTGTGATTGTTATTATTAACGTTACTATTGTGATGCTGCTGATGATGATGATTGTAATAATGACTGCTACTATTGCTGCCGGCAGCTGAAATAACATCATTAACAACGCCACCGCCACCACCGACACCACCAGCAATAACACAGCTTGAATTGGAACTGATAGTATTGCTGGTGGGAGCAGTAACTGCAGCAGCAGCAGTAGTAATGCCAGCAATAGTAGTTGTGGCCGTCAATGATGGTTGATTTAAACTGCTTGTACTTGTAGTATGATGTAGTTTAAACACACTATTGTTATTATTATTATTTATATTATTTTTGTTATCGTTACAGTTGTTGTTGTTGTTACTATTATTATTATTATTTTTAATGTTGCTGTTTATACAAGTCTCATCACTAAGGGTTTCACTACTCAATTGCGTTATGCTATTAATGCTATCATCATCACCGGTATCTTTATGGTGGTGGGTAGACATAGTTATAGCAGGAGCAGAATTATTTGCAAAATTTGGTTTATATTTATTGTTGCAATTATTTATTTATGATGATGTTATATTTAATATATATGTATGTATATATATTTGATTTTATTTCGTATTAGATGAAGGAGTAGGTACATGAAATTGTTAAATAAAAAATAAAAAATAAACAAATAAAAATAAGTATTAAAGGAAATTAATAAATAAATAAAAAAAAAACAAGTAAAAACTTAATTAAATGTACTCAATTCAAATAAATAAATAAATAAAAAAGAATAAAACAACACTAAAGAGCCGCAGAAAGAATATCAAAATTTGTATTTATTCTGTGAAAGAAAAAATCAATCCTTTACGTATGGCGCCAAAATAACAACTGACTTAATTTGGCGTCTACGCGGAGGCACACGACACAACATATATAAAATTATATAAAAGGATGGGAATCTAAAGTTTACTTTTGTTAGATGAAAAGCATGGTGATGGGTTAGTATATGTATGTATATGAACTCGTATTAATTTCAATTTAGTGGTGGTTTGATGTTTAGCTATGATTTTTATATGCTCCTGCTTGGCTGGTTCGTGACGATAGCCCAAAAAACAAAAAAGAAAATATGCAAAATGAATGGGAGACTGTTTGTACTTGTTGTGTTATGGCCAAATATGAAATTTTAACAAAATGGCAGGTAGTAAGTGGTATGGCATCAACAAGTGTTCCCTTTTTCCCAATAAAAAAGCTCTTTGTTTATTTTCAAGTCAAAATTTATAACAAACAGCATACATTCATGAAGTATGAGATGTTGAGTATGTGCTTTATATTATCCTTTAAAACATATTCAAATGAAACCAAAGAAATATTAAAAATAATGGAAGTATTATTTACTTTAAAACTGTGCGCACTTTCAATTTTAAACTCAACAATAGGAAAGCAATTTTTAAGGCTTCTTTCCCTTGAATTCAGTATGCGTATTTAGAAGGGTGAAATGTAAAAATTAACTTTCAACACAAATATGGAAATAATTGCTCTCTTGAGGAAATTTTATAAAATAAAAGTTTTACCATTAAAATTTCTTTTTTAAATGGCCTGTTGATAATTGTTACAAACGTAAACCGCTTGGATTGGGTGCAGCAATCAAGTCTTTTGAGGTGATTTTCGATAAACTCTTCGCACGTTTCAAGCGACCATTTAATGAATTTTGTTTTTCAAATACTCTTAACATTATTCTGGTGGACAATTGAACAGGAAACATGAAATTAATCTTTATGGAAACTTTTCACACAATAAACCCAAATTCTGTTGTGTTGTGTGCATCCTGGTACCGCCTTGTCGAAACCACGTATCGTTCGGCTCAAAATCTTCAATTATAGGCCAAAAATTGTCGGTTATCATATGAACACAACGGTCTGAATAAGGGGTAACAATCAAAACAATCACTTTTTCTGGATGGAAGGGGCTTTTCACAATAACTTCAATATTCTTTGAGCCCTATATGGGAGGCAGTTGTTTTTTCTCAATTGTTAAATAAGCTTTCGCTACAAATGGCAAAATTATAGTTCAATGGTGAGAATAAACATATAACAATCACAAACATTGAGATATGTTTCTTAAGCATGTACAACACAAAACTTTAACTTCAAATTAGTCTGTAGAGTTTGTAACATTAAAGAAGACTTAGTAGCACTTATTAAACATAGATTTTAAAATAAACGCTTTGCGAAAGCAGAATGATATGGAAACAAAGGATTTTGAGAAATGTTATAAGACAACAATGAATTTTGATTATGTTGTGAAGCAAAGATCTTTACGAGTTTTCTCCAACAATAGAGAAACTATTTTAAATAAATACACTCAATAAACGCATACAAAAGAAAACATAAAAAAGAAATGATGGAAAGACCAAAAAAGAAATGCTATGAATTAATGATAAACGTTAATTTAACCCATGATGCATAGAATGAATTTTGTATATGATTTGATTTCTTTAATATCATAAACGAACACCAGACACGCCCTCAGCGACTGTAATGAAACATTTACGAATATATAGGATATATAAAAGCAAAATACCAAGGCAAAAATAAATAAAGTTCTTTTCAACACTTTAAAGGCCATAATTCAATAGTATTTTGATTTTAATTTGATTCAATTTAATACAGCAGCACTGCTTACCTTTTAAAAGTTTCCTAGGCCGGGATTTGAATTCAAAACGTTCATCATTTGTGCCATGCAAATGAGGCCGCGGGCGTCTTTCGTTTACATATGAGACTTTGGCCGATGACTGGCCAATTTTCTCTGAAGTGGTAGTGGTACGTTCTATAGAGCATGATGCAGAATTACGGCTGCGAGTAGTTTCGCCACTAGAAATACTTTTAATCTAAAGCCAAAAACCGCAAACAAAGGCAACAAAACAAAAAAATTAGAGATAAGATGATTTACATTTACAATAACAATAAGAACAATAAGGGAAAAACTTACATTAATTTTGGGCACGGCCACGGGTGAGGCAGGAGTTGGTGCTGATTTGGGGGCACTATTTGTGACATCTTCTTCAGTCTCCACATCAACTAGCTTCTGGCGTTCCACTACTTCATCATTGGGTTCCATTTTGATCTTTTTTATAAGGTTTTATTCCCTTTTTCAAATAATAAAAGTATAGCCTGATAAAATTTATTTCTGTTTTAGCAACCCCCTCGACAATTTTGCTACACCAATTGTTTTTGTAATGAGCCACACAGTTTTGTTTTAATAATTAACAAATTTCATGTAAATACATTAATGTAACCATTTTATTGAGTTCATTTAGTACAATTAATGTTTTAATAACACATAATTGTTTAACAAAAAACTTAAAAAGTTTATCAACAAACAAAATAGGAATATATTACGGAAAAAATATTTTTTTATTGATTCACAATGCTATTGTGTAGCAACCCCAAGAAATCAATCACAATAACGTTTTAAACTACCAGATGTGTAAAAACATTTTAACAAATGCCTATCATAACATTATATCAGAGTAACAAACCCTTTCTAACGGCATTAAGAAAAAATAATACCAAAAATTGTTTACTGTATAGAAATCAAATGAAAGCCTTTTGTTGTCATTTTTTTTGTAATTTTATTTACTATAGATCTTAGCAGGAATCATGTATACTAAATAATTGTTAACCTTGCTTCTTCTTGAAACCCAAGTCATAAACCATTTGTAAAATACCCAAAAGTCCTAAACCACACAGACCCATAGTCACACCGAATAATGCCTTATCAGCTGGTCCACCTTTTAGGAAAACAGGCAAAGTATTTTTGGCCTAAAACAATATATATTTATTAAATTAAAATATCAAAAGCTTATCGTAATTTGTTTTAAATTACCTGAAAAATTTCCATATTTTTTGCCAAACCTTCAGGTAATGCCATTATTGGTTGTTTTTATACTTTTAAACAATATTTATTTGTTAACTGTTATGCAATGCTATAAAATTAATAATTTTATTAAATGCAAATTATTTATTTTATAAATTATTTATGTATTTAAACATAATTAAACATGTAACAATTTTTTTTTAAGTTTTTAATGAATTTTTCTTTTACTTATTATTAATTTCAAAAAAATCTTTATTTGTTATTTCACTTACTTGTTTTTGCAACGATTTCCCTCAGCACTATAATAATTTATTTCTTAATTTGCAATAGTTTTGAAAACAGCTGGCGAAGAAATTGACAATTTTAAAAATAGAATTGAAATTATTGAAGTGCACTTAGTTGCATTTGCAAACCAAATGTTGACAACTTAAAAATACGCATATGGGCTACTCCATAATAAAAGAAATTTTAAATTTTTTCCTCGGTTAGAGCGAAAAACTTCATATTTTTCTTACAATCTTAGGTTAAGTTCAGAGAACCGTAAATTAATGTTTGGTTTATGGGTTTTCAGATTTTTTGTTTACTGCTTTTCCTTGTTTTGTTTTGTTGCTGCATTTTCCATATAAAATCTTAGTTTTTATTAGAGGAGATGATTTTATCAGAGATATAAGTCTCACATCCATAATATATATTCCAATTTATTGTGGTTTTTATATGCGGTGGATTTTTAACACAATGTCTCTGCTAGTTGAGGAGAAAATTACTTATTCCAGACATACATCAGTTAAATCATCACTGACCGTCAGTACAGTGAAGTGTGGTAATACAGTACGTATTTTTAATATCAACACTTTGTTGAATTTCAATTTTATTAACCACATCTGCAAAATTTACTACACTTGGCAAAAACACACCACATTATAGACGCCACATCTGCCAAATTCACCATGTTTGGCAAAATTCACCATACCTTCCAAATTCACCACGCTTGCAAAATTCTTCCCCAAAATCTCATCACGTTTATCGTCAGCCGCAAACACAACACCTACGGCCATCTTGATCACACATTCCTTAACCCGCGCTCTCTTATTATATATGGACCGTACTCCCTCACACACCATACATATTCCCCCTCCCTTCCGATATTGAACACGCACCACACCCATTCTGCCAACCAGATTCACTCACCCACACCACCACTCACTACTCACACACCTACCTTTTCTCTCCACAGACGCATCATAGACACCAACCAACAAAAAAAAAACAAAGCAAGCAGCAGCACACCGCACACACACAAAACATACAAATTTCCGATCCCCATCTCAATCTCAAGGACATTAAACAGTCCTTGTTCCGAGCGCCCAACCCAAGGAACGTGCGATGGGGAGTGTCGCGAGATAGCTGCAGTGACACAAGAAAAAGTTGCAGTTCGCCTCTAAGCGAGCCATTTCGTCGAGAACTACAGAAAGAGCATGAGCAGGGGAAACAGACTGCTTTTTTCAGCTACTCCATGTTATCAAACCGAAATTTGAAAAAAAAGAATTCCTGTCTGTTTTCATAGAAAATCTATATGCTTAGGGGTTATAATAAATTTAATAATTTTTTTTTATAAAAACAAAAACAAATATTAAATGACATTGAGTAAGGTTAGTAACATTAAAAAAACAAAAAACCCATGCGAACAAGAAAGCCTAATAAACAATAAACACAAACAAAGCTTTACAAATACAACGACTCTCTACAAGACATGAGTCATGATGATGGAGAGCAACAAATTGACGTAAACAATAGAGGATAACACAATTGCCAACCGGCACAAGTAAATACATGTATGGGTAATATACATATAAACATGTGTATGAACAGCCATTAATAAGAGTGACAAATGCTTGATAAACAGCGTTGTGCTTTGGTGTTTTGTTTTGTATGAGTTATTTTTGTTATGATATTGAGAGCAAAAATGCTTGCTTTAAAAGCTTGTGCGCCTGGTATGGATTACAATAATTCTACACCGAGTGAGTTTTATTAAAAAAACAACATCATCATCATTATATTTTTCACCATCCGTTATAAAGAGCTAGTGTGTTGTGTGTGGAGTTGTGTTGGTGGTTAGATTGATGGTTGGGATTTTGTTTTTGGTTGGCTTTTTTCACTCAGCTGCTGCACGATTAGTCTTTTTCGTTATGTGGAAGAAAAATGTTAATTACATACACTGCAATTATTGTCTTGATTGTTTTCTAAGGAGACATGCATGCATGCATGCATAAAAAATGAATAAAACAGGTTGGCAAATCGTTGCATATTAAAAGAAATTAATCTTATGCCAGTAAAATATAAAAATTTAAATTTAAAAACAATTTTAAAATTATTATGAAGTTAAAATTCGCATTTCTTTTGATTTTTAAATTTAAGATTTAACTTTTGTTTTTATTAATTATTAACTTTATTTAATAAATATTTATATTTTTGCTAGATTCAAAGCGTTTTATGTGGTATTTTAAGCTTTTATTTATTAAAATATAGCTTATATGTATGTATGTATATGCATGTTGTTGTTTGCCTACATAATATAATAATAATTACAAACAAAATCATTTGAGTTATTGTACTTTTTACCCCTTAATAAAAAATCTTAAAAATTACCAGCTGGTTGCTAAAGCCTTTCCGATTTTTAGCTCCCAGTACCAATAACTTTCAAAAGTTTTATTCCTAAAACCATTCGAAAAAAAAAATAAGTCAACAAACAAAGCGAAAATCTCTTAAAGTTTCTTAATTTCTACTCTCATGTACTACATACGTACGTACACGTAAATTGGTGGTAAAAAGCAGCTGCTTTGCCTGCTGCCTTACCTTGCCTGGCCTGGCTGTTGCTTTTATTCTTAAGTTTTATGAAAGTTATTTTCGTGCGATTTAAATATTGCGATATACTCAACGCAACAACAACATGCTCTCATCAAGTTCATATGGTTTCGAAATCTCTTTTTTTGCTAACATTCAACAAAAATGCTTTTATTTCAAAAAAACGCTTTTTCTTTTTTGTTGTACCTCTATTTGTAGCTTAATTTTCAAAAAATTATAATTTTATGTCACCATAAAAGAACAAACCAACCAACCATTCATTCTACTTATAACAACGGCTAACTATAACAAGAAACAACAACAACAATAATAACAATAAAATAAAGTTAAAGTGTCTCACAATTTACAAAAAAAATCTAAAATTCTGAAAAAAGCACACCCTGTAAGCACAAACAGAAATGAGCGCAGAACCTAGAGTAGCAAGGCGGGAGAGGGACAGGGCAAGAAAGTGCAAAAAAGCCTGATTTGTGCTTAAAATTCAAAATTAAATAAAATCTATACAAAACGCCACACATTACAGGGGAGGGCTTTTGACACAAAAGTTATTCGCTCTATAGAATTACTAGAGAAAGATGAATATCTTACAATATTAATAAGAAACAATTCATTTTCATTTATGTAAATGTTTAATTGTATATTTTAAATAAAATGATTTACCGTCAGGCACAAAAGTCATATAAAAAATTTTAAAACGTGTTGCACAATTATAAAGAGGTTACCATATACAATTTTTTATTCACTTGGGTTTCCGCAACTCCCCCGCATCATCGACATTTCTCATCTATAATTTTGTATTGTCATGCATAATAAATTATGAGCTTAGGGTAATTGGCGTGAAGGTTTTTAGATTTACGGGACTGTCTTTGTACAATACTTTCTGTCCCAGTGCAATTGAGCACATTTTTCAATGATATAGACCACTTAGCAGCTTCATATGTACCCATTGTCTCCAAATATAATACTCTAAGACGAAAAATCATTAATTTGCGCAATCATCGCATCCCCAACATCACTTGCTATTCACTGACGAGGACAGTCGTATACCTCGTCCGCTGGAAGGCATGTCGATAGACTTGGCATTTACTCGTACGAATTCTGTAGGAGCTGTGGATTTGATAAGAAGGCTGTCTCCCATCTTATGAATCAGCGGCTAGCTCTTGTTATAAAGAGGCGGAGGTTTTTGGCTTTTCATTTTCTGTTATCTCTAAATTAATTTTCTAAAACAAGAATTACTGCAGTAGCAACATTTATTTAGGAGTTGGAATTGTTTTCCTATAAGGAATGTTTGCCTCTCGGGGTGGATATTGATTTGTGGGGTCGCTATGGGCCTAACCTAACCTAACCTCTCGAAATTTCTGAACGCTTTGGATATCGAAATATTGATATTGAGAAGCAACTTCTTTGCTGTTTTCCAAATTTTTCTTATCCTTTACCTTGATTAAAGTCTAATTAGTTTATTCGTTCTGATAACACCTTAAAATATTTTCATTTATTAATTGTTGATAAAAAAAACTGTTTTAAAATTTAAATAATTTTATATTTTTCATAAAATAAATTGGCAACCCTGCAAAAGGATCACTAGAAATTTTTCTGAAATACAGTAAAGAACTAACAAAAGTTTATTTCTTTGCAATAGAAATAAAAAATAAACGCTTTTTGTAAAACCAATTAAAACTTTTAGAATCTGAAAATGTCTTTAACAAGAGGATAGATAAACTTTAATCAACACGCTTTTGAAAAGCAAAACATCGCATTTAAAAAGTTTTTGTTACTGAAAGCCTTTTCTCTCAAAACACAGCTTAAAAAACGAACGAACCAAAAAAGCCCTTTCTGAGTAAACAGAAGAAGCAAAAAAAAGAAAATCAAAAACCACAAAAAACCTAGCAATAAACAAAAACAAATATTATAAGAACTTTTAAAACTGTTAAAAAAAACACAAATTAAACAACAACAATAAATATGTTGTATGTAAAACAAACACATTAATAAAAATGCTTCCTCTCTCTTCCTTGGTTTAATTTTCAAAACTAATATAATTCTCTTTCCTTGCCGTTCAATATGTTGAAATTCCCTCTCCCCTGGTTGCACCGTCTCTTTTTCATAACAGTTGTAAAAAATATGGTTGAACTTACAACGTAAGCATTAGAGTACAATACCTTGTTTCCTTTATTAAGTAGCGGTAAATTACAAATCCATATTAAGATGGTTCTGCATAACAAGTCCGCGAACATTTTCAACGAAAACGTTCATCCGTTCGTTAAAAATTTTGTTTAACGAATGCAGTCAGTCTGTGGCTTTACTTTATTCTCTACCTGTGTGTGATGGGTACACGTATATTTTTTTGTATATTGACCGTACGTTTAGTGGGAGAACATAAATATTGAAAAGCTTTCTGCTACCGTCAAATGAATCACAATAGTTGAGTAAATATTGTTGGCGAAGCAGTCACTATTTGTATCATTATTGAGAAAACAAAGCTAATAAAACTTAACACACTCATTATGTAGTTGTTGTCTTGATTATTTATAAATAAATAAGCTTTGACAGGCTTATTATTGGTATTGTTATTGTTATTGTTATTTATAAACGCACACTAACAAAACAGAAAGAAACACGGGGTTTATATGCTTTTGTATTTGATTTCTTTTTAAACGTTATTATTGTATTATAGCTTTATATTATTGTTATTGTTTTCTTTTTTCTTAACTTTAACGGTTGCTATGAATTCTGTGAGCCTAATAAAAAATTCACATTTTGCACTATTTACAGTTGTTTTTGTTTGTTAAAAAATAAAAACAAACGACCCTGACTGAGATGGATTGTTGTTATTTGATTTTATTATTTAATAAAAATAAAAAGGATCCATCCATCCATCCAATTATTCCATCATACATTGATTGTTATTGTTAATTTAATATTGTTGTTACAACCAAACGAAAAATAAACAACATAGTTATAGCAACATACAACTGCAATCAAATAAATGATTGTTAACAATTTCTCCACAATTTTTTTTTATTTCATTTCTCTTCTTCATTTCCACTACATTTCTCCTTTTAATCTTGATTGTTGTTATTGCTTAAAAATTGTTGCTGTTATTTTTTGTTGCTGTTGTATTTCTTTATAAAATACAATTGTTTGATTCAAACATTTATCTGTTGTTGGGTGTTGTGTTGGGTTGCTGCGCATCTTTGTTGTCAATACAAAATTGTTTGATCTGTTGCAAACTTTAGTTTTTTGTTTAACAGCCACTCAGCAAATTTAGCCAGTGGGCCTTTAATGTGCCTGAGTGAAAGAAATGTTGTTGCTGTTGAATTTGAACGTTGCTTTGTTAGCATTAATCTTTCTCTCTCACAATAGGACAACAACAATGTTTCACTCATTCATGTTGGTAACGGTTTTTGTGCGATTGACTGCAGACATGTTTCCATAGTTGTTGTTGCTATTACTTTCAAAATTTCACGACATACACATGTAGTTTGTACGTGATTGAAATGTTTTCTTCAAGAGAAAGTTATCTTTTATAACAGTTTGTTTGTTTCTTTCTTTCTTTATTTTTCTTAAACACAACCTTTTCGACAGTGTTCGAAAGAATAATAGTATCGGCATAAGACTTTCTTTGAAATAAATTTGCAAGCAAAATTGCATTCAGAAACATTATTAAATAAAAATGGTTAAGGAATAAATGGATTTTAATTACTTTCATAGCAATAGGCAGCGTAGACTGAAAGGGTTATGTGAATCGTGACACTGTCTAGCTGATATCTTGTGCCAAGCCAAAGAAAGTAGACATTATACGCCATAGCGCTTTGAATTGACAATTATTGCAGGGTCGTTTTCAACAAAATACGACTTTATAACACCACCAGATCATAATCGCTTCAAATAATCAATCTTTCCGGACCATTTATCGGTTTTTCACAAACACTTATGCTTTCGATATTCGATAATTTTACACCAACAAACACCGAGTGAAAATTGAGCTTCGTCGGCGAAAAAAAGTTTGTTTGAAAAATCGATATTAAGAGCCTGCTGCTCGCCACCTCTATGGCCCTGGTAATGGTCAGCCGGCTTTAGTTGTTCCGTATGTTGGGCTTTATATGGATGGAAGTGCAAATTCAAATGCAATAATGATCCGTAATATAGACTCAGTTGCTCCTAAAATTGATAAATTCGGTTTATATTCCACATTTTCTGTAACAAAAGCAATATTTTCACCAGCGCGTAAATTGTGATGATGTACACGTAATAACCGTTATCATAAAGAATTGTATAAAAAAGTACTCTAAAATTAGCTCTTTCCAATGATATTGTATTTCGCATATAATTGCAAGGTCCAAGCAGGCATTATAATGCGAGATTCATCAAAAATCGTGGCTTTTTGGGCGTTTTTTTAACTTTACCTTTGAAATGGATTTATTATCGTCTAAACCACACTTTAAAGTTAAATCATAATTCTAATTTGTTTTTCCCATGTTTTCATACACTTTTAATGGACTTTTATGAACGCTGGCAACACTGATTAGAACTTAAATAAAACCGGTGTTGGTGTTGTACTTTAACTAACAACAGTTTGAGTGCTTAAAGGAGTAAAGAGACAGAGAGAAATCTCTTAAAGTTGTTGTATTTTGTTTTATGTTAGACGCATGTTAGGAGTATGCTAAAGTTGTTGGCGTTGTTTTAGTGTATACAAGTGGAGAGTATTAATGTCTTAACATTTTACCTGTTTACTCAAAGTTAAACAACACATATTAGAACTTGAATGAACGGTTGTGAAACAAGAGTAATTTTGTTATGCGGGGAGGAGGGGCAAACAATAGAGGCAATGTCAAGAACTTTTTTTATTTATTGTTGTTAAGCTTTGTTATGTTCTTTGCTAAAAAAAAAATAGGAGGAAGACGGGGAATTTGTTTTGCAAAAACAAAAAATATTGTATAATGAATGATATAAAGGTTATGAAAGTGTGTGTGCATTTTATGAGTACAAGAGTAACACGAGTTGTTGTTTACAAAGTCAAACAAACGATTTTCAAAGTCAATGTTAAAAGTATGAGCGCGTGAATGTAAGAGTATAAGATTTCAGTTGAGTATTGTTATAGTGTGTTTTTGTTTCAGGCTTTTAAAGCTTGTATTTCGTCACATTTTATACTCATACACATATGTGTTTGTTTGTTTGCGAAGAAGGTATTATATGAGGTGTTTTTGCGAACTTTTTTTCTGAGTTTCTCATGTGTTTGTGTGTGTTTTGCGTTATATTGTTATTGTTTTCATTTGCATCACCCTCTTTATGTGGTCTCCTTACTTTATCCATAAAATACTTGGTTGCTTTTTGCGTGTATATGTTTTCATTTGTTTTGATTTGTTTTTTTTTTGTCATGTTCTCATCTTAAATGAGAAGAAGCGTTTTTGTATTTATATTCACGGCATTTGTTTTTGTTATAATTTGTATACCTATTGATGTTTTTCTTTTTTTTTGGTATTGTTTTTGATTCCCAAGATTCTCAGTTGAGTATAGAACATTTGGCGTTCGTTCGACCGTAGGTCTGCCATACATATGTATGTACGTCTGTCATACGTTAGTTAAATGGTTAGTTAGTATACAATATTATAAAATATTAAAAGCATGTATGCGGTATGCATGTATGTATGTTTGTACGTTTATGTATGTACTTTTATAATGTTCTGAGAGTATATACCGTACAACAAACAAACATTCAAACGAGTGTTGTTGTCAAAATGGGGAACGAGCAGAGTAGATGAGTGAAACACAAAATCGTTTGGTTTTATTTGTTCTAAAAGCCCTATATATTGAATGCTGTGCGCCTAATTCAAAATTTCACTAAAAAATGTTTGTACTCTCTCTCTGGCTATGTACACACTGGACTTGCACTGGAAATGAAAGTTATGATGGCCGTTTTTTTTCCTCTTCTTTTTGCAAAAACATATAAATATAAAAAAACAACAAAATTTTAGAGCTTACAAAAAACAAACAGGGTAGAGAATGATTATTATTGTTGTTATTGTATATAAATTTGGTAAAAAGTCGAATAAAATTTTTCCTTGTTTTTACGGGGAATTCCATCATGCTTTCCTCCTTCCTAAATATCCTGAAAATCTTGTAATTTTCTAATTCCAAACAACAATTTTACACACACTGCATGCATAACAAGCAAAATCGTTTTGTATTTTTTCCAACACAAACTTCCATTTTCTGCCTTTCTATTACCTCTACTAAGTTCCAGTGCGCAAAATCATCTTCTTCCCATTTTGTAAGCGTGTGTATCTCTATCTACTGTGTATCTATCTGTCTGTTGTGTTATTATTTTCTAATATTTCTTCTATTCATTTTTCCCCAATTCCACACCTGTTATCTATCTCTCACCTCAACCTCATTCACCTCCTTTGCTTTTAACATCAAACGAAAAATGCGTTCATGTTTACTCCATCTAATGTTTCTGTTGGCCTATTTTCCTAGTCAAGACTTCCCCAAGTCGGTGTGTCATCTGGCTTGACTTGGTTTCTCTGGCTGCCAGCAGAGAAAAAGATTTACCCCAACGTTTTTTCTCTTTGTTTTGTTGTTGTTATTTTACTAATAAAAGAAGCATTACTTGAGACATTTTTATTTCTCCATAAAGTTTACCTGTTACCCCTGCATTAGAAAGAGAAATTATTTTAACAACAAATACAATAAAAAATACGTTAGAAAAATATAAAAACATATTATATTATAAAAAAATATATACACTAGACAACAAAATAATGTAATTCAAACAAAAAAATTGTCAGAAGGGAACAGTGCTTGAAGTATCGTGTTATCCATTTACATAATGAATGTACTCACGGAACACTCCGCCTTACATGTACACTTGAACCGTGTTGGTGTGATGGAAAATGATTAATACATGCGGTGAAAAGATCGAAACGATGGAGCCCCTTTTTATGTCATTGCCCAACTTTCGTAAGCTTGAAATGCCAATATTTTGGTGATAATACTACACTACGCCAGACATAACTCGTCTCAAAGGATTCGACTAGAAGAAGCAAAAGGAAGTTTGTATAAGATACAGACTTCCTATAGAATGCAGAACGGTTAAGTATATACAGTGGCTCCATCGCATAATCGGACAAGCACTAGTCTGATATGTATGTGCTTAAAACTTAAAAAGAAAATATTAAATAGATGTTTTTTTGCTTTTATTTACACTCTACATTATAGACTTTCAGATTAATAAAAAAAAAATAACAACATTTTTCATGATAAAGGCAATTTTATAAAGAAAAAGAAAATTAACTCAATTTTTTGCGCTCAACGCATAATCGGACAAAGAAGAGCACCATTGCTAAAAATGACGAAAGAGAACAATTAATACTTTGTGGCATATCCTTTGTTCTCAAGAACGGTCTGTAAACGTTTTGGAATTGATTTTACCAAATTATAGCATGCTTCAGTTTCTATGGAGTTCCACGTTTCCAGTAAAGCCGCCTTAAGCTGATTCATAGTGTTAAATTGTTGTTGGTATACTCTTCTAGCTAATTCTTCCCAAAGATGTTCAATTACGTTGAGATCTGTGCTCTGTGCAGGGGTTTCTATAAGTTTGGGGCAATTATGGATCAACCAAAGCTTTTCCACACCCGAAGTTTGCTTGTGATCATTGTCCTGGTAAAAAGCAAAATCATTCGTAATGCCTAATTTCTCGGCACTTTGCTTTACATTTTCCTTCAAAATGTTGAGGTAGCCAAATTTGTCCATTTTACCATCAATAAAATGCAAATTGGCCACCCCAGCACTCGACATGCAGGCCCAAACCATAACAGAGCATCCTCCATGCTTAACAGTAGCTTTTGTATTTTGAAGATTAAATTCTGCATTTGGTTTACGCCACACACCACGATCCATGCAAATTGAATTTACTCTCGTTAGTGAACAAAACCTTGTAACGAACAAAAACTATCAGCAAAAATTTATTTTAAGATATCTTTACACCAAATTGCCTTATTCCAAAAATCTTCTGTTTTAAGCAAATACTCTTTAGCAAATTTTATTCTCCTGTTTTTATTCTTAGGCCTAATAAATGGCTTTTTTCTGGTAACTCTACCATGGTAGTTATATTTGTGCAATGTATTACGAATAGTATTTAAGCAAACACCTTTTCCACTGCTGTTTTGCGAATGATTTTGCTTATCAGGACAATGATCGCAACCACACTTCGGGTGTGGAAAAGCTTTGGTTGATCCATAATTGCCCCAAACTTATAGAAACCCCTGCACAGAGCCCAGATCTCAACGTAATTGAACATCTTTGGGAAGAATTAGCTAGAAGAGTATACCAACAACAATTTAACACTATGAATCAGCTTAAGGCGGCTTTACTGGAAACGTGGAACTCCATAGAAACTGAAGCATGCTATAATTTGGTAAAATCAATTCCAAAACGTTTACAGACCGTTCTTGAGAACAAAGGATATGCCACAAAGTATTAATTGTTCTCTTTCGTCATTTTTAGCAATGGTGCTCTTCTTTGTCCGATTATGCGTTGAGCGCAAAAAATTGAGTTAATTTTCTTTTTCTTTATAAAATTGCCTTTATCATGAAAAATGTTGTTATTTTTTTTTTATTAATCTGAAAGTCTATAATGTAGAGTGTAAATAAAAGCAAAAAAACATCTATTTAATATTTTCTTTTTAAGTTTTAAGCACATACATATCAGACTAGTGCTTGTCCGATTATGCGATGGAGCCACTGTATATCTAAATAAGCATGAGACCCTCTTCTCTCCTTTACCTAACTATCTACTTACTAAAACCATCAATTTCAAACAGAAATAATGCCATGTTATATCTCAATTGTTCAATTTCTGTAGTACAGTGTTCGATGTGAAGAATTTCTTCTATTATTTTGCGATATTATTTTTCTTTATTTTTTTTCGTGTTTCCATTGTCAGTGTAACACTCATTATAATGTACAATTAATCGTCTATTTGCCACCGTGTTGCATGTTTCTGTTATCCCTCTCTATTAGTAGCCATATTGTTTTTTTTATATAGCCAAACATTTCTTTGCCCCAAACGTAAATCGCTAGTCTGGCCAAAATTACTGCCGGGAGTAACTTGTATTCATTGTGTACATACATACGTATATAAATCAGCGACAGAAAGCATTTTTTCAGCTTTGAAAACTTTGTTGTTTTTTCTCTTTCGTAGTTTTTCAGATAAAATTGTAATAAAACTGTCGAAGTGGAACGAAACGTCACTTACACCAGCTGACTAAAGCTGATTTCCTGGTGTAATTAAGCAAATCGAATATAATAAATTATAATTTTTTAGCAGGAGTCGTCAACAATGATGAGGACTGTTTCTATAAAACGGGAATTATATTATTATGCTAGCAGTCTTGGCTTGGCTTGGCTGGCAACCATAAAGAGAACAACAAAAATATTTCTTTTATTATTATTATACTGGCTGCTATAAATATTATAACGAGGGGTGGTATCATAGGATTATTTAGTTCTGTAAAATTGTATTTATTATTATGACATAAAACACGTACTACTCCCATTATTCATTATTTTTATTATTATCCATCTATTCGTTTTAAATGTAATGCTCGCTTAATAGAATGTTAAGAGATTCTCTATTTTTTGTTTTCGTTTTTTCTACTCTCATTACATAGTAACTGGAACATAGCAGAGATAAAGAAAGAGAGAGAGAGAGAGAGAACATGCGTCTGTTCTAAATAAAATCCATTAAAGGAACTTATATGTCGTGTTTACATTTTTGTTTTTATTGCTCCATTTTCCCTGTTATTTTATGTTATAAGAGACTGTGGGCTCTGTCGTTTAAGTCTCTTATTTAAAATATTCTTATTAGTTTAAAAGAGATCTTTTATTTGAATTGTATGTATAAAATATAATTGAACAGGCTGAAAGAATACGTAAAGAGGTCGATTTGGAATTAAAATATGACTGTTAAAATTACAGTCTTTGAATGTAAACATAATGCACAATGGGTTGTTAATAAATGATATCAGGAGAGTCAGGGTACATGAGATTAGGTTGAATTATCAGCCGCTTCAATACACATAGATTATTTGGGTTCTGTAAGGTCTCGTTGTAACATCAATATTACCTATTTCATCATATAATTGGAAGTCTTAAGTGCGTATTAGTTTAGGCAACAGGTGACCCTATTCAGTTTATTATACTTTTAAAATATAGCACACAGAGACAGCCAATTTAAGTTAAAGAGAAATATTATACATAATAACCCATTGTGCAGAAAGTATAAAATTGGCGATGAACATACAATACAACATGCCATAAAAGACTTTTAAGCTGCATGTACTCCGAGAGACAATAACAATGATCCATGTATGGACGTATTACTACTACACCGCATGTATTATAGAAAAAAAATTACGAGCATTTTATTTATAACCAGAACCATAATTTCCAATTGCAGTTTAACATCATCGTGAAAAGTAATGCCATCCATTCCCATGTTTAACATGGTCGGTTGACACTATAAATGTTTTGACATTTTATTTGCTGTCCGTGTGCCTTTGTTGCCGCTGCTATTTTTTTTTTATTTTCCTTAATGTTTCTTCGTTCTTTCAAAGCGGTGTCTCATCATTGTCATCATCACCATATCACATATTCAATTACGAAGCATTTCAGAGTTTGCGTCATTTCATGTTATTCTACTGGGCTAGCAGAACATTTTGATGGTGTGGTAAAATATTCCAATTGTTGTCGTTTTATTTCTGTATACAAAGCATGAGTGGAACAGAAATGAAAAACAAATTCTCAATAATCGACCGACGCGTCTCTTATTATTGTTGTCTGGTAGTCAATGAACTCCATGAGAGTATGTGATGTGGTCGTGAGCGTAAAATATGTACAGAATATCGCATATTGCGTTGCTTGCTGTCCGGTTTATTTTAAAACCAGCCAGTTGTCGTTCTTTTTACGCTCAAGAAACCCACTGATTCAGCCAATCCAGTCCAAAGTGTGTATCACCGCAAAAGTTCAACGAACGTTCGCAAAGTTTACACACCTTTTTTGTTTACTTTTGTTTGCATTTTTATTTTTATTTTCTTTTTCTTTCTTTCTTGGGTCATTGGCTGCATACTGCGGTCATGTTTACACATGACTACAGTGTGTGTAAACAATATATGTACGCATGGACTCGTGTATGAAGTGATGTGGTGAAATTCTGACCAGTAGAAAATTTTAAGGGTACTAATATCAATTTTTCTAAAACAGAATGATAGTTAAGTTGATAATAAAATGGGATGCCGAGAAAGTTTGGTTTTATATTCTCGTTAAGTAGGTAGGAAGGTAGAGGTGGCCCAAGGAAATTGAATGGACACACTTATGCCACGTAGGGCGCATTGGTATACCACAATTTTCCGTAATCTCCTAGTTCCAGAACCAATCGGAGCTTCTGATGAATCAATTAATGCGTGACATTTCCTCCAGATCATCTCTATAGTATGCATCAAGTTTCCAACCCACATTCGTTCCAATATTTAAAAAATTGTTTTAGTACAGGTTTTAGAAAGATAATTTGTATTGTTGCCTGTATTGCTGCTGTTACATCGTCTGTATAACCGTTAATCATGAAACATGTTTCCTCGAAGACTTTTAGTAAGCTATTGATGTGCCATAGTAAAGACGAGATAACACTTTTTTCTGGTGTCCCACGGACCGTAAATTTTGAGAACTGGTGCCCACAGTTGATTCAACACCCCTGTTTCTTTGCAGTTTATCAACAAAAAAGATGACCAACTTCTGGAAGTTTTTCGGTGTTAATAATCAACTCCGATTTATCGTTATAGCGCGCCCTGTCAGAGTATATTCCTTGTAGTACATACATAATTGGTCATTACAACCCTTCAGTCAGGATTACGACCTAGTTTCTCACACCACTTATGTTGTGTGTGTATACATGAGTGGCGGGACCTACAGTTTAAAGTCGACTCCGAACGACAGATTTTTGCGAAACTTTTCATGGCAATTTTATTTACTCTCAGAGTTTTTGCCAGAAATCTGCTGAGAGGAAGTCGCCGAAGAAATACTTTTTGTATTTTATTTTGATGTCTGGCCTGGGGCTCGAACCCTGGCTTTTCGTATAATAAGCCAACACACTACCTACTAGACCACGGCGACTTCATTCCTTGTAGTACGGCGATTTTTTTATGTAAACGTTGAACTGTTTCATTAGATTTATGGATCATGTAGACCTGCTGTGACTCTGAAACGTTATTTGGAGCGAAGGCTGATCTAATATAGATGCCAATGATACTCTTAAGTGTTTTATGTGGAAATTAGAATAGGTGGCGGGTAATTTAAAGCATCTCACACCAAAGCTAAAGTCTTTGGCTCATGAGTCTCTTCTTATTTGTAATTATAAGGATCATTGACGTCCATATTAGATCATACCTTGGACCACGAAGACAAGAGGAAAGTGCTAAGGGACAATTAAAACAAAAAAAAACAATTTGTTGTAACCTATTAAGGACTTTTCTAATTTACAGCATGAATTTGTTTATATGTTCACCCCACTTCTTACTTAGCTATTATTTAATACAAATAATTCACAGTAGTCGTACAATTTACAAAAGAAAATTTCTACTGGGTATACACAATTCATGTGCCCAACAGTTTATTTATACTCCCCTGCCCTAAAAATATCGGAATTTTAAAGCAATTGCTGTTGTTGTTGAGCAATGTAATGTACAGAGCAATTTTTAATTCACAACGATAATGATGACAACAGACAACAACAACAAATAACTACAGTGTTAATAATAATAATGTTGATCATAATGAAGTTGATGATGATGATTTTAGAGGAGAGAAGCATCATTTCGTATAGAGATTGTGGCTGTACTATGAACAAGAAAATTGTAATTGAAAATACAAAAACAAAAGCAATAGCTTTAGCTTTTTTTTTACTTATTATGACGTTTATCAGCTATTGCATCGCTATTTAATGGCACAGTAGAAACACAGAAACGAACGAACAAACGAGCGAATGTACAAACGAACGAACATACGAACCAAACGACTAACCAACCAACCAACCAACGATGGGTAGAGACGACTTTTGTCTAGGAAAATAGATTTCGATACGGAGATGGGGAAGAGCATCTGTTGTTTGTTTGCTTTTTTTTTAAGGTGAATACAAAGGGAATTACATGAGAGTTTCAGGAAAATTGTCTCTGTTTCGGTGTCTGTGTGTGTCTGTCCCGTGCATTTGAAAGATAACGATGCACGTGAAGTGAGATACTGGCAGTTTTAGGAGGAGTAGTATCTCTCACATGTAATAGGAGCCATGGAAAAGTAATGCCATATCAGCAATAATAGAAGGGGATTGCATGCATTGAAATGAAACAATTTTTGCAGGAAAAACTCTTTTCTGTAAACGTTGTTGTACAAGTACAATTAGAAAATCCCATCTGCAACAAGCCATAACGCTATTACTATTACAATTACAAGTGGTGGCATGCCACATTGGCGATGGTTTGTGAAATTACGAGACGAATGCGATGCATGGACAGAGACAGAGAGGGACGCTTAGATATTTATTCTATCCTATACTGGTTACCAATGGTTTAAATGGTTTAAAACTTTGGCTGGCTGCATGGTTGCCGATGTGGCAAGACATGGCATGGCATGTTATGGTTTTGTCAGTACCAAACCATATAATGTTTACATGCAGGCAACTGCAGCAACATCAGCAACATCAGCAACAACACAGCACAATTGGGCAGAGAGTAAGTGAGTTGGGAAGTTGTTCGTTCGTTCATACATACGACCAACGTACGTACGTACATTTGTTGTTCACTCGCTCGCTTTGGCTCGATAAATAGTATAAGTAGGGAACGTAGCAACAACCAACAGAAGACGACAAAAATAATGAACGTTTGTTTACAGCTTGAATTTTCCTGGTATTATGTTTGCCTAGTTGTCTATTTTCCTAGGATGTTAGAAAATCGTTAGTTTATACCCTCCACAAAGGCCATACAACTACCATTATAATGTATTAGAAAATTAGACACACACAAATGCATATCTGCACACATACATACATACACATACACATTTACTAATAAAAATGCTCTTCTGCTTTATACATATTATTGGAACCAGCTGCCTACCGCCTCGCCTGGCTGCTTTACTAACACATGCAGCTATACACTGCTCCACTCTATAGCTATTGTTCTTATTTCATTACACAATCATCCTAACCAAACAACAACAACAACAACCAACCAACCATTAAACGACAACAAAACAGTAGAAAGAAAGAAAAAAAATCAATCGACGTTGTTGATGAAAATGCCTGGCTGGCATATTGAAAAAATAATTTTTTCTAAAATTTGCACGATTTTTCTTCCTCAACATTTTGTAACCGGCACCCAGCAATGGCCAGCAAGAGCATTGCAATTTAAAAACTGTTTTCTTTTTTCTCTGCTTGTGTAGAGGGTACTATGCATGTATGCAATGCAATTTACTTATTTACTACTGTTGTTTATTGCTTTTGTTGTTGTTGTTGTATTAGTATAAATATTTGCAAAAAAAATTAAACACACACACACATAAAAACAAATGGGAATGTTGAACGCTTCTGCTTTATTATTGGCTGCAAATGAACACTAAACGTCGAACGTCATCGCGGTACACGACGTAAATTGCATTTTTATTTTATTTATTACTCTCACAGTCATGGTGTTGTCTTACCCTGTTATTACTCTTTACGCGAATCCACTTACATGGTGGAGAGAGAGAGAGAGAGAGATCGAGAGTATCCACACCAGAAATGCATTATTATTACACAATAAATGCAAAAGTGTTTGTGTAGTGCGAAGTGTATAACAAGTACCCTACAATATTAAATTACATATGCCTTGTTGTACGCTACGTTTCAGAAATTTTGCAATGGAAGCTATACATACATACATAATTGGTCATTACAACCCTTCAGTCAAGATTACGATGTAGCTTCTCACACCACTTATATTCTGTGTGTTGACTTTTTCATGAGTGGCGTTTAAAATTGAGTTAGGACGACAGATTTGAGAAACTTTTGATGACAATTTTATTTACTCCCAGAGTTTTTGCCAGAAGACTGCTGAGAGGAAGTGGCCAAAAGAAATTTTTTTACATATATCGTTTTGTTCGAGATTTCTGAACTGGGTTTTAAACTACGGGGTCGTGTCTAATAAGCCAATATACCTTTATAGACTTGGAAATTCCACGTAGAAGCAAAATTACCACCAATTAAGCTAAATTTTAAATGGTATACATTGGCTATTTAGTAGAATTTCATGTCTTGGACTGGATTGTATACTTTATTGAATAATTCACTCCTGTAATCAATAAATGTTATAGTATGCAGTTATGTTGAACTGTTTCAGCTTTAACCATAAAAAAAGCAAAGTTGCCAAAATATGAACTTGTAAAGATCTCACCCTTTCAACATTCAGAAGTGAGAATAGAAAGCTTTCAGAAGTACATCGATCTTCTATTTTTGACTGCAGTGCTCCCCCATCTCGTTTAAATAGAGGTATACTTCTGTTTTTCTCAGCACTCACATGATTGTCTATTGTGCTTATTGTAAGGCTCTCCGATAAATGTTTCTGAGAAAATTGCAATATTATAAACAAGTTTTTTTTTATTTTCAATAAAACACACACACACAATTCTTTTACACCCCGAAACCTCTCCTCAATTTCACAAAATCGCAAGCATTCTTCATATACCAAGTCAAGGAAAACAAAAATGCATTTTGAGAAAAATGCATTGAGAGCAATAAAACTAATACTAAAACAAATCAACAAATAAACACACATACACACATCTAAAAGCTCAATACGTTTTGTAAACAGAGAATAGGAAATTTGGGAGAATACGAGCACACGATTGGGAACAAACGATGTCAACGACCTTCAAGTCAAGTCAGAATATACGAGCAGAGTATAAAAATTGCGGTACTTTTGTTTGGCGTTTTAATGCACTTTTTTGCCGATATCGTTTGTATTGGTGGCTCTCTTGCATACAGTTAAGCAAACACAACAAATCTGTTGGCAATAATTTACAAAATCAAAACCAAAAAAAAGAGACAACATTTGTAAGACGATGAGATTTGTTGCTGTACATACACATGGACAGACTGAATAAGCATTTGTATTCGAATGAGCAGAGAAGAGTATTATTATAGCAAATGAGTATAAGTTTGTCTGTTTGTTTGTATGAATACACGTTTGTTAGTATGTATTATTGTTGTATCTGCCATAGTAGTAGAGAGATGGCTGAATTATACAAAAAAAATTATACAATCTTTCTGTTTTTGCCAGTTTGTGAGTTATTTTTTCGCAAACCGAAAAAAATTGCAGCTACAAAATCTGGGCTCCTTATGCTCATGTAACAAGAACATGCAGTGCGAGTGCACCGATTTAAAAAACTAAAACGTTAAATCCAAAACTATATCATGCGTCCCCTTTATCTCTGTAAAAGACTTGTTAGTATTGTATTACAACACTCTACTATCCTATATCATACAGAGAATAATTGCTAAGAGTATCATCAACCATCCATTCACACACCATTAAGTGGAGTTTTACATCAGAATAAGTAAACAAAGAGAGCATTCTCTTACTTTCCAAATAAATTGTAACGGGTATTTAACTTTGTAGCTCAGATTTACAATATTTACAACAGTTTTCTGTTTTATAATCAACCACACGTACACGCACAGATTTTATTTATTTTCTCAGAGTGTGTGTATCTTCAAAAAAAAAAACATTCCACAATTTCTCCTTTTAAACAGATTGAAAATTCTCCAACTTTTCTTATATTTTTTTTTTGCAAAATAATCCAAACATGGCTAACAAAAACACTTCTTTCACAGCATTTACATTAAACTCAAGTTGTTTTACAAATCTTTTGAAGCAACGACTGCATAATGTTACCAGACTGTAAAATATGACACAGAACATTCAAAATGAAGGGAATCTTCTTCTATTATATATACAAGAAGAGATTTCAATTCGAAATATACATTTTAATAACACTGGACTTGCTTAAAGGCGGCATAATCCGACAGGATGTCTTACATATAAATCGCAACCAATTGCATTATTCTCAAATGATCTAACGGAACTATCGAACACAGATATCCGTGAGAACTTTTTATTACACGGACGGCTATAAGCACGGAGATAGGACTTCACATATATATACACGAGAACCAGAAATCAAATTATATTTTCGGCTACCGGACAAAGTTACCCGTGATCAGAGAATGTATGATCCGGCTTGGTAAGTTTGACAGGAGATTTAAATATTGTCACTGATGACAATTAGAGCAATAGCATCCAGGAACATCAGATCAGAGACTGTCTTGTAATGTAGGAAGGCGATTAACAATTTCTCCATAAAAGACACTGTACGCATGATGTGGGTACCTCATTAACAAGAAGGGATCGGAAAAGAGGAAGCGAGTAATCTAGCTGAAAAATCTATTGAATTACAGAACATAAACACGAATAAACAATACCTTTTAGGGAATTGAAAATCAGGCTACGCAAGTGGGTAAAAACGTTACACATACCATTGTGGTATAAAAGTACAGCCGGAAAAATTTCTCAGGTTCTCTGTGGTGATCCTGGGACTTATGTGGCCAAAGTGTGTCTATCCAACCTATTTGGGTAGACGGCACCTATCTACCTGGGGTGACTAAGACAAAGTTCACTTAGAAGCTAAAAAGTTTATAGAAAATATACACTTTCTATAGGAAAGATGGATGGTACCTCCTAATTTTGAGAGCAAAACAAGTCGACATGCAGTATATGCCAATATGCATAAGAGGCTGCTCTTTTTCAGACCACTTACTTAACACAAAAGTGATCACTTTTGAAGCATTACAAAGTGATTATGGAAATTATCATCGTACTATTGAGGAAGGAATTGGCAAGATTGCAAAAATATAAAAATTTAGGGTATTTTTCATTAGAATTTGTACTTCCATCCACATAAAGTCCAATTTACGCAACATTTAAATCCGGTTGACAATTCACAGTGTAGTAGATATGATTATTGGGTGCCTGAGAAATAGGCTTTCAATACCGATTTTGCTGCTGTTATGTCAGCAATTAAAATTGTCGCATATAAACCCCGCAGAACCCAGAAGTGATTGGAGAAATGATGATTGCATTCGAAAAAACTGACTGTATGGTGTGCATTAATTAGTGTCTGGAGATGTCATTAATTCAGAACACTATGACCGTATTTTAAACCACTTTTTTTGACTTGCAGTTGAAGATTATGAACTGGACGGGTATGTGGCAAATGGTTAACCTTATTTTTACAATTTTAATTTAATAATTACAATTTTATCACAAATATCCATCCTCGTCGAACGATTGCCGTCATCTGGCAACACTATGAAACATTTCCCATTGCACTTGTTTTCTTTTTTTGCTTTGATTTGCAAGTGTAATGCGTACAGTACATTCGAATGTATGGGTGCAAATCATTTCCCATTGTTTTCTTTTCATTTTTTATTCTTCCATTGTGTTTGGTTGTGGTACTGTAATGGTTTTTTCACATTTTTTTCCTGAAATCGTCGTTCCGTACGAATTTTTTTCAATATAAATATTTGACGTAAGTAACATAGTGTACTGAGAGGTAACAGGCTCTCAGCTTTATCAGCAGCTTGATTTTACATTAAGTACTCTATGAATTTTTCTTTAATTACGCTCAATTGCGCTGTTATACACTAACTTGTATACTCGTACATTCATTGTGGTAGTACATACACTCTGCTACAATTTGAAATTATTCGCGTATATATGAGAGAATGTATCACAGTGTGCCCCACTTCTCCCCATTATTATTATTTTTTTTAAGCTCGTTGTACTCGTTTTTGTTGTTGTGCCGTTCATTCATGCACATGAAATGTGTTTTTATAGCCGCTCTCCTTTAAGGTCGTTGTTCTCTGTATTGAGTTTCGTTCGTTCGTTAACCTCGTTTCAGCTGTTTGTACGTGTGTTATTGTTTTACTTTTTTTTTTTGCAAATGTATATGTTTTTGCTGCTGCTGCCAGTTTATTTTGCTTTCTTTTATTTTAAGACTCGTTTGCAATGCATTTGTGAACTGCACTATTAGTTGAGCAATTGCATTTGAGGTATGAGTTTGTCAAGTTGATCGGATAGAAAGTTTAATTTAATGCCAGAAATTTTAATATAAATTAAATAAGAATACTAAATTTAATGCCAGAAATTTTAATATGAATTAAATAAGAATTCTAATATGCAAGATCCTTTTGATTATTGAAAAATGCTCTTTTTCATATACGATTGGGTTTTCTGTGATCGAATTAAGAAAAATTTAACTCAGATAAATTTCAGTCGTAAAACATCATCGTAACGGTTTATATTTCCATTTATGTAGCTTTTTCGGGAATATGATAGCAAAAAAGGTCAGTTCCTGGTTGATTGCCTAAATTTTTGAACGTAAGAAATTTTATAATTTTGCTTTAGGTTCACTTCGTTTCAAGCATATTCCTTTCCTTTCCTTAAATACGTGCCGTTGTCTTGTCAGTTATTCCGTTATGCCTCCCTCTTACAACTTTCTACTGAAATGTATCATCAACAAAATTGTGGTATGGATAGAAGGCGTATGCATAAGGTCCTTAAATGAAAGCTTCAGACGAGTCTAGGTATATAGATGCGTGTGGAATTTTATTATCTTGTTGGGTACAATTATTGTCCTTTTGGCCAATGCAGGCCTCTTGTGAATAATAGTTCCTCTTAAGCGGTTTAATTGTTGACAGTATAGGTCGAAAACTATGACTGCGGCCTTTGATAAGCAACTTACTAGTTGGCAAACCAACGAAATACACTGCAAAACTCTGCCGATCGCAAATCCTATCTTGGCTATTGGAATTCGATCTTGTCTTTTCATCCCCATTCAATAATGTATTGATTTTGTAGCGATTTAGCAACAATTTGCAGTTTATTTCTGGTTTTTTGCATCAAATTGTTTGAGATCCTTGTTACATAACAATCGGACGCTATAACTTTCAATACTTTATCAACATTTTCCACAATTCCAAAGTATGAAGCATTTAAGGCATCAAGATTAGGGGAATTATTATTGTATCCAGGCCACACTCTATGCAGTCTATGAGCCGTGTGCCTTGGGTCTAGCAATCTCCGAATGGTTCCGAGGCTAGAGGAACATCAAAATCTGTGGTATCACAATGGCTACGTACCTACCTAAACCTAGACTCATAGGAATCTACATAGGATTTAGATTTCCTATATCCATCATATACGATAAAAGTAAATAAATTAAAATGTTATACATACGATAGAATTTAGTTTCGAATACGATATACATAAGTAGGTATGTATAGTATTTGCGATAACATTTATTTTTCTCGTTATAATTTACAATATTCGTGTTATATAGTGTTGATTTGTAAGTTTTTTACAATGATATGTATCGTTACGTTTCAATTGATATGTGTTTGTTTAAAATACAATACAATACAATGTCTTGTATTTTCGTAAACTTAGATCTAATTTAACTACTTTATCACAGTTTTTGATATGTATTCTGTTATTTCTTTTATATAGATAAGGTGCTGATAGGGACTTATTATTTAAATTCTATGCTAAGTAAATACAATATTTTCCATTTTTAAATATTAGATTTGTTTTTGATATGTTTCGTTTGCCAACATTTCGTTAGATAGAGATTTCTATTGGATTAGTGGCGTATTTGGTAGGAAGGAGTATAATCGTTAACTTAAATTTAAAATTCATTAGGTTTCAGCGGTTGTTGCAGTATGCAGGCATCCTTAAAATTAGTAGCATTCAATGGACTGAAATAGTCTTCGTGTAGAAAGCGTATAATATTTTCTATGGGGCACAGATCCGCCTTATTGCCACGAGAGTCTCGTGTAACGCGTAGACTTTTACCACCTTCACAAAAATCAATTTGTTTCGTAACATCATGACCATCGTACACCACCCTAAAATAATAATCGGTATGGGCCTCACTTTTGTAAACTTCAAAAGCCAGACGCGCTGCATAGCCTATAAAGGTGGTATCCGTTCGTATGCCCAAGGCTGCAGTTAGATATTGTAGAGTCCAATCATGTCCCGAATATAAAACGAATTTCGTACGATCACCGGATATCATGCGCAACATATAGCTGACAATGTGTCTTATCATGCCATAGGCACGCATTAAGCCAATACGTTTATAATACGAATGATGGACTTCCCGCGTGGATTGCCAATTTGAGAATGACATTAATGTGGAAACATGTTGTGTTTCTATACACCCCTCGTTTGTTGTGGTTGGCTCTATTAAATTGTTAGCCATGTCTTCAGCTCTAGACGGTTCATTAACACCTCCAGCGTTTACCATATCATCCTGATCTATGTTGATAACATCATTTAAATCCACATCATTTGGTTTCGTGCTTACAGCTTCATTATCCGAACTATTCAAATTTCTGCAAGGCCAGGGAGCATCATGACACATAACGGTTAGCATAGCATCCACTACCTCATTGGGATCGTTAATGCCATTTGGGGTATGTTGCAGTAATTGATTGCCAATCCAGTGCATAACATTAGCTACCATAGGCTGTTGAGCTAATTTTTGTTTTTGCATTTTCATTAACTCCTTACGTAGAGCATCTGCTTGTGGACAGGCACAGTCACTGAAACAGAAGGCTATACTATGTGATTCCTTAATGTTAAGCGCCAACCATTTGTCCGTGGGTAGAAATGTATAGAGTAGAGCCAAGGCTGATTGGAACGTTCTTCTTACACGAGTTGTATAGACTACAACTTCGTCGGAGTTTAAGAGCGTAGAATAAGGTGTTGAGTTCATGACATTTTTACCGTATTGACTGTTGGGCTGTTTAAACCATAAGCCCAAAGGATGAGCATAGATTTGATGCAGCGTCTCTCCAACATGTAAAAGTTGTGCTATGCCCCTAAAATTGAAAGAGTAATTACAAAACAACCGTAGACATCATCGCCTTGGTCCAGTGTGTTGAATTATTAGGTAAGAGCTGCGAGGTCACACTTCAGCTATATATTGTATATAAGCAAGAAGTTCAATGGTTGAGTCCAGCCTAATTTAAAGCAAGAAAACACTTCCGGGATTGCAGATGAATTTCAACAAATTCGATTAATTTTTGAAACGAATGTTTACTTATGGACAAAAATGGAACATTTACAATAACGTTGAAAGAAAACCAGGATTGACGGTCACAAAGATTTTGCTGTGTACTTAGTGAGATTGACAGGAAATTATGTATCTATGCGCTGCTCCCTTATGTCCAAACTGTTATTCAGAATATATATAGTGAACTCAAACATTTCCCATAGAAGACCAATCTAACTCCAGAACAAATCTTGCTATTCCATTAATTCTTAATTTGGAGAGAATGAGATATCGAGAACCTCTGTCTCTTCATATCAATGGTAGAACACTGCCACAGGAGGTTAAGTTGGGTCTCTCATATCAGCATGCCTTTAGGGAACTGGCTTATTACAATTAAAGGTAGAAAACAGTCGACTGACTGCTGCAAGTGAAGTTGAGCCTCCATATAAAACAACCACCCACAGTTTAACTGAGGCAATCGAAACCCTCATGCTTTCTAAAATATCGGAGATTACAATCTTTGTACTAGCCCGGGTTCGCTCATTAACAATGCAATTTGCAACGATATTCCTTCCTCTCCTGAAACACATATAAGAATTATCTTTAAATGATTTACCTAGAAATCCGTGAAATTCATGTGCAAGGACGGGCGTTCCTTGGGGAACTTGACCGCAGCCAGGCTATCCAAACGAACATTGCCAGTGACCACCGCCTAAAGAACACTGGAAAGGTCGGGCAGTCTATTCAAAGTCTAATATCAGAATCTTGAATACATGTGTATTAGCCTATACTCTCAAGTGCCCCTTCGGTAATCTCCCTAGTTGGAGTTTTAAAATCATCTAAAGCTTGGACCAGTGACACACTTTTACTAAAAATCAACCTAATAAAACCGCAAATTCCTGTACTCACTTATAAGTCAATTGCCCCAGTAGGCATTCCTTTTCGGCTAAAGGCAACAGTGGAAAACTATGAAATGGACCAACTTTATTCCAATACATGTGATTAGAACCCGAAACAGACGTTGAATTATACAAAAAACTACGATATCTAAAAAAGAAAAAGAAAACGAATATGAACTAAATTATGATAAAACTTATAGAACACGCGTACTTATTAACCAAATTATCCCCAGTTATGCCACAATCCAAATGCGGTATATTGCGTACATGGGACATTGGACCACGATCTCCATGTCGTATGACCATAAGGACACCCTGCAATTTCCAACCATCCAACATACCGCCATCATCCAAACGATTGATTTGAGACAAAGCCGTACAACGAGTCTTATATTTGGCGAAATTATTTGCATCTACTGGAGGTGTAGGTGTCATAACAGCTGAATTATAGTGTGTTTTGCCATTTAAGATATAGCTTAAGGAAGAGGAGCTGTGTCCAATATATTTGTACATGCCTAACCAAGAAAAACCAACATTAACTAGAATAGTTTTAGTTTTTAGAGAAAATTTTTCAATTATGTACCTGCTATTAATAAGAATATCCATACGCTTAAAATCATATAGCAATATAAAGTTCTATGCTGGGTGGACAAACGTATCAGTTCCTTAAGGAACATTTCGCTTTTTGATTTCTTCTTTCTTATCTTATCTTCCGTCTTTTTGGATTGTGACTGGGGATTTTTAAATAAATTTGTTTGGTTTAATGAACTTAATTTATTTTCTTATTGTTTTTAATGAAATGTTAAGTTTTAAATAATTTTTTTCGTGTGTGTATTACAATAAACAAAAAAATGGTAACAAGTGACAGTGAATTTTCTTTTCATTCAATTCTCTCATCCTATGTATACTCTTTTCGCGGTACCTGCGCAATTGAATTTATAAAACAGCTGTGAATAACCGTTAAGTTGTAAATCAACTGTTTTTGGTTTTAACATTTTAGTAATCCGTTTTATAAGACACTTGTTGATTAGAAATTATTTATTTCCTCACAAGTGAAGAATATGCCTCCAAGTGTCATGCCAAATTCCACAATGATTCTCAGAGGAAAGTTACAACTATTGACTGTTAATCCAAGAGCATAACTGAGGTTACGTTAGAAGATGTGTACTTGTTGGTGAGATATCAACTGACCCATTGCAATTGTCCTAAGAGGACACAACCACAACACTCAGGGTTGAATAAACTGAATCCATGATGTCTGGGCACCTCTTAACCAACTTTATCCTAACACAAATTTTAGGAGAACTCAGATGTCAGCTCTCGACAGAGAATCTAAACCATCAAAGAAATCTCTACGCAGGGTCGTCGACCTCATTCTACTAAGGGCTGGACAGTTATAGAGGAGGTGTTCGATAATCTCCAACTCCTTGTCGCACGATTCCCTTTAGCAGTTAGGTTGGGATCTGTTCCAGATTCTGGTCAGCAATCTTACTTTGAAATGTCTCATAAGAAACCCAATAATTAGGTTCACGCTGGATTTATCTCAATCCTACCAAACCTGTCCTAAAACTGGCTATTCAGGGTCATAGGTTCCTATACAAATCGCTCGGAAAATGAACCTAACCTACCGAGAGTTCCAGGATATACCTATATGTCCCAACACAAATACACACTTAGACTATGTATGGCCTATTATGATACCAGTTTTCAATTTCCGCTACCGCTGATATCATCCGGAACTCCTAATGAAGTAATTTAGGGCTTATCTTCAACGTTGATGCCCAGGTACTTCCTACTCCTACATCATGCTGAACACGTATTCAAGAGGTGAAGAACAGTTTCCTTAGCCATAAGGCTAAGATCAATGCGTCTCACATGAGTACCGAGTACCTGAAATGTCCTTTCGGATACTTTCCATCTAGCCTTGCATCCACGCGGAGTTTACGGAATCTATTACGGCGTTATCACTTCTGCTCTTGCAGGTTTTCTGTGTAGAGAACTCACCACAACTAGAAGGTTTTAGCATATTCCAGAGGCTTCATACGTATATATAAATCCACACGATAAAATAAATTCAAAGTACATGGCAACAATTGCCTTTAAATAAAAGCTTTAAAATAATTCCAAATCATTTGGCATCACTGTGTAATATTTTTCAAGCCTTTGTTTACAATTTGGAATTGCAGTCTGCATTTTTGTTATTTGCATTTTTAACTTGAGAAGAAACGAAATTCAATAAATAGAAAAATATATTCAAATAAAATGCACGATCAAAGTGACACAATAGTTTCGGTAAAAGTACCTGCCGTTCAATTTGAATCCAATAAGAATTTTCAAACAAAAGGAATCTTACATGAGGGAGACAGTGGCTTTTTGCGTTATCGCCATAAATTGATAAACTCCACTGGTGATACTCAAATCAATCGTGAAATCCTTACCACACTATTAAGTACACAAGGCGACAATGCTAGTGATTGTGTGGAGAAATTAATGACTGAAAATATATCCTACCGGGATTTGGCTTCATTGACTATCGAAGACTTGGAATTAATGGGTTTCTCTAGCCCAACACAGAAAACTGAACTGTTACAGTTTTTTAGTCAATTGCCAAATCAAAATCCATCATTGGAACAGTAGGTTTATTTTTTTCTTTTTATCAAAATTATTATGTATTATTTTGTATGGATTTTTCCAGAATACACCACTTGAAAGAGGCTTCCAATTATAATTGCCAAATCATTAACAATGCCAGCAGTCATTTGGAATCAATGCGTTCAGCTTTAGCAGCTGCTAATTACAAGTTGCAAATAATGCCCCCAGAAGATGTAATTGTAGGAGAGAAATCATTTGCTAGTCGTTTTGTATTGGAGGCTCTGAATGAGCTGTACGATGTAACGGATGGCATTGAAAAGGAAATTTTAGAAATTGAAGATGTAAGTTAAAAAGAAATCTTTAATACAATAATTAATCATATCGGAAAACTATTACGTTTGGGTTGTGACAAATTAAGTTACATAAGGTGTGGTAAACATTATATTTTGAAAATCGCTGATTCATTCCCATTGTTGAAGCGAATTATGTCTAGTTATGAAAAGTAATACCAAGGCAAATTCAATAAGGTAGTGTCAGTAGTACAACAACTCAATTCGCAGTGTTTTTTAACAAAAACAACATGTATTTTCTGTTGTTTTTGTGTGCCCGGTTATGTCAAATGAAATTCGCCGTAAGCCAGAAATGACAAAGGCGAATCCATACAATGACATAAAGTTGTTATTTTGTGTCATTATTTCTCTTTTGTTTCTTTTTGTTTATAAAAAAAAAATTTTGTAAAACAAATTTAAAGAAAATAATTTTTAAAATACGGGCTGATTTGCGCTACCACTAAGGTATAACGACCTTCAGGGGGATTCTGGGAAGCATAAGAGCGGATTCTATAATAAAAGTTGTGCCAGGACATGAAGAATATTTAAATAAATTATAAATTGTGTAGAATACAAATATAAAAGGAAATAAAAAATAAATAAACAATGAATGTATATACAGTGAACAAAAAAAATGTGTACACTTATTGTAAAAAACTATTAAATAAATTATTCCACAGGATTTTGTTTAAGATGACTTTCTAGAAAATCCGTTAGCCATAGTTAAAAAATCATCACTTTTTTGCCTAAAAATTTGGGAATTTCTTAGTTTCGACAATTATTTTCTTTATACGTAACCAATAGAGAAATGTTTATAATAAGAATATAGTTTTTAAGCTTTTTGTAGTCTTAGAAAATAGTTATTAAGCTTTTTTATTCTTAAGGACAATAAATTTCTTTTTATAGAAAATTTTTTGTTTAAAATTTATTTTGAGGTAGTGTGTGTTAGTTTTTTTTTGCTCACTGTACGCAAACAAAATATTTGACAATCCCGTGCACTTAAAAAAGCAATCAGCTGGGCTAATAACATCACCTCCTATGAATTCGCCTTGAGTAATACATTTGAAATTGTGAGCTGTCGTAAACGTTAGAAAAGCAAGAGTTACTATTTGTTTTATGGGATTTCAATAACTTATTTGCTTCAGAACTCTTAGTGGGAATATATTCTATCATAATCTGGACAGCCTGAAAGACAGACACTTTGGTCAGAATTGACAGTGTTCCATCATACCAACCTAGACCACATCATTCGTATTCGCCAATAGGTTTGGGAAGTTTTGAATATTTTTTGCTGCAAAAATCGACTTAAGTCGTTTGTTTTCGCTTGATTGGTTCCAGTTTAGATCCAAAGTAAAAGAAAAAGATGTGCATAACTGCAGATTGTTAACTGTCTCAATAAGTTCCTGGTCTCTAGAATCTCGAAGTATTCGGGTCTAATATGCATTCAGCATCCCTCTGAACACAGATCTGCATTAAAAATTGTTTTCTGCAGTCAGCAATCTTTGGCGGAACTGGAAAGTGGTTCGTACTGTTCAATTCTACGCATCCAGTCTTATTGTTCTGTGGAGGCCTTTCCATAGTTAATTATTAACCTTCCAATTGCTTTGTATGTTGATAGAAATTCCGAATAATAATAATATGGAGACTTAATGCGTTAATTGGGTTGCAGTGCTGGACTATAACACTTCAAAGAGTATAAGCTTATATATATTGTCTTTGCCTTTTAGCCTATAATGATTTGAATATTATTTAACAATGTATTGTAATTGAAAAATAGATAAAATAATCAAAATATCTTATTTTATTTTTCAGATTATTTATGAAAAACTAAAGTCAACTGATACCAAAAAGATTAAAAAGTCTGCAAGCTTCTTTCATATAACAGCCTGGTTAATTTTAGGATCTCTTACATCCTTTGGAGCAATGTTTGCTTTATATTTATGGAAATGCAAGAAATAATTTTAATATTTAAGAATTGTTAACTATTTATAATAGAATATTTCCTAATGCTTTCAAGTCACAGAGTACAAATCAAATTTAGCAGGCACCTGGTATCAAATAAGAATGTTTTTAAGCTTTCAAAGTGATTATAACATGAAATAGAAAAGAAAATAAATTTGAAAATATAAAAACCTAAAAAGTACTGAAAGAATCTACAATTTCTTATTTTCTCAAATACCAAGTATGGTAGCACATAATTAGGAAAAAAACTGTACTTCAACAACTCTGTTTTAAAGCCCAAAAAAGCTTTTCAAAGGTAGCCGAATGGCCACCCTAATATATAGAAAAACTGTAAAAGACAAGAAAAACAAACTCAAACAAAAGAATCACTCCCACCGTAGCAGCCGGCATTTTCATTTGCGAAAGCGAAATATTAAGTAAAAAAAAAATCCCTTTTTTTAAAATTGCGGTAGATTTTTTTCTGGTGATATAAACAGATCTCATTAAATAAATAAGCAAGATGTCTGTATGGATGCCTTTGGAATCAAATCCTGATGTAAGTTTAACCAAAAAAAAAAATTGATTGCAAATTTTCTTAGCCGCCTGAATGTCGCCGGTCAGCCAGACATATCCTGTTATTCCCTTTTGAAAATGACTCATACTAAATACACATATTTTCATGTAATATTTTTTCTCACACCTCCAATTTAATAGGTATTAACCAAATACATACATAAATTGGGAGTAACAAAAGACTGGGTTTTAACTGATGTTGTAGGCTTGGAACCTGAAATGCTCGAATGGATACCTAAACCCGTTAAGGCCATTATATTATTATTCCCCTGTTCGGATATTGTAAGTAATTTATATGACTTATTGGGGGTCTATTATGAAGAACAATCGAACTTCAGATTGCATTGCTAATATTTAAAAGTTTCACTTGCAAAGCAACAGAAGTTCGGTAGCTCTTCATAATGAGACACATTAGTTAAAAAAACACAAATCAACACAATTTATAAAAAATAGTATGAAAAACATCGTGCTGAGGAACAAGAACGCTTAGCGGGTGAGGCTCAGGAACACCCCAAAAACTTGTTTTATATGCGCCAATTCACTCATAATGCTTGTGGAACTGTGGCTTTAATCCACAGTGTAGCCAATAATAAAGAGTACGTTTTAATATTCATTTCGATCGTATAGATTATGACTTGAAAATATTTGTAGTATTGATTTAAATGATGGAGCTTTGAAAAAGTTCTTGGAAAAGGCTCAGGAACTTTCTCCGGAAGAGAGAGGCAAAGCTTTGGAAAATGATCCCGATGTAACTGAAGATCATCAGGCTTTAGCTCAGGTATGTATAATTGAAAAAAAAAAGTAAAATATTTAATAAAAACACTTCAAAAATGAGCAGATTAGTTTTTTAAAAACTCAAATCTATTTTGAGATATTTAACTTAAACCTTATACTGGATTTTGTCTATATTGTGCCTTCTTATTCAGGAGGGTCAAACCACTGCTAATCCGGACGAAAAAGTCTATCATCATTTCATAGCATTGGTTAATGTTGATGGCGTACTTTACGAATTGGATGGTCGCAAAGAAATCCCCATTAAACATGGTGAGACCAATGATGAATCATTTGTTCAAGATGCAGCACGCGTTTGCAAAGAATTTATGGCTCGTGATCCAGAAGAATTACGTTTTACAGTCATGGCTTTGGCTGCCAACCAGAACTGAAGTTGTATTTAATATATGTTTTCACAAAATAAATTTTTGATAGCGTTGCTTAAAAGCATTTTTGTATACTTTTATATTTGCAAAGGGGATATATGTACAATAATCACCTAACAATCGCTTCAAATGCCTTTATGCTTAAAATTTTTTTTTTGTTTTCTAACAATTCAAATGTATTTGAATAAATAAAAATTAATGCAACTATTTTTTGATATTTATTTCTTCTTTAAGGTATAGAAAAAGCAATTGTACATAAGAATCGACATATTGGGGATACTCCCAAGCCGCGGAACAACGTATTAAATCAGATCTACTGGAACAATGGGCCAGATGTTCTGCAATAAAAATAGCAAACATTGAATGTACATTTACTCGCTTCTAGTTACCGCCCAATTTCAATTTGAAAAATATTTAAAAGTTAACGGTTTTGTTAGCCGTAACAAATTTGATAGGATTGCTTACCTGCCACATATTTCTTAATTTTGGACTCATTTCTATATCTTTTAAGTAACTCTGTTAAGAATTCAATGAATTCATCCAATTGCCAAGAGCGATAAAAGATTTCATTGCAACTTCCAGGCAATTTACTTAAAGCTTTCAATTGTCTTAAAGACTCTTTGGCATTACGTTCAATATCTTCGAATATCGAAGCTATTATAGCCAGCTTATCACAATACCCTTTCAGTTCCTGTGGATATAATGTAAACTCATTGGTTTCATCATTTCCATTCGATTTTTCTAAAACTTTAGTCTTAATACTCTCTATGGCAGTACACAAAGCCTGACCACGTTTCTCGGCTAACTGCCACTTGTTATAGTTATCCTCCATAGTTTTAATTATTATTTCCAAACGTGCTTTGCACGCTGCAACATTGGAATCATTTGATACATTTCTCGATTTTGGGCTATCAAGAACTAAGGAAAAATATTATTATTGTGTGTAATTATAAAATATTAACACATATTTACATCTTACGGGTGTTAAGGATTGCGTAAAACTTAAGTCATTTGGCTTTGAGGGAGTAGAAACCATAGCGTTAGTGTTAAGAAATTGAACAAATTTTTGTTTAGAATATGAAAGAGAAAACAAAACTAAAAAATGTGTCCGATAACAGGGTGATTCGATAATAAATTAAAGATTGTGGAAAGTTGATGAAATCAGTGTTGATAACTTCTAAATCTCTAAGGTAACATTTAGAAATAAACAAAAAATTGTTGTCAACGTAAAACAAAAAATAAAAATAAGAATTTGTTGTCGTTGTAACAGCTTTGCTGTATTCGGGTGGATGAAGGAAAAAATCAGTATGTCTAAAGATGATGTAATTAGTAATGGATGTCTGGTGAATTGGTGATAGATGTTAGATGATAAGTGTACCGTGTAAAATAGGCCCTGGTGTCAGGCCGGACAACAGTTCAAGATATCTGGAACAACCCTTTCTCGATATCAGTTCAAAATACTGACCAGAGTCCGACCACAGCTGCATCCGGATTGATCTTGATTTCCTGGGTAATTGCCTACCTTTGTCCGATTCCTCTTTATAGCCTCTAAGACCGCCGACTAATGCAACGCTCGCTGAGCATTTAACACTAATAACCAAAAAGTTTCTGCAGGAACTATTGAGGCGCTGTTCGTGGTTAGCATCTGGAAAGAGATTGTCCAAAATGGCTAAGATGTTCGACAAAGATGTTCAATTGTCTCCTTACTTCTTTAGGCCATGATGTGAATAGCGATACCGTGGATTTGGGAGCTGATAGCCATAATTTGGAGGATGTGTGGGTGATAATACCCCTTATAGCACACAACTCTTTATCTTCCAGTATTTTAGGATCTTTTGCCTCTTTGCTTTAGGCCATTGGCTACGTGCGCTATATTGTGCTGTGTGCTTCCCTAATACTGTGTTGGCGACCAAGAAGTGCTCTTTCAAGAATGGAAGCAATATGAATTTAAAAAGCTTCACTGCAGGTGAGTTAGTCGCATTGGCAAGGCGTTTATTTTACGAGCTTATTTAAACCCATTAAAAAATATAAATTTTTAGAATTTTTTGGTGATAAAGTTTAACTTGATTATCAATTTATTGTTCCAAAGCTTGGCTTCGAATGTTTTTAAACTTATTAGCGTAATACTTGCGATTTAAGGTTTATAATAATACTTAATTCTATCTAAATACTAATAAAGTGCTTGTAGTTCTCGAAAACTAATCATTTTTAATCAAAGGTTTGCAATAACATTTATTGGTAATACATTTCGGTCCCTTTTGCAAATTTCCCGCCAGATCGAAATAATACTGTTCCCCCGTTCTCGGTGATAATTTAGGCAAATGTTCCACATAAGTCAGGAAAATTGATCTCGTCTCCGGCAACAGATGACAGCCATACGGGGAGAACATTGAATCATGTGAGAATAAATTCACTTTGCATTTATCAACATTTTCTTTTAAAGGCAATTTGGCCGATTGTAAAATGTGTATGACATCATGATGGTTTTTGCGCTTTGCTATATCGTAGGGAGATTCATTCTGGAAATTTTTTATTTGCACATTTGAAAAAGCCTGCAATAAGATTTTCGACAATTTCCTTCTACCCATGGCACAGGCAATGTGTAAAGGCATATCTCCATTGTTATTCTGTATATTCGGATTGGAAAAGGCTGACAATAAAATTCTTAAAACGCCTGCATGCCCATAACGACAAGCTGTATGCAGTGGAGTATCGCCATAGTTATTGCAAATATTTGGACTGGCTCCACGTTTAAGTAGCTCGCGGCAACATTGATTGTGTCCATTTTGGGCAGCCAAATGTAGAGCTGTGAAACCATCATTATTTTTTAGATCAATTTTCGTCTTAATTTGTATATGATCAATGACGTCACATAGAATAATTAAACAACGACTAAACCCATTTGCAGCGGCCTCATGTAATGGCGTATTACCATTTTTGGGTTCTTTCCAAAGCCAAGACTTGTTGCTTTTCAACAATTTGATTAAATTATTGTCACATCCTTTGGAGGCCATGTCATGTAATATAGTTTGTGTTTCTGGCATTAACTCCTGCGTAGAATTTGGTAAAGTGAAATCCATTTTGCACCAAAAATAGGTGACACAATTTAAGGAAAGAAGTAACAAAATGTATATGTATGTTTCGTCTGTTTATTTAACTCAACTCACACTGAGACCCGTTTTGTTTATACACATTATTTTAAGCCTGGTTTAGATGGTTGATAATGTTGTTCCAATTGTTTTGGTAGTACTGCGCACAAAAATTGTGAGATTTTATTATTCTTTCACAAACAGTGTTATCTTATTAAACAGTGGTTTAGTTGAAATTTTAATTATTTTTTTTTTATTTTAAACTGTAGATTCCACCACTCAAGGATAAAATTAACACAATCAAACCGAGTAAAGGTAATTTTTGTACACACTCCTAGCTATAAGCTACGATTTTTAAGAAATTCAAATAGTTTTATTTTTTTAATTTACGTTATTTATAACGGACAAAAGTATCCGGGTGGTAGAGGGGTGTGTATTCATTATCACATGGCTAATCCCTCTATTTTGCTTTCTGCACTTTTTTGGCTCTGTTCACTGAGGCTGTATTTCGTTTCATTTACTTCACTTTTATCCCCTTTCTAGTGTGAACACAATCAGCCCCATTTTGTATTTACCAATGTGATCACACATACCCTCATACCTACCTACCTAACAAAGTACAATGTCATGAACAACGAAATAAAATAAAAAAATCGATCCAATTTCTAAACAGGAAATGAAAAAAATCACTTACTTGAATGTCCTACGACATCGATCATCATTTGCAATGTGCAGGCTGCTGACACCAAGTTACACACATTAACAGTGACTCAACTATTGTTCCAGTGGGTTGGAAGATTCAATGGCTTCCAACTTTTATTTCAGATTTAACACTATGAGTTTACCACATGCTCCCGTATTTTTAAGTTAAACAGTTCTACAACTTATCGAACAGAACATATATAATAAGATAAACTGAATTAAATCACTTTTATTATACTAAATAAAGTTTTTAATTTCAGGCAAGCACAATGTATCACTATTCACTAGAAGCTAAAACATTAAAAAATGGCGGTAACAGAAAAAAACGTTTCGTTTTCTACGTCAAATTAACAACCCTGCTTTTAACTACGATAATGCAGTGCCATTCATAGGAAATTCATTGTCATTTCTTTCTCCCACTATTTTCTAAACAAATAAGCGACTTTGACACTTGTTTGACATTCAAATTTTTTGCACGTTTTTTTGAAATTCTTTTTACCCTTTTGCTTTTGTTGTCAGATTCTTCTTAAGCTTTGGTGCAAATTAACCATTTTTTATTACATTGTGTCCATTATTTGTGTGTGATGTTAAAAATATTTCTGTGTAATAATAATATAATACGCCATATAAAAAGATAACAAGGAACTAAAACATTTAGAATCTAAAATTAAGTGTTTTATATAATTAATATAGAATAAATAATTCCCTTTAAATAATAAACTTAAAAAGTTAATGAAAACAACTTCTTTATAGGTGAGTATCTTTTGCTGTGACTTTTTTGGATGACGGCATAATCTCCACTAATGATGAGTTTCTACTCATTCTTCTGTTCTTTTGTCATTTATTTTTAATTGTTTTGTTGTTGTTGTGTTATAAACTTGAAATAGTAGTAGTGGTTGTAGCAGCTGTTTGTTTGGATTTTATAAAACAAAAACATTTTCAAAACAAGTTTAAAATTATTTATATTCACTCTTTTCTGTTAAACTTTGAACCGAAATACTTATATTGTTTGTAATGGTGAGAAGAAAGGATTATGTATGTATGTATAATGTTGCAGACGATGGATGACTTTCCCAATCCTGTTGTTCACGAGATTTTCAAAGATTTGCTAGACATTTTCGTAAAATTTTATTTTCTTTTGCTAACAAGTATGGATTGAAAGTGTCTGCTCTATTGTAGTAGTATCCAATGAATCCATATAAAGTATTATAGCTTTACTGTTATTCGATACGTTAAATTATGGTTTTATCTTTGACACGTTTTAATAAACTTTTTCACACTCTTTCAATTAGTAATATTAAGTATCACAGTAGATAATTAAATAGCTATCATTATTGAAGTGCTATTCATACATTGTCACCCCTTTAATATAAATACATATCCACTATTAATCTTATCAATTATAATTCACAAACTTCATAATACCATATCTAACTTTGTACCGCTATATTTTCAATTGCTACCTTTGTTGCTTTGAATTGAAAAAGGAGAGGTTAAAAAATGCTTAAAATAAAGCCTAGAGATTAGCTAAGCTAGAATGAATGCGGCCGGGCGACCCCCTCCCATGGTGTTCGTTATTTTCTGCAAAAGGCCGGACAGTCATAGAAATACGGAATACGGCGGAGATCTGTACCAGATCCCCGTCGCGACCTGATATTACCATCCTTTTTTGACCACTATTTTTATTTATTAGAAAAATTCGGGTTCTCTTTAAGCAATTTTTGTCATCAGCCTTTGTAATTGCTGGAATTTCACATCCTAATGGTGCAAACATACATTTCGATAATCGACATACATTATTGACCATTACAACGCATTATTCAGGACTGTTTTGTCTCAATGCCATGTTTTGTGCATTAATCTATCATTGATGGATGTATCTATAGCTTAACATCGAATCTGAACAATAAATTTGAGAAGATTTCAAATCTAATCTATAAACTCTCGACTTCTCGTTTAGTAAGCCAAAACACTACTTAATAAACTCCGGTTTTTCGGTCTCTAATATAACCAAGTAGCAGTTAAAGCGTGGTATACAGGTTACTAATGTCATCTATGGTATTAGTACAGTAATAAATTTCTTTTTACTACACCTTTCACATTTATTTAAGATGCCAACTTTTAGCGGTATTTTCTGAAACCATGTGAATTTATGTTTTCCAAAAATATTCTTTGTGCACATTTACCCTTGTATAATACTCTCCATTTTTCATTTAGTAGAGAGAGGTGTATAAAAAGGACAACCAAATATAAATATAATTAATTTTAATATATTTTAAGTTCTTTTTTAAAAATATCGAAATTATGTATTTTTAGTTCTGAATCTAGAATGTGTGCCTTTTTCTCTTTTTGCACCACATTTTGCGTAGAGAAAATTTTTTATTTTATATTTTCACTTGATTTAGTGCCAAAAACGTTATTCTACTTTGATTTTTTACACAGTATATGTACATATATACGCGTACATACGAGTATATTAAAATTTATAGCAATAAAAAGAAAATCAAAATAAATAAACGAATGCTTTGACTCGCAATACATCAATGAAAGAAAATATGAAAATATAAAAAAAAAAACAAAATAACATTTCAGTTTTAAACGAAAGAAAGTTTGTTTTTCATTTTCGAAATTAGCAGTAAATTTTCCAACAATCATGAAATGTACGCTGTTTTTTTTTTCCTTTTCATAACTTTTGTGTAAACTAGCAATCAATCAGTAGAAGAATGAAATTCATTCATGTATTTTATCTCATAATTAGCATAAAACATGTCTATTGCATTTTCTAAAAGCTAATTGTGGTACTCAAAACCTACTACTCTAGATTTATTAATTGAATATAAAGTCATAGCTTGAACGCGTTAAATTAAATTGTATTCGGTTAGAGAGATTAAAATCTAACGCTTAACACATTTAACCAGAGTAACGACTATGATTGTGAGACTTTAATCATTTGTTTTGTTTTTTGCTTTTATATTTCTTAACTCAGAAATCAAAATGAATTGTACAAATTTGTATAATTATGAAAAAAGCACATATGTATAACAATATAATACGTTGAAGGAGACAACAATGTTTGAATTCGTTATTAAGACTTCTCTAAATATAGTTGAATGACATAATAAACAAAGAACTGCAAAATAATAAAGACAAAAATAATAAATAAAAATAATTTAAAACTAAGTAAAATCGAATGCTCTGTTTGTAAGGAAAACAAATTTAAATTTATGTGTAGACAGATATATTTCGTCATTAAGTCACAGATCACAGGCATATTTATAAGCAGGGAATACTTAATGACATGTGAATAAAATGAAATAAAAAATATTAATGAACATACAGATAGAGTCTCTATCAAATGATCATTAAAATCAATGCAAATATAAGTGTTATTAGAAGTCTCAAAATCTAGAAAAAATAATCCGTTTTAAAAACAAAATAACTAAAAATATTTAGTGATCCTTTTCAGTTAAAATATGGAGCAATTTGCTCAAAATCTTGCTGTTCCACATAGAAATCTTCCTCTTTATTAGTAAAAAATTGTGGCAATCGATTTTCAAACGTTTGTATTGTATACAATTTTTCCTCCAATGAATAATACATTCATCACAGTTAGACGGTAATCATTTGAATCCAAGTTTAACTCGAGAACAGATTGTTAAAGCAAACTACTTATTATTAATAAAATTATCGTATTTCTGAAAAATTTTAATATTTAAGCCTACTTAATGCTATGCACTGGATATACACACATACAAATGTAATGAAATACAAACAATGTAAGAATAAGTCTGAAATTCAATACTCCTTTTACACTTGATAAGCTTTCGAAAATACCAAAAAAATGTTTACTGAATATTATATTATTATAGCATCTTTCATTTCATTACATACTTCTCTCTTTTTTAGTTATTAAATTTATTTTATGGAACTTGACAATCTAGCAACATTAATACAACTTTTCTCAACAACTTTTCCTGTCAAAAAGAAAATCTTCTTTAATGTCATAAAAGAAATATTTCTCCTTTTACAAATATACATTTATTTGCTTGTTAAGTTTGTCAATTTATCTACACAGCAATACATTCTCTTTTTGCTTTGGCGAAAATACAATAAAACAAAATATTGTAGTACTAGCCGGTTTTCTTCTCATTCAGTATATTAAAATTGTAATACCTTGAAAAATACTATGTACATGCATACTAACTGACTAACTTGTTTGGTGAATAAAAAATATAACGAAACAACAACAAATACAAATACATACACAATTTCGAATATTCTCAGAACACAAAACAAACCAAAGAATAGGGGTTTCAGAAATATATTCAAGAAAATCCTCACATTTTGCTTGATTTATGGATTTATTGTTATTTGAAACGATTTTAGTTTATTTAAGACTATTGTCTATATATCGCAGTTAAAAAGTAAAATTAAATTTTGATACAAATAAAAGATACCGAATATGGAACAGAATCTTTTTAAACAAATTTATAAAATTGGCTCAAAAAGGGATAATCTTTCATTCTGACAAAACGTCAAAACTGCAAATATATGTACGCCATAATAATTACGTAGAAACTATTTATATTGTACTTACGTAACACAGAAATGAAAATTTTGATTGTTTTTTAGTGATCGCCATAGCACATCTTGAGAAACATAAATATGGGAAAAATACTACAAAGTGCTTTTCCCGTAAAACTTCTCAAATCTATTATTCGAACTGTAGGTCCCGTCCCTCATGTATCAGATAATTAACGCACACAGCATGAGTGGTGTATGAAGCAAGACCATTAGCAGTAATTCGTGTTTTTTATACGTTTTACCCTAGTCCTTGAGATATTGATATTGAATATGTTGAAATTCAGGGGTGATAGAATACAGTAATACCGTGCAGTTTACATTATCGTAGATGCTTGTATCACAGATACATATTATATTGGTTGGCGTATATTTTTATTGCACTTAGTACAGACTTTCAAAGCCTAATTTAACAAATTTTCAGATTTAGCATAGTCAGACAATTTCATCGTGCAAGAAATGAAAAAGCAAGAAATTAAAATAAACCCGATTCATTATTAAATGTGTATGAAATACTTACGTATATTATACAGATGAGAATGAAATCACTAGACAGTTAGCTGCATATCTGAATTTTATTAACAGTATTATGAAAATAAAATCCAAAAGGGAAAAATCCTAATAATCAACAATAAACGAAACGAAACCCCTGGTCGACAATAAACGACACTTGTTAGTTCGGTGTAGAGAACAGCTAAAATGGTTTAGTTAGTATTTAAATGTAGACGCGAACACAATACAAACGAAAATAATTTAAATTAAAAAGTAATTAAATATTCAATCATTTTTCTTCTTCTTTTTTCATAAAAAGATACGAAAAAAACAAATAAAATTAAAAATTTTATGTGCTCATGATTTGAAAAGTAAATTAAATAAAAATAAAAAATTGAAAGTGTTTTTTCCTTCTATTTATTTATAATTTTGATGCGATCAAATCCGGTCATGACGGGGTGTTATACGTACGTAATAAATTAAACATTTCGGTTTTTTGTTTAGCAATTATATTGCAACGGTTTTTCTTTTTATATAATCTTTATAAAACAGAAATAAAATCGGTTAATAACTGAAGCCACCACTATTAAACAATAAGAAATAAATAAAACAAATTAATCATATCATACGATTTAATTTAATTTTATTGAAAAAAAAATAATGCGTGTGTGCTTTTTAACATTTATTTCATTATCAAGGTCGGCTTATAAAATACAAGTAATTTTTTTTATTTACCGTAATATAACGTAAGTTTTTACGTTATATGTACATTTTCAAAACGTGTGCGTGTAATCGAATTCCGTTTACATACATACTTATGTGTAATTTTCAATGATCATTAACAATTTTTTCTTTCAAGTCCGTTGTTTTAAAACATATTGTGTACATATGTACGTATCTACGTATTCTCGGTTTATTAGTATTTCCATGACTTGCTTAAATAGTTTTGTTGTTTTCATTGGAAAAACCAAACTGTCTATATATACATTTTCTGCAATTGAAATAAAAAAAATATACAATATTACATGACAATTTGTTATATTTTCCTTTTGTAGTTTATTTTTAAATTTTATTTATTTTCACAAAACTGGTAACAGAAAAGAAAAAGAAAACGGTAATAATTGCAAAAGTGAAATGCGTGCAAGCGGCCCATTCATATAGAAAGAAAGTAACATCTTTAACATTTCGGATTAGTTAAAAAATTGTTGGTAAGAAAAAAACACAACCTTAATTAAGTTTATAAAGTGCCTCCCAAAAAAAAACTTAAAATGTTTATTTAGTTCAATAGTTTATGACATGAAAAGCACAATAGATTTGTTGTAAATATTCATTCGATTTTAATAAAATTTTTGTATTTGTTAAAAAAAAACAGTTTGATGCCAAGGTAATGTAGTCTTAATTCGGAAAAATTATAGTTTTTTTTTATTAACGCTTAACCTCAAAATATGTAGAATAACTTAACTCAGGTATTTTTAATTTTTATAACAAAATTAGAAATTAGAACTTGGGTTTTTTCATGATAATTACTTACTGACAAAACTTTTGCCAGAAGACTGTTGAAACCTCAACAAACCAGCATACAAATACATACAGCGCCATAAGTGAGTCAACACTTTTGTTCTTAAGTATAAAACAGTTTTGTTCTTAAGTATAAAAAAAGTTCCTTTATCATGAATTGTTGTTTTTGTTTTAACATTTTATAAGTAATTAATAAACGTTTTTAGTTTTGGAAATTTATTCTACTATTCTCATTTACTTTTCTCGCTATCCTAAAAAATTAATTATTTCAGTGGTGTTTACTCACTTTTGGCGCTCAGTGTAGATATACGTAGCTATAATATATGTATATATACTTTACATTACTTTCCATTACAATAAGGATTACGATCCAGTTTCTCATATCACCCACGTTGTGTCTGTTCGACCCTTCGGTTTAAATTTTACTTCGAACGGTGGAAAGAAGTGTCAGAATACTTCAACGAGTAAAGAATACATTAATAGGTTATTAGAAAGTAATTCTAATATTGCAGTAAAGAAAAAACAACGTTTGTAATTTATTTTCAAAATAAACATCGCTAGCCTTTCTTCATTTACTACTTATATTGTAAAATCACCAGGTTATTATTATAACCCAGGCTTTACCATTCTAGAACAGAATGGACATTGAACCAGGGTAGGAAATCTATTAGGATCCTAATAGGTTTTTTAATGGAGCTGTTTGTACCTGTTCTTTCTGTATGGTTTACATCGTTTGTAAAGAGTTGGCTTGGTAACCTAACATAGCCTCCCGTTATATTACTTGAAATTCAAAGTTTTTAAGCACAGATAAAATAATTCCGTTCAAGTTAAATATGTACGGTTTTGTTTTTTGTAACTATTTGAGATTTTGAGGATGTATAATCCAATTTATCTCATCAAAACCCTCGTTGCAATTTGCAGAAAACTGAGACAAAAGCTGATCATCTCTTCCTAACAGTTTCGATCTTTGTTTCAACCAACGTCCCACAACATTAGAACAAGATGTTTGAAGTTCTCCTGAGGGAACTGTGGTTCGTTCCTGTGGACCAAATGTGGCCAATAGTTTTCGAAATGCAGAATACTTGTCTCATATACAATAAAAACAAACCAATTTACTTAATGATTTAATAAATATGTTCATATTTTAAGTGTGATCAACCGCATGTACTAAATAAGTTTAATACTTCTCACAATACGAATATAATGGGAATAACCACAAAAGACACAATCTATATAATTAAGTTAAAGTTTAGGAAACCACATAAAAAAATTTGATAAGTGTGCATTGAATATGTAACAAAATCCAAACCATATCCATAGATTTTAACTTACAGTAGAAACTGTTTTGAACCTTCTTTAGTTTCTTTTTTTTTTACTAAAACCAATAATGTGTTTTAATACAAGAATTTTAAACATAATAGGACTTTTATAAATTTAATTATGTACTATGATATAAGAATTTTATAAATAATTTGAATTTCAATTTACGGAAATGTTCTGACAAAAACTGGGTGTTAAAAATGTAGTTGAACATGTTCTGAAAACCCCGCGATTTTTATTATTGTTTATTGCTTTGTTTTGCAACAATCCCCATTTGAATTTAAAATGGGCGTAGTTTTATTTTTATTTAAAATTTAGTCTAAAGGAATTAGCCTGAAAAGCTTCAGTTCTTTAAAACCGCTAAATTTCTAACGTTTCTATTTTTTAAGACATCTATTTGGTGGTTTCATATCGAAATATCTTAAACAAAACGAATTGCGATTTTGGCATTTATATATTTGACATAATGAATGTTTTTGTTTGTTCGTGTTTTCTTTTTTGTTCAATTATTAACAACATTTTTTAAAATAGAAATGTATTATTCACTTTTACTTTTTCTATAACAAACAATTACTTATGCTGTGCTAAAAATTATTCCTGACCTTCATCAATTAAAATTTTAACAAGAAAAACATTTTTTAAATTCTTTAAAATAGTTCCCCTTTCTTTCATGTGGTAGTTTTGTCGCTGTATTTCTTTCAGTTTCAAGTTCAATGATAATGATATCTACAGAACAGTAATAAATACAATTTTACTTTCGTTATAATACATAAATTTATTGATAGGTTATAACGAATCAAACTAATAAACAAACTTATTTATAACTTAAAGCACGCAATTTTTAATATAACCGGCAATATTTTTAAAATACAAATACAATAAGAGGGAATAAATTTTAACGTAATAAGTTGGGCATTTTAATTGCAATCAATTTATGCGATAACAAATATTTTAGTTCTCAAAGACAAACCTCAAAAGCTTATTATTATTATTATTATTATTATTATTATTATTACGGTCTCCTAGACCTAGATACAAAATTATCCTTATAATACATTATACATAATAAATTAATTATATAATAAAACTAAAAACAGTTATCAATTTAAAATAAATAATGTTTTACAATGTATTTTCAATAGTCTTTTGAAAATATCCTCACTCTGACATTCCTTAAGTTCAGCTGGTAATTCATTAAACATTTTGAACCCTTCAAAAAATACACTTTTCCTTTGAAGATCAGACTTAATTCTCGGCAGTCTCATATTATTCCTATTTCTAGTATTATAATCATGTACCTCAAAGTTATACTGAATTCTTTCATATAAATAACTTGGTAATTGACCTAACCTTAATTTGTTAATAAATTTCAATGTGTGGTATGTTATTAATTGTTTTACATTTAGCCAATCCAAACTCTCAATCATTTCGGCAACCGGAGTATCATACCCCTTATTCAGAATAAATCTCATAATTTTATTTTGTTGTATTTGAAACCTATTCATTTGGGCATTATTAAGTGTAAATAGAATTGTAGGACTATAAACAAAATAAGGTTCAATTATCGTTCGATAAATAGTTAATTTATGCCGTTTGCTAACATATTTACATGATCGATACATAAACCCTATCTTCCTAGCGATGTTACTTTCAGCATAATCAACATGATCGTTCCATTTAAGTTTTCTATCAATAATGATGCCTAAATATTTCATTCTATCAACACTTTCAATTTCATGCTCCTTAATTTTCAGCCTTATATTATTACATTCTTCATAATTTCTATTAAATATCATATACTTAGTTTTATCACAGTTTAATTTTAGCTTATTTTTACATAACCATACATATAATTCATTTAAATCAGCTTGAATATAATTTACAGCATCAATGAGATTGAAATGACTAATATATAAAAGAGCATCATCAGCAAACAAAACAATTTTACAATTACTTAAACATTTCGGTATATCGTTAATATAAATCAAAAAAAGTAATGGTGCCAGAACAGATCCTTGTGGCAGACCAATATCCACCATCTGTGGCGATGATATCACATTTCCTATTGCCGTGCGTTGTTTTCTATTACTTAAGTAGTTTTCAAACCATTTTAGTTCTTGGCCTCTTATACCGATTCGCTTCAATTTTATCAGCAATATACTTCTATCCACAGTTTCAAATGCTCGCTTCAAATCTAAGAAAACTGCTACTACTGCTTGTTTATCTGCCATCAAATCTTTCCAATCAGCGACAACCATATTCAACGCAGTTTCGCAGGAGTGTTTAGCTCGAAAACCAGACTGTTGATTAATAATTACATCATGTTGGTTTAGGTACTCTAACAATTGCTCTTTCACTATGCTCTCTAAAATTTTTTCGTCTGATGGTAATGTATTAATCGGTCGCAACTCTTCTGGACGCGTTGTGTTTTTAATTTTCTCTATAGGTACAACTGTAGATATCTTCCATATTTCAGGAACGTAAGCAAGCCGTAAGCAATCATTTACAATGCCGGCAAAAAAGTATGCCATATACTTCATTGACTCTTTTATGACACCTTCAGAAAGCAGTTTTTTACCTCCTGTCTTGTTTTTAAAAGCCTTTACAATATTTAGTATGTTTGTAGTATCTACTTGTTTAAATTTAAATTCGTTGCCATATATATTTATTTCCGATTCTTCAAAATCTATTTTCTCAATTTCATTATTGATTTTAGTGATACTATCTATAAAATAGCTATTCAACGATTCCGCTAGTTCATGTTCATTTTCCATCCACCGATTATTTATATAAATTTTCTTTATTGGCTGGTTTATTTGTATCATGTTAACTGTCTCTTTTAAATATTTCCACATAAGTTTTTGATCGGCATACGCCAAGTTGATTTTATTTTCCAAATATTGTTTCTTTTTTATTTTTAATAGTTTTTTGTATGCCTTTTTTGTAACATTATACTCAGTCCATTCACCTGTTCTTTTAGCTATGTGAAGGAGTTCATATTTTTTTCTATTCAGATGCGTTAGTTCGTGATCATACCATTTATTAATAAGTTTAGTTTAGTTTAGTTTTATTTAATCTTTGCTATGTGGTGTTTGATAAGATAACATTGTAAATTTTATTTTCTAATGGCTTTCTGAGTTTATTAGTGTTTATGTATGTGGAACTTATACCAAAGTTTATCAAACTTTGTATTTCTCTAATCAAGTGTTTAATAAAAGTTATTTCAAGTGTGTGTTTTTCTATCTCAACAATTCTTCAATATGTTACTTACACTGCCGTTTCTTTTAATAATTTCAATTGATCATTCCTTCTGTTTAAAAAATTATTTATTATTTTAAAAAATTATTTTTTAAACATTCTTTTTAAATTTAAAATATTGAAAAAGTTACAAACAATTGCTTGTAAATGTAGTATTGCTAGAGGATGGCATCATCGTGTTATACAAGATTTTTTGTCTTATAAATAAATTTGACGTATGAAATATAATTCTTTAGAATACATATTATATTGCTACATTTTACGAATTATGTTTTGGCAACTTTTAAACAAATGCCACCACATACATACATATATATGTATTCATAGGTGACAACAATTGAAAAAGTCTTTGACATTCAATTTAAATTAATGAAAAAAAATGTGTTCAGGTTCTCGTGTCGAACGGAAACATGACCTCATATCCCCTCCTTTGGAGTAAGTTACCAAATAATGTCTCAACTCCCACACATGAAATATATCGGCATTCACCCCGATAGAGTTCTTGGAAATTACTTACAGAAGCTATATTAGCTCAAATTAAATAGAAACTATTGCGATCGATCAAAGCAGAAATAGAAAAATGTTCTAAGGAATACTTGATAAAGTTCCTATTCCGTTCCTGTAAAAAAAGGGGAAAACACTTATTTTCGCACAAGGTATATAAATAATTACGAAAACTGGTTTTATTCCTGGTGTTGAATGCGAATAAAAAATTTTGATTTAGAATTAAGGATTAAAAACTTACTGTCAGTTCAATATGATATTGAAGATACAAGAAGGAAACTTTGCGGTATAAATAACGCCTAGGTGGGGTTACAATTTTGATGTTACAAATACATACCGTTCTGAAAGATAAAAAAAGGTGTGAACACTCTCCCTTACTAGAAGGGACTTAGGTCATAATAAAATCTGTAGAACAAAACGGTGTAATTCTGACCTTCATGGGATCATATCAACTAGACTGTGTAAAGAATTCAATTTCATGCAATATTAAATAAATATTTTTAACAATCAGTTTTAACCAAATTTTACATTAATTAAGCTATTAATTTTTATTGTTGTACACTATCTGGTCCATTTATTTTTAACAAATGGCCTTCATAGTCTTTAGCACAGTACTGAATAAGGTCATTTCGTGTCGTATTGTACATACAATAATTTTATTTTTATTTGAAGTCATATTTTTAATTTTTTTTATTTCGTTTAATTTTTAAAAACATTATTCTCACATAAATTTCTTTTTTTAATTTAAAAAACAATAATTTTATTTTATAGAGCAATAAAGAGAATTGAAAGAAAAAATTGTATATAACATCGCTGCGCCTGTTATAGCGTACAAATTTTATTAGTTTTTAAAAACATTAAGATTTTAATAAATTAGACTCAATTTTTATAGGAATGATGCCATAATATTTCGTCACCGTCACGTGCTTCTTTACAAATACATACGTTAGTGATTGTTTAATTTATTTATTTTCTTTATTTTTTTTTTGCTAAATGTTATGATGACACAACTGCTTGCATTTTCTTTTATTATATTTCTTTAGTAGAAAGTATGTATATAAGTATGTATATTATTTTCCCAATTAACCTTCTTTATTTATTAAAAAGCAATATATATATATATATATGTATTTCATTTATTTTCAGACTACTACTGCGTAAGAGTGAAAGCAAAAATCAAAATTAAAAGCACTCAAAATGTTTCGTAATTCAGCTTTGTCACAGACTCCAACATATAAGCTAATATTAGGTTTTGGTTTATGTACCCTTGGTGGAGCTATGCTATATGCATATTTCAAGACACGGGACGATGATGAAGAACAACAACAGCAAACTGACAAATCAAAAAATGTAAAACAAGGCAATTCCCTAAGGAAGCAAATAAAACAATTACCAAAAGAAATTAAAATTGAGTTTAAAATTGCAAATGAGCATGTTCCCTTGCTGGCGGGCCGACAGGGAGCAAATCTGAAATCTGTTGAAGAGAAAACATTAACAAAAATTCATTTTCGGTAAGTAACAATTAATAATTTCTATAATAATATATTAACTGCGTAGCATTAATTAATATGTTTAATGTCATCACGATGTTAGTAATAAAAACATTTCAAATTTCAGAGATAAAGATGATTTACATAAACTATGCGAAATTAGCGGCTGTCCCGATAACGTTAAAGAAGCCCGTTCATTACTGCTTAAAGAAATTGAACGTTCACCCATAGTTAAAGAGGAAATTTATGTACCGCAAAGTGTGTGCGGCAAAATAATGGGTCGGTGCGGTGAAGCTATGCAAGAAATTTGTCGCATTTCACTGGCAAAAGTTTCAATTGATGCTGGAGTACGTAGTGCTAATACTAGACGTATCACTATCACCGGTAATCGGCAACAAGTAAATATTGCTCGAAAACTTATCGAAGATAAAATCGAAGAAGATGAAACTCTAAGGAAAGCTGTGGAAGAAGCCGAGCAAAAACGTGAACCTCGTCGTTCGCCAACAAATAGTGTTAATTCAAGCATGTATTCATCACAAACTTCACTGAATTCACATTTACCACCTCGTGAAAAGCTTATGGCTGCCAAGAATGATGAAAAACCCATGGAAGTTTATGTCTCAGCGATAGCATCACCTGCTAAATTTTGGGTTCAGCTAATTGGCCCGCAGACTAAGAAATTAGATGATTTGGTAGCAAATATGACGGACTATTATAGTGATATGGAAAATCGTCGCATGCATCAGATACATGATCCATATTTGGGTCAGATTGTTGCAACTGTTTTTAAACATGACAATAAATGGTACAGAGCCGAAGTTGTTGGTGTTCTACCCAATCAATATAATACCAGTGAAGTTGTTTTAGATTTATACTTTGTCGATTATGGTGATAGTGAATATGTGCTACCTCATGAAATTTTTGAACTACGTACTGATTTTCTTACTCTAAGGTAAGTAAGAATTATTTTGAATGAAACTATTATCAAGGAGGCAAACAAGCTTTTTCCTTAGATTCAACAATCAACACGTATAATTATCCCTTGTCTCTATAGGAGGATCGATTTCAGATGATATTTGAGCAATTGAGTTTTTTCATAAGAATTGTCTATCGTCTGAAATCGCTTGTCTTACGGAAATAGAGGGTTAGTTTAGTGTTCTTTAGAACATTTTTTTTCAGTTATTTTAATTTAAAACGATAAAATGCGAAACTTGAAATTTTTTCGTCTTTATTTAATAGATTCCAAGCTGTTGAATGTTTTTTGGCTAATGTCAAATCAACATTACAAAATGATCCAGAAACTTGGGATCAACAATCGATTGAAGCGTTTGAAGAGTACACTCAAGGTAATTAAGAAGTTTATTACATGAATATATTAAAATTTGTTATCATAACCATATTGATTTATTTTAGTGGCACGTTGGAAGAAATTAATAGCACGTGTTGTCACTTATAAAGATCGCGTCAAGTCAATCACGGGTAATACTGCAGCACGTGAAGGTTCTCCCATTCCTGGTGTTGAAATTTATGAAATTCAAGAAGGTAAATCTATATATGCCCTGTAGAGTAAATCAAATACCTAACTTATCAAATATTCTGTATTAATTTATTTAAAACAAAAATTCTTTAGGTGTTGAAGTTAATTTAGGCCATATGATGATATCTTATGGCTTTGCTAATCCTTTGAACGACGACTATCCTCGTGTTAAATCACCCTGCTCACCTCAAAGCCGTAGCAATTCAAATGATGCTCTAACTAATTCAATGACACAACCTATTAAACCTCAGTCACCGCCTCTTTCGCCTGTCTCCCCAAATTCATGCAAAGATCCGCATACAAATGCTGAAAATTCGCAATTCGAAGAACAATTGAAACATAAACAACAAAAAAACAGCAATATGTACTTAAATGGTAAAGAAAATTTCAACAATACTTCCATAAAAATATCACCAGCCGAGCTAATGAACGGCAATGGCAATGGCGTACAGACAAATGGTCATCATCTGTCACAGGCATCAATAACCCTAAACAAGTCTTTACAACGATAAGTCTTTTTGGCTTTGACTTTAGTTTTGTTAGATGTTTTTAAAGTATGTTTTTGTACTTTTTTATTGTAAATAGTTCTCTTTTATATTTAATTTATAAATATTTTTTTTTTGTACCTTATATAGTTTCCTATAATTAGTTTTATATTCTATTAAATAGGTTTGCTTAATTATCATTTCCTTATTTAAATACAAATTGTTTTTCACAATTTGCAATCTAAACAATGTGCATTGTTTACATAATGAAACTGAAATTGCTTTAAGCAGTTCTACGCCATAATTTTTATTTTTTTTTAATTTTTATTTTATTTTTGGGTTTTTATATATTGAAACTACATATATAAAACTGTTCGACTTGATCAACCTACTATATACACTAAATTAGTTTTGTGATGCTCTTTTAATACTTTTTTGTTTGTAAATAATTTTTCAAATGTTTTTAAATAATATGCCATTAATTTTAATAATGTATTTTTGACATTTTTTTCTTATTGCATACATAAATAACTTAATATAAGGCAAATATTACGTATGTTTTATTTATTGTTGTATTTTATAATAGTTTTCAGGAAATTTATTATTTTCCGTATCGTATGAAAAGTATTTAAATTAATAAGTACACAAAATATCGATAATCAAATGCATATCGGTGTTAAATTAAAATACAATTAAACAGATTCACATATAATATCTATATACATACATTCGGAAAGGCGTTATTTCTTTCTATGAACAAATTATCAAAAAATAAAAGATTTTAAAACTACAACTGTTAATTTATAGTTTTATTTAAAGGAGTATACATTTTAAAAATATATGCCTGTTTAAAACGATGTTGCTACTTTCAACATTTGAATAACTATTTGAAATTGTACGTATTCCGGTTTTTAAAGGATCTTTCATCTGAAGTGTCATTTATTTTGTGAAAGATATGCCTTTTCTTATACGGATGATTAACAACCTAAAAACGCGTAGAAGAATATTTAAAACCAAATATAAAAATGGTGATTCAAACGTAAAGGTAACTATCTTATACGCATTTTAGTCTGGAAATATCATTGGGCCATAATTGTTCGAAAATGATCTGGGAAGGACCGTTACCTTCAATACAGAGAGTAAAATTCAGCATTCCTTTTGACTACATTTTCATCTCAAATATTTCAAGGTTTATTAAAACTAATAGAAATAGAACTTAACCTATGGCATGTATAAATATATGTAACATGCTATTAATACAAATGTTATTACATTTTTTTTTTAAGATTAACTCTAATATTGGCAGCATATTAGCAATTGCAGTGAATAAACAAAAAATTCATTGTTTATATCAAAATATCATTGGTCGTATTGATTGCAATAGGTGGCAAATAGATGGCTCGTATTTGACTACGCAGACGGGCAATTTCAACGTCTTCACGTTCCAGCTCACGTATAAGTTGGGAGAATTGTACAAGACCTTCACGGTTGCCGGGGAAACCATACGATTTAATGACATCAGTTTGTAGTTGCATGACCAACGGGAAGACATGCTGCATCATTAAAAGCATTTCCTTACCAGCGGAGGCTTTTGCTTCAGAAAGTTTTTTCGAATTTTCTGGTTGATTAACGGTGCGTATAATATCAATTAAAATCTGTTTGGCAGTGTCATTGTTGAAATTCATTATTGTCGATGGTTTAAATTAATTTATTTCGTTTTTAGTTGCAAATATTAAAAAGAGAAATTACTCAAAATCTATACTTCGACTAAAAATCAAAATATTGTTTATAAATAAAGTTGCCAACCACATTTTTGATTATTTTAAGGGATGCCGTTCTTTTCGATATCGAGATAAAATCCGTAAAATATGTATGTATGTGTATGTATATCGGTGCAGACATATCGGTGAATGCCCCAACTAACAGATGTGAAAATTACTTATTCTAGACACGCACCGTTCAAATCATGGTATACAGTACATGTATTTATGATAATATCGTACCCATTTCAAATAACGGCACTTTGGTGAATTTCGGTTTTATTCGCCACACCGGATAAATTCACTACATTTTGTAAAAACTCACCACACTAGAAACTCACCACAACTACAAGCACTTAAAAAATTAAATTTTTTTCTTTTCTTTCCAACCAGCAGCGAGAGCAAACAAATCACAACAACTCTACTCTTCCACCTCAACATTCACACACACACACACACCGTTATGTTTTTTGTTTTCGTTTTTTTTTTTGTCTGACCTGGGGTTTGAACAGTGTGGCTGGCGTTATAACTAATAAGGCTACTTTAACAACTTTATTAGACAGACAGACCACATAGTACGTTAAACAAACGGGGCTTAATTTTGACTTAATAAACACGGAAAAAGAATGTGTGAATTATTTATTTATTAAATATATATTTATTTTTTGAACGAACAAAAACGAATTTGATGAAGAGTATTAAAGCTTGGGGGAGAAACTACAGTACTTTTGAAATGAAAAAGTACTGTAAAAATACAAAAGTACTGATTTTTCCAACACTGGTTCTGTGCATGTACGTCATACTTGTACGGTAACATAAGCACAGCAAACAAAAGCAGGTGTATTATTCAGTATTTTTATTAAATTCTATATAAAAATCGTTAATTTTTTATTGTAAAGCTGGATTCACCAATGTTGTCGAACAAAATTTGTTTTTTACTCACAGTTTTCCGCGTCTTGATTCATCCATTACGAAAAATGTTGTCCGAACAACATGGGCAAATCTACTACAAATTTATTTTTATTATTATTTTTTACATTTATTAAACCTCAATACATACACTATGGTTTATTTTGCATTAATATATATTTAACAGGAAGTGGTGTTGTGTACAAAAGTCTATACATTCTAGGGTTTACATCATCCTCCTTTGAGCAGGTTTGGCGTTTTATTCCAAGTTTTTTCGTTTGGTCTTTTGTGAAAATAACTTCAAGCTTTTCTTCAACACATGCCGGTTCCTGCTTGGTTTTAGCTAAACACTTTTCCATTTCTTCTTTTTCATGCTTATGAGGTTTGGTCATCTGCTCAATTTTACCTTTCAGAATTTGGTTTTCTTTCTTCAAATCGAGGACTTCCGCTTCTAAGGCTTTACTGGGATTACAAAAATGTTTTGTTAACTATTAAGAGAAAAAAAAAATATAAAAAATATTACACTTTCGCATCCAAAGAAATAGTTTCATTTTCCTTTTCTGGCTGGTGGCTTTCTATTTCATCGACATTTTCTGTTGCAATATCATCAATATGTTCAATTGGCTGCAAAATATCCTTTCCCGCTGCAATATCAATTGACTGCAAAATATCCTTTTCTGTTGCAATATCAATATTTTCAATTGGCTGCAAAATATCCTCTTCTTGGGAAGGAATTAAGTCTGAGGTGTGATATTTTAAAAGTTCATTAACAATTTTTCTATTTTCTCTTCTTTCAATTCTTAGTGCACGTTGCACATGCAACTTATTTTTTTCGCTATGCGAAACGCTTACAGATGGAACTACTCCGTCCTTCAGAAGTCTTTTGTTTGCGAAACCTATGCATATAATATACATTATTAGACAAACACAATATTAAAAATAATATCTGCTACCCATTTCATACTGCAAGTTATTCTTGAAATCGTCCGGCTTAAAATGATGCATGCAAACATAAGAGGTATTTGGATTAAATTTTTTTCGACCGCTGAAACTAATCCATTTGTTTCGAAGCCTGCCATCTGATGGAAATCGAAAGTAACTGCATTCAGATGCTCTTCCTCGGTTTTTGCTCTTGCAATTTGCAACAACGCACTTCATTTTTAGTAATTTTCAACCTTTTACTTTCAAAATCATTTCACGTTCTTCAATTTAACACTTTCGGATCTCTTTAATAGAATACAAACTGTTTTGTTATTTTGATTGTGCTTGTGCTACCGTACAAGTTTGACGTCATGAAAAAAAGCATCTCAAGAGAGAATGAAGAGAACAGACCTGCGCAATGCATAATCTTTGTTCTCTTTGATTCGAGTACCAAATAAGCCATTGGGGCTTTTCGAGTTCGAATTGTTCTAAAAGTGGAACAATTGCACCTAGTTTCCCATCATTGCCATACATATATACAAGTTTTTTGGAATTGTCCCTCAAAATTTCATTTTTTAATCGATTTAATATCGCTAGTATCTTATTGTAGAACGCATTTATAGATATATATACCCAACCAACTAACAAAAATAATTTAAATAAAAACAATTTTTGTAAGAAAACAATAATAACCCTAGTTGGCAACACTAACATGAATTAATGTGGAAGAATACGACCATGTTTTGTTTGAATGCGACTATGTAAAATAAAATGGCTGGCTCTGAAAAAGTGTATAATATCGGTTTCAGATAATTTTGTGAATACGGGTGAGTTGGACGTGGATTTGGTAAATCTCGGGAGAATACAAGAATTGAAATTAATAAGCAAAAAATAATTAAAACAAAGCATATTGAATATTGAACTGTTTATAAACAAAATATAAGAAAAATCACAAAAAAATATAAAAAAATTTATTTCAATGCAAGTCTTTTATTATTAGTTTATAAGAGATTTTGCATAAAGAGCACTTAAAGAAAGAAAAAAGAAAAGAATAATTGTTATAAATTAGGCTTTTATAATAGATGAAAAGTAATTATCGTGAAAAAGTACTTAAGGGACTAAATCCAAACCTTGGAAGTCGATAAATCATCGTTCTGTTGGCGAAATTGTCTTGGCAGGTCGAATTTCCGGAATTTTCCATATATGGTAAAGTTGTGAAATTACGTTTCTATTTTTTCTCGTGTGAATACAAAATGGCGTCATGGGGCGTCACCCATATTTTTAATGAATTGTAATAGATTATGGTAAAGGGTTGTATTTAATTGTAAGCTAAGATTCAAACCTTTTGTGGTTGTGTTCAGTTAGTTTTACAGCCGAGTTGCATGGTCTGAATGGTGATGCCAGATGTTTTTTGTTTACAAATTTTTATCAGTGATGATAATTAAGCCTTTTTATTTCTCAAGTTCTTTGGGCTGAAAAAGTAAACAATTTGATTAGGTTGGTGACTGTTGACTACACCAATTCTACAATGTCAGTGAATAAGCAAAATACAATAGCAATTTGTTTTTAAAAATTAAAAGGTCTTGCAAATCAATTCACAACGTCCCTTGTTGAACGGGTATGTTTGTGGCTTCGTTCACACTAGCACATTTTGAGTGTTTACATAAAGCCACGACTAGTGGTTTGTAACTTGCGCTTTAAGGCTTAACTATAATTTGCTTAACCCACATTTTGTATGCTATTGAATATATAAAACTACTAACAGATTTCGTATTTAAGGATGTATCGTAATTAATAGCACTTTGTATAAAGAATCAGCTAGGTGCCCTTTATAGTGTTACAACACATGTAGTAGGCGCGGGAAAGTTTATAGAAAATAATACTAAAACCCACATATATGAAAGAAAAGATAGTGGCAGTAATTTATTTTTAATTAATTTTTCGACAGAATCTTAAATAAATTATGGTTTTGAGAGTAAAATTTTAAATTCATTTAATTTCATTGAATCACACAAAAACAATTAATGCAAAATGTTGATGCTACAAGAATACTTTGTTTATGCAATTGTGCTGTACAACAAATCGCAACTGGGTCGCATAATATCCATTTATAGCATTTTTGGCAACGAATAACTCAACGGGAGTTCTGTTGCTATCTATAATCAGCTTATAGATAAAAATAATACGAGTTGTAAAACTTCATATTAAAAAGTTTTAGTAAATAAAAAAAAAACTAATTGCTAGAAAAAGATTCATTGCAAATAGTAACAGTGCCTCAATTCATTACCAGTTACCAAAAGTGATCAGACGGCAACTGACAGCCAACATTTTTTAAGTTTACATGTTAATGTTACATGACATTTTCAACTGAGCAAAGTAACATTAACACAATCAGTACTTCGAAGTACATATGTTGAATTTTTCTACACAACAAAATTTGAAGAAAGCATTTTTTTTAATTCGGTATAAAGAGAAATTCTATCTCAAATATGTGTATATATATAGCTTGATTTTTTTACATTGAAAAAGCGCTTAAAGTTTAGTTTTGCGGTTTAAGTTATGTGAAGTGGTGATTTAATCTTTCTCAATTCAGCAACACCAATTTCTACTTAATTACTGCAGAAAAATAGTGGCAACTCAACACGCATTATAAGTATTTATAAACACCCTGTGCTTAAAACAACCATCTATTACAAAATTGTAAAGTAAATTACTTTCCTATCTGAAACTACAATAGTTCAACGAATAAATAAGATTGGAACAGAACTTACGGAGAATTAGTGAATGCGGAACTCGTGTTAACAACAGAAATATAAAAAATATATAATTTATGCTTTAGTTAAAAGGATTTTTAATTCATTATTTATAATAAAGATATTTTTAGGTAATTTTTTCAATAAATTCGGATATAAAAGTAATGGTTGGAGGGGGGTAACATACTGTTTTTTTTTTTTATAGAAGTGTGTGTTACGTGTTCTTTCAAAGTAAAATAATAAAAAATCGATATTGTTGAGATTTCTTTTGGCTGTGAACGTGGAAATTGATTTCATTATTATTGTTTCGTTTGTTTTTCAGATTATTGGAAATAAAAAAGCAGAAAGTATTGTATAGAATTACATTACATAACCTTAAAACAAGTGTGAAAAATTTACGCAGCAAAAACTGTCTGATAACATGTTTGAGGACAGCAAACAATTATTAATGAGTTAGGGATTATTAAAAAGCAACAAAAATTATTTTAAAAAGTATAGAAAATAAACAAAGGAAACAAACATACAGAGAAAAAAATGGTAAGTAAAATATATTTTGATTGAGGTTTAAAATATTTTACGTAAATAAAAATCTTAATAGAGAAAATTGAAAAAAAAAATTGTTTTATGAATAAATAAAAATCTTATAGAGAAAATTGAGTTTTATTGTATGTGTTTGTGTATATGTGTGCCTTTAATTAATTTATTTTTGTCTTTTTGTTTATTAATTATAGCCACGCATTGTACCCATACAATTGTTAAAATGCCTTAAAGTCCTCTTGGACGATAATGGTGGCATATTAAGTGCTGGAGAAGTTAAAAGATTGGCAAGGTAAGTTTCTCCCATGAGTTGAAAATAGTAAATATATCGCATTTCTTTATTCTATTACAAAAAGTATTGCGAAACAGCGCTGCATTTTTTCGTAATTATAGTTAATAGTACTAATTAAGGGTTTATTCTTTTGTTCTGTATTTATAGCTTAATGACAAAATACTCCAAAAAATTAGTATCCAAATGCATTTATGTACAGATTTTGAAATGTACAAAAACAGAACTATTGGGTGAATTTATGGGCGCAGGCGGCTGGTCCTTAGTATACACATGGTTAAATGATGCTATACGTGCTATGAATTGGCCATTAGTACAGGAAATATTGGAATTGCTGCTATTGTGTCCAGTGGATGTCCATCGTTTAAAAATTAATTCGGCACCAAAGCTTGTCAAAGGCCTGTGTAAAGATGGTGGCAATGAGGGTAAGTTTTTCTTTTCTGTCAATTTTATGTAATGTATAAAAATGAAAAATTTTTAGTTTAACGGCTTGATTATGGGTAGGAATCGAAGTCCAGTTGAATTGTCGGTTGCCATAAATGGTATTAAGCTCGGCAACGGACAAACACCATTAAAAAAAAACGACAACTACAAAATTTTAGTTGCCATCTGGCAAAGCATAATAAATAAATTCTGATAATTTTCTGTCAACCTAGTCAATCTATATAAAAATGGTTAGAACAAAACAATTCTTATTAAACCTAGGTCTAAATAGTAGGTTGCTTGAGGTTAGCGTCTGGTTTTCAATTGAATTGTTAAAAATTTAAATTTATAAGTTTGCTATAAATAAGGCTAATGACCAACTTTTTAAATTTTTACTTGTCAAATTAAAATTTATGGTTGCCAGTTGACGGTGCAGAAGCCCTCCACAATCAATCGCGTCATAAATTACTGGGTCACAATGGATGGCAACGATCCATACTTACAACTCAACTTGAGTTCGGTTTCCATCCATAATCAGTGCATTAGTTCACGTTGATTTCCTCTAGTTTTCTAACAAGGTGATTTCGACACTTGAACGGGTATCATTTTTATTATAAATTCATAGATCTGGGGTGGGAATCGGAATATAAGTAATTTATAGTCCTGAAAGTATTAAAAAGGACAAGGCATCTTTATTGCTTTACGATGGTGTTTATTTCTCGGAATTAACAATCTTTTTACCGACTTGGAATCGGTTCACTTCAAAGCGAAAATCCGATTGTCGTCAGACTGCAAAATTTGAAATTTACCATCTCTATTATTTATATTGAATGGAGAATAGCATTACAAAATAGCCTTGAATTTAAAATTCGAAATTTAATTCCAATGGTTCAACTTAAAATTGACATTTGATGTTTGTTTATAAATTATTATTTATAAATTAATTTCAATAATAAAATAAATACAAATTTAACAAAATGCTATCAAAACTTACCATGTAAATAAAAACAATCTACAGAGCATGTCTAATATTAAAAAATAAAATGATTTCAAAAAGATTAGGTAAACGAAAAATGTATACGACATATAATTGTAGTTACCTACCTGAAAAAGGTTACATTTTATATTGCTCCATTTTGGGAAAGAAATATCTTTAAATTAACTGAAACACTAGGCAAATTAAGAAACAAATTCACGCAATTATTATAGATTTAGAGATTAAATTTAACAATTAATAGGGAAAAAAGGTTTTCGCCCAAATATAAATGATCTTTGAGGTAAAACGAGTTAATTGCTATCTTTATCTGTGGTAGGAAAACAGGTACACAGAAATCTGTACCGCAATGTACAAGTACCTGCACTCGGTCTTAATGTTTTATGATATTACGTTTGAACTTCAAACTACTTGAGTTTGGTATTTAAAAGTACACTGTGTAATTTATTTGCTCAGTATTCATTAAAGAGTTGTTCAAATGAGTATACAGCATTGCTCTATTACGCGTGTTTTAAAACTGTTTCTTATTAAGTTCATACTTTGTTTAACAATTTCCAAATTTATTTAACCAATAACATTTTAATTTATTTTAAATAACAAACTTGTTGTTGTACAGTGGTAAGACATTATGTTCCAACTAATATTAGGTATTTTAATAATAATAAAAGTTCAATTTAGACTTTATTTATTTTTATAGTTAGTGAATATTAAAAAAAAAAATTTTAAAATAATTTTATTAGACGTGTTATGCACTAAGTGTACAAATCATCAAGTGTGTTTAGCTGTTGCTTAAGTAGACAAAATTTTTATAAAACGTTACACAGAACTATATAGAGCTATAAATAGAGCTTTTTTTAAATTACGGAGTTATTAAGCTTCTTTTGTCTAAACACAACGAGTATATTTTTCATTTATTTTTAGGTGTTCGTATTTTGGCTAAACGTCTTGTAGAACAGTGGCTAAAAGTTGTAACGGAAAATCCAGAGGCCACTCTAACATCATCTAATATGACACCCCAGATAGCACCTGCTAAGGCACCAACACCGGCAGCTGTTGCTCCAGATGCCATTTCTTCAAGTATGCCGCAGCAGCAGTCATCCTTGGTGAATTCAACAACCAATGAGATCTCATCAACCGCTATCCAAAAGCAAAAGCAGGAGGAGCAAAAAGTAACAGTAACTCAACAAACCAGTAAATCGCAGTCAAATAAAAAAATTGAAAAAGTACATGATTATGAGGAAGAGGTAGGAGAAGACGAAGAAGAGGATGAGGAGGAGGAAGATAATAGCAGGGGAACTACCGAGCATGATGATCAAGATCCATTAGGCGGAGTAGATTCAGTGCCTACGGTTACAAATTACACATTAACACCGGCTCAAAAGAAAGCTAGTGAATCTGGTTTGGTCTACAAATTTATTATTAAAGATGGTCAATCAATTTTAGCTAAAGTTCCACCAAAATCTAGCCAGTCACCAGTAATAACAGCTGAAACAAAGTTAAATGATGAAGAAGAGCCAGAATCTTCAAAAAACCCCGAAGAAGATGCCGAAGAAAATGAAGCCGCTGAGGATGAAGTAGACAATACCGCTGAAGCTGATGAAAACAGTTCTTCGCTAGATAAAATAGAAAAAGATGACAGTAATAGTAGTTCAGAGGATAAAACAAAAGTTGACGATGGCAAAAAAGTGGAAGACAAAAGGACAACAGAAGATAAAGACAAAACTGATACCCAAAAAGATCAAAGAAGTTCCAAGGATAAGGAAAGACGTAGCAGTAATAGTAGTTTCGATAAAGATAAAGACAAAGACAGTAAATCCTCAAAGTCATCGTCTTCAAGTCATAGATCATCTTCTAGTCATAAGTCGTCATCATCTTCGAAGAGTTCTTCTTCATCTAGCAAATCAAAATCTTCATCGTCGTCATCTTCGTCTCATCGCAGTTCTAGTGATAAGCACAGAAGCGATAAGGAACGTTCAAGCTCCAGCAAAGACAAGGATAAAGATAAAGAACGCAGTAGTAGTTCAAGCAGTAAGCATAGATCATCCTCTTCAAAATCTTCATCATCTAGTTCTAAGGATAAATATAGAGATAAAGATAAGGAGAAATATTCATCTTCAAAGAGTAAAGAAAAGCAGGATCAATCACAAGCTGATAAGGAGAAATCTCCACAAGAAAAAGTTGCCTTATCACCCTCAGCATCTACTTTGGAAAAGCTAAGTAAGTTAACGAAAAAATCAAAAGAAGAAGCAAGTAATGGCGATTCAGAAGGCGCTAATAAACCCACATCCATAACTATACCTTCGAAAAAAGCTTCGATGTCGATTGAAATCAGAAAGGATACTGAAAAATCGAAGACTGTAAAAACTTACAAATCCCAGTTTCGTTCCCACGGTCTCACCGAAGAAGCCCCTCCACCACCTTCCCGTAAGGGTTTAAAAAAGCCCTCTTCTTCAACACCTCCTGGTACTGTGTTACCATCTTCACTTCCGTCATCGCTTAAAAGAACATCACCCCCGCCCAGAGATTCACCATCAGAAAAGAAAGCTAAACTAGACATCAACAACGTAACGGTAGCCAATGAGAAACCGGGAGCTATCAAATTAATCCCACCTAAAAAGAGTAAGTGTTTTTCCTTTGAAACTTTTACTAATTTTCGTTTTTCTTTTTCTCTATCTATTTACAGAGGAAACAATTATGTTGTGTTGGGCTTTTGCTTTTGCATTTAAGTATTGTCTTCCTAATTAAATTTTTAATATTTTTTAATCTTTAACATATTGTCAAGAGATTTATAGAGTGGAAATCATTTTTTACAACTACATAGAGGTACAACTGCTCTTGCGTCTACTACTACAGCTTTGCCTTGTTAACGCCACACTCTCTTTATGTCCACATAGTAAGCGAAAAACAAAACAATACGATTTCGTAGTGATGACTCATCATGGTGTGTTCGGTTGGATAATGGACAAAAAACATTCTATATACAAACGAGCGTCATCATTGGCCTCTCTGTTATTGTTTTCTTGTGATGATGGCTTATGAGAGACACTGTGGATAAAGCATGTGATGTGGCTGTCTGACTAGCTGTACAAACTTCGTTCTTTTTCAACACCTTGGTGCGATTTTTTTTTTTTTTTTGTGAGGAAATAGTAGTGGTGTGTTGAAAAGAAAGTAACTTGAATAACAACGGCAATTATGTAAAAGCATTTAATAATATGTGTATGTAGTGTAGTGTTGGAAACCGTTTTAATATTTTATTCTATTGAAAAAATGGTATTTTTTTTTTGTAAAGATATTACTGGCGTCTTATATCGTTGTTTTATAATATTCTAGCGATAATAGCATTATGGTGTTCGTTCTGGTGTGGGATGTGTATGCAACTACACTCTCCACCTGATTAAAATTACGTTCATACAAACATTAAATCAAATTAAAGGGGAATAGTTTTGGACATATTTCGACCTATTTACTCGTATGAATTAGAGTAGGAGTATTTGTAAGCTTTTAAAAGAAGTTGATTAGTTTAAAATAAATCATTAAAGAGTCTTTCTTTGCATCTGATGCATATTTCAGATTCCTTTGTAATTTTAGTACTGCTGACCTTTTAAATGTACAGGATCAGCTGGATAATGTATGTATGTAGCTTAAGTATGGCAACTTAATTGTAGTTGGATTTCAGTTGTAACTGACAACCTATATTTAAACGACTCATTAGAAAAGGTTTTTTGAGCGACTAAAAATTTTTAGTTGCCAGCTCGTATTGCAACTGAAGTTCGGCTGCTGTTCGTAATGGACTAATTTCCTTTTAATTGAGTATTGATACGCGACATTCCATCGTTACTTATTTGAGACAGCACAATCTGCAGTACAAACAAGTCTAATAGTTCGGAGTCTACTAGTATGTTTCTTCATATCTCAGTGTTTAGTCAGATATAGGACATATTGTTAACATTTAAGATATTGTACAAAAATGCGTTTGAGCTTACAGTTGAAGCTCAGTTGAGAAGAAGCCCAGTTATGGCTCCAAATGAATCGCATCTGAACTTGAGTTCCTTTATCTGTTACGATGAAGTGGTATTACACATGGATCTCATAACCAACCGACATTTAATTCTTCGCTGCATTTAGTCGTTTCAACTCTTTAGTCTGGATGTAATCCTAGCTTCTCACACCACCCATGTTGTGTATATTAATTTTATCTTGAATCAGGGGTTTGAGTCTAATAAGCCAACACATTACCTATGCGTGCATTGCATATATGCAATGTTTAATTTTCGCTTATCTAGCGACTATATTACTTCCTGTTATAGAATTATTTTCTTCCAGTAGTCTCTTTTATTTCAAAAATTTAGATTTATAGCATCTTTTGTCTAATTTCTTAACAAATATGTGCAAGGAAAGTAAAAAATTGGATGATATTCCAAAAAAAAAAAGGAAATAATACTAAGGAAGTTAATTCATGCAATGATAGGTTAAACATTTCACTTTAAGCTATCAATGCGACTGAAGTTCAGTTGCAATCGTCGTTAATATGTTACCGATTGAAATGTTGGTTGATTTGTCTGTTTACGTTGATTTAATGGCTACGCCGGAAAATACAGTATTTTTTTATACTACTTTTCTAAAATTCTCACTCAAAAATATGGTCGATAACTGATCTAAATGGATTGAAATAATTCGAAATTCACGTAATGGACCTCTAATAACAGATTTTATGATATTGGATTACTAGCTGGCAAGATATGCAGTACTACTGATAGTGTAGGGTATTCATCTCTTGTGTAGAGAAAAATCAACATTTTCATTTCGCTATTGTTGTGCCGTCTGCATAAATCTTCTTAATTTGAACATGCTTCTAAAAAAGACTAATTTGATTTAAAAGAGAATTACCGCTATTTATTTTAATAGTAGATAGTCAAACACTTCTTTCTATTCATTTGCTTATACAGTTTGACGTCAAGTAATGTTCTATACAATATCAAGATATACCATACGCGAGTGTTTAAATTCATTGCTATACATATAATCTATGTAATCATTTTAAAAGAAATATCGTGAACTATGTTTTAAAATTATCGGTTTAATTTGTGTCTTTGAAGTAATAGTGATAATAAAATAACCAAATTACGAATACACCAACTACAAATTGGAAAGGTATCCCAAATGTACCTAAAATAATGATCTGCTATCATGTATGGAGTGCTTTAATATAATTTTTAAGCAAACTCATTTTTTTTGCATCCGAAAAAAAGTCGGTGCCCAGCTGTGGTAAATATGTGTGATAAGTATACAAAACGATATATAATATATTTATATTTTTATAATTAATTTTAAAATACTACATTTTTAAATATGAAGATAAACAAGAAAAAAAAAACAAATAAAATGATTTACAACAATAAAAAATAAAAACAATTGAGCTGGTTAGTCCTTGAAGTTTGGTAGCATTTCTTATAAATACCAAGTTATAAAATAAGTGAGAGGAATGGCTAAATTATAGACATGCGCAGTAACATGTTCTTTGTATATTCGAATATCATAAGGGGAATTTCATCTAAAGGATCTTTAGAAAATGCAAAATTTATAGAGAAAAAGTATATCAATCCAGAGAACACTTAATTTACAAACATACTCAAATCTAAATGTACAGAAACGTTAAGCAAATATTTGTCGAAAAAAAAGCATAGCCACTATATAAAAAATCTCAAGGCAGAAAAAATAATTATTTGATTTGATCAAATGTTCTTGTATTGGTTATGTTTACCGACAAACATTTGCTAAATGCGATCGTACATTTAGGATCACAGTTCTGTGTTAACCAAATAAATTACTGCGTATTTCGATTAAAAAAAGGAATATGACTCCTAAATTTATTCACAGACTGTGTTTCTTTTTGAAGTAAAAATCAAAGATTTCTGCACATTTTACAGATTTGTGTTAAATGTTCTACTCCGCTTTAGGGATATCTTCTTAATTCGAACATACTTCCAATGATAAATGCGTATGGACAGATTTCTTTAACCGATTTATTACAAAATTTTCAATTCTAAAATTAGGGATTCTTTGTTTGAAAAGTCATCTGAGAGAACGTTACGATCTAATTTGTAACGTTTCAGTTTAACAAAATTAAACTTAGTGATTTATTTTTTTTAAATAATTTTATTACCATTAATTGTACTTTATCCTTTGCGTCCATCTTTTCGAATTTTGAAATGTTCATCCAATCTGTATCTAATTTCTTTAATAACAAAATTATTAGGTATTTATCCTTAATCAGTCCAAATCTTTATATTCAATATCTGTCCTATTTTTATTTGCTTTAATTAACAGAATATGTTGCCTGTAAATTTCAAATGATTATCCTTCCTTAAAATAATAAATAAACGACGGCTTGTCAATCAGTTAATTTAAAAGTTAAACTTTTTATTTTATCACTATTTGTAAAATAAAAATTTTTTAAATTTCAATATGATCTGTGTTCAGCCATGTTCCATCCTTACAAAATTTTATTGTAACTACTTTAGGGAAATCCCCCTTTTTTATCAGAATCTTTCATAAATGTGCTCCTGTGCTCCCCAACAAGTTGGAAAAATTTTAAGCGAATAAAATGATCGCTTTAAAATTGTTAAATAAGGATTAACTTTTGACCCGAAGAGTCTTCAATAGCCCTCTTACGATCTTTTTCCGTTAATTGTTAAAATTGGTATTTATTCGATTTTGTTTTGCTACCAAGCTCAAAGGATTATTAACAGTGTATATTTATTTAAACATTATCCATATTTAAACTTAAGCCAGGCTAGGAAACCGTCTTTATTATCCGTCGAGAATAAATTATTGCATCAGATTGTCTACGCTAGATTAACTCCTATGAGTTCTTATAGCCTAGAAGTTACATGCTGGATTTTAAACGATTTGAAAAATTGTGTCCCTTTTTTATTCAAAATCTTTAATGTACTTGGCTAGATATTTGTAGATATACTCCCATTTTTGCAAGTCCAACCATTTCAGTTGATCGATCAGATGATTAAAAAATATTTAAAACAATCGAGTATTTTTTATGTAAATTTCCGATCTTATAAGATCGCCCGCTTTACAAAAACAAGGGAATGAATTACTATTCAGCTTTTTCAAAAATTCATTTGAGCGTTGACTGATCAAATGATGCTCTATATTAAAATTAATTTTAAATAAGGACAGGAAAAACGTACAGATTTATAAAGCTAGACATTTCGATTTTATGAAGCCGAAAATAGATTCGAAACGTGTATGTTGCCTCCCGCTCCACTTCTTTGACCGCCGACGATCTCATTATCAAGTGAACATTTTATTTCCTAGTAATTGAAGTTAGGGTCTTCAGTTGTTAGCTTTTTAGTTTCAAGATATCGTTTCGTTAGTTATTCACTAGTTGTAAAATGGCTTAGTATAGTTTCAAATATTTAACTGGACATATTCTTACCAATTAATTAAATCCACTACACAGTTGCCGTATTCTGTTTAAGTGAACTCGTGAAATTGTAAACAATCGGTAGGGAAAATATATGATCAGGCTTTTTAGGTTATAATAATTTTAATTTAAATAATTTTTTTTTTCTTATTTTCAGCAACAAGCAAAAGCCTCTCCAACATAATATTCCTTTAGCTTTAGAGTATCATAAAAAAATCTTTGTGCTTATGTTATTCTCCTTCTTTCTTTTTTTTTCCAGTACAAACACTTGTTGAAACCAACCTTTTCTCTGATGCCTTATCAGCAGCAACGGGACCGAAAAAGGTTACTAAACGTAAGCGCCCATTGGTTAATGGTAAAGAGGGACCATCTTCTCCAAACAGTCCAGAATCACCAAAAGTAATGCCTCTTAAATTCTATCAGGATACATTGGATGAAACAAAAACCGAAGAATCCAAATCAGATAAAGAAAATGATGAATCATCAGCGCCAAAAGCAAATGATGAAAATGTCGCATCTATAGATGATAAAGATATGGATGATGATGATGATATACCTTTGAAGAAGGTCAAAGAAGATATTGAGCAAAAGGTGGCACTAGAAAGGAAATTAGATGCTGGTGATAAAACTGTTACCAGTCTAGACTTAACAAAGGATGATGGTGAAAATAAGAATGAAAGTAGTTCATCGCCAAGGCGTCAGCAGCAGGAAGAGGAAAACGATGATGTTGAAATTGTTATTGAGAAAAAACCTGGTCCAGGTTGTGGTCCTAATGGTCCCCCTGGCGTTTTGATGTTACATCGTCGCAGAGGTCCAAAGAAAAAGTTGACATGGCGTCCACAAGAAACTCTTGAACAAGTGCGTTATTTCGAATTGGATGAAAATGAGCGTTGCAATGTCACCAAAACTTCATTTATGGATATGAAGAATTTGGAGCGTTTTAATGAGCGCGATGCCATTGTATTGGCCCGTCGTGGTTTCAATCAAGAAGACAATATGGAACCACAAACCAACTGGAAGCCTTTAATTGAAGTCGATGATGTGCCGCCCCATCCTGAAGGCAATCAATCGAAACAAAGAAAAATACAAGCAGAACGCGAATTGACAACATTAAGAGCTTTATATTTCACTCATGCCCTCATACCCGATTCGCCTGCCGAAGCAGAATTTGAACCTGTTTTTAATCATGATGTTCCTCTCATACCTTTGGATGATTTAACGGGCAATCCGGACGCAGTTAATGATTTCACAAGCATGCCTTGGCCAGAACCTAGAGGATCACCAAAACAAGGTGATAATTCAATGTCTGGCACTGGTGGCTTGGGTAGTCCAGTGGATATGTTTGGCGGTTCATCAGCTCCAATAACAAATGTGCCGAATAGTAATAAGCAGAGCGGCGGAAATCCATTTAATCCGTTTGTAAGTCCGTTTGTAGGAAATCAAGGACCGAATGTTCCTAATGTAGCGCCAATGCAAAGCAGTCCACAAAATCAATGGCAGGGACCACCTAATGGAATGGTTGGCCCAATGGGCGGTCCAGGACCAATGGGCGGCAATGGACCTATGATGAATAATCCATTTAATAGCGGCCATGGCAGTCCAATTATGGACATGGGCGGTCCGGGACCCATGGGACCTGGTCCTATGATGAACAATGGACCACAAAACTTTATGAATCAATTTTCAAATAATTTTGGAGGACATCCAAACAGTCCATTCATGGGTGGACCACCATCTGCCTTTAATAATGGGCCAAACAATTTTGGACCTTTGGGACCTAACGGTGGTATGATGAACGGTATTGGTCCTGGAGGCCCTGGGCCCATGATGGGTAACAATATCCCACCGCAAATGATGAATGGCGGCGGCGGCGGCGGTGGCGGCGGCCATAATAACAGAAATAATATGAGAGGAAACAATGGCGGTGGAAATTGGCGTAGTGGAGGCTCAAATTTCCAGGATAACAATGGCGGAGGCAATAATTGGCGGCCGGCTGGTTCTGGTCCTAATAATCGAGGAGGCGGCGGCGGCAATAGCAACAACGGTGTCTGTAAAGCTTTTATGCGTGGTCACTGTCGTTTGGGCAACTCGTGCAAATACATACATCCCAACAAAAGCAAACGTATATAGGAATGGGCTGATGATTACCTCCTTCTAAAGGATGGCTCATCAACTTCATCACCTTTACCTACAAATAACGACTGTGATAGCAAATAAAAGACTTTAGAGATAAATATAATTTTTAAAATTTAGAACTACGTATACATTTAAGCCTGATGTGAAAAGTAACAAAAAGAAACAAAGACTGTTAAATGCTATTGTCCTCGCCTCTGTATGCCTGTGCTTCCTTTGCATTTACTAGATTATTTGGAATCGTTTCATATACTCTGCTCGAATACAAAGATGACTTGCAAGCTTATTTTAAATAACTTAGAAAATTATGATTAGATTAAAAGGCAGTACTTGTAGAATTACTTTTAAATTGAAATTAAACCCAAAAGAATAAGTTTTGTATGTTAACTCCTATAATATGTTCTGTACACACTAGACATTTCTTATTATTAATTACATGATATTCATCAGTTTATATGTAAATATTGATAATCAAAATCATGTAAGCAAAAAAAATGATCCAACAAATCGTACCATTTTGCATTTCAAATATGAAATATTTAGTTTCCTTCTACTTTTTAATGTGTGCATTATAATCTATGTATGCCTTTGCTTATTTCATATTCGTTTACCTGAGGCTCACTCCACTTCCTATTGATTAATGATGTTTGTAAATGAAAAAAAAAAACAATTAATATTTAAGTATCATTCATAATGTAAAAACATAGACTAGTTTAAATAGAATTAAATAAGAATTTTTCGTTATGTAGTGAATAGTTTATATATGGTAAATACTATGTTTAAGTTATTGATTTATACCCCCTTTTTTATATACATAGAGAATAGTTTTCTGTTTAAAGAAACAATTTATTAATGTTTTATTAATAAAATAAAATTATGTTGAATTATAATATTAAATTATATTGTTCTTTTACTTTATTGAAGAGTTTATGAAACAAATTTTCATACAAATTATGTTTTTATAAATCGAAAATAATTTTTATGAATGCTACGGGATTTAAAGTGAAATAACTTGATTTTATAAAATTCATTATTTTGATTTAAGCGAAAGATCCAAGATCCCTTTTACACATTTAAACTCTTTTAAATTTACTTTAAATCTTGATTTCGCTTCTGGAAACTTGAAAGTTTACTTTGAAAAATTCGTCTTCTTTTTTGTTTTTTTGTTTATACAAGCATGTATAAACGCTGAACGTGTTTGCTTGTTGGTTTTTCACTTCTCTTCATCAAACTTAAGACTTTGAACATGTAAAAGACATTAAGTGATCATAGTTGCATGACGGTTCTAATGTTAGAAAAAATTAATGGAGCAAATAAGAATTTCCATTATGTTAGCAGCTTCTCTCGTGGGCTTTATACTCATTGTTGTACTTCTCATTTAAGTCATTGTAATACGAACAGCAGTGCTGTATAGCTTCTTTTTCTTTGTCATTAAGACAGTTCAGAAACAAAAAAAGAAAGGATAGAGGGAGATTATGTATTTCGATTTAGAAGACAACTGTTCGTAATGTTTGAATGAATTTTCTTTCGAATCGAATTTCATAATTGATTGATTCATTATGAACAGCAACCGAAATTAAGTTTTTCTCTAAGCGAAGTTCTTATATGTTGGTTGGCTTTCTTTGCCTGCGTACAATGTTTGTTGAAAACTGTTATATTTTTGATTATAACTCCCATATGACATAGTAGTGAAAAGAACAAACTGGTGTCTGGGGCAAGTGATCGAATATTCTATTTTGATTGTCGTGTGTGATGTTAAATAGTTGGTTTGCACTAGTGATGGACGATGTTTTTTTTTTTAATTGATCAACTTCAATGAAATATCGATGATTTTTTCATTCATTCGAAGTAAAAATGCTATACGAATACTTTTTATAGCATGAAAATCAAAGAAACAAAACTGTTACGTAACTGTAAGTCAATTTCAGTTCAAGCATAGAGAACATTGATTTATTTTGTGATAAGTCGATATAACAACGATGTCGATAAAAACATGGACTTTTTTAATGTCCATCACTAGACTTTACAATCCTTATAAGCTTTTATTTAAACTTGTATGCCGTGGCTTGTGGGTCATTACTTAATAAGTTCATTGTGTTTGCTAAAACACAAATATTTCAAAGTAATAAACATTTCCCTGTTTTCTTCCGTTTCTGAAATCAATAATTCTTATTTAATTTCTGTGCTGTTCTACTAAAGAATGTGACAACGCATACAACATACATATGTATGTAGAAATAATCAAGGGTTTGTTAAACTTATACTAAAAACCTAAATGCAAGAAATATACGTACACACACTAAATACTTTTAAGGTTTCACTAAGAAACAAAAAAAAAAAAACAAAAAATAATAGAAACTAGACATTAAAAACATTAAGAAATAAAAGTAAAGAAAGCAATTTAGTATTGAAAATTTCATCGTAGATAAACGTATTATCACATTATAATACTCTCTCTCTCTCTCTGTTCCTGAATCTGTAATAAAGTCGAAAAATCAGAATATGGATATACTTAAGCTATTAATTTTACTGGAAGGCATCTCTAGCTGTGTTATGGGTTTAAGTTTTACGGTAACCTCTAAAATCTACATGGATGTTAAACATCAAAAGAAACCCATGGGTCGTATAGTGTTCGGTTTGTTTGGTAAAAAGGCACCAAAAACAGTTACAAATTTCCGTCATATATGTCTGAGAGGCATAAATGGCACTACATATGTAGGCTCTGAATTTCATCGTGTGGTTAATCGTTTTCTAATACAAGGCGGTGATATAGTGAATAATGATGGCACTGGCTCAATAAGTATTTATGGTGATTTTTTCAAGGATGAGGCTCTTGATATAGAACATAATAGACCCGGCTATTTGGGTATGGCTAATCGTGGTTCCAATACAAATGGTTGCCAGTTTTATGTAACAACTGTAGCTGCCCAGTGGCTGAATGGTAAACATACCGTATTTGGTAAAGTTTTGGAGGGTATGGATACTGTATATGCCATAGAAGATGTAAGTTGGTGTTCTGTCATCTGTAAGTATTTACGAATAAGTGTGTAAAAATGTTGTATTTTTATCGAAAGGTTAAAACAGACACCGATGATCATCCTATAGATCCAGTTATGATTGTTAATTGCGGTGAAATGCCAACGGAAGCTTTTGAATTTTATCCGGATGATTTTAAGTAAGTTGAACTAATTGGTAATTAAATACACTTTTTTTTAGTTTTTATAACGGCGAAGTCGCCGTGGTCTAGTAGGTAGTGTGTTGGCTTATTAGACGAAAATCCAGTGTTCGAGCCCCAGGCCAGATATCAAAATAAAATACAAAAAGTGTTTCTTCGGCCTCTTCCTCTCAGCAGATTTCTGGCAAAAACTCTGAGGGTAAATAAAATTGCCATGAAAAGTTTCTCAAAAATCTGTCGTTCGGAGTCGACTTTAAACTGTAGGTCCCGCCACTCATGTATAAAATTAACACACACAACATAAGTGGTGTGAGAAACAAGGTCGTAATCCTGGCTGAAGAGTTGTAATGACCAATTATGTATGTGACGGAACACTAAACTCTAAGCTGTGTTCAAGTTAGGAAATCGTGCTGCAGGAAATATGTACCACATTGGTCTTTTGCAGTAGGTTAGCCAAATGACAGGTTCTACTACCTGATATGCCTATGATCTGCATTGTTAATGTCATTCTCCGAGAGATAAGAGATTAAGAGGCCTTTTTGGATGGATTAGTTGAAGTGGAACTAAAGCCTCGTGTTTCTTTTTAATTCGTATGAGGTTTCATCTTTAATAACTCATTTAATACAATCTCGGAGAATCTCAAAGGTAATACATTTTGATCAAAGCGCACCCGTTGCTACAACCTAACTCCCATTAAGACGTTAGATAGACTGATTTCACTTTTAGCGTAGTAATGTCTGTAGAAAGAACCCTACGGAAACAGAATTCTCTATTGCTGAGCAATTATATAGGAGATATAGATGCGCAGGCCACATATTGACACGACCAACTAACAATGTTGTTGGACAAGCACTTCTGTACAATATAAATTAATGCGGAACTGATGGCAGCAGAATGCTCATAAAATGAAGTCAACCAAAAATCTGGCTATTAAGTCGTGTGGAAAAGAGTGGTTGAGGTTCTATGCTTGCTCCTCAGAGAGTTAAGGATAACAGAAGAAAAAAAAATAATTCTTTAGCTATTTATCGTTACATTAGTAACCTTTGCGAACGTAGTATGAACTCTGGTACATAGAACATATAGGATTGCATTGCTTTAATGCCAGGGGTTGAGGACTCTCTTAACACGGCAGATTCCAACAACTTTGAAATAACCATGGCTTTTTGAGTCTTGATGGTGCATCTGTGTTAAAAAAAATCTTTTTTGATCTTTATAAATACTGATTGTAGTGACCTATGGAGTTGACTATTCTCTAAGGAAATAGAAAATCTAAAGAAAATATTTCATATAAATATTGAAAATTTCCATAACATCCTCCTGAATAAATTTTAAATTTAATCTCTTTTGTTTTCTAGCATCTGGGGTTGGATGAAAGCTGCCGGTTTACCAGTCTGCAGTTCATTTATTGTTCTATTAATTTTCCATTATTTCTTCCGCCAATTGAATATGTATTGTTAGATTTGTTAAATGTTAATTGCCATTAACAAAATATAATATTTTTATTATTATAAAATAAATGCATACAAAGTAAACAAATTAGAAAAAAAAATATGCAAGAATGAATTAACAAATTTAGATTAATTAAAATTATAAGTTCAAAGTTCAATAAGAGATACTAATTTGTTTACTATGTTATTATGTTCATTAAATAAATGTCCATTGTTACTCTGATGTTGATATTGTAGATTCATTTCCATTTCCCAGAACGATTATCCCTTGAAGCAATATTGGTAAAGTGGGACCCATATGTACCTATTAAAGATTGTGTTAAATTAAAAAATTAATTTTTTAAAGTTTTGTTTTTTAATAAAAAAAATCAGAATGCAATGAATGGTTAACCAGTTACAATGGCGATCTTACGGCCCTAATAACTGGCGTAACATTTATACGCAATTAATAATGAAATATATGTATCATTCAATATACCCATTGGGTAATGATCAACTATAGGGCAGAAACAAGCTGAATTTAGACTGTTATAACAGCGAACATATAAACAGTTTCTTGGTATTATGCAACAATCTGTAGAGTGGCTCTCGCCACTATGTGTATGTTATATAGACCTGAAAAAGGTCTTTAACACGTTGACTGCCGACTACGAGATATGTCGTAGATTGCGTTCCCTTCTAGGGCGCCAAACTACGAGTTATCTCGTACTCACTAATGTGAAAAATCAAATTGTCGCGTTTTGGGAAGTTTTCTGAAAATTGCCGCGGCAGTCAACGTGTTAAGACTCCGATGTGATTTAAAGTACATTGGAATGAAGTGCAATACTTTTCAAATTCATATGACATAAAGAGCCGGTACAGTAACGCTTCTTATAGAATAAAACTGGGCGTATTGTTAAGTGGAGTAGGTATTCGACAGCGTGGTCTTTGAAAAAACATACGACAATGGTAGAAGGATAGAGTCTCCTAAACTAAATTAAACAGACAATACTTGTCTACTGGCGTACATATAATTAGATCGAACGACTCTATAATGAACTTGACGTCATTGAATATTAAGGCAATAATAACTCTGCATATTGTTATTGCGTGAACTCAATAATTGGCCCATAGAGAGGCCAAACACAAATAAAGATAGTGAGGTGACAATTCGTTACTAAATCGAGCCTGTATCATATCTTTATTTAGCATCTTGGCTGATAATGGTCTCTATATATTTAGAATTCTTTGTTTAAACCTGCTATAGAATTGATTCAATTCATGATCATTAAGTTTCTTTTTTTTTTTACTCTACTTACATCAATGTAAAGATAGTCCTCAAGTTTTTGATTAGGCCTGTAATTAACTCTTCGTGGCTTGAACAATAGGGTGAGGGAAATTTTTGTACCCGAAAAATTATAATTACAATTCGAACGTATTTTACAGCGTATAATATGATGCTTCTGTTCCATATAGATTGACTTATTCAAGCTATCATAGTAAGAACGCCATTTAGGATCTTTCGGCGTAATCTGACGCTGATGTTGCAAACGTCGTGTAAAATCATAGGAATGAGCATGTTTAACTTTAGGATCTCTTTCAGCATCCAAATGTCGTTCATTCATATTGCGATAAGGTTCATCATTCGCATCCATTAATTTGTCATCGTGACGATAAAAAACAAAATCTTTATTACCAGTGCTAAAATGATAATAAAAAAATATCTGATGAAATTATATGCAGGCATTATACAATTATTTTAATTGTTACTTTTCGGTAATTCCAAAATCCACAGTTAAGCCGGGAATTTTAACAATACTTCTGCAGGCAGCTACAAGTTTACCTGGTCCCAAGAATTCCAATACTAAAACAAATTTACGATACTGATTAAAATACATTTGACCCATATCCAAAATAAATGGCGTCATGTAAAACGGCAGGGGTTGTATGGTAAAATGTTTCAAATTGGTGGGCATTTTGGCATCATAACTTTTCTGATGCAACAAATAATTTTGATAAACCAAACCCAAGAAGGAACTTAAATCCTTGTTAGCACGCAAATAATTTACGAATTTTTCTGTTTGTAATAGCTGATACAATATGATGGGATTGGGTAAATTTTCGTTATTCTCAATCATAACATAGGTTCGTATGAGCATAAAAAAACATATATCTTTTGATTTCGCCGTTGTTGAGCTTGATGCTCTAGATTCTCGATCCGCTTCCTCAGATGGTTCTACTACAGTGCTCAGACATCCATAAATATCAAATGTGTCAGAACCTTCCTCATCACCTCCCTTTAAGTTATCGATTTCTATTTCAGTTATCGGTTTAAATATATCGAAATAATATATTTTTTGTAATAGAAGATACTCGTCTATGATTTCTCTTGGACTCTGATAGCCAAATTTAAGTTTCGGTTTACAAATCGCCAGCATCGGCATTACGCCATGACCACTGAATTTTACCGTTAATTCTTCGCCGCCATTTACCACAATACGCAAATCATTTTTGAACTCTTCATTAAGACCCATTATACCTTTAACTTTTAAAGTGGTGCTTTTATAAGGCGGTAAATATAATTTCCTATCGCCAATAACATTCAGGTAACCGCTTGCAAGCTTTGTTAGACCCATTTCAGGTTTTTGAACTTTACTGATGCTCAAAGATACCTGGTAATTGGTTATATTTCTGATGTTAAATTTTGAATTATAGGTTTCATACCAGGGCTAGATTAAAGACAGTCAAAATTTAAAATTTTAAAAATAAAAAATCAGCAAAATCTGAGCATATAAAGCCTTTATGAGTTATATTTAGTATGGCAGATATAATCAAGAAGGCGATTTAGTCAGTTATTTATAAACCGATACGAAATTTTAATATTTTAAGAAATGCACAAGGCGGAATATGCACAAGGCGAATACACTACTCCTGCACTCTCCAAGTAAACAGTCTACATATCCATGTATTATAATCACTCTGCACGATATAATCTGATATGCACTGTAAGTGACATCCAGCTGAATAAATTGACCAAATCAGAGCCTTGTATTAGAGCTCAATACGGCAATTACTTTGGTGTAGGCACTCTATCAACCTAGCAAGCAATATGCCTTAGAAAATATCTCAATTACGTACGTGTACATCAGAGATCAGCAATGAATCGCTTTTTCGCTACTCATAAGTACTCATGAAATTTTGAGTATGAGTGAGTCAACAGTATTGAAATTCAACTACTCTGATTCATTCGTACTCACTACAACATTGATTTATAAGTACAGGTTGCAATGAGTATGAGTACAACGTTGGCATCAAACTCATAACATTCGAAATATGTTTGATTCATACGCCTACTCATTCAGATTCACAAATTTAGAAAAATACTTGTAATACTCATAAATGATTCGAGTTATTCGGATCATTCATCAAAATTTACAGTCTTAGTTGTTGTTGCATTTACAAAGAAAGAAGAAACACACATAAACAAAAAAGACAAAGACAGCAAGCAGAGCAAACACACAACCTTCTTGTGAGTATGTAGTGTTCGTACGCGAATTATACTTATTTTGTGATTCGTGTATACGATGAGTCATGGAGAGTCGAAATCAATAACACGATGCATATTGTTAAGTATGGGTACCATGAGTATTTCAAACTTTGAATATAAGTGGTATGAGTCGACATTAAAATAAGTATGAATGCGTATAAGTATCCGAAATTATGAGTATGATTCGATTCTACTCAACTTTTTGAATACTCATTGCTGACCTCTGGTGTACATGCATTTGTCAGCTCGTCCGTTCTTTGTTAGCTCGCCTGTGTATTCAACAAATTGTAGGATATACTGTAAGGGTTCAGTAAGAATTCAGTCAATGCGAACTCTTCTTATGAGACTCCGTTATCTTCGTCATAAAGAGTGAGCTGTGTAATGCTGGAGTTCATCGAAATGGTAATATTTTTAACACAAGTTTCCAGTTGCTCGAGAACATTAATCTTACCAAACGAGATGTTATCGCTGGCTTTAGTGCTATAGAATGGGAGTCTGTGAAAAGGTGCCGGTCAGTTAGGGACTTGTTTGTATCGGAACCCAGGTTTCGGCCGACAAGTGTACCTTCAATGTTGTCAGCTCCGCCTTTACTAGCGAAAATGATTCTAGTCGGGAGATCGAGTGTAAAATAATTCTTGCCAACAGATCTCAATATGCAAATTGAGTAAAAATATCTCGCACGGCGAAAATAAAGCTATACGACTCGTTCATCTCCTCTCGAGCTGTCGCAGAAGCATGGATACTATTATGCACCGATGCAGCTGCCTTGTGAGAATTGGAAAGAAAAGTTCTGCACTTGATCGTCGATGAAGTGCTAGTTGGCGATGATTTCTGCATGTAAACCTGCGGCTACTCTATTCATTAGATTTCTATTCATTAGATTCATTGATTTAAATGCGAATAAGAATACACAAGCTAAGGAACGAATACTCGTTCTAGTACCATGTAAGATCGACTTTCTAACCGACCATAAGGGTAATCTCTAAGATAAGGAAGAAGTAGTACTACGATAAGAACTCATGTCCAAAAATGAGCATAGCTGCCATACCAGATAAAGGAACACCAAGGCTTTATAAATTTGTTTTCTTATTAATTTTACCTTTAAGCCCAGATAAATATTTTGTTTACTCAATACCACTGTCTTATCTAAATTAACTAAAATTAATTCAAATAATTGAGATTTGCCACCGATAACATCTAATTCAAATTGAGCACGTACTTCATAACCTAAGAAAGAATATCGTATTTAAACTTACAGACATACGCATTAAAATAAATCGTATATTCCTTGTACTCTGTACATACCTCTTCTTATGGGTGGTATATGTATGGCACTATATTGTTTTTCGTTCTCCACCAGTAGGCCACATTTCTCAAAGAAATAAACACTTTTTACAAGTTCACAAGTTTCTGAACTGGGCGATGACAATGCATAGCTGTCTTCCAATTTCAAATGGTTTATTACATAATCTAAGCTATAGAATGCACAACGTTCATCTTTTAAATGCTGACCATCTGCGATTGCAGATGTACTGCTTGTTGTTTGAAATTTACGATTCATAAAGACTGTATCCGAATAGAAGTGTTCCTCTAACCATTCGTAGGATAGATCTTCGTTTAATTCCAGAGACAAGGCTTCTCCGATTTGTATTTCCGTATTACTTTCCTTTGTGTTTCCTTTATCCATACTTCGAAATCTCTCTCTTATATTGAAACACTCCCATTCTTTTTCCGTTTCATCAACACATAATTTATAACGTCTAACCATTAAGTCCAAATTGTCTATGATTTCGTATATAATGCTTTTAATATTGATGGGATCGTCGATTTCTTTTAGATAACATTTATATTTTTGATAACGTCTTGTCAAATTTGTTTCAGAATCCAAAGCAAGATCAATAGGTTCAATGTCAAGCATACGTATTATCTCGGATAAGACAACTGAAGCGACTTGTTCACAATCGTCTTCCTAACGATTTTAAATCGTTTATTCCATTAGCAAATAGAAAAAATAAATAAATTAATCAGTAACTGTAAATCCAATTTGACTAAAAGTTAAAAAATTTAAACTTAAAAGTTCTAAAAACATAAAAATATACGAGGGTAGGTCAATAAATCCGTGATATACACGATCTTCCGCTCCTGAACCTTAGCAGTTCGAGGCGTAGCTTTTCATGATTTCATGCACAAACGTTAAAAGGATAATTCGCAAGAGTCTAGTAATATGAGCAGGAACGAAGAGATGTTTCTCAGCCCAGAGCAAAAAGGAAAAGTGCATGTTGTTAAATATATTTGTGTTTATTTATTCCATATACAACGGTGACACTGTTCTCATAAGTGAAACCTCACTGTAAGCGAAAGTGTTAAATCAGTTATTTACCTCTTGGATATAATGCCACTCTTCGTGTAACTTTTTCCATTTGTAAATTGCCGGTACATCACCAGGATTTTTAAGTTCAATAAATGTACCACCCTCTATATTTTTAGTGAATAATGTCACCTGCTGATATTTCAAAACTACTTCGGGTACATACATTAAGACTTTTAAATAAACTGGCCTCTAACGAATAAAACGGAAAAAATGTTTAATTCAGTCATTAATTAATAAATATTTTCAAATAAAAAATATGTACCTGCAGTCTAGAGTTGGCGCAACATATAATACGACCCTCATAATATTTATTTGTGCGATCACGAATTAATGGCTTATCCAGCATAACAAAGAATTGTTTCGTTTCTAAGCCCGCCATTGAGAAATTCAATTCGTTTTCAAATGGATGTTCAAATAATTCCTTAATTTTAAACGGACCATTCAATTTTAGATTTACACTTTCCATAAGAGTTTGTGTAACATTTGTTAATTTAATAAGTTCTGAAAAGAAAAGAAATAAACTTGAAATAAATAAAAATAAATCATTTTTAAATACTACAGCACTACTTACCCCATTGGTCATGCTCTTGATATTTGTGTTTCCTAAAGTAATTCATGGTTATATTACGGCGACTCCAGTTTAGCTGCGGCACTACACAGTTTGCTTGCAGTGCAAAACGATAAGTTATCGCACGTTGCTTATCGTTAACATCCGCTATATCGATACGAAATTCATTAAATATATCACACGGCTCGCAACAATTTATAAACACAGTGAAATAAGCTTCAGACATGGTTTGTATCACAAAATTATTGGGTTTTATTGTTATTTTGGATTTTAAGAAGTTTATATGACATGTTGGCTTATCCGTACATTTAGTCCGTGTAATAATTATATGATAATCGCATAAACCTTTATTAATTACTTTAATAGTTTTGCCAAAATTCGGCTTATCTTGATTGTAGTCTTCTTCCGTATTGCAAAGTACATAACCAACGTCCAAATTGTTGTTACGTATATCAGGTTCAAAAAATAGGGGCATACCTCTAACATGCAGTGTGATAGGAATTTTCTGAAATAATATTGAAGCCATTATAGAGTGAATAAATTTAAATTACTTAAATTAATGCCAAGTATAGACATTTGAAGTCGCCGTAGTCTAATAGTTAGTGTGTGGTCTTATTAGACGTAAAGCCAGGCTTCGAGCCCCAGGCCAGACATCAAGACAAAATACAAAAAGTATTTCTTCGGCAACTTCCTCTCAGCAGATTTCTGGCAAAAACTCGGAGGGTAAATAAAGTTGCCATGAAAAGTTTCTCAAAAATCTGTCGTTCGGAGTCGACTTTAAACTGTAGGTCCCATCACTCTTGTATAAAATTAACACACACAACATGAGTGGTGTGAGAAGCTAGGCCGTAATCCTGACTGAAGGGTTGTGGTGGCCAGTTATGTATGTATGTATGTATGTATGTAAATTAATGCCAAGTATAGACATTTGAAGTCGCCGTAGTCTAATAGTTAGTGGCAAGACATCAAAATAAAATACAAAAAGTATTTCTTCGGCAACTTCCTCTCATCTGTCGTTCGGAGTCGACTTTAAACTGTAGGTCCCATCACTCATGTATAAAATTAACACACACACAACATGAGTGGTGTGAGAAACTAGGCCGTAATCCTGACTGAAGGGTTGTGGTGGCCAATTATGTACGTTATGTATGTATATGTATAGACATTTAATATGCTTGCAAGGCAACCTTGTGCAAGCTTGATACAACCACAGTGTCCCAAAACTGCATAATTCAGTACAAAAATCTTTTTGCCTCTAGCCTCTACCGATAACCTATACAGAGATAACCTATTCATAGAATTTTCGTCTTCTTATGCAAGCTTGATACAACCACAATGTCCAAAAAGAGCATGAGACAATAAAAAATTCTTCAAGCCAAGCCTCTAATCAGAGAATCTCCTCTTCTTATTCGTCCTTACAGCTTCTGCATAAGCCGTTATGAAATATTCCCAGTCTCCGGGTATATGCACCCAGAGTCCAATATTCTGTTATAACTGCTATGAAACTCCTTAGATGGAAGCAGTTCAGGTTTTATGCAAATTTCGTCCCGCAACGTCCCGAAATAAATGAAGTTTGAGTGAGACCAGTGGGTTGCTTCTCTATAGAAGCGTGTCAATCTCAATTATGAATTCATTTAAATTTTACGTTTGCAGCTTTTGCAAGTCTGTTTGAGGACCATGTCCTCTTAAATTTTTTCGTTATCGAAGACATCTTATAGCCTTTTTTTATATTCTTATATGTATTATCAATTAATATGCGTACCTCTATAGTTCCAAACTCCATGATGACGTACAATATGTTCTTATATGTTCCCGGATCCCGATAGAACACATTTATTGTAACACACATAATTTGTCCAGTTGGGGCCAATTGTGCTCCCAGAGGTTCTATCGAAGTGACCGTTTCATCTTTCTGTAAAAAAAAAGTAGAAGAGGAAATACTTAGTTTAAATAATTTTCCTACAAATTCTGGCATAAAACTAACCACTTTTAATTTAAACCAAGTAGTCGTGGGCGTGGCATTTTCAATAAATACATACATACTGTAATTTTCTAAAATATTTATTGATTGTTCTATAGAACGAGGACTATATTTAATTTTCGGTGCGTAAACTGCTGCTTTGATGTGGAACGAATAAGCGGCATAGACGCCTACAAATTTAATCCTTAGTTGGGTAATAAAACATAAAAATATTCAAATTATAAATTAAATAGAATTTATATGACACTTTTGTATACTTACAGGCCCGATAAAGTTATGAAACCAATTTTATTAAATATTACCCTACAGGGTACACGAAGCTTATAATAGGGCTCTATAAAGAATTTCCATTTGTTTTTAACAAAACTCATGGTACCCAAACTGCAGTTTGGCTTTATGATTAAAAGAAAAATATAACAAGAGCTTAATAAACATGTAATAAGAGTAGTATTCACAATCACTTACAATCACTTCATAGTGAAAGAATCCACCAATACCACTAACGTTATGAAAGATCATTTCAAAATCATAATATTGTCCAGCATAGAGTTCATCTTGCATAATGACCAAATTATCCCATATTATTTCCGGTACTTCACAACTATACTTCACCCATAGTTTAGCAATCATTTTATCGGATTCAACTATTTGTGTAAAATCCTCGTGTTCTATATCAATACATTTGGGCATAACAGGACAAACGCGCAGTTCGATATATTTACGATGGACACCGATCACATTTGGTACGACCACAATTGAAACGGCTCGGACAGAATTCGGTTTAAGGTAGATAATCTCATTACTACTGCAATAAATTTCCTGTGGTTCTGAGGCTAAGGCATTCCAATCCATTTGCAGGTAATTCTTATACTCATCCATACCAAAAAAGTATGGGGTTTCAAGTAGTCCTGATAAGGCTGCCTCCAGAACTTGTGTCTCTATTTCATGTTTGTCGAAGATTCTTTGATTTTTCAAATTAGAAATTAAATTATACGATATTCCCGGTATATGATCTATTAAAAATTAATTGGTATCATTGTTGCTTATAAGGCATGAAAAGACTTTTCCAATAAGGGCAAATCAATGTTGATAAAGTAGAAAACAAGCCATGCCGAGGCTAGTTCGTATACATTGCGATATTTTAATTTAAAATTTTGGTGCCCTATTTTTTGTTACTAGGCAAGGAATAAGCTGCTTCAAGTTCTTTCAAACTTTCAGACATCGTGTTTATCTTCCGGTGATTTGACGAAGAGCCAATTCTTTGCAGGTCTTTCAAGGTAGAGCTGTCACAAGGCGATAACCCTATAGACTCACTTTGAAGCTATAATTGGCTCTTTTAGTAAACAGAAAACAATTACTCATCGACGGATCCCGATCACACGACAAAGTCGAATGTGCAATCTTTTCAGAACAACCAGAATCTTAGATTGTCCATTGCACTACCCGATAACTGTAGTACTATTCAAGCTGCAATAACGGCTATAAAGATTGCCGCTGTGCGTATCCGATATCAGACTATATCGTACGGTTATATATACATGTTTACCGGTAGTACAGCGGTCATTAGATCCCTATAGAATGTGTACACGACATCTAAAACTGCCGGGTGCCTCTAAAGAAGAAAACGAAATATCCGACGATTACCCTTACATGGGTTCCTGGACACAGTGACATAGAAGGTAACAACAAACCCGAGACACTTGCAAATGCCCGAACAACGGGAAATTCAATTGAATTCCTATACGAGGTTGGCCTATTCCTCTACAGATGAGCAATCATGTGGACTCACGAGAAAATCCTGGGATAATAATTCCACTGTTAGAGAAGCCAAACATATATAGATATAACGAGACACGCTGGAAGGCTGGAAATATCTTACAACGACAGTTGCGGAAGCTGAAACAATGAGGAGAGAAAGTACATCACATTGTCCAACACTTGACTTGACCAAAGACGAGTTGTAATTTTATGACGCAATAGGTAATATCGGTGTTACAATGTGAACTTATAGGACTAAAGTAAGTTGTGCTCATTAAAGCGGCTGCCAATTCAACCTGCCCTATAATATTCTGCAAAATGTTGTCGAAATGCTTGGGGGATGAAACAAATGTTTGTTGTATGAGCGTAGAAAAATTTGAAACTTGACAAATCAAACTCGACAATCGGAATTTACTTCTCATAATAATTTGCTATCAACATTGATGCTCCCGCATGGCAAAGCTCTCTTTAACTAACCCAGAACGAACTCCTCAAATTCAGTGCTATACGAAGAACACTCTTCCTTTACAGATTTATAACTTTGTTGGGACATTTCCGTTTCTAATTCTTCTTCTTCTTCATCTTCTTCTTCGCATTCCCCTATGTTTCGTTCTTTGTCGTCTGGTTTTTCGTTATATTCATTCTGTAATATTTGAGTTAAACAATACACGGGATCATCAACATTAATTGGCAAGTGATGCCGAACATTTTGTGCATTTAAGACCAAAGGTATCTCGTAACCATCTTCCGGAACGGATAGTTGTACGGTAATAGGTACCGTTAAAGGATTACGGAGTAATGCTAAACGCTTTTGTGGCAATGCAATAGGAATGTCACCCAAATCAACAACATCGGGAAAACATTTACAACGTACTGGCTGGGAAAATCCCCTTTTTTAAGTAAGAAATTTTATAAAATATTATACGATATTAGTAATTACGATATTACTTACTTTACAACTACCGAACGAATGCCGCCATTTTTTACCTTAAATCTCAATTTGACCAAAAACTTGCCAAAATCCGTCGAAAAAAATTGCATTGTAAACTGATCACTTTGTTCCGGTTTCAATAGGATACCATCTGTGGGTGTTATTATGAATTTGCCAGCTTCTGGACAAGTTGTTCCACAGAAGCTTACATAAGCATCGCAATTAACTTTAAATATCAATTACAACAATTCATTAATGAACTGCATTCATACATAGCTTACAACATACCATCCAAGTTGTGCACTTCTATAAGGGCACAATGTTCTTCACCAAAGTATACTCGTCGTAAATCAATCACTTTTGGCGAAAAATCTATTTCTATTCCAGAAATAACACCTTTTAAATTAATATATTTTGGTTCGATTTCTGGATGGCCTTTGGGTCTAATAGATAAGCCAGTTTGTACTACAAATGGGGGTAAATTTGGACCCGGCAAAAAACCATTATGGACAATGGGCCTAAACGTTACTTCTTCAATGTGTGATGAAAACGCTGGTATAGTAATACATAACGGTTTGAAATGAAAATGTACATTTGGATTTTTGTCTATCGTTTCCATTGTTTCGCCGGTCACTGGATCCTGGGCTAATGTGTAATCTACAGCAGTAATTCGTTGCCGTAGTTTTACCTCTTCGAGAGTTGAAAAGTTGAAAACATAAACCATATCGTTACACGATTCATTGCAGACGGTAAATTCCAACGTTTGATCAGTATTAAAATGCAGTACATCGAACGATATGTACAAAGTGTCGATAAAAATTGACATTGTCATTGGCTGATGGTAAAATCCAATGTCGTAAGTGTTACCTTGACAATGAAAAGAAGAAAATTAATGGAAAATTGTTAAAACCTATGTCACAACTGTTAAATATTCTTGTCAAACTGTATGCTTGTGCTGTACTAGACAACCCAATGGTAGTGAATATTAAAAGTATTTTGATTTTCGTCAGTATATCACCAGGACATAGTGATATTTCAGGTAAATGTAGAGCAAATGAATGAGTCAAGTCGAACAGTTCATAAAAATAAGTAATCCTGATGCACCAGTTCCCTTACTTGCCGACGTGGTAATACAAAGAAACACAGTCGTACTGTAAGTGTGCAATAGTTCTGCAACCATACAGTGTACATTATTGGCCTTAGTCTATATAGAGTATCTCTAAGATGTTTCAAACAATTCAGGACGCTTTTTGATGTCACCAACAGCAATTTCAAGCGTAGTGCTTAATATGCAAGTGTTTCTTTCTGGGATGCAAAAATTAAGCACAGATTGCAAGTATATGGTCTCATGATTTGCTATGTTTATTACAGGATCTACAAATTGGGCTCTTAGTGATCTCTATCCTAAAGAAGTACTCTTTGAGTTCTACAGGAGCCGGTCAAAAGACTGATGACCAAAATTTCTTTTTATTGTAATTACTCATTTTGTATTGTTTATCCTGAAATAAAAGAAAACATATTGACTGCTTACTTGTATTCAATTTTAATTTAACAACGCCGCTAACAGGTTCACACTTCTGACAGTCGAGTTTTAGTAGAACTTTTGTGTAATCTTTTGTCGATATACTATTCGACTTTTTTGGTACGACTATAACGGGTGGAGGACTGAAATACATACATTGTAAACACAAGAAAGAAAATAGATACAGTAGTTAGACGATGGATTACAAACCTCTTAACACTGTATTGTAATTTGTTCATGGTCATGTTGTAGATTACCATCTCGTAATATGCAAAATTTTGTACGGTTGTCGGTGGAAATGTTATCATTGGTGGTATCGATACCACTTCATCTTTTATGAATATAATAATCGGTATGGAAAATATAATATTCGGATGTTTACAATCGATATAAATATGTCGACGTTGTTTTAAGCGGGTTTTATCCTTCGGTGTAATACGCACTAAAATATCTAAAGATCCTTCGGCTGGCAAGAAATCGTTTGCCATTTCAACAGGACTAATTTCTATAGTGGTGTCAGGACTATCTGAAGAGTATAATAAACGACGTTTATGCTAAAAATAGATAAGTATTGTTAATGGAATTAATCGGCTAAGGGTGTAGTTATTTACGGGCATTTAATTTACCAAACCTTTGTTGACTAAATGTACTTTGGCCTCATAGTCATGTTTCAATTTAAGACTTTGTTTATAAAATATTACTCTGGGTGTTATATGTAAAGTTTTCACCAGATTTTCCTTTTCGTTGCTGTAATCTGAAAAGAAGATTTTTAAGAATTGTAAGCGTTAGGAAATATTTTTCAATTTTCTATCCTGAAACTCACATTGTTTTGCGCTGCAGCAATGATTGTAGTTTTGCTTTTTCTTCTTAGCGGACATTTGTATTTGAAATGTTGTTTGTTCTTTTTTTTAATTATAAAAAAGGTTTACAAATTATTATAAAATTAGAAATATTCAAAATTCAAAATTATTTTTTTTATGAAATTGACAATCGTATTTAGAATGTGGAAAACATAAAATAAAAATCTAAAAACATATACACTGACTGGGTGGCACAGGGGAAATACAATAAAAAAAATTATTTACAAAAATCTTTATTCAATAAACTTTTAAATAGGTTTGGAATTTTATAAATTTAAAACAAAAATTTTAAAAAGAAAATTTGGAAGTTCAAATAAAATTTTGAAAAAAATTTTTAATTATAGAAATGTAACTTAAATATGATGTGTTGACCGGTAGGCCACATGTGACCCGTTGTGAAACCAATGAAACAATCCGTAGTAAAATTATTTAAACACTTTCCTTCAAAGATCAGTGAGATCACCTGCATAATTCAATTCCGTGTGCTCTTTTGCTCTTATGCCATAGCGTTGGGCATATACCTAAGAGGTGAAAAACAGTTTCCTCCTCTTCCTTGGCTCTTTAGCTCTTGGAGGATTCATTAGTCATATAATCAAAACCAATGCGTTGTACAAGACTATACAGAATTGTGTTGTGAGTATGAATGTTCCAAATGTTGTCCCAAAGTTGAGAAATCACGCAAAATATGAAAATTGCACCCCCGTAATCATAGACCGTTACAGAGGTCGTTAGAACCCACTTACGCCTGAAAGACGCTGCAATGAGGCCAGATAATTGAAAGATAATGATAATTTGGAACTATTACCCCAAAAGGAAGGTAATTGCGTACCAAAAGAGTTTAAGTCTACAAAAATTTACAGAAAGAAAGGAATTCATAAAATTATTATCCATGGTGTAACTACATATACAGATCCTTCCCAGTTTCAGGACTCACTCCGTTCTAGAACAGCCAAATCTGGGAAATAGTAGTCTGTTGTTATGTAAGCCCATATACATTCGTACAGTCTTGAGCAGAACTTTCTTAAATTCTTCGTCTTGGATATTCTGAATGTCATGCACTTATAAACAATATTTATGTGGTATATGGTGAATCTTGCGCGCTGGGAGAGTGTATACGAGCACCGAGCAAATCTTTTCTCAACCAAAAGTTTGTCCAACTTTTCGTTCAAAGCCGTTCAAAGCGAAAGAAATTGGTCTCGGATTACTAATAGCTACTAAAGTCAATGAAATGAATTTTTAATACTTTACCGTAAGCCTCCGGTGTGTGTATAATAAATAAGTGCAACCCACGTCTCCATTGAGAATTGTTCTGCATCCAATGATGATGACTCATTTTTGTGTAAAGAGCAATAAATTGAATTAAATAATGTTGTTTTAAATTACTAAAAACATGGTGTGTATATTTTGTTTTATTTTATTTTACATTTTCCAGCAATGTGCTTATTTTAGAAATTAGTTAAATAATAAACAATATATTATTTTTTTGTTTTTGTTTTTAAGTAAAAGTTAAAATAATAAAAAAAAGAAAAAATGAAAATTCATTTAACAAAAATTAGGAATTTCATTAATGATTGCGTGTACACTTATAAAAATTGAAATACGTCTTTAAAACACATACAATAATAATTGCCGTTATGAGATATAAAAATGGCAATTGTTTTTTGCCGTGTTATTTGTCCAGTTTTTTTATTTTATTTATGTTTGCAACGAGGAAAAATGTTATGCATTTAAGCTAAAACCTTATTTGCAATACGTTGTAATTAAATTTATATTACGCCTCTAAGTCATTTACGAAAAGTACTTCGCGATTTTTTAAACCTACATCTGATAAAGTTTTATTTGCATTTGCTGATGCAGCACAATCAAGATCATTTGATTTGGAATAAATAACACGTTTTGGAAAGTTCGTTGTTATTTCAAATTCATCCGGTGAACATGGATGGCAGAATAAATAATTGGAAACATCCTGTAGAGAAGGAAACAAGACATAATTAAAAACATTAAATTAATATGTACGCAATACAACAACTTACTATTAAGGAATTTGATTGCAGGAATCTACGCTCAATGCGTGTACCATTTGGCAGTTTAAATACCACACTTATAGCATTTGCAGCATCAACGGGTGGTTCAGATGGTACTTGTTCAGCCATTTCAAGTTTAAGCTGAACAATTTCCTAAATTAATTTGCAAAAATGATAAATTATTATAATTTTCCCATGAATTGTATAAATTATGTTTCCATTTTACCTGTTTACGCCTTTCAGCAGCTTGCCTCTCCCTTTCTAAAGCCTCTTCTGCTTCCCTTTCTCTTTCTCTCTCCAATTGCCTTAAACGTTCTTTTTCTTCATCGGCCCTTAAACTCTGACGATATGCTTCGTCTTGTTGTTGACGCAAAGTTTGCGTTAGATTACGCTCCAAGCGATCGGCTCTGGCCTGACTTAACCAAACATCATTGGCATTGATCACAGTTTGCAAACGATTAACCAACTCATCAGCAGTACAATCACCTTCAAAGCGACCCATTACAACCATACGGTTAGCTCTTAATGCTATCAAAACCATTGTAGGATATGATTTGGCATTAATTGAATGTGAAACACGATAGCCTTCAGGAGATGATACATCACAGCCCCAAAATAATGTATTGCGATTTATAAAATCGATTACTGAGCGATTAGATAACGTTTGACTGCAAAACGTTTCGACATCAGGATTTTTTGTGGGATCTTTATGTAAATATACCAGCAAGAAACGTAGCTCTTGTTTGGCATCGCTTAAAGCCTGGGCATAAGTACCCTGATAGAAGACGGGATGCTCGGGATAACGTTCGCTATATGCATGTATAAAATTCATGACATCGCCTAAAGGATCTGTTACAACTACATATGGAAACAATGAAATTAAGGTTATCTTTACGATTTGTATATATTTCTAGAAAAACTTACTTCTTTCCTCATTTCCGCCTAGAAAAGCACCCAAAATGCTTGATATTGTTGAATAACAATATTGGAATACCATATTTATTATATAACCTAAAATTCCTGTTATACTACGTGGCATGGGACCGGGTGTCGAACTTCTCGTTGATCGCCCTCCAGGCATAGTGGCAGAAAACACTTGTTGTAGAAATCGATCATTTATGACAGCTGGTGCTCGGACATCTCTAGAGCCAACAAAGGATGAGGGTCTACCCTCACGTATATTCATTTGTTCTTGTACGGCTACCTGTAAATCAAGTTAATATTTGTTTACAAAAGATATCATTTTTAAAATATATTCCATTTTTTTAATAATCAATTTTTGAAATCAGATTTCAATTTATAGGTAGAAAGGAAACTCTAATAGTAAAGAAAATCAACGGACCTAGCGTCAGCATATAACACTTTTAAGTATTTTTAGATATTTTGAAAAAATTTTGCTGTTTAAATTGAAGATAAAGTGCAAAAGAAAGCATCTTCTATACCGATCATATATTAGAAATTGAATAATTTTTATCAAAAAGTTTTACATGAGTCTTTTTTTTAATCTTCTGCATGTATCACTTAGATTTTATTAAAACTACCTTCGTAAGAAAGATAAAGCGAAGAAGTGGGGGTTTCAAAGATATATGGATCTGTATACAATGTTGCACTAAAATCGCCAACCGGATTGTTTAAAATGTAGAGTCCATTTTATAATTATCGACACGTCATGAGTATATTGCAAAAATATAACGTTACTCACTACCTGCCTCATTACTCATGCATTGCTAGTATGAAGACATTCGGACTGAATTTATGAAAAACGGTAACGAATAATTGTAGGCGTTATGTGTGTTAAAGACAAAGATTTATTCATAAAGCTAATATCAGCATATGTATGTATATAGCACTGTCAGACCCTCTGCAATACATATTTAGCAATACATCGTTAGATCCATCATTTTTAAATGCTTCATTTTAAGTGCAGGCGTGGTATAATTTCGTTAAGTTTTATAGCACTTTCTTTAAACGCAAGATTTCTAGCTCACATTCGTAACACCTTTATCAGTTGGCATACTCAAACGAATTACCGAAAAATTAAACGAATTCTTTACGCCGGAGATAAGTATTTATTTACAAATATCAGTGCTTACACTGTCCTGTTAATCATCGAAAACCTAGTGTATGGTACAGTACATTCCATTCAAAATTATGGAAGTTAATCTTTAACAATACCGCGTTAACTTTTATAGCATCCAGCATTTTTAAATACCGCACTCCTCAACGTTCTATACGAAAAGGCTTTTAAACTGATGTCGGAAACACAGAATTAAAGCAATCATTTGTTCTGAAGACAAAGACAATTTAGGTATTAGTGAAATCTTTTATACGAAAGATAAAGTTTCGTTCACAAAGCGAATATCAGCATATATAACACAGTATATTTACACAGCCTTGTCAGGACGCTATACGCGTTTGGAACTGCTCCCTTCTAGCCCACATGTTACAATGTGTTACAGTATTTTGTTATCCTTTACAGCACTTACACTTACTTTCTTGTCCGGTGGAAGTAGATTTTCTCTAACAAAGTATTCCAGATAATATACATTGTAACTTTTACTCACCTCCAAATCCCATTGATGCCTTATTAATACGTCTCGACACACACTCATATCTTCAATTCCCGTCAGATCTTGGAATTGTAAAACCTTTTCTGTTTGTTCATTTGTTAGACCGTCCTCCATTTCGTCGTGTTTCCTTTGTCTTCTTGTAAAGTTTGTACTCTCGAAAATACAAAATTGACTGCCTAAAGAAAATTAATAAGCAAAACTTGCATTAACAAAGAGATCATAATTAACAAATAAACAACAACCTTGGATTGGTGTCTTAATTATTTTGTTGTTTTTTTTCTATTTAAGTTTTTGTTTTACTATTTTATCATACCCGTAAATCTTGACCCCAGACAGACGTGTCTCTTCTTCTTGTGTTCTGTGTTGGTTGTTGGTCGGCAGACAGCCAGCAGCAGCAATTCCCTTGAATTTTTTTCACAGCTTTGATTTTGTTTTATCTCCTCGATTTAAAAGGCGTGAATATTTGTCAACATAATTATGTTTGAATCGGAAAGACATGTACGCTTTTAATGCAAAAATACTTTATTTTTGCATGAATATTTAGTAGAAAAACTATAATAAAAAAAGAGTTTCCAAAATTTCCGTAGATTATGGTAGTAAAAAATGCAATGACAATTATTTCTTTTTGTTGCCAAAGGAAAACGTCAGAAAGCAGCAATGTTACCATATTTTAAGAAAACAAAACAAAGAAAATAAAATGTCAATATGGCGTTTTTCTGCATGGTGTCCGTAAAATATACAAGCGTTTTTAATTATTATTAGCGAAACTACGTTTACACCAAACCTTGTTGTAATGAGAGTTGGAAATACATCTCAGCTGTCAAATATTATATCAAATAGGTAGGCTAGAAGACCTATACTTAATGTTAAGACAAGTCAAAATTTACAACATCTTAATGACCTCTAGAATATCAATCTGAAAAGCATTACATTCATCTTAAAGACTATATGATTCCCTGATATTAGTCGCATATATAAAAACATCTACTCTTGTGTCCATATCCATTTTGAACTCGTCTGTGAAAACAGCCTAGCCATTGATTGGATTCTATACAGAATCCCCTATCCTTCATTCCGACGGTCGATATAAATTGCCCCCACTATTTTAATTTCTTCGGCATTTGGAATTAGTCATTCTACAGAAACATATACGACCTAACACATTCAGTGTAAGGACCCAACTATATCCTTCAAGTCCGGGTTAATCACTAAAGCCTTGCTATGAGAACAGTCTCCATGCTGACTGTATGACCTCACGAAACGTGGGTAAAAACAACACCGTGACTAGAACTACTACTTCTCAGCTTACGGTACAATTTTTCTTCCCTTGCTTTCGAATTATCTTCATACGACATTAGTTACACTTCAATGGGAAGGAAACCCTCTTAATTGCGTTGGTCCAAAATGGTATTATGTTCAATAAATTTTATTTGGCAACTACAAATTTCTAGCTATCAGCTGGAAACGCGACCGTTTTTCGGTTCGGCTACGCTTGACTGGAAACTTTAAAGTCACCGCCTACATTTTTATCCGTTTTAATTTATGTTTTCTAAACAAAGAATCTTTCATTTTCATTTTAAAAAATAGTACTTTCCAATATTAGTACTTTTAGAGGTAAAGAATGGCCTCTTTACATTTAAAATTTCTTTCTTTTATTCTCTTTTGTAATAAATGACAAAGAAGTTTATTTAAATTATTGTTGCTAGGAGACCTTTTTGGGATTCAGGTAAAATGCAGAAATCTCAAGTTGCCCTATGCTAATTATAGAATTGATGGTAAGCTATGTATGTATATAAGAAAAGTCCTTCATATCTTTTCTTTAACCAGTTATCTTTATTATAAATTTATTTAATACATGAGTGCATTATTATATTTAGAGTTTGCGTTTCTGTTATTGTTATATGAAATGCTTCTTTAATTTTATTTTTAAAATAATTATTCCATTAACTTTTTTCCATTGTTTTTTTTTTGTGCGTTTCTCAGTATTATTTTCTTTCTCCATTATATATTATATATATTGTGTTTGTATGTATTTGTCATTAAAGAGTATTTAAAATCGCTGCTAAAAACTATTTTCTTTTATTTTTTTATTAATTATAATTGGATAGATGTATATAAATATGTTAAAACTCTAAATGTGTACGATAAAAATGAATTAAAATAAGAAAGATTTGAACGGGTGAAAAATATCAGTCAAAAGAAGTACAAGAAAAAATTATATAATAACAGAATCAGCAGTTAAAACTGGAAGACAGTGGATTAAAGTGTATGTATGTGTGTAAGTATGTAGGTTAGGGAAAAACGTGTCTTTTAAATTTTTATCGTTTGTAAAAATAGGAAATGAGTTTGTTTTTTATATTTTTTTTTGTTTAATAATATTTTGTATATATTTTTGTGTACGAAAAGTAGTTGCATTTTAGAATTAATTTCTTCATATACATATAATACTCTTAAAAGCTTAGTAAAATGTTATATATGTACGTAAGTAAATAATTAATGGCAGAACATCGTCGTATTTATGCGTGTGAACAATGTGACATATTCATGTAATCATGTATTAAAAAATATTAATAAAATCATAAAAATTATTAAAAATAAATAATAAAATCCATGTGTTTCTTTTTTTTTTAAATATTGCAAACAATTCAAATAAAAATTAAATAAAAAGAAAAAAATATATCGTAAAATGAGTCTAGAATATATAAATATTCTTAACTATACTTAAAAATCTTAACTTATGTTTAAATGAATATTAATTATTTTAATTATCATTTGATGTACAGCAAGTTTTCAAAACATAAAGTCACACCAACTCAAAACAGAAAACTGAAACGTTCCCACGTCTATAGAATTTACACTTCGGAACGATCCAATTTATTGTCAACCCATTAGCAGCCTTATCTACCAAAAAGTAGACAAATATCGAACATATTGTATCGTTCTATTTAAACATTTTATATCACTGTCTATAAAAGTCGAAAACAAATCCTTCAAAAGACTTGCTTTATGTTTGAAAACCTCTCTCTCTCTACATCAATAACTGTTAGTTAAACTTAGTTATCCTTTTGTTCGTTATTGGTTGATGGTGGTGACTTAGTATCTAAAGTTGGCATAATGTCGTTGTCTAATACATCAACAACTGGAGGCGCCATAGATGATGGCGTCGTGTCCAAATTACATGTTTCGTGTGTACGTTGTATAGGATTTGATAAGGATGATATGACAACAGCTGCTTCATTTGTAGCTTCATATTCTACACCACCTACAGCACCTTCTAAATCTTCTAAGGGCGATGACGTCTCAGCTGTGGTAGAATTTGAAGGTTTTGTTACTGATAAGCTGTTAGCAGTGTCAATAGCATCTAAAGTATCCGCTTTTGTTAAGCTAGCTTTTAAAATGCTATTATCTTTAGTTTTTTCAAAATTGCGATAGGTTGCATCCTTAAATTTAACAATATTTGATGCCGTATTAGCTGGAGTAGAGGTGTTGTTATTAGCGGTTATTTGATTAGAGGCTAAGCTATTAACCGGTCTTAAGCGTCTGTTGGAGGAAGAAGAGTAAGCGTTATTACGTTGACTTAAATTAGGGCTTTCAGAACGAGCTCGTTGTAGCGGTGCTCGTGTAGCATTTGGCGAAGCATAAGCTACAGACCCTGATCCTGCAGTAGCTGCTGCCAGCGAATGATCATAATCTCTTGATCGACCAAATTCGAAACCATTTTGCCACTGTACATGTACATTTTCATATGAAGGATCCTCATAACGTCTGGCATAGGGCGATGGTTCCGCTTCTCTTAAACGATTCAAAGTATTATGTTGTGGTCTGGCATTGTTCAGCTCATTGTGTCGTCTGTAGGCGGTAGATGATGAAGCATGCATTTCAGCTCTGGCATTAAAACGTACAATATCCTGTGGCAAACCCGTTAAACGTGGCGTACCATAGGGATTAGCCATTTGTGCAGCTGCTGAAGCTGCGTCACAGTCAACACAGTCACGTGAAAACATGAAATTAAAATCGATTACTTTGCAATCGGTTCCCTGACCCATCCATAACGGTATCCATTTGTTAACCAATAGCCATTGTAGACTCGATTTGGAAATGCGATTTAAAGTGCTGTTATTTTGTTCAGCCATTGTTGAGGTTGAATTTGAGGCAGTTGCCGATGATGATGATGATGATGATGTTGGTAACTTTTGTGTGGTTGCTAAAGCTGCCGAAGAAGAAGCGCCATTATTTGAGGATGCCGATGATGATGATTTCTTAGTGAGTGCATTTTTAAGTGTTGACACAGCTGTTGTCTTTTCAGTCGTAGTTGATGTATTGGAATTATGTTGTGAAGTATTGGAGTTGGGTTTCGAGCCTAAATTTAAAGCCTTAATTTTAGGTATGGCGCCGGTGGTTCTTGTGGATGCTGTAGTATTTGTTTCATTATTGCCATTAGCATTTGGATTTATTAGAGGTCCAGCTGAAGCAGCTCGTGACTCACGGTCTCTGGAATTGGTATTTGCGATAGCTGTAAAGGATAGAGAAAAATATAAGGAAAATATTTTTTTCTATTAAAAAATACTATTTATGGATAACTATACTAAGCTTTAATAAAATGTTAAAGAACTGGCCCTGCCTTTCGTATTTAAAATATGGAGGAACCATTTGGTAAATCAAAACTGTTATTGTTAACACAATCATTAAAGGTCTACGCTCATTTTGCGACAGATTTCTTTAACGGCTTTTTAATTATTTAATGAAAACGAAATATTTGCTGCAAGTTTTCAAAAAGGAAAAAAGGAAAAGTAACAACAAGCAGGTGTGCAAATTATATGTTGATTGTAAATTATAAATAGAACACATTGATTTGTGCTAGCCAGGCTTGGGTGTAATAAGACTTGTTTGTGATTTTAATGTTGGTAGATAAAAACGCTTGTAGTTTGTCTCTTAACGCAGACGTAATTTAATACTCAACCAATGCTAAAAAGTGTCATAAATTAAAAAACCCGTTATACAACTTAACTCACAAACTTAGCATTTCTAGGCAAGTGTGAACGACAAATTAAAAAACCAAGAATTGGACTTTAAATTAACTTCAAGGTCTTAATCAGTTATTTTAATATTGTTTTGCAGAAAATATTTCGAATACTTACAGCTGGTGGTTAAATTATTATTGCCCATATTCAAATGACCACTAACAGGTGATGATGAGGCGGCTGCTCCATTGCCAGATGCTTTATAAATGTTACTCATACTTTGAGTATTCTCACCATGTAAACAGCTAAAGAACGATGATGAACTGTTCTTAACATTATTACTGCCATCCTTTTGGACATTGGAAATGGATGACACACTGCTACCACTATTAGTTCCCACACAATTTGTTGAATTGCAGCTAATGGTTGATGTAACACTTGAACTTTTTGTAGTACTAGTGCTACTAATACTGGTGCCAGTATTTAAACGTATATGACCTACAGTACCGAAATGCGAATGACCCAATACGGCATAATGGCCACCCAAGTTATAGTGATCAATATTGCCACAAGATGAACTTAAATGCCGTTCAATGCGGCCAATACCATGGCCAATGACATTTAGGCGACCATAGACACGAGCACTACCGTTATTTGCATTACGATAAATGGGTTCGTCGCGTATTTGTTCGTAAATATTTTCATAACGTATTGGTGGCTGATAATGATTTAAATTGTAATAGTTTTGCGATTCCGTATCGTCAAAACTACGTTGTCGATGACAGGATGTCGAAGTGGATGATGAAGTGTTGGTATTGGTATTAAAGTGATTGCAGGTTACTCCATTACAACGAAAAGCATTAAAGCGGGGATTGGCTGCAGGCATAAATGCAAAATTATTAAATAAATAAATGTGGAATAGAGTGTAAAAGTAGATTTAAACTATATTTACCAGCATGTAAATCAAGTTGGAAATTTCTACGAAATCCCAAGCCTGATCTTACAGATCTCGGTATATCATAATTATTATTCGTATTGCCGCCCGATGCCGTGAGACCAGCATTGACTTGGCCTGTATTTATATTAATGGCATTAGAACGATCATATAGATCGTTGCGATAGTTAATATTGTTAGCAAGTCTTGATTGTTTTGCTTGCTGTTGAGTATTATTTTCATTGGTTGGTTGTTGCTGCTGTTGCAGTGCTTGTTGTTGTGGTTGTGGTTGGGATTGTGCCACAGCTGGTTGTTGTTGTTGCTGCTGAGCTTCTTCGGCAGGGGCATTAGCAATGTTGGCGGCGTTAATTGGTGCAACAGCTACAGCTGCTGCTGCTGCACCAACTATTGCGCCACCATGAGCGGCTGCATTATATTGTTCTATACTTTCGTATATATTTTCATAATGTGGATGAATTAGTGGCTGTTGTTGTTGTTGTTGTAATTGTAACTGTTGTTGTTGAATTGTGCTATTTTGTGATTGCTGTTGTTGTAGTTGTTGTTGTTGTTGCTGCTGCTGTTGTTGTTGATCATTGCTGCGTACATAACCAACAGCACCTTCAATAGTACCTTCAGCTTGACTGTTCTCATCATCCACAATGCCGTTTAGAGATATAATGGCCGCTTGTCTGTAAATAATAAACAAATTGCCATTGTTTAACGTAAATAAAACAAAAAATACATGAATTGTTATACTCACCGTGCTAATGCACCCTGCTCTTCTATTCACATGGGTTTATCTATCATACACACACCAGCATAACTGCGACCAATTGTCATAGAAGCTGTCAAAATACGCCACGAGTCGCTTTCAGGACTATAAACTTCAACGGAAGACAAATTAGAATCGCCATCATCACCACCCACCACATAGAGACTGCCATCATGTGCTACAACTCCAGCATTGCGGCGACAAAATGACATATCAGCCACCGAATGCCATAGATTGCTTTCGGGATCATAAGCTTCAACGGATTTTCGAACCATGGGGCCATCATGACCACCAACAGCGTATAAAATATTGTTAAGAACTCCTACGCCTGCACCACTACGACGTGCTGACATATCGGCTACAGGATGCCAAGTATCGTTTTCGGGATTATAGCGTTCCACAGAAGACAGACATTGACGTGTGAAACCGTCATAACCGCCAACGGCATAGAGAAGACCATTGACCACGCCTACCCCTACAGAGCTACGTCTGGTGGACATGGAGGCAATAAAACGCCAAACTTCATTCTTGGGATCATACACTTCGGCACTGCAAAGGCCAGTAGTGCCATCAAAACCGCCAACAGCATAAATGCAACCATTCAACACAGCCACACCCAAAGTAGAACGTCTGGCTTCCATGCTATTACTAGTAGACCATTGGTCAGTTGCGGGATCATAAACATCAACGGTGCGCACACGTAAAGAGCCATTAAAGCCGCCTACAGCATAAACACGGTCGCCTAATACAGCTAAACCAGCGCTAGATATTCACAAATTGTAATCGTTAATGTTAGACAAGCTACAGATTAATAGATTTATAAGTTATGTTGTACATACCGACATCTGCGATTTGGCATTTCAGCTGCCTGATACCATTTTTCTTCTCTCAAGTCGTAACATTCTACAGAGCGTATAGCTTTCGGTGCTTGGCCACCGATAACCAGTAAAATCTTCGGTAAACCTACCGGTTTACGGGGTATAGTGCGGGCAGTTTTGATTTCGTTTGGCAATAAATGATATGTTAATGCTTCAATGATAAGATTTTTGCAAACAATATTCCCCTCTAACAATGCCTCCTTATCAACATTCTGTGTTATGTACTCTTTGGACAGCAAGGGCAGGCGTACATGTTCCATTAGCTCGGCTGTATGCTGTTCGCGTACAGTTGCATCATAGCGTATCCAATTGATAACAGATTCATAAACTTTTTCCTCGCCAGCGACAGAAATACGATCATTACGTATAAGGTTTATAACCTGTTCGGCTGTTAAATTTAAAAATTCATCGAATTGTATGACTTCACTGTAAAATCAAAATAAAAACATTAAACGGTTTAATGTACAATTTCTTACAATGTGTGTTTGTGTGTGTGTATGTAACTTACTTAAAATGTTGTTCAATATACTGCTCGGCATAATTAACCAAATCCACACAACCATGCATATCAGCAAAATCTCGAATTCCCAAACAATTACTGGCATCCAATTGTGTTTGCAGATAATCACAACAAGCATCTCTTACATCCGTTAATTGCAAGAGATTGGCAGCAGTTAGTAATACTTGAACATTGTCCTCGTTAACTTCTACGGTTGAAGTGTACACATACTCTATTAACAGTTCCAATGCATGATGATCTATGCCTTGTAGAGTAATACGGCCTTGTCGAGATTCCTCGAAGCCAGTAAACATGGCATAAAAATAGGGACTACATGAGGCCAACACCATTTTATGGGCTGGTATCTCAATATCTTCTGCCACCAGCGTAACATCACAAAGAAGATTTTGTCTATAAAGAGTGTAAACAAATAAAAATGCGAATAAAATAAAGAAATAATTGCTGATTTTAGGTTCAACAACTACATGTTCTGTTATCAGCAATTATCACTGGCTCTACTATAAATAAAATCGGAAAAAAAAAACAAAAACAAAAACTAAATTATCTTGAAATTATTTCCCTAGGCCCAGACAACAGAAAAATGTTTACAACAAAACAATGTAATATTTATTACTGCGTAAATGTCTGCGAATTAATTACTTAAGTGGGCTGAAGAAATTCAAATTAAAAGACCACAAACTGTTTTTATATTTGTTTTATAAAAAATCTGGAACATCACATTTTCATATCTCATTTTCATTTAAATCAATATTTATATAAAGATTCTGAATCTATTTGAAATTATTTTAATTTTCTGATTTATTTTTAAGCTAGAGATAGTTAAGGAGTTAGGATATACAGAAAAATGGGAATAAAGGCCTTTGAAAAACAATAAAACGTCATAAAAGTATAGATTTTTTTGTAGTTTTTTGGTCCAAGCCACCAGATAAGTAGAACGTGTTAATCCTACAGATACGAAACTATTCCTAAGCATGAATAGGAGAAATATAAGTGCATGACCCGTTAAGACATAGGATTAATATATGAAATAGGAATATTACTGAATACTGTAGACTACGCGAGGAAGCAGAAGGAACAATGGTTTGCAGGTAAATAGGCAGAAATGGCTGGGTGATGGATTTATTAAGGAACTGATGGATTTAAAGGACTGCGCGCTTGAGTATCTAATAGGATTGATAAACATCATTGATTGGTTAAGGGAAATATCTTTGAGAGTACCTACATATGTATATCCAAAAGACATTATGTCAGCTGAGGCCGCCGTAATCTAGTAGATAGTGTGTTGGCTTATTAAACGTGGGGCCACGGTTCAAACCCCAGATCAAATGTCCAACAAAACGAAATATGTAACAAATATTTCTTCGGCGACTACCTCTCAGCAGATTTCTGGCAAAAACTTTGAGAGTAAATAAAATTGCCATGAAACTTTTATCAAAAATTTGTCGTTCGGAGTCGATTTTAAAATGTAGGTCCCGCCACTCATAATAAAATTAACACATACAACATAAGTGGTGTGTGAAGCTAGGTCGTAATCCTGACTGAAGGGTTGTAATGGCCAATTATGTATGTATGTGTGTGTGTATGTATTATGTCACCTTGGGGCATAATGGTTAATTTGCTTTACATTTCTTCCTCTCTCTCTCTCTCCCTCTTAAGAAAACTAGTTACTTTTTCTGTTTTCAGTTTCTTTCTCTGAATGATCACAATGGAACTATGGGTCTCTGGGTGAAAGCATGCCTCTGTTAATATTGCGCTAAGCTACTCTAAGCTGATGATAGTGAAAACAACAATTTTTATTCAATATTTTAAAAAGTTTCCTTTTATAATAAGAACAGAACAGAACAAAACACTTACAATCTTTCAAGAGTATTAAAAAAGCAATATTTATGCATTCTTTAATTAAATTACTGAACACATTAAGTGAAACATTAAGTGTTTGTTTGTATATATGTATGTATTTTGTAGTATTCAAAAATAGAACGTTAAAAATGCATTAAAAAAACAAAATTAAGAAACCAGTATATTTACTAAAATATTCCACAAAAATATCCAGTTTTCCATAAAAGCTGTTATACTCATTTAAACAATTTAGACATTCAAAAAGGTCAATGTGTTTTGTTTAAATTGTTTATACACGCCCTAGGTTTAGCATACAAAATCACAGATAAATAGATCTGTAAACTCATTAATACAATACTTTCAATAATAACTTTTACTTTTCTTCTAGAAATTTTTTTATACGAATAAATTATGCTGCTAAGAAGCCTAACAATTATTTTGTTAAATTAGCGGTTTATGATTCGGTATTTAAAGTTGTAATTTAAATACGGAAACTATTATTAAAAAAGAAAACGAAACAATGTAAATACCATATGTACATAAATAAATAAATAAATACATACTGATGAGCTATTTAAACACAATATGTTGACTTAATGAATGAACACAATCTTAAATATTTAGATAGTCATATACTACATTCACTAACCAAGTTCAGGGTTAAATTATAAAAAAAAACAACAAAATTTAATATTTCAAATGAGACATATGTTTGTTTTTAGTATTAACATCAAAAAACAACAATAAAAAGAAAGAAAAAAAAAGAAGAACGATTTTGTTTAAAAGTCAAATATAACACACAATAATACACAGAAGAATAAAAAAAACAAAAAATTAAAAAAAAAAGATTATGAACCTGTAAACAAAATTAAAAAAAAAATAAAACAAAAAGAAATAAAATAAACTAATTGCAGAAAAATGAAAACATTTCAAATTGATAAGTGCACAATTAATAGCTCTTTAGCAGTATTTTGTTATGCCTGTCAGGGATTTAATGATTTTAATTTTCTTATCAAACAGTGGAATTTCTTTAAAGTACATATGTATGTGTGTTCATATGTATGTATATTGTTTCTATTCATTATTTAAAAGTGTATTTAAAAAATTTAATTTAAATTTAAATTAATTGAAATTACTTACTTGCGCATCTCGTTCATGGCTTCGAAGGAACGCGTAGTATGCAGTTCATTGTGATATTGGCCCACACAACGATCTTTACTGTTGGGTCTTTGTATATGCTTTTGAGAACTTTCGTCTAATGAATTTTGGCTGGCATAACGTAATAAGCAGCTGCAAGACAAAAACGAAAAAAAATGAATACAAAAATTAAAATATACATTAAAAATAGCTCTTACTCACTGCACATACAGCAGATTTATAAAATAATGTTTTATTTTGTGCTTTAAACAATGAGACTTTAAAAATTGTAAAGTAAATCTTACGATTCCAAAAACTAATTATACAGCGTTTAATACATTTAGGATGCCATTCATACGCAAACCATATTCCTATTCCATTTCGAAATTAGAAAACAGTACAGCAAAAGCTAGCAAATATATTCACAGATCCACAGATAAATGAGGCACCAAATCGTCAAATATTTGGGAAAAAATCGTCAAAATCGTCAGACGTTTATTGAAATCGTCAAAAAATCGTCACAAAAAATAAACAAATAAATTAAAAGCTTTTAAAAACCAAAATTATTTCTATTGTAGTAAAACATATATATTGTTTAAGGTTAAAGCAATCTACCCCAGTGTTGTTTATTGACACATAAGGGCAGCAATAATATTGCATCATCTTAATCTATGGGTGGGGTAAATATTAAGGACTCAGAAGCTCTTGACATTCTGAGCAGTCTGAGCGGTTGTCTTCAACCGACACATTTTTCAGATCCGGAGTAACTTTGACCATATGCTCGGTGTAGTGTCACAGATCAGAGTCTCTGGTGGGAATCAAACCCACGATCTTAACGCTAATAGTCTAGCACACTACCCTCTAGACTACCAGGGCACCCTCCTTCTAAAGATCTTATGATCTTACTATTTACGCCATTTGTTACTCTCAGGTATGGGTCGGTGCCTCAAAGTCTTTTTGAGGTTTCCCGATCGTGTACAGGAGAGGCCGTGGTAGCTCATTAATGACGGTAGTGTATCCAACTCCATTGAATCATTGGTGCATCGTTGCAATGTGGTTTGTGTTTCACTGTTCTATTACTACTAAAAAAGGATTTTGCTCGAACGAAATAAATGGACTTGTTCCCGAAAATCATATATTCCTACGTAACGCTCGTCTTTCTCGGCCAGGACATCCGTATGTGGTCGATTAACCAGTGGATCGCACACTGCATTACAGTAAAAATACGTTCTTTAGTCGGACTATTCGTATGTGGAACTCAATTCCTGCAGAGGCCTTTCCTGTCACTTCTGGTATAAATATATACTATAGGCCACAAACACTGTTCTCTCTTTCCTTCTTCACATAACACATTTTCATAGTTCAAAACACAATGCCATCGATCCCCTGAGTGTTAATCGGACAAAACAAAATAACGGCGCTTGCCTTTGTTCTTCCGTTGGTAATATTAGAAGCTATAATCGAATTTTTAAAATTGTCTGCAACGACAAGTGATAAATTATTCTCAACTACGAGGTAATTTAGAAGTTGCAATTTTTTGGCTTTTAAGGGATTAAAAAGGAATAAAATACAGAAAAATCATCACAGGTATTCGAAAGTAACTTAAAAATGGGGCTTTTAATGCACTAAAGTTAGGAATATGATGTAAATTTTTAATTTCTAAAAATCGCCAAAATAAGGGCATAAATCGTCAATATGATATTTTTGGAGCTCAAAATCGTCAAATCTGGCCGCTATGGTTGTGACATAAATAGTATATAAGTACGTTGAAATATTTGTTCAATATCAGAAAAATTCCTTTAGCCAACATAAAAGAATATTATTCAGCGGTTAGGAATCGTGTGGTAGGCAATTGAATAAATGTGAGCCAAAGGAGAGAAATTTGCCTGATATCTATTAACAATTGGTCTCTTAAATTATCGAGAAGAGTGTAAAACGAGTTAGAGAAGTCTGCTTCGAACCAGACATTGACAAATGAAATGGGCAACGCACTCTTCTCCTTCAACCGATCGACCTTAGATGATGATGTCATTACGATCCACTTTAAATCGCTGATTAGTACGCTTCGTATCCAATTAGATTGGGCGATCTGGTATTCTAGTGGGTAGTTTGCTAGGCTAATTTGTAATTGTGTTCTAATTAAAAATAAATACATATCCAATCAGACCAGATAAGTCTTGTAATAAAGCAAGATTGGTGTAGAACAAAAAATACTTTGAAGTTTAATAGGCGCAAGGCCATGATTTAAACCCCAGCTCAGATACAATAGTTACACCGGGCTCACTGCTTTGCGCCTGATGGACCGTCCGAGTCTTAGTCTATTCGACCGATGTGGTTGAGTCTAATCGAGTTGACTCAATTCCCTTAGCTACTCACCACTGGATCATAACTGATATTCTAACTCTTGTATCCTATAGAGAATATCCTTTAAATACAGCACAACAATCACTTTTCGGTCATACATACAGCATTATAATTATGATTTCATTCTCTTAATGTACTGCTTATAAAGCAATAGCTTTCATCTTTTAACAAATAACGCAATAAATATTTGTATTCTTAACATGACAAGCAATAAGAAAATACACCCAATATAGTACATAGACTGGGTATTATTATTTACCTGCCCCTTTCCATGCTGCCCTCAGCAGCAGGATTTTGATTTGCTGCTATGGCAGCAGCAACAGCGGCTGCTTGTATGCCGCCATTTCCGCCAACGACTCCATTATTAATATGGTGTGGATTATTATTTTGATTATTGTTGTTGTTGTTATTAGCACCTTGTTGTTGTAAATTTTGATTTTGTTGGCTCATAACTCCCAATGATGTTAATAAAGCACTCAACGATATCATGCAGCTTTAACACGCACACACTGGCCGCGATTTAATCAAACAGTATCTTCCCACACTCAAACGCGCTCTCTAATATGCACTCCAAAAGTGCAGACGCCAAAATTCTACTGCCTCTGCTGCCGTTCCAATCAAATGCAGTGGCGTTATAATGCACTCTCACACACACCAAACAAAACCAAAACACTTTGTAATTTACACTGTACTAACAGAGTAACTCATAAAAAAAAAATACAAAACAAAACTTATCTGCCCCAACAAATATGGGTCACGGGGTAAAAGACCTTAAAAATGGTATTTTCTTTTTCTTTACAGAAAATTATTAAAATTAATAATTTCAAATTGGAAATGTCTGGGGCCTATAAAATTTTCTATGATTTTGTCTTTCTTGTTATACCAGAATTTTTTCACTTTTTCTTGAAGGGTTTGTTTTTTCTTAACGTCTTTTATATTTTATGATTCTTATTATTGAAAAGAATTTGTTTTTATATTTTTTATTAATAATTTTATATAGAAATTCTTCTATTAGTTCAATATTTATTTATTTGTTAAAATTCTTGTTTTCTTTAAAGAATTTATTTTTCAATTCACCACCAGCTCGCGTCTGTTTTTCTATACAACCACACAAAAACACACAAGAAGAAACAATAAAAGCCAGTAAACGAAAAAAAAGTGAAAACAACAACACCAATGACAGCAAAACGAAAAAAAACAAATGAAAACAAGTCTGCACACTTGCAAAAAATAGTATTAAAACAGAGTTGTTATTAATGTTACGCCTTAAAATATGTTTTAATGGTATTGTCTACAAAGTGAAAGTATCATTGCTTGAAACCACTGGGTATAGTTTTAGAAGCAGACAAAAAAGAAATGACTACATAAAGTTTCTGTCGGTCCTTATTTTTTAATATGCGCGCAGTTTGCACCCCTCAGTCAGCGTAATCTTATTATAAGCCGAAGGAAAACGCTAACATCGGCTTCCGACAGAAGGTACAGTTTCAAATTTGTCACAGATCTTCGTGTTAGTAATCTGACATCACAAATGTCCTGTAAGGAACACAGTTACCAGATCGATGGTCTCCTAAAAATCCGCATTAGAAGAAACAAGAATATCCAAGAGCTCAAAAGTCTTTAAAACAATAAATATCTCTGCCTAAAACGCTGCTCTTGTCATTCAGTCTAAACTGAAGCTCTAGTCTTAGATCTTCACAAACGACCATAGTAGCACTGCTTCATTCAGTTTAGACCTATCCCCTTATGGGGAGTTCTCTATCGTTCCTTCGCAAGGCCATATATGGTGGTTCTTCGGTGGTTCTATTCATAACCCTTTACTTATCAGCTTCAGAAATAGTAATGAAATTGTTCTCTGATAATTAAAGTCATTGTATTATATAACAGAATACTGTTATTACGTATTAATCAAATGTAAGTTAAAAAAGTTACATACAAAAAAGCTTTCAATATTGTTTGACAAAAGCTTCTTGGCCTGTATTGGAGTAACGAATCCTTTAGTTATCTAAACGACTTCTGACTGTGCGGTCAAATAAATTAGAAATATTCAGAAAAACAAGAAGGATTTCGCGGAAAAATTCTCACACTTATGTAAATAAAAAAAAACACATAAAAACATCTGTTAAATAAATTCCTTAACAAAAAAATGGTTTAAATTTATTAAAAAAAAACAAAATTGTATTAAAAAATATTACTTTAATATTAATAAAATGTAAAGTTTTCTTTTTATGTTATACATTTTTTTATGTTATAAAAATTAAACAATTTAGGTAAATAAAATTGAAATAAAGATAAGTAAAAAAAAACACAAAAAAAGACAACGTGGCATTTTACACAACAATAGCAACCCTAAACTAACGGTATATTTGTAATAAAAACATTTTTTCATCGCATTACATTTGTTGTGTTTTTGTTTTTCTAATATTTTGCAGACAACCGGCATTTCTCTAGCTTTTAACATTTGCTGTTGCTTGCGTGTATAGAATTTAGAAAGTTATCGGTGTATTAGTGTGTATAAATTTGTTTGGAGTATGTGTGCTTGTGCTTAAATGTTTATAAAATCAAGTGAACTGTTAAACGTTTTTATTCCATTTTATCATGTGTGTGTTTGACAATAACAAAACAAAAACAGAAATTGTGTTGTTTGACAACGACGCCTATAAAGGCGCGTTCTTATAAGACTTTTTAGAAACGTAAAAGAAAAAGACAAAAATCTAGTTCTTATTGTTTTTCGTAAAGTAAATCTAAGTTTTTATTAGTATTGTTTGTGTTTTTATATGAAAATTAATTTTAATGCGTAAAATAGTGGATTTCGAGTGTATATTTTAAAAACGTGTTGTGAAAAACAGACAAGATTGTGTGAATTGGCCGAATATTCCCAGGCATTTTATGCTGAGTAATTGAAAATAATTTGCAGTGGAGTTTTGTTCGGTAAGTGTGATGAAAATGAAATTAATTTCTTTTTTGATTTACTTTTCTACCAATAGGGGTCAAGTCATTTGAAAGTATTTCAAAAGGTTTATTAGATTGAGGTTAGAACTCATTTGATTTTTAAGAGACAACTGGCTAAACCCAGCCATGTGGTAAGCCATGCCATCATGTATTTATTTTTAGATAAAAAGGCAGATAGATAATGTTCTTATTTCTATAATGTGTACGTATGTATAAGCACTATTATTTGGGACATATTTCTATTAATTATTTTCGTCATAAATACATTTTTAATATTCCTTTGCTTTGATTCAACTTCAGTTTTGATTCAGTTTCATTAGCCAAGCTATGCCAGCCTAGCAACCGTCTACATTATCGTAGTGGGTCCTAGTACGATAGCGTTGCTAGTCTTAAAAAAGAGAAAATGTTAGGTTTACCGACGACAAGCTCTTTCAAGAGGTAGTTCTTCGTTGACTTTTTGAGACGTTCGCTTTTAATGTATTCATCCTGTGCCTCAGTTGATAGAAGACTTTCTAAATGAATTTATTAGAGGGGTTTGAAGACTCTTGAAGTTTAATATAATAATAGGTTAGGTTAGGTTAGGTTAGGTTAGCGTGGTAGCTTTAATTTACCAAAAAGCTCACTTGAGCACGCATAGCGGCCCGTTGTGATGCCACAGGTGAACGTCTTTTTTCATCTTTCTCCAGAGTATTTATTGCCAATTACTTATTTTTCAATGGTAGTGTCTGACATTCATCATTTGACTCTTTGTTTCTTGATACTTCTAACTGAGATATCGTTACTAGAAGTCGGATTGTTCACTAAACTCGCTAAATTTTCAGGCTAGTTTTCTGCTGAATTTTAAGAAAGTCATGTTTTAAATTCGAAACCCTGAGGATGACTTCTAAGACCTTTAAATTTGGATTTGTTAGTTATTTCTGGGGCATCACTTCATGTGGCATCAGAACGGAGCTCTATGTGTGCTCAAATGTTGCTCCTATTTGAACTTGAATTGTTTGTCGTAGTAGCCAAGGATTTTCACAGGCTTTTACTAGCAGTTGAAAAATTAATTTTGTTTTCTTTTATTTCAAAGAAAATCTAACCTACCAGTTTAATTATACGATATGAGAATCACTTTTTAAATTCTTTCTCTTATTTTTTTTTGAAGGTTACCATAACAAATAATGTGATTGAACTCAATCAAAGTATGTATTATTGTTTAACGAAGTTGTTTTTCTCTTCTAATTTCTGTTAAAATCTCGATAAAGAACTTTTAGTGCTTCAATGTTTCTAACGTTGAAAGAAAAGAATTGGAAAATGAAATAAACAACGGCAATGGCAATGGCAACGGCAACAACTAAATTAAAATTAAAGCCAATAAAATAAGAAATAGAGCAGAATAAATTAGTTCTCAGCCAAGACCTATAAAGTTTAATAAGACAAACGAACAATAAAATCAAAAACACAGAAAGAAATTAAAATAAAGAAATGGACTTCAAATTTATTTGTGGAATTCGGGTCGAAGATTTCAATTTGTTTCCCTACTTTTTTTACATATTAAATGGCCTTAAATAACTTATTAAAGTAAAATGATATCAAGTAACTCTATCAAACACAATTTATGTTTCATGTTCATTTCTTATTTCTTCCTTTTCTTTTGTACTTTTCTTCAGTAGTTTTCCTTGTAATAATAATTTAATTAAACATTGTCTTAGTGTTTAATGCCCTAAAATGTTATTTCATTTATTTTTTCTTGTGTTTTTATTGCTGATAAGCAAACTAATTGTTGTTTTTTGTGATTGCGTTTCTCTTAATTTTTATTTGATATCCTTAAAACAGTATTTATTTAGTCAGTGTTCTGTGTTCTTTTAGTTCTGGTACTTGAAGGGTTCTTGTGCTAATGTTTACTTTTCTAATACAAAGCTGTAGAGATATGTAAGTGTTTGCATTGCTATTAAAATTGTTTAATTAGGGCGGTACTTAGTTCTGCTATAGCAAAATAAAATAGTAGTGCAATATGTCTACACTTGTAGATCTTCCAGAAATTAATACAAAGAAGGGTGGACAACTAGAAAGAAAAGAGTAGGCAAGTAGATATGTAGATTGAAGGGGACTAGACCAAACATAGAAATTTGAGTTTCCTAGTAAGTAGTGTGTTAGCTTAGATGCAAGGTCGTGGTTCAAACCCCAGATCAGACATCAACAAAACGAAATATGAAAAATATAATTCTTTCAGTAATTTTTCAGTCCTTCGGAGTCGACTTTTAACTGTAGTGTCCGCCACTCATGTAAAGGGTCCGCCAAATAACTTTTTTTTTTTGAAAATGCTTTAAGCTACTGAATATTTTCTCAAATTTCTTTTTTTATTTGAAAGTACTATCCTTCCGGTTAATAATGGAAAATAATTTCATTCAATTGGCTGCCTCGGCTGGCAGTAGCTTACACGATCGGTCCAATTTTTAAGCTCATTATCGATTGTGTGCAGTTGTATTTCACTTATCTTTGACGGCACACCACAAATAATAGTCAAACAGTGTCAAATCACAGCTCCGAGGTGGCCAAACGACATCAGCTCTGCAGCTGATAATGCGATCTTCAAAAATAGGGCGCAAAACATCGAGTGTAGTTTCGGATGTGTGGCACGTAGCGCCGTCCTGTTGAAACCAAATGTTGCCAATAGATTTTTTTTTGCCAAAATCGGCATCATCTGTAAGTCGATCGCAGGCCCACTTATCGAATCGAAAACGCATTGGATGGTCAATTGGCTTCAACTCCTGAACCAACTGGACTTTGTATGGCGTCATACCAAGGTCTTTATGTAAAATTCGTCTCAATGATGTCTCCGAAATGTTCAATTGTTGAGAACGACGGTGAATTGATGTTGATGGCGCTTCATGCTCACTTTCTGCCACAGCATCAATATTCTCGGGTGTACGCACTGTTTTTGGCTTTTCACGCTTTGGTTTATCGACGAGGTTGCCAGTTTCTTTCACTTTGTTCACAAGATAACGAACATACGGAGCTGACGGTGCTTCTCTTCTTCCAAAATCCCTATGCAATTTTCGCACACATTCTGCAACATTACCATGATTTTCAAAGTTATGTCGCAATATTTCCCAGCGTTGTTCAAGCGTATACACAACCATATTCGTTCAGCGGAAGGATAAAACTAATTATCTGTCAAATCAGACATGAGCTAAGTGTTACCATTTACGAAATAAACACTAGTTGAAAAAAACGTTAGATAGCGGACCCTGACTAAATAGTTGTAATGACGAATTAAGTAAGTACGCTAATGAAGAAATATATTTGCCTTAGACCTCAAAAAATCCTCATCAAGGAGAACTAAAAATTCATTGGCATGGAACCCTCAACGTAATTTGGCGTAAAGTTCGCCGAGCCCAAAAAAATACTTGGCTGCGAACGGCGCTAAAAGGTTATGCGGATAATAATCAATCACGGCAAGAAATTGAATTGTCGAAGAGAGAAAGTTTAAAAATTCACGTTTAACTTCTAACTCCCAAGTGGACAATAAAGAATAAAACTGTTTTAGTACCGTACCATACAATTATTTTTCTTCTTTTGTTTTGTAGAAAACATAATATCAATTCACATGGAAATAAAGCCGACAGCTTATGAGGAATTTAACAACGTGGGGACCTTTAAAATAAAGATTTTATTTTATTTACGCCTTAAGAAATTTGCGTGTCTGAAGTGCGAAGAATAAAATTAAAGCCAAAAGGCCCAATACGTCAGCACTTGTTATGGTATTAACTTAAATACGCAATAATATGGTATTTTCGTAGACATGTTTTATCTCTTTTCCTTTTTTTTTCAATTAATTTTATGGCGTTTTCTTAGAAAACACAACAGAAACCACTTGTCTAAAGGAAATTTATAATGACACTTAAAATGTATTCCAAGGATAATTACGATCTTTAACGAAACAAAAGAGTAAATATGTTTGCCACCGACTAACGTGTGTCTGTATTGTATGCTTCTCTTATAATATTTTACGACATCAGTGGACATCACTGCGTATGATTATTATTTATTTCGAACGCCTAATCGTTTTTCAATTAATACATCGTTAATCATATTTAATCGTGTTTGGCTTGTCATAACAAAGTGCTTCAAGACTTTTTATTCACCAAATTTTCCTTATTTTTTTTTATTCGGTGACGCTTTCTATTTGTCATCATGAGACTGTGGCGAATACACGAGATTGTGGGTCAAATTCTAAAATCATTTGAAATATACCACTAATTAGGTGGACTACAGCAGCTTAATGTTAGGTTAGAGGACGTGTACTTGTCAAATTAAGACAAGTACAGTACCCGGAGGTCGAATTGACCCATTGTACAACAAAAATTAATGTTATTCCTAGATAATCTGGGTCAAGATTGAAATCTTCTTTTATTGTAATTTTCCAACAAAAGATAATTTTGTCTCAATACCATATGGTTTGTTAAGAGTGTTTACCACTATTTGTGTTCCTTTACGTTTGAGTCTACCTTTGAAAACATCTGCCTCCACTCCACAAAAAGTTTTTGGCCCTAGCGGCGATATGTAAATTAGGCGTTAGGCCGTGATTTAAACCCCAAAAATATTTCTCCGCAGACTTCCTCTCAGCAGTCTTCTGGCAAAAACTCTGAGAGTAAAAAAATTGCAATGAAAAGTTGCTAAAAAAACTGTCATTTGGATTCTGCTTTAAACTGTAGGCCCTGCCTGGCTAAAGCGTTGAAATAACCAATTAAGAAATTAAGTATGCCCCTTCTATTTAACACTCTAATTGTGATCTCGTGAGGAGTGCTACCAAATGCATTAAGGTGCCCACTTTCAAATTCAAAGACTATTGAATAGGTCCTACTAAATCTACAAAAACTGTCTCAGTACACCTGTCGGCTCTACAAGCGTTTTGTCTAGGATGGAGTGGAATCCTCTCCAATATCCCAATTCCTTTATTTAACTTTCTCAAGTATTTTCAACATGAAAGTTGTGGGTATAATTTGTCTGAAGGATTCTGGTTGTGTGGTATATTTTTCCGCTTTTCGGATGAATAATACCCTCACATTATTCTCACATCCCTAACTAAGTTTTATTGTTTTATTATCTATTTGTTGCATGTGGCATGGCATGTTTTAAAAGTTTTTAATAATTCATATCCATATAAAATTCGTAAGCGTTGTATAATAATAAATACTCATAGTTGTGGTGTTTACTGTGTTTTTATACGTATTAAGTGTACAAGTAAAAAAAAATAAAATAACTTGTACTCGTACACTTATTATCTCTATTATGTTCCTCCCACAATTTTTATTTATTTCTTAAGAATTACACAACTTGCGTTATGCGTTATAAAAAATTAATAAGAATTTCAACGCTGGTTTTTAGTATTAAATATAAACAAAATACAGGCAATAATTTTAAATTGCTTTTAAATTCCAAATACCGCCACCATGTATTCGATATAAGAATTAAAATTCCATGAAATCAAAAAAAAAAAAATAAACGAAATGAAAACGCATGACAAAGTGAAAAACAAATATTATCAGAAATTAAGTGTTATAAAGGGTGTTTTTTATAGAGGTATAGAACTTTAAGTTGCAATAAAACAACGATGGATTATTCGATTGACATGAATTTTATTTATCCGAAAGATAATCTTGTGGCATTACATTTTAAATATGATTTCTGGCATATGACCGCCACGGCTGGAGCGGATGTAGTCCAATCTGGACGTGCAATTTTCGATGTTTTTTCCAACATTTGTGGCCGTATATCGGCAATAATACGGCGAATGTTGTCTTCCAAATGGTCACGCGTTTGTGGCTTTACCGCATAGACCAATGACTTTACATAGCCCCACAGAAAGTAGTCTAGCGGTGTTAAATCACAAGATCTTGGAGGCCAATTCACAGGTCCAAAACGTGAAATTAGGCGGTCACCAAACGTGTCTTTCAATAAATCTATTGTGGCACGAGCCGTGTGACATGTTGCGCCGTCTTGTTGAAACCACATCTCCTGGACATCATGGTTATTCAATTCAGGAATGAAAAAGTTAGTAATCATGGCTCTATATCGATCACCATTGACTGTAACGTTCTGGCCACCATCGTTTTTGAAAAAGTACGGACCAATGATTCCACCAGCCCATAAAGCGCACCAAACAGTCAGTTTTTCTGGATGTAACGGTGTTTCCACATACACTTGAGGGTTACCTTCACTCCAAATGCGACAGTTTTGTTTGTTGACGTAGCCATTCAACCAGAAGTGCACTTTATCGCTAAACAAAATTCGCTTATGAAAATCGGGAACAACGGTAATCTCGTTTTGGGCCCATTCGACGAATCTACGCCTTACTTGATGATCGTTTGGCTTCAAATCTTGCACGAGTTGGATTTTGTAAGCACGCAAACCAAGATCCTTCCGCAAAATCTTCCATAAAGTGGATGGACACAGATCCAATTCCTGTGCTCGATGGCGGATGGACTCATTCGGGTCTTCCTCAATGCTACGCTCTACAGCAGCAATAGCTTCTTCTGTACGCACCGTACAGCGTCTCTGGGGATGCGAGTTATCAATAAGAGTAAACGTGGTGCGAAAACGTTCCATGGTTAATCGAATTAACTGCTCTGATGGACGATTTTGTCGACGATAAAATGGACGTAGTGCGCGATACGTTTTCCGCACAGAACCATTATTTTCGAAATAAAATTGCAATATCTGCAAGCGTTGTTCAGGCGTGAGTCTATTCATGATGAATTGCCAAACCAAACTGAGAATAAATCACTTGACAGCTGTTAAATCGGTCGCCATCTTGAAAAGTAATGCCAACTTAAAGTTCTATACCTCTATAAAAAACACCCTTTACTACTGCCTACCGTAAAGGACAGACCGTTTTAGACCACTTTAAGCCCTACAGGCAGTGTAATGATAAGAAAAGTTCTGCATTTCTTCTTCGTAAAAATTTTTTATCTGCAATGTTTCACTTAAAATTAGTATTTCGTAGTATTTCATTTCACATGACGTCATTAATTTTCTGTACATTTACCAAAAGTCCATCTTATGAACATCTAAGCAGCTGAAACAGCATACAAGTTCTGTAAAGGTGAAGAAAAAGGCATCTTCTCTGTTATTGTCCGGCACTTGGCGAATTGAGGCGAAGAATTCTTAGGCGCTCAGATTGTATTCATAGAACGTTTCTATCCAAAACTGATTCTTCATAAAGCTATCGGTATGACTGAGAGATGACAACCAGGAGTTTTAATTGTATGTGACCTTATGGGATTCAAGTTAGCTATTTTTCTTGGAGCGGTTACCATTTTAACCCAACTAAACATAAACGAAGTCAACATAGTCGAGAAGGTAATGTGTTGGCTTATTAGTCAAGAGGCTGTGCTCCAAACATTATAACAGCCATCTCGAACGAAATATCAAAGAACAGTGTTGCAAAACTGAAATTTTGAAATGGTACTGAACTTTAACTGAAAGAGTACTTTTTTGCATCAATTGGTCATTATAACCCTTCAATCAGGATTATGATCTAACTTCTCACACCACTGATTTTGAGTGCGTTAATTTCATACATGAGTGGCGGGACCTACTCTTCAAAGTCGACTCCGAACGACAGATTTTTGAGGAACTTTATCATGGCAATTTTATTTACTCTGAGTTTTTCCCAGATGGAAGTCGCCGGAGAAATATTTTTCATATTTCGTTTTGATGGACATGTCTGACATGGGATTTGAACCGCGGGCTCATGTCTAGTAAGGCCACACACTAGCCACTTGAATATTTATTTAGTTATATTTAATACACATACGGCACGGAACAGAAAATCTAACGACTAATTAGTGTTCCTCACATAGGTATAAGATAAAAACAGTTGATTCGGAACGTAACAAAACGTAAAAACCCCTTTTAGTCAAATGTCGATGGAACGTAATGCAACATGCCTTCGTTTTTAGCATATGAATAGCAAATCCTTACCGAAATTACATTACGGTTCGGCAAGGGTTTTCATTGCTTTTCGTGTTCTAAAAATGAATGTACCTTCCGTGGACGTTTGGCAAAGCGGTGCTAAAGCCTAATTCTACCTTTAGCATTACGTTGAACATGATACTAATGCATTAGTAGTTGAAAACTGCAAGACATAAAATATGTAATAATAAAAAGTACTGAAAGCGTCGCGGGGGTACTGCGGTATTTTTGGAATGAAAAAGTACTAAAAAAAGTACTAAAGTACCGAATTTTTCAACACTGTCAAAGAATATCTCTTCGGCGAATTTTTCTCAATAGTCTTCTGGTAAAAACTCGGAGAGTAAATAAATATGCCGTGAAAAATTTCTCAAAAAATCTGTCATAGGAGTGGACGTTAAACTGTGGATATTGCTACTCATGAAAAAAATTGAAACAAACAAACTGGATGATGTGAGAAGCTAGGTTGTAATCCTGACTAATGGATTGTAATGACCAATTAATTCAGTAAGAATTGGTAATATCGGTGACCCTTTTGGACCAAAGTAAGTTATGTACTTTGGTTGCCAGTTGCCAATTTAATCAAACCTTGCAATTCAATTATAATCTCTACTTTTATCTGGATGCCAATGGACTGGTTTAACCGCTTGGTAAGGTTTTTGAATTGGCTAAATAGGTTTGTTCGAATGATATCTCTGTTGTTAAGTGTATATTTTTATTGCTGCTGCTTATGATTTTTTTTAAATAAATCTTTGCCATTGAAAAATACACACGAATCGCATAAAAATCAAACGATTTAACCTTCATATTCAAATACATTAACCCAAATACATACGAAAATAAAATTGATGTCAATACATACACAATAAATACATACATGTGATGGTCTCCTCTAATAGATCCAAATATGTTAATAATGGCTGTACTTCCGTTTGGTAACCAAAGGCTAAATTGTGTACAGAAAATAAAGGAGAACGAATGAACAAAAATAAAAAATGAGCAACACTTAAATGTATTTTTGGATTTTATTACACAGTATAGCCAAAAGAAATTGTGATTTAACTTAAACGAAGAAAAAAAAGAACTAAAATCCTGCATAAAATATTAATAAAAAGAAAAGGACTCGCGCACATATAAATGCAGGATGTTGTCTCTGCTGCTTACAAAATGATAATAAAAACAGAAGAGGAAAAAACAAAATTCAAATAAAATTACAATTTATCAATAAAGAGTGAAGCATGTTTTGCAAAATAATTGAAAAACATTTAATAAGGAAACAAAGAATATCACTTAAGATTGTCTTTTGGTATCCTTTTTTCTTTTCGACGAAATTTATTTGCTTATCATGGTGAAAGCACTGGAAAAAACAATCAAGATTTTACCATTTAATCGACAATAAAACACAAGCTACTACAACAAGAATTTCATTTAAGACTTTGTTTTCCAAGAAGGAACTTGTCATTGTCAGATTCAAAGGACAATTTCATTTCAAAAAAAAATAAATGACGTCATATGGAGAAAAACTTTCAGTGAAACTTTTATGATAAAAAAATTTTTTACGAAGAAAAAAAAACTACAAAAATAATTTTTCCTTACCATTACTGTATGCCTTGCATGGCTTAAAGTTGCCTAAAACGGTCTGTCTGTGCTTTTCTGTGAATAAGTTGTGCCATTTTATTTCTGTTAATATTTGTTTTTCATTTTATCTTCATGTTCTCATGAAATTTTTTCTATGCTTGTCTGTCTGTCTAGCTGTAACTTTTAGCCTCGTGCCTTGTGTCAGTGAATTAAATTTGAGCAAAAATATCCTTCAATAAGTTTTTATGTCACAGGCTCTTATGGTAACAGAAATAATTTTAGAAATTTTAGCCTGACAATTTTCTTTTTTTGTGTGACTAATATCTGGCCCTTAGTGATAGTTTCAAGGATCTCGACTTATGCTGGTTTTGTTTGTTAATAAACGAGAATTAATAATTTCCTCAAAGAAATGTTTAATTAGACCATAATAAGGAATTTATGATACATATTTATAAATAAAATGTAATATTATGTCAGTTTTTTTTTATAGAAACGTCAATTATTTTTTTGAATTCAGTTCACTGAATTATATTTAATAAATAATGAGAAAAAACGGGACCAGAGATACAGTGAGATACTTTTTAAAAGAGCATAAAGTGCTCAATATAAATCGGGCAAAAGTCCATAGAATTTAAAGAGGTGCGTTTTTTGGACCTAGTGGACTGCATAGCCATTATATCAAGGATTCCAAAACATATTTCTTACGGTCGGGCGTTACTTGAGACCGGAGGCTAATTGTTTTCCTCAAATTAGCAAAAAAGTGCTCTATATTAAAAATGAAAGTCATCGACCAAAAGAATCAACCCGTCAACAAGAAAATCAAATCATTGACCAAAAAAATGCAAATCATTAACCGAAAACTGCAAGTAATCGACCAAAAAATGCAAATCATCAACTTAAAATTGCAAGTCATTGACCCAAAAAGGCAAGTAATCGCCCAAAAAATGCAAGTCATTAACCGAAAACTGAAATCATTGACAAAAAAATATGCAAGTCATTAACCAAAAAGAAATGCAAGTCGTCTACCAAAAAAATGCAAGTCATCTACCAAAGAAATGCGACATTATGTTGGATCTATATATATATATATAGTCACACAGATAATTATATGTACGCCCCTAAAAACCATTTTTTTAAAAATGATAATAAAGTCAACTGAGTTTTGCGCAAAATTTTTGGTTTTCCGTCACAGCCGAACAAATTATATTTGTTCTCATCACTAAATATTACATTCGCCCAAAAATCAGTTGACTTGTCCATATATTATTGGGCAAATTCCAATCGTGGCTTTTTTCTCGGCACTCGGCTGCGGAAAGCGTTCTTTCTCAAAACACTTTGAACTGTTTCGGAATGCACAATAACACTGTGATCATTTTCCGAGGTATTTCGTATTTCTACGGCTGTAGTCCTAGGATTTTTATCCACAATACCTTTTATATACCGGGCTACCCTTGGAGAAATTTTATACGAAATATACGTCGTACGTATAATTTCCTGTGGTGCCATATTGGTTTTAAGCAAACTGTAGTCACAAATTCATAGATTTTGGGAATCTTATTTCTTTATTTAAGTAAAAGTGTCATTACAGACGCTAATGTAAAGAAATTTTAGATTAGAAGTTCATTACTTTTTAAAAAAAATGGGGGGGGGGGGGGGGGGTACGTATAATTATCTGTGTGACTGTATATAAATCCATGTTAACTCAATGAGAATTATTAAAATTTTTGAGTTCATTTCCCCACAATTGTATTTTCATTTGAAGTAAACAATTAGCTTCGTCGCCTACATATATCTCCGGTTCTAAGTAATGCCCGACCGTAATGTAATCTGTTTTGGAATCCATGATACAACGGCTATCCAGCCCACTAGGCCCGAAAAGCGCACCTTTTTAAATTCTATCGAACTTTAGCCGATTTATGGAGGGCATATTTGGTAAAAGTTACCGCAGTTTAGTAGGTAGTGTGTTGGCTTATTAGGCGTAAAGCCAGGGTTCGAGCCCCAGGCCAGACATCAAAACAAAATACAAAAAGTATTTCTTCGGCGACTTTCTCTCAGTAGATTTCTGGCAAAAACTCTGAGAGTAAATAAAATTGCCATGAAAAGTTTCTCAAAAATCTGTCGTTCGGAGTCGACTTTAAACTGTAGGTCCCGCCACTCATGCATAAAAATTAACGCACACAACATAAGTGGTGTGAGAAGCTAGGCCGTAATCCTGAGTGAAGGGTTGTAATGACCAATTATGTATGTATGTATATTTGGTAAAAATACTTACATTTTATGACTCTATTCTCTCCAATAAGCAAATTGTTATTTTTAATTTTCTTCTTTCTTAAACTTTTTCTCCAATTTATCTATATTTTCGTGATTGTTTAAGATTTTCTTTATCGCATATGGTCAATCCAGTGTATCAGCGCCTGGTAGATCTGAAACTCGTCCAAGGATTAAATTGTTGTATCGCTACGAACATTATTTGAAGGTTCCCTCAATGTCAATGCATACTGCAAGAGAATATACTTTGCCACCTAAAGACCTCGCTATGGGTGAGTTTATGTAGAACGGTCCCTACAGATATTCCTTTAATGTCGGGTTATTGTTTATAATGTAGGCTTTCATCAGACATTTTCCTTTTCAATATGATTTTAACCAAGAAGGAGGAATGAAGGAGTTAGGCTTATCGAACGAAATGCTTTTGGTGTTGCACAGTTGCCTTTGGCAGGTTTAGATATGTATACCACCTTTGCCTTCTGTCAATTTTTAGGTATGTTTATATGAGTATATTAGGCAGGCATTTTAAAGTTCATATGAAGCCCATCTTTGTAGGAGAACTGGATTTATTCCATCCGACCCTGTATCCGGGAGAAGCATCCTTTATAAAAAAAAGATAAAATTGTAATATTTCCAATATTCTTACTAATTAGTTCACACACTATCTCTTCGAATTCATACCCTCAAAATGTGTCTGCAAGTGATTGCGGTTATTTTAACAAAACAAGTATTGTCGTGGTTATGTTTTTCCTCAAAATAAATTCATGTGAATGTCTTCCTGCAAGGTATAATTGCTGTGTATATACAAACGTTATCGTGTGAATCCAAGTACCATGTGACATTTTTAATTGCTGGCATTTAAGTTTGGGAAATGAAAAGACTGTCAATTTAAACTTGTGGTTAAATTTAATTCTTCTACTTGATATGTGTTAAAGGAATTTTAATTTAGAAAATTATGCTAGTTTTTATTTATGTTGTAGGAATGTTAATTATTGGGGAATAAAAAAGTTTTCTTGGTGTTCTTGGTAAATTATTAAAATAAACTTTTCTTTATTGCATATTATTTTTACTCAAGTGCCATTTACAATTATTGCTTACAGCTTTTCAATTTTTTTTAAAAAATTTTTTCATATCTCTTGATTTATTCGGATAACCAGGCTGATATTAACCCATTAATGCCCGAATTACTTTTTTTTCTAATGGTTACCGTTTCGTTTTTTACACTCAATTCCCTCTCAGAGCATGAAAACTAAGGCAATCTCTACCGGCAACTTAAGTTGCCACTGGGCACTAATGGGTTAAGTCCCTGCCGAGGATTTCTCAGAGAAATTTGGGATCATTCAAAGATATTGATTCCGGGACATAGGGATGCATTGCTGATGAGCTGACCAGAGCCGATACGGAGCTCGCAATCTCTGACATGTTAAAGGGTACATGTATTCGGATTTCGCCTCAGTTAATTTTAATCTTATCCACTTGTTTAACGGATAAACTCTATCTCGTTGGCAGCAGTAGGGTACGTGCAATAGTGCTAGACTCCCTACTGGAGACGAATGGGCAAGAAGAGGATGGACTTCTTCTCTCTATAAATCATATGTCCCTTTACCGCACAATAGCGATTCATACAGGCCACTGTCCTTTTTGGTAGGCATGCCAAAACAGGAGGAGCCTGAGGAAAAGAAGAGACCGTCTTTCAGTTCACATGTTTGAGTCCTGCTCTAGTCGTAAAGAGACAGAGGTATTTGACCTCTCACTTACTGATATCTTTAACCAAGCGGTCTAGTATAGGGATTGCTACAACAGAACGATTTATTTTTGACTTGTGTTGGATAGAATTGATTGTGGTATCGCAATGCGCCTAAATGGTGGTCTAAGTCGGACTTCTCCCTTTAAGAGGAATTCAACTCCTTAGCCAACCTAACCGCCTAGTGAAAAATGAGTTTCAATGCTGAAGAAAATTTTGGACGAAAAAATAATTTTGAAACCCTTATATTAAATTAAATTAAATGGAGGTTGATCCAGTGGCTCCCGTGAACATCGACTATATCCCTGCTGAGTATAGGGGTTTCCACTCTCTGATTCCGAGTAGGGACGACTGGAATCAAAATACGGTTGTCCCCCCCGGAAGTCCTGGATGTATATACCGACGGCTCTAAACTCGATAATGGGGTTGGAAGCGGTGTCTACTCTGGAAAACTGGACCTGAACATTTCTCTCCGTCTGCCGGACTGCAGCGTGTTTCAGGCGGAGGTGACGGCAATTTACCAGGCCGCTCAATGGATCCTTGTTAACGGTGCTCCTTTCACTCACGTCTCGGTCTTTTCTGATAGTCAGGCCGCGATAAGATCTCTATCGTGTTTCGTGAACAACTCTAGGATCGTTAGGGAATGTCGCCGCTGTCTCGACGTTCTTTCTGGGCGTTTCACCAGTGTCGCACTGGTGTGGGTCCCCGGGCACAGTAACATTCCGGGAAACTGTAGGGTCGACGAGCTCGCCAGAGCTGATGCGCTCCTTCCGGAACCCTCTTCAATTGAACTGGGTATGCCACTTGCCTCGGTCAAGTTGGACATTGCGCGGAAATTCTCTCGGGACGCCAACCTATCCTGGGTCAATGAGGAGTCCTGCTCCACAGCTAGACTCACCTGGCCCTTGATGTATAGAAGGCGTACCAACCAATTACTTGGTCTTGGTCGTGACGTCATCTCAACCACAGTGGCCGTGCTTACAGGTCATTGCGTTATGGGTAGACTCGCGGAGAGAATGAGGCTCCCATTTAACGATTTCTGCCGTGGATGCAGATCCGCTGAGGAAGAGGAGACTGTTATCCGCTTTCTTTGACAGTGGCCGTCTCTCGCTAGGTGTAGAAATAGGCTATTTGGCTCTCCATTTCTTGTCAGCTTGACGGAGCTATCATCTTTGACATCAAGGATATAGCTTCGTTCATCAAACTTTCTGGCTGGTTTTCCAGTATGGGGTAGTCGTGCTTTTGATGTGCAGCCCTTGCGCTGACCAACTTCTTCCTCTTCCCTGATTTTGGTGGAACTTGGTCAGTACAGGGACTGCGTTCACCCCTGGCATCACAACGGGCCGCTATGCGTGCTCAAGTGAGTTTTGTGAAATCAGAGCTACCACTCAGACCTAACCTAACCTATATTAAATTAGAAACAGTTTGTGTATTGACATTTGATTAACTGAAATCAATTGTTCGCACATGAATGAATGAGAACGCAAGCATTTCTAATGAAATTACAGTTAAATATATCCACAGATGCAAATATACTCACATGAATGTTTACTCTCCAATACATACTTAATCATGTAAGCCCATTTAGTTGTGGCATTATTGTTAAAACAATTTTGTGTAATTTTCCATTATTTTATAGAAATTGTCGATTTTGTTCGAATTTTGATGAATGAAATGAAATGGAAAAATAAATACAAACATTGAATACGAAATGAACGTATACATGCATATGCATAAGAAAACTTACTTGCATTCAAATACATACATATTTAGAAATGTATGTAAACATATGTATATGTTCATGCGTATGTATCTGCATACATATGTACACATTGAAAACGATTCTAATTGAAATGCAAAAAGAAACAAAAAATATTTTCATATTGAATTTGATTATGACAGAATGTTAGACGTCGTTGTGTGGTTAGATTCTTACTTATTTGGCAGCAAGTATAAGAGAAAATTTTTGAATGGTTTATTGAAGAAACGAAAAAAATCAATTCAAGTCAGCTTTTCAGACCCCAAATCAAACGATAGTCATACGGAATTTAAAGCACAGTATTTTGCATATCTATACATACATATGTATGGTATGTATTATTCCCTCTATAAGAAGAAGACATAATTAAAAAATTACAAATATATTCAGTCAGAAATTCCGGTCTACACACGTCAAATTTAGATTGAAGTTCAAATTCAAATTCTGTTTTTCATTGCCAGTAGTAATTTGCTGGTCAATCAAAAATGGTTTGATTTTTCGTAGCGTGAACTCGTATAACGCCTAAGCATTCCACTTCTCTTTGGGCACATTGTGATCCCTCAATCAATATTCAATGCGGGAATTAAACATTTCCTAGAGGAAACCAACCAGAGTTCAAAAGAAATTTTGCTGTTGAAGCTATCTTTATATTAGAGGGCTGCGTCAATGATTTCAGAAAGTGAGAGATCAAAAACCTTTGTCCATTTACAACAAAAACAGTGCACTGACATATGAGGTGAAAAACAATCTCTTCCGGAGAATTCATTTGCCAGAATGCGAAGTCCTTTAGCCTGCCTACCAATAGAACAGTGGCCCGTGAGAATCGCTATTGTGCGATGGATAGCCATGCGATTTAAGGGCAGAAGTGAGTTGGGCAGTCTGCTCTTATACATGTGAATCTAGACCTTTGCAGACAGGGAATCACCATATCAGCAGCTAACTGAAGTCACGGTAGTTTAGTAGGTAGTGTGTAAAATATAAAAAATATTTCTTAGGCGACTTCCTCTCAGCAGATTTCTGGCAAAAACTCTAAGAGTTAATAAAATTTTCAAAAATCTGTCATTCGGGGTCGACTTTAAACTGTAAATTCCGTCACTCATGTAAGAAACTAACACACAACATAAGTTGTGAGGGAAACTAGGTCGTAATCCTGACTGAAGGGTTGTAATGCCCAATTATGTATGTATGTTTGTATGCATCTAGTAAATCACATCTGTATTCGTCTTACACTAGCATCGTCCCTATTTAGAAATATAACAAAGGTTTTCATTAGGAATCTACTTTATTCTTCTTCTTCGTCTGAGTGCTGTCTTTATTTTTTAAATCCATAATACTTGCAATGTTATTTTCCTATTTTCTGTATTTTCAAAAAAATATTTATACACCCCGTTTATTAATTTTAATTGAAATTACGGTCGACTTAATAAATTAACTTAAACTCTTTAATTTGTTGAAGCATTTTTCTTTAATTGAAAAACAAAACCATAATAAAAGGGCTAAAACCGTAATGTTAATTAATCACCATCAATTAGTGACAAAAGTAAAGAAACGCTCTTTGAAAATTAATACTTTTGTTGAAACATCAACAACAACAGCAACACGGAGACGCAATTTAAATAAATAAAAAAACGTATTGTATGATGGCATTATTTACCCTACGCTTTATGTAGTATAAGCCGAGGGTAATGAGAAATATTTAAAGAAATATGTTTGTGGCTGACTGTCTTTATTAATGCATTAATGCTGTCACCCAGTCGTATACTTGTTATGAGTTTTCACTTTAAAAATGTCGCGCATACGACACCATCACCACAATGTCCACGAAGTAAATGTGTTTGCAATTTAAAATACGTAGTATTTGTTTTATTTGTTATTACTGTACTTTGCCTGCCTTGCCTCTGTCTCTGGTTACAACATAACCAAAGTTCTCTGTCGCGCTTTCTCCTTCTCCTTCTCTCTCTCTTATCTCCTGTTTTACTTAGAGTGTATGAAAATGTTTGGTTTGAAAATTTCTTTGTCAGTGTGTCATGGTGTTTGTTTGTAAGCGTGTACGAGTGCCTATGTTTTGTTTTTATGCCTTTTTGTGTCTCTTGCAATTCTGTTTGTGTGTATGAGTAAGTTTTTTTTTTATTAATTTTGCGTAATAAATACTTGTTGAGGATTTTGTTTTTGTTTTTACTTTAAAATTTAGAGAGAAACACCAAGAGTGCGTTTACTTTTCACCCTGTCGGACTGAATTTTAATATATTTTCGGTATTTGTGAGTGTTTTGTTTGCTTGTTTTTTGTTTGCTTGCTTGCCTAAGTGTGCGTGTGCGTAAGTACATACATTCATACCATAGCTGTAGGGTAGTGTGGGGTGTTATACAAATAGCTGTAAAACTTTACAAGTATTTTTGTTTGGTTGTGTGTGTTTGTTGTGTTTTCTTCGAATTGTTTTCATGTTCAAAATCATGCATAAGATCGTAGAGAATTATGTTCTGTGTGTGTGTGTGTCTTAAAGTTGAATTTATGCGTGAATAATTGTGTGCGTGATGTCAAAAACAGTTTTAAGCTTTTTAACTCTCATTTCGACACGTTAAACACGTAAGTCTCTGTTACGTTAGTTTTTCTTTTACACAGAACTTCAGTTTTTCTTGCATACTTTTCAGTTTCCATTTGACTACACATCTTTTTTTTCCCTTAAGCTGTGTTAAAATATGGCTTTTATGACTTTGTAAGCATGAGAATGCTTGCGTTTAAATCTTGACAAGTAAGAGTAAATAGCTAATGGGAACCCAGTTGTTATTCCATGAAGAATAAACTGTATTTATAATGGGTTTTAAATGTTTTATCGCAAAACCGTTTTTAACCTCATAAAATTCTCTCATAAAATATTCACTAAAATGATTAAAAAATTAAGAAAAAATTTAAAAAATAATTCTTGTAAGTAAAACATACTTGCTAACCTTAAAAATTTAAGGGTCCAGTGAGTGGACCACATTTGCGGCTGCTAAACTCCAAAGCAGCAAGCAAATGTAAAATCTTGGTGTGAGACAATGTAAACTTTAAATGAATATTCCAAGAATAAAGTTTGCTATTTTCATTATGCGATATTTTTAAGTTTTTAATCTTAAAAGCCGTTTTATATAATTTCTAATTGGTTTTTTTGTAAAGAAACTCAAATTAACCGTATAAAGGATTGAAATTAAAAAGTAATAGATCTGTTGGGTAAAAAAACACAAAACATAAGGCCTTATTTCAACTATTTCTAACTACAATTAATTCGGTTTAGCTCACATGCCGTCTTGTTCGTACATATGTCAGAAGTTGTGTTACATACGTAGGCAACAGTCTTTTCTTAAGAGTCATTTGTGGCGTTCATTGAGACCATAGTAAATCCATTTAAATGCTTCAGAACGCTGCTGCATTAAACCCGGACGGAAAGTCGAAAGCAGTTGCTGGGTGAGGCGGATAGATGTGTCTCTTTTGTTAGGGTTACTCCACAGTTGGAGACTGCTTCTTGTAGTTAGGTTAGGTTAGGTCGGAGTGGTAGCTCTGATATCACAAAGCTCACTTGAGCACGCATACCGGCCCGTTGTGATTCCACGGGTGAACGCAGTCCCTGTACTAACCAAGTTCCACCAAAATCAGGGAAAAGGAAGAAGTTGGTCAGCGCAAGGGCTGCACAACAAAAGCACGACTACCCCGCACTGGAAAACTAGCCAGAAAGTTTGATAAACGAAGCTATATCCTTGATGTCAATAGATGATAGCTCCGTTAAGCTAACAAGGGATGGGGAGTCAAATAACCTATTTCTACACCTAGCAAGAGACGGACACTGACAAAGAAAGTGGATAACAGTCTCCTCTTCCTCAGCGGATCTGCATCCACGGCAGAAGTCGTTGAAAGGGAGCCTCATTCTTTCCGCGTGTGTACCCATGACCTGTAGTGACCTTGTCGTGGCGACAAGCAACGTTTCGAGGTAATGAAAAGAGGTATTGTTAGCATAAGGAAGTTTGGAGATGCCAGGATTCTGAAACATTTCGACTTGAATATCCCGTCTCGGACTTCGGGTCTTAAGGACTATATGGCCAAGGTACGTGACTTCGATAAGCTGCCCTCTTTGCTTTTTCCAGACAAGGAACAGTGTTCGTGATGTACGTAAACAACTAGCGAATCTTAACTGGGTCAGGGGAAGGCATAAAACTGTTCTAAAGCTGTTCTGTTGACTACAGACTATTTTCGACTGAGGTGTTAGTGACCACCAAGGTGGTGGAGCTAGTTCTTGAAGGGATTGCGCCGGGGATAGATTGGATATTTATGCGGATAGTCAAGCCAACTTAGATGTAATGACTGGACACTATGTTACTTTGTGTATTTTTGTAGGAACGTCCTCACAATACTTTTGACGACGCATTGTGTAAAGTTATAAAACTGCAAATAACCTGACAATAGGTGGCGAAAAGTTTGAACCTGGTGGAGCGTTTGTTTACACCCTTCTGGAATACTTCTTTGGACTAAACGAGCAGGTGATCAGACAAAAAGCGAACTCTGTGGACCAGGTGAAAACGTGCTAGAGGGGAATGGGCCCAGAAACTGGGGAAAAAATTTAATTGGACTGAATTTTTTTTCTTTTTGACGGCAAGGACTTAAATGTGCGGCAGTGTTTGATATGAAATGGGTGAACAGAAATCTCTTAAGCACTTTCTGTGTGTATTGACCGGGGTTTATCCAATCATTTTGATTCAGTTTAGCTTATTTAGCTTTATTGTTTTCTTGCTTACCATCTCCATTTTTTTCTCCTTCAATTTTAATGCCGTGACTTTTATTTCCTTTTTTATTTTTATTGATTATTATTTTCATTGTTTGGTTTTGAACGTTTTTGTTTAAGATAAAAGATAAGTAGAGATATTGTGTGCAGCTTCATTCACTTCTTGATTTTTCTTCTTTTTACTTTCCTTCAAAACTATTTATTTGTACATTACAACCCTTTTAATGGCTAATAATGCTGCCAACAACACCATTCTGAAAACATTTTCTTCAAAGTAAATGCTACTTAAACCAACCAGTATGGTTGGGTGGTTTATTTTTAAAACATTTAAGGATTCTTTGCAGTTCTCTGTATTCTTCCCACTCTAAAACCATGCCGTGCGTCAATAAAATCGACACCTGATATCATCATGGCAACCAAAACACTGAGGAGTGGGTTGGTTGTTAAGTGGGTTTTGATATTTGAGCAACAGAAAGAAAAAAATGAAAAAAAAATTGTTTAAATTTGTTTCACTTGCAACATATTTGCAAAGAATTCTATTTTTAATCCTTTTTTTCTTTCTCAGTTTTTACTTCTTGAAACGACAACATGACTTATGGTTAAAAAAATGTTTATTTTACGATCGCATTTCATTGCATACAAGCGACCGGTCTGTTGTTGTTAAGTTTCGCTTTAAAAAAATAAAGAAAAATTCGCTACAAATTGTCAGTGAAAGATGAAGATGAATTGGTATTTTATGTGATAGAATGAGTGAGTGAGTGATAGAATATCATGTTCAATTTAAGTTTTTCTTTCTCTCTGCCAGTAATTTTTTTAATTTTTCAAAAGGAAAAAAACGAAAACTATGAGAAGTTTATAAACGAGTGCTTAAATTAATAAAATTATAATTGCCAATTAGAGCTTACGAGCTTGTCTCCTACTGCTTTGGGAGTTTTTAAATATTTTTTTTTATTTTCTCCAAATCCATCATATAATTGAACAGCTTCAAGAGTCACATGAACTAAAGGGTCCGCCAAATAACTTTTTTTTGAAAATGCTTTAAAAAAAACTACTGAATATTTTCTCAAATTTCTTTTTTTTATTTGAAAGTACAATCCTTCCGTTTAATAATGGAAAATAATTTCATTCAAATGGCTACCTTGGCTGGCCATGCAGTAGTCTACACCAGAAGATGCCGATTTTGGCAAAAGAAAATCATCTTTTCAGATGAAGCTCATTTTGATCTTGTCGGGTATGTAAACAAGCAAAATTGTCGCATTTGGGACACAGAAAACCCGCACGCATACATTGAAAAGCCGACGCACCCAAAACGAGTCACTGTTTGGTGCGGATTTTGGCCCATATGCATAATTGGGCCATTTTTTTCGAAAATGAGCAAAGAGTGGCTGTTACAGTCAATGGCGATCGTTATCGGGCCATGTTGAACGAATTTTTGTTCACAAAAATTGAAGAGGATGATATTGGCAACGCCACACAGCCGAAGCTACACTCGATGTTTTGCGCCCTGTTTTTGAAGATCGCATTATCAGCCGCAAAGCTGATGTCGTTTGGCCACCTCGGAGCTGCGATTTGACACCGTTGGACTATAATTTGTGGGGTGCCGTCAAAGATAAGTGTTACGCCCACAAGCCAGAGACAATTGACGCTTTAAAGGACAATATTCGTGAAGCCATTGGTGAAATACAGCTGCACACAATCGATAATGTGCTTAAAAATTGGACCCATCGTGTAGGCTACTGCATGGCCAGCTGAGGCAGCCATTTAAATGAAATTATTTTCCATTATTAACCGGAAGGATTGTACTTTCAAATAAAAAATAAAAAAAGAAATTTGAGAAAATATTCAGTAGTTTTTTTAAAGCATACTCAAAAAAAAAGTTATTTGGCGGACCCTTTATAAAGTACTTTGTAATTTTTGTTTTTCGGGCGGAAATAATAACCATGAAGTCGCCCTAGACTAATAGGCCATTTACACTACAGCGAAATCTAGTAGATTAGATTTCAAATCTTGCCCAAAATCTAGATCGTTTACACTGGATTTATTTGACAGTAGCAAGATTTCATTTTAATAACAAAAACAGCTGACTGAAAGAAAATAATAATATTTCCAAATTTAGTTTAATACCAAACAAAAATTAAAAATATTGGACATTAAGCATATATATACATACAGTGCATGACAAAACAATGGAAACTTGTTCAAAAATTTATTTATGTGTTACAATCGGACGAAAATTTAAAAATCTTTTCAAGAAATCGGCAAAATATTAATGCCTTTTATTAATATGCACTGTTATTAACATTTCTGTATTTTAAAAAATATATAAAAAGACTATATAATTCAGTAATTAAAAAAAAAATAATTCTATTCACATATTTGATGTTGACAAAACAATGGAAACTTTGGAAACTTTTTTAATTTTTGAATTATATAATTCATTTTTATACATAATTTTAATATACAGAAACGTTAATAACAGTGCATATTAATAAGCTCCAAAAATGTTTTGCCGATTTTTAAAAAACATATTAAATTTTCGTCCGATTAAATACATTTTTGAAAAAGTTTCCATTGTTTTGTCAAGCACTGTATATAAGCATATATATAGGTAATAATATATAAATATTAAACCGCACTTTAATACAGGTTCGTCATAGGTCATTCTGGGAGCAAAATGTTCCTAATATTTCATATGATATGTTCATTGAAAAGCCGCCAAATTTTTCATTTGTTATGCTTAACCTCTTCAGGGACGATTTTTTATGGTGAAAAAAAAAATTATTAAATTTTCTTTTCTTTTTAAATTATTTAATTTTATTTAAATAGGAATTCAGAAAACAAAAAAGAATGAAAATTCACAAAAGGGAATAACGTCCACATTTCTGGTCACTGAGCGTTAATGGTAATTTATGTGTGATATGATTTCATACATTCAGGGCTATCAGGCATATATATTCTTAACATTTCTCACAAATGTAGAGAGTTCGTCTTACACAATTTTTGTCATGACATCTGGGCGGATTTTTCAGTTCCTTGTATTTAGGATAATGACCCATACCGTCCAGTCTAATTCGAGGATTCACTTTAGTCCAGCTTTTAGATTTTTTAGGTAGTGAAAGTAAAACTTATTATATTAAATATAACTGATATTATTTTTTTTCAAATATTAACGGTTTCTTGATATAATCCACTAAAACAGATTGCCGAAGAATTATTTCACTTTTTTGTTTATTTATCTAACTATGGGTCGGAAGCAATATCATCACTGCAGACAAACGGTAAAATGTTTACTTCTGTTGTTGGAGGATTTGGTAGTCAATAACTTACTATAAAATTTTTGTTTTTTTATTATTATTATAATTATGATTATAAAAAATTAAACGTACACATATGTGGCCAAGGGCGTGAAGAGGTTAAAGTTTTGTTTTTAAATTGAAATGTCATTTTTCCCTGCTCAGCGTTGTATTTTTAAGTACTATTTGGCAAAACACATAGTTGCATTTCTAATTTTACTAGATTTTAGGTAGATTTTGCCGAAATCTACTAAATAAGTAGATTTTGTTTTGTATGGGAAATCTAGTTAAAATCAACTAGATTTGGCTCGAAATCTCATAAGTACTAGATTTCGCTGTAGTGTAAATGGCCTATGAGAGTAAATTGTGGCGAAGCACCCTCGGGTTTTGATTAATCAAAGTATAAACAATACAACACACACTGTTTATCCTACAATTTAATTAAAATTTATTTTTAAATGTTTATTTTAATTTTCTAAATTCACTGTTCACTGGCAACTTTATTGTCTCTGTAGCGTAGCATAATAAAATTAACAGTTTTGCTCTATTAACAGAAAATGTTTATTAAATTTGTTTTATTAAAATAAAAACAAAAACACAGAGCCAACAACTTTCGTACTTTTTTAAACTGTGTTGCCATTAAGTTCTTATGGCTTATGATGGTATTCAAACAGTCTTAAAACCACTTTTCATTATGGCTAATGCCTAAGAAGACGTTTTTGATGGTTGATGCTTAAAATGAATACCTTTGGCATTAAAGTCATTTATAACTACTTGTTGTTGTTGTTTTTATTATAGTTATTATTGTTGATGTAGTTGTTGTTGCTGCTGCTGTTGCTGTGTATTAACTTTTTGTATTAAACAATGCAGCAAGATTGTGTTGTGAAAAGATAAACTTTTAATTTTTATCACACAATAGTTACATGCATCGTTGAGCGATAGCTAAAGCAGAAGAAGAATATTTTCATTTTCAAAATGAGTACGACATTGAATAGATTTGGGTAAACAAATAGGCATTTAAGTAGCTTTATTCTTAATATAAACCGGCATTGTTTTAAAGTGAACACTCAGGGTTCTTATAATAACCGTTTAATAAGGATCTTATAGTGGGGCAAGTAAAAGTGGTGGGTAAACCCGAAAGCATAATGTGACTCATATTGGTATCACATACATACATACATACATAATTGGTCATTACAACCCTTCAGTCAGGATTACGACCTAGTTTCTCACACCACTCATGTTGTGTGTGTTAATTTTATACATGAGCGGTGGGACCTACAGTTTAAAGTCGACTCCGAACGACAGATTTTTGAGAAACTTTTTTCATGACAATTTTATTTACTCTCAGGGTTTTTGCCAGAAATCTGCTGAGAAGAAGTCACCGAAGACATACTTTTTGCATTTTGTTTTGATATCTGGCCTGGGGCTCGAACCCTGGCTCTACGTCTAATAAGCCAACACACTACCTACTAGACTACGGCGACTTCTATTGGTATCACAGGATTTTATTTAATACGGATCTTCTGATAGAGCTATTTAGGCTCATAGAACATTTCCACTGTGTTAGCACTACTGTCCATTACACTACGTTTCATATGGCATGTTCAGCTATAGGGTGATCAGCCTCTTTAATGTTTTTTAGTTGATAACCTCTGTGGGCCAAGTTGCCGCAGTCTACTAGGTAGTATGCTGGCTTAAGAGACGAAAACCTCTGCTCAGACATCTTGAACGAAACAAAAAATGAAAAAATATTTCTTTAGTTGACTTCGTCTCAGCAGTCTCCTGGTAAATACTCTGAGGGTAAATAAAATTGCCAGGAAAAGTTTCTCAAAAATCTGATGTTCGAAGTAGACTTTAGATCGTAGGTCCAGTCACTCACACATACATTAAATTGTCACACGCAAGAAGGGTGGTGTGCGAAGCTAGGTTGTAATCCTGACTAATGGTTGGCTACGTGCGGTCCCATGTGCTAACATAGTCTTCCAGTTTTCTGAACAATGGAACAATCCGGAGGATTTATTTCAATGACTATCCTTGACAGATCAGTGAGATATCCTACGGCACAGGGTATGTCCTCAAGAAGAACTCTTTTCATCTTTTGGTCGTCTCTTCATACACATAAAGGGTGCTTTTTATAGAGGTATATAACTTTAAGTTGTCATTACTTTTCAAGATGGCGACCGATTTAACAGCTGTCAAGTGATTTATTCTCAGTTTGGTTTGGCAATTCATCATGAATAGACTCACGCCTGAACAACCCTTGCAAATAGTGCAATTTTATTTCGAAAATAATGGTTCTGTGCGGAAAACGTATCGCGCACTACGTCCATTTTATCGTCGACAAAATCGTCCATCAGAGCAGTTAATTTACTCTTATTGATAACTCGCATCCCCAGAGACGCTGTACGGTGCGTACAGAAGGAGCTATTGCTGCTGTAGAGCGTAGCATTGAGGCAGACCCGAATGAGTCCATCCGCCATCGAGCACAGGAATTGGATCTGTGTCCATCCACTTTATGGAAGATTTTGCGGAAGGATCTTGGTTTGCGTGCTTACAAAATCCAACTCGTGCAAGATTTGAAGCCAAACGATCATCAAGTAAGGCGTAGATTCGTCGAATGGGCCCAAAACGAGATTTTTATGTTCAAAGACCTATGAGTCTTGCATAATTATTCAGAATGTAATGTCTAGTAAGGACTCGGGTAATTGTGTTACCTTACATTCCGTTCTTCGTTTTGAGTTTAAGTAGACTTTTCATGTGCCCTGCTTGTGGAGTGCATTATATTGGACTTCGGAAATTGGCTTGTAGGTATATGGAAAGAAAGGGAGCAGTGTGCAGGGCATTTATGTTGAATTATTTTTTTCTCGTAAAATACCTTCGCCTACAGGGAATATAACATAATATAGGTCAGATAGCATCAGCAGTTGAGAAAGAGTAGGACTAAGTCAGCAAAAGTTCCTTTCCACTACTCTCAATAGATGTTCCCCGAAGAGATTGGTTCTACGAGGCAACGGGTGGTGAACATGCAGTTCCAATATGAGATAATGTTGCTGTACGGCTATATTGTGGTTTCCTTGGTAGTTGTGCCTCAATTTTTTTGTATATTCATGATGCCACATTAACATAACATAAGATGGCTTGAGAGGGGAGGCCTTTATCTCTTTTTTTTCATTATGTTTTGAATCAATATTTTGTCGTTATTAATAATCTTTTGAAAAGGTACGATACTTTTTTTTTCGATAAACCCATCTGTCACTTTCATACGGGCAAATCAATAACATTTTGACGACTGAAGAATGAGAAAAAAAACGAAATGATTATGATGTCTGTGAAAAAATTTTCTTTTCTTATCTAATCCCCCCCAAAAAAAAAAAAAAAAGAGAGACAGAAGTGTAACATACCACAAGATGTTATGTTTGTTGCTTGCCGATTGACATTTTAATTTAAAAACTTTCTTTCTTACCTCACTCTCCACCCTACGTATCTGCAGTCTAGTCAATCTAAATTGAAAGAGGGATTTAACGGCTGGTGGACTGATAAATTCTTGTGTAGATAGTAATGCGAGTATTAAAATGAATGTAACGGTATACAGAAATTTGTTTTATTTGTTGTTAAACTTGAATTCTATTGTCTGGATCTCAATACCATAAGTACATATTTTTTACGTGCAGGAGCGCACCTCAGGAGAGGAGGTAAATGAAAAAGAATAGGATTAAAATAAATGTTTTTTTTTAAATGTGTTATGTATAAATTGTTATTAAAATTTAAATTAATTTCATTACCAGCTCCCGTACAAGAAGCTGTTAACGCATATGTTTTTCTTTTAATAAAGGGTCCGCCAAATAACTTTTTTTTTTGAAAAGGCTTTAAAAAAAACTACTGAATATTTTCTCAAATTTCTTTTTTTATTTGAAAGTACAATCCTTCCGATTAATAATGGAAAATAATTTCATTCGAATGGCTGCCTCGGCTGGCCATGCAGTACCCTACACCAGAAGATGCCGACTTTGGCAAAAAAATCATCTCTTCAGATGAAGTTCATTTTGATCTTGGCGGGTGTGTAAACAAGCAAAATTGTCGCATTTGGGGCACAGAAAACCCGCACGCATACATTGAAAAGCCGACGCGCCCAAAACGAGTCACTGTTTGGTGCGGAATTTGGTCCAGAGGCATAATTGGGCCATTTTTCTTCGAAAATGAGCAAGGAGTGGCCGTTACAGTCAATGGCGATCGTTATCGGGCCATTTTGAACGAATTTTTGTTCACAAAAATTGAAGAGGAGGATATTGGCAACATTTGGTTTCAACAGGACGGCGCTACGTGCCACACAGCCGAAGCTACATTCGATGTTTTGCGCCCTGTTTTTGAAGATCGTATTATCAGCCGCAGAGCTGATGTCGTTTAGCCACCTCGGAGCTGTGATTTGACACCGTTGGACTATTATTTGTGGGGTGCCGTCAAAGATAAGTGTATCGCCGACAAGCCAGAGACAATTGACGCTTTAAAGGACAATATTCGTGAAGCCATTGGTGAAATACAGCTGCATACAATCGATAATGTGCTTAAAAATTGGACCGATCGTGTAGGCTACTGCATGCCCGGCCGAGGCAGCCATTTGAATGAAATTATTTTCCATTATTAACCGGAAGGATTGTACTTTCAAATCAAAAAAGAAATTTGAGAAAATATTCAGCAGTTTTTCTTAAAGAATTTTCAAAGAAAAAAAAGTTATTTGGCGGACGCTTTAGAAGTTATTTTAGTGTAATAGCAAAAACTGTTAAAGGGAACACGATGACAGTGATTGTGATGATGATGATTATTGTTATTAAATACAACGAAATGTTGTCATAATACTGCTCTTGAGACCCTATAATCAATAAGGAATATTTGCCTCAAGAATGCTTTTGAGTTTTAGTTTTCATCACTTCATGGTGTAACACTCCCTTGCAATTTAAGCAGAAATTGTAAATTAAAAAAACATATTTTTTTGTTTTAATGTTTTGCAGAAGTTAGTTAAAATTATTTTAGAAAATATTTTAACTTTAAAGTTTCGTTGTTTTTATTTTAATTCCCCGTTAAAGCAAATATGGTTGGTATTCTGTTGGTTATATTAGAAAAAAATTTTTTCTTTTCTTCATAAATTTCTGTTTTATTATTGGGTTCAGATTTCCAACAAATGGAAAGGAATGTTTTGCTCTGTTTCTTCTGTCCTGTTTTCTCTTAATCTGTGTTTTCTAAGCTTATAAAGCGTTGACATACTCACTTATATGTACGCATTTGTGTGTATATATTTCATAAGAACATTTTTTTTTACGATAGTAATGGGAGAGGAAAATTTTTATATATTCGAGGACACACTGTGTCCATAAGAATTTTTTAGAAATTAAACGATTTTTTTTTGATACATATTTCAGACATACATAGGTAGCTCCCTCTCGCTCTTTTTTTAATATTGCAGTACAGAGTTATGCGATTATCAACTTATATAGGGTACACCAATCCTGTTACTCTGATGAATTTCAAGATGCAGTAGGTAGCGTGTTGGCTTATTACATGTGAGGCCACGGTTCAAACCCCCGGGTCAGACATCTCCAACCGAACGAAATTTAAATATTTTTTCAGCAACTTCCTCTCAGCAGACTTCTGGCAAAATCTCTGAAAGCAAATGAAATTGCCATGAAAAAGTTTCTCAAAAATCTGTAATTCGGAGTAGAATTTAAAGTGTAGGTCCCACCATTCATGTATAAAATTAGCACACACAACATAAGTTGTGTGAGAAACTAGATCGTAATCCTTACTGTATATCTGTATGTATGTATTTATGTATGTACGTATTTATGTATGTACGTATTTATGTATGTACGTATTTATGTATGTATGTTTTTTATAGCTTTACGAGCTAAAAGCTGGGAATCTTCAAAAGACATTCATAGCCCGGCCTACCAATGTGCACGATTCGCCGCAAGACTTACTCTCTGCTTGCTGAGCGCCTGCATACTAAACCCAACCTCATTCGTCACACTTACAACCATGCTCCGTCGTCTCCTTTTCATTACGGCATTCTGGGCATGCTTCATCTATGTCGTGACCATACTTACATATAGAGATATGCTCTATAACATCCATGGCCGTGTTTCCTTTTGGTCCATTCGCCTATACTCGGTATGAGTCCGTAGGTCCATCTTCCCTTGTTAGAATTGGACCAGTCTTGCTGGCATCTATCCATGGCATCGTCAACCAATTGGATCTGTTCCCCTCCTTGCATCACGTTTCCTTTTCTCTACATCCACTACTAGTTTCAGGGGAATCATTCCCGCAATCACCAAATGCTGCATCAGTAGACACCGTGCGGAAGGCAGAAATTACCCTGAGAGCTGACCTCCTGTAGGCCGCATCTATTCCCGCTCTATAGGGCCTCCTATCCATAGCCTCGGCCCATATAGGGGCTGCATATATGGTGAATGATATCACTACCTTCATCAGTAACCGTCCCTTCTTCTGTATGTATGTATGTATGTATGTATGTATGTATGTATGTATGTATGTATGTATGTATGTATGTATGTATGTATGTATGTATGTATGTATGTATGTATGTATGTATGTATGTATGTATGTATGTATGTATGTATGTATGTATGTATGTATGTATGTATGTATGTATGTATGTATGTATGTATGTATGTATGTATGCATATATGTATGTATGTATGTAAATATGTATGAATATATGTATATATATATATATATATATATATATATATATATATATATATATATATATATATATATATATGTATGTACGTATGTTTCTCTTCATATGTAGTACTTGATCAGCATGCAGGTGTTTTCTTCTGAGTATGTAATTCAAATGTGTACATATAGGGCTTGAAAAGGCCTGTATTCTGAATGAAAGTGTTTTTTGAGTCTGCAATGCACGGTGAACCGGATTTCTAATTTATTTAGCCTATCCAATCAGTGGTCTCTTAGGTCAAAATTAATCTAATTATCTTCATATACACGAATAATTCTGCATCTCGTTATTAAATTATTTGGAGGGATGAAGTATTTCAATTTTGTTTAATATTCGAAACAATCATCATAGAAATATGTTTGTTTTTTGTTGTATTCGAACCTGGAATGTTTTTGTTTATAGTCAAGCCTTTTATACACTAAACAAGCCGTTGTCGTATACGAGCGAAAAACTTGGGCAGATGGATTTCATCGTTCTTAAAGTCATGACAATGAATAAATAGTAGAACGGAGTGGGCGACAATTGGCAATACAATCTCTGTTTAGTCTATTGCTTTGGACTGATAAGGGCTTGTATTATTATGATTTGTAAAGCTTTAATGAATTTCTAATGTAAACTTTTCCAAATTAAAAATTCATTTTCTGAGTTCTTTCGGGCAACAGTGTCTACATATTGCCTGGCATTACAAAACGTCCCGCATATGTACATAGAAAATATGTTGCCAGTATTAATATTAAACAACGAATAACTTGTCTTGTTTGAAATTCCATATGCAACAGCAATAAAAAAAAACACTAAACCACCACCACCACCACCACAATGCCACAAAATGAATTTTTATAACAAAATAATAACGTTCGTATACAAATGTTGTGTGGTAAATGATGCTCCATAAATTTGAAATTGACACAGAATATGCCATGGAAGTCAAAGTATTTGTACGCTGAAATAGTTTTCTATTTTTTTTATTACTTGTATTTGCTGTAGGAATACTTATGAATTAAATTCCATTAAATTTAAATTGTTAAAGACAAGCTTTGAAAGAGTACTTGGTTTGGGTTGCCTTTAAATCTCAGGGAATTAAAAAGTTTTTTTCATATTTTTTTTTTTGCTTATTTCCTTAAAGCCATGTGTTAATACCGGGTATCTCTGCATTCCAAATGCATGGATTTTTTTTATTTTTTGTTAAAGACAGAGTTTAAAACAAACTTTTCTTTCCGGTTCGCTGTACTTGATGACACAACTCATATGCTCGTTAGAAAAACATATAAAAACGACAAACTTTTGGAAAAATGAATATCAAAAGTTCTGCAATCCGTTTTGAACATTATCGTCATGATAATGACCACAAAAACTAACTTTTAACATGCGAATCCTGACAAAAAAAATTGAAAAATGAAAAAGTTTTTGCGAAACTAATCTCGTACTGAGTTTTTAATGCAGTTTCTGCTTGAAGTTGATTATAAAAGCATAACTAAAGTTACAAAATTATTTTTTGACATGAATACACGAATACATATTAAAAAAGAAGGAGAAAGAACCCTATTTTTCAAATTTTAATAACATTTTTTTACAAAAGCACAAGGAATGCTTTCGCAAACACGAAATATTTTTCTTCGGTCATGTTCTTTAAAATGCAAATCGCCTAAACTTTGCGTTTTCGTTTTAAAAACGCCAAGAGGGTGTTCTGGCGAACGCAAATCGCCAAAAAAAATTTATACGATTCACAAGAGGATATTGTAGTGAACTGTTCTGTTTCTTCTGTCCTGTTTTCTGTTAATCTGTATTTTCTAAGCCTGTAAAACGTTGACATACTCATTTACATATATGTACGCATTTGTATGTATGTATATATTTCATAAGAATATTTTTTTTACGATAGTTGTAGGAAAGGACAAATTTTATATATTCGAGGACACACTGTGTCCATTAGAATTTGTTAGAAATCAGACGATTTTTTTGATACATACACTTGTGGACACACAATTAAGTCATCTATGCAAAATTTTTCATTTTTATAAAAATTAAAAAATTTAAGAAAAGTGGAAACAAAAACAACTTATATTTATTAATTTCATATGCTTAATAATTAATTAACAACAAAAACTTATATAGTTTTTCATTGTAAGAAATGTTTTGGTACTTAGTTGATATCAGACTTAAAATTTAAGTGGACACATAATTAAGTCATTTGAAACAAAATATTGAAAATTCAATTTAATTACTTTATTTTTCACCCAAACTATTTGGAATCTTTAATATTTTGTGGGGAAACCTTTTTGGCGTATTATTTCAGTACATCTTTGTGGTATTGAGTTGATTAAGTTGCGACACTGCTCAGGACTAATGTTATCCCATTCTGCCTGGAAAAACTGCCAAAGTGCTTTTTGATGCTGGGTTTTTTGGCTGCAACTGCTCGTTTTACGATCCACCAAAGATTTTCAATAGGGTTCAGATCGGGACTTTGAGTTGGCCAATCAAGAACGCATATTTTTTTTAGCCAGGATGAGTAAAGCTGACCCATTCCTCATATCTACTTAGATTATATAGTGTATTGAGTTGGAACACGCTGTTAAAATATCGGCAAGGACCGTAAGAAAACGCTTGACTGAAAATAATCTCCATAGACGATTTGCGAGAAAAACACCTAATATGTCCAAATAAAATATTCAGCAACGCTTGCGGTTTGCCTAAACCCACCTCCATAAAGACGACAAAATTTTGGAAATTAGTCGTATGGAGTGATGAGCCCAAGTTTAATATCATTGGAAACGATGGCAGACCCTATGTAAGACGTCTTATCAATACACAATTATACCCAAAGTACACCAAACAAACCGTAAAGCATGGAGGTCAGTCAGTAATGGTTTGGGGTTGTTTTACCTCATCCGGCGTTGGTCCACTGGTAAGAATCGATGGGAAAATGACTGGGGAAATGTATAAGAACATCCTACGGAACAATTTGACTAAAGACTATGACGACGAATTACCACTAGCGTGGATATTTCAGCATGATAACGACCCGAAGCAAACATCTTGGGTAGTTAAACCTTGGTTTGCTGAGGAAAAAATAAGCATTCTTGATTGGCCAACTCAAAGTCCCGATCTGAACCCTATTGAAAATATTTGAAGGATCGTAAAACGAGCAGTTGCAGCCAAAAAACCCAGCATCAAAAAGCACTTTGGCAGTTTTTCCAGGCAGAATGGGATAACATTAGTCCTGAGCAGTGTCGCAACTTAATCAACTCAATACCACAAAGATGTACTGAAATAATACGCCAAAAAGGTTTCCCCACAAAATATTAAAGATTCCAAATAGTTTGGGTGAAAAATAAAGTAATTAAATTGAATTTTCAATATTTTGTTTCAAATGACTTAATTATGTGTCCACTTAAATTTTAAGTCTGATACATTTCTTACAATGAAAAACTATATAAGTTTTTGTTGTTAATTAATTATTAAGCATATGAAATTAATAAATATAAGTTGTTTTTGTTTCCACTTTTCTTAAATTTTTTAATTTTTATAAAAATGAAAAATTTTGCATAGATGACTTAATTGTGTGTCCACAAGTGTATTTCAGGCATAGACAGCTCTCTCTCGCTCTCTCTTTAATATTGCAGTACTGAGTTATACGATTATCAACTTATATAGGGTACTCCAATCCTGTTGCTCTGATGAATTTCAAGATGTACTAGGTAGCGTGTTGGCTTATTACACGTGAGGCCACGGTTCAAACTCCCGGGTAAGAGATCTCCAACAGAACGAAATGCAAATATTTCTTCAGCAACTTCCTTTCAGCAGACTTCTCTGAGAGCAAATAAAATTGCCATGAAAAAGTTTTTCAAAAGGCTGTCTTTCGGAGTCGACTTTAAACTCTAGGTCCTGCCACTCATGTATAAAATTAACACACACAACATAAGTGGTGTGAGAATCTAGATCGTAATCCGTAATGCAGGGTTATGATGACTACTTATGTATGTATATATGTATGTATGTATATATGTATGTATGTATGTGTGTTTGTTTTCATATGTAGCACTTGATCAGCATGCAGGTGTTTTCTTTTGAGTATGTAACCCAAATGTGCACATATTACGCTTGAAAAGGCCAGTATCCTGAATGCAAGTGTTTTTTGAGCCTGCAGTGCACGTTAATAGTGAATTTAGTGAGCATAAGTATTATTTTTTTTAACGAAAAACATCACGAAAAGGCAATATCATAAGGGCCAACGATTTAATTAAGTTTTGACATAAACAAACAATCGCACAATCGGTTAAGAAAAACAAAATTGACACCAGGGTGATGCAAGCACGCTTATGTAGTTTCCGTGGCAAAAATCCATGAATTGCCATCTCTTACTTACTTAACTCCTTTGGTCATTATAACCCTTTAGTCAGTATTACAATTAAGCTTCTTACATCACCCATGTTGTGTGTGTTAATTTTATTCTTCGATCTCCACGAACCCAAATAAGGCTGCCTTCCAAAATGTTGGTTGCTTTGTGCTTGAACAAAGTATTGTGTTTTATAATGCCGCTGTACAAAATATATACAATGTATTCTATTTCAAAATGTCGTCAATGTGTATTTTTAACGCAGTCAAAAAGCAATCAGGCATCGAATTTATAATTGATGCATTGTTTGATTACTTTGCATTTCTACATAGTTTATATGCAGTAGTAGAACTGCATACAAACTTTGTATTGATACATTTTGGAAGGCAGCCTAAGTGTAACCGTTGAATGTCTCGATATCTCCTCCAGAGACTCCCTGCTTTCTTGGATAATCTTACATGTCAGGTACACATTCTTTAGGAATCTAATGGCCGCTTTACTGTCGGTAAATACGATATATGTACTCTGATATCGAATTCACACAGCGACAATCTTTATAGTTATTGTTTTAGCCTGAATAGTATTGCAGCTGTTGGGTAGGACAATGGACAATCTAAGCTTCTGGCTATTCTGAAAAGATTCTACTTCCGACTTTATAGCGGGATCTGGCATCCATCTCCACTATACTTTAAATGATTAAAGAAATTAATAAAAGTTAAACTTGTTAGGCTTTTGGTACTTTATCTTTGGTACTAAAATGAAATTTTTTTTATGATTTTAAAAGCATATCTGAGGAACCTCAAAGCAATTATACGGCACACTGGCCCCTGGATCCTACACACAGTTACTACGTTAAAGTTACGGTTAAAAAAAATTCAGAAATTTTTTAATAAATCCGTTTTTGTTGAAAATCTTTATAGTTTCCTCGATTTTAAGACGGTGTTTTGCATTGGTTAAAAAATTTCTGAAATTGAACTGAAGTGTGGCCCTGCACAGGCCCACAAAAGTATACATCCGATTAACAAATTTCACAAATTTCTGAACCAATGCAAAAGACCGTCTTAAAATCGAGGAAAGATGTCAGACAATTATAAAGATACATAGGCTTGCACAGGCCCTCAAAAGATAACAAATTTCAGAAATTTTTTAACCAAGACCGAGGAAAAATCGAGGAAAGTTGACAGACAATTATAAAGATTTTCAACGAAAATGGATTGGTTAAAAAATTTCTGAAATTTGTTAACCGTATGTATACTTTTGTGGCTGACTGTACATCTGTAGGCTGAGAATATCTTAAAACGACTTGAATACTTGAACGACGTTTCCCGGGAGGTACAAACCATTATCGTATCCATATCGTATTATCCATATTAGGATCGAAAATAGGTTCAGGCATCGTGTAGTCGATGGGTATATGCAGACATGACCCATAGCTTCCGTGCTTCCATGCTCATATGGTCTTAGTCTCCTTGCCGTGTTCGAAGCAACTTGTTTCGCCAATATGCCTGATGGTAGCTAGTTAAGGCGCACTTACATTACAAAAATTAATTTGAATTTGATAGATCCCGTGATATTCTAATAATCGATTACAAATTATGAATTTGTTTTTAAAATTTCGATGACTTTTTTGCACTTGAAGTTCATGGAAATTTCCTTTTTGAATGTTCAAAGAATTTTCATGACCAAAACTAATTGCGTTGTGGGAAGTTATTGCGCATTTTAATAATGATCTCCCATTTTCTTATTTTCTTTTGGGGACACAACGACGTTTATAAGCTTTTATAAAGGCTTTCAAATTATATTTTTGCGTTTTACGTTTAATGTACGAAGAAATTATTAAAATTTCATTTATTTTATAATAAAAATTAATTAAAAAAAATAAAGAAAAAACAAATTTGATGCACTTCCTGCCATCAAAGAGGAAGAAATGCAAACAAGTCGAGTGGAGCAAAACAAAAACGAAACGTAACGGAAACACCATTCAACAAACAAATAATGAATGATTAATGGCTGCCATAAGTGGGTCATAAATATTCGACACACATAGACGAAAAGTAGGAAGAGAGGAAGGCAATAAAAAATACAATAAAAAATATAACACAGTAAAGGATGTTGATGTTGGCAGAAGGAGGAGGAGAACGATACTTAGATTATGAATTTAATAAAAATAAAAGCAATTTTGCATTTCTCTTCCTTCTCGTCTCTTACTTTTTATTACACTTTGTTTTGACACGAGAAATGATAATATTGTTGCTGGTGGTGATGGGCATTGATATTGTAATAAAGTTGTTGATTGTCTATGGTGGAGAAGGGGTCAGAAGAGAGGCTGCATATATAGATAAATAATATTGTAATAATCCACGTGTCTACAATGACTGTTTCCTTACAATGTGTTGAGTGCTGTTCTACTTTTTATGCGATTTTTTGTTTTGTATTGCTTCCTTTGCCAGTTCAATTTACACTTAAATTGCCAATTATCGTGTCCTGCTTAACTTGGAAGTGGTAGAAGGAGAAGGCAAAAAAGGACACTCAATTGTTTTTCAATTAAATTAGAATGCACGCGAGAGTAAAAGCCCTTTATATTCCCAACGTTTCTCAATTTATTTTAATAACAAATAATAATGCAAACAAATAAAAGTCCATTCTATTGAAATGAAATAATTAAAGGGATTAGCTTTTAAGCGATGACGTTATTACAGGTGAAATTACTTTTACTCGTCAAATAAATGACTTATGTAAGGTCACTTCGTAATGGCGTGTATTTAAAGGATATTTTAGGGTAATTAACCTTCAAGAGGTTGTTCTCAAATACGTATTTATTGTATTTCACAAACCATATGTATTTGGTAGGACGGTAGTGGAAGTCGCCTAAAGAAATATTTTTTACTTTCGTATTGTTCGAGATGTTTGGGGTTTGAACAACTACCTCACGTCTAATATGCTAACACACTACCTACTAAACTACAACGACTTTGGTTGAGATCTGTCCCAGATTCCCGCCAGCGATCTGACAACGCTAATCCCAGAGGAAACCCTGTTACCAGCTTACGCTGGGCTTACTACTCCCAACAGTGGGCCAGTTCTACCACTGTCAATATACGGCCATTACATTACATAGCACCTTTTTTTTTAGCCGAGGAGGGGCAAATGTAAATAACCGCACCATAGAGGAAGTTGTCACATCCTCCGTGTGTGGGGCCCTCAAATTCCCCCCTCGTCTCCTGTGGACTTGTTTATGCCCAATCCGGAACTACGGTGGTATTACTTCGGAATGGAGTCCTTTTGGCCCTTTGGGCTCTTCATGTTTATATCCGCGTCTGGATTGCGAATCGAAAGTTGAGGAGTCATCTAAGCGTCTCCACTATTCCTTTCGTCTAAATCATCGTCTCGGTTACGCTTGGCACGTGTGACAGTATCACCTATGCCGACATACTTACTCGTTCTGCAGCCTCAAGATCTCTCTTCTTCCGTCTCAGAATGCGCTCTACGTAATTCATAGCACATTACATAGCACGTACTACCTCAACTCTTCTAAATGACTCTGCTTCATCTCTCGCACCCATCTTCTAATGCCTTTATTAGGGTAGTAGACTGGAGCAGTGGAACGAACAACCACCTTCCAAGTATACCGCTATGACCGTGAACCCAATAGAGGTTAAAGTTAAATTCTATTATGGGATGCTTACAGTCACGAATAATTAGCGACTGAATACGGCGGTTAGTATATGTTAATAGATGCTCTTGGTTAAGAGTCTCCTTAGTATACAGACAGAGCGGCGGTGCCTGAAGAGGCAATTACTGTAATTGAGCCGAGCGGTTGTTAGTGCTAAACAAATTGAGTCAATCGGAATACCTATGCTCGCCCTTTTTAGTCTCTCAGCGATGTATTTACAGTGTATACCCCTATGTCTTGGGGTAGCCTTAATTTAGTGGGAGAATGAGCTAGAACTTCGAAGTTCAAAGCTTAACCCTGACATGTTTACCACTCTTCTGTCAAAAGCTCTGTATGTGAACTATTCAAATTTGTCAAATCTATTGTTCACATTCGACATTGGATTAGACCTCCTGGGAATAAAAGTCAGTTTGTAATCCTAACTAAAGGCATGTAATTGCCAGTAACGTATGTAACGTAAACCATAAATTAGTTACCTTTGAATAGTTCAAAATTTCGTTGAGCTCCCTTCCGCATCTCGATCTTTTCTGATAGCCAGGCTGCCATAAAGTCTCTGTCGAACGTTGCGAATAATTCCAGGATCGTCAGGGAATGTCGCCGCCGCCTCAACCTTCTTTCTGGGCGCTCAGTATCACACTTGTCTGGAGAGCCGACGAGCTACCCAGAGCTGGCGCACTACATCCGGAATCCTCTTCAATTAACATAGGAATGACACTTACCTCGTTCAAGCTGGCCATCGCGCGGAAATTCTTCCGAGACTCCAACCTATCCTGGATCAATGAGGAGTCCTGCTCCACCGCTAGGCTCACTTGGCCCTCAATGGATTGAAGGCGCATCAACCAGTTACTTGGACTTGATCGTAATATCATCTCGACCACAGTGGCCATGCTTACAGGTCACTGTGTTATGGGTAGACACGCGGAAAGAATGCGGCTCCCGTTTAACGACTTCTGCCGTGGGTGCAGATCCGCTGAGGAAGAGGAGACTGTTATCCACTTTCTTTGTCAGTGCCCATCTCTTGCAAAGTGCAGATATAGGTTATTTGGTTCTCCAACCCTTGTCAGCTTGACATTGATGCCTCGTTTATCAAGCTTTCTGGCTGGTTTTCCAGCGTGGGGTAGTCGTGCTTTGAAATGTGCAGCCCTTGCGCTCAGTAGAAAGACTGCGTTCACCTGTGGCGTCACAACGGGCCGCTATGCGTGCTCAAGTGATCTTTTGGTATGGAAGCTACCCTCACTAACCTAACCTAACATAGCACTTCGGCATTCATTGAAAAGGACAGAGAAGAGAAAAAAAGGAAAAAAATAGGAAAAATTCTGTTATCCAACAATTATTGCACAGCTTATAGTTTGTCTTAATATACCAAGTTATTTGGACCAGAATTCACTAACACTGTTAAATTTTATTTAAATAATAACGAATGATTTCACTCCTTTAGGTGCTGGCTTCCGCTTACAATTTCGTTTTACATCTTCAAAAATCCCTTAAACTAAACAATCATGTTCATAGCTTTTTTAAAACAAAAAAAAAAAAAAAAAAAAAAACAATAAAAAGTTTTGCGGTGAAAATTAATTTTAAACCCATTTTGTCTAATTTCCCTCCAAAGACCACAGGAATTTCTAACAAAATATCAAAAAAAACATCAACGAAATGCTTTGATTTTCCGAGTAAAACAATGTCTGGGAAAACTTTTTTTCATGAAAAAAAAAAAAACAGAAAAGAAAGAGAAATAAATTCGCCATAAAAATTCTGAAAACTTTACTCCGGCTACATTTTTGTGAGAGAGGTGCTACAAGAAGAAATAATAAGAAATCCCGACTTTAAATGCCATAAAATGATGATTAAGAAAGAAATTTCAGCGTAATTCATTTTCTCTTTTAATTCTTTTAAATTTTTTTTCTTATTTGATGCTTTTCTTTAATAATCTTGTAATCAGGAAATAAGAACAATAAATTTCAATGGAAAATGCTATAAATCTTGGCAGAATTCCTGACAACGGAAAAAAAGTTGAAAAACTTGAAACTAAAACCTTGAAAACTAGCGATGCCAAAATGGTCTCGGAGTTTTTGTTCGAGAAAAAAATTGAAAAAAAAAGGATTTTATTAAAGCAAAGCAACATGAAAATGAAAATTAATTTAAAAACGAAAACGTTTTAGGGCCATTATTACAACTTGCCGTTAAAGTAGGGTTTAGTTAAAGGTAACTTTAGCTAAAGTGAACTTTAAAGTCACCTTTAACTTCTTCTCGTTATTACAACCTACAGATAAAATAAAGTAAGGTTAGGTTAGGTTAGAGGACGTGTACTTGTCAATTAAGACAAGTACAGTACCCGGAGGTCAAATTGACCCATTGTATAACGTCCTAGTTTCTTACACCACTTATGTTGTGTGTGTTAATTTTATACATGAGTTTAAAGTCGGCTCCGAACGACAGATTTGTTGAGAAACTTTTTCATGGCAATTTTATTTTGCTCTCAGAGTTTTTGCCAGAAATCTGCTGAGAGGAAGTCGCCGAAGAATTACTTTTTTTGTATTTTGTCTTTGATGTCTGGCCTGGGGCTCGAACCCTGGCTTTATGTCTAATAAGCCAAAACACTACCTACTAGACTACGGCCACTAAAATAAAGTTAACTTAATTTAACTTAAGTTATGGCAGTGTCAGAGCAATGTCGTTAAAACTGCTCACTTAAACAAGTTTTTTTTTAAACGCAGTGGCAACGATTGGCTTCTTTTGTGTTGTATTTGTTTATATTTAAACTTGTCATATTGAAAATAAAATATAATATGGCAAGTTCAGACATAAATTTAACTTTAAAAGTTACCGGTAGGATGATCCTGCCTTTAGCTTAACGCTCGCTTCTGCCTTATTGCCCACTTATAATAATGAAAAACAATTTATCTGCCAGTTAAAATCCTCCCTTTAGTTAACGGCAAGTTGTAATAATGGTCCTGAATCTAATAAAACATACCGTATTAGGTATATAGTCCGTCAATATAATACCATACACCACGATATCGGTTTTTTCTGATACTAAATTCTTGTAAATAGGCGACAGATTTATTCGAAGTCATCGTAGTATAGTAGATATTGTGTTGGTTTATTAGACGTGAGTCCGTGGTTCAAACCCATTAAAACCTGCTGTTTAATGCTGACTTCAAACGACAGATTTGAGAGACTTTTCATGGCAATTTTATTTATTCTCAAATTTTTTGTCAGAAGACTGCCGAGAAGAAGTCGCGAAAAAATTAATTTCATATTTCGCTTTGATCGTGATGGTCTGTGCCAGGGGTTAAAACACGGTCCTTCATCCAATAAGCCAACAAACCACGTACCTAGACTACGGCAAATTGTCTACACACGTTTTGTAGATAATTTCAGAATAACCAAGAACCCTATATCTCAGGTAACCAACAGCCAGCCAATGACAGAGAAGGAGTACTTTGTTTGATCTACTCTTTTTTCTTGTCGTTACGGGTTCTGTAGACGTATTTCCAGCCTCCGGCAACGTGTACCCAGGCGTCAGTGGCCACTTACAAGTGCTTTGGTGTTTCTGGCAAATTTTGGCATATATATATGACTGACTTAGTTGTGATAATATTTACAATCCTGGAATATCAAATTTTATATTCTTTATTCTTCTATGTACCCTATAATATTAAGAAAAAGTACCATTATTTTATTTTGTTTCTTTTCACATTTTGTTGCTTTTTTGCCATATTATTGTAAAAACGTGTATTTGAAACTGGCACCGAATTTAAGACATTTCAGAAATATCTGGTTTTTAAGTGATTTTTTGGTGTTTTTTGAAGCTAAACGGTGAGCAACGAATGTTTTATTTTATTTTATGTTGGAATACATACAAATATTTAATTATAAATGGTCAGAGATACCTGGAATACCGATGACGAGCGAAAACTGATCCAACAAGTAAAATTTGATGGAAAAATAATAATGGAGATATCCAAGCTGCTCAAATGTTCTAGATGCAAGATTTACAATGCGCAGGAACACATCAAGCAACATGGTACCACCAAAAATGTCAAACAGCAACCTAGAGCACGAAAAACCACACCCTAAAGTAGCTGCTAATAATCCTTTCACGAGCTCAAGTAAAATAAAAAATAAAATTGTATTGGATTTTGATATTGATATTTCGTCTAGGGCAATAAGAAGACGTCTAAATGAGAAAAACTTGCGTGGGTGTATTGCACAACGTAAACCACAAAAAAAAATATCAAATCCCGACTATCGTGTTCGAGTGAACATCTCAATAAATCGATGATATTTTGGAAAAATATACTTTGGAGCGACGAGTCGAAGCTTTGCCGCTTCGGCTCTGATGGAAAGCATTACGTATGGCGCCCTCCGAACCTGGAGCATCACACAAAGTACACACTTAAAACGGTCAAACATTGTGGTGGAAATGTGATGGTGTGGGCAGCATTTTCCTGGCATGGTGTAGGTCCCATTTACAAAATTAATACTAAAATGGACCAGCACGTTTACAAAAACATTCTAACAGATACTATGCTACCATTCGCTGAAGACAGCATGCCCCTAATAAGGAAATTTATGCATGATACTGACCCTAAGCACACCTCACGTCTAGTGAAGAGTTGCTTAGAGGAAAAGAATATCACTGTTTTAACTTGTGGAATGATGTTGAGGAACATGTACGAGCAGTAAAACCAAAAAATTTAAACGATTTGTCGTAAGAAATTCAAAAAGCTTGGTATGCGATTCCTAAGCAGCATTGTATGGCATTAGTCGAAAGTTTACCCAGGAGATGTGCTGCTGTGATCCAAAATATAGGATTTCCAACCAAATACTAGAATTTTTTATGAAGCTGAGCTTTACTTTAGTGAATTAAGTTTTATTTTGCCTATGTCTTAAATTCATGACCAGGATAAAATTTGTGTTGATCTATATAATATGTAAATAAAAATGGACCTACATTTTTTTTGATAAGATGTAAAAATTATCACAAATATATAAGTAAAATGTCGTGTCTTAAATTCGTGGCCACCACTGTATGTATATACGTATGGGCAAGACTTGCATGGTCTCTATATGAGAGGATTCATTATATAATCTTTCCTTTGCAGTATAGTTTCTACCTTTGCAGAGGAATATCAATTCCACATACTATTTCATTTGAATTTTCTTATGTACCAGCATTTACAAGAGCGTCAGTTCTTGTGTCTCCCCTTGAGACTCGACATTTTTTGACAATTTAAGATGTGGAGGAAACATTCTCTAGGGATTTAATGATCATTTTACTGTTAGTAAATATGTGTAGACCTCTAACCTATATATTCTAGTGGTAGTGCAAAGGATAATTTCAGATTTAACTCAACCGTGATCGGGAATGGTGTTTTCTGGAAGGATTAAGCCATTATCAGTGCATACGTGCATAGCTATGAAAAATAATTCAATTGCCTGCATTTTTATTAGTTTATAAAGTTAGACATCCATTTCTAATTATTATTTCTTTCCATTTATCGCATTAACACATCATTTCCACCCCCATCCCACCCCACTTTTTTTCTCACCCATTGCTTTATAGTCTACTTACTCGTCCAACACTGGCGTTTCCATAAATTTATCTGTCATTTCGTTTAATAACAACGATAAAAGCGAAGAATAGAAATCAAAAGAACGCAATAAAAATGTCTTTCTTTATCTTTAAATCCGTGGTTAAAACAAAATCTAATTTTTATTGTTTACTTCGTCGCTCGTTTATCCTTTTCGGCTAAAACCCTTATCAAAATGTCAGAAATGTTGTGGTGACACAATGTGAAACAATAAAAAAAAACACACAACCGTTGATGATTTAACAAACAAAAAAAAAAGGAGAGAATAAAGTAAAGAATTGTGTTTGAAGGTCATAAAAGGAGGGGGCGTTTTAAATGAAATTGAATGTAAACAAAACCACGGTAACAGAACAGGTATTTAAATTAATAAAAAAAAATAAAATATCAGGAGATTTAAATCTCTTGTTGGATGAAAGAAAAAAAAAAGAAGCAGAAAAATAAAAATTAATTGAATATTAAAATAAGACGGAATATATATATGTACGTGTAATAATATATTGAATAATAAGCTATTGATAGGCTACAGTAATTTGAAACTGATGAAGCCAATTCAACTCACTTAGATTAATGAGTTTAATTGGTCTTTAACAGATTTCGAATGATTTGTTTAATTGGCAACATATTGTGTTACAACTAAGGATGAGATTACGGCAATAAATAAAGAAATTTATGATTTTTTTATATTCATTTACTTAATTGGCCTTTAGTCACAATTACTACATAGCTTATCACGTTACTCATGCTGTGTGTGTTAATTTTATTCTTGAGTGGCGGAACCTACAGTTTAACTTCGACTCTGAACAACATGGGTCTAATTCTCGCAGTCATGATCGAAATTGTGTTCGAATAGAAAATAATTTCGATAGCGAGAAATTTTCTGATGATGTTTTAAGCCTACTTCACACGGTCCCACAAGTAATATGATCTGTCAAAATTTTGTGTAGAAGAGTACGAATGTGATCGTCTAAACGTACTATGTAATGAAACCATCACACATTGAGAGAAAATACGGATGAAAAGTTTGACAGTCGTATCGCTCTCTTCATTTTTTGAAATGATTCAAAAAACAAGCAAGTCGCATTAGATCAGGGATGTATTTTTATGTAAACACATAGAAAAAAGTGTAACAGCTGTTTTTATTTTACTTTGTTATTGTCTTATACCGATCATGTAAACGCAAAAAATATAAATCATACGACTTTTATTCTCTTTTTTGTCATACGGATGGAATTTCATTTTACTTTTTCATTAGACTTTACGTACGTAAAGTATTACCGTGTGAAGTGGGCTTTACTCGATACGAAACGAATCGATTTGTTGCTTAGGTGTTGTGAAACGAGTTAATTATTTCGTTTTACAGCACTGACTAAAATGCAAAAATTGTAAACAAAAAACATATGTTTTCTTACAAAAATAAAAGAAATTTAAATAATCCAAGGAAGAAAAGTTTTATTAAAATTCTAATATTTCGTATGGATAATATATTTTGGTTTTACTTTATTATTAGCTGGCGCTGAAGCTTCTTCTGCAGTATCATCTTCAAATTCTATAAAAGAAGACATGGTAGGTTCCATTTTGTCTTCTTCATAATCCGATAAACAGCAGGGATATACGTCAGGAATACTATTTTTTTGTGAAGTTGTTGGTCTTTGTCGCAATACTCTTTTGGACTGCCTTCTGATGTTTGTGAAGACCCAAAAATGTTGACATTTTTTAGACCCTTAACAGAATTTTAAACTAAACAAGAGTTTTGTTAAACTACCTTGCGCCACATTTTTGCATCTTTGATTGGTGGGCCAGAAGCAATGAGCTTAGCTGTGAGCTGTTCCCATAGCTGATTAGCTATTGCCTTTCCCTGAGAAGTATTTGGTATAATACTCTTTGCCAATCCTGAATGCTTAACCATGAAATTTCCATTAATTTCCTTCTGGGTGTAATTAATTTTTAACAAATACAAATACTACAAATACTGCATTAAATTTTTTATTCATAAATTCTTATAAATTTGTTACTTACATTTTTTTATATTGTTCTTTACAGCAGAAAAACGTTAATTCGAAAGCTTTAGTGCTTACGAGTAAAAACTCGCAAGTTGGCATTCGAATGATCACATGTTATCGCATGCCATCATTAGAAATTTCGATACACTTTACTCGATAGCGAATAAGAGAATCCCAAAACTAAAAAAAACTCGCACGTTTGAGTAAAAATTCGTTCGTGTACGACTGCCAGAATTAGCCCCCAGGTTTGAGAAGCTTTTTAATGGTAATTTTTAACACCCACAATTTTTCACAAAAAACGTATTTTTTGTTTGTTTCTTTTTCCTAGCTGCCATATCTGAATTTCAAATTCTCGAACTCACGTCCAGTAAATCAAAACACTACCTACTAAACTGCGCCTGGACTTACCTCGATTTTACTAACATGTGATAAAAATTGTAGATATTAATATTAGTTTGAATGTTTCTTTTCATTTCATTTAAATGAATAATTTTGCCAACCATTTTCTGTTTACTTTTTTTGCTAAATTGAGTGGAAAATGAAGAAAAACAGTTTCCAAATAAAATTATTACATTCGATTATAATTTATTCATGGCTTCTTAAAATAGCCAAATGCTTCAGCAAACAAATTGCTACAAAATTGCTATGCAAACATGCCCAACATCACATATAAAAATTGTTCTGAAAATTTCCACTTGACTTGGCCCATAGGCCCCACAAAAACAAAAATAAAAAAACTCAATTTATTTATGCAATAAATTTCAAATTTTATTGAAAATATTTAAAATTTTGCTTAAACATGCTTTAAATTTCAAACAAAATTTTTTTGTTTAATATTTTCAAAGGATAAGCCCTGTAACAATATTTCCTGTTGTCCTTTGTTGAAACGGAAAACTTTTTCCAATGCTGAACACATTTTAATGAAAACCCAGCACAGTAGTAGTAAACAGGAAACGGATGCGTGTATGTGTGTGTGTGTATTGGCAAAAATAGAGTAAAGTTGGCAAAAATATTGAAAAAAAAAAACATGGAAAACAAAGGCAAAGGAATATGATAAATTTGTTTTTCAAAAAACTTTAACTCAGTAACAACTAACTTGGCAATAACATGTATTTGTTATTCGTTATTTGCATGCCAAAAAAATTTCAGAAGTTATTGTCAACAGCAGCTGGATTACAGCATCATAGTTAGTGAATGAACACTTAAATATAATTTACAAATAAATGGTTTTCGAGTAGGTGTATCACACAGTTATTTGATGGAGAACTGAAAGTTTTTTTTTTTAATTTTTAAAATAAAATTTTCATGCTTAATGCAGTGTAAGATCAATAGTTTGCCTTTGTGGAAAAGCGTTTGAATTTATTCGAATTTTCTCTTGTATCAGCGTTTACAAATGCGTCAGCTTTGTTGTTACTTTCAATGTCTTCATGTCCAGGGAATAGGGATAATTGTCCAATGTGTCACTACCTACTCCAAAGCCACTCTGGGAACACTTACTTTTTTTTTTAATTTTTGAAATAAAATTTTCAAGTTTAATGCAGTGTAAGATCAATAGTTTGGCTTTGTGGAAAGGCGTTTGAATTTATCTTGGAAAATTTGCATGCACCCTACTTACTTACTTAATTGGTCATTAAAACCTTTTAAAATTGCCATTAAAAGTTTCTCAAAAATCTGTTGTTTGGACTCGATTTTAAACAGTAGGTTCCACCACTCACGGATACAATTAACACACACAACATGGGTGATGTGAGAAGCTGGGTTGTAAACCTGGCTAAAGGGTTGTAATGATCAATTACGTAAATAAGTAAGAACGTAATCTAATTGTTGCATTCGCTACCACTTGTTTCGCCAAAACATCTATGTTGTAGCCAGTTAAGGATTGTAAACAATGCCTTAAATGATGTAGAACTAACAGCGCTACCATTCTCATAATATATGCTCAAACGAGATTTGTTGATTTTTTTCAAAGTCCCTGCAGAATAGAGTTGGCTTCATTATAAACTCAGTTGTACTACCAATATTTGTTTTCAATGTGAATTTTTAGGCCTGTTGCAAAATTTCTTGTAAAATTTTCTAACTGAACTTTAATTTCATGCCGATTCTAATTCCAAAGAGCATGAAATAAAATCCCTCTTCTGCTTCTTTTTCGTTGTTTCATTTTGTATGTGCAATGTGTACCATAGTAGTGTCCTTGTAATACAATTATCACTTCATTGAGGTCCTTCATTTGCAATTAAAAGAGAATCATTTGTACGCTTTCAACTCAAGAAAATTTACAAGACACTACGTGAGCATGTTAAAGCGACAAAAATACGTTCTGTTCTCTAATGCAAGTATGCAGTGGAGCTAAAAAAAAATTAATGCTGTAACACACAAACTATATAATAACTGTAACTATAAATTCCAACAGTACATAAGTAAAAGTGTTTATTTTAAAGAAAAATAAAAAATGAATATTTTAGCGCAGCCAAATTAATTTCTTTAAAAAAGAAAATTAAATTTCTTTTTCACTTAAGAATTTTATAAAAAAATAATTGTTTGGAAATAAAAAGGAATTTGAAGGACACTTCTTGGTCATTTGTTTTTAATAAAATGGAATATTTGACATTAATTACAGGGAAAATACTTTCCTTTTTAACTTAAAGTATTGAAGTTTTCCATCCTAGTCCCAATCAAAAATTGCATGCAATATTGCTTAGTGTAAATGCCTATCATGTTAAAGTATCACTATTCAAGCAGAGATTTGCTAAATATAAAAATTAATACTCCCACACTCTCAAACGTAAACAAATCAGAAGGTTATTTGGTGTCTGGACAAAACTAAAAAAAAAATTGACGCACATATACGACACACACCGAACCACACACATACACATATCAATTCACTCATAGAAATAAAAACAAATCTCTGTCTTTAACAAATATTCACTTTAACACAAAATGAGAGAAAAATAATGGATTTTAGCACAGAGTTAAACAACATTATCCATACACATACATACATTCATACCCAATAATCATACATGCATACTTCTAAACGCGTTTAATGTAAACAGAGAGATAAGAAAACTTTATCTCTCTCTCTCTCTTTTATGCATGTTTACAATTTACGTTGTTACATGAGAAAAATTAAAGAGTGACGGGAGTTCAATTAAAAGCAAAGGAATACTTTGATGGGGAGAAAAATAAGCTTGTTTGCCTCTCATCCTCCTTGTTTTTGTTTTTTTCTAACCATAGTTCCACTTGCGTTTATTTGTCTGTGCAAAAGTGTATGAGTGTGAGCATGTTGTTGTTAGATTTTTGTGTAAATATTTACGTTTGCTATTGAAATGTTTTGATTTTATTTCAAATTAATTTTTAATTGAATAGTTACCGCCATAAATTTTTAAATATAAACACATACTATTACATACTGGTAGTAGGTTCAGGGCTTGTTTACACAGCTTTAAATTCAATTGTTGTAACAACTTCTATAGAATTTATTTATTTTTTGTATTAATTTTGTTTTTTTTCCCATTGCAGCTTACATTGCGAGGAAGAGCGGTAGTTAAGGTAAGGTATTCAATAATTTCATGACTATTAATTGGAAAATAAAATAAAAAAATAACAACACAGCCCTGCATGGATTTTGCAAATAAGATGGCTCCAGGTGTTTCCGAAGGCATTTTGCGTGCTAAACACGAATCTGGGTTCAAAAACTTTCCATCACGTCAGGTTTTCGAGAAAAACTGGGTTGAAACCCCTAAAAATAGCGTTTTTGGCCTTTTTTGAAAATTTGTATAGCTAAACACTGACGTGCTAGAACCATCGCTATTGTCAGAAATTGACAATTGATCTTCAAAATGAGCCCAAAGCCAAATTGTTTGCATGCACCCTTAAAGTAGGGGGTGGGTTTATGTCAAGGGGTGCAAGAGAAAAAGAAACATATTACGGAGGTCCTTAAAAATTAATCAGATTTACTTGAAAATTTTTACTCAGGGGTTTTTGGGGTCGCTGATTACAGATCTTCATTCATATTTAAAAAATTCAAAATGGCGGATGCATTATGGTTTGATTAATTTTTATAAACCTCGACCGCCATATTGGATCCGCCATTTTGAATTTTTTAAATCTGAATGAAGATCAGTAATCAGCGATTTTCAAGTAAATCTTATTAATCTAGAAAGTTATTGAACCCAGATTCATGTATAGCGCGCAAAATGTCTTCGGAAACACCTGGAGCCATGTTAATTGCACAAAAAAGTCCAAATTTGCAGGGCTATGCAATTAATTTAAAAATGTTATAATTTTTATTTTAAAAATATTGTTCAAGAATCTATTGTCGAATAGTTTAAAAACTCCAGTATTTTTAAAAAAAGATTTAATTAATATGACGGCTGTGTTAGACATGTTTTACATGTTCAAATGTTCGTTTAACTTTTTTTTTCGCTTTTACACATTCAAAGTTTTTTTTTTTTATTACAACCATCAAAATCCAAAAGAATGCAAAAATTTTCGAAAATTAATAAAAAAAAATTTTTTGGGGCGATAAATAAGTGTCTGGCATTTATTTGTAATCTAGTGGCCTTAGGCCTTGGCTCAATTCGTGGCTCAGACATCTCAAATAAAAAATAAAATGAAAAATATTTCATTTGGTACTCCCTCTCAGCAGTCTTCTGACAAAACCTATGGGAGTAAATAAACTTACCATGAAAAGTTTCATAAAAATTTATCGTTCGGAGTCGACTTGAAACTTTAGATCCCGCCACTCATGTATAAAATTAACACACACAACATGAGTGGTGTCGCCGGAGTCGCCGTAGTCTAGTAGATAGTGTGTTGGCATATTAAACGTAAAGCCATGGTTCGAGCCCCAGGCCAGACATCAAAACAAAATACAAAAAAAAATTCTTCGGCGACTTCCTCTCAGCAGATTTCTGGTAAAAACTCTGAGAGTAAATAAAAATTGTCATGAACAGTTTCTCGAAAATCTGTCGTTCGGAGTCGATACATAAGTGGTGTCGTAATCCTGACTGAAGGGTTATAATGATCAATTAAGTAATATAGAACCATCGGTAAACGCCGAACGAAGGAACAAAATAACCTTGCGAGTACATCAAAGTGCGTACTCACCCCAGTTCATTTTTCTCTTCATTCCTACGAACCTAAGACTTTGCAAAGTAAACTTTTAGTAAGGAACTCATGAAATATTATACATATTATTCCTCAAAGTATTTTGTAATGAAGAGATCCATTGAAGTTAGGGCAGACATTTGTTATTTATTTTTGTCACAAATAGCATTTTTAAATCGAAGCTTCTTTAAAAATCCAACGTTATAAGAAGCTCATACTCTTCTTATTACTTCAAAAAAAATGTTGCAACATGCCATGGCTAGTATTTACTGATAAAAGCCATTAGCGTTTGGTCATGTATGGTGTATGGGAATAAATCTCTACTTTATTGGCATTTTTATGTGTTGCCATAAGGATTTATTTGCTGTAAATAAGTGGAAAAGTTTGAATAGATGTGTGCCATCTTTTTTTTTCGAAATTTTTTCTTTGTTTTCATGGCTTCTTTTATGTTTGTAACAAATTATCACTAATTTGAGAATAATTACAGCTGCTGCTGTTGATTTTACTTCAAAAATACACTGTGATTAATTATGTGGAAATAAATTTTAATAGGACAACGAAAAATTTTTCAAAAACTAGTCTTTTGTCAGTAAGTAATCACTAGAGGATGAGAGTCCAGGAACCGATTTCTAAATGTGCATTCCACAGCAATTTGTTGTCTTTTTTGGGCATTGGATATTGCTGTAGAGTTCTAAATGGGGATTATTGTAATTCCGAATGTGATTTATTGTCGTATAGGATGTAATCGTTGAAGTAAGTTAAGAATTTCCTAGAGAGCATTACATTGTGTAGCTTCACAGGTATGACCCTGTTTTCCTTGTGTAAATGGTCCGAAATGGTTATATTTTTTGGAATCTCTGAACGTCTTTCTATGGGGTTTCGTTTAGGAGGGGGTCCAGACAGAGGCAGCATAAGTTAGGCTGCCTTCCAAAATGTTAGTTGCTTTGTGTTTGAACAAAGTATTGTGTTTTATAATGCCGCTGTACAAAATATATTCATACAATGTATATACAAAGTATTCTATTTCAAAACGTCGTCAATGTGTATTTTTAACGCAGTCAAAAAGCAATCAGGCATCGGATTTATAGTTGATGCATTGTTTGGTTACTTTGCATATCTACATAGTTTATATACAGTAGTAGAACTGCATACAAACTTTGTATTGATACATTTTGGAAGGCAGCCTTATTATTCATTTTCTAATACTTTAGTATGTAGATAAAATTATTTCCTTTGGCTTGCCCCATGTTGGTTATTGGGTGTAGTGACACATTGTTAATAGCCTCAATATGAATTTTATTCCCTTCATTACCTCCACATATTTGCCTTATTATGCTGAAATAAGAAACCAAAACCAAAACCAACCACAAAATTACCTTAATTACCACAAATTTTTTAAGCATTATTAAGTTACAGAGAAAAAGGCTTAAATGAAAGCAATTTCAGGTGAAAAAAGTCTACTGTGGTTTAGTGTATTAAGGCAATTAATCTGCATTAAGAACTTCTTTCAATAATTTCATTCAGATTTTTCTTTTGCAAATGCATGTTAAATGCCAACGTTGCTCTATAAAGTGGTCGTAACAGACACTTTTGAATTGAATTTTTGTGTATGTAAATAACATTATGGTTTGTGTCTGTGCTAAGTGTGCTTTAACATAAAGCTCTATACTGCATAAGCAAAGAACTTTATTTACACAACAGTTTTATGTTAATTGAAGTGCCGAAATAATTTACTGTTATATCCATCATTGTCTGTTGTGCTTGCATAGGAGCAATCTTTCTAGGGCAGACTTCAATTTACCCAAGGATTTTGAATTTGCGGAGCACTTTTAGCGAACACTATTACTGTGTAGAATAGTAATGGTAGGAAAAAACAGCCTGCAGTACATGGAACCGTGACTGAGATGCTGTTTTTCACTAAAGGTAATTAATTTTTTTTATTATCAATGCATAGAGAGGCAGAAAGAGAAAGTAAAGAGAACCAAACGCATTAGCTTCGACTTCGAACATTAAATCCCAGAAGAGACTGAATATTACAGGTCGACGGAGAGTTTAACTCATTATATACTCCTCCCTCTAGGGTTTTGAAATCTTTATATATCTTATCTCGTCATCACTAATTCTTTTTCCTCTTCACATACATACATAACATACATAATTGGCCATTACAACCCTTCAGTCAGGATTACGGCCTAGCTTCTCATACCACTCACGTTGTGTATGCTAATTTTATACATGAGTGGCGGGACCTACAGTTTAAAGTCGTCTCCGAACGTCAGATTTTTGAGAAACTTTTCATGACATTTTTATTTCAACGCTCAGAGTTTTTGCCAGAAATATGCTGAGAAGAAGTCGCAGAATAAATATTTTTCATATTTCGTTTTGATGTCTGACCTGATGTTTGAACCGAGGCTTCGCGTCTAATAAGCCAACACACTACCTACTAGACTACGGCGACTTCACATATTCTGCAGAAATCCGGCCGTGTTCCTCAACAGTCGTATGACATATCAATGTCCCTACAGAAACCTATTACCAGTCCCAAAACGGGCTTAAGGGATACCAGCAAACAGCTAGTTCCATCGTCCTTAATCAATAGACAAAGGTTCTTAGTCACAAAGCATTCAGACCTATTCCTTATTTAAGAAAGAACACGTTCCTTTAGCACTTCGGAATTGTGTATGCGCGAGTTCGACTTTACATGCATAGAGGTGCAAATCTAAAGGCAAAATACGCCAAAACGAACTGTAAATAAGCCGCCACACTGTTTCTAACAGAATCTACATTTTCGGTAGTGAGTATATTACGATGATATACAGGCTTGCTTTCATGTGGAACAGTTCCAGTCGAGAATGATGGTCATAATCACTCCGTAATATTCGAAAAAAATTAACCACGTTTGCATCACTACAATTGTACTTAGTTTTAGTCTTGCGGACCTTTAGCCTTGCCAGACCGGATGTTTTAAAACTACTGAATAGTTCATACGATATCCTTTGCTAGCCTTGTTCAATCGATTGGAAATAAAGGGTCCTCAAAATAACTTTTATTTTTTGAAAATGCTTTAAAAAAAACTACTGAATATTTTCTCAAATTTCTTTTTTTTATTTGAAAGTACAAGCCTTCCGGTTAATAATGGAAAATAATTTCATTCAAATGGCTGCCTCGGCTGGCGATGCAGTAGCCTACACGATCGGTCCAATTTTTAAGCACATTATCGATTGTGTGCAGCTGTATTTCACCAATGGCTTCACGAATAGTGTCCTTTAAAGCGTCAATTGTCTCTGGCTTGTCGCCGTAACACTTATCTTTGACGGCACCCCACAAATAATAGTCCAACGGTGTCAAATCGCAGCTCCGAGGTGGCCAAACGACATCAGCTCTGTGGCTGATAAAGCGATCTTCAAAAACAGGGCGCAAAACATCGAGTGTAGCTTCGGCTGTGTGGCACGTAGCGCCGTCCTGTTGAAACCAAATGTTGCCAATATCTTCCCCTTCAATTTTTGTGAACAAAAATTCGTTCAACATGGCCCGATAACGATCGCCATTGACTGTAACGGCCACTCCTTGCTCATTTTCGAAGAAAAATGGCCCAATTATGCCTCTGGACCAAAATCCGCACCAAACAGTGACTCGTTTTGGGTGCGTCGGCTTTTCAATGTATGCGTGCGGGGTTTCTGTGCCCCAAATGCGACAATTTTGCTTGTTTACATACCCGCCAAGATCAAAATGAGCTTCATCTGAAAAGATGATTTTTTTTTTGCCAAAATCGGCATCTTCTGGTGTAGACCACTGCATGGCCAGCCGAGGCAGCCATTTGAATGAAATTAATTTCCATTATTAACCGGAAGGATTGTACTTTCAAATAAAAAAAGAAATTTGAGAAAATATTCAGTAGTTTTGTTTTTAAAGCATTTTCAAAAAAAAGTTTTTTGGCGGACCCTTTATTTGCCTTAGCTTTCCCGCAAATATTTAACTTGCTTTCCAACCAATAAAATTGGTGAAGCTAATCAAGCATTTGGCCTCATATTGACAACACTTGCCCATTGTTGGTGTTTATTAGCATAGTTTTGTAGCTTCCTGTATACGAGGAATCTTGAGTCCCATTTCTGGGGAATTATTGTAGAGTAAGCAAATTCGATTGACATAGAAAAGGTGTTTAAAGTTGGCTTGAAATCCAGATGTGTCAGTAATTATTACAATGTCGGGAACGCATTTGAAAAGCAGAGGAGATAATACGCAACCTTGACGAATGCATGAGTTGAATTCAAATTCTCTTGCTTAAAGGGTTCTCATGCAGGATTCGGCCTGTAGGGCTTGTTTCTAAGTCTTATTAACTTAAAGGGTGTTTAACCATTCGTTTAAAATGAATATTCTTAACAAGTTTAATTCCATTTCAATTTATTTTTTTTTTTGGACAGTCATGATATTTTTTAATATCGTTTACGAGGTGTTAATTAAATGCCAGTAATTGACTTTATAAATGCAAATAAACAACCAGTAGTTTTTTTTTGAACCAAAAAAAAAAATATATATTAATACGATATCTAGTATACATACATATATGTATGTATGCATATAATATTAAAATAAAATTTAATTTTTACAATTTCATTTATTAAAACAACAAAAACTAAATTAACAGAACGAATGCCTATAAAACTAAAAAGAACAATAAATTTCTGCAATAAAACGTTTAAAAAAATATTTTTTAAATGGCATTGTTGTGTCATTAAAATCAAAATATACAATAAATAAATAAATAAATAAATAATAATATAAAATAAAAAAATTGTTTAAAGTTTATTAACCGGCAGCACGCAATATATTTTTTTTAAATTTTTTGCAATAAATTTTAAATTTTTTTTGTTCACTAAAAACAATCAACACCAGTTCCTCAATAGATTGTTAATATTATTAAAACTGCTGGTTTTACGATTGCCAAAACGTATTGATTTAAAAGTTTTATAGGCAAGCAAATCGATTGTATTGAAAAAAAAAAATAAATGAGAAAAATTAAAAATATTTCTCTACACGATTTGTATGTTCATTAAATGACGGAAATTGTTAAAAAAAACGTTTTTTTTGTATAATTTTAAGAATATTTTTTTTTCTGCTTTGGACGGACACTAGTATGTCAATTATATGCTAATTTTGTATACAATATTTACAATTTTTTTTCGTATTCTTTTTTAAACAAAATTTTAATTTTAATTGTTGTTATTCTTGTGTCGTTTATTTTCTTAAAATAAATGTGAAAAAATCATCATTTTGCATTGATTTGCATTTTAAATTCTTATGCAAAAAAAAATATGAAATTGATTGTGTTTGAAAATTTATTAAAAGTCATGAAACATTTTGAGTTGAACTAAGCACCCTCTACGGAAATTCTGGTATCTGCTCTAAGATTACTATTCTAGATGGTGCAACTGAAAATTATTAAAAGCCATGAAACATTTTGAATTGAACTAAGCACCCTATACGGAAATTCTGGTATCTGCTCTAAGATTACTATTCTAGATGGTGCAACTGAAAATTATTAAAAGCCATGAAACATTTTGAATTGAACTAAGCACCCTATACGGAAATTCTGGTATCTGCTCTAAGATTACTATTCTAGATGGTGCAACTGAAAATTATTAAAAGCCATGAAACATTTTGAATTGAACTAAACACCCTATACGGAAATTCTGGTATCTGCTACAAGATTACTATTCTAGATGGTGCAACGAATGTGCACTACTTAGTTGGTTAATTACAATCCTTTAGTCAAGATTACGATCGAGCTTCTCACAACACTGATGGTGTTTGAGAAACTTTTCATGGCAAAATTCTCTGTACTTAACCTCAGAGTTTTTTTGCCAGCACACTGCTGAGACCATAAAAATAAAAACGTATTGCTAGTAGAACACTGCTTATGTTACTGTCTTGCTTTGGGTGATAAACTTACTAACTTACTTACTTAATTGGTCAGTTACAGCCTTTTAGTCAGGATTACAACCCAGGGAAGATCATCGCCAACTAGCACTGGACTTAAGATCTTAAGTAGAACTTTTCTTTCGAATACTTCCAATGCAGATGCATAATTAAGTAAGAGCGTTCATGCTTCTGCGACATACAGAAACATGTGGAGGATGAACGACTTGTGGAACATTCGTTTAGTTGGACCAGAGCAGCCTTTACTACTCAATTGCTTACTGAGGCCATAATCTGTTAGCAAAGAGTAGGTCTGCGTTTAATGTAAAGACTGTAATCATTTTTTAAATTTCTAAGTTCCTACTTGTCATCAACATACGTTTCCTTTTGGACTTATAGCAGAATTATGTTTGCAGACTCCCCTTCTAAAGCATTAAAGGCAGCGTCAACATCTCGCTTGATGCGCCCAATGTGTTAGCGCACGCAAGCAACTGGACAATCTTACAAAAAGTGTTGCCAATGTGAAAATTAAAGTTTCCACGCCATTTTAAAAGCAATTGTCAGCATGAAACCATGAGTGTTTCTTTGGTAAACCCAGCTTATCACAACACCCATGTTGTAAGTGTTAATTTTATTCAAATCTGTCATTCGGAGTGACCTTAAACTGAAGGTTCCGTCACTCACGCATAAAATTATCACCCTCAATATGGGTGGTGTGGGTAATACAAATCGTAATCCTAACTAAAGAGTTGTTAAGACCAGACTGTTGAACAATACAAAATTATCGAATTCAAGTAAGAGTTCTTAAAGAGTCTTGTATGGTTTATCGAGGATAGCATAAGTACAGGCTAAACTGCATCATAACCTTAATTGCGCTCGAAATTTAAATAGGTTCCGAAGAAACAAGAGAAAAAAGAAAGCTTATAACTCTGATTGATAGCAGATAAACCAGTGCCTTTGTAAAGAAAACTCCTGTGGTAATAAGCTAATTCCAGTCTAACGGCCTAGATCTATTAAGTCCTCTACCATACACATACATAATTGGGCATTACAAGCCTTCAGTCAGGATTACGACCTAGTTTCTCACACCACTTGTGTTGTGTGCGTTAATTTTATACATGAGTGGCGGGATCTACAGTTTAAAGTCGACTCCGAACGACAGATTTTTGAGAAACTTTTCATGGCAGTTTTATTAACTCTCAGAGTTTTTGCCATAAATCTGCTGAGAGGAAGTCGCCGAAGTAATATTTTTTCATATTTCGTTTTGACGTCTGACCTTGGATTTGAACCGTGGCGTTACGTCTAATAAGCCAACACACTACCTACTAGACTACGGTGACTTCAAGAAAATGGTTAGTTATGCCGAAATCCAACAAACTAAGTAAGTAACATTGAGTTTTCATGTGTTATTTTAATATCAAGAAAAAGTTCATATTTATAGGTGAAGTTATTACAAAAAACGATGAGTAATAAACACGATTTTGGGATGACACAATAGCTTTACAGCAGCATGATTCTACCGTTCGACCCTGAAATCTTTCCCTATTATTTGATACTACAGGGCATCCTTTATCGCTAAATCTTTGCAAAACTCTATGAGACCACTTTACCTCTTTATGAGAACATTTTGCGTATTTATTATCTGCGACATTTAAAAAAATTTCTCAACAAATTTTTGTCATCTTGTGTGAAATCATTTAAAAAAAATTTTATTTTTTCTGCATTTCAGTCATTTAGCGTCCAAAGTCTTTTAGCGTTTTATTTAAATGTCAGCGCTATTTTAAACGTTAATTGATTTTGATTAAAATATTTTGTTGTTATTGTTGTTGTCATTTATTTTGATATGTCACTTTGATATTGTGCTATTTATTTAATCACTTTTGATTGCCGGTTAATAAAAAAAAAACTAAAAATATATCCACCGTTGCGGTGGTACACCAAGTTTGTCAAATTAACATGTCTATGAACGTCACACTTCTTCCATTGAACTTGACCATAAAAGTGTGACAAAATCAATAAAAAAAAAATACGTTGACAATAATTTTACTTACAATGGTTAAGTTAATGCAACTATTTTTGGAACATCGGAACGACGGACATCACATTTATTAAATGAAATTAATCGTCATGCTGGCCAAAATGCCGATATAAAAATAAACAAAAAAAAAAAAAAACTGTCAGGCATACTGTGACTTTAATGACAACAATGTTGACATTGATAATGACGTTTGATGTTAAAGACAAAATCAAATATTTGTCATCAAAATTAATATGCCATCGAACTGCAGAGAGGAAATTTTGGAGTTTATTCGCCTTGATTTCTGTGGATGAACTTATTTTATTGATGATGACAGACAACAGTGTAATGCTCTATGATTGTAAAGTCAATTGTTATTGTTCATGTTAATAAGCTATTGTGCCATCCCAAAATCGTGTTTATTACTCATCGTTTTTTGTAATAACTTCACCTATAAATGTGAACTTTTTCTTGATATTAAAATAAAACATGAAAACTCAATGTTACTTACTTAGTTTGTTGGATTTCGGCATAACTAACCATTTTCTTGAAGTCGCCTTAGTCTAGTAGGTGGTGTGTTATTAGATGTTAAGGCAGGGTTCGAGTTCCAGGCCAGACATCAAGACAAAATACAAAAAGTATTTCTACGGCGACTTCCTCTCAGCAGATTTCTGGCAAAAACTCTGGGAGTAAATAAAATTGCCATGAAAAAGTTTCTCAAAAATCTATCGTTCGGAGTCGACTTTAAACTGTAGGTCCCGCCACTCATGTATAAAATTAACACACACAACATAAGTGATGTGAGAAACTAGGACGTTGGAGGTCAATTCGACCTCCGGGTACTGTACTTGTCATAATTGATTGTGCCTTTGCGTCGCACACATCTTCTCTATCTATCAATTTGGTTCTTCTAACGCAGACAAGTTCGTCCTCTACGCTGACATCCGCATTAAATGCATGTCTTAGCGAAGCATTCCCCTCCGTTGCAAAGATATTGCCAAGTCAGCCTATCCGTTGGATGTTAATGCACTGAACAACATTTGGAACTCAAATAACCTTCTTGGGGACGATTGCTATAGACTGTATAATGGTGAAGGTATAGCACTGGCCATTATATAGTCACCTAGCAGCAACTCGTTTCCTTGCCGTTCGCATCTTGAGTTTAAATCACACTACTCCCTCTTTCCACCTTCCTATAACCTATTTTCCTAAACCTGCATAATGCACTGCATGAGTAGGGGCTATCCCCTGAGAGCTGGTTTTACCAAAAACAAAAAAAAATGTCGTAAAGCACCTTAGCGGTTCGTTCGGATGGGAAGATCATTGCCAACTCGCATTGAACTGAAGATCTTAAGTAGAACTTTTTTTCGAATACTTCGAATGGAGATGCATCAGTAAGTTAGAGCGTTCTTGCTTCTGCGACATACAGAAACACGTGGAGGTTGGACGACTTGTAGAACATTAGTTTAATTGGACCAGAGCAGTCTTTACTACTCAATTGCTTACTGAGACCATAATCTGTTAGCAAAGAGTAGGTCTGCGCTTAATGTAAAGACTGTAATCATTTTTTTAAATTTCTAAGTTCCCACTTGTCATAAACATACGCTTCCTTTTGGATTTATATAAAGGGTCCGCCAAATAACATTTTTTTTGAAAATTCTTAAAAAAAAAAACTACTGAATATTTTCTCAAATTTCTTTTTTATTTGAAAGTATAATCCTTCTGGTTAATAATGGAAAATAATTTCATTCAAATGGCTGCCTCGGCTGGCCATGCAGTAGCCTACACTAGAAGATGCCGATTTTGGCAAAAAAAATCATCTTTTCAGATGAAGCTCATTTTGATCTTGGCGGGTATGTAAACAAGCAAAATTGTCGCATTTGGGGCACAGAAAACCCGCACGCATACATTGAAAAGCCGACGCACCCAAAACGAGTCACTGTTTGGTGCGGATTTTGGTCCAGAGGCATAATTGGACCATTTTTCTTCGAAAATGAGCAAGGAGTGGCCGTTACAGTCAATGGCGATCATTATCGGGCCATGTTGAACGAATTTTTGTTCACAAAAATTGAAGAGGAGGATATTGGCAACATTTGGTTTCAACAGGACGGCACTACGTGCCACACAGCCGAAGGTACACTCGATGTTTTGCGCCCTGTTTTTGAAGATCGCATCATCAGCCGCAGAGCTGATGTCGTTTGGCCACCTCGGAGCTGCGATTTGACACCGTTTGACTATTATTTGTGAGATGCCGTCAAAGATAAGTGTTACGCCAACAAGCCAGAGACAATTGACGCTTTTAAGGGCAATATTCGTGAAGCCATTGGTGAAATACAGATGCACACAATCGACAATGTGCTTAAAAATTGGACCGATCGTGTAGGCTATTGCATGGCCAGCCGAGGCAGTCATTTGAATGAAATTATTTTCCATTATTAACCGAAAGGATTGTACTTTCAAATAAAAAAAGAAATTTGAGAAAATATTCAGTAGTTGTTTTTAAAGCATTTACAAAAAAAAAAGTTATTTGGCGGACCCTTTAATAGCAGAATTATGTTTGCAAACTCCCCTTCTAAAGCATTAAAGGCAGCGTCAACATCTCGCTTGATGCGCCCAATGCGTTGGCGCAAGCAAGCAACTGGACAATCTTACAAAAAGTGTTGCCAATGGGAAAATTAATGTTTTACTGGTTTTTAAACTGATGATAAATTGTATATTGTAACCCCGTTTTTCCAAGCCATTTTAAAAGCAATTGTCAGCATGAAACCCTGAGTGTTTCTTTTGTAAAATTGATTCCTTTTTAAGCTCAGCTTTAATATAAAATTCTAATCAAAAATCATAAAATAAAAAATTTTTAACGTTGACAACATCAAGTATTCCTTATCGAAATAATGTTATTTGAACAACAAACTCTGAAAGATTTTTAAACATTCATTATGTATTGTTATTTGATAATCGAACAAAAGACTGTATGATGTGCTGAAATGAATGACCAATTATTCTACTTCTCTGTTACTAGTATTTTTTTGAAAACTACTACGCATTAGAATTAATTTAGAAATCTCATAAACAAGATAAATTATCCAATTAGATATAAAAGAAATAGAATGACAACAAATTTGCCTAATTCGTGTTTTATTGAATAGTTTATACGCGTGTAGTAGAGGTGATTTAATAAAAGCCGATTACAATGGCAGACGATTTTTATAAAATACTACGAATAAAAATTTCAAAGAAATAAAACGGGGTGTTGTTACAAGGTTTTTATATAAAATAAAATGCATTTTTTGACATTTTAAAGACCGCCACATGTGGCCCACATATCAAAGCTATTCAATCTAATCGTTTCTAATAATTTTCTATAAATTTAGCGAATTAGTTTTTATCTACCGACGTTATGTAATAAAACTTTTATTTAATTGTTGTAAATAATAATAACAATAAAAAAATAAGTTTTTTTTTGATTAGTTTTACTATTGATTTATACTCGGCTATAATAGACTAAAGAGTAGTTGTAATGTAAAATAAGGCGTATTAATAATATTCCATTGATAATAATTGGCAATTAATAAAAAAAATATGGCACATTTAATGATTTCCTTACTGTAAAGCGTCTGCCATATTCGTTAACAAAATATACGTATGTTTTACTAGAAATTTATCATTTGTCTCTTTAATTTGAAATTGAATTCACAATAATTCAATAAAATTCTAAAAAGTCTTGTGAGGTTTTTAACTTTTAAAAACGTTTAAAATACGGGCTCGTCTACACAATGTGCACGATTCGCCGCAAGACTTACTCTCAGCTTGCTAAACGCATACGTGCTAAACCCAACCAGTTCGTCACAATTCCATTGTTGTTTACATTCATTATTGTTGTTTGTGTAGGTTGTTTACATTTATTCTTGCAGTGTTGTTTGTGGATTTTTGTTTACTTGTTTACCATTTCCTTTTCATGCTGGTGTTTGTTGTTATATTAAGCAGTACGGTAATTTGTAAACAGGTTTGTTTACAGCATTGTTTTGTTTCCGTAGCTTTTATCTTATCTAGATTTTTCATTTTCGTAACAGTATTATAGAATAGGTTTCATATTTGATGTGATCTGTGATAGTATTTTTTGATGATATAAGTCTCCCTCATTTTGAATGAATGTGGCCACGGGTAAACAAAATTTTGCAAGCCAGGGAATTTCAATCGAATGCGATCTTTTTCAATTTAACTTTGAACTTTTGGCACATCTTGACCTTTATGTATGTATATATGTATGTATATATTTACATTCGTGTTTCAGATACACTAAATTATCCGTGTGATATTGTATTGTTGTCTTTGAATGTTTTTTTGTTTTAATCTTATCTCTGGCATGAGTTCCTTTAAGACAAAAAGTTTGAGTTCAATTTGTATTAATTTTGCTTCCACGTTTAATTTCTACGCCATACGCCTACCAAGGTGTATACCAAAATATTTTATTTGAACATACAATAAGAACTGTAGTGTGTTGGCTTATTAGATGAGAGGCCGTTCTTTAAATTCCCGTCCCAGGAAACTCGACCATAACGAAATGTGAGAAAATATTTCTTTCAGCGACTTTCTCTGACAAAAATAAAATTGCCATGAAAAGTTTCTCTAATTAGTCGGTTGTATTCGATGTTTAACTGTAGGTCCCACCAGTCATGGAAAAACTTAACACTTACAACATGGGTTGTGCGTAAAGCTAGGTTGTAGTCCTGACTAAATAGTTGTAATGACCAATTAAATAAGGTTAAGGCCAGTGTGGAGTTTGAATTGTAACCACTGCGCTCTCTCTTTAAAATCATACTAAAAGGCCTCCACGAACATTTTTAAAGTGAGTGTTCGGTGGATTTTGAGGGGTATTAATTACTAGTAGTTGCTAAAAGATCAGTCATCAGTGTTGTATAACCGGAAAAGTGTTTCATTCTGTCAATTGAGACTGACTATTATTTAGTGATGCATCTGCAAAAGACTACCGATAAACCGCAAAGTTTTATAGCGATAGAATAATAATGAAGTATTTTCGGAGGCAGTGGGCATAGGCAATCGAAAAGGTGAATTACACAGCCCTGCAAATTTGGACTTTTTTTGTGCAAATAAGATTTGTGTAAATCTGATTAATTTTTATAAACCTCGACCGCCATATTGGATCCGCCATTTTGAATTTTTTAAATCTGAATGAAGATCTGCAATCAGTGACCCCAAAAACCCCTGAGTAACAATTTTCAAGTAAATCTGATTAATTTTTAAGGACCTCCGTAATGTCTTTCTTTTTCTTTTGCATCGCTTGACATAAACCCACCCCCTACTTTAAGGGTGCACGCAAACAATTTGGCTTTGGGCTCATTTTAAAGAGCAAAGATCAATTGTCAATTTCTGGCAATAGGGATGGTTCTAGCACGTCAGTGTTTAGCTCTACAATGTTTCAAAAATTGGTAAAAACGCTATTTTTAGGGGTTTCAACCCCCTTTTTCTCGAAAACCTGACATGATGGAAACCAGATTCGTGTTCAGCGCACAAAATGCCTTCGGAAACACCTGGAGCAATCTTATTTGCAAAACCCATGCAGGGCTGTGTTATCGGCCGGAAAGAATGTGATGCTAGTTATTGAAACGAACTACGAAAAGGAAAGTGTGTCAGGGTACTGTGTTCTTATATAATGACCCTAAGGAAGGTTTTAGGCTGCCGCAGTACAATATTTGCATCGTATGGGTACCTGAACACACAAATTGCAGAGCGAATGAACTGAATAGATGTGGAATAACTACGTTAAGTTATCTAAACTGAGAATCTCATTACGGGCTTAAAATTGGCAATGTAGTATCAGATTCCATTATTGCTTAAAATTGATTTCAATACATATAATTTTTATTCAATAGTTCTCAAAAAGACTTGCACTGAAACTTTTTATATGAACCAATACACTTAGGTTAGGTTGGGTTAGGTTAGAGGACGTGTACTTGTCAATTAAGACAAGTACAGTACTCGGAGGTCGAATTGACCCATTGTACAACGTCCTAGTTTCTCACACCACTTATGTTGTGTGTGTTAATTTTATACATGAGTGGTGGGACCTACAGTTTAAAGTCGACTCCGAACGACAGATTTTTATTTATTGAGAAACTTTTCATGGCAATTCTTATTTACTCTCAGAGTTTTTGCCAGAAATCTACTGAGAGGAAGTTGCCGAAGAAATACTTTTTGTATTTTGTCTTGATGTCTGGCCTGGGGCTCGAACACTGGCTTTACGTCTAATAAGCCAACACACTACCTACTAGACTACTGCGACTTCACCAATACACTAGATTTTAAATATTTCCGGTCGTGTTTTTTTATTTATTCTTTTAAGCAGTTTTTGTAGAAAAGAATTAATTTTTCCCACTCTTCTTTGCAACTTATTTTCATTTTACAGCAACAGCGTAAATGATTTTGCTTTTTTTTGAAAATTATAATGTTTTGCAATTTATTTATTTGTTTTAATATCCCAAACACAACTGATTTATTTATTGGCCTGCCAATTAACGTTCGACATGTGTTACAGCACATTTACCTGATGATGAAAATTTGCAAAATTATTGAAAAGCCAATAGAAGAGGAGGAATGAATTCAATTTCGCTCATATTGTAGATGTATGTACTTCAAATAATTTTCCTTTTACACATCATTCCACTACAATTATAATTTTTCTTTTTCTCGTTATTTTGTTTTCATGTTCATTAATTTTCTCTTGCTGTGTTGTTTTCTTGTATAATTTATTGCGGTGACGTAAATTCTTACATGTTCAGACACCTCCTCATCGTCATCCCTAAATTTGTATAAAAAGCCGAAACCTTGAACTTGGGCACAGTAGGCCACACTGAGTATGATGTAAATAGTACCGCAACAATAAGAGCAACAACAATAAGAAATTTAAATTGAAATTTTCTTTCTTTTTATTGTTCTTTGAATTAATTTTGATTTGTTTAGATACGTATGTATGTGCACTCATACATCCATACTTGTGATAAGTAGGTGGTATTTACATACACACACACGCAAACATTTTTATTTTTCTTTTAAATTTCACTTGCGGTTCTTAATAACCGATCTGACTAGTGTTTTGGAGCATTATGGACTATAAAATGTGTAGGTTTGTATTGAAGGTTTTCCAAATTATTTTTGAAAATGTACATATGCATGAGTTTTATTGAAATGTGACTGTTTTTATGCTGTAAAAAGTACTATTTTTTAAAGAAAAAGTACCATGTAATTGAATTTTGGCAATAATTTCCTTATGAGCTCTTTAATTATATGGCGATTGCAGTTTGTTCTGACAACGCCTTCACTTTGTTCCAGTTTTTGAGTCTCAATCTGCTTACAGTATGTATGGGTTCCATTCTAAGGCGTTCTTTGTTATACAATATCTTTATTTGCCTTTTGGGGTTAGGTTAACGGGGATTATTTTGAGCAACAAACCCTGTCGGAGGGATAATATAATGAAGGGTGTAAAAAGAGCAGCCATAAAACGGCCGTGGCTTAGAGTTGGTGGCCTAGACCTGTCATTACATACTGGCTTTATCAGGCCACGTTAGAGGAGCCTATCTTCCTTTACGACGCTCATGGTTGGTGGACAATATGGAAATAGTATCACTACAGATTGATAAAATTTTTAGTTTAGTATTCTACAGAAACAGATCTCAGCTGGTAATAGTAAGGTTCAATGGAATTTACTTTTTGTTCGACTTGCGGTATGAACTGCTGTAATGCTGGTAAGTTAAAGACACATTCGCATTCAAAACATGATTCCTTATAAATTTCTCTGTAGGAGATTCGTTTTTAGAATTGCAATTAAAAATTCCTGGTCTGAGGATGCGGATATACTGGATAGGGTCCTTTAAGTATGTATATAGCAAGAACTCCATAATGCCCGAAAGAGTAAGCTGTGGCATATACACTCGTGGACACACAATTAAGTCACTTATGCAACATTTTTCATTTTTGTAAAAATTAAAAAGATTTAAGAAAAATTGAAACAAAAACGACTAATATTTATTAATTCCATATGCTTAATAATTAATTAACAACAAAAACTTAAATAGTTATTCATTATAAAAAATGCTTTGGTACGGAGTTGATATCAGACTTAAAATTTAAGTGGACACATAGTTAAGTCATCTGAAAACAAATATTGAAAATTTAATTTAATTGCTTTATTTTTTACCCAAACTATTTTGAACCTTTAATATTTTGTGGGATACCCTTTTTGGCGTAGTATTTCAGTACATCTTTGTGGCATTGAGTTGATTAAATTGCGACACTGCTCACGACTAAGGTTATTCCATTTTGCCTGGATAAGCTGCCAAAGTGCTTTTTTGCTGCTAGGTTTTTTGGCCGCAACTGCTCGTTTTTCGATCCCCCAAAGATTTTCAATAGGGTTCAGATCGGGACTTTGAGCTGGCCAATCAAGAACCCTTATATTTTCCCCAGCAAACCAAGCTTTAACTACCCGAGATGTATGCTCCGGGTCGTTATCATGCTGAAATATCTACGCTAGTGGTAATTCGTCATCATAATCTTTAGTCAAATTGTTCTGTACGATGTCTTTATACATTTCCCCAGTCATTTTCCCATCGATTCTTACCAGGGGACCAACGCCGGATGAGGTAAAACAACCCCAAACCATTACTGACGAACCTCCAGGCTTTACAGTTTTTTTTGATGTACTTTGGGTCTAATTGTGTATTGACAGGACGTCTTACATAGGGTCTGCCATCGTTTCTAAAGATATTAAACTTGGACTCATCACTCCATACGACTAATTTCCAAAATTTTTCGTCTTTATTGAGGTGGGTTTTGGCAAACCGCATGCATGAATGACTTAATTGTATGTCCACAAGTGTACATATGTATATTAAGTGTTCTAATATTGACGTTAGTATAAGTTGCCTGACCACGGCAGTGTCTTCTATTGAGAGCGGTGCAGTGCTTGTTGGGTGTTGGGATTTTTCGTGAAAATTTCTAAATTTGCTGTGATGGACACCTTACGAATATCGCCCCATTCGCCTTTTTTCCATGAATACCGGGGCTTTCTCATTAAAATTTAAGATTTTTTAATGGTATCTATTCCAGAACATAGAAATGTCGTCGGAAATCGCATTAAGTTTCATTTAAAGTTTTTTAAAATAAAAAGTACTTTTTTACATTTAAGTACCATCGAAATATTTTCACAAATTTTCAAAAAATTTCAAAAACATGAAATTCAAATACTCAATTTACAGCTATTGTGCTGAATATTTTCAAAAACTACTCTGTAAACACCCTACATTTTATTTAATTTTTAAACAAAAGAGTACAAGAACAGATATTGTCACATAAGATAGGAACGTGACGTGACTGTGTTGAACAGAGAAAAACAAACAGACTTTGGTTGCCTGAACGGTACGTTCGTTCATTTGTACCCACTCACAAGTTCAATGCAGTGGATTGTCAAGAACATTTTCATTTTGTTCTTCAAACAGTTCGTTGGTCGCTGTTTTCCGATACCCGAATTGGCCACACGAGAGAAATGTAATCGTAGCGTTCAGATTACATTCGTTACGTTGTATTTTTTTTCTCTTTTTAGTTGTAGTCACTAAATATTTAGTTCTTGATTTCAAAATCAAAACACAATTGCTACAATCATCTGGAAAAATAATAATAACAACTACACTAAAAACACATGCAAAGATTATTTTGATAACGAAATTTACTGTGAGTAAAATTATTTCAATACAAAAAGTGTTACATGCTTGCTCTCAATTACTCTCTCTGAGATTGTTTTTTAATATTTTCTGTTTGTTTTTATAATGCTGTTGGAGGCATTGAGAAACATTTGATATTCTCTTGTTCTTATTTTTTCATTGCGGAATTTGTTTTTGTTTTTGAATTTTGTTCTCATGTGTATTTCATACACAGAGAACGTAAAAGTCTATAGGAAGTAGAATCAGCAACAGTAAGAAACTTCCTCAACTCTAAAGGTGATATGGTTTTGGGGGAAATAAAGTACCCGGTAGGAAAAAATTACGTGGAATAAATTGTTTAAAATTTTACATGAAATTAAAGGCTTTACTCAGTCAAATATTCTCAATTTTTCTTTTTTTGAAGACAATTTCTGAAGATATGTATGTTCTCTGAGTCTAAAATATTCAAATTCAGGTACTAAAGGGTCCGCCAAATAACTTTTTTTTATATGCTTCAAAAAAAAAACTACTGAATATTTTCTCAAATTTCTTTTTTTATTTGAAAGTTCAATCCTTCCGGTTAATAATGGAAAATAATTTCATTCAAATGGCTGCCTCGGCTGGCCATGCAGTAGCCTACACGATCGGTCCAATTTTTAAGCACATTATCGATTGTGTGCAGCTGTATTTCGCCAATGGCTTCACGAATATTGTCCTTTAAAGTGTCAATTGTCTCTGGCTTGTCGGCGTAACACTTATCTTTGACGGCACCCCCACAAATAATAGTCCAACGGTGTCAAATCGCAGCTCCGAGGTGGCCAAACGACATCAGCTCTGCGGCTGATAATGCGATCTTCAAAAACAGGGCGCAAAACATCGAGTGTAGCTTCGGCTGTGTGGCACGTAGCGCCGACCTGTTGAAACCAAATGTTGCCAATATCCTCCTCTTCAATTTTTGCGAACAAAAATTCGTTCAACATGGCCCGATAACGATCGCCATTGACTGTAACGGCCACTCCTTGCTCATTTTCGAAGAAAAATGGCCCAATTATGCCTCTGGACCAAAATTCGTACCAAACAGTGACTCGTTTTGGGTGCGTCGGCTTTTCAATGTATGCGTGCGGGTTTTCTGTGCCCCAAATGCGACAATTTTGCTTGTTTACATACCCGCCAAGATCAAAATGAGCTTCATCTGAAAACATAATTTTTTTTCCCAAAATCGGCATCTTCTGGTGTCGGCTACTGCATGGCCAGCCGAGGCAGCCATTTGTATGAAATTATTTTCGAATATTAACCGGAAGGATTGTACTTTCAAATAAAAAAAAGAAATTTGAAAAAATATTCAGTATTTTTTTTTTTAAAGCATTTTCAAAAAAAGTTTTTTGGCGGACCCTTTATTTTTAGGCTGTTTGTTCCTCGGAAGTCTATCCCAGAAGTTAGGGCTACCCGCAGGGCTACAAATCATTTACTCTACATCAGTTCTGCAGTGTGATACACTACAGTAATTGTATCCGATTGAAGTTATCAGTTTGGTTATGTTAAGTAGTAAGTGACCTAAATTGCTGGCCCATTTAGAATTTAATTAAAAAATTGTTAGATTATCATCCTCTTTGTTCACGAACTTAATTTTATTAATTAAACCTCAGCGCTACTAATAGTACAAAAGTGATAGGCCCCCATGGGGGTAACCTTGCAAGGGCTACCACAAAAGCATTTGTTTGAATTTATTTTTACGCTTTGTTTCTTCAACAAACCATTTAATTAAAATCAAATGAAATTGCTCTACTTTTAAGGTCATTATACTCTCTATTTACAGGTTAATTAAATTGTTTTTTCCTTTCTTTTTATTCTTTTGGTATTTAGTTCCCTGTTTGTAGTGTTTTGTTCTTTGTTTTTTTTTTTCAAATTAATTTCTTTATTTTTTTGGTTGATTTGTAATCACTTCAATGACCGCATACTGTGCCAAGAACTGTATGATTTCTGAGGTCTATTAGAGACCTACATTCGGTTGGTATACTAATATACTCGCTTTAGAATGGTGATTCTAAAGGTTTCAAATGTTGATGCAAAATTGACAACAGTTAGCCATCTGGCTCTGCTACGTTAATTCAATGTTCATAATTAATTGTGGATTATTAAAACTCTTACGTCTCCAGGTACAAGAAAATTATAGTGTTGAAGAAGTTGTAGCGTATTTTCTGTCTTTTGTCTTCTATTTCTAATGCCTAGTATACTGTTAAGACCGTTATAAAGTTCCTAACATGTAGTCTGAGTAGATGTACGACAAATTCTGTTCGTATCGCAGCAGTAATGGATCAGATTACTCAACTCTTTTATTTTATCATCTTTTTTTTGTGCAGTCTGAGTAAGATTTTTGGTTTACCCCTCAAGAGTTTCCAACCTCATGTCGAAATTCATTTGAATTGATTGTTAAGCCAGCTATGTTGTTAACTTCTATGTCTATATGATGGCAACGGTTGAGCATCTCTTTATCTCATCTAAAGGCTCCCGGCATTATTGGACAATCCTTGGTATGGAACTAGGTGTGCCCGGTATATGGTTTCAACAATACGGTTGACGCAACTGATTTGGCATTTTCTTTGCCCAAAATGAAAGCATTGGACTTGATTGAAATGTAAGTTCAAAAGTCTTGAGCCAAGTGCTCAAATGTCGAGATGCCATCAACCTATTGTTAAACGAGATGGGTGAGCAATTACTTTCACTTTATGGAGCAGTTCGTTTGTACGTAAAGTCTATTGTATGCAGGAGCAAGCCAGTTACAGCTGCAATTGATGAGATGCCGATCGAAATGCTCAAAAAAGTCTTTATCGGACACTACGTAGCCGCAGTTAACATTTACATGAAATAATCTTTAAAAAGTAAGCGACGTATTTACTTAATTGGTTATTACAGCTGCCTTTAGTCAAGACTACGGCCTATCCATAATTGACGGGGCCTACAGTTTAAAGTCGATTCCGAACGCTAGATTTTTGAGAAACTTTTCATTACAATTTTATTTACTGCCAGAGTTTTTACCAGCAGACTGAGGGGAAGTCGCCGAAAGAAATATTTTTTCATATTTCGTTTTGTTCCAGTTGTCTGAGTAAGGGGTTGAACTATGGACTCTCATCTAATAAACCAAGACACTACCACTTGTGTTATATTTTTTATTGTATTTTTTATTGCCTTTAGCCGCCGTGGTCTAGTAGGTAGTGTGTTGGCTTATTAGACGAAATGCCAGGGTTCGAGCCCCAGGCCAGACATCAAAAAGTCGACTTTAAACTGTAGGTCCCGCCACTCATGTATAAAAATTAACACACACAACATAAGTGGTGTGAGAAACTAGGTCGTAATCCTGACTGAAGGGTTGTGGTGGCCAATTATGTATGTTATGTACTACCTTCACAACGGCGACTTTAGGTAAACGCCAGAAACTTATTTATCGGCCCTAATATATTTTTTTTATTCGCTTATGGACATTTTCTTCTCTTTTTCGATTTTCAAAATCTAAAACGTTTAAAAAACCAATCGTTTCTTGATTTGTTTACAAAATGTTGTAAAAATTATACGTTTAAGCATCACACATAGTGGGTGCTTGTTTGTACATTTGCCGTAGAAGAATTTATTACTTATCGGCCATCGCATTAAATTAGGTTAAGATGTCTTTAAAGCCTATGGTATGTGCTTGGGTCTATACGGTATTATATTATCGTTGAGTGACGACCTACAATTCACATTTACTTGTTCATTCCTACTGTAAAGACTGATAAAAAAACTACAACCACCACACAATATTAAAAACAACAACAACGATAAACAAAACAATGATAACAAATAGCATGAAATTAATGGTAATTTATCAGAAGACTAAAATGAAGCAACAATAACAACAACAAACACAATAATAATAACAACAATAACATTATGTGTCTTATACAATATTAAAAAAAAATAAGAAGTCCTTAAAACAGTGGTCGGCACAAGAGAACATGATTAAAATGTGACTGTAGTTGTGAGAAGCATTTGTATAATCTAGAGGAAAATTGTTAGTAACATTTTGAAGTAGAAACAGCATATTTAACTTGACAAATATTCTTTCAAAAATCAAGATCAGTCCTCATTAGTGAATCCTACCGCATTTGTAGTATTTCTTTGGGTTTATAAAAAAAACCCAAAAAAAGCGAAATAGGCCTCCTTCTTTATAAGCTGATAAGCCACTGAATATATTTTTATTCTCTTCACCACGAGCATTGTGAAAAACCGAATATGTTTGGCCCCCGTCTGCTATGGATGCCGACCACTGTCTTAAAAGCATAAACAAAAACAACGAAAAGTAGACTGACGACTCAACCAATGGACAGAGTATGTATTTGGAAATGATAAAACAACAACAACAACAAACAAACAAACTGTATTTTTAATTATCACAACTACTTAAGAGAGCGTAAACAAAAGAAAAATTAAAACAGGAGAGTGATTTTGTTGAACATAAACAAAGAAACGAAGAGTAGCACAGAGAAAACAATATTCAAAGAGTTTATATTTAGAAAACGAGACACAGAAAGACATGCAGAGAGAGAGAGAGAGCGAATGTGTGTATTGGAGACACAACACATGGGGGATTTTGTGTATTTGTTTTTGGCGTTTAAATATTTGTTTTTTCTAAAGCGAACCGATCAGTCTGCTCTTAGAATTCGTGGCGTTTAGTTTGAAGCGTTATTTATTGTTTTTATTGGTTTATAATTTTTTTTGATTCTGTTTCTGTTTTTTTTTTGGTTAACTCGTGTACTTTTACTTCCAAATAACGCTTCCTGTAATGAACTTATTTTAATGAGGCAAATCAATGGTGTGACAAAATAAAATAATAAAAAAGCAAATTGATTAAACCTCCCTCTCCCGAAATTAATAAAAAGTTTAAAAATAAATTTTAATTGAAAAGAATTTATTTGAAATAAAAGTGTGTGTGTTTTAAAGCAAGCCTTAAAATAAATATAAGAAATCTTTAGAAATTGGAGAGCAAACGTGTTTAGTTTTGAAGCGTTAACGAGTGGTAAGATGAAAAGAAAACAAAGAGCAATTTAAAAAGAAATACAGAATAAAGGGAGAATACAGAAATCAATAAAAGAAAAGAAAAAAATATTTTTTTAATCTTTTTTTTTTTATAAATAAAATCAAACGAAAAGATTAGTAATTAATGCGATAATTTATTTATTTTAAAAAAGAAAACCAAAGCAAAATTGAAAAAAAATTATTGTTTTTGTAGTTGTGTTGAGAATATAAAAAGAAATAGAAAAACAAAATTTTTTTGTTTCATTTTTTCTTTAATTTTTTGTTTTTTTTTTTGTAAAAAAGTTCCTTTAAAAGCAAATGAAAACAAACCATGAAGAAGCATAAGAATCTCTGCTATTAAAGTGTATTTTGTTAAGCCATTCGTAATACAACAAAGAAGATAATACCACACAGTCAGAAAAAGATCAAAATAAAAATAAAACATAATTAAAAAAAAAAAGAAAAAAAATCATATAAAAAAGAAACAAGAACAATATTATAGAAAAGGAATACCCCCTAAATAAAATAATACAAAAAAAAAAAACAACAACAAGTATGTTAGCAAAGTCCAAATAATCCAAAAATGAAAGAGAAATTTTAAAGAAAAAATCTCTTCTGGTTGAAAAAGAGATCATCATTATTAATAAGTGGAAATTTTGGAGAGTGTTTAAAAATAAAAATTAATGGAAAAAATGAAAGAATAAATAAAACAGAATTTTTAAATATTAAAAAGAAAATTAAAAAAAATTATAAGACATGCTTAATAATTAAAAATGAAATAAAAAAGTAATAATAATTTATTTATTATTTATAAACAATTTTTAAGAAGTGAAATAATAATAAAAAAATGTTTTTGTTTTTGGTCCATTAAAAATAATATAAATTTTGTAGTGTAAAGAAACTAAAATAATAAAATTTTTCGTATTGCTACATCCATAAAAATTGTTTGATAATAATTAGAAAAATTTTGGATTTTTTTTATCAAAAAAACAAAAATTAGAAATTGTTTGATAATATTCAGAAAAATTTTGGATTTTTTATCAAAAAAAAAAATTATAAAAAAATGAATAAAAAAATTTTGTTTTTCTATTGAAAATAAAATTACTTTAATAATAAAAAAGAAATAAAAATTATTTGAAAATATGCTAAGAATAAAATAACTTTTCTAGAGTAAAAAATATCATAAAAATTTGTATATCACTCCCGTAACAATTATTTATTAAAGTTTTAAAAATTTTGTTTTCATTTTATTAAAAAAAAAGAAAGTTTTGCTTATAAAATTATTAAAGAAATTGTCTCTTTATTAAAAATAAAATTACTTTTCTAGTAAAAATAAAATAAAAAAAAAAAAAAAATAAAATAAAATATAAAATTATTAAAAAAATGTCTCTTTATTAAAAATAAAATTACTTTTCAAGTAAAAAAAAATAAAATTTTAAAAAGCGAAAATACAAAAATATTTTAATAAAAATTACTTAAAAATAAAGCAAATAAAGAAAACGAAACAAATAATTATTTATAAAAATTCTTTACGATAGTTCTGAAGAAAGTGCATTAAGAAAAAGAAAATCTTGATTAAAAAATAGAAGTTAATACAAAAAAAAAAAAAAATTAATTTACAACCACAAAAATATTTTGTTTTGTCAGAAAGTGTAAGAAAAAAAAAATATTAAAAAATATTCCATTTATTTGAGTGAGTGTGCTTTGAAACGTGTTTGGCATTATTAAGCAAAAACACAGTGAATGAAGACTTTTTTTGGTGTCTTGTTAAATATTTTTTTCCAATTTATTTGGCTTAAAGAAAATAATCATTCATCATTATCATCGTCAGCAACATAGCAAAAATCGAAAGGTAAAAATTGATTTTTTTTCTTTTACTTTAATTTTTTTTCTTTTAAGATACTTTCTTTTCAAATTTTTTAAGTTTTACTTTCGACCTTAAATTACTTTAACCTGCAGCTGTTAAGTGGCATATATATTTAACTAATGGAAGGGGCTAGAAATATACAAATTTTTCATTATTACTGATTTCTTTTCTGTTTTGTTTAATTTTTATTCATATTTGTTAGTTCCCCAGTTATTTTTATATTAATTTCTTCAGCAATAAATAATAAGACACTCTAATGTCAAAATTTATTAGGGATTTTGGTTTAACATTAGCTTTCTTTTAATAATTGTGGCTCTTTCTACAGTGAATACAATAAATTAAGAAGAAGAAGAAACATTGGACAATGTGTTAAGGCTATCAGCTTTTGAATATCTTTCATATGAAGTGTCATTTCTGTAGTGAAAGGTACACCAAGTACGATTATAGATCGCGTCAAAATAGTTCAAATTTACTACAAAGTAGTGATTAAAACGAAGGCTTTGTTTTCAGTATTATGGTCTTCAACATTGACTTACTGTGTAACGAATTGACAAAATTAGAAAGAAATTTAAAAAGATTGGAAGTATTACAGATAATGCCAGGCCTGTTTATTATCGCAATGTATGCAGTACAAAGTTTCCTTGGTCTAGTGTGTTGGCTTATTAGACGTGAGACCAGGTTCCAAAACATAAATCAGACATCTTCAACAGAAACGAAAAAGGAAAAATATTTCTTTGATGACTTCCTCTCAGTAGATTTCTGGCAAAAACTCTGAGAGCAAATAAAATTGCCATGAAAAGTTTCTCAATAATCTGTCGCTCGGAGTCGACTTTAAACCGTCGCTCATGATTAAATGGTTGGCTGCAAAAAATCTTCAGCATTGAAGTCCATTTCTCATGCGATGTTTACGTAAACCAGTAAAATTGTCGCATATGGAGATCAGAAAACTCAGAAGTGATTGTAAAAATGCCAATGCGTGCGAAAAGAAAATGCCGGAAATAACTTTTTAAAGAAAATAAAATGGTTATCCATTCAGTTTTAGCTGCAATTCAAATATTTGTGGAAAATGACATCAGAAATAAAATGTTTGAGTCCGACGGGAAAAGAAAACATAGGCTAGGTCGTCAGGTTAAGTTAAGTTAGTGCGTAGCTTGACGTCCACAGGCTAGTTCACTTGGAGGCCTTATGGCCCATTGTTTTATCCAATGTGAGGTAAGCCCCCTTGTCAAGATCCTTTAAGTGGTGGATTTGAACCAAACCGAGGTTCGTATATTTCGTATGAAACCGGCCAGTTCCCTTAGTGGCCTGATCTTAGATCTTTAGACGTTCTGTCACCCAAAAACCGATGAGGTGCGCTCTGAAGCGCCAGGTCACTCGTATAAAATGTAATCTTGGTTGTTCAGACCTAGCTTGTCAGCGAATTTGCCAGTAGTGCAGTGTCCCGTTAGAATTCCCGTTAGAGTATGAACCGTTCTTTTGTCGAACTCAAGTAGTAACTTGATTTTCTTGCTGTCCACTGCCAGATACAGCAGTTTTGAAATTCTGCAACCAGGTATGTTGGACCACATACGGCTTGTTGAATTCCATGCTGCTTTTTTCAATTTGGAAAAGTATACCTGTAGAAGCAGATGTATACAGTGGTGGCCTTATAATTAGAAACGATGTTTCTGGAACAGAGTTCTCTGGAGTGACGAATCTAAGTTTAATTTGTCTCAATTTGATGGAAAAACGTATGTAAGACGTCCTCCAAACAAAGCCTTTGATCCCAGGAACACACTGAAAACTGTAAAACAAATTAACAAACATACATGTTGCTAAGTCGTTTCTAATTATAAGGCCACCACTGTATATATAGCTCTGGTTGAGATTATAAGTTCTCCAACCAGCCGTTGAAATCCTGCAGTCCAAGCAACAAAAGGAGTGGAGCTGTATTTGTATTATGAGTTCTTTGGTATTTGTCTTCATTTTAGGCGAATTTATTTTGGGATACACTGCTTTGACGGCTATACTTTTTCGTTTTACGTGCATATTCAGTAATTTAGTTTCATGAAGTCGTTCACAATTTGAGGTTAAGTTGAATCAAATTTTTCTTAGTTACCATGAAAAACTCACAATTATAACGCGGTCATTCTTTTAGTATCAACACACGTTTCTATTTAATTTAGAAAATCAAATTGCTTTGAGGCATTAATATCTCAAATTTGCATACACGTAAATATTTTTCAATAATTCATAAAAAAAGGTTTAAAATACGTGTTAAATTTTTCTGTTTTTTTTGTTATTTTTTTCGTCACTCTTTAAAAAAGAAAAAACAAAATATATTATTTGCGTCTAATATTTTCGTATGTTAATTCAATTGGGGCACGCGTGATTTTGTTTAAATGATGTTTTAATTTTTCAATTTCAATTTTTAAAAAACCGGGCTAACTGATCAACTAACTGATGACTGACTGGTGGTGGTGTGATGTGTTAGTGGCTTATTTGTTCGCATTAAATATTGACAATCGGCTGCCCTAACGCTTTCGCTTGCTTCGTTTTGCTTGACTTTGTTTAGATAAGAATTTGCATTCATAGAATTAAATTAGAATTCAAATAATTTGTTTTAAAAACTTTACTTAAATCGCGATTATTTTCAATCAAATGAATTGCAAATAATGTTTAAAATGTGAAAGATTTGTTTTAACAATTAAAGCCTAAATTGGTTGCGATTTTTTTGTTTCTTTACAGATTTAAATTATTTATTTGTTGTATTTGTTGTCATTTTGTAATTTTGTAAAACATTTCCTCTTTTTTTTTGTAATAAAAAATTTTGTATCATTTTTGCATTTGTTTTAATGCATTTTTTGTTTTTGTTTTGCAATCCAAGGCATATGCATACATTAACTCAACTTTGTGTATTGTTGTTTACACAGACGTGTTAATTAATCAAGTTCTTGATACCTGCACGACCGGTAAATGACACTTTCATTTATGCTCTACTCCCCCCCCCCCCTATCCATTCTTTTTCCAATATTCACTCATGTTTTTTTTTTGTTTAATTCTTTATAAACAAGAGAGAATGAAAGAATTAAAAAGAAAACAGAAAATAAACTGATTTTATTTCAAATATTTTAATAAAAAAAAAATCCAAGTGTTTTTACATTAAATTCGCAGAAAAATAAATTTAAAACATTACCCTACTGTCAGTCAATACTCAATTTGTTTTTCATTACCCCTCCAGAAAGCAATATCTCTTGAAAACGAGTTCCTCTCCCTTACATCAAATATATGTATGTTGACAGACGGTTTTATTCTTAGGCAACGACATACAGTGGTGGCCTTATAATTAGAAACCATGTTTCTGGAACAGAGTTCTCTGGAGTGACGAATCTAAGTTTAATTTGTCCCAATCTGATGGAAAAACTAATGTAAGACTTCCTCCAAACAATGCCTTTGTTCCCAGTTAGGCAGTGAAAACTGTAAAACAAATTAACAAACATACATATTGCTAAGTCGTTTCTAATTATAAGGCCACCACTGTATATGGGACACCTAATACCCTAGGGTCAGCTACAATAGACTAATCACGAGCTTAGCTGGGAAAAATTGTTTAATGCCACGGAATAGGATATGTAGGACAGGGGATAGTGGCAGCTTCGTTGAAAACAAAGCTTATTTGAATATAGTTAGCGGGTTATTGTCCCGTTCTATATAGCATAGCGCTAGCCAGGCTAGCCTTGATCGCAATCAGCATCAGGTAACACAAAAGACAGCTCTCGCTCAAGCCAAAAACTAGCCTGAAAGTAAAATGAATTAAGAAAACAATCTGCTATAAAGCACCGATTGCTTACTTAATACATCATTTTTGGGAATGGAATCTGTTCGAAATCGATCACGAAAACATTATGAAAGTCGTAGAAGACAGTTCCTGGAGCGGATAAACCCGAAAGAGATCTAATTATTGCCGTTTGGCTGACAGAGAAGATAAAAATGCCAGCAGTTGGAGATTACTTACCGAGAATTACGGTAAAATACTTGGGACTTCAGAACGCAGACAAGAATTGTGATTTTCAAGACAAGTTTCAAGAGGGTGTATACCATAAGGCAACAAATGTTTGGTATACAAACGGCACAGACGTCCAACTGAGTTAATTCCTGTTTTTTTTTTGTAAAATCGTTTTGTTTTAAAATTGTTTACATTTACAGTGTAGTTCCCAAATTCAAGACTTTTTTTTGACATTTGTCTTGTCAAATATTTATCACTTCTACACTTTCATGCACTCAACAATAAATTGCCAACAATTTATACTCTTCACCCCGCGCTTTCACACACATTTCATATCAATTGTTTGTACTCTCCATTCATTTGTCAGACTTTTAATTGATTTTTATTGAAATTTACGATCGTCTAATAAACCGACTGGCTACTGTCATTTGTTATTTTTTTTATAATTTAAACAATTTTTTTTTCCGTTTTTTATTATTTTTTATTTCTTTTGATTTTTTTTTTAACAATTTTTTTGTGATTTTGCTGACATAAAAAGTGTTTATGTCACGATCATTATCGAAATCATGTCACATACATATACAAAGATTTTGTTTTTTCTTCTTCTTCTTTTTCTCATTAGTTCTTGTCAAAGCGATATAAAAATTTATTCATTTTTTTCTGATAAGATTCTTATTTTGTTTTTGCGGTATATATAATGTGGGGATATCCGTAATTACTTGGATTTGTGTTCATTTGTAGTTGTTGGTAATTTATAAAAATGGACGATTTTTGCAGTTAGAAGACTACATTTTCAGTCAAGATCGATTTTAGCAGTTAGAAATCATTTAAAAGAGGCTGGCTACTCCTAAGAATTTGAATGACACGATTACTGGTAGTCAAAATCTTTTGAAATTGGTAATGATCGAATCGAAATTTTTTTAATTTTTTTTGTATCTTCGAGAAACAAAGAAATCTCCTACTAGGACTTCTCCAAAATCTTCTTTTTATTTTTTCCCTTGTTTTCGTTTAATTTATGAACTGTTCCACCTATTGTACCAGATTCTAGAATGATAGGGTTGCCGTCTATCATTGCAAAGAGATAAAAACACTATATAAAAATGTACTGGTTTGTTATATACAGTCACACAGATAATTATACGTGCCCCCTAAAAATAACTTTTTTGAAAATGATAATGTATGGACAAGTCAACTGATTTTTGCCCAAAATTTTTTGTTTTCCGTCACAGCCAAACAAATTATATTTGTTCTCATCACTAAATATTACATTCGCCTGAAAATCAGTTGACTTGTCCATATATTATTGGGCAAATTCCAATCGTGGCTTTTTTCTCGGCACTCGCCTGCGGAAAGCGTTCTTTCTCAAAACACTTTGAACTGTTTCGGAATGCACAATAATATTGTGATCACTTTCCGAGGTATTTCGTATTTCTACGGCTGTAGTCCTAGGATTTTTACTCACAATACCTTTTATATACCGGGCTACCCTTGGAGAAATTTTATACGAAATATACGTCGTACGTATAATTTTCTGTGGTGCCATATTGGTTTTAAGCAAACTGCATTCATAATTTCATAGATTTTGGAATTTTTTTTTCTTTATTTAAGTAAATGTGTCGTTACAGACGCTAATGTAAAGAAATTTTAGATTAGAAGTTCATTATTTAAAAAAAAAATGATTCTTAGGGGGGGTACGTATAATTATCTGTGTGACTGTATGTATGATGTACGCTTTTTCTCAAGATGTAAAGCTGTCTGAACTCTCTGCGGGTGCTGCCAGGCTTCCTGGTTGTATGATTTGGAGACATATTAAAATCTTTTAAAATTGGAAAACCCCGATGAAAATTATTTCTTCATCTTATGAATATGAACTTGGAAAGCATAGGATTGTCAACAAGCAATGTAATGATTAAAAATTATGTGGTTAAGTTTCGTTGAAGTCGCCGTAGTCTAGTAGGTAGTGTGTTGGCTTATTAGACGTAAAGCCAGGGTTCGAGCCCCAGGCCAGACATCAAAAAGTATTTCTTCGGCGACTTCCTTTCAGCAGATTTCAGCCAAAAACTCTGAGAGTAAATAAAATTGCAATGAAAAAAGTTTCTCAAAAATCTGTCGTTCGGAGTCGACTTTAAGCTGTAGGTCCCGCCACTCATGTATAAAATTAACACACACAACATAAGTGGTGTGAGAAACTAGGTCGTAATCCTGACTGAAGGGTTGTAATGACCAATTATGTATGTATGTAAAGATCCGTTGAAGTCACCGTGGTTTAATAGAAAGTGTGTGGACTTATTAGACATAAGCCGGCAAAAGCCCTGAGGGTAAATTAAATTGCCAGAAAAAGTTTTTCATAAATCTGTTGTTGGGTGTCGATTTTCCACAACCACTAATGGATAAAATTAACACACGCAACATGGATGTTGTAAGAAACTAGGCTGAAATCCTGATTAAAGGGTTGTAATGACCAATTCAACAAAAAAAAAAAAAAAAATTAAGGGCCAATGACCCTTCACAAAAGACTTCAAAAATGCTATGTCAAGTGTTTGGTGGCTTTGGAAGGATTTGCAAACAAGCCTTGAGAATATTAAAGAAATGAAAAAAAAAATTCATTTGACCCTTCACAAACACTTTCAGAGGTTAGTATGACGCCAAACAGTCATGGTACGTTTGAAAGGGAATTGATTTTTAGATTTGGGCGTTTCAGTACCACAATCAAGAGTGGTTGGTTATACATACAATAAAAGGTTTTGAGCTTTATCACAACAATGTCAGGCCATACAAATCTGACTAGTATGACGGCAAGACAAGGCAAACTAAGTGTTTGGGGACCTTGAAAGAGCAATCAATTTAGAATCAACATTTCGAGCGCTTCAATGAAGCATTCAGAGCGAAGTGCATTAATCATCAGAAAAGTTGCTCAGTTCAATAGTGATCAGGCCAGAATAGTAGTCCCTAAATACCTTATATGACTGACTTTAGAAGTTTTGATACAATCATCGTATAGACTTATCGCAACATCTTACTTGAAAACATCTTATATTTTTTTTTACTTTCCGTATCATTCACTCTGTTAATGTTTCCATTCCTTTCTATATTCCTATAGTCTTAAATCTAAGTTTTTGGTTTAAGAAGTTTTACATTTGAAGATTTATTCTCTAACAAGTTGTTGTTCGGCAAACAATTAAGGAATGTGAAGACCAACATTTGCTCTTCATCATAGACGTTTGGACCACCATCTTATATGCCTTTGTCAGAGTTCGACATATCGACGCCTCCGTTCTATAACATTCTAAGTCGAAAAAGTGTGTTTTGAGTTATGACCTCTCAAAGTTTTCACGCGACATATGACCATATGTGTATTCTAAGAACTTATAACTTCGGAACGCATGGGCGCATCTTAACCAAATTTTGACAGTATTTAAGTTAGAGAACGTAGAATAAAAATGCAAGAACATTAAAAACGTTATAAGTACACTTAGAACGTTATAGAATGTAGGCGTCGATATGACAACCTCTGCAACTTTTGCCGTTCGTTTGAAAAGCGTATTGTTAGTGTTTACAAACCTCTATTAAGGCTATAAACTTGGCCAATCGAAGAGATTGACCTAATCATAGAAATTCTAATGGTTGGAAGTATGAATCAACCAAAAAAAGGCAAATAACAGATTATAACCGATTAGAATTCATTATGAATAAAGAAAAAAACGAAGCATTCTTTTTATAAAACCCAATGTTTATAAAATGCTTTCAATCTTTAAAAACAATAATGAAATGAAATAATTTACAAGCGAAAAATTTTTTTTGTGAATTCCGACGCTTTTGCTGTTATTGTTCTAACGTTTAGCTTTTTTTCCCCCGTTAATTGCTTAATTACTTAATCATAAAACACCTCAAAGCAATTCAAATTGTTCTGTTTTTTTTATACTCAAATGACTGTCATTAAGAAAAGAAAGACAAAAGCAAAAAAAAAAATTATAATCAGGGGTATAAGTGTAAAATTCTTAATGGTTTATTTAGAAGTAATTATTGCTCTGTCATAAGCATTATCATTGGCATTATTAAGCTTCATTACCATTACGATCATATATTTTTTTATTTGAATGCGAAATAAAAACAGATTTGTTATCTGAAAAAAAACAATAACATAGCGCGGCGATACTGATACAGATACCGATACTGTTGCAGATACCGATACTAATACCGATACCAATAGAGCAAAACCTTACCATTACCAATACCAATGCAACTGGCCTTTATTGTGTAGAAATTTAATTACAATGCTCTGTTCTGTCGTGCTCTGCTCCGGTTTTCAAGCATTGGGGAGCAGGAGAATATACACAGTGTCACACACACAATTTTTCATTCATATTGACACAGCAATCAACAACATTTTATATTACTATCGGTATCTCTTGTTAGATTGTTGTTGTGTACTTTACACACTCGAAATGTGTAGCAGTGTATGTGCTCTGTGTGTGTTTTCAAGTTTGTTTTGGTAATGGAAAGTGTTGCTCATACTGTTTTCTTTTTCTCGCCCCTTTTTTTTACTCTCTTACTAAAGACAGGTTTTAATTGCAAATAATTAGATTTTTATAATGGAGTGTCATGTAAAGTACTTGATTTTTTTTCCGAATCAACAAAGACAAGGTAAATTTTTGAAATAATTAAAAAATATATTACCTTACAATATATTGGGTGTTCGAAAAAGTTCTGTTGGCATGCGAGACTTGTGTTCCATCAATTTAATCATTTACGCCATAGATTTGCCTTCACTGCAACTGTTCAGCGGACTTAAATGTAACAGAACTTCCAGCTCCGCTGTAGGGCAGGTTCAAATTTCCACTGTTATACCAACACACGCTTGGCTCTGTATATAGTGTAACTCTAATTGAGTTATTTTTAGATTCCTTTTAGACTTGCCCGACCATTGGTCTGACATTGGGCTGCATTCCCAGTATTTCCCTGCCTGGCTTCTGCACACCATTATGACAGGACTAGCCTTTACTGAGATGCTCTCTATGTGACCCATACCATGCTAAAAGTTGGAGTTATAAAGGGTGTTTTTTATAGAGGTGTAGAACTTTAAGTTGCAATAAAACAACGATGGATTATTCGATTGACATGCATTTTATTTATCCGAAAGATAATCTTGTGGCATTACATTTTAAATATGATTTCTGGCATATGACCGCCACGGCTGGCGCGGATGTAGTCCAATCTGGACGTCCAATTTTCGATGACCTTTTCCAACATTTGTGGCCGTATATCGGCAATAATACGGCGAATGTTGTCTTCCAAATGGTCAAGCGTTTGTGGGTTTACCACATAGACCAATGACTTTACATAGCCCAATAAAAAGTAGTCTAGCGGTGTTAAATCACAAGATCTTGGAGGCCAATTCACAGGTCCGAAACGTGAAATTAGGCGGTCACCAAACGTGTCTTTCAATAAACCTATTGTGGCACGAGCTGTGTGACATGTTGCGCCGTCTTGTTGAAACCACATCTCCTGGACATCATGGTTATTCAATTCAGGAATGAAAAAGTTAGTAATCATGGCTCTATACCGATCACCATTGACTGTAACGTTCTGGCCACCATCGTTTTTGAAAAAGTACGGACCAATGATTCCACCAGCCCATAAAGCGCACCAAACAGTCAGTTTTTCTGGATGTAACGGTGTTTCCACATACACTTGAGGATTACCTTCACTCCAAATGCGGCAGTTTTGTTTGTTGACGTAGCCATTCAACCAGAAGTGCGCTTCATCGCTAAACAAAATTCGTTTATGAAAATCGGGAACAACGGTAATCTCGTTTTCGGCCCATTCGACGAATCTACGCCTTACTTGATGATCGTTTGGCTTCAATTCTTGCACGAGTTGGATTTTGTAAGCACGCAAACCAAGATCCTTCCGAAAAAGCTTCCACAAAGTGGATGGACACAGATCCAATTCCTGTGCTCGATGGCGGATGGACTCATTCGGGTCTTCCTCAATGCTACGCTCTACAGCAGCAATAGCTTTTTCTGTACGCACCGTACAGCGTCTCTGGGGATGCGAGTTATCAATAAGAGTAAACGTGGTGCGAAAACGTTCCATGGTTAATCGAATTAATTAAAATGGACGTAGTGCGCGATACGTTTTCCGCACAGAACCATTATTTTCGAAATAAAATTGCACTATTTGCAAGCGTTGTTCAGGCGTGAGTCTATTCATGATGAATTGCCAAACCAAACTGAGAATAAATCACTTGACAGCTGTTAAATCGGTCGCCATCTTGATAAGTAATGCCAACTTAAAGTTCTATACCTCTATAAAAAACACCCTTTACATATGTATATGTATGTTTCTTTGTAGTTCTCGACTAGTAAATTTCATATCGCTAAAATAGAACGAATTTTTTTTTAGCGATTTTAAAGCTCATTCTGCTTTTACAAAAATAAAATTATCAACACCTATAGTCAGCTGTTCTTTGTTTATAAATTTGTTATTAGAACCTGGCCCAATTTAAATCAAATATTAAAAAATAATGAAAAATATAATGATAAATAACATTTTCAACAAAATTTTTAACTCGCGGCAAGTAGTTTCGTTCTAATAATAATGGATACATGTCCTCCTCATATGACGATGAAGAGGATTCCAACAAATCTTCCAAAATAATATTTTTTGCTTCCATTTCAACACTTTTAAAACAAATATTTTGTGTTTTTCTTTTCAAAACAATAACAAGAACAGCTGTTTTAAGAGTGTTGCCCTTCCAACCCTTTGATTACATTGAGGGTCAATGTATTTTTTTGGGATTTATGGCAACATTTTTAGAAAAGAACATGTTATTAACTTAAAAAGTTGCATTTTTTTCCGAAAAGAACAAGAAAAAAAAAGGTAAAAGGCAGAATAAAGGCAACATTTATGCCAGAAAAGAAATCGCCATTAGTCTCCATAGTTTTGCCTTCACTGCAACTGCTCAGCTGACTTAAATGTAACACAACCTCTAGCTCCGCTGTAGGGCAGGTTCAAATTTCCACTGTTATACCAACACACACTTACATAATTGACCATTACAACCCTTCAGTCAGGATTACGACCTAGTTGCTCACACCACTTATGTTGTGTGTGTTAATTTTATACATGAGGGGCGGGACCTACAGTTTAAAGTCGACTCCGAACGACAGATTTTTGAGAAACTTTTCATGGCAATTTTATTTACTCTCAGAGTTTTTGCCAGAAATCTGCTGAGAGGAAGTCACCGAAAAAATACTTTTTTGTATTTTTTTTTTTTTTTTTGATGTCTGGCCTAGGGCTCGAACCCTGGCTTTTCGTCTAATAAGCCAACACACTACCTACTAGACCACGCCGACTTCAACTTGTCAACACAACGACAACACACACTTGTCTGTATATTGTGTAACTCTAATTGAGTAATTTTTAGATTCCTTTTAAACTTACCCGACAATTGCCCTGTAGATTGGTCTGACATTGGGTTGCATTCCCAGTCTTTCCTTGCCAGACTTGTGCATACCATTATGACATGACTAGCCTTTACTGAGATGCTCTCTATGTTACCCATACCGTGCTAAAAGTTGGAGTTATACTAGGCACTTAAGAATTGTTTTAGGACTCATGCGACATTCATTGTCTGTAATGTAAATGAAAACAGTAACGGGCACGTGTTGTCCTGTAGTCAAGTGATTCGCAATAACTTGCGAACTAGTTTGTTTCTAATTCTAATTCTGTTTATTTGTTTTTAATTATTTTGTGCATATAAATTGCAAAGTTCAACAACATTTAGAAAAATAAAACAAAAAACGTAAAAATAAAAAAAAAAAATCATAAATAATCAATTTTAATGACACACACAAATCAAGTGGTGATGACAAATACAGTGTTACTGTGTGTGTGTGTGTAAAGTTTAAACAAATCGAAAAAATAAATAAAAAAGGAAAAATAATTTTTTCATTTATTTTAGTTGAGTTAAAACTAGTTTACTGTCATGACTTTTTAATGATAAAAATTAAAAAAAAAAACAAATTTTAAATCACAATTTAAATCTCTGGTTCACACTTAAACAAAAAAAAAATTACAGACACAATCAGCAACAAAAATTGATGAACGCACGCCAAACTTCAGCAACAACATCATCTCGTCGTCATCATCATCATCATCATCTTGATTAAATCACGCATTAACAAAATGATTTTTTTGTTGTTTTTGTTGTTAATACTAGTATTTAAGAGATATTTGTTAAACAAATACCTACTAATACAACAATAATTAACAAGTAAATTTATTAAAAGATACAGAGGAGATACAGTTTGTAAACAGAAATATTTTGTAAACAGATGCCTAGACTAAGTTGAGTGTGTGAATGAATAAATAAATGAGCGAGCATAACTACAATTTATGGAAATGAAATATTTTGTATTTCATTTAAGTGTGTGTATCGGAAAATAACTACAATTTATGGAAATGTTTAATGTTTTTATATTTTTTAATTTTACTTGTAAAAGTAATAAATAATAGTTTTAACATGTTTCTTTTCTTGTTTACTTATTACTTCATGGTTTTCTCCATTGGATTTTGTAACCATACGCATCTTATTTGTTTATAATTTTAATGAAATAAAAAATTGACAGGAAAAAATATTGAAGAGTAGAGTTGCGGTAGTTTTTAACTTAGTAATGATTGCGACATCCAGTTAAAGTTTTCCACTGTAGAAATTGAGGGTAATCCAGAGGTTAACTAATTTTCTAAACAAAACTTTCTAGTGAATTGTCTCAATAAGAAGGCTCGATGTTGTCTACTCACAGTATACTACTGAAAAAAATTTCTCCGTTAACACTGTTACTGTCAGTAAAACCTATGAAGTTTGCATATAGATTTCCTGGTTCCACACAGTAATAGCAGATAATGTCCAATCTAGCCGTATTTCACCTTCTTTATATCACTCTCTATTGGTATTCTATACGTTCGTATTCACAGGCGATTGTTGGCGACATTTTGTGGCCTCCATGTGCACATATCGGATTACAAAAGTTTTAAGTCGAACTTTTTACACATACAACATATCGTAGCTGACACCTCCGCGTAGCAATGACGGTTTAAAGCAGACGTTGATACCTAACATTATGAAATTATCTGAAATCACGTCTGAAACTCAAAATCGAATAAGCATTCCAGAAACATTTCCATGTAATGGTTTTTAAACCGCCAGTAGGACAAAGCGGATAGCTTTTAATTTCATCCAAAGGGTTAATTATCTAGTGAATGTTTTGTTATTTACAAAGAAAGATCAAAAACCTACCACAAAAGCAGTGTTTTATACAATATGGGGCCTCGAGCCACATAGCACGACTGATTTTTGCTTTATTGCGCGAGATATTGTCGTGGGAGAGTATTTTCACGTTTTGGCAATGTCAATTGGTCTCCAAGATCATATGACTTGAAGTCGTTGGATTTTTTTGTATGCCTACGTCAAAGTCGGCGCGTTTACGCGAATTCCATGTCCAACATTTATCGAGTTACCGATGAGATTCCGTATGAAACGTACGAAAAAATAGTCGAAAACCATCATAAAAAAATTACCCTCTGCAATGGATCCAGAGATGATCGTGTGATTAAAATTGTATAGCGCACATAAGTTTCATCATGAAATAGAAGTTTCAGGTTAGAAAACTGTTTCTACTTTCTTTATCTTTCGTTTTTTTTTTCAAAACTTCATGTAAAAAACCTTAGGTTTTATTGAGTTTATAGAGATGATGTTAAAGTCTACTTTACACGGTCCCACAAGTAATATGATCTGTCAAAATTTTGTTTAGAAGAGTACGGATGCGATCGTCTAAACGTACTATGTAATGAAACCATCACACATTGAGAGAAAATACGGATGACAAGTTTGACAGTCGTATGGCTCTCTTCATTTTTTGAAATGATTCAAAAAACAAGCAAGTCGCATTAGATCAGGGATGTATTTTTATGTAAACACATAGAAAAAAAGTGTAACAGCTGTTTTCATTTTACTCTGTTATTGTCTTATGCCGATCAAAAAAATATAAATCATACGACTTTTATTCTCTTTTTTGTCATACGGATGGAATTTCATTTTACTTTTTCATTAGACTTTACGTACGTAAAGTATTACCGTGTGAAGTTGCCTTAAGTGGTTGTTGTCCATTAGGTTGGTGGCTACTACAGTGTGAAGTTGGTAACACTTTTACGAGCGATGCCTGTTATAAAGATTGATTAAAGAGAAATACGGCATAATAGTCCTCAAGAAATTTTTTATAATTATTTATATGTCAATGATTTTTAACTGCTATTTTCTGGTTTTCTATAAGTTCAGCAAATTTTTCTGATGATGTATGTGCTTGTATGCATGTATTTTCGGTTCTTAATTGAGCGATGAGGTGTGGCTTCAAATATTTTTTTATTCAACCATTCATTCATCGTATTTTTATTGCCGGCATTTTCGTTTTTTATTCGATTTTTGTTTTTACGATGAACCATAAGAAATTTCCACTACCAGTTTTAATTGTACACAACGTTTGTTGAACGTATGGAATCACTATGTTTGGTTTATGGTGACGATTGTAACACCTTTGGCCTTTCACTATATAAGGAGGATACTAAAAACAAAAAGACATTCAGTTTGTAAGACATTTAGGACGAGTATAGTCGCTTTTAGAACAAATAGACACAATCTTTTATTCAAGTGAATATTTTTAAAATCTGATCTGCTTACGAGTAGGAGGATGACAATCTACTGTGTAGCAACTTATAAAGTCGAACTGCTCATCTTACTAGCGTTTATTTGCTATCTTCAACGCTATTGTAGAAATTGTTGGAAATAATTTATTAATTAGAACAGAACGATATCTTATCAGTAGAAATTGTATCATTTAATGGAACATAAAAATCATTAATTTGCCTTGTATTGCGTTTCAGACGACAGCATTTATCGTATACACTAAAATACAATGGGAGGTTCAGACGTTGTAAATAAAACCATTGTCGATCTTTATAAAGGCCCGCTCGAACTTTATAAAAATCTTCTTTGAACAGTTTTCTATGCTACCAAATAGTATTACAGTTTAGATATGTAGTAATCACTACCTCTGTTAACTGTTAGTAGCAAAACATATTCTCTGATAAATTCATAAATATGACACTCTGATTAAAATTTAATATCATATGCCTCTACGCTTATATATCGATGGCTTAATATAAAAAGGGCCTAACTCGATTTTTGGTAACTTTACAGGAGAAGAAAAAAACTTAATAAAATCCGTTAAATTTTAGATACAGCAAAAATTTCAATACAATTTTTAATAAGGAACAGCAACACATTTAATCTCTCATTTCAAAAATTTTTATTTTTTCTGTGCATCTGGCATTTGTCTACCAGAATAAACAAAAAACACTATTTTGAAAAAAATTGAGTTAGGCCTTTTTTATATTAAGCCATCGATATGTATGTACATTTTTTTGGTTTTTTTACGTTTTTCCTCAATGAAATCAAATCTGATTAGATTAAATGCAAGAAATCTACGTTTTACTCATAATAGGTGAGTAGATTTCACATAAAATGAATGAAATTCATTGCAATTGGACTCTTTATCGTGTAAAAAAGTAGTTGCTCTGATAAAAACCATATCACTTTGAACGATAAGATTTGCTGGGTAAATAAACAATAGCAAGAGGTGTTATGATGACATCCAGCAAAAGGGAATGTGTTTTCGTTTACTTAAATTTTAGAACTGTCAACCGTTAATGCAATGCCCAAAGGTTGTTTAATATGGCTGCTCTCTTTGATAAACACTAGCACCAACGTTAAAAAAGAAATCTGATCTGTTGGTTGCAATTTTTATTTCTTGTGGCTATCAGCCAACAACACCTTAGAAGAAGTATAGTTCAAGTACATTTCTCAAACACTATTTGATATACCAATTGTTTTCTTTTCTTTTTCTAATTTATTTTTTAATGATGACACTTCTTTTAAATAATAGATTAAGAAATCTTATCTTTTAAGTTTGCACTCCAAGCCACCATATTAATGTTTTAACCGTTAGTTTCATCTTTGCAATAACGGAAGTAATCGCCATTTTTATTTTGATTAACAAATACTTGGCCATTTTTATTTTGATTATAAAAAGTAATTAAAATAAATTCGTGTCGTACTATTGAAGCGACAGGTTGAACTAAGATTGGAAGATAGGACATATAAAGGGTCCGCCAAATAACCTTTTTTTTTGAAAATGCTTTAAAAAAAAAACTACTGAATATTTTCTCAAATTTCTTTTTTTATTTGAAAGTACAATCATTCCGGTTAATAATGGAAAAATAATTTCATTCAAATGGCTGCCTCAGCTGGCCATGCAGTAGCCTACACGATCGGTCCAGCGGTCTCTCAGCGGTCTTCTCGCAAAAACTCCGAGAGTAAACAAAATTGCCATGAAAAGTTTTCCAAATCCTTCATTCGGAGTTGAATGTTAGACTGTAGGTTAGAGGACGTGTACTTGTCAATTAAGACAAGTACAGTACCCGGAGGTCGAATTGCACATCCTACAACTCATGGATAAAATCAACACACATAACACGGGTGGTGTGAGAAGCTGTGCCGTAATCATGATTGAAGGATTGCAGTGATCTACAATGTGTGTATTTTTTGCTAGTTTTTTTACAGAATGGGTTTGGTTTTATTTTTATACAAAAAGCATCACATGACGTACTTCTTGAAATACAATATTTGAGCGGTTTTGAAATGAATCTATCACTTCACATGGGAGATGTACTAAAGAACTAGGTGTACACCGCAAATGTGAACTGAAATGACACTTTGCAGGCACGTGTTCGTTTGACGTCAACACCGTTTAGTGACTAAAAACCACGGCTCTTCACCCTATGTAAAGTAAAATATAAAATACACAAGTTCTTAGTTGGGACTTAATTTTTACGCAGTAATTCTAATGAATATGTAAAGTTAGCTGCGAAAGTGATTTCTTTTCTACAGCATATGTTATATTAACTGTTAAGTATGAGGGTGGCATTTATTTAACCCTCCAAAAATCTGGTAAAAATCCTATAAAAATAATGGGTGATTTTTTAAGAGCTATAGGAAATTTTTTCAAAAAAAACCCATAAAATTCAGAAAAATGCATGAAATCTTTATTTGATTCGATAGTACGGTCCATATAATTTAATGTTTGAAGATTATTGCATGCAAATGTTGACCGCGACTGCGCCCCAAATGGTCCATCCGCTTAGTTCAATTTTGGCATACTCTTTCCAACATTTCGGCCGGTATCTCACGAATAAATGTTTCAATGTTGTCTTCCAATGCGTCAATTGAAGCGGGCTTATCTGTATAGACATGAGCTTTAACATAGCCCCACAAAAATAGTCTAAAGACGTTAAATCGCGCGATCTAGGCGGCCAATTTACCGGTCCCGAACGTGAAATAAAATGTTCATCGAACTCGCCTCTCAATAAGTCCATTGTTACACGTGCTGTGTGGCATGTGACACCGTCTTGTTGAAACCACATGTCATGCAAGTCAAGCTCTTTCATTTTGGGCAAAACAAAGTTGGATATCATCTCACGGCAGCGCTCACCACTCACAGTTATGTTACGATTCGCAGCATCTTTGAAGAAGTACGGTCCAACGATGCCACCAGCCCATAAACCGCACCAAACTGTGACTTTTTCTGGATGCATTGGTAGCTTTTGCAATGCTTCTGGCTGATCTTCACTCCAAAATCGACAATTCTGCTTATTTACGTATCCATTGAGCCAAAAATGAGCTTTGTCGCTGAACCGCTTCAGTGGGTCGATTAAACTGACCATAAAATGGAAGAAGCGTGCGATGAACTTTCTTAACAGAGCACGCATTTTGATAATAAAATTCAATGATTTGCAAGCGTTGTTCGTTTGTAAGACGATTCATGGTTAAATTATAGACCAAACTGAAGATGTATGACAGTGAAACAAAACACGAAACGTGCGTGAGCTGTTTAAACCAGTCTTGCCAAAAAGATAATAGCTAGAAAATCACCCTTTACATTGGTAGGGGAACTGGAACTAGTTTATGTAATAGGTGAAGTCGCCGTGGTCTAGTAGGTAGGTAGTGAGTTGGCTTATTAGACGAAAAGCCAGGGTTCGAGCCCCAGGCCAGGCATCAAAATATAATACAAAAAGTATTTCTTCGGCGACTTCCACTCAGCAGATTTCTGGCAAAAACTCTGAGAGTAAATAAAATTGCCATGAAAAGTTTTCCAAAAATCTGTCGTTCGGAGTCGACTTTAAAAACTGTAGGTCCCGCCACTCATGTATAAAATTAACACACACAACATAAGTGGTGTGAGAAACTAGGTCGTAATCCTGACTGAAGGGTTGTAAAGACCAATTATGTATGTATGTATGTTATATTAACAGAGACTGTTAAGCTAACATAAGTAGGAGGGTGTCATTTATTTAACTCCCCAAAAATCTGGTAAAAATCCCATAAAAATACATTGGTAGGGGAATTGGAACTGGTTTGTGTAGTAGGTAAGGTACTAAAGTTTACTGGTTGTATTCAAGGCAACTTCTAGAAAGTTATTATTGATTTGTTACAGTAATTGTATTTGCAGCTAACTTCACATACATAATTTTTATTCAGGACTAATAATTGTTATTTTTTTCAACTTTAAAAAGTATATGCCTTTAGTAGACCCTTTTACAAAATATTGTCTTGATAATGGTTATTCATTATTTGGTACTATTTTATTCGTTTTCTCCCTAAAAAGTACCATATATTCAGAACTAAGCGCTGGAATTTCCCTGTATTCAATATTATTCATTGCAAAAACAACTTAATCTCTTAACGGTTTTGTTTAAGTCTCCCATCATTAAATTTTGTTAACAAAAGTGTCCCAAATAGTGCCGACTCCTACAGAGAATATTTATGGGTCATAAATTTTCTGGTTAAATCTTTTCGACAATATTTAAACAAATATTTCAACAATTGCGGCATATGTCTGCCTGCGTGCCTGCTGGTCTGAGTGTTTGCCTATTTGCTGCACATTTTATCGAAATGATAACAAGAATCGCAACAGCCGGTTTAGAGGAGTAAAGAAAGCCCGAGAGAAAGAAAACACCGGGGGAAGGAAAGAGATATTGCAATGGAAACAGAATAATAAATAAAAGCATTCATTGTTGTAGTCCCCACTATTTAGGCCACTTTGTTTGTTGCTTTCGGTTTAATGAATAAAACACAATGACAACCAAAAACCAATTTCAGTATTCAACACTTTGCTTTTTGTGGTCGGCTAAGAAGAACGAGAAGGGAAGGGATAGAGAATGGAATGTACAATGCACAAAACAGTGGTTAGTTTCCCCCTCATACTGGTGTAATTGTTTTTCGACAATTGTTCTGCGTTGTTGTTCAAAAACCAAAATGAATGCATGAATGAATGTATAGAGAGAGAGAGAGAGGGTATTCCGTATATTTTCAGCGTTTTACTATGGCTTTTTGTGTCCAATTTTTTTTTTTTTTGGCTATTGGGAAATTTCTTTGTTTTTCTTTGTGGTTATTGCTACGATTTCTTTCTCTTTGTTTAAAAGTTTTAAGAGAGCTAGAGACCGGTGCAGGTTATAGTATTACTCCCTAACCAAAGCAATGTCTGCAGTTTTTTTGCTGGTAGTTTTTGGTTGTAAAAAGCCTTACAAACACAAAGTTTTCAAAATATTTGCTTTTGTATGGCATCAATGCGACCAAGACTACAGCCGCAGCCACAACTTGTATTGCTTTTTAATTTAGTTTTTTATTATAAAATTCTTTAATCTTTTTTTTTAAGTTTTTTGTTTTATATTGTATTGCTTGTTATTCATTTTTATTTCTAGTCTTTTTCTTTTTGTGGTATTTTTTTATTTTATTTTATTTTTTTTATTTAAATCTCTACAACGTATATGTTGTGCTTTTTTTTTCAATTTATTTATTTAAAAGTCACAATAAAATAAATAAAAAAACGATCATAAAAACGCAATTAAATCTTTAACCCGCTTAAAATAGTAAAAAAAAAGAAATCAAGTTCAATAAGGTTTTATGGTGCAACTGTTCAATAGACCAGGCCAGTTAGTTTAATTTTATTGGAACACACAACAAATTGTATTTCCATTTGGTTACGAAAGGTCATATGAAAAGGGTGTTTAATTTAATCCCCTCTATATCGAGGTCACTCTAATTTAATTCTGTTCCACAAGCACATGCTTCAGTGATAACATTTTCGAGGTCTTTTAATTGATTTCTCATGCAAAAATTCCTTTCTTTTGAAACTGTGAAAAATGTCTAAACAAATCTGTTAATGCCATTAAAAACATTCAGTCAGAACTACAGTCTAGTTTCTAGTTTCCATCACAAAACACATTTCCATGCGAGGTGGACGTCCGGTTTCGGTAGTGTCTTGGCTTCTTGAAATACAATATTTCGGTGGTTTTCAAATGAGTGCATCACTTCACATAGGAGACGTATTAAAGAACTGGGTCTACACCGCAAATGTGAACTGAAATGACACTTTACAGACGCGTGTGCGTTGGACGTCAACATCATTTAGTGACTAAAAGCCATGGTTCTTCACCATATGTAAAGTACCATATAAAATATTCAAAGTACCAAGTACACAAGTTTGTAAGTGTGTTGACTTGTTAGCCTGTGATTCAAAACGAAATATTAAAAAATATTTTTTCGGTGAATTTGTGTTGTAATGCGGAGTAAGTAAGAACCTCTAGCTGTGCCGAGAATTATTTTTGGCCAATTCACACGACTTTGTATCGTGTATGTTGTATTGAATACACTTGGATGCTTGTGAACGCTCAATGCTATGCTGTATTGTGTATGTCGTATTCTTCTTCATTCTTCGTATTCTTCTTCTTCTTCAAACAATTTGATAGCACGAAGCCAATACAACTTTTAAAAACAAATTGGTCAATTCACACGACTTTGTATCGTGTATGTTGTATTGAATACATTTGTTTGTTTGTGAACGCTCAATGCAATGCTGTATTACCTATCTCGTGGCATTCACACAATTTGATAGCCCGAAACCAACACAAATTTTTAAAAACATATGAAAACATATACACATTTTTTTCATTCACACCTTTTGATAGCACGAAACGAATACAACTTCCAAAAACATATGAAAAAAATGTGTATAAGTGTATCGGATTTTTATATGAAAAATATCAACAACAAGCATACTCTGTTGTATAGTCGTCCAACAATACAATGAATACAATGATACAACGGCTTGTGTGAATTGGCGTTTGTGTTCGTACACCATGAGTATAGACACTCAATTATTCGAATGTCAAAGAGTTTGTACCCCTATTCTATGCTCTTTCTGCCAAACGATATTAGATGCTCCCCCTGTAACTAAAGGAATGAAAATGCTTAAAAAAAACTACTGAATATTTTCTCAAATTTCTTTTTTTTATTTGAAAGTACAATCCTTCCGGTTAATAATGGAAAATAATTTCATTCAAATCACTGCCTCGTCTGGCCATGCGGTAGCCTACACCAGAAGATGCCGATTTTGGCAAAAAAAAATCATCTTTTCAGATGAAGCTCATTTTGATCTTGGCGGGTATGTAAACAAGCAAAATTGTCGCATTTGGGGCACAGACAACCCGCACGCATACATTGAAAAGCCGACGCACCCAAAACGAGTCACTGTTTGGTGCGGATTTTGGTCCAGAGGCATAATTGGACCATTTTTCTTCGAAAATGAGCAAGGAGTGGCCATTACAGTCAATGGCGATCGTTAACGGGCCATGTTGAACGAATTTTTGTTCACAAAAATTGAAGAGGAGGATATTGGCAACATTTGGTTTCAACAGGACGGCGCTACGTGCCACACAGCCGAAGCTACACTCGATGTTTTGCGCCCTGTTTTTGAAGATCACATTATCAGCCGCAGAGCTGATGTCGTTTGGTCACCTCGGAGCTGCGATTTGACACCGTTGGACTATTATTTGTGGGGTGCCATCAAAGATAAGTGTTACGCCGACAAGCCAGAGACAATTGACGCTTTAAAGGACAATATTTGTGAAGCCATTGGTGAAATACAGCTGCACCCAATCGATAATGTGCTTAAAAATTGGACCGATCGTGTGGGCTACTGCATGGCCAGCCGAGGCAGCCATTTGAATGAAATTATTTTCCATTATTAATCGGAAGGATTGTACTTTCAAATAAAAAAAGAAATTTGAGAAAATATTCTGTAGTTTTTTTTTTAAAGCATTTTCAAAAAAAAAGTTATTTGGCGGACCCTTTAGACCGCCGCAAATTGTAACTTGTTTGTTGGCCAAGGTACCTACTCTGCAATGTGAAGTTTTTTTTTTGCAAATGGTTTTCCATCTACGTTTTTCTGTTTGTCGCATTTAATGGGTTTATGTGGCGTTTTCTGCACTCTAAATATTCTTACTATATAAAGAGCTTTATTTTTCCTAGCATTGCATCTACATATATATCTTAATTGCACCATACGTTGCGGTAGGCATATGCTTAATTACCAGAAATTAAATCGATTCATTTTGTGGCCTCAAAAACGTAAAGATTCAACTAAATCATTAAAAATACATACAAAGTACCATTTTTAAGTACTTTTTTAAGTACCGCTTGTAAATATGAATACTTTTTTAAATACCTAATACACTGAAAACCCATTACGTATGCATTGTGACGATTAGTTCCTAAAGATAGCCAGTCAGCTAGCCAGCCAACCAGCCACCGATGAAAAAAACCCAGTAAAAATACCACTTTGTCATCTGAAAACCAAGCAACATGTTTCGAATGACGTGATATCCGTGATAAGATATCATCGTCATACAATATTAAATAAATATTTATTTTAATCAAATGAACGCAAACTAACAAATGATTTGTCATAAGATATTAAATATTAAATATCACTCACTCACTCACTCACTTAGACGTTGTCACTTACTCAGGCAACAAATGCACGTCAAATGTTGTGATTAATAGGCTTTCCATTACCATCCATTTATTTTTTTTTTTACTTTTCTACTTGATGGTGGTATTTCACATTGAATAATTCATTTTCATAGAAATAGATCTTGTTGTTGTTATTGTTATTATTGCACTTAATTTAAATAGTTCAGTACACATATGTACATACTCATATAGTATGTGTTAAATTATTTATTTAAATATTTTGTTACGATTCTTCTGATTTTCATTGTTTACTCACTCACACGCCGGCAAGTGTGGAAAATCGAAACCCATGTCAAAAACCATTAAAAGTCACGTTTTTTGTATTGTATTTCAAACTTATTGCTCTACTGCCTAACTACCTACCTTGCTTAACCCCTAATTTATCGTGTTGCAATGAATTTTTCTAAACACCACCTAGAGGAGGGGAAACTGAAACTGCAGAGGGGAACTGAAAAACATAAAATACAAAATTTAATGTAATTGTTGTAACAGAAAAAAAAAATACAATTTAAATTGTATACGTTGCTTTTTGTTGGTAAATACTGTGTGAAAATTAGCACCTTTTGGAATTAGAGAATATGCTTGTGCAACACCACACCACGCAATCCATCCGAAGTAGTGTTATCGAATTAGTAGTGGTCATACTAATTAAATTTACATCATTTACATCATACATACAGTGTCAATAAAAGCAATCAGTATTTATGTTTACAATGTTTCTATTATTTGTTTATAAACAATGTTTCTAAACATTCTTGCCAAATACTTGGTCAATTCACACAAGCCGTTGTATCGTTGTATTCATTGTATTGTTGAAAGAACATACAACAGTGTATGATTGTTGTTGATATTTTTCATATAAAAATCCGATACACTTATACACATTTTTTCCATATGTTTTTAAAGAGTTGCGTTGGTTTCGGGCCATCAAATTGTTTGAATGAAAAAAATTATGAAGAAGAATACGACATACACAATACAGCATAGCATTGAGCGTTCACAAACAAACAAATGTATTCAATACAACATACACGATACAAAGTCGTGTGAATTGCCCAACTATTTAAACATTTAAACAAATATTGTTAAACAAAGTCAAGATTCGAATTTTTGATCAGGATTACAACCTTTAGTCAAGATTACAACCTAGCTTTTCTCATAACACCCATGTTGTGTGTAGACGTACAGTTTAACTTTTCATTGCAATGATTCAAAATTTTGATAAACACTGTTTAGTGTTGTTTAATGTTGATAAACATTATTTCTATTAAGGTTCGATTCGAAATTTTAAACATTCAAGCGATGATGTCGAAATAATTGTGATACAATATAAACATTGTTTCTAAACAAACTTGCTATTGAACGTGGAACCGAATCGTGGCTAGAAACTGTACAGATGTCATATTTTTCTGGATTTGTAGCGGAGGAATAGTCAGGAGAATACGCATTAGGTTGGAGAACAATTTTTGTGGCCTCTCAGAGGAAGTGTATGCTATTGATAAGCCTGTACACAAATTAAAATAACGGGTGATTTTTTAGCTATTATCTTTTTGGCAACACTGGTTTAAACAGCTCACGCACGTTTCGTGTTTTGTTTCACTGTCAAACATCTTCAGTTTGGTTTATAATTTAACCATGAATCGTCTTACAAACGATCAACGCTTGCAAATTATTGAATTTTATTATCAAAATGCGTGCTCTGTTAAGAAAGTTCATCGCGGGCCTCTGTTACTCAACAACGTGGAAAATTTTGCGGAAGGATTTAAGTGTGTAGCCTTTCAAAATACAGCTGGTGCAAGAATTGAAACCGAACGACCTACCGCAACGCAGAATTTTTAGTGAATGGGCTCTTGGAAAGTTGGCCAAAGATCCACTTCTTTATCGAAAAATTGTGTTCAGCGACGAAGCTCATTTTTGGCTCAATGGATACGTAAATAAGCAGAATTGTCGATTTTGGAGTGAAGATCAGCCAGAAGCATTGCAAAAGCTACCAATGCATCCAGAAAAAGTCACAGTTTGGTGCGGTTTATGGGCTGGTGGCATCATTGGACCGTACTTCTTCAAAGATGCTGCGAATCGTAACGTAACTGTGAATGGTAGGCGCTACCGTGAGATGATATCCAACTTTTTTTTTGCCCAAAATGCAAGAGCTTGACTTGCATGACATGTGGTTTCAACAAGAAGGTGCCACATGCCACACAGCGCGCGTAACAATGGACTTATTGAGAGGCGAGTTCGATGAACATTTTATTTTACATTCGGGCCGGTCAATTGGCCACCTAGATAGTGCGATTTAACGCCTTTAAACTATTTTTTGTGGGGTTATGTTAAAGCTCATGTCTATACAGACAAGCCCGCTTCAATTGACGCATTGGAAGACAACATTGACGCATTTTGCGTGAAACGCCGGCCGAAATGTTGGAAAGAGTATGCCAAAATTGGACTAAGCGGATGAACCATTTGAGGCGCAGTCGCAGTCAACATTTGCATGAAATAATCTTCAAACATTAAATTATATGGACCGTACTATCAATTCAAATAAAGATTTCATGCATTTTCCTGAATTTTATGTGTTTTTTTTTGAAAATTTTTCCTATAGCTCTTAAAAAATCACCCATTATTACCGACTGTATGATAAGAATATTTCAATCACAATATGTAGTACAACATTAAGTTCTCATGACATATGAATTCTAAGGAAGTTTACCTGCAGTTGAACTATCTTGTATAGAACCAAGGAGGAAATTCCGTGCGAAACTTGTCACTGCCTGACGTAAGAAAGTTTTGTCTTCCGTGTAACGATTTCTATAGAGAGTAAAATTTCATGAAATAGAATGTGACTGTTTTTTTATTTTTTCTTGACAAACTGTACAATTCTGACGGCATGCTAGTACCTTGTTATTATTCCGATTTATATTATTATTCAGCTCCTTAATAGCTTCCATTATGTTGGATTAGTTTCGTCTTAAAGAAATATCACAGCGGCATTATTTCTTAGATACGAGTCTATAGGCTAGTGATGTTGCTCTCTTCTAATCTGTTGGAGAGGATAAACAGCAACATTTATCCCTAAAACGGTATTCAAAAGCGGTTTTCTTTTTGATTTTCAGAGCAAACAAGCACGCATTGCATTAAGCAATATGAATGGATGTCCGTTTACTTTTATAATGCCGTGTAGATATCCAATTACTTGCATGTGTCATGTGTTCATTAGTTATACCGCAGCTTAATAACTTCATTTTAAAAATATTTAAATTTTTTTTCGGATTTTTTATTTATTGTTTATTTATCTTTTGACATTGTCAAAAAATCAAGCACACACACATATACACACACAATCACAAAAATAATAATAATATAAAAAAAAACGTGCAAATCAATCAATTTCAAAATACCAAAAAAAAAAAAAATACAATCAGAAGACAACCAACGGTAATAAATTAAATATTTTAATGCCAACCGATTATACATTCCGCCTAAATAATGTCACACGAAAAGAAAAGGAACTTTTAAACAGACGGCCGTTTTTTATTAAAGCTTAAGCAAGTCTTTGCGGTCTATTCCGTCTATTCCTCTGTCTGTTGACTATCAGTCATCAATACTCACCTGAAGTCATAAGTATAAGTTTTCAGCAAGCAACGGTTTTTTATGACTCTTAACAATTGACTTTGTTTGTGCTGCATAATAATAAATTTAATTTAATAAAATAAAAAATAAGCAATAACAACAACAATAATTTAAATTTTTTTTAAAATTCATTGTCTTTTTTTTACGATTGATTATTTGTTGTTGTTTTTCTTTTTATAAACTTCTTTTGTTTATAAAAAATGTTAAACACGTCGTTTTAGCAAAAAACAAAAAAAATTTTCATCACAACTTGTTTTTGTTTTCCTCGTTTGTTTTTGTTCGGTTTTTGTTTTTTTTTTGTTTATTTAACAAAAATTAATAAAATTTTGAATAAAAAATTGTAAGTGATTGTTTGCTTAACCATAAATTATTTATAAGCAGCAGAACATACAAAATTTATGAGTAATCATTAGCAACACAGTGGGCTAGAAGCCAAGAAATCTGATGGAAGTTATTGAGAGGCAGCAAGAATTTTAGTAAAATTTTATAAGAAATTAAATTATAAATATTTAAACAGCTCAAATAAAGCAAAAGTTGTTAAATATTATTAAAATTATTTGGTAGTTTTTTCTTGGTACTTTTTTGTGGCATCAAAATTTGTAAAATTTTATTAAAATTTTATAATAAATTAAATAAAAAATATTTAAACAGCTCAAATAAAGCTAAAGTTGCTAAATACTATTAAAATTATTTGGTACTTTTTTCTTTGTACTTTCTTTCTTGGTACTTTTTCTTAATACTTTTTCTATTGGTACTTTTTTCTTGGTACTTTCTTTCTTGGTTCTTTTTTGTGGCATTAAAATTTGTATTAAAAATCAGAAATTTTAATCAAGTTTCGAAAAAATGGGTAAAAAGTACCATTCAATGTGGTTTTAAGGACAGAAGCGAGTCGGTTCTCTTTCTATTCTTGTGTGTCCAGCAGAAACTAACAATATTGCACGTACCCTCCTGCTAACAACGAGATTATGCCTCCCTGTCACGAGTCTGGATAATATCCAAATTGAAGGAGGCAATCGAAAAAGAAACTGTTGTAATATAAACCTTGATAATAAAGGGTCCGCCAAATAACTTTTTTTTTTTGAAAATGCTTTAAACAAAAACTACTAAATTTTTTCTCAAATTTCTTTTTTATTTGAAAGTACAATCCTTCCGGTTAATAATGGAAAATAATTTCATTCAAACGGCTGGCCATGCAGTAGCCTACACGATCGGTTCAATTTTTTTCAACATTATCGATTGTGTGCAGCTGTATTTCACCAATGGCTTCACGAATATTGTCCTTTAAAGCGTCAATTGTCTCTGGCTTGTCGGCGTAACACTTATCTTTGACGGCACCCCACAAATAATAGTCCAACGGTGGCAAATCGCAGCTCCGAGGTGGCCAAACGACATCAGCTCTGCGGCTGATAATGCGATCTTCAAAAACAGGGCGCAAAACATCGAGTGTAGCTTCGGCTGTGTGGCCCGTAGCGCCGTCATGTTGAAACCAAATGTTGCCAATATCCTCCTCTTCAATTTTTGTGAACAAAAATTCGTTCAACATGGCCCGATAACGATCGACATTGACTGTAACGGCCACTCCTTGCTCATTTTCGAAGAAAAATGGCCCAATTATGCCTCTGGACCAAAATCCGCACCAAACAGTAACTCGTTTTGGGTGCGTCGGCTTTTCAATGTATGCGTGCGGGTTTTCTGTGCCCCAAATGCGACAATTTTCCTTGTTTACATACCCGCCAAGATCAAAATGAGCTTCATCTGAAAAGATGTTTTTTTTTTGCCAAAATCGGCATCTTCTGGTGTAGGCTACTGCATGGCCAGCCGGGGCAGCCATTTGAATGAAATTATTTTCCATTATTAACCCTAAGGATTGTACTTTCAAATAAAAAAAGAAATTTGAGAAAATATTCAGTAGTTTTTTTTTAAAGCATTATCAAAAAAAAGTTATTTGGCGGACCCTTTATAAACAAATTAAAGAGTTTTTATCATTAGAACACACAAATTGCTGTTTTAATTAAATTCTTAATTAGTTTCGTAAATAATTTTCTAAACCACAAAAATGCAATTAAAAAAAAAATGAAAATGAAAATTAAATTCTTTCAACTGATAATGAATGACTCGAATAAAATTGCAATTTTAATTGAATTTCTCTTTGGATATTATTTAACACTTAATTAGAGGTTTAGTTAATAACTTAAAACACATATTGAACTGCTACTGCTCCGTTCTAACAGAAAACCACAGTTGATTAAAAAAACATACGTACATATATATTTACAGTACAGATGAAAAGTGGCTGTACATTGAAAAATGGAAATAAATATCTGCAATATTTATAACACTTCTTTCATTAACTGTGAACTGCCCATTATATAATATTCATGCTAAGGTAGCCATCTGAAGACGCCGCCGTTCCCTAGTAGGTGGTTTGTTAGCTTATTAGATAAGAGTCCGTGGTTCCAGTCTCATGCAAAAAATAATTCATTTGTCATCTACATCTGAGCAGTCTTTTGGCAAAAACTTTGAGAGTATAAACGATATGAAAAGTTTCTCAAAAATCTGTCGTTCATGAATAAAATTAAATCACATAACGTGGATAATGTGAAAAGCTAGGTTGTAATCCTGACTAAAGAGTTGTAATGAACAGTTAAGCACGTGAGTCTTTGTAGCTTTCTAGTGAAGAAAGCGTAAACTTTGTAAAGGGTCCGCCAAATAACTTATTTTTTTTGAAATTGCTTTTTAAAAAAAATTACTGAATATTTTTTCAAATTTCTTTTTTTAATTGAAAGTACAATCCCTCCGGTTAATAATGGAAAATAATTTTTCAAACGGCTGCCTCGGCTGGCCATGCAGTAGTCTACACGGTGGGTCCAATTTTTAAGCACATTATCGATTGTGTGCAGCTGTATTTCACCAATGGCTTCACGAATATTGTCCTCTAAAGCGTCAATTGTCTCTGTCTTGTCGGCGTAACACTTATCTTTGACGGCACCCCACAAATAATAGTCCAACGGTGTCAAATCGCAGCTCCGAGGTGGCCAAACGACATCAGCTCTGCGGCTGATAATGCGATCTTCAAAAACAGGGCGCAAAACATCGAGTGTAGCTTCGGCTGTGTGGCACGTAGCGGCGTCCTGTTGAAACCAAATGCTGCCAATATCCTTCTCTTCAATTTTTGTGAACAAAAATTCGTTCAACATGGCCCGATAACGATCGCCATTGACTGTAACGGCCACTCCTTGCTCATTTTCGAAGAAAAATGGCCCAATTATGCCTCTGGACCGAAATCCGCACCAAACAGTGACTCGTTTTGGGTGCGTCGGTTTTTCAATGTATGCGTGCGGGTTTTCTGTGTCCCAAATGCGACAATTTTGCTTGTTTACATACCCGCCAAGGTCAAAATGAGCTTTATCTGAAAAGATAATTTTTTTTTTTTGCCAAAATCGGCATCTTCTGGTGTAGCCAGCCGAGGCATCCATTTGAATGAAATTATTTTCCATTATTAACCGGAAGGATTGTACTTTCAAATAAAAAAAGAAATTTGAGAAAATATTCAGTAGTTTTTTTTTTTAAAGCATTTTCAAAAAAAAAAAGTTATTTGGCGGACCCTTTATCTGAAGCAACATTAGTAAACACGATGTACTCCACTTAAAGCTTTGCATTTGAAAATGAAATTCGAACTTAAAAGATTTAATAACTGCATTACCAGTTAACAAGCCACGATACAACATTCAAATCCCTTCTTTCCCTTAAAATTCAAATTCATGTTGCTGGTGCAACAAATTTTCATTCCCAAATAAATGGAAATGTTTTTCTGGTTTTTATAACCTGCCTGTTATATTTGTTATTTTTTTCGAACTTATTTTTTATAGTTTAAAACAAATAAAAATTTTTGGTACATTTTTCCAGTCATCAGCAAAGCAATTGCTGGAAATTAAAATTTTTAACACCGTCTACAAGCGCACATGACCAAAACAAAAACAAAAAAAGAACGAGTGGAAAAATGGTGTAAAATTAACGACCACAACTGAAATATGAAACAAAAAATTATTGTAAATTGTATGGCTATTTAATGTTTTCAAATTAAATTTTATTTCCAGAAAAAAAAATAAAAAAATGCACTTTTTAGTTCGGCTAAATCGGTCATAATTTGGTTCAGCGTTGGTGTGTTTTTTGTGTTACGGCCAAATGCAGAAAATTCCACGAAATATGAACAAATAAAATAAAAATAAACAAACAAGATTTAAAAATTTTATAACCGTTAAATTGCGGCTAATGTTGTTACACAGAGAGTTCAGAGAAAACTAAGTGAGTTGTGGAAAAATTTAATACGAAAAACACTTTTTTTTTAAATTTAAAAAAAAAATTCCATTTAATTTTTAAAAATAATATCCGTTACAAAAACACTATCAAGTAACTTACTATAGGCCAGATGGCTTAGGGGAACTACAAAGGGATTTGTTCTGGCCATTCTAGGATCGAAAGACATTAACACCGCTTTGACTATAATTTACAGATGCTACTTGAATGTAGTGGATCACTGCCTCACTGGGGCTTCCATCACGAATTTTGTAAAAGCTGTGAATGAAATTGTTAGGTTCCCTGTCTCCTTCTCTATGGAAATTCCTTTGTAGGAACGTTAGAAGGAAATTTCAACACAAATGCAGCAGCTAATCTTATTGAGTGTAGACCTCAAGCCTGAATGATGGTATAAAAGCTGTCGAATAACTTTAAAAAACTGCAATAAGTAGGCGGCATTCCCTATTCAAAGCAAGCGATGTTTCAGTCTACATTGTCTATTGTCTATGAGACAGCGTCTGCACAGTCTAATGCATGACTCATATCTCATACTTACTTAACTGGTCATTACCACATTTTAGTCAGGATTACCAACTAGCTTCTTACACCACCCATGTTGTGTGTGTATGTGTTAATTTTGTCTATTATATGTTGGATGTTCTTCTTAATTGGCCATTAACAACCCGATTAACGGATTTCGGCCTGCCGCAATACATCCTCCCAGGCGCCTCTGCTTCTTGCGCGCCTACGCCAGTTGGCAAACTTCAAGATGCTGCTCGATATCAACAATGACAATACCCTGGCTAGTATTTGACAGGCATTCCAATCTATCTTGCTGATTAGAATTAAGGCTCGCAGATTACTTGCTTACTTACTTAATTGGCCATTAACGACCCGATTAATGTATTTCGGGTTGCCTTAACACATCCTTCCAGACGCCTCTGCTTCTTGCGCGCCAGTCGGTCACACCAATCGATGACAGGGCTTCCCCGATTTGGTCCTTCCAACACATATAAGGTCGTCCTCTTCGCCGACTTCCGCAGATCCCCGCACCAAATATCCGTCTCGCCGTAGCATCCTCCTCCATTCGAACGACATGGCCGAGCCAGCGCAGCCGCTGGATATTAATGCGCTGCACAACGTCTATGTCGTTAAAGAGTTCATACAGTTCACTGTTAGATCGGATGCGGAAATCATCGCCAACTCGCACTGGAACGAAGATCTTACGTAGGACTTTTCTCTCGATTACTCTCAAGGCTGCTGCATCAGTGCTTAACAGGGTTCTTACTTCTGCGCCATAAAGAAGCACGGGTAGGATGAGCATCTTGTAGATTATTAGTTTAGTCTTACGGGAGAGGTCTTTGCTACTCAAATGCCTATTGAGACCATAGTAGCACCTGTTGGCAAGAGTGAAGCGACGGGAACTACTACAACTTAAAGTCGTCTACGAACAACATATTTTTGAGAAACTTTTCATTAAGTTATCTCTCGTTAATAACAGATTATAATACAAATTTACATGATCGTTTTTTAAGTTAGTTTTACAGAAAAACTTTAAAATAAAATAATTAATTAATTGTAATACCACTTGAAACATATCAATTTACACCATAGCACCGAATCAAATTGCATCGTGAATGATACGGTAACAGACAATAAGGAACGGAACGGAATAGTTGCCGATCAACCAAACCGATCAAAGAAACAAACGTCAATTAGGCGCCATATTAATGGCGTATTTAACAAATTGTTGTAATTAAAACAAAAGAAAAAAAACAATTTAAATTATCGACATCCATCATACATAAATATGTACAGGCAAAAGACATCAAACCACTAACATGTAATCAATTGGCTGGGGCGGTGCAAAAAAATTTAACTTCCAACAACGACTGCAACATACAATTAAAGCCGCAGTTGCAGACAGACAGACAGAGAGAGGGAAAAAAGACACAGAATATGCCGGTCAACCCCCTTTTTTTCTTCTTAATATTATAGCCGTGACAGTTTTATTACCCAGTATTTGTTTAACAAACTATTTTAAACGTTTCATTATAATTGAAGAACAAGAGGTGTTGTAAGAATATTTAGCACGTATGGTTATTTACTAATTTTTGCTAGTAAAACAGAAAAATGCAATCCACGAGAAATATGAGACCGATAAGATAGTTCTTAACAAGCTGTTTTACATAGTCTGGGGTATTAATTCCATTTACGTGTAATTTGCCGGTAGGATAGAAACCAGTGGTCAGCAATGAGTATTCAAAACGATGAGTAGACTCGAATCATACTTATAATTTCTGATACTTATACGCATTCATACTTATTTTAATGTCATACTCATACTACTCATACTCAAAGTTTGAAATACTCATGTTACTCATACTTAACAATACGCATGATGTTATTGATTTCGACTCTCCATGACTCATCGTATACACGAATCACAAAATAAGTATGATTCGCGTACGAACACTACATACTCACAAGAAGGTTGTGTGTTTGCTCTCCTTGCTGTCTTTTTCTTTTTGTTTATGTGTCTTTCTTCTTTCTTTGTAAAATGTACCAACAACTAAGACAGTAAATTTTGATGAATGATCCGAATCACTCGAATCATTTATGAGTATTACAAGTATTTTTCTAAATTTGTGAATCTGAATGAGTAGGCGTATGAATCAAACATAGTTCGAATATTATGAGTTTGTTGTCAACGTTGTACTCATACTCATTGCAACTTGTACTTATAAATTAATGGTGTAGTGAATACGAATGAATCAGAATAGTTGGATTTCAATACTGTTGACTCACTCATACTCAAAATTGCATGAGTGCTGATGAGTAGCAAAAAAGCGATTCATTGCTGATCTCTGATAGAAACTCTTTTTAGATTGACTTTTTTTAGTTTACCTTGTGCAGTTCTGCCAAAAGGCACTGTTTATAGCTGTGTAATGGGTCAGTTTAAATAGCGTTACAATTGTGGAAGTCGCATTGAATTTCTCATCTACGATAGAATAGTTGGATTTAATTCTGCTCACGATGCTATGAAGTCGCCGTAGTCTAGTAGGTAGTGTGTTGCCTAATTAGACGTAAAGCCAGGGTTCGAGCCCCAGGCCAGACATCAAGATAAAATACAAAAAAGGATTTCTTCGTCGACTTCCTCTCAGCAGATTTCCGGCAAAAACTCTGAGGGTAAATAAAATTGCCATGAAAAGTTACTCAAAAATCTGTCGTTTAGGATCGACTTTAAGCAGTAGGTCCCGCCACTCGTGTATAAAATTAACACACACAACATAAGTGGTGTGAGAAACGAGGTCATAATCCTGACTGAAGGGTTGTAATGACCAATTATGTATGTATGTTACGACTCTTGCATGAAAGAGCACAATGAGAATATCACCACAAGGATACTTAGAGCCTCTTGAAAGAGAATTTTTAGAAAAAGGGGAACGCAGCTACTGCATCCCCCAAGGCCCGTTGAAAACAGAGTCAGGTGATAAGTGGCCCCTTCTTGTTTGCGATTTCCTCTACATTTAGAAATATTTTGTATGCCTATCGTTCAGGAATTGATTTGTTCCCCTCGGTTTGCAAAATTTTGCAAGAGTAATCGTGTTTCGGATCTTCACTGCAACTCTGCAGTTGTCTTCTTCTGTATCTTCATACAACATGCATTTATTAATGAAACTGGAACAAGGCAAGGCAAGGGAAACAATAAGAAGATGAATGTTAGACTTTCTGGCAGGCTGATGCTGTTTTAAGGAATAAAAGAGGAAAAAGTACATCTGGGCACTGCTTGAATTAGCTATTGATTAACCGCATACAATTCCTAGACCTCGGTAGATACTGCCTACAAAGTGCTTTCATACGACTACTGTTGTAAAGGGTTCGCCAAATAAGTTTTTTTTGAAAATGCTTTAAAAAAAAACTACTGAATATTTTCTCAAATTTCTTTTTTTATTTAAAAGTACAATCCTTCCGGTTAATAATAGAAAATAATTTCATTCAAATGGCTGCCCCGGCTGGCCATGCAGTAGCCTACAGCAGAAGATGCCGATTTTGGCAAAAAAAACCATCTTTTCAGATGAAGCTCATTTTGATCTTGGCGGGTATGTAAACAAGCAAAATTGTCGCATTTGGGGCACAGAAAACCTGCACGCATACATTGAAAAGCCGACGCACCCAACTGTACGAGTCACTGTTTGGTGCGGATTTTGATCCAAAGGCATAATTGGGCCATTTTTCGTTACAGTCAATGGTGATCGTTATCGGGCCATGTTGAACGAATTTTTGTTCACAAAAATTGAAGAGGAGGATATTGGCAACATTTGGTATCAACAGGACGGCGCTACGTGCCACACAGCCGAAGCTACACTCGATGTTTTGCGCCCTGTTTTTGAAGATCGCATTAACAGCCGCAGAGCTGATGTCGTTTGGCCACCTCGGAGCTGCGATTTGACACCGTTGGACTATTATTTGTGGGGTGCCGTCAAAGATAAGTGTTACGCCGACAAGCCAGAGACAATTGACGCTTTAAAGGACAATATTCGTGAAGCCATTGGTGAAATACAGCTGCACACAATCGATAATGTGCTTAAAAATTGGACCGATCGTGTAGACTACTGCATGGCCAGCCGAGGCAGCCGTTTGAATGAAATTATTTTCCATTATTAACCGGAAGGATTGTACTTTCAAATAAAAAAAAAAATTGAGAAAATATTCAGTAGTTTTTTTAAAGCATTTTCAAAAGAAAAGTTGTTTGGCTGACCCTTTACTTATAAAACTTTCAGGACTGTAGACAAGGTTGAGGAGAAGAAGACCTTACGTCTTGCACGTATATGTACTTACCTAAGTTTAATAACTAATCTAAACGAAATCAATATATTGGTAATGGAACCATTGAAATCTATAGGAACATATCAATACTTTCTCTCTTGTCTAATAGAATTTCCTATTTGAGTGTCGCAAAATTAATGTTGGTTGCTTTAATTTTTTTGCTTCCATTAACCAACGCATGATAAAGAATATCGCTTGAAAAATAACAACACCATGTGATACAATATTTGAAAGATAAACGATAAGTCATTAAGAGAACTTTAATTAGTTTTAAATGCCACTGTAATTTGCTAATAGAACATGACATAACACTTGAAGGCGATTAAAATGCTGCCTTCCTTCCTTTTCGCCTTTTGCTAGCCTGGCCCTTCAGTTTTAATGAATTTTTATTTTTTGTTTTGTGTTTTTAAATTTCGTATGCATGTAGTTTTTTAATTGAAAATATTTAAAGAATTAATTAATGATTGCTGTTGCGGGGAGTAGAGGCATATAGAGGTATATTTTTTTTAATTAAGAACCTTTCAAGTTGAAACGTTCAATTGGCAAAATAAACAAAAATTAATTGAAGAAAAAAGACAGACTGCAGCTCTTTTAATAAATTTTTTGATTGACGGTATTTTTTTAGATTTTTTTTCTTTGCTTTGCGTTTGCAAAAGTGTAAAAAAATACTTATTTTGTCGTTTTAATTGTTTAACAAAATTAAAATAAATAAAATAAAAGAAAAATATTTTTTGAAAATGTGTGGTTCTACTTTGCTTTGTACACTGTTTGGCAATTGCTTATTAAGCGAGGAGAGAAGCATAATTTGGAATGAAATTCAGTCAAACGAGACCACAACGACGTGATATTGTAGTAGAGAACGTTTTGTAGAGGGGAGGAATATTGCATAGATTATTACATGGTATAAGAGTATAGCGTTGGCACCAGAATATTTTTTTTTTCGGTTCAATAAAGTATTATTAAAAATATTTTTTTAAAAGGGTTATCTGTTAAGCGGTGTCTATCGAGTTTTTAATGCATTATAGTTCTTGAACCGTGCCATTGTGTAAGAAATCAAATGTCATTTAAATTATCGCCTACGAATAGGATACAATAGTCCAGCCTTTTGAGTCAGTTTTGGACCGCTTTTTCGCATATTTCGCCACTCTTTCTGGATGCAATGACACTCGAATCTCAATATGCGTCAACTTTATATGTTGACGGAATATTGGTCTCCTTGTCAAAAACCAGCATTGAAAGTTGGTCTGATCTGGCGTTGTAAATGTTCAACCGGCTTTAATCGTTCCATAAGTTGAATGGAAGTGTAAACCCAAACTCAAACTGAGAAAGCCATGGAATCGAGAAATTCCGCTTATCTGCATCACTTTTTCTTTCTCATAGCTATGATGCGCAGGCAGAAGTTTCCAGGACAATAGGTAATTATAGACCTTTTGCCAGAAGTCTGCAGAGAGGATCGTCATATTTTGTCTTTAAGGTGTAAAAGCTAAGATTTTAACTCAAATTTCTCATCTTGCAAAGCAACAACATTTTTGAAGTCGCCGTAGTCTAGAAGGGGAGTGTTGGCTTATTAGACGTAAAAGCCAGGGTTCGAGCAGGCTCAGGCCAGACATGAAGACAAAATACAAAAAGTATTGCTTCGGCGATTTCCTCTCAGCAGATTTCTGGCAAAAAAAGCTCTGAGAGTAAATAAAATTGCCATGAAAAAGTTTCTCAAAAATCTGTCGTTCGGAGTCGACTTTAACCTGTAGGTCCCACCACTCATGTATAAAATTAACACACACAACATAAGTAGTGTGAGAAACTAGGACGTTGTACAATCGGTCAATTCGACCTCCAGGTACTGCTGTACTTGTCTTAATTGACAAGTACACGTCCTCTAACCTAACCTAACCTAAGCCATGGAATCGAGAAATTTCGTTTATCTGCATCACTTTTTCTTACAGAAGCGATATTTTCTGCAGACCGCACATTGCGATGATGCGCAGACTTGATCACAACTCTGAAGTTTCCAGGACAATAGGTAATTATAGACCTTTTGCCAGAAGTCTGCTGAAAGGGTCTGTCATATTCTGTCTTTAATTCGTAAAAGCTGAGATTTGAACTCAAATTTCTCATCTAGCGAAGCAACAACATTTTTGAAGTCGCCGTAGTCTAGTAGGTAGTGTGTTGGCTTATTAGACGTAAAAGCCAGGGTTCGGGCCCCAGGCCAGACATCAAGACAAAATACAAAAAGGATTTCTTCGGCGACTTCCTCTCAGCAGATTTCTGGCAAAAAAAAAAAGCTCTGAGAGTAAATAAAATTGCCATGAAAAAGTTTCTCAAAAATCTGTCGTTCGGAGTCGACTTTAAACTGTAGGTCCCACCATTCATGTATAAAAAAAGTTAACACACACAACATAAGTGGTGTGAGAAACTAGGACGTTGTACAATGGGTCAATTCGACCTCCAGGTACTGCTGTACTTGTCTTAATTGACAAGAACACGTCCTCTAACCTAACCTAACCTAAGGCAATATCACAACCTAGACTATGGCACCTGCATATATTCACTGCAAAAATTCTGTTGCGATTTACACCAGCTCCCCTTTAGTGATCTGACACCTGACAAGACGTAAGAAAATTGGTGGGCTTTTCGAATCCCATCAGTGAACCAGTCTACTTCCGTCAAACGATGATGAAAGCTTTCTAAACACCATTTCAGGTCATTTCATCTCTTAAAATCATTCATTATGAGCCCATAAATTTACCAGAGTGGAGTATTATCAGTAGTATCGCGTGTGAACCTGGATGAGAAAGAGCAGGGGTAGCGGCTGTCTAAAATACCTTTAATATTATGAAGATCGCCATCTAAGAAACGCTGCTGTTATCAACTACAATAAAACTCCAACTGAAGGCCCTCAACAAAACTATCAGCACGATTTGTTTTGATCGGTTAACGACAATAGGTGTGCCACCAAATCAAAATGAAAGTTTTCTGCTGTTACAGAAGGCTTTATCCGGAAGATAAATTTTTTAATCAGAAATAAACATACCCTCGGGAACCATAAAGTCAGTGGTTTGTTTCAAAAAATCACATAAGAACCCGCATTGGAAATAGTGAGATAACGGTTTGAAGGGTCTTCCATTCTGCAAAGATATCACACCGCATTTGCCATCAAAAATGTAATTCTAACTCATAGGACTCAACGCCTATATAGCCCTACAGTTTCGATTCATCAATGAAGTTTCTGTTTTAAACCGGACTGAAATGAAAGTTCCCCAGTATTTCAGGAGACCGTTTTTTGAATAAGAATCCTCAACATTTAAAAGACTGGTAAGGCAGACCGTATGCTTAATTTCTTCATGTATGAGTCCGTTTCTAGAATAGTGTCAAGACAGCATGCGTGCTTGCTGAAACAGATTAAAGTGTTATTAGGGAGAAGGGTCTACATCAGATTTACGCACCAATTTTCATTAACTTTATGAAGCATATAGCGATATTGGTTTAGTAAAATCCAACAAAAGAGGTCTTTGCTCGGCCTATGACTTATTCGAGTGATTATCTAAGCAAACTGTGTTGATAGGTTTATTCAAGATTCTTCGCTGACAGGGTTTATCCGAAGAATGAAATTAAATGGACGGGAAATCCATTAGAATAAGCGTACGAGTATTTCGAGCCTTAAGTATTTTTAAAGGGTGTTTTTTATAGAGGTATAGAACTTTAAGTTGGCATTACTTTTCAAGATGTCGACCGATTTAACAGCTGTCAAGTGATTTATTCTCAGTTTGGTTTGGCAATTCATCATGAATAGACTCACGCCTGAACAACGCTTGCAAATAGTGCAATTTTATTTCGAAAATAATGGTTCTGTGCGGAAAACGTATCGCGCACTACGTCCATTTTATCGTCGACAAAATCGTCCATCAGAGCAGTTAATTCGATTAACCATGGAACGTTTTCGCACCACGTTTACTCTTATTGATAACTCGCATCCCCAGAGACGTACAGAAGAAGCTATTGCTGCTGTAGAGCGTAGCATTGAGGAAGACCCGAATGAGTCCATCCGCCATCGAGCACAGGAATTGGATCTGTGTCCATCCACTTTATGGAAGATTTTGCGGAAGGATCTTGGTTTGCGTGCTTACAAAATCCAACTCGTGCAAGATTTGAAGCCAAACGATCATCAAGTAAGGCGTAGATTCTTCGAATGGGCCCAAAACGAGATTACCGTTGTTCCCGATTTTCATAAGCGAATTTTGTTTAGCGATGAAGCGCACTTCTGGTTGAATGGCTACGTCAACAAACAAAACTCCCGCATTTGGAATGAAGGTAATCCTAAAGTGTATGTGGAAACACCGTTACATCCAGAAAAACTGACTGTTTGGTGCGCTTTATGGGCTGATGGAATCATTGGTCCGTACTTTTTCAAAAACGATGGTGGCCAGAACGTTACAGTCAATGGTGATCGGTATAGAGCCATGATTACTAACTTTTTCATTCCTGAATTGAATAACCATGATGTCCAGGAGATGTGGTTTCAACAAGACGGCGCAACATGTCACACAGCTCGTGCCACAATAGATTTATTGAAAGACAAGTTTGGTGACCGCCTAATTTCAAGTTTTGGACCTGTAAATTGGCCTCCAAGATCTTGTGATTTAACACCGCTAGACTACTTTCTGTGGGGCTATGTAAAGTCATTGGTCTATGCGGTAAAGCCACAAACGCTTGACCATTTGGAAGACAACATTCGCCGTATTATTGCCGATATACGGCCACAAATGTTGGAAAAAGTCATCGAAAATTGGACGTCCAGATTGGACTACATCCGCGCCAGCCGTGGCTGTCATATGCCAGAAATCATATTTAAAATGTAATGCCACAAGATTATCTTTCGGATAAATAAAATTCATGTCAATCGAATAATCCATCGTTGTTTTATTGCAACTTAAAGTTCTATACCTCTATAAAAAAAACCCTTTATAAAACAGGGTATTTGAATAAGAATTTCTCTTAATTTTTTCTTCTTTCGTTGATGATGATTTTTCTTCGTTTTACTATTGATTACATCAACATATTAAAATCAAACGTCTTTAATTTTTATTACAATCAATTTATTTTAAATATCCTTTAAAAACTTTACTAATATTTCCCCTCATTTTCTTGTGTTTTCTTTACAGTTTCAATTTCATTTCTTTTCTTCGGTGGTACCATTTACAACGTCACGCTGGCTTCTCCGAATAATACAGCAGCGCCAGTGGTATGGCGTGCACGTCGCAAAGTGGGTGAGTAGAAAAATAATTTCTTTCTTTTTATTTTTAAAACTTTTTAAAATTTTAAAATAAAATCTTCTATGAGTATGTATATGAATGCATGTTACAATTTCAAGAAAATATTTGATGATTAAATACAAAATAAGTGGGCCAAGAAATGTGGCTAATTAATGACAAACGGAAGCCAGTTCAATGGCCAGAAAATTTTCGAATAATTATTGTAGAAAATGGGGGCATTCCCCATAGTTACTTGGTTACAAGCAATATTAAACGAGGCTATAAAATTTCATTTCTCTGTTCTATTTTGTAAAACTATCGTTTTAATTTCAATTTTCTTTGAATAATAAATTACAAAAAAAAAAAATACGATACAATTCTTTGTGATTGTTGTTGTTGTCTGTCGTTAGCGTTTTGTAAAAGTTTATTGACTTTTCTTGTAATCAAGGCTGATTGTAAAATAATATTTAATGACTGTTTCCTATGAAAAATAAAATTTCAAACAGCTTTTATGATGGCAAAGAAAACGAAAAAACTTTAGAAAAATTTAGAAAAATTTAAAAAAAAGAAAAAGTTACCTCTTTGTACTGCGAAGCTTTGTTTCGTAAAGCTTTAAACGAAGAGGGAATTGATAAAAGGCTTGGGTTTTACTCATCCATTCCACTGCTTCTACTTTTTTAATTTTTTCTTCTAATAAATTAAATTTCATTAATTTTTTTATTCCACATTCCTCAGGGCTACTCAATTAAATGCTGTCCTCCTTTATCTATAAGAGTACATAAGGTGCCTTGACTTAACAGCAAATGCGAGCCATCCTGGTTCGAATGCTGACAGATACGGCAAAATATTCAAATTTTGAAAATTATTTCTCCAAATAAAGGGTCCGCCAAATGACGTTTTTTTTTTGAAAATGTATTAAAAAAAAAACTACTGACTATTTTCTCAAATTTCTTTTTTATTCCTTATATCCATCCAGTTAATAATGACAAATAAATTCATTCAAATGGCTGCCTCGGCATGGCCAGCCTACACCAGAAGATGCCGATTTTGGCAAAAAAAAAATCATCTTTTCAGATGAAGCTCATTTTGATCTTGGCGGGTATGTAAACAAGCAAAATTGTCGCATTTGGGGCACAGAAAACCCGCACGCATACATTGAAAAGCCGACGCATCCAAAACGAGTCACTGTTTGGTGCGGATTTAGGTCCAGAGGCTTAATTGGGCCATTTTTCTTCGAAAATGAGCAAGGAGTGGCCGTTACAGTCAATGGCGATCGTTATCGGGCCATGTTGAACGAATTTTTGTTCACAAAAATTGAAGAGAAGGATTTTGCCAACATTTGGTTTCAACAGGACGGCGCTACGTGCCATACAGCCGAAGCTACATTCGATGTTTTGCGCCCTGTTTTTGAAGATCGCATTATCAGCCGCAGAGCTGATGTCGTTTGGCCACCTCGGAGCTGCGATTTGACACCGTTGGACTATTATTTGTGGGGTGCCGTCAAAGATAAGTGTTACGCCGACAAGCCAGAGACAATTGAAGGCAGTCTAACCTTTCTACAATGTTCGCTATTAATGTTAACGCTATTAATATCTACGTTATTAAAGGGACCGCCAAATAACTTTTTTTTTTGAAAATGCTTTAAAAAAACTACTGAATATTTTCTCAAATTTCTTTTTTTTACTTGAAAGTACAATCCTTCCGGTTAATAATGGAAAATAATTTCATTCAAATGGCTGCCTCGGCTGGCCATGCAGTAGCCTACACGATCGGTCCAATTTTTAAGCACATTATCGATTGTGTGCAGCTGTATTTCACCAATGGCTTCACGAATATTGTCCTTTAAAGCGTCAATTGTCTCTGGCTTGTCGGCGTAACACTTATCTTTGACGGCACCCCACAAATAATAGTCCAACGGTGTCAAATCGCAGCTCCGAGGTGGCCAAACGACATCAGCTCTGCGGCTGATAATGCGATCTTCAAAAACAGGGCGCAAAACATCGAGTGTAGCTTCGGCTGTGTGGCACGTAGCGCCGTCCTGTTGAAACCAAATGTTGCCAATATCCTCCTCTTCAATTTTTGTGAACAAAAATTCGTTCAAAATGGCCCGATAACGATCGCCATTGACTGCAACGGCCACTCTTTGCTTATTTTCGAAAAAAATGACCCCATTATGCCTCTGGACCATAATCCGCACCAAACAGTGACTCGTTTTGGGTGCGTCGGCTTTTCAATGTATGCGTGCGGGTTTTCTGTGCCCCAAATGCGACAATTTTGCTTGTGATTTTTTTTTTTTGCCAAAATCGGCATCTGTAAGTCGATCGCAGGCCCACTTATCGAAGCGAACCAATACAGGCCATACAATTGGACTTTGTATGGCGTCATACCAAGGTCTTTATGCAGAATTCGTCTCAATGATGTCTCCGAAATGTTCAATTGTTGAGAACGACGGTGAATTGATGTTAATGGCGCTTCACACGCACTTTCTGCCACAGCAGCAATATTCTCGGATGTACATACTGTTTTTGGCTTTTCACGATGAGGATGCCAGTTTCATTCACTTTTTTCACAAGATAACGAACATACGGAGCTGACGGTGCTTCTCTTCTTCCAAAATCCGTACGCAATTTTCGCACACTTTCGGCAACATTACCATGATTTTCAAAGTAATGTCGCAATATTTCCCAGCGTTGTTCAAGCGTATACACAACCATATTCGTTTAGCGGAAGGATAAAACTAATTATCTGTCAAATCAGACATGAGCTAAGTGTTACCATTCACGAAATAAGCACTCGTTGAAAAAAAAACGTTAGATGGCGGACCTATATTACTGTTGCTAACTATACATAGCTTAGGATTTGATAAAGGTCTTGGGTTCCAGTCTTCTTATTTGCCTGCTTACAGGTTAAGAGTCTCACATAAGCATTCCGAATCTTTTCTGCCACCACACAATCGAAGATAACTATGAAGTGTTTGACCACACAGGCAAGGCTAAGTTCAATTGACTTCTGTATTGAAGGATTAATTCTCGAGATCACGTATTTTCTAGAGAACAGCATAAGCTTGGATTTCTGTTGATTAACCAGACTGTTTACTCAGTTCCGCTTGGGGAGAATGTCGTAAGCAATAATGAGTCTTAACGTTTCGGGGTAAATGTCTGACGTACAGTGGTGGCCTTATAATTAGAAACGACTTAGCAACATGTATGTTTGTTAATTTGTTTTACAGTTTCACTGTGTACCTGGGATCAAAGGCTTTGTTTAGAGGACGTCTTATATTTTTTTCCATCAGATTGGGACAAATTAAACTTAGATTCGTCACTCCAGAGAACTCTATTCCAGAAACATCGTTTCTAATTATAAGGTCACCACTGTAGCTTTGCAGCCATACTGCACCAGTTTTATTACTCAGTTTATTCAGTTGTTGGGGAGAATGTCGAAAGCACAAGCTTTATAAATACATTGCCCATGGAGAAGTTACACAGCAACGGAGTTAGTACTCCTTCTGGTGGTTCACTCTCCTCCTCCTGCCTTGTTATACTATCAATTACATTTAATTCAAATCGTTTTCATATGTAATTTAAATTACTTTCTTTTATTTATTTATTTTTTTTTTTTTTGTAATTTATTTATCCTTTAACCCCCTGGTATTTACTGAATAAAAACTCAGCAATTTTTCACGTTTTCTAAACAATTGATTTCTATTAAAATTATTTTTGTTTTTTTTTATATCACATGATACATTTGCACATGTGTTGTTATATGAGATATTTTTGTGAGGTTTTTGACCTCGTTTTTTTCTGTTAATATATTCTGTTGTCGTGATTTATATTATCAAAGGCAATTTTTCAAAAAATCTTCAATTTATTCAATCATGTGCCATTAAAAGCAAAACTTTGCACTCGTTTTTATCCCATAGACATAAATTATGGCACATGATGGCACACACAATGGAATCCATGTCGTCCCTACTATCTTTCCTTTTTTTCTCTTCTCCCCGTTACTAAAATATTTAGAAGTAAAGTTCAATGTTTTAAAAAGTAACCCATTGTGGTGGTTTGGAATAGGGAAGATTTAAGAAATTGAATCCTAGTAAAACAACTTTGATTCCGTTAGGCCTTAATAGGCAATACATTATGTTTGATATCGTCATAATAAATTGTAGCCCAATGGGTTAATTCTTGTTTGATTTTAAATTCTCTAGTACAAGTCTTTTAGTGTATGTCACCAACCCATTGCTTCGGTTCATTATCCTTTCACCAGCGGCGGATATCTTTTGTCTTTAAATGTCTCTGTCAACAACAGTTTAAATGTTTCTGTATACAGTGGTGGCCTTATAATTAGAAACGATATTTCTGGAACAGAGTTCTCTGGAGTGACGAATCTAAGTTTAATTTGTCACAATCTGATGGAAAACCGTATGTAAGACGTCCTCCAAACAAAGCCTTTGATACCAGGTACACAGTGAAAACTGTAAAACAAATTAACAAATATACATGTTGCTAAGTCGTTTCTAATTATAAGGCCACCACTGTATGTGTAGAGAGAATCCTTTGAGTTTTATTCGATTGTAAGTAAGATTTTGCTTTTTATTTCAAGCTCTTTCCAAAGAGATTTTGTTGTTTTAAACAAAAGAAATCCAGAAATAAAGAATTCAAGATTTTAAGTTAAGCTTCTGGCCATAAGCCGTCTTTATTTATGGCACACATTTGTTGCTGGCAATAAATGTAAAGAATTATTATACGATTGGCAGCTTTTCTCATTAAGACAACCAAATATTATTACTTGAGCCAGTAAAAATACAATTTAAACATGGTTCACATCGCTCAGCCTGAAGCCTGCCTCAAGGGCGGTCTATCCGATTCGCGATCAACTCTGCTTCTTTTCTTGCTAGCTTCCTTCGCATCCTTGCTATTGCACTCCTCCAACACATCCACCAACAGTAGCTAATGATGGATGTTTGAGCATAATTTTGTTTTCATTCCTAAACATGAGATTTTATTAACATCGTTAGTTAAGTAAAGGGTGATTTTTTAAGAGGTGTAGGAAAGTTTTTAAAAAAAAAAAAAAAAACATAAAATTCAGAAAAATGCATGAAATCTTTATTTGAATCGATAGTACGGTCCATATAACTTAATGTTTGAAGATTATTTCATGCAAATGTTGACCGCGACTGCGCCTCAAATGGCCCATCCGCTTAGTTCAATTTTGGCGTACTCTTTCCAACATTTCGGTCGGTATCTCACGAATAAATGCTTCAATTTTATCTTCCAATGCGTCAATTGAAGCGGGCTTGTCTATACAGGCATGAGCTTTAACATAGCCCCACAAAAAATAGTCTAAAGACATTAAATCGCGCGATCTAGGCGGCCAATTGACCGGTCCCGAACGTGAAATAAAATGTTCACCGAACTCGCCTCTCAATAACTCCATTGTTACGCGTGCTGTGTGGCATGTGTCACCGTCTTGTTGAAACCACATGTCATGCAAGTCAAGCTCTTGCATTTTGAGCAAAAAAAAGTTGGATATCATCTCACGGTAGCGCTCACCATTCACAGTTACGTTACGATTCCCAGCATCTTTGAAGAAGTACAGTCCAATGATGCCACCAGCCCATAAACCGCACTAAACTGTGACTTTTTCTTGATGCATTGGATCTTCTGATTGCATTGGATGCTTCTGGCTGATCTTCACTCCAAAATCGACAATTCTGCTTATTTACGTATCCATTGAGCCAAAAATGAGCTTCGTCGCTGAACACAATTTTTCGATCAAAAAAAGTGGATCTTCGGCCAACTTTCCAAGAGCCCATTCACCAAAAATTCTGCGTTGCGGTAGTTCGTTAGGCTTCAATTCTTGCACCAGCTGTATTTTGAAAGGCTTCACACCCAAATCCTTCCGCAAAATTTTCCAGAGGCCCAATTGCTGCGAACGGCGACAAATCGATAATTGATGGTCATCATTAACACTGGCCGATACAGCTGCAATATTTTCTTCAGTTCACACTCTAGGTAAGCGTGTTGGTGGTTTAATGTCCAACAATGTAAATTTGGTGCGAACAATAGCCCGAATAGCCGCTTCAGTGGGTCGATTAAACTGACCATAAAATGGAAGAAGCGCGCGATGAACTTTCTTAACCGAGCACGCATTTTGATAATAAAATTCAATGATTTGCACGCATTGTTCGTTTGTAATAAGATTCATGATTAAATTATAGACCAAACTGAAGATGTTTGACAGTGAAACAAAACGCGAAACGTGCGTGAGCTGTTTAAACCAGTGTTGCCAAAAAGATAATAGCTAAAAAATCACCCGTTATAAACCGTTTAAAAAAGGAAAGGAAAAATCCAAATATTTTTTTTTTTTTTTTTTTTTTTGCAAAAGGAAGTCAAAAATTATGAAACAAGTTACTCTTAAATATTGAGGTGGTGGCCACTTGAAACCAATTAATTTATGATACAACCAAATACTGAGGCACTTTTCAAAGAAAATCTTCTTTACACAGTTTAAGTTACTTCAAAGATGATGTCTCCAGCGTTTTGTTTTCTTTTGGTTTTTAAAATACTTTCTTCGATTCCCTAAGCACATCTTTCTAAAGTGCTGTTGGTTGTGTGATTGTATTAGCGCACATAGAAATCTTCTTTGCACTTGATATACTCACACAGAGTCAAAGGAAATTTTCTAAATGAGATATGAGAGCGGTTTTGTTTTACAAACAGTTAATTAATCAAGACAGCAAAAACAAAATATTCATAATTTCCCTTTCGCTCTTATTTTTGTGGGGTATTTCTTACAAAGAAAAGGAAACGCACCGTAAAGCAATGGAAAGTAAAAGAAAACTGTGTAGTATTCATGGAGGACAAGTGAATGAAATTATTTTCCAAAAGAAATTCTCCCACATTTCTTCCCACTGTGCCTGTCGTTGTTAAGCTGTATTTAAAATGTTTAAACACTTGAGAAGAGCGTGGAGAGAGTGTCAGAATTTATTATTTTTTTATTTTAAAGCAAAGCGTTCATTTTGTTGCTGGTGGTAATATTTGTGCATAGAAATCCAATTGAAGGCACGTGTAGGGAAAGAAAAATCATCTTGAAAGGATTTTCATTTTTTTATTTTTGCAACGTGCAGGCATAATGAACACGATATCGGATTATGATGCATCATCATCATCATCATTATATTTAAGCTCAATTAAAAATGTAAGAGAGACATTATAAGGCATAATTATTTCATTTCATATATCAAAGAATTTATTTCGAAGGGAGAAAAAAATTTGAAAAAAAAGTAAAAATATATAGAAATATAAAATATAATATTCTAAACTGTTCAGTGGTGTTTGTTTAACAGATGTAAGACTCTTGTTTTCTACTAATTCTTCGAGCATTTATTTGAAAGCCTTAGAAGGCTCAGTTTTGAGGACAAGTAAACAAAGGGTAAAGCCAAAATCGCATGTATTGCATGGCTTGTGTTACCATCTTGTTAAAACTACAACTCGTTCATTTCACAATACAGTAAGACCCCGCTTAACGCTGTTTCAATATTACGTGGTAGTATTGGGATTACCCTAAATCGCACACTGTATTGATACGTGTTGTATATGTGCGCAAATGAAACGGCCATGCACCATAGTCTGTCCAGAATAAAGATTCCAACTGTATTTTCCGAAGTCGCAATCACAGTACGATCGCATCTTTCCTGCGTCACACTTGATTTATTAGTTAAGTACGTTATTAGTTAAGTACGTCTTAAGTTGCCTCGTTTAACGCTGTTTCGTTTAGCGCTGGAACTTATTGGAACGTATCCCCAGTGTTAAGCGGAGTCTTACTGTATTCAATTGCAGTCTAAAAAGGTCGGCTGTCATACCACTATAGCGCTCTCAATTGAGGATAACGGTTTGATCAGGTTGATTTTCGAAAACATACGGCCTAATGACGCCTTCAGACTATAGTGAAAAGCCACTTTTTCCAAATGCAATAACCTTTCCACAATCACATCTTAGTTCTCCAAAACGCATAATAGAAGCACAGGCGTGACCATATCTAATATTTCTGGCCTTTTTAGATCCCTTTATAATCTTGCAAATTCCTTGCGGAGTAGATCGATTGTGGACTACAGTCAGCCCATAAAGTTTCCGTTTTCGAGTCATCACCACAGCCGGCTGTTAAATGATATTTCAGCTATTTATGTACTACTTGTAGCTACTTCTACTTCTCAATGTGTGTTCATTAGTATTAAATTTACTTTATTGCATTGTCCTACACAGCTTCTCACGCCACCCGTGGTATGTTGATCTGAATTTTATCTATCAGTGGCGCAACCTACAGTTTGGCATCGAAACTTACTGACGGATTTCCGAAGCTTTTTTTGACAATTTTATATACTCTCAGAGCTTTTGACTATTTTTCTTAATATTTGGGTACGTCAGGGCTGTGGTTTGAGCTAACAAGCTTTCGTACTAGACTATAGCAACCAGACTACGTTCTATACTACGATCTATTGAAAAAAGACTGAATATACTTAAATCGTCGAATTATTTGATAAATTTCCGTATTAACCTGATTTTTTCTTTATCATAAATGCATTTGTTTTTAAAAGAATAAAAATAATTTAATAGAATTTCCAGCTTGGCTATGTTCGGGATAAAGTATATTTATTTATTTTGAAATTAATTTTTATTCTATTAAATGTTATTTAAAAAATCTTTTTCCATAAAATTAAAATAAAATAATAAAAAAAAAATGTCTCAATTCAGTCACTTTGCTTTTTTATTGTATTAAAATTAAAAAAAGAAATCACTTCTCTTATTATGAGAACCGCAAATTAAATCTACTTTAACGTTTACTATATATGCATATGTACGCAAGTGTGTTTGTAGTAGTAAAAGTAATTACAGTTCAGCACGTGTTAATGTATTTCATATTTCCGTTTCCTTGTTGACAGCTGTTCAACAGTATTATTGCGAATATGGCTGCTTTTCCTTCTATACAACAAAACCCATTTATTTTATGAAACTCAGCTTTCTAACGGCATTAAAAGCCTTACAATTCTTTAACATCATTGCCATGTCAATCATTTATAGTTTGTTTTTTGCTTTTTCCTGCTAAACTTTACTCTCTTGAGTAAAAGCTTTTTTCAGTTTTTGAGTAAAACACTAAGAGCTTTTGTTTTTTTTTTTGTTTTTTTTGTAGTCTTTTTCTTACTCTTCCCTAAAAGTTTATTGACTGTTTAATACCGGCATTACAGTTTATTTGTTCATCATTATTATGTTTCTCGTTTACTCTTTTTAAATTTATACATGTTTTTATTGTTCTTTTTTTTTAAATGCATTATAATTACTTTCATGCATTGCTTTATTAGTATGTTTGTGTTGGTAACAACAGTATAGAATTGTATTACGGAAGCCATTATCATTACTGCCTGTGTATAAGAAAAATGTGTTTGTTCTGTTGCAGTTTCTCTCTTATTGTTGTGAAAACACCAATGCACACGCAGCGATGAGTGAAAGAGTGCAATTGCATTAGTGTTGTTTATTTAGTTGCTTTAATAATATTGTGATGTCAATTTCTCAGAATAAAAACACGTGAAAACAATTGGAAAAGCGTGTGAAAACGTATCAAAAGTAGTTGTTTGAATAATTGTAAATAAATAAAAAGAAAACATTTAAACAATTATAATTATAAAAAAATTTTTTAAATTAAAAATAAAAAATCTGGCAAATGATTTTTGTTGTGCATCGACTTACATATAAAACAAATTTTCAATTAGCGATTACAAGCGATTTGTTGTCATCACTGTCATTAAACGTGACTACAGGTTGATTAACGGCATTGGGGTTTAAAATGCAAACATTTCTTTTCTACACACACACATGCTCATTTGCTCTTTTATGGTAGTTTGTTTAATAGAGAGTTGTTTGTTGTGCTCTTTCTGATGGCTGTGTGTGCCTCTGAGTGCTAGATAATAATGTTTGTTTTGGTTTTTTTTTCTCATAGTTTTTTGTTAGCTTAGCTGAGCAGCTTTTTTCATGCGATTGACTTTACTTTTAACCCCTTAACAGCAAATGTTTAACGTATGGGGTGGTTTTTTGTAAGCGGCAGATTTTTTCTTATTAGCTCTATTCGCTTTCAAGTTTCTTTCGAAAATATTAATTCATTACAGTTTTTAATTGGGAATTTAACATATTTATTAATGTAGGATTTACAATTTATGCAGTTCGTACGCTTATTTGCATTATGGTTGTAAAATTTTCGTTTACATTTCGGTTTAATTATAGGTCTACATCTGTGTGAACCATCTTTTGATAAAAAAGTCTGGTACAAAGTTAGCGCAACAGAAATTAAATGAAGTATTTTAGCAAACTAAAGGCTGGTTCACCCAAAGGTTTCTTAAACATTTTTGGCTCGCACAAAATTTTTTTTGTATGTAGTTTGACGTTTCTCTCAGAGAGCGCGAGAAATTATTTTGTGCGACAACTCTCAGTGTGAATTAAATTAATTTTAAATTTAGTCCGAACCATTTTAGAAAATGTTGCCACACCATCTGATTTTTGTGAGCCAACAGCTGGAAATTATTCATCAAGTTCGAATTCCTTACCCAAAAATTGTTTCCACAAAAAAAAAAAGGATGAAGTTAGATGAGGCTGAAGAGGAATATAAAGAGTCTATCAAATCTTTAAATAAAATAAAAAAATTTTTGACACAAATATAATTAACTTTCTTAGTTTATACACATATGTATGTATTTACGTAATTTTCAATTAAATATGGCAGCACTGAAATGGGTGAATCATTTTGCAGAAAAATCTCAAATTACGATATACAAAGTTAATTAAATTATAAACAAAAATAAGTCTTCTAAAAATGCTTAAAAACAGATTTCAAAAATAAAAAAATAAATACATCTAGGTAAGGTACAAGAAAAGCATACCTAAATCATTTATTTTTTATTTTTTTGTTATTTGTAAGTGTAGTTCACTAGTATCCTGTGTATCCACCATTATTTTGAATAATTTTGTCCAACCTTTTTGGCATACTGGCGATCAATTTACGACAGGTCTCCACTGGAATTTCGTACCACGTTTTCTGAGCAAAGGTCCACAGCTGATCTTTATTTTGGAAATTTTCTTTTCCTATTCTTCGCTTTAAGTCTCCCCAAAGGTTTTCGATCGGGTTTAGGTCAGGTGATTGACTTGGCCAGTCCATTACGATAATATCATTATCCCTGAACCAATCCTGACAAGCTTTGAGGTGTGCTTCGGATCATTCTCCTACTGAAAAACCCGTCTGAGAGGCATATTTTCGCTTGCATAGGGCAACATAGTATTTTCTAGAATATCCCTATACTGAAACCGTGTCATAGTGTCGGAAATTCGATGTATAGGATCAACGTCGTTCCACGAAAAACAACTCCAAACCATTATGTTGCCCCCGCCGTGTTTAATTGTCTTTTTAGTAAAACGAACATGAAATTCTTTGCCTTTGGGGCGTCTTACGTTCCTAGCCGAGTCATTGTCGAACAAATTAATTTTAGTTTCGTCGGTCCATAAGACATTGCGTCACTTTTCTTCACCTTCTGGCCCGGACCAATTTGAACGAACTCTGGCGAAGGTTTGCCGTGCCTTTAAATTTTTTTGTCGAAGCAAAGGAATTTTTCTGGCTATTCTTCCAGGTAAATTGGCACTATATAAACTTCTGCGTACGGTTCGGGATGAAACAATGTTACCTTAATTGAAGTCACGGATTGAAAATGCTTTGTATTAAACCAGTCAACTCATGCATAAGTGCCTCACTTTAGCAAAAATAAATTTTTTTAACTTAAATTTTACAATAATTAAGCGGTCCTAAACTGGCTTATACAATTTTCTATTAAATGCTAAACATTTTATAGCCAAATTAGACTGCAATTCTTCGAAGAGCGCGAGTTCCGTAGTTATACAATTTTAATAATGAAAGCATGAGCTGTTATATGTATATTTAAAACTGCTAATAAATTAAATTAATCATTCATGATATTTGCTCATTTGTTTTTATCACTAGACTTTAATCTTTGAAATTAATTGCATTAACTTGTATTGTTTTCTTACTCACTTACAATTTAACTTGACTTCATGTAACAGGTTTACTTAACCAATACACTGATATTCAAGAAAATAATGCTTATCAGATTTCTAAATGAAGATAAGAAAAAAAATTAATAGTTATATGCGCATACAGTGAGGGAAGAGATAATAGGTACACTGGAAAATTACAATTTCTATATTTTTCTTTATCTTGACTATGTAAACACGGTCGGCATAAGAATATGAAATAAAAAATTAAATGCTCATTTATTACAACATTTTGTATTGTCAGGACCTTAAGGGATTAAATTGCATAGAGTAAACAAGAACATAATCGTCTTTTTTCTAATGCAAGTCAATGTGTATGCAACAATATTTACTTTACAAATAAAAGAGAGTGTGGAAGAGAGCGAGTAAGAGTGAGAGAACGGAAATATTGTTCAGCAAAATACCAAATGGGGGCACTAAAATACAAAGTAATAACAACAATAACAACTAACGGATAATAATAACAAAATATAAAAACAAAACAAAATCCAAAAGGAAAACAAATCGTTTTAAAGCGAATTCATTTGAGTGGAGTAAACATTTTAATTTTTGAGTGAGCACAGCCAGCCAAGAACTTGGTCTCTTGTTTGTGAATATAAACAAAACAAAATAATAACAAAAAATAAATACAAAACATAATGAAGAATTTCAAACCAAAATAAAAATAAGATAAATTCGCCGTAGAATTTTAATAATAATAAATAAAGCAAGAAATGTGAAAACAAAAACAAATAAAACAACACAAACACACACACACACACACACACACACACAATAGCTACAAAATCACTTACGCAAAATGCACCATAAATGTTATATACGAACGACGGACGAGACAAGCACACAGACTTTGTTTTAAAAGCATTTTTCAGTATCAACGAGATATTCGTCGCGAACGGTTGTGCTGCTCTGAGACCCAGGCGAAAATATAGAGAAACTAGTCAGAGTACAAGAAACGTACAGCGTACATATTGATGATAAAAGAAAATATTTTTCAAAAAAATATTATTAAAAGTAAAGAATACAACAATAAATGTATTGTTGAAATCTATGTGTGTTTTACAATAAAAAATAAACGTGTAAAGAAAAGGAAAATCGAAAAAAATATCGTTAAAAAGCAGCGCAAAATAATAGTCTCAAACGTTAAAAGCCACTGTTTAGCTGGCGCCAAAATTACAAAAAAAGTGAAGAAAAAAAAAAATATTTTGTTATGGAAAAATTTCTATTCTCGAATGCTTTTTACTGTTGTTTTTCGTTGTTCTTGTAATCTAATGTTGGCTTGAAATAGCATGCCTTCCGTTTTAAACATCTGTCTGCACGTTATTTTCAGTGTTCGTGTGTCTTCAAATGTGAAACTGAGTAAATTAATATAAAAAAAATTAATATTTTCTAAAAGAAAAATATCCAAAAATAAATTAATTAAAGAAGAAATATTCTTTCATAAAGTAAAAAGGCAGAGTAATCAAAGTCAATTGTGATTCAACAATTAAAAAATTTTAAATAAATAGAAAATTATAAGAAAAAACATATATGCCTTGTAAATAATTTACTAAAAGGTAAATAAAAAAATTTAATTATAAAATGAAAAATAAAATAAAATAAAATAAATGTAAATGTAATAAATATGTATTAATAAATAAAATAAATACAATATTTATAAATATGTAAATACAAATAATGAATATAATAATGAAATAAAATTTACAATATTAACTAATTTTAAAAGAATCTAATTACTGTTATTAAATCAAATTAGTACACAAGAAATAAATAATAAAAAACATTATTATCATATTTAAAAAAAAACTAATAATATGAAATAAATTATAATAATAAGAAAAATAATTAAAAAAATATGCATCAAAATAATAAGAAAATACGTAAATAAAAGGTGATTAAAAAATTAAATAGTTGAAATAAAAAATGAATAAATAAAAACAGAAAATTTAGAAGTATAATAAATAAATAAAAGCAAAAAGAAATAAACGAAATTGAAAACAAAAGAATTGAAAAAATATTAAACATAAAATGATAAAAAATAATATACGTGTAAATATTAATTAAAATAAAAAAAATTCAAGGTAATAAATCCCACACAATACATGTAATAAATTAGAGTAAAAAGTTTTATATACCATACCGTAAGTATTTTCTAAAATATTTATAAATGATAAAATGTTTTTAAAACAATAAAATACATATTGTGTTAACAAAAAATATTTTTTAATAAAATATAAACTGAAATCAATTACAAACAATTAAAAAAATGCATAAAAATTATAAAAATAAGGATAATTGTTACAAAATAATAAATAAGCTAAATAAATGTTAAAAATATATTATGTAAAACAATAATTGTTTATAAACTATAACGGAAAGTAAAAAAAAAATTTAAAGTGAAAGCGTTAAATAATAAAAAAAAAAATTAATTTAATTTTCAAAACTAAAACTTAACATAAATAAATAAATATAGTAAAAAATACGTTTACATTAAATGGTTAATAGTAATAAATAAAATAATATATAAAATAAAAAATAATAAATAAAAAGAAAAAAAAATTATTAATTAAATATTTTATTATTCATAATACATTTTTTTAAAATTGAACGGATTGTAATATATCTTTTAACACTAAAAAATATATAAATTAATGGAAATTAAAGCGAAATATTAATAAAATAAATAATAGAATATTTTATTATTATATCGACGCCTCCATTCTATAACATTCTAAGTCGAAAAAGTGTGTTTTGAGTTATGAGCTCTCAAAGTTTTCACGCGACATACGACCATTGTATGTGTATTCTAAGTAGATTTTTCCCTATAACTTCGGAACGGATCGGCGCATATTAACCAAATTTTGACAGTATTTAAGTTAGAGAACGTAGAATTTAAAAATGCAAAAATATTAAAAACGTTCTAAGTACACTTAGAACTTTATAGAATGAAGGCGTCGACATGTAAAGTAAAAAAGATTTTAAAAATTAATAATTATAAAAATTAATAAATAATAATAAAATTTATTACTAAATTAGAATGAATTAATAGCGTAAAACAAAAAAGTAAACAAAATAAATAAAATAACAAATTCTTTTAGTAAAAGATCGGAGTTCATTGATATGTACAACCTTTAATTGAATTGTTAATAAAACAAAATATTTTCCATAAAAATATTTTAAATATAAATATAAAATTATTCCTAGATTGCAAATAAAAATTTAAAATATTATAAAACTATAAAATACATGTTTAACAAAAAAAAGGTTAAAAAATTAAAAAAAAAACAAAGAAATATAAAAAATAAATTAATTAAAAATAAATTTTATATTCAAAAAAATTAAAAATAAAATTTCAAGAACTAAACAACTAAGAAATTAATAATAAAACGAAATAATTAATATAAATATAACAATTTAAAAACAAAAAATGAAATAAAAAACGTTATTAAATAAAAAAAAAAAAAAAAAAAAATTGTTAGTGTATACATATTGAAAATAAAAAATAATATTAAAACAAAATACAAAATCTCTTAAATCTAGTCAAATTATAATAAACAAAAATTCTAAACTAAACTAAAAGAAAATAAAAACTTCCACAATTTTTGTGTGATAATAAATAATAATTAAAACTATTTCACAAATATAATACAACAATTAAATTAATATAAAAATTTAATTTATAAATAAAAAAAAACAACATGTTTCTAAAAGTGATTGATTTCAGTTACTCTGTTTAAATCGACAATAATTTAAATTACAAAAAAAAATTCTTTTTTATTCTTCAAACCTCAATGTAACATTTGTTGTTTTGGAGGCTACGGGTTTTTATCTGTGTATGTTAGTTAGTTTGTCTGTTCTTTTTGCCCAATTTATTTAATTTAATTTTCCACTCTTTCATTCCGTTTGATGCTATTGAATTCAATCGATAAAAACAAAAAAGAGTGAAAAATAAATAGATAAAAACCTTGTAGAAATACAAGAGGCAGAGGTTATCACATAATAAATCTTTTTTTTTCTTATTTGGATACGCTAAAATTGAAAAAAAAATATTGTAAGTTTAACTTTTGGATTGTCATGTTTTTCTAGGTGATAACTTTTGCCTTTCGGTCTATGTACCATCAAAGGAGGTTTTAAGACACCAAAATAGATGGTACTTCGGGTTATACCAAAGAAAATAAAGTATAAAGAATGTGCATTATAACATATTTTGGAATATTTTTCAAAAATATTTCAGGACGCGGGGGGAAAGATAGAAGGGAATGATACAGAAACCAAGAGCGTAACAATGCGTTGTTCTCATCGTGCATTTTTGTTGTTTTACCACTTTTTTTTATTTATTTTTCTGGTGTTAAAAACAGACGTCGGCACCAATGTCCCTCAGGGGAAGAACATCTTCGGCTTTTTACACACATAGGACACGAACATCAAGAATGTTCGTTAAAAAGAGCGTAAAAATCTTGTCAGTTTTTAAAGAAGAAGGTTCATGTCGCTTTTTTCAGACTTCAATTATACACCCAAAGAAATATCACAGTAGTATTCACTAATATCAATGAGAAATGATTTCGATTTTTGGAAGAATACTTGCTAAGTTAAATACGGTGTCTTAGTGCCTTAGTGCAGTACAATTTTTCTATATTTTCCGATCATATATACATATCATTGGGTTAATAAGTACTCTTGACATTATTGCTAACAATTTTCCTCTAGGTTAACACATGCCTATGGTTATGGATTAGTGAGTGAGAGAGAGAAAATAAGTTGAGAGAATTTATTTATTTACAGCCATATAAAAGTGTTAGTAATATACTCTATTTTTATTTTCATTTCATCAACATACATATGTAAAGCTGTCTATCTTTGGCTTAATAATTTTGGATAAATAAAAATAAAATAAAACATCGATTTTATTATTAAAAGAACATAAAGCTATCCATCTTTGGCTTAAAAATTAGGACATGTTTTTTAGATAAATAAAAATAAAAAGAATAAAAAACCATTTTTTATTAAAAAAAAAACGAGCATACTATGGAACAGAATAAAATACGCCCAGCTAATGACATAGAACATTTTTAACACAAAATATTCTTCGAGTGTTATTCTGAAATAAAATGATAAAGCATCCGCAGCACATGTATTCTTGTCGCAGTCTGATCGACAACTAAATCAAAAAACACAAGAATACATACACATGTACATACGTACGATGAGAGCAACACATTGTTACGCTCTTTGTTTGTGTTCATTTTCCTTCTGTCTTCCTCCCTCTCATCAAGAAATGATTTTTAAAAATATTTTGATGAGAGCGAGTCGTAATGTTACGACCCGCCATAAGAAAGTATACTTCTACATGATGCGTATTCTTTATATCCATATTCTTTGGTTATACTCTGTCTGCCAGCCTATTGTGATCGTTTTTTCATGGTGAACTGTAGAAACTTTAATCCTTAATTGTCTGTATAGGTTGTAGCAATTCGCAGGAGAAGATTGCTTTGTAAAGCCATCAAACATAAAAGCATTTCTTAACTACCATCAGTTTAGACTTTGTAGAGAATTACCGGCCTAAGACAATTATGTTCTTATTTTCAGATACTCAGATCGTTTGTAATGAGTCCGTTCAAAAACGATTATTATACGTTGCATTTTTTTCAAGATAGTTTCAAATTAATATACAACAAACATAAGGCTTTACATAAGTGGACAAGTGGAACTGAAATGGGCTCTTCAGTAGAAATGTAGCCTAAATAGCACCTTTGAAACACGTGTTCCCCGACAAATGGCTGGTCATCCAACCATTTAGTGCTTCTAACAGCAAATCTTCTCTTATTGAAGGGCTTTCAATGAATGAATTTTACAAAAAAAAATAACATTTTTTTGTATTTGTTTAATAGTTTAATTTTAGAACGTTGTATTTATTATTCGTTTGTAGACTTTAATTAAATAATTTTTCTTTTTTTTATAACAAAATCTCATGTGCAAATTGTGAAATTGTATGTGAGTGAGCAAAAGTAGTAGCAAAGATCGTCATCATTTTAACAAACCGAAAGCAATGAAATTATGTTTTAAATTAATAAATGTGCTAAAGATATAAACAAATAAAATCAAAAAATATATATTCTTTTTGATTATATTAATCTGTTAAAAACGAATATTCATTTGTCTGCTGTGGTTTGTACTCTCTCATCGATAGACAAGAGAAAGAAAAAAAATTATTTAAAGCGTATTAAAGAAAAAAATGAAAAAAATTAAATCAAATGAAATCGAAATCAAAATCATTTATGATTTCTTGTTGTCAGTTTCAAGTATAAATGATTATTAAAAAAAAATATCCTGAAAGGTTCATTCATAATTTATATGATTTTTTTTCTGTTCTGCTTTCTGTTCTAAAAAATAATTTAAAAATTTTTTTTTGTAGTAAAATGATAATAAAAACGTTTGTTAATCTCTTTCGAACAAAAGTGGACTTGAAGTCACATACATTGAGCGCCATAAGTGAGTCAACACTTATGTTCTTAAGTATAAAACAGTTTTGTTCTTAAGTATAAACAAAGTTCCCTTATAATGAATTGTTGTTTTTGTTTTAACATTTTATAAGTAATAAATAAACGTTTTTATTTTTGGAAATTTATTCGACTATTCTCATTTACTTTTCTTTCTCCCTATCCTAAGAAAATGAATTATTTCAATGGTGTTTACTAACTTTTGGCGCTCAGTGTATGTATAATTCACTAGCATTTAAGCATATATCTTCAAATTATAATTCTGTTTGTCCGCATTAAAATATTAGCGGCTGTTTACTAAACTGACCACCTATTTTCACTAACAAGTCTCCTTGCGGAACTTCCGTTAGGTATTGTTGCGCACAAAGTTGTTCTCTTTAACGCCTTTTATCTTAGATTTAGTCCTATTGCCCCTACAACCATTGAAGCTCCAACATAATTAAGCTGCCTGCAAGCGTTCCATTTATTTTTCGAACTCAACATTTTATGAAGAAGTTTGTATGGTTAGAACCAGAGGTCAGCAATGAGTATTCGAAACGATGAGTAGATTCGAATCATACTTATAATTTCTGATACTTATACGCATTCATACTTATTTAAATGTCATACCCATCCTACTCATACTCAAAGTTTGAAATACTCATGGTACTCGTACTTAACAATACGCACGATGTTATTGATTTGGACTCTCCACGACTCATCGTATACACGAATCACAAAATAGGTATGATTCGCGTACGAACACTACAGTACTCACATGAAGGTTGTGTGTTTGCTCTCCTTGCTGTCTTTGTCTTTTTTGTTTATGTGTCTTTCTTCTTTCTTTGTAAATGCAACAACAACTAAGACTGTAAATGTTGATGAATGATTCGAATCGCACGAATCATTTATAAGTATTATAAGTATTTTTCTAAATTTGTGAATCTGAATGAGTAGGCGTATGAATCAAACATAGTTCGAATGTTATGAGTTTGATGTCAACGTTGTACTCATACTCATTGCAACTTGTACTTATAAATTAATGGTGTAGTGAATACGAATGAATCAGAGTAGTTGGATTTCAAAACTGTTGACTCACTCATACTCAAAATTGTATGAGTGCTGATGAGTAGCGAAAAAGCGATTCATTGCTGATCTCTGGTTAGAACCGAGGGTGATAAAAATTTCCAGTTCTGAAGACTTTGGCTTCATTTTATACGCCGCTGTCGCCTTGTCTCTTTCTCGGAAAGCGCATCCGATCACCATCTGATCGCCACGACAAACGATTTTATTTTCCTCTTCAATAACTTCAGTACAGTTAGACATTATCTTCGGTAATACTGCCATTCACGTTCAACTTATCGTTGACCATCACACCCCAATATATTATCGTTAACCTTATCGTTTAACCCTTTGACGAACACTGACGTCTATAGACGTCATAACAAGGGTTTCTGGGGGGACATGACGTCATAAATTGATCCTTCCAAATAACGGAGATACAGCAAGTGTCCCACGGGAAGGCCTCCTAAAATGTTGATGTCCGTCAAAGGGTCAAATGGTGCCCGGTTTACTTTTATCTACAAATAACAATAACAAATCAATTGTAAAGTTCTCGAAGTTGCCACAACAACATCGCAAATTTCCCGGTTAGCAGTATTATTCATAGAGACGTTTTAAAATCGTAAGGATTGAGGTCTAAGTGCTGTTTGGCTGGACTGTTGGTTTATTTAAATGAAATTAATATTCTCGGCATGCATATTTATAATTTGACTCAAAATATAACACATTTATATCATTTTTCTATACTTGAAACTACAACTGGCGGAGAACTTATTCAGTAAAATTTTAATATTCTTTAAAAGACAAGAAAATTTAATTGTTTTTTTTTTGCAATTTTTATTTGCAATTTTCCATGAAACAATACTTTATGTCAACTGAAAACGTTTTATTTTTAACTGAAAATATTCTCATTTCTATGCACTCAGACAGACATTAAATTTAATAGTATGTCCGAAAAAATACGAAATATTAATATCTTGAAAAGAAGGAAAAAAAAAACTAAATTCATATGGCAAATTACACAATAACAAACCTTAAGATTTTTATTTAAAAAAAATTTTGTTTCTCTCTTTTTTTACTTTGGCATGTGCATATACGTACTGACTGCTATGTAATCATTCACTACCTTTACGTAGAAGACAGACTGTAAAAAGAGACGGTACGGTACCACACTAACAAAAATAATAAAAACTTTTTGCATAAAATCTGCAAAAAGAAACGGAAAAAAATTCAAATCAAAAAAATCTTCAAACACAACAGAAAAAAGTAAGAAAAAATAATAACGAAAAAATTCATCAAAAAATATAAAATAAATTTCGTTTGTATGCATGAAATTCGTATGCATTCTTTCTTTGTAATTTCCCTCTGGTTTCATACAAAAAAAAAAAAAAAATTGAAATGTTCAGTCACACGAAACCGACCATGTGATACCCCAACACCTTAAAATGTAAATGTTTTTTTTTTTATTGTATGACAGCAAATAGCGTATAATATAGTAAGTTGTCAGTAATAAATTTTATGGAATTCAGAATTCATTAATCGGCGTCTTAGCTGCTAATAACAATAACAAATCAATTCAATAGGAGGGTTCTAGAAGTTGCCAAACCAATACCAGTCAGCAATATTATTCATTATGAAGCTCTAAACTTGTAAAGTTTTAGGTTTAATAGCAGTTTGACTATCCGAAAGTGAATAGATGGACACTTCTTTTGACTCGGCTTGAATTTCTGCCCGCATAATAGTCCGGTGGACACCGATTGCAATTGAATTTGTAAACCTTTAACCGTAAAAAGAGCACATTTGCACGATTGGGTACTCATGTCTACGGACTGAGGAAGAAGAAAACATAAAACAAGGTTACAGAAAATCTTCTTTGTTATTGCCTGACAATTGCAAATTTTTTTTCTAGTCAAATGGGATTTGAGTAAAGTACACAAATTCGAAAAACTATCATTATGGTTAAAAAAAAAATCAGGTACAATCGATATTAAAATGGGATCTTATAGCGTCCAAGTGATCTATCCTTTTTGAGGCGACTCCCAACAAAACCTCACCTACCATATATGCACTCATAAGCTTTAAATAATTCATGAGAGGTATCACAAACGTAGCATAGAGAATATGCTGTTTGCTGTCTGTGGGAGAGTAGGGTATAAAACGTTCAAAAAAAAAAAATTGGCAGTAAAATTGTCGGTGAAACCAATTGATTATTTTTTCTTTTGATTTAATTTCTTTTTGTCTGGTTTAAAAATAAATTTCAGTACCCAATTAACCATTACAAATTCCTTGAAAAATAATTTAATATCGGCAATTTCGCATGAACTTTTGACCTCTTTACCGAAAATATTGCTTTCAGATTAATTTGTAATAATTTAAATGTGTGTATTGCAAATTTTTGCTCTCCAGAATATGTAATTAAAAGGATTTCGTTTAAATAAACCGCTTTAAATTGCCAATAAAAATTTATTTTTCGTTATTTCGTTAGCCTTCTTTGACGCCTTTTGAAATTGGTTAAACCAATGAAAATATTTATGTAATAAATAATATATTAAATTATCATTAAACGGATTAAAAACAATAAAAAAAATCATTTTAAATCTTAATTTTTAACACAGAAATAATAATTCCTTCCAAATATTGACGATACCTTTTGTTCACTGGGTTACTTGGTTTTTACACAGGTCCTATGGCAACACTTGCAATAGCATTTATTTTTCAAAAACCTACCACAAACATACACTCTCTTATTTACATAAAAAAAACTCTCTTGCACACTCACACCACAATACAAGCATGCACTAAAAAAGCTGGCAAATAAAACATTTAAAATTTACGGTACATAGACACCATCCAACAGAGTATTATTGTCGTTGTTGTTATTGTTTTATTTATTATTGTTGCCGTCGTTCGGTATGCATTTCGTACAATAATGCCATCGTTTGCATTTTATTTTTTGTCTTTTGGCTTTTACTCATTATTGTTATGCCCATTGTTGTCATTGTTGTTGTTAGTATAACTGTTGGTTGGTTATGTTTACTTTTAATGAGAGAAAATGAGAAAAAAAAGAAACGAAGAATCATAAAAAAGTGCTGTTTAATTGCAAATTTTTAGTAGACGTTTTCTTCTTTTTCTTTTTTTTTAGTTAAAGAGAATGTAGCGGTTTTTTATTAATAATTTTTTTTGTGCGATGTTTGCTAAACAGCGTTTGTGTGTTAAAAGTAAGTCACCAGAAGAAAAAATATATGTATTCCATCCATCATATGATTAGCAATAGAAAAATTTTCTTTTTTTTTTTATTATTATGCCATTAAGGCTCTAATTAATCAGACATGCGATTTTATTAATTCGTTTCCTTTTTATTCTTTCTTTCTAGTTTTTTTTTTTATAAAATCTTATGATTGTTAATCAAAATGTTTAACAAAAAAATTTTTTTTCTGTTACAAAAAGATAAAGGAAAAATATTTTTCAAATACTTCACAGACTTTACTTTGGTTTTTGTGGTCAATTAGCAAATAATTTTGAGAGAATAAATTAAAAAAATTATGAAAAAGACTTCTTTGGATTTATATACATATAAAGCAAAACTACGAAAGTTTATAAAAAAGTTTAGTTAAATTCTAAATGTAATAGAAATTATTATATGTTAATAAATGTTAACTTTTTTTTTTTTGCTTTCTATCATAATATTTCATAAACTCTTTGCATTTACGTCCCACACAAAATTTAATTTTAGTTTGTACAACAAAATAAAAAAAGTGGAATAAAACTCTACTCTATTTCAAGTGTAACAAAATTTTAATTCATTGCCTCTGTTAATATGTATGTAAATTTTGAGAAGAAATTTAGAAATGTTTTAACCTTTTATAAAGCATTATATAGCAATTATTTATGATGAATTAATTAAAATCTCTTATTTTTCCTTCTTCTCAGAAATAGTTTTGGCAATTAGTATGCTTTAATAGAGAAACTTCATTAAAATTTGCAAATACTATGAATAAAGACTAAGAAGAGCATTTATTTCATAAGAATTAAATGGAAATATTCATTAATGGATATACAAACCCTATGCAAACACTACATTTGAAAATATTAGATTACGAAGGTAGGGGTAAAAGGCCACACCACCAACCAGTAACCAGTAAAGATCAATCTTTAAAGCTTTAAAATTATGCAGTTTGTTCAAAAGGAACAATAAAGAAGATGCATTGGATGGAGGGAAGAAATAAATAATAGAAGAGATTAATCATAGGTTTCGTGACAGAGTCAAAATGCGTAAAGAGTTAGACAAGAGAGAAATAAAATAAGCTGTGTAGCCAAATAATAACAGCGATGAAAACCTCAGGCTAAATACTCAATCTTTTCTGGAATCGCAAAGGCTGTGGCATAATAAACCGGAAATTCTAAAATTTTGTCTATCGCTCTTGTCCGATTATTTAATCGATCACCTCAAATCCAACTGGTCCACAAGGTCCCTCGCTTTTTGCCTTGCCGGCTCATATGTAATTTTGTTGATTCTTGTACAACAATGCCAAGCACAGTACCATTGTCATGGTCTCCCTACAGATAGAGACCAATCTACAGCTGACATGATATCCAGACATTGCTTTTAAAGCATCCTTATTCTCCAGAGAAATTCTTTTTCGGTTCAGTTCTTCTGCTATATTGATCGCAAACTGCTCAGTTTGGGGTACACTGTATTCATCAGGGAACCTGTAAGACAATTTATTAACATCATAATTAGTTTTGTCTCTCATTTTAAAGCGAAACCTGAGGTCAAGGTCATCAATTTACACGAACTGAGCTTGTAAAAATAGTAAAAATGGTGATAAGTTACTGCTTCTCAGAATATTCAAATAATTTCAAATATTTTTTAAAATTTATCATTTGACAGATTTTAAGACTTTTAATTGTCTGTCTATGCGGTTTAAATTTTAAAATTTGTTTAATTTTATGCTTAAAAATGTTGATTTAAAACTTTATCAAATGCATTGTACGATGCACTGCATTAAAACAGCCGACAACACTGTTTTGAACTTAAAAAAAAGGAAAAAAATATTCTTCTCTTTCTCTCTATTGTCCTGTTTTTTTTTGATTACTTTTTTTCTGTCTTCTCTTTGTTGCATTCGGTTTCAGTTACTTCACTTCGTTTGTTTATTATTGTTGTTGTGGCTGTGTTGCAATTACTTCAATACTTTGCTTACAAGAGACCACAACAATTGCAAAGAAAGACAAAAAAAAATGTAAAACCAATACATATCGCTTCTTTTCTTGCTTGTTCTTGTTTTCTTTTAAATATAATTCCGTTGTTAATTTTTTTTGTCTCGCTTTAGTATGTTTTTGTTGTTTAAGTTTATCGATCAAGAGGAGAGAGATGTAAGAGAGGCTAAAGTATTATAAAAGCCAACACAGTAAAGAATATACATATATACAGAAATATATGTATGTGACTGTGTGTGTAAGTAAGTGTAGTATAATCAACAAGTAGATAAGGACAGACGACCGACCATTTGCAAAGTCACTCACTTTTATAATACATATCGGTGTAATATACGCGCTGACACACTAACTCACTCTCCCACTTATTTGCTTATTTGTTTGTTTTACTCACGTTTATATGTATATACAAAATGAAAAGAATCTTACGTACAAATGTGTGTATATACAGACATGCGGCCATATATATTTATATACATATATGTATATATATACCTTATAGTTCAGTCACATTTTTCAAGAATATACAGTAATAATGTACATATATGTATGTATGTATGTACGTATATACATATTTGTATACATACTATTTTTATATATGTATATACACATTATATGGGTGAGAGTAATCACTTTGGCTGGTAAGTGTGAATGTTTATTGATTTACAATAAAAACAAAACGACCCACTATTTGAACACCCCACTATCTACAATAGAAAAATAGACATTTAAAGCTTTAGACAACAGACATGCACTACCTTATGTACATACATGTGTGTGTTTTATAGAGAAAACAAAACTGTCTGTTGCTTGAGTTTTGTGTTGGTCTTACTCACGTTTTGCCACGATTGTAGTGGCAAAGTATCAGTAGCCCTGATACTCTTTTGCAGTGTTGGCTTATATTATAAAATTTATAACTGTTACTGCATCTCTCTCTCATGTCTTCGTTGCCTTCATTATCTCTTTGCTCTTCATGTTATTGTTTTAAGTACTTTAAACAGTGGAGGCAGGTGCTATGTGGCTTGCATATGTTTTATTGTATTTATTTGATAATTATTCTCTTGTTGTTGTTGTTATTGTTACACTCTATGCACACACACACATGCACACTTATTTACTAATATTGTTTTGTTTATTTTTATTTTCATCAATATCACCTTTTATTGTGTCATTTTATAACACTACTACTGCTGCTGCTGCTCTATTTTACAATGCAATTGTTTTTGTTCTTCATCAACTTTAGAACACTGTCTGTGTTATTTAGTACTTGAAATACAAGTGTTGTCTAGAAAACAGCGGAAATGTTTTGTTTTGTTTTGTTTTAAAATGTTAAATTTTAATTTTTGTTTGTTAATAACAAACTGAAAATTGATAAGCAAATAATGAAATAAAATATGTTTTTAAGATTTTATAATAAAAATTAAAATGAAATTTATAATATTTTATGGGTGACAGGCAGCAATTTTAATTGCCCACCTACTTTTTATTACATGTCTCCAGTGCTTTTGTAGTACATTAACAGTGGTGGTAAAAATTATAGCATCATTGTAATATATTTTATTATTATTATTTTTTTTTGAAATTGAAATCGTAAATACACATTTTGAATTAAAATTTATCAGGTTTATTTGTATTTAAACAGCGAAATTAGTGGTAAATATCTGTATTCATTCTCTATTCATCTCTATAAGCTTAAGCCTCTAAGTCTCATCACTGAAAATAATCCTTACAAGCCCCAAATCTAATAATTCCCCAATCAGGATTTTAGGAAATTATTTTTTGCCTAGTATTTCGTAGACATTTTCCTCTTATTGCTTTGTGGGCTATGAGACAAGGCTTGTCACATATGACCAACATCACTACCATCAAAAATGGGAGAGAAAGGAAGTCAATATATTCATGTGTTAGCGATAAGCGTATGTCCAGCAGCATTTTTATAGGAAAACTGGCCTAATCTTACTTTTGGACTGAAATGTGAACCAAACACTAGCAACAGAGGAATGTAAAGGGGCTTCCCATTTGCGTATGTATGTTAATATACGAAATTCCCATTCGTTTCAGATGGAAAACCTCTTAAATACTTACGTAATTAGATTATGTTAGCCCGAGCCCTATCCACGAGGCTGATGGATAGGTGCAGATACTGTTCGATCCCACTTGGAACACTTCTTCAGGCAATTTGATTAGATGTTTAGTTGGAGAGCTGTGTAATAGGGAAGATTGCAGAATCTCCCAGCTACTGTGGCCGTTCTAAAACACAAGGATTCTGAAACAGGGAGGACGAATCTATTGAGATCTTGATAGGTTTTTTGACGGCGCACTGCGAGTCGAAACCTGTTGGAACACATTCGTTGATCCTCCGTTGGATGATTACGGGGATCATAAATAGCCAGAATTTTGTCACTTATTTAACGGGAAAATTATAAAACTTCTATAGAAATAGAAAAACTTGCCAAAATAACGCTGTTTAAACCTTATTAGAACGCTTAGAAAGCTATTTAAATAGAAAATCAAACTTGAGAGGCCTTATGGATGATCGCATTTGTTGTTTTCTTTTACTGAATTTAAGTTTCTCAAATTTGCGAAAAACATATTGGAGGTGAATGCAATCTCATTGAATTAATAAAAGTTGCATGTGGTTATTTATGGATTTTTTATAGTTCCAGTTAATTTTCATACTCTCAGCAACAGTTTCAGTAGCAGCAGTAGGTATTGTAAACTCCTCTTACCTTGCCTTAATGGCAAGAATATCTAACAGAATTCAATGAAAAAATGTTATGCACTTAAAATTTTTATGTATTCATGGGATTTAAGCTGCTGAAGTCTTGTCTGTCAGTTTTCTAAAGAAAAGCCAATATTCATACATAAATAATAAAAAAAAACTTCCTCTTTATAAGCATATGATAAGCAATTTTGTGGCTTTTTTAAAAGTTTATATATTTTTTTTATTGTATTTTAAATAAAATTTCATTTTTATTTTCAAGAAAGTTCCTCTAATACTGGCTTGTTAGTTGGTTAAAAAAAAGTTAAAATTGCAAATGCTTAAATTTATAAGCCATTGTAGATGACGTAAATGTGCAAAAGTTTTCTTAGAAAATTGTTGTGTTTAAAATATAAACATAATAAAAAAATTGGTACCCGCAAAGCAGATTATTTTAAATTAAAAAAATTAAATACTGACTTTATAAAGAAGACTCTTTAAGTTTTATTAAAAATCATATGCCATAATGTCATACATATGGGTAGGGTGCACACATGTACGGTTTCCATGCTAAAAATTCATGAAGTAGGCTATGCATTGCGGATTTTCCACCGTGTTGAGTTCGAAAAGTCATGGACTTATTAAATTTTCTGTGCAGAAAAAGCCATGATATTACAGAGACTATATTTCCTTTCTTATTTCATCAGTTGAGTGGTCAAAATTTTTTTATCTTTGAAAAAATAGTTTTTTTAAGATAAAATTTATTTTATTTTTTAAACTATATCACAATAATTGCTTTAATTTTAAGTTTTTTAACATTTTTACCCTTTTTTAAATGCCAATACGAATTAAATATACATAGAAGCGTATAATATATCTGCTATAAAGGCATTAACCTGCTTTATCTACATATTATTTTAACCAATAGTGTAACTCACATTTTTCAATCGTTTACCAACACTTTTAATATGGATTTGTTAAACGACGAGCCTCTCTCTTATAATGTTCTTTGGTTTTTCTCCGTTATTAATGAGTTTTTTTCTTACTTAAAATCCTTTATAAATTAAGCATAACGGTTGAATTTAAGCTTAATTTGCAGTCTTTATTTACTGTTTAATTTTAACGTTTTGTGTGTGTGTTTTCCTGGGAATTTCCACTTAATATGGAAATGATTTTTGGAGAAGAAAAAAAACACAATTAATGTTGACAATACAAATACAATATTTGTTGTGATGATTATTTTCATTAATTGTTAATCAAATTCATTTCAATTTGACGTCAAACGAAAACAGTGTCATTCATAAAATACTATGTATGTATATTATATTGTATACATATGTATGTATTGTTATTGTTGTTTGTGTTTTAAATCGTGTACTATTTAGTGATTCTGTTGTGTTTTCGTTTTGTGTTCTCTTGAGTAATTGTTTAGTAAGTACAATAACAAGTCAGATCTTTACCGTTCTCTCTATCTCACTGTTTTGTGGTTCTTACTCTCAATAAAAGAAAAAATAAATACGGCGAATTTGTGTACATGTTTGTGTTTTGTGCATTCAACTTTAAACACACTGAATTCAGTAAAACGGAATAAGGAAAATACGAAACAAATGTTAAGAAAGGAAGTGAGGTAGGTGGTGGTGGTAGCAACAGATATAATTTGTAGATGTGTGTGTATGGATTTGTTGATTGCGTTTTTTTTTGTATTGTTTTGTTTCTTCTTTATTTATGTGTGTGCTAGCGTTTACCCCCGTCAATATAATTGTGATCGTAATCAAAATAAAAGGAATAAATAAAAAAATTAAAACAAAATTAAAAACAATATAAATCATGCAAACAGTTTAACACACATACATACATGTATGTATATATATACAAACATAAAAACCTCTTATAATTGTAAAGCAATTAAATTATTGTGCCATTATGTAGACCGGTAACGAAGACACGTGTAACCGAATGTGATGTTCGACTAAGTAACGAACAATAATCTTAATTTTTATTACATATTGTTGTTGTTGTTGTTATTATTATTATTGTCTGCATTTTCTTGTGTTGTTTTGTTTTATGACCATTTTTGTCCACTAACAAACAGGCAGCGAAGTTAAATTGATCTTTGTTTTGGCTGATTCACTCAATCTTTTAAATTTAATAACATTTTACAGTTAATGAAATAGAGAACGGGAGAGATAGATAGAGAGAGAGAGAATCAAAAACATTCATTGCTCTCTCTCTCTCTCTTTTAATAAATTTGTTTTGGTTTTTTTGTTTTCTTTTTTTTTTAGAGATGATGCTGATGTTAATGATGATGATTAAGTTGACGTGTCAGATAATGATTATTTATGTGGTTGCTAAAGCCTATAATAATGATGTTTATGCCGTTGGCAACATTAGTTATCTAAACGCTCATTATTAAGTGATTTACTTACACACTAAAAGGCAAAAATGTTTTAGTACTTTAAAGTATCTTGAGAGGGGAGATGATTAAAAAAACCATGTGGTGGTCGTCACATTTTTATAGCGCCACCACACTTTACTACTCATTTAAAATGTATACTCGTTGTGTATCTGTTGTTGTTGTTGTTCTTTGGTTTCTACTCTCATTAAGTATTCTTTTTTGCTTTTTTTTCCTTCATTGTATAACAAAGTGTATGTTTGTAAGTGTTGTTTGTGTGTAAAAAAAGTTCTCAATGGAAAGTTTCCATAATAAAAACTCAGTTTCATGTCTGGTTCGGTTCGGTTTGTTTTGTTTTTGTTTTAAGTTCTGCTTTAACCGTCAAGCCATTTCAAATGAAGTGTAAAGGTTTACGTTTGTTTGTATCAATTTTTATTAATTATTAATTATTATTTGTTGTTGTTGTTTCTTAAATTTGTTTTATGTTATACATTTTGACGTCGTAAAATTGTATTATCATTTCAAATATTATGGTTGTTGCTTCTTTTCTTTAATGACCTTGAAATATTTTATGAGACTCATTATTAATGTTTTTTATATATATACACAGTAAAGGCAAAAATAATAGCAACGGCAAAATATGTATGTGACTTCCATGCCATGAAAAAGTTTCTCAAAAATCTGTCATTCGGAGTCGACTTTAAACTGTAGGTCCCCCCACTCATGTATAAAAAATGAACACACACAACATAAGTGGTGTGAGAAACTAGGACGTTGTACAATGGATCAATTCGAACTCCGGGTACTGTACTTGTCTTAATTGACAAGTACACGTCCTCTAACCTAACCTATCCATGCAGGTTTTTCAATAAGGAAAGGCGTCAGGTAGACTTACGATTGCGTAATCTTCTTGGATGTCTCGAAGATTGAGGCTAGTATTGGGACGGAAGTCTACTTTGTGTGCATTAAGCCGTTCCTTAGGCTGCCTGATGTGTGTTGGTATTTTCCAAGTTGAGGCGTTTGCAATCACCAAGGAAGTGGAATTGTTTAGGAAATGGATTCCACAGGGGGATACCACCGCATCCCATACATATGTGGATAGTTAAGTTGCTTCAAAAGCACTGACTCGGCACAATGTTAGCTCGAGATTATTTACAGTCCGCAAAAGTGCCCCCACTACACTTCTGGACAAAAGGAAAAAGTGTGGACTGTGTTTGGCTCCGAGGCATTATGGTGTGTGTTGTGCCCCTCACACACCACGCACCTAAAGCACCGGTTTTTTTCTTTTTGCGAAATAGGTGAGATTACAGATACTTCAAGTTTATATGGCTCAAGTTAAGTTGTTCTAGAACGGAATGAGCCCTGAAATTAGAGAATGAATTTCTTACGATCATAATGAGTTCTTTTTTATGGATTATTGCACCTTAAGGGCAATGATCCGTATGTGGGATGGAAACCGCTCTTCTTTTTGCTGAGTTTGTAGTAAGGAGAGGGATCCGAAATCTTCTGAGCATATTCTTGGTCTTTGCCCTGAAGACTTTTAGAGGTGGGTTTCTTTGCTGTTGTTACTTTAACGGCCTTGGTGGGTTATACCTTGTTATGTTCAATAGTTTTGAATAAGCATTGTTGGTATTAGCAGGCTTGCGCTTTTCGTTATATTGGATAAAGCTTCTTTGTATACATTTTTCCACCTCTTGTCCTATTTATTTTCCTTTTCTGATAGTTACGGTGTTTGATTTGATCCATTTTCAAGAAACTAACCATAAGAGATCGTTTCTGAACTCCAAATGGAGGTGTCCTACGTACCTTCTTACACTTTATATTATGGTTTGGTCTGTTTTGGTTGGAATGTTTTGAACGGCACTGTATTAGACACGAAATTATGTTCGCTTCATTTCTGTTGTTTTGTTTTTATTTTGCAAAGATATTTTTTTGGGTAGGCACTGAGTATAAGAATGCTAGAGGAAGGGAAAGAGAGAAGAGAGCGATGATTGTTTATTTTTTATCAGTGATGTCAATGAAGCCCTTAGGCCTGGTTCACCCACAGGTTTCTGAAACATTTTTGGTTCGCACAAAATTTTTTTTATATGGAGTTTGACGTTTCTCTCAGAGAGTGAGAGAAATTATTTTGTGCGAACAACTCTCAGTGTGAATTAAATTAATTTTAAATTTGGTCCGAACCATTTTAGAAAAGGTTGCCACACCATATGAAATTTATACAAAACACCAATATTTGCAGAAGTTCATCGAAAGTCCCAGGGTCCATGCGGTGAAAATTTATAAATGAATTTAAACGCATTTCGGAAACTAGTGAGTGAAAATACCCAAAGCCAAATAAGCCAAAGCTTCTCTTTGTTTCAAATCTTTGATTTTCGTTTTTCATAAATATATTTTGCAAGTAACTTTACTTTGGTCACTTCAATGGCGAACAGTAGTAGCAAATGATTTATACCCATCGCAGAACAAGATATTTTTATTCGTACCAAATAATTCACCACAAATACTGTTTATTTTTTGTTAAAAATATTAATTTTTTATTTCTTTATTTTGACACAAATATAATTAACTTTTTTAAGTTTATGCAAATATGCATTTATTTCTTTTTCAATTAAATATGGCAGCACTGTTTTTACGAACAAAGTTTCTGAAATGGGTGAATCATGCTGCAGAAAACTCTCAGTAAACAAGAAATTTCTCCGAACCAAAAATGTTTCAGAAACTTGTGGGTGAACCCGGCCTTAATGTTTTGCTTATGTTTATATGTATGTATGTATATTCTAAGATGAGTTTGTATTTTTTTTTAGTTTTTGTAGTTTGAAAGAGAGCAAAAGAGAGTGTTGATTATTTGGTTTTTACAATATAATGCATAATCTATGCTTGTAATTCTTAGATAACTCTCAAGAAATTCTCTCTCTTTTGTTCTAAATCTTGTCTTGTTAGTGAGTTTCGTAAAATTTATTGTGATATTTTATAAGAGATGCCAGAGGTTGATTTTTTTTTGAATAATGTACTCTTGAATTAGTATCATATTTTCCATATTTTAAGAAAAATATCGAAAATAAAAGCCAAAAAAATTTTTAACACAATTTTTTTAAAAGAATTTTATTTATTTTAATAAATTATTTACGATTTATTTTATTTAGAAATTTTGATTTTTTTTGTTTGTTTGTTCGTTTATTTATTGCGTATGAAATTCCCTTTAAAACGCTAATGAATATAAATTAAAATTTACATATTTTCCATGGAAAGATACATTTTAAACCTTTTTTCTTGTTGTTGTTCTTGTAAAACTAGTGCTAAATCTTGAACGCCATTGCCAAGTGTTTTTTGTTTTTTTGACATCTTTATTATCATTTAACAAATAGGGTCTAATTTTTCTTGTTATGGATATGGTTTGAAATTTACATCAAATTATAGGTTAACACAAGACTGACTATCACTTTATAATTTGAATCAATATTCACATTATATTGGTAGATATTGCGTTGAATATATTCAAAATTTTGCGCGGCTATTTTGTTTAAATTACACAAACTCTCATAAAGCCTCAAAGCCTTGTTTATTTGCTTTTTGTCTTCTTCTTGTTGGGGGGTTTGTTATTTATTTGTTTTAAACAAATTATGGAAAAATCCTCGTAAAATCATAGGAAATGAAATGAAATGAAAAAAAAACTTTATTTATTTATTTTATGGTTCAATTGTCAACAATCGCTTGAAATTTTATCAGCGTCATTGTGATCATCACTCATGCCGAGCCCTGCCAACCAGCCAACCTGTCAGATTTCTATCAATTTCTCTAACGTTTTAAAATAAATAAATAAATTAAATGATAACAAACAAATTTAATTGGTTTCGCTATAAATTTTTTGTTTTGATTGAATCTGAATCTATTAAAAATGGAAATAAATTGCAATCCCGCCTGCCTGGTATTTCCTTTGGGAAATGTTTGGGAAAAGTCTTTTATTTTACTGCAAATGCAAAGCAAATATTTTGAAAAGTTTGAATAAAACCGCAAAATAAAGTAACTGCTTTTTTAATTACTTTCATGGCTAAAAAGCAAAATATTTTTGTTGTAATAAAATTTAGGCCCATTTCCATTAAAATGACGTAAAATTTTCAATACAAAGTAGGGACAGGAAATAAGAAAAAAAAAAAGATTCTTTAAAAATGGATTTTTTTTGGTTTATTTCGTAGTGCCTTCCAAAAGGTGAATTTTACGTGACAACTACAACTACTAGAATGAGATTATGGTTATCATTTTTGACCTATTGCTTAAGGAATTGATAGAATTATATTATTTATTTAATTTTTTTTTGTTAATTACAATACAATATGCTCGGTGTAGTGTCACAGGCCAGAGTCTCTGGTGGGAATCGAACCCACGACCCTCACGCTAATATGTAGTCTAGCACACTATCCACTGGACTACCAGGGCACCCTGACACGATTATAAAGCAGTGCAAATGTATTAGAGGCTGTACAGATATGGCCAGTTTGGAGCGTCAGTTTTTGTAGAAAAAGTGTGGTGGTTAATCCGAATGTGTCGATAACAGGATGTTCCCAGCAATTGAGGCTATTTTACGGCTCTTAAAGTCTAATTTATGCAGCAATTAAAGCCAGCTGACTATTCACAGCGCTGAAGATATGCTGATTCTTCAAAAAAAAAAAAACAAAATCTTCATATGCGATGAAGGTTACTTCTAATTCGATGGTTATGTTAGCTATTAAAATAGCTGCATATACGTCTCGGCAAATACAAATGTGATTGTAGGAAAATCATTGCAACCAGAAAAAGTTACAGTTTGATGAACATTATAGTCACTATGGGCATATAAGCACTGGCTTTTTTGGCCTTCAGTTGTGAATTATTAATTGAAAGGCATTGACAACGCGGCCGTCTTTGCTTTACTGCATTAAAATATGCTTATAAATGAGTTTTTGGACTTGAAATTCAATTGAATTGTAGTACATAATGGCACCAAATCATCTCAAACCACTTGTAATCATTGCAAACGTTCTTTAACATTGCCTTTCCTTTTCCCCTCTTTTTAAATTTTTTATATTTTTTAAAAAAAAATTTTTTATTCTTTAAATAATTTAAATTTAAATTTAAATTTTTACAATATGTATGTACATATGTATGTATGTACAGTGCCGGTAAAAAAATAGCACCAAATTTGCACATATTATTTAATTGTGCATAAAATTCCTATTAATATTTTATTTCGATTTCATGGTAACACTAGATATAGTGCAGTTTGTGCCCTATCTGAGATAATAATTTTTCTCTTAAAATATGAACACTTTTTTTATTATCAAACGATTTTAAGTGTAACATATGAAATCTGACGGTAAAAAAATAGCACTTCTCCTTGTTTTTGCAAGATCTTCCTTTTGCAATTTTATTTTAAGCAAACATTATGTAGTTATTCGTGAACAGATTGTAGAAGCGAGTGTTTAAAAGGAGTTTAAAAAAATTTAAGTGAAAAAAAAACAATAAATATGGGTCGTGGACAGCATTGTTCTGAGGAAAAAAGAGAAATTATTAAAAAAAAATGATTTCTGATGGAAAAACTTACGCGGAAATTGGTTAGTTTCTCAAATGCTCAAATAAAATGATTAGAAATGCCATTACTTATACTAAAAAAGTCGAAACTCGTGTAAGAAAACCTGCAATATCCCCGTTACTTGTCAAATGGTTGGTACGTCAGAGCAAAAAGGATCCTTTTAAGCCAGCAACGGAGTTGAAAAAAGAGCTACAAATTGCGGCATGCGTTGAAACAGTCCAAAATCGGCTTCGGGAACATAATTTAAAAGCTTGCAGTCCAAGAAAAGTTTCGCTTCTTACAACAAGGCATGTGAAAAAACGAATGAAGTTTGCATGTGAGCATCAACACTGGCCCGTAAGTAAATGGAAAAACATTTTGTCGACTGACGAGAGCAAAATTGTTTTGTATGGTGGAAAAGGCTCTCGAGCGTTTGTACGACGACCACCAAACGCTGAATATAACCCCCAATTCACCTGCAAGACCGTAAAACATGGAGGTTCGAGCATTATGATTTTGGGGTGTTTTTCATATTACGGAGTGGGTCCAATATACTGGATCAAAACATTGATGGATCAACATTTACATTTGGAGAATGTTATGCAACCGTGTGCTTCAAAGGAAATGCCATTGTCATGGGTCCTCCAACAGGACAACGACCCAAAACACACCAGTCGAAAAGCCAAGAAGTGGTTCGACGAACATAAAATAAATGTTATGGAGTGGCTGGCGCAGTCGCCAGACTTAAACCCAATAGAAAATCTTTGGGCTGACGTTAAAAAATACGTTTGGGAAATGAAACCTACCAATAATGAGTCACTATGGGCTATAGTGAAGGAGGCATGGAACAATATCCCAAAAAAAGATGTGAAGAACTAGTTGACTCCATGCCAAGACGTTGTGCCGCCGTTATTGCCAACAAAGGCCATGCCACAAAATATTAAAATGTCTATTTAAAACTGTATTATGACCATATAAAAAATCTTTTCAAATTTAATGTATTTTCTATTTTTTTTTTGTACCTGTTAGTTGAAGTGCTATTTTTTACCGATCAAATTTAAGGTTTCTAATTAATTTTGTTTAACCGCTGGACTAAATTAAAATAAATATGTCTGAAATGTTTTTAATTTTACTTACAACTGTGTTTTATTTATCTTTTCACTTAATACATAAAATTCTAAAATTAAATTTTAGAAAAATTGACGACGAAATAATTATTCCATCCTTAGTGATATTTTTTTTACAGCAGCTGTATGTATGTCTGCGGATGTCTCTGTTATATCATCATAACTGCGTAATTCCTATCAAAATTTTTTTTATGAATTTCAAATATTTTTCGTCTCCTCTTTTTTTTCTGTTTCGCATCATTTTACTGATGATCACAACTGAAGCATGTGTGAAATAGAAGAGTAAAGTTAACTTAATTTTTGTTTAATAATTTAAATTAGTTGAGAGTTATCTAACCTGTCTGGCCTAAGTCAAACTCTATTCTACTATGTACTCTATTCTATCAGACCCTTTAGGGAAAAGAATGATGGTACCTATAAACAATAGAGAATTCAAGCTCATTTAATTGTAGGCACAATATGCCTTTATTTTAGGTTTCTCTGTGCCTATCTTACTTCATTTTTTTGTGGTTCATTGACTTACAATTTTCATTGATGGTTATAAACGCCGACCCAAAGATGTCTACAAACATCATTATCATAAGCAACGTCATCTTTTTGCTTCTTTTTTTAACAAATTCTATTTAAAAAACCATTCGTACTTGCAACAAAATATTGTACGAATACAACAGACAAAACAAAATTTGAAAAAAAAAAACAAACACAGATGAAGACAATAAAATCTACAAGAAAATACGACAGTCAGGCAGCTAAAGTTGCCAACCATCACCATGCTACCATATACAGGCTTTAGAAATAAAATAAAGGCGCTTGCATAGTTGAAAAGCATGATGGTGAGACGTTAGGATTGTGAGAGAATAAAATCAAGTGAGTCAGTTAGTTAGACTGTGAGTGAGTGTTTTGCCACCATATGATGGTTGTGGCCTGGACGATGACTACATTTGCTTAATTGCAGCATTTTGTAAAAATTCAATTAAATTGCAAACACAAAAGCAACAACAACAAATATAACAGACAACAGAAAACAACAAAATAAAGATAAAAATTCCATACAAAACTTAATGATTTTTATATCATTTTCCTTTTTGCCATTACAAACGTTATTGTTGTTGTTGTTGTTGTTGTTGTTGTAGAAATTCAGTCAGCCAGCGAAGTCAATTCAAGTCATTTGTGAATGAATTGCGTTTGGCAAGCAAGTGAATTAAATGCACAACAACAACAACAACAACAAATAAAATCCATAAAATTTAATGCGTTTCACATTTTTTTCGATATTTTCTGTTTTAAATTGTTTTGACACTAGAAAATAACGGTAAACATAATTTTACATGTATAAATGCGTTTGAAAAAAGGCCAAAAATTTTCAGTCTACAAATAAATTCCAAAATAGTTACGAACTAAAACCGAAAATACAGTGTGTGACACAAATGTGTAAATGATGTCCTAATATTTACACTTTGTGACAAAATATTTTAGGTACAAAGTATATTAACAAATTTTTGTGGTTTTGAAACCAATATTTATTTACGATTGTTTTAACTAACCAAATAAAACATAAACCAATTCATTCTTCAGAAATATAAAAAAAAATTAATTCGTTTACACACTTTTGTAGCGAGTTATTAAAATCACAATTTTAGTACTTCGTATATCCTCTTTTGGAATCTATAACTGCCTGAATTCTGAAAGGCATACTCTCTACCAGTTTTCGACATAAATTTTCCCCATAAATTTTCAATCGGGTTTAAATCCGTTGACTGTAGAGGCCTGTCCAATAAAGAAATTTTGGCAGTTTCGAAAAACTCAAGCGTTTTTTTAGCCTTGTGCTTAGGGTCGTTATCTTGTTGCATGACAGAGTTTTCAACATTTCGGCCCCAAGCAGTTAGACTATCCATATACGATGACTTTATAATGTCGATATACATTTCGGCATTCATATTTCCAACTATTTTATGAAGTTTTCCTACTCCTTGCACACAAAAACATCCCCAAAAAAGCAATTTTCCACCACCAAGTTTCATAGTTGGTATAACATCGCGGTCCGTCAAAGGTGCATTTGGCTTCCTATGAACATATTTAGGCCCCATCGGGACCAAAAAGATTAATTTTGACTCATCTGTCCATATTACTTTTTCCCAGTCATCCATAGTCCAGTTTTGATATTTTTTTGCAAATCCTAACCTAAGTGATTTGTGTCTTTAGGTTAAACGTGGTTTTTTTAACCCTTTTTCTTGCACGAAAACCGCATTTATTTATTTCTCTAAGAGCTGTTCTCTTAGATATTTCAATTTGGTAGCATGAAGATAACTTTTGCTGCACTTCACGAGGACCATTAGCTTCTCCTGATGCAACTAAACGTTGTACCGTGAGCCTATCCCTTAGCGAAAGGATTGAATTGCGTCCCAAACGTGGTGCTGGGAAAGTCAAACCGCTCCTTTTTGCTATATTTCCTACAGTTTTAAATGAAATATAAAATTTTTGAGAAATTTTCCTGTAGGAGAGACCATTTTTTAGCTCATCTATGACACATTTTTGGACTTCGTTGCTAATCTTCTTCAATAATAAATAATAATAATAATCTTCAATAATGAAATAATAAATAATTAGGTTTATGATTTAAAAATATGATCTTATTTAATACTTAAAACACATTAACATACTTTCACCAACGAAATTGTTTAAATTAATATTTTTAAATATTAAAAACGTGTTACTTTTTAACTTTTTTCCAGCGAGTCAGAATAGTGTAAATCAGTTTTTAACTTTTTGTTCTCGTGGTATCAAAGTACCGTTACTCCACATGACGATTTTTGGTATTGCCATATTTCACAAGAGTTGATCTTTACATTGAGTAAACAAAAGTTACCATATGAATAACAGTTAAGCCAAAAATTAAAAATATAGATACAGTACACTCGCGCTAATGTGAACACCGCATAATATGAACACCGCTTAATGTGAACAATATTTTTGCTTCAGTGACTACTCTAAAAGATGAAAAAAATGTAAAAAGCCCTATAATTTTAACAGAATTTTTTTTTTTTAATTTGAAACGTTAAAATTCTATGCTTATTAGTTGCGGGAATCCCCGTTTTAGGTGTACATATATATGTATGTGTTAATACATCTGCTGGCATATTTATTCTTCAATTGCTATTTAGATACTGTGAAGAAAGTTTGTGAAGATTAAATTATAAAATGTGTTTTAAAAAAATAAAAAAATTCTTAAATAATGATTTTTCTTTAAAAAATGGTATAATTCTGTTTTAAAATTTTCGGTATTCGGAAATGTGAACAATTCGCAAAAGTGAACAACGCCAGTTTTAGTTCACATTAGCGAGCGTGCACTGTATTTAAAAATTAATAATTTCAAATGTACGAAAACCCATGTTTGTTGGGTTATAAATCAATAGAATAGGCAACACTATAGGTGTACCATGGGATTTCATGTTGTTAGAGGCCTTTAGTAAAATCACTCTTCTTAATAACAAGTTTGTCTCCCGAAATTTATTTACAGTTAACGTTTTAATTATTTGTCACATATCAACGCTATGTTTTCGTTTCAAATACAAAAGTACTTTGTCCTAAAAGTACCAAAGTGGAAAACTCCTTCCTTTAAAGTATCAAAAGTACTTTAAAGATGAAAATCCATTATTGAATGGCTTTCTGAAATGATAATTTCTCTGTGTTTTCCGGTTTTTTGTTTGTGCTTTAAAATATGCATCACGTAACTATGGAAATATCGCTTTATGCAATCTTTTCCAACGAAACGTATGATGAATATGAAATTCCTTAGAAATTTCGCTTTTAATATAGAATTACTCATACGCCCTCATATAGAAAAATATTTTCTTTTTTAAAATGTTGAATTTTTATTGGCTCAGGTCATGATGTTTGCGCTTATATCATTTGAAATTTTTTTATTTATTTTTAAAAATATTTTTCAAAATAAAATTTCTTTAAATTTATGGCGTCTTTTTTTGTTTGTTTTTTCTTTAAAATTAATTTTTTCATTTGTAATATATGTATATATGTATGTACATATGTAATGGGAAATCAGCCAAATAAAATGGAATGAAATTGAAAGACTGTGAACACAATAAATAAATAAATTGTAATTAATTGAAGGCATAGCATAAGAGTTTGAAATTCCAGTGTTATTACCTTTTATTACAATTCTTTTCCTATAATTTCTTGATTCATTTCTTTATTTATTTCTTTATTTGTTTTTATAGTTCACTTTACGTATTTCCGTTTCATTTATCACTTGCATTGGGTTTTGGTTTTCTTTTGTTTTTCTGTTTTTTTCTGCTGGAAATTGTTTATTAAAATAAACATTTTAAATAAATTCTCTGGAATTTCTTTAAATATTTTTATTTTCCATCAAAAAGAAAACATAAAATGTTTGATAACGTAACGTAACTATTCAATTGACTTTCCCTGGAAGAAAAGTTTCAGCTATTTGCGTATTTATGTGGGGGATTCCATATATGGGGGAAAAAAGTTTTTCTTTTTGTTTCTCTGTAGTTTAGGTTACGAAGGATGATTTGTTAAATCTTATTAAATCATTTTTAAATTTAAGGAATTTCAAGGGAAACTTACTTATTTAATTGAGTCATTACAATCCTTTAGTCAGGATTGGAACCTTGCTTCACACACCACCCATGCTGTGTATGTTCACTTTATCCATGATGTAAAGATGCATGCTCTGCACAAGAATAATAGGCGTTTCTGTTCCACATAAATTGAAGAAGTTGTATAAAAAATGTTATCGAGCTGCTAAACTATGAGTCCTAATAGCGCACGAACCATTCTTTTGAAATTCTTATGAACTACTAACGCATTTGGAAGTCGCCGTAGTCTAGTAGGCAGTGTGTTGGCTTATTAGACCTAAAGCCAGGGTTCGAGCCCCAGGCCAGACATCAAGACAAAATACAAAAAATATTTCTTCGGCGACTTTCTCTCAGCAGATTTCTGGCAAAAACTCTGAGAATAAATAAAATTGCCATGAAAAAGTTTCTCAAAAATCTGTCGTTCGGAGTCGACTTTAAACTGTAGGTCCCACGACTCATGTATAAAAATTAACACACACAACATAAGTGGTGTGAGAAACTAGGTCGTTCAGTCAGGATGAAGGGTTGTAATGACCAATTATGTATGTATGTATGTACTAACGCATTTGAACATCAATGAATCGATTAGACTATAAACCTTCTGATCTGAACCAACATTTACTTACACAATTGGTCATTGCAACTTTTTAGTTAGGATTGCAACCTAGCTTCTCACAGCACCCCCAGGTCGTGAGCGTGTATTAATTTTTTCCATGAGTGACGCGACCTACAGTTTAATGTTGATGTCGATTAACAGCTGAAAACCTGTTGCTCTAGCATCCAGTCAGCAAATGGACAACGTTGTAAATGGTTAGTCGGCTTTAATTCTAACATGAGTTTGATTTTTTTTATCGATGGAGTATTAAATCCAAATGCAATACGCATAATGAGCCAAACAGGTATAGCCAAGACGCGGTGATGCTAAACCTTTTTTTTCACGCCGTGTTGGGGTAAATGTACCTAACCGCACCATAGAGGAAGTCGTCACGTCCCCCGTGTGTGGGGCCCTCACCCACTAAATCCCCCCCTTCGTCTCGTGAACTTGTTGCGCCCACTCCGGAACTACGGTGGTATTACTTCGGAGTGGAGTCCCTTTGGCCCTTTGGCCCCTGCGTGTTCATATCCGCGTCCGGACTGCGTGTCGAAAGTTGAAGAGACATCTAAGTGTCTCCACTATTCCTTTCGTCCAGGTCCCTGCCTCGAATTCCGCTTGGCACGTGTGCCAGTTTCATCTATTCCGGCGTGCCCACATGTTCCGCAGCCTCAAAATCCCTCTTCTTCAGTCTTAGAATGCTCTCCACGTAATTCGCCACTGAGGTCCAATTTTCCCTACTCGCGATCATAATCCCTACAATGTTACTGGCCGTGATCGTCCCAACTATCGACGTCAGTGCAGAGCGATAGCTCTGCCAGCGTGCACACTCGAAAACGGTGTACTCTGCGTCATCAATTACCTCCCCTTCCTTGTAAAGACAGTAAGGGGAGGCGGCCTTGCCCATTCTGTGCAGATATTTCCTAAAATATCCGTGACCCGATAGCATCTGTGTAACGTAGTAATTTACCTCTCCAAATTTCCGACCAATCCATGGCCTTATGTCCGGAATAAGTCTCGCCGTTAATCTTCCTAAACCTTGAACACATCTTTATGCATTCAGCCTCTTCAAATCCTTTTATAATTTTACCAGTTTTTTGCACAGTGGCTCTAGCATAGTGATCATAATGGGAGATCACTTTTGTAGAAAATTTTTTCACTGCTGTTACGCATTCTACGTTTGTTAAACGATCCATATTCGTAAATGGAAAATCTTTCTCTAAATAAAAGACACTTCAAATGGAAGATATTTAAGTGCTAGCAACCTTGCCAGATTTGTTATTTTGAACCAGTAAATGGTTAACCCGAAGTATGGTGATTTCCATTGTTTTTTAAATTTTTATGTCCCCATCTACGAGTTGCTATTTATAGATCGATTGGCCTTCTTGTTTTTTTTTAGATTTGTTACGGCATTAAAATTATTTACACTTGCATATATATGGACACTTATAAAGGGTCCGCCAAATAACTTTTTTTTTGAAAATGCTTTAAAAAAAACTACCGAATATTTTCTCCAATTTTTTTTTATTTGAAAGTACAATCCTTTCGGTTAATAATGGAAAATAATTTCATTCAAATGGCTGCCTCGGCTGGCCATGCAGTAGCCTATACCAGAAGATGCCGATTTTTGGCAAAAAAAAAATCATCTTTTCAGATGAAGCTCATTTTGATATTGGCGAGTATGTAAACAAGCAAAATTGTCGCATTTGGGGCACAGAAAACCCGCACACATACATTGAAAAGCAGACGCACCCAAAACGGGTCACTGTTTGATGCGGATTTTGGTCCAGAGGCATAATTGGGCCATTTTTCTTCGAAAATGAGCAAGGAGTGGCCGTTACAGTCAATGGCGATCGTTATCGGGCCATGTTGAACGAATTTTTGTTAACAAAAATTGAAGAGGAGGATATTGGCAATATTTGGTTTCAACAGGACGGCGCTACGTGTCACACAGCCGAAGCTGCGCTCGATGTTTTGCGCCCTGTTTTTGAAGATCGCATTATCAGCCGCAGAGCTGATGTCTTTTGGCCAACTCGTAGCTGCGATTTGACACCGTTGGACTATTATTTGTTGGGCGCCGTTAAAGATAAGTGTTACGCCGACAAGCCAGAGACAATTGACGCTTTAAAGGACAATATTCGTGAAGTCATTGGTGAAATGCAGCTGCACACAATCGATAATGTGCTTAAAAATTGGACCGATCGTGTAGGCTACTGCATGGCCAGCCGAGGCAGCCATTTGAATGAAATTATTTTCCATTATTAACCGGAAGGATTGTACTTTCAAATAAAAAAAGAAATTTGAGAAAATATTCAGTAGTTTTTTTTAAAGCATTTTCAAAAAAAAAAAGTTATTTGGCGGACCTTTTACTTACATATGGGCATTTCCATTGAATACAGTCGACTTTGGGAATTTTTTTACTGGTTTTTTTTTTCTTCTTTAAAACTCTTAAAATTTTCCTGCATTATTCTTAATAATCTTTCAATGTTTTAGTATCCTTACAATACATAGTTTGTTTTTATAGCCGAACTATAAAGATTCATTGCCTTTTTAACCATCATACGAGATGAGATGAAATGCATGAAGTCCTCTTTAAATTTTTAAGTATTTTTTCTAAAAACTTTTTCTTGCTTTTCTCTACTGTGTGTGTGGAAAATTTTCTCATGCGACCATAAACTTTTAACTAAAATTTAATGCTTTTATTAACGGAAAATTTGTAAACTTTACGAAATTTCTCCTTTTGAGATGTACCATCGCCCCCACCCCCCGCTGAATAACGTCAGTATCATTCGAATTCATTGAATATTCTGGGAAATTTCCAAATGCTGGCCAAAAAGGGGTTGTTGTTTACTTTGTAAAGTGCTGCTGATGGTGGGGCCGCGTGGTGGGGCTAAGGGGTTGAATTGGATCTCTTTATAATGTCATGTTTACTTTAAACAATTTGTTGCAACTGCTACTACTACGGCTACTATGGCTACTAAGCTATCGCTGCTATTGATTCTATAAAAGATTACACGCTGCGTTGCTGACGGCCTGGCTGGGTTGCCAACTTCTATCTAACTGCGTGAATGCAAATATTGAGTGGCTTTGTGTGTTTGTGTGTGTGTAGTAATATTTACAGCCATATATGCATGTATGCATATATGTAAGCATTGTTGGCTGAGTAACAACAATATTCTTGTGGATGATTTTTCACATTGTTTTTCAATTTTTATTATTACAGTCAGTATAACATCTCCTGTTGGTGTTATTTGCATTTGCTTATCGTATGTATGTATATGGTAAATACAAATACGATATTAAAATGCCAAATATCGGTATACTGTGGGTTGTATTAAAGGAAAGGTTTAAGGATTTAAGCAAATTTGACAAAGTTCGAGTAGTTCGCATAACATTTCCCAAATTTTTTTAAGGCTTTTGTATGGCTCTTCAACCCAAATGTTGTATGAAGGAAGACTGCCTCAAATCCATCTCTTGTGAAAGCTGTAAATCCGAGAAAGCTCTGTCAGAAATTTCTAAGGTATTGCGACCTCATTGTAAGGATAGCAGTAAGGATAACGACGAATAAGTCTCTGTCGGAGTTGGTACTCCCAATTACTGAGTTGTGAGCCAAGATTTTTCTGAACTGCACTCTTGTACCATCAGATTGGAATTAAATTCCCGGGAATACAGAGGCCTGTGATAATAGAAGTCGCCGTAGTCTAGTAGGTAGTGTGTTGGCTTATTAGACGTGAGGTCTCGGTTCAAATCCCAGGTCAGACATCAAAATGAAAATATAAAAAATATTTCTTCGGCGACTTCTCAGCTGATTTCCGAAAAAAACTCTGAGAGTAAATAAGAAATTGCCATGAAAAGTTTCTCAAAAATCTGTCGTTCGGAGTCGACTTTAAACTGTAGGTCCCGCCACTCATGTATAAAATTAACACACACAACATCAGTGGTGTGAGAAGCTAGGTCGTAATCCAGACTAAAGGGTTGCAATGACCAATTATGTATGTATGTATAGAAAGGTTTATTAGTCTTCTGTTGAGAATGCATATATTGAGGAACTAAAAAAAATTTTACCGAAAATTCCCAAAAATAAAGCATTTTATGGGTGGCTATGCGGTGAGGTAATAATAATTTGAAGAAATTCGTTTACTTTTTAGTCCAGGCAATGCATAAAAGTTTTTGAAGACTTGTATACTAATGAGGTTGAAGGGAGTAGTAAGTCCATTTCTAATTGTAAAGCTTTAAAATGAGTTGCAAAATACGCCACAATTTAATTGTTTCTGATAACATGAAAATTTTTAATCACTTACTTGCACGTTTAATTAGATTTGCCATGTACTACTATGCATTCCATGAGTAATATGTTATTATTTAGAGAGCCTAGTCAGTCATTTACCTCATTACGAATTTCCAGTATGAACTTGTTATTTCACTAAAAGATTGTTTATCTATAACAACCCTCCACTCATATTCATAGGCGCTGAAATCATTTAATTTGAAGCTTCTAAAATTTATTGCGTTTTTACAATTATTTTCGATTTTTTTTTAATTCTTTTCTTTTTTAAATATTCCATAGAATTTTCCAAAGAATTGATAGACATAGACAGACGCATTTGGTTATTATTTCACAAACAATTCATTTAATGCTTCAGTAAACAAAATGGCACAAAAAAAAGTGATTAAAGATACTTACAGATACTGATACAAATATGTATATGTGTATAGAATGCATATTACATTGTAATATAGTCTGAAACAATCAATCATAATAGAACCCACCAACCAACCAACCATCAACGTCTATAGATAAGGAGAGCTAAGGGTTTACAGAAAATATTGCAAATACACTTCAAAATCAATATTTCATCAGTCATAACCACACTCTTCTGCATTCTTTTCTCTCCTACTGTTCACTAGTAGCACAATTGTTTATCTAATGAAAGATAGAAGAACAAAAAAACAAAAAAAAAGGGAAAAGAAAACTTAAACCCCAAATCAAATTTGACATTATAGACAGGGCCACAGAACACCACCATTAGCTGGTTTCTCTAAAAAAAAACTTAATGCATCACAAGCGTTTAAATATTGTTTCAGGCCTTGAAAAAAAAAGCACAAAACGTCGAATTAATGGGTGATTTTTTAAGAGCTGTAGGAAAATTTTTCAAAAAAAAACGCATAAAATTCAGAAAAATGCATGAAATCTTTATTTGAATCGATAGTACGGTCCATATAATTTAATGTTTGAAGATTATTTCATGCAAATGTTGACCGCGACTGCGCCTCAAATGGTCCATCCGCTTAGTCCAATTTTGGCATACTCTTTCCAACATTTCGGCCGGTATCTCACGAATAAATGCTTCAATGTTGTCTTCCAACGCGTCAATTGAAGCAGGCTTGTCTGTATAGACATGAGCTTTAACAAAGCCTTACAAAAAATAGTCTAAAGGCGTTAAATCGCGCGATCTAGGCGGCCAATTGACCGGTCCAGAACGTGAAATAAAATGTTCACCGAACTCGCCTCTCAATAAGTCCATTGTTACGCGTGGTGTGTGGCATGTGGCACCGCCTTGTTGAAACCACATGTCATGCAAGTCAAGCTCTTGCATTTTTGGGCAAAAAAAAGTTGGATATCATCTCATGGTAGCATTCACCATTTATAGTTACGTTACGATTCGCAGCATCTTTGAAGAAGTACGGTCTAATGATGCCACCAGCCCATAAACCGCACCAAACTGTGACTTTTTCTGGATGCATTGGTAGCTTTTGCAATGCTTCTGGCAGATCTTCACTCCAAAATCGACAATTCTGCTTATTTACGTATCCATTGAGCCAAAAATGTGCTTCGTCGCTGAACACAATTTTTCGATAAAGAAGTGGATCTTCGGCCAACTTTCCACGAGCCCATTCACCAAAAAGTCTGCGTTGCGGTAGGTCGTTCGGCTTCAATTCTTGCACCAGCTGTATTTTTAAAGGCTTCACACCTAAATCCTTACGCAAAATTTTCCACATTGTTGAGTAACAGAGGCCCAATTGCTGCGAACGGCGACAAATCGATAATTGATGGTCATCATTAACGTTGGCCGATACAGCTGCGATATTTTCTTCAGTTCCCACTCTACGTAAGCGTGTTGGTTGTTTAATGTCCAACAATGTAAATTTGATGCGAAATATAGTCACAATAGCCCGAATAGCCGCTTCAGTGGGTCGATTAAACTGACCATAAAATGTAAGAAGCGCGCGATGAACTTTCTTAACAGAGCACGCATTTTGATAATAAAATTCAATGATTTGCAAGCGTTGTTCGTTTGTAAGACGATTCATGGTTAAATTATTGACCAAACTGAAGATGTTTACAGTGAAACAAAACAGGAAACGTGCGTCCAGTGTTGCCAGAAAGATAATAGCTAAAAAATCACCCGTTATTTGATGAAATTTCTACTACTTGAATGTAATTTATCATTATAATAACCAACAAATACATGAATTTCTACAAGATACATACTCGTACATATGTATGATTATATTGTATCTGAAATAGATTTGTATCTCTAGTTTGTTGTTGGTTGTGTGTCCATGAGTATTTTATTTATGAAAACATTAGTAATGCAGCACTAATGAGTTTAATTTTTCGAAATGTTCTAATTACAGCAACTGAAAATTTGTTGGAAAATTTATAAATTTCAAAATTCATAGAAAATTTTGAAAAATAGGCTTATATGCGGCATTGGTGTCATTAGATGAATAGGTATTTACCATTGCATGGTTATTAACCATTTGAAGAAATTTGAATGCCCAGTAAAACTCGTTGTACTGGGCCGAAGCAACGTAATATTGTGTTTCTGATACGATTGCATGGGAATATGAGGTTCTTGAACTTGTTGCTGATCTTTTCTGTCCACAATTATTGAGACTGAATCAGAGACAGTTTATTTGAAAAGGCCAGAATTGATCAACTGAAAAGGCTTTTCAATTTATTTCGATTCCTGTAGAACTCCCTTAACCCCATGGGTATCCATTCCATCTCCACTTTTGTATGCGAATTTCATATGAGATTTTAACGATTTGTACTCAGAGTTAAGTATTGTTGATAGTGTTTGGCTAGAAAATCGGGTGATTTACTCTCAAACGTCGTTTGACTAAAATCTAGATTGTCCTGAGGTCACAGCGGTATTCTATGATTCGTATCCGTACAAGGCAACTGACTTCACATTGCGTTTACTGCGTCGCGATATGTATCGGCAGTTATACGAAGTTCTCTACGACCACCGTTCGTTGGAATAATTTTCTCCCGTCTTTGATGTCAATGCCCCTATAGGTTAGGTTAGGTTAGAGAACGTGTACATGTCAATTAAGACAAGTACAGTACCCGGAAGTCGAATTGACTCATTGTGCAATGTCCTAGTTTCTCACACCACTTATGTTGTGTGTGTTAATTTTGTACATGAGTCCGTGGGACCTACAGTTTAAAGTCGACTCCGAACGACAGATTTTTGAGAAACTTTTTCATGGCAATTTTGTTTAGTTTTTGCCAGAAATCTGCTGAGAGGACGTCGCCGAAGAAATACTTTTTGTATTTTGTCTTGATGCCTGGCCTGGGGCTCGAACCCTGCCTTTTACGTCTAATAATCCAACACACTACCTACTAGACTACGGCGACTTCTCAATGCCCCTATTGAAAAAACAAAAAATGTTAGTGCGGACCTTTGAAAACCTATGGGGCTACTTGTCATAACCTCGTTCGCAATGCGAGAGGTTATTTTCCAATACTGGGATACAGTTGGCATGACATTCCGCTGCAGCGCAGTGCATTCCATATGACAGAATGGTTTATGGTGTCGAATGCCTTTCCAAAGTTAACTAATAACCGGTATAGTGGTGTTTCTTCCGTGATTATGCATAGATTGACACGATCAATTAAGGATTTTCAAAAAGGAAAATTATTCTGTTCATTGGGAAAATCATTAGCGAGAGTGTAGATTGCTACTCCAAGCATAATACCTTTACTTAATTAAGTCTGCTTTCTTTGCAATCTTTATTTCAATTCATCGCTAATACTATGATCAGATGTGCACTTTTATTGAGTCAATATTGGGTTTATTGAGTACAATATTTTAAGTGTTTAGACATAATAATATACGCAGTTCTGCTTCTTATTCAATATTCATTCAGCTGGTAAACAAAACAGCTGGTTGTTTCAACAAAATTGTTTTTTTTTGGCGTTGTTGACATTTGAGTTGTCAAATATCAACAGAAAGTGTTCGGATAATTGTAATGTTCGCACTGAACATACTTATGACAGTGCTACATTTTAAGTTTTACTCAATATTATAACAATTTGCGTATTTATTGCTCAATAATTAATTGAAACTTTATATGAAATATTGAGCTCAATAATGGCGTTTATTGCAATTTACGCAATAGACAGTTATGTCTGAACACCATATAAGATCACTTGCGGTCCAAAATACTTCTGTAATTAAACGTGTAAGTTGGACACTTACCGACTGTGAGATCTGTTTTACGCAATTTAAGTGATAAGTTATCGATACCAGATGATTTGTTGTCCTTAAGGCTTTTGGTTTTATTTTCGATTTCAGATAAAGTGAAGTTTCCGGAGAGGATGCACTGCCTATGTGTATTTTGGGGCCTGGGAATCTGGTCACGCTTTGTGCTGAGTCAGGTCGACAAAATGCATCATTACACGCAATCTATTTGATGAATATTAATGGAATACAGTGGGACTCCCTCAAATAGAATTAATTTTCGTTTTGAAAGTACTTCTTTGGTACTTTTTCAAATAAAATCCCTTATCTATATAGTCTTTAAAAAGTATTTCCCCCCGAATTTGATTTAAATTTCCGTTTAGCATTATAAAAATTAATTATTCCAATAAATTTAATGATTTTATATCGCGTGTTATAATAAATATTTTACAATATAATACGATATGTATTGTTTGTTCGTGTGTGTGTGTCTGTGTTAGTGTCTGTACAAATAAAATTTATTATCAAAAATTCTCTGCAGTATTAATAATTATGATTATTATCGTATACCGTTATATATTGTATGTACATACATACATACATATTTATGACTTCATACGTACATATAAATGTTTTTGGCGTTTATTTTTGCCCATAAGGAAATCAGCTGCACAAAATTGTATTTTACACACTCGCATCGCACATACATACATACATATGTACATATATTGTATGACGAATAAAAGCCAAAAACCGAAAAAAGAAATTCAAGTAAAAAGTCCGCAAAACACTGGGCAAGAAGAAAAACAAAAGCAAGACAGTGTTACTCTTTTGCAGAGTTTTAATGTCAAGGTTTTAACGTTTAATCATAAAATAAATTTCAGCCAATAAAACGATGTTTGCTCGCAGTTAAAAACGTTTTTTTTTTGTAGTGGCGGTAGTAAAAATGGCAGCAATTTTATGGCATTTATAACGACGACTACAACTACAATAGCATATGAGGCATTATAACATTCGCGCCGTATAGGAGTACCGGGTACTTGTTAAAAGGCAAGCACTTAAATTGTAAATTTCTGCAATTAGCGTTTGCTTTTTATGGTTGAGTTTAAATAAACTGCTGTTCAGTAATTTATTTCTTTTTGTTTTTTTTTTTTTTTTTGTTATTTAACGATAAAAAAATCAAATAAAAAATGAAAATAAAATTTATAAAATCATATTTTAAATACACAATGCGAGGGAAAATAGACAACTGTTACGAATGTGGAACGGCTTGTAAAAATGATGTTGAGATTTAACACTATTGGGAATGTAATTACTATTGTATACAAATAAAACGAAATTTTTATTTTTGTGGCAAAAACTCTGAGAGGACAATAAAATTGCCATGAAAAGTTTCTCAAAAATCTATCGTTCGTAGTCGATTTTAAGGATTAGATCCCCACCACCCTTAAAATTAACTCACACAACATGGGTAGTGTGAGAAACTAGGTTGTAATCCCGACTAAAGGATTGTAATTAAGTTAAGCAAGTAATTAATCTGTGAAGCATGGACATTGAGACACTATACGTCTTCATCAGAAGCTTACGATATTAGGGGAAATAAAAGGTTGCGGTATTGCAATGGACCACACGTGTCATAAGTGTCTCTATCCTCTTGATATGATTTACAGACCTACTTGCCAATATTGCTTTATTCTTTTTCGGCAATTTTAATGTCACAATTGTATATTCCTTCAAGTACACTTACATACATATGTACATAATTCGTCATTATAACACTTTAGTCAGGGTTACGACCTAGTTTCTCACACCACTTACGTTGTGTGTGTTAATTTTATACATGAGCTTAAGTTGGACTCCGAACGACAGATTTGCGAGAAACTTTTCATGGCAATTTGAAGTCGCCGTAGTCCAGTATGTAGTGTGTTGGCTTATTAGACGTAAAAGCCAGGGATCAAGACAAAATACAAAAAGTGTTTCTGGCAAAAATTCTCAGAGTAAATAAAATTGCCATGAAAATGTTTCTCAAAAATCTGTCGTTCGGAGTCGACTGTAAACTGTAGGTCCCATCACTCATGTACGAAAATTAACACACACAACATAAGTCGTGTGAGAAACTAGGACGTTGTACAATGGGTCAATTCGACCTCCGGGTACAGTACTTGTCATAATTGATAAGTACACGTCCTCTAACCTAACCTAACCTAACCTTTCATGGCAATTTTCTTTACTCTCACAGTTTTTGTCGAAAGTCTGCTGCGAGGAAGTCGCCGCCGAAATCATATTTCGGTTTGAAACGTAGTCTAACGTCTAATAAGCCAACACACTACTTACTAGACTATGGCAATTTCACAATTTATACTCCTCCCACTGTGATCTGCAATTTAAGAGCCACCCATGTTGTATGCAGGACCTATAGTTTAACTTTGAATGCAAATGACAAATTTAAGAAGTTTTTCCATGTTATTCTCAATAGTGCTCAGTAATATATTTTTTTCTTTTTTCAAGTTGTCAGAGATGAGATCAGAAGTCTCAAGCTCTCTTCTAGAAAGTCAATAAAGGCTGCCTTCCAAAATGTTAGTTGCTTTGTGTTTGAACAAAGTATTATGTTTCATAATGCCGCTGTACAAAACATATACAATGTATTCTATTTCAAAACGTCTTCAATGTGTATTTTTAACGCATGCAAAAAGCAATCAGGCATCGGATTTATAGTTGATGCATTGTTTGGTTACTTTACATATATACATAGTTTATATACCGTAGTAGAACTGCATACAAACTTTGTATTGATACATTTTGGAAGGCAGCAAAACTACCCACTTGGCAACAACGACCAAAACAACTTTATTACGAGTAACATTATTTTTCTAGCGTTTTTTTTTTATTGGATTTACGAATGAACTCGCTTACTTTCTAACAACCCCACCCCCCTCATTTAATGGGTTTGGAAAGTTTAATTCGTCTAATTTTAAAAGTATTTTTTAGGAGACGCGGGTTTATACGTCAACATTAGTGTTAATAGGCCTAATTTAAATGCTATTACTTACGTCAATTTAAAATAATTTTCGCTTTTATATCGCATATTAATTGTTTTTTAATATAAATTCATAATTCTCTTTAAACGTCATGTTCAATTTCCTTCACTTAGTCAGTTAACCATGCGTTCAATAATAATTGTTGGAGTTTTAAAATTTTTTTAAATTTTTTTTATGGCTTGTTTTACTTTCCTTAGAAAGATTTGATTCTCTAGATTTAAAAAAATTTTAAAAAATTTCATAAAAATTTCTTTTAAGAGTGAAACAGCTTAAGAGAAGCATCCGCTACACACTGTGAGTTGCTTTTCTTTTTAATTTTAATTTTAATTTGTTTTTGTTGTTAAGTTTTTAATTTATTGTGCTCATTTTGCCGTGTTTATTTTCTGTTTCTTTTCTATTGTTATAAATTAATTGAACACACGAGCTCCTCCATATGATAATACAATACAATACAATTTATTATTAAATATTTACTAAATATTTGCTAAAGTAAAGTATTTTAAATGAATTTGAGCAGCAAAAAGAATGAAAAACGTAACCCAGAGAAATAGCATATTCACTCGCTCACTAAATACGTTGTTTCATATTTTATTTCTCTTTAGGTTTCAGATTTTTCGTTGGTTTTTGTTGTTATTTTGTGGTATTTAATTAAATTCTTTATACAAAATCACATTCTTAATGAGCTTTCAACGAATTCGAAAGCACTCTAAACACAAGTCATAGAAAGGCGAAAAAAAAACGGTTTAGGAACACAGATTTAATGAGTTCAAGGGGCTCGACCGTAATAATTTGTTTTACTGGATAAGCGAAAGCACATAATAATTTACGAGTTAATTTCTTGCCTGTTTAATTAGTCATTGTAATACTTAAGGCGGGTTTACAATCTAGTTTCTCACACCACCCATGATACATACATACATAATTGGTCATTACAATCCTTCTGTAAGGATTACGACCTAGCTTTGCACACCACTTATGCTGTGTGTGTTAATTCTATACATCAGTGGCGGGATGGACCTACAGTTCCTACAGTCGACTCCGAACGACAGATTTTTAAGATTTTTTATTTTACCCCCAGAGTTTTAGCCAATAAACTACTGTTCGAGACACCTGTGCTGGAGTTAGAACCATGGGTCCTTGTCTATTAAACCAATACACTAGACTTCAGTGACTTTGTATTCGTATTGCTTCATTAAAAAATTGTGCATACACTACCAGAGAATACGGCGGCCTTTCAAAATGTATCAACACAAAGTTTGTATGCCGTTCTACTGCTGTATATAAACTACGTAGATATGCATAGCAACCAAACAATGCATCAACTATAAATCCGATGCCTTATTGATTTTTGACTGCGTTAAAAATACACAATAGAATACATTGTATATATTTTGTACAGCGGCATTATGAAACACGATACTTTGTTCAAACACAAAGCAACTAACATTTTAGAAGGCAGCCTACTTGCTACTGGCCATGCAATTTTGCGTTATAAATTCATAATCATTACTGAATTTATTCATTAGTTCCCAAGCGATGCTAATTTATTTTTTAAATAATTTCCCTTAAAAATCTGCCAATTTAGTATCAATTTTCTAAAACCGTGAAATTATGCTAATCGCTCTGACGTTCGTTCTAACGCTTGTCGTATTTCACTCGACAACCTTAGAAAAAATGTGTTTTTTTTTATATTTTTAACCACACGTCCACCATCTGTGTTACTTTTTAATAAATTTAAAATATTTGTAAACAATTTATTGAATAATTTTCTTCTTGCTCTTTTTCTTTCTAAAAAAAAATTATCGATTATTTATCAATAAAAATAGAATGCCTTCTTTGTTAGTGTCATAATTATTTGCACGAGATTCAACACAGCGTAAAGCATTTCTAGGGTAAGGGTAAAAGTTGTTTCTGAATATTATCTTTTAATTCTTAAATCGTCTTTTTGGTTAAAAAAATTCTTTATTTTTGAAATCATTACATACACATATGGCCAAAAAAATAGGTGTGAACTACATAGCAAACTATATCCGTATATTTTCGGTTTTATTTACACGTCATAGTTTAGTCAATTATTTTTATTAAATTAATTTATTTTACGTTTTTAAAAGTTAAAAGGAAGGGAAAATAACAGTAAATTATGTTTAAAATAAAGTGAATTCAAGAAAAGATCAGTTTTTGATGGGGACAAAAAAGTAGGTGTATGCAAAACAACTTAAAATTTAATGAAAAATTTGTACTTAAGAATTGTTTTTCACAAATAAGAACTAAATGATATCATTAATAGTCCGTATAATTGCCATTGTTTTTAAGGACAGCTTCCATTCTTCGAGGCATAGACGAAATTAAATTAGGGCAATCCTCTACCCCAATATTGTACCAAACATGTTGAACGTTTCCCCATAATTGGTCTTTATTACAACAAGGAAGCTTGGAAACTCTTCTTTTTAATTCTCCCCAAAGGTTTTCTAGCGGGTTCAAATCGGGCGACTGACTAGGCCATTCAATAACGTCTATCTTCCTCTGACGAAACCATGCACTTACTAACTTTGATGAGTGTTTTTGGATCGTTAGCCTGTTGAAACTTCCACATCAAAGGCATATTTTTTTCTCGGCAAAGGGTAGCATAACAAATTTTTGTACACAAATCTGACCATTGTTTGCTCTATTCGGTGAATTGGACCTACTCCATACCAGGAAAAGCAACCCCATACCATGATATTGCCTTCTCCATGCTTGATGGTCTTTTTTGTGTACCTACTGTCGAATTCTTTACCTTTTGGCCGACGAACATTTCTTTCTGCGTCGTTTCCAAATAAATTGATTTTGGTTTCGTTGCTCCAAAGGATATTTCGCCACTTTTTTCTCCCTATGCTCCACACCAATCTTTGTGAGCCAAGGCAAAATTTTTCCTCTTCTTTAAATTGTTTGTTCTAGGCAGACGGACTTTGCGAGCTGTTCTACCTTGTAGGCCTGCCTTCTGTGATCGTCTTCGCACAGTTCGTGATGACACTGTATTTTCAATTTCTCTAGCAATCGCCTTAGATGACTTAAAAGGGTTCCGCTTGGAAAGTGTGACTATGCGTTTGTCTGTAGTTAATGAAGTTTTTCTATGTCTACCTCGTGTTTCAACGTTATTTTTTTTTTCTTTTAAAGTGTTGGTTACAAAATTCTCAGACCGATTTAAAGCATCTGCAAGGAATTTGTAGATTTTACCTAGCTCGCGAAGTTTAAGAACGAGGGGCTTTCTCCATTACTGCAATGTAGCCCACGGCCCATCTTAAAAATTAATTATGACTGATGTAATGTTTAATTTATTTTTAATTAATATTATTTCACTTACTTTCTTCCTTTTTTTCTAATTTTTTGACAATAAATCAAATTTTAACTAAATTACAAATCACACACTTATTATTTTGTCCAAGTAAAATTCGGACTTAAAGGAAAAATGCCTTACTATTCATCTGAGGCAAGCTTATTTTTAGTGGAATTCCCCTTTTTTCTTTCTGCAACAATAATACCAGGCTATTTATTTGGTAATTTTAGCCTGGTTGTAATTTTTTGATTTTTTAATAAGTTGAAAGAAAAAACATTTTTACACCTATTTTTTTTTTGGCCATATGTCTACATGTTTTCAAATAATTCATGTTCATTCTTTAAAAAAAAACCTTAAGCAACAACAATAATTTCAAAAAGAAAAGCTTTTTAAAATAACAACTTAATTACAACTCTTGTTAATACAATAATTAAATGCGTTGTGCCACCACCACCACATACGATACAAGAGTAGTGAGTACAAACACTTGAAGGCGAATTGCTTAAAAGCAACACAAACAACAGAAAAAGAACTTGAAACATATTTTTTTCTCATTTTCCGAAAACCAACAGATATTTTGAGAAAACTCCTCGTGTACTTTTTAAACACATTAATTACCGCTGGATTGAGGAAAAAAAAACCTTTGAATGCATACAAGGGATGTACAAAATTGGAAAAAATTTTCCATTTTCCTTAACCCATTTCGCTCCGCTGTTCGATTTTTCGGACAGTAAAAATCTTCTTTTTTCAAAAATATATTTTTGTATGAAAAAGGTAAAATTTCCAAAAAATTTGGGTTTTGGTATTAAGCATCAACTTTAGGAAAATAAAAAAAAATCCTCCCGTAAAATATCCCCCCCGATGCCAGGGGTAAATTTCTTCAACCCATATTTTTGGACACTTTTTAAATTAATTTTTAAAAATAATAAGCAAAATAAAATTAAAAAAATAATTATGAGGAATTACTGCCAATATATCGAGCCATAACCGCAAAAAAAGCTCAAGCGACAAAAACGAAATTTTACAGGGGAAGGTTTTTATTATTTATTTCTTGTTCAAATCAAGTTAGAGCAACAAAATTTTGTATGCAGACAAATTTTGTTCCAATGCATAAAATGAATGCAATTGCTTTCGCATATAAGCATAATAACAGCAATTTTTGGCGCTTAAGCTTTTTTTGCTGTCATTCTGATTAACTACTGGGAAAAAATTTTGTCGGTTAAGATAAAATATTCTTATGACGGAGAATTTTTTTTCGTTTACTAAACTATAATTTTTTAATATAATTCTTTTTGGGTGATTATTATAACATTTTATACATAAATCTATTTTTTTATATATAAAAGGCTTTTTATTTGTATTAGAAATTAAATATTTTCGTAATTAATACAGTGAATGTCTAACAGTAAGAATTATTATCGTAATATGGGAAATAGGTGTTAAAGGACTCGAATTTCTTCTTTGTTACGTATACATACATATATACATATCGTTGCCTTAATATAGAAAGGCCCTAACTCGTGTTTTTAAGTAGAGATTTTTTGGGGCTTACAAAAAAAAAGAGTTAGGACTTTTCCTTTAAAGGTTACAATATATAAAATAAAACCATGCAGATAGTTTAATTCAAAATTTTTTTTATTAACATCGAAAAATAAAAATGTTTTATATATCATTATGAACACTGTACTTGGTTACAAGAAGATAATAAAAACGTCATTGTAAAACTTAACATTTTCAAAAAAAAAAAAAAACAATTATTTATTTTATATATCTAAAGGGAATAGTCTTCTTGATCGGTTTCAGGCAGCAAGTTTTCTATGGTATGATCATGTTGTACATTTAAAAATTCCTGGTGAAATCTTTCAGGTATGATTTTGTTGTTGCAGAGTGTTTTTAAATCTCTGTACTTTGTAGAGGAAATTTTCAATGGACTTTTATATAATTCTGCAGGTCCCTTGGCTAGTATTTCAGAGTGTCGTCTAAATCGTAAAATCGAATTTATACCAAAATATTTTATTTCAGAATTTTCAAAGTAACCATATTTAAGACTTATGTTCGGGTTATCTTTTTCAAATATAGCAGAACGTAAATTGTTCAACGAAATTTTCATTGTTCTTACACGGATTAGACAGAACACTTGTATTGCGAACCTTTACATTTTTCATTTCTTTCTCTTTTTTTCATTTTCTCTCTGTCCCACACAGGTTTCTTCTTCATCAGAAGATGTATCTGAATCGCTGTATGGAACGAGGGAACGCTTATTAAATTTCTAGAAAAAATTGTTATTTAACACAAAACTTTAACAAATTTTTAACACTTTCTTATTCACCTCTGTCATAATTTATACATTTTTTAGATATTTACATACGAATATTAAAATAATACTTCACACGTATTATTATATTATAATTTTTAAAAACAATATATTTTTCAAATTTTTTATGAAGAAAATTTTATCTTAAGCGACAAGTCGCTGTCACAAAAAAGTAAACAAATTTTCAAAGTGCACATAAGTTAAATTTTTTTTGTTATAAATTCATAACGGTGCACAGTGTGACCCTGAAATTTTTATAGATGATGCAAATGAGGGTAATGAATTTATTTATTACAAAAAAACGATAAATGAAAAATATGTCGCTTAAGCTTTTTTGCGGTTATGGCTCGATATGTAACAGTTTTATAAAATATAAAAAATATGATTTACATGCACATGCGTGCCTTCATACATATGTATGTGTAAACTTGTCTGTTCGAAATTGCGAACGCTGGCGCTTTTTCTATAATTACTGACTGACAATCAAAATTCTTTGTATTAAATGTAACACGCATTATTTAAGGAAATACTGTTTTTATTTTTCTTTCATCGTGTGGTTAAACATTTAATAATAAGTTTTTTAAAGAAAAGGTGAATATTGCATATGTTATGTACAATTTACCAGTGAATTTCGTTTTATTTGTGTTTTTTTGTGTTATTGATTTGTGTTTTAGTAAAAAACTACCAAGGGGTGATTATGATTATACATTTGATGACAACCAAAAAATATTGCTATGTAGATGGCAGGACAACAAAGAGGTCACCATGGCAACAAATTTTGATCATGTCTTGCATTTGCACAAAGTACAACGTTGAAAAAAAGCATCGACATCCAAAAAGAACCGGGAAGCTGGTAAATACGTCACCTACGGTCAGCCAGTCATGTTACGCAATTATAACAAGGGCATCGGGTGTGTGGATTTACACGACAATGCAATCCAGAACTACCGAATTAATATTCTTGGTATAGGCCATTATATATAATGGTATAGGCCTTGTGGTGTACTATTTTGAATTCGGCAGCTGTGAATGCTTGGAAATTGCATTGCTTGATTACAAAACACAAAGTTGAGGAGCCTTTGAGTCAAAAAGAATTCAAAATCTCGGTGACAGAAGCTCTTCTTTTGCCTGAAAGGAAAGAAACTACCGATGATGATGGTGACGATAAGGAATATCGACCTCCAAATCTTCCAAAAATGCAGAGAAAACAGGTTGTAATCAGATATCCCGAGGGAAAACATCGTTGTCTATTGAAGGGTTGCGATAAGCCCACAATATATACATATGTGCGAGAAATTCATCAGCATACAAATTGTTTCAAACTAAAACATGAATACAAGCATTTTTTCGTAGCTTCTATTTCGGCTATTTCGTATTTTTATTCAAATTTTTATATCAAATTATTACAAATCTAGCTTAGTATAATTTTTCTCTAAATTTAATAACTTTCGTGCCTTTTGATTCAAAAATAACAAAATAAATCAATAAAACAGCAAATAAATTCAAATGTTTTACTTTTGCATATAAAGCAGACATATAGGATAAACGCCAGTGTTCGAAATTACGAACACTGTTTTTTGGGAAAAAGAAAATTGGGAAAAATTTTGTGAGCTGATTTTTGATATCAGTAGGTCCTAATTACCCTAAAAAAGTATTTTTCTTCTTAAACAAAAAATAAAATTTAATCTCGGAGCGAAATGGGTTAAAAGAAAGAAAGTAAAGCTGTAGGCCAGGAAAATTATGTAGGAATGCATTTTATATTTAAAAAAAATAATTCTCCATGGTGTGCTATTTTTTTAACCGCCACTGTCATAACACTTAAATAAAGCCAAGCAATGGAAATCTCATTTTGACTTTTAAACACCGAAAGAAACACAACCGAAAATAGAATGAAAATGTAAATCCGAAATGGAAAATTTGTAATGCGCGTTCCGTTTGGTTTCTTTTTGTTGCTTCCACTTTAAAAAGAAGTGAAGTGCAGTGAACTTTAGTAATTGTTTTTTGTTGTTGTTGTTGTAAACAAAACATTTTTATTTTTGGTTACGAAATTATAAATCGTTTCTAAGACAATAAAAAAAAAGAAATATGACATTGAAATTCAAAATCGCACAAAAAATTAGTTTTCTCTGGCGACAGTTAATGACGTCAAGTGTTTTTCAATAATTGATTATTGTGCTAAAACTAAACACCGTTTATAAGAAATGGCATTAGAAATAGTCGTTAAAAGAATCTAATATTATGCATACAAGTGTCACAAAAAACATCTCCTTCATGGCGTCATTATTTTAGTTTCCTTAGTTGAAGTAGAGGAATCCGCATAACACCTCCTTGGTGACTGCCTTGTTCTACAGCATTTTAGACTTTGGCATTCTCTTCCATGTCTGCATTGCCTCAAACATATGTAACTGGCACATATAATCACATTGGTTAGGAGAACCGTTTCACTCTCTCAAGGAAGGTTTCCCTTTTTAATTTTCGCAAATGGAGAATAGTACGTAGATGGTAAATGGCGGCCTTGCTGAATATGCAATATATTACGGAATATTCTTATCTCTTGACAGGATTTCAATTATTGTCGTAATTACGGAACTTTGTAAAATTGGACGCAAGCACAACTGGACGACTACTTTTTTTTTTAAAAAAGGCTGCCTTCCAAAATGTATTAATACAAAGTTTGTATGCAGTTCTGCTACGGTATATTAATTATGTAGACATGCAAAGTAACCAAACAATGCATCAACTATAAATCCGATGCCTGATTGCTTTTTGACTGCGTTAAAAATACACTTTGACGACGTTTTGAAATATTATACATTGTAAACATTTTGTACAGCGACTTTATGAAACACTATACTTTGTTGAAACACAAAGTAACTAACATTTTGGAAGTCTGCCTATGTTCGATGAGGAACCGTTATACCGGTTCCCTGGGTGCTAAACTTTCAATGACCTACTGTATGAGAAAATGGATTAAGGCAACTGACTTAAAAGCTAGTTCACAGGAAGACGAAAGTTTTAACTGTCGAATCTGAACTGCAGATTGGCTTTCAGAGGGAACACAGGAAGTTTACAATTTTCAGAATAGTACAATGGGCAGTAGAACCTTCATGAGAAGTAGCAAAATTTGCGAACAACACATATCCAATGTAAGCTAACTTAACTTATCTTCAAGTGCTAACTTTGCTGGTATACCTGAGAAATCTTAAAATCTTGGAGAAACTATCTACGTGAGAAGTCCAAGCGTCACGAGAACTTTCTCATATCCATTGTGCGGAATTGACATTAAACTGTAGGTCCTGCCACTCAGTGATAAAAATTTACACACACAACATGAGTGGTATGAGAAACTAGGTTGCAATCCTGACAAAAGGATTGTGGTGACGTAAGTACATCACACATGAGATTAATGTTTTCATTTTAAAGAAAATGTTTGCGAGCAAATTTGACTTATGTTTTAGGTAAGGTATGAACGAGGCCTTATTGGAAATACAGAGGGAAAACATTTGCCATAAAATCTAAGAGCTATGTGGTGGCCATAGGGGGATATTACCTCCAAGGCTGATAATTTCAACGACATATCGACGCCTCCGTTCTACAATATTCTAAGTCGAAAAAGTGTGTTTTGAGTTATGAGCTCTCAAAGTTTTTACGCGACATACGACTATATGTGTATTCTAAGGAGATTTTTCCCTATAACTTCGGAACAGATCGGCGCATCTTAACCAAATTTTGACAGTATTTAAGTTAGAGAACGTAGAATTTAAAAATGCAAAAACATTAAAAACGTTCTAAGTACACTTAGAACGTTATAGAATGGAGGCGTCGATATGTCTTCTATCTGATGTGATTGGAATGGAATTGTTCAAACTGATCTTCAACAACCTGGTTAAGCGATTGATTTTGATGTCTACCAAGAGGTGTGACACACACGTATGTGATGACTCGACAGAAAATGAAGGAGCAGTTCGAGAAAGTTTCTTTTGAATTGACCATATAGTCCTGTCCTTCCTCCATCTTCAGATTATCATTTCTTTCGATCTCTACCGATCACTGTTAATGACTTAAGTCCTTAGGGGCTTGCAAAGACGCCATAGTTTAGCAGGGAGTGTTTTGGCTCAGACATTTCAAAATATGAAAAAAAACTGAGGGGAAATAAAAATTCCATGAAAAGTTACCCAAAACTCTGTCGTTCGGAGTCGACTTTAATTAAACACACAATATGGTTGCTGTGAGAAACTAGGTTGTAATTCTGATGAAAGGTTCGTAATTATCAATTAATTTTTTAATTAATATAACGAATGCTTAAAAATACATTTTAAAACTAAATGAATTAAATTTGTCAAATTTATTTTTTAAAAAGAAAATTCTTTAAACCAAAAATACTTGTTAGGAAACAAACTTTTTTAGCAACATTTTGTAGCAACAGAAATGCATTCAAGTATATTTAAAATGTGGCTTAAATCGTGTATCTAAATTTTGTGTGTATATTTTCTCTAGAAATTTCCATTTTTATCTTTACGTTGCCTTTTTGTTTTTCTTGCTTTCCTGCTTCTGTATTTTAATATAAAATATGAGTTTACGATACTCAAGTCTTTAACTTTATTTTGTCAACATAAAGAAGTAGAATACAGAGAGGGGGAAGAAAACAAAATATTGGAAAAATGAAAAATGGGTTTTGAAATTTTATAGTCTCTGTAAAAGTAAAATGCAATACGAGTGGAAGAAGAAAAGAAATAAGCAAACTTGCGTCGCAACTACATATACCCATAGACACCAAAGTACACCATGTATCCCCAGTAAAGTACTCTTCTTCTAAGTATAGTATGTATGTAAATAAGAGAATATTTGCTAAACAAACTGGCATTTTTGCGAACCCCAAAGAAAGGGGTATCCCTTGAAAAATGTTTTTTTTTCCAAAGAATAGAAATCCAGCATAAAATTATTTCAAAGAAATTCATTTTGTCGTTTGAAAGTGAAACCCTTCTTTTTTTGTCGCAAGAGATAAGAGTCGTATATTTTTTAAGGGAAATATCGTGTGTGCATTTGTGCTGGAAACAATATTTTAAAAGTCGTCCAGGAAAAAAAAGCAAATGAAAAAAGCCATAAAAAAGAATTTAAAAAGGTTTTACAAAAATTTATAACCAACGTAGTGTAGAGGCAATTGAAGTGAAGACAGCGGCAGCAAAGTATTGGAATACTTGACTTGACAGTTTGTTATGTCATACACGTGTAATACTCGTACTCGTATTTCTCTATCAATTACACGTACATTTAACATTAATAATGTTCAACAAAAATATTACATGACATCGACTAGAGAAGTAGAGAAGTAAGATAAGAAAATACAAGAAATTTTTTATTACCTTCATTACTTAATGTATTGTATTGGCCAAGTTATTTAAAGGATTTTCTTTTCAGAAAAAAAAACTTTTACTTTAACAAAAATGTTAACAGACAGTTAGTTAGCCAGACTTGCCTCTTGAATTAAATGTTTGGAGTGTTCATTATTGATATATTTTGGCCAAAAGAAATCTTTTTTTTTATTTGTTAACATTTATTACAGGATTATTAAGGGGGGAGTTTTATTAAATAAATTGTAAATCAGTGTAGGCATGTTTCCTTATTTCTTTTCTGTAAATTGAAAAAAAAAAAGGAAAAAAAAACTGGAATAGCAACCACAAAACTCAATAAAATTTTGAAAGATAGACTACGGCTTGTATGGGATGATTTTTTTTAACTTTTTGGCTTTTGAGAATGAAAAAAATCGTAGTTGGTCGAAATATTAATTTATTGCTATCAATAAGTGGTTGCCTTTTACATCTTAAAGACTATTTCGTGTAAATATTTCTTGGGGCTATGATCAAGTTCGAGAGCTCAGGATTATAAGGGGGCGCCAAATAACTTTTTTTTTTTGAAAATGCTTTAAAAAAAACTACTGAGTATTTTCTCAAATTTCTTTTTTTATTTGAAAGTACAATCCTTCCGGTTAATAATGGAAAATAATTTCATTCAAATGGCTGCTGGGCTGGCCATGCAGTAGCCTACACCAGAAGATGCCGATTTTGGCAAAAAAAAAATCATCTTTTCAGATGAAGCTCATTTTTATCTTGGCGGGTATGTAGAGAAGCAATATTGTCGCATGTGGGGCACAGAAAACCCGCACGCATATCTTGAAAAGCCGACGCACCCAAAACGAGTCACTGTTTGGTACGGACTTTGGTCCAGAGGCATAATTGGGCCATTTTTCTTCGAAAATGAGCAAGGAGTGGCCATTGCAGTCAATGGCGATCGTTATCGGGCCATGTTGAACGAATTTTTGTTCACAAAAATTGAAGAGGAGGATATTGGCAACATTTGGTTTCAACAGGACGGCGCTACGTGCCACACAGCCGAAGCTACACTCGATGTTTTGCGCCCTGTTTTTGAAGCCGCAGAGCTGATGTCGTTTGGCCATCTCGGAGCTGCAATTTGACACCGTTGGACTATTATTTGTGGGGTGCCGTCAAAGATAAGTGTTATGCCGACAAACCAGAGACAATTGACGCTTTAAAGGACAATATTCGTGAAGCCATTGGTGAAATACAGCTGCAAACAATCGATAATGTGCTTAAAAATTGGACCGATCGTGTAGGCTACTGCATGGCCCGCCGAGGCAGCCATTTGAATGAAATTATTTTCCATTATTAACCGGAAGGATTGTACTTTCAAAAAAAAAAAAAAAAAAAATTTGAGTAAATATTCAGTAGTTTTTTTTTGTTAAAGCATTTTCAAAAAAAAGAAAGTTATTTGGCGGACCCTTTATCATATAATCCTGATATCATCATATCAGGTCATAATTTTAACACTATATTGGTCGATATCTTCTTAAGGCCGTTTGAAGTATAATCTTTACATACACAGTTAGTCATTACAATCCTTCTGTCAGGATTAAGACCTAGTTTCTGTCACTACTTGTGTTGTGGCGGGACCTACAGATTTTTGATAAACTTTTCATTGCAATTTTATTAACTTTCAGAATTTTTGTCAGAAATCTGTTGAGATGAAGTCGCCGAAGAATTATTTTTTCATATTTCGGTTTTTGGAGATGTCTGACCTGAGCTTTGAACCGTGGCCTTACAACCCTTCAGTCAGGATTACGACCTAGTTTCTCACACCACTTATGTTGTGTGTGTTAATTTCATACATGAATGGCGGGACCTACAGTTTAAAGTCGACTCCGAACGACAGATTTTTGAGAAATTTTTCATGACAATTTTATTTACTCTCGGAGTTTTTGCCAGATATCTGATGAGAGGAAGTCGCCGAAGAATTACTTTTGTATTTTGTCTTTTGATGTCTGGCCTGGGGCTCGAACCCTGGCTTTTCGTCTAATAAGCCAACACACTACCTACCAGGCCAGACATCAAAACAAAATACAAAAAGTATTTTTTCGGCGACTTCCTCTCAGCAGATTTCTGGCAAAAACTCTGAGAGTATAGTAAATATAATGCCATGAAAATTTTCTCAAAAATCGGTCGTTCGGAGTCGACTTTAAACTGTAGGTCCCGCCACTCATGTATAAAATTAACACACACAACATAAGTGGTCTGAGAAACTAGGTCGTAATCCTGATTGAAGGGTTGTAATGACCAATTATGTATGTATGTATGTACGAGGTACAGGAAACCGTCTATTATTATTATTGCAGAGATTCCACTACCTAGTTTGTCGCTTAATCTGGAACTGTCAGTAAATACTATACTGGTTTAATGTTTTCTGGGAGCTATAACCCTTTATTATAATAGAATTTATCCTGTATTTTCGTTGTGGGATCCAGACCGAAAGTGGGTTTAGGTATTGCGTAGTCAATAGGGAGATCCAGATCAGTTATACACCCAAGAGCTTCCATGGTCTGTTAGCGCTTAAACTTATTGCCACATTTGTAGTCATTTGTTTCGCCAATAAAACGAAATTTTAATTTCTTTCGCGATTTCCTCTCAGCAGATTTCTGGCAAAAACTCTCTGAGAGTAAATAAATTTGTCATGAAAAGTTTCTCAAAAGTCTGTTGTTCGGACACGACTTTTAAAATGTAGGTCCGGCCGCTCTTGTTCAAAGTTAACACACTCAACATAATTGGAATGAGGAGCTAGGTCGTAATGCTAACAAAACGGTTGTATGTCTGGTGGTATCCATTTAGGGATAAGATATAATGCCTTTGGTATGTCCACACCGGGATTGGTGATAATTTTTTCCAAAGGCAATCAGTAAACCACGGCCTACCTTGCAAGACAACTAATAAGAGTTGTCGACTGAGGACTAGAAATAAAAATGGCAACCAAGATATGATTATGCCATATCTTTTGAAAGCAAATTCAGTAGATTTAAACAGTTCATCATATTTTGTTAAATGTCTACCAAAAGGAAATGTAAAAAAAAAATTCCACAAATTTTGTTTCACCTTAACAGTGAATCTCTGTTTTGAATTAATTGTGTGACCATTTGTATACAAATTTTTTTGCTGCTGTTGTCATTGTTATTAATTTCCATAAATTCTGCTACATTTTTATCTACTATTTTTATTGTTTATTTCTTATCTATTGTTTGTTTTTACAAAAATGAAAACAAAAAAAAACAAAAAAAATGAAAAAAAGGAGAGAAAAAAGATTATAAAGAAGAACGTGTTTTATTTGAATAACAATAGAACGTACGAAAGAAAATCTATTCTAATGATAACACAGCCAACGTACATACATATGTATATGAACAATTGTTGTTGGTGCGCTTGGTGTTGTTACTGTATTTTTTTTGTAATAACGTATCTTTTATTTATTTATTACAAAATGGAATTCTACCCAAAATATAAAATATTTTCGAATAAAATATTTGTAGCACAATTGGCCCCTAAAGACCGACACAAAAAAAAAAAATAAAAGAAACGAAAACAAAATGTGAAAATCACCTCAAAATGTTCTTTATACGGGAGCAGCTTTATCACACTATTTGATGCTCTTTGTGACAGTGTACTGATGATGTAGGCAATGAAGGTGTTTGTTGGGGATTGCATGATACTGATACTGTCCCCTGTATATTTACTTGAGGTTTTACTATTTTCATACAGCTTATACAGCAAAGAATAGAAAAAAAGAGGGAAACAAAAGAAAAAAATATATTTCATTTTTATATCTACGAAATAATAATGAAGCACAGATAAATGTCACAGATAATGTTGAGGAAAGTTATAAAGGCACAGCAAAAAGTACTCTATGGTAAGCAGATTTGTTTGGTATTTGCTTATGGCAAAATAAGGGAGACGGCATAGGCTCATAGGCATTTTTAATAAAATCGAACCGAGCGTCGTCTACCTTAGCTCTAAGGACTGTTTTCGAATCTTTCAATCAAATTTGGCAAATCTCGTAAGATACACAACAGGATAGGAAATGTGTGTGCCATTGTGATACCAGACACTTTCATTTCTTAGGCTCACAATGTCCTTTTTCGGCAAACCATAGAGATCATCTGCATGGTATAAGATCAGTTGGTCGCTTCTTCTGCAACGGACATGCACCCAATAAGTGCAGAATATCATCCATCTTTACCTCGACAGCTTTGGCAGAAGTTATTAGTCGCATAGCAGCCATTACATTTCGTATAACTACCCGGAATGCATTGTTTGAGCCGAGTTGCCCTTGATTTTTAAATTTTAAAAATTTTTTTTTTAAAGTACACGATGATATGATATGAAAAAGATAGCCGTCATTACGTAACCGTCATTACAGTTTTCTACACTTTCGTAAGTTAGTTATGCAGTGGTGTAGGAGATCGCCGTGGTCTAGTAGGTAGTGTGTTGGCTGATTAGACGAAAAGCCAGGGTTCGTGCCCCAGGCCAGACATCAAAACAAAAATACAAAAAGTATTTCTTCGGCAAATTCCTCAGCAGTTATCTACCAAAAACTCTGAGAGTAAATAAAAATTTCTCCAAAATCTGTCGTTCGGAGTCGACTTTAAACTGTAGGCCCCGGCGCTCATGTATAAAATTAACACACACAACATAAGTGGTGTGAGAAACTAGGTGGTAATCCTGACTGAATGGTTGTAATGACCAATTATGTTAGGTATGTATGTAGGAGGTCTATTCAGCAATTGTACATCTGGCTCTTTAGTAAGGACTTATTTAGATCTAGTTTTGTGAATAGGACTCCGTACCTGCGCTAGAAGTCTGAGGTGCAATTAATGCTATTAACTCTTCTTATGATGTTTGTTTCTGATATTATACTCTCAAGGGGTCAGACTCAGGGTTCTCGAAGCCTCTTAATATCTTAAGTTTAAATGGAGAAATCTCTAATAACACTGTTATGCTATCAACCAGTATATTTAATATCAAATGCAGCAGATCTACTGCTGGCCTTAGATAATCTCATGGTTATTGGTTACTTGTTGTTCCTTTGCCAACAACTTCACAGAATAACTTGTCATTCACTGGACATCGTTCCCGATTTCTAGACATCAGCGGAAATCTTTGTTTGATGTGCACTTCTATAGAGCAGGGAATATAGTAAATGATCCTTATTTCTATATAATCTATGATGATAACACATCTCAAACTATGACGATAACAAAGATTATATAAGGAAAAAATTCTATACTGGCTCACGTGAAACCACCTCTTAAAGGAGGCACGTTGTAGTGGTTAAAGTGTTGGATTATGAGTCCAGGCATGCCAGGTTTACAGCAAAAAGCAGCAATCATCATGGATCCTTAAAATATTTAAGGGTTTTCTAAAGGGTCTGCCAAATATTTTTTTTTGATAATGCTTTAAAAAAAATTACAAAAAAATTTACAAAAAAAAAATTATTTGGCGGACCCTTTAACTCGTTTGAGAGGATACAAAGAAATATAAGAAGATCAGTAGGCACTAACTCTTTGGACTCAATAAAAATTATAAAGAGAGTCTTTTGTAAGCAAACAAGAACTGACAACTCTCTGTTATCCTTGTGAGTGCTACAACGACGATGGGTTTTACGTGGGTACCTGTCTGTGCGTGGTCGTAATCCCATGGTGCTTTTCGCACAGGGTGAAATACAATGCGTCTACCAACGCCCCCAGATTTAACAGACTCCTACACCTGAGTACCAATTCGAAGCCATGTATTTGGACATGACCTCCCCCTCTTCTGATCTTTGGGTCGCGGCACCCGGTTGAGAATGCAACTCCACACTGAGCCTAACTAGACTCTTCCCGCGATTTGGGTCCAAAACACAGCCACCACAGCTCTCAAAAGGGGCCGCACCAACAGCCAGGCTGGAACCGAGGTTCAGGGGCTCCTGACTCCCGTGTTACCAGACTTAAGTCTCCGTTTAGACCTCGTAATCAAATCGATTAGGTTAGGTTAGCGTGGTAGCTTTAATTTACCAAAAAGCTCACTTGAGCACCAATAGGGGCCCGTTGTGATGCCACAGGTGAATCAAATCGATTACTACCAGTTGAACTCCAAACAGTTCGGGACTGGTGGCCCACAGCGACACAATAAATATATATCGCCATAAAGAACAACACTTACAGTACTAACATTGAACAGCGTCCTCATGGACGAGGCTTTGGCCACATGGTGTGGCATCAGGAGTGGATAGAACGAACGTGACAGGAGAATATACAACAACGCAGCTTGGAAGCGGTGGTGACGACAATGACGGGAATGACGGGGATGATGACAGCAAGGGAGAGGGGCAAATTGGGCCCGCACATAAATAGCACAGGAACGGCGAAGCGGAGCAAAAGAACCAGCAGCCATCGAATCAAAACTGTTTGAGTGCTACAGTGGTAGACCAAACTTCTGCATACTTAATGGAAATGCTTGATTTATGAAACTAAAGCACAAGACCAAGGCAAACCCAACACCTGGGCGGACAATTAATTTATTATTTCCCGCTACAGCTAAATGTCTTTCTAGGTTCTTTCAGTTAATGACACCCTAATGTAGGGTATTTACAGAATTAAAAAAAAAACGAACAAAAAAACTTTACAACAAACACTGTCATTAACTCGTTAAAATTTGTGTCTACAAACGACATGTGATAAGAGAAAAAAATCTGCTTTTTTGCGCATTTTAACTGCTTTCAACCGATTACAAATGGAATGGCATGGACTGACTGCCATATTCATAGAATAGATTTGAATGTGTTTCTAATGTCACGGCGTGTTAATATGACGCTTTGATTTTCTCACAGTGTTGATCTAATTTATTAATATTTATTTATGGAAATGAGTGTGCGTCTTTACATTTACTTTACTTGGCTTTGGGATACATCTGCGAAAAAAAAAATTTTTTTTTGAGTATGATAAGAAGAGAAAAAGATTGCTTCTTTTTAGGCCTTTTAAAATATGAATTTCGTAACGAATGAGATTTTAAACAGTAAGCTGAAATTAGTGGAATTTTGTTTGTAACGAATGGTTGAATATTAGATTTAATATTTGGGTTTTAAATTATATTTCAACGGAAAGACATAAGACTGCCAGATGGGCGCGTAACCTGTCCTGAACTTTTCAGGCCCACTATTCATTTTTATCAATTTCATTGAAATAGTTTTTCTTGCAAAATTTTATCGTAAAGGCGTCAATAGTTTCTTATCTTTGGTTTAAAATTATTTTTTTTTTTCAATTTCTTCATCTGAACTCAGACTTTTTTCTTAGAAAAGAAGAAAAATTTTTCTGTTTTATTTCTATGCCTACAATTTTCAATGAAAATTAATCGGAGAAACCTGTCATAAATATCAAAACGACGTTTAAGAAATTAATTTAAATTTAATTTGTTTAGCATTTAAATGTTGTACAGCCTTTCGCAATACTGTGTTAAATATTCATAATGAAACGAACGAATTCAATTGAACTGTGCACGATGATGATTTCAAATGTAAATCAATTGTAATTGAAATTTCCCTCAAAACTATTAGCGAAAGTAATTAGAATCAAGTCAATATGATAAAATAATATCCCCTTATGTGGTGTACAAAAAATGATTTTCTTAATTATTCAATATGACGCAGAGTTTTTTTCTTATTTTTTTTTATCACATTTTGATTTAATTGCTTGGCGTTGCACTGGAAATTGTTTTAAGATTCAAATGAAAAAATTACACAAGAAAACTGAGTCAGTTTCTTATTATCAATTATAGTTTACAGTGGGCTACAAAAGGGAACAAATATGATAAAAAATACTTCAGCTTCTCCTATGTATAAGCTATAATTCGTAACAATGACAATGATTCCACAATGAATTACGGATGTAGAAGACACGATATGCATTGTTTCCTTTCCTTGAAGACCCCAATTAAATTGATAGCTAGCCGACGTACTAGCTCCGCCTCAATAAAGGCCAACAATAACGTTCATTTTTGAATGTTTATTAATGGAACGCACTTAGAGAGTATAAGTTGAGTTCGCACATGTTGGTGAAACTGTGATAATTCGGGTAATAGAAGATCACGAAGTCGCCATGGTTTATTAGGTAGTATGTTTGCTTAGGAAGTCGCCCTAGTCTAGTATGTAGTGTGTTGGCTTATTAGACGTAAGGCCAAACCTCAGGTCAGACATCAAAACTGAAATATGAAAAAATATTTCTTCGGCGACTTCCTCTCAGCATATTTCTGGCAAAAATTCTGAGAGCAATAAAAAAATTGCCATGTAAAGTTTCTCAAAAAATTTTTCGTTCGGAGTCGACTTTAAACTGTAGGTCCCGCCATTCATGTATAAAATTAACACACACACAACATGAATGGTGCGAGAAGCTAGGCCGTAATCCAGACTGAAGGGATGTAATGGCCAATTATGTATTTATGTTTGCTTAGGGCTGGGAAAATTTCATCTGGCCCTGCTGCCTTAATGGTTAAAAAAGGCTTTCAATTCTTTATCCAGTTTCCTTGTAATTTCTGCGGAAGCCTTTGTCTTGTTCTTGCCAATCACGTAGACGTGGTGTGGAATTAGGTGTCCAATAGTAGACGTAATGATTTCCCTGCTATGCCCATCAATTTGTCCGCGCCCTTAATGTGGTTTTTGGACAGGAATTTCTTTGCCGCAGTTAACTTGTTTGCAAAACACCCTGTAGTAGGAGTATCTCTTCACCTTCCGTATTATTTTATTGTACTTACTGCTCTTTAAATGTTGCGCGTCCTAGTAAGTCGTTGAGTTTTTCGCTTTTGGCGCTATTAAATCCACTTTGGTCCTCTTTCTAAATTTTTGAGATTTCCCCTTTTACCGCGAGCTTCTTCTGAGAAGATATCGTTTTTCGAAGTGGACAACTAATGGGTGATTTTTTAAGAGCTATAGGAAAATTTTTCAAAAAGAAAAAAACATAAAATGCATGAAATCTTTATTTGAATCGATAGCACGGTCCATAGAATTTAATGTTTGAAGATTATTTCATGCAAATGTTGACCGCGACTGCGCCTCAAATGGTCCATCCGCTTAGCCCAATTTTGGCATACTCTTTCCAACATTTCGGCCGGTGTCTCACGAATAAATGCTTCAATGTTGTCTTCCAATGCGTCAATTGAAGCGGGCTTGTCTGTATAGACGTGAACTTTAACATAGCCCCACAAAAAATAGTCTAAAGGCGTTAAATCGCTCGATCTAGGCGGCCAATTGACCGGTCCCGAACGTGAAATAAAATGTTCACCGAACCCGCCTCTCAATAAGTCCATTGTTACACGTGCTGTGTGGCATGTGGTACCGTCTTGTTGAAATCACATGTAACGCAAGTCAAGCTCTTGCATTTTGGACAAAAAAAAGTTGGATATCATCTCACGGTAGCACTCACCATTTATAGTTACGTTACGATTCGCAGCATCTTTGAAGAAGTACGGTCCAATGATGCCACCAGCCCATTAACCGCACCAAACTGTGACATTTTCTGGATGCATTGGTAGCTTTTGCAATGCTTCTGGCTGATCTTTACTCCAAAATCGACAATTCTGCTTATTTACGTATCCATTGAGCCAAAAATGAGCTTCGTCGCTGAACACAATTTTTCGATAAAGAAGTGGATCTTCGGTCAACTTTCCAAGAGCCCATTCACCAAAAATTCTGCGTTGCGGTAGCTTCGTTCGGCTTCAATTCTTGCACCAGCTGTATTTTGAAAGGCTTCACACCTAAATCCTTCCGCAAAATTTTCCACGTTGTTGAGTCACAGGGGCCCAATTGCTGCGAACGGCGACGAATCGGTAATTGATGGTTAACTTTAACGTACCGATACAGCTGCGATATTTTCTTCAGTTCGCACTCTACGTAAGCGTGATGTCCAACAATGTAAATTTGGTGCGAAATTTAGTCACAATAGCCCGAATAGCCGCTTCAGTGGGTCGATTAAACTGACCATAAAATGGAAGAAGCGCGCGATGAACTTTCTTAACAGAGCACGCATTTTGATAATAAAATTCAATGATTTGCAAGCGTTGTTCGTTTGTAAGACGATTCATGGTTAAATTATAGACAAAACTGAAGATGTTGATGACAGTGAAACAAAACACGAAACGTGCGTGAGCTGTTTTAACCAGTGTTGCCAAAAAGATAATAGCTAAAAAATCACCCGTTATCTTCGAGAAATCAGTTCGATGCTATTATCAATGGGCTGAAGGCTAGGGTAATCAAAAGTGATTTGCCCTAGTCTCTCTCAGTAAATCAAAAGTTTTTCGTTCCATTGCACCTCTTTCCATAAGAACATCACTTTCGTCTTGAAAACACTGCAGTTGCCAGGCAGTCAATATGCAAATTTTGTTGGATTTCCTAGGACTTTTACTGATAATTTTTTTTTTGATAAATTTTACATAGGAAACAGTGTAGCTTTGAATCTTTTTTCTGGTATATATAAGAAAATGTGTAATTCCATTATTAAAGAGTCTAAATGAATAAGAGCAGAGCCATGATTTAAAATTTAATTGTAAAAACATTCTCGTATTTTTTTTCTTGAATTCTCTATAAAAGAAAATCCCTAAAATTCTGGGAATTTTTTAACACCCTCTTGTGTGGGTATTATTTGCGAGTCAATGTAGTGTATTAAAACCATTAAGTTGTTGATAAAAAAATTCCTTATTTTCTTAGAATAACGCAAAATATAAATGCATTTATAAATTAATAGACAAAAAAAAACTTTTTTTAAAAAAAAAAGAGACGAAAAAAAATATTTTTTTTTTCTAACTAAAGTTCACTAACCCCTCTAGCAAACGAAGCAAAATAGAAACCAAATGGGACTGGTTTTCTTTCATACTCCAGTATCTATCTGTGTGCGTGTGTGTGTTTTTTTTTCTTCAAATATTTAAAATGTACTTAAAAAGTAAAAATAAAAATAAAAATAAAAATAATCTTCTTGTTGAAATGCAAAAATTTTTAATAGAAAATAAGTAACAAATGATGGAACATTAAATCTGTTGAAAAAATGAATGCATTTAATCCCTACAACAAAAACAACAAAAAAGAAAAAGAAAAAAAAATAATTTTCAAACTTGGTTGAATTTGTAAAGAATAAAAGGCTCACCACCACCACCACACGCACTTTTCAAGTGGTTGGCGTTATTGTTATTATTTTTTTTCTTTTGTTTTTGTTTTTAGTTTTTAATTTTTTTTAAGCAGTAATAAAGCGGTACAATGACATTAATTTTTCGTTGAAAAAGAAAGTTTTTGAACTGTAATGAGTTTTACGAAAATACTTGAATCTTTTGCAAAATTATAAAATGAATTGAAATTAAAATCGAAAAAACAATAACAAAAAATAATTAAATTTTAAATGAGAAAAACATCTGTTATTGTTGCATGCAGTTGAAGGCTTTAGAATAAACTTATTCAGGTCAATAATGTAGTATACGTCTTTTATAAAGAAATACTCATACATATTGGCAGAAAAAGAAAGAAAAAAACAGACAATCCATTGTAGACGTTGCAATATAGTGGGTAGGTTGTTGTCTTGGCTTTCTTGGGTACATATCAGAGGTCAGCAATGAGTATTCAAAACGATGAGTAGGCTCGAATCATACTTATAATTTCAGATACTTATACGCATTCATACTTATTTAAATGTCATACCCATCCTACTCATACTCAAAGTTTGAAATACTCATGGTAGTCGTACTTAACAATACGCACGATGTTATTGATTTGGACTCTCCACGACTCATCGCATACACGAATCACAAAATAAGTATGATTCGCGTACGAACACTACACTACTCACATGAAGGTTGTGTGTTTGCTCTCCTTGCTGTCTTTGTCTTTTTTGTTTATGCGTCTTTCTTCTTTCTTTGTAAATGCAACAACAACTAAGACTGTAAATTTTGATGAATGATTCGAATCGCACGAATCATTTATGAGTATTATAAGTATTTTTCTAAATTTATGAATCTGAATGAGTAGGCGTATGAATCAAACATATTTCGAATGTTATGAGTTTGATGTCAACGTTGTACTCATACTCATTGCAACTTGTACTTATAAATCAATGTTCTACTGAGTACGAATGAATCAGAGTAGTTGGATTTCAATACTGTTGACTCACTCGTACTCAGAATTGCAAGAGTGCTGATGAGTAGCGAAAAAGCAATTCATTGCTGATCTCTGGTACATATGTCAGCAGTTAACTATAATTCTAGGCTGGCTTATCTCAGCCATCTCGATAGTTTTATACGCGTGACTATATACGTTTCGTGTATAATTTCTACATATGTACATACATACATCCATAATTGGTTATTACAACCCTTCAGTAAGGATTATGACTAGCAATGTTGAGTGTATTAATCTTATCCATGAATGTCGAGACCTACAGTTGAAAGCTGACTCCAAACGACAGGTTTCTGAGAAACTTTTTCATGGTATTTTATTTATACTCACAGTTTTTGCAATAAATCTGCTGAGGAGAGGCAGTCGCCGCAGAAATATTTTTCATATTTCGATTTGATGAAGATGTTTGAAACGTCGTTTTTGACCTAAGGCGACTACTGTGTACAAATTTTAGTGACCGACAATTACAAAGAAAATTTATTTCTTCGTCATTAAAGATTTTTCAAAAAAGCCTATGTACCTGGAGGCCAGTTTCTTTTGTAACGGCTGTGGATGGACATATCTATGCGTGCCAGATTTGTTGGGACTCCGTGCAAGTGAGTGCATTATTCCACCTTTTTTTTGCAACTGAGTAAATTTTATGTGCGAACATTTGCTTTAGAGGATGGACAGTATTACTAACGCATTCATAAGAATTTCTTGCTATAACAATCTTTACAAGTGCGTTAGCTTTATTGTTACCTGCAAAGCCCCCTATCACATGAAGATAATCGTCAAAAATTAAAGCGTTGGCAAAAGCACTCTTAACAAAATATGCGGTGTGAAAAGCTAGACCGTAATCTTGTCTAAGCGGGTTGTATTCACAATTAACAAGAACTGGTAGGCATGCATCATAAGGGTGGATTACAAAACTTTCCAAACCAGCTCACTTAGCTTCAATTGATCCACAATAGATGTTTGCTGCTAAGCGTTATGCTAGCAAAACATAAGTCCTCTTAAACTTTCATTACCCGAGTTCTGTTTATTATCTGAAGTATCTCTAGGTCCGATTTTATCTGCTTATGTTTCGTAATGATCATCTCTCTTTAACTACTTATGCAAAGCAAGTTTTTGAACACGATACCAATAATAAATGGCGCTAATATTCCTTCAACCAAATGTTTAGTGCTTTGGAAAACGAGAAGAAAAGGTCTTAATTTGAACAGCTAGCTCTCTCATATATGTTCTCCTTATCAGACTTTTTTATAGATTATTTCGAGGAGTATTAAAGTCATTTAACTTCTGAAATTCTTTCTGTTGCTGCGTAGACTAACGTCTGCTGCGTATTGGGTTGTTGTATTGGGTTTGCTGAGGAACTTTGCTCCATCTAAAGCGCTTAAGTGAAAAGTATGTATGCATAATACAACGAACCAGACTTGAAAACACTGCATATATTTATTGAATGTCTTTATTTCAAAATTTTTTTACTTTACATAACATAAATAGCACCCCTGGTATATCTCATTTATAGTAAAATGTCATAAAATGAAATGAAATTTATTTCTTTGAATTTCCTTCCGTTCGAGAACAATAAAACAAGAATTTCCACAAAAAAAAAAAAAAAAAAAAAACGAAAGCCAAAGGAAACCCCAAAAATAATTGCATTAATGAAGGACATACACAGATATTTGGACCCCGTACTGACTACCTTATGCACTTGCACATGAATGTGAGTGTTTAAAGGACATGCTCACATTTATAACCACATGTCACACTTACACACACACACATGCAAATTCTGTAAATGAAATGTGAATATAGATGAACTATTTAAGCGTAAATGAAATTTATACTCATCCAGTACTGTAGTATTTGACAACTTTTGTTTGCTTTTTCTTTTCACTTTTTTTTTTGTTGTATAGAAATAATAAAGATTTGTTGTTGATGATCTTATCAAATAGTGACAGTGACTTTACGATTTAATTTATATTCAAGGATGTGTATGTGAAGAATGGTGACTTATTGAAAAACGAAAAACAAAAAACTTCCGGTATTTTATTGCATTGTTAATCCATTCGTTGTCATTCGATTTCAATTCTAAAACTCAAATATTACAACTCAACATTCTCTTCAGTTTCGTCGTTTCGTCCGTTAAGGAGGAAGTACACACAGTTACTAAAGTATACATACGGATAACAAATTTCAGAAATTTTTTAACCAATCCGTATTCGTTGAAAATCTTTATAGTTTCCTTGATATTGAGACGGTCTTTTGCATAGGTTAAAAATTTTCTGAAATTGAACTGAATTGTGGCCCTGCACAGGCCCACAAAGGTATGTATCCGATTTACAAATTTCACAAATTTCTGAACCAATGCAAAAGACCGTCTTAAAATCGAAGATAGATGTCAGACAATTATAAATATTTTCAACGAAAACGGATTGGTTAAAAAATTTCTGAAATTTGTTAACTTTTGTGGGCCTGTGCAGACCCACAAAAGTGTACATCAGGCCCACAAAAGTTAACAAATTTCAGAAATTTTTTAACCAAGACCGTCTTAAAATCGAAGAAAGATGTCAGACAATTACAAAGATTTTCAACGAAAACGGATTGCTTAAAAAATTTCTGAAATTTGTTATCCGTATGTATACTTTTGTGGCTGAGTGTATATACCAGTTTTCTTGTTCTTATTAGAGTTGTAGTTTTTGTGGCTAGCCACAGTGCCTTTAAGATACTTACTGGACATCATGACATCTTAAGTTTTGTCTGTGCCTGCAGAGAGCTTCTCACACTGCTCTTGAAAAGATTTGTAATGGTTTTGTACTGGTTCTGGAAATTGTAACATACGCATGGTAACCTAGCGTTCGGTTAGGCGTCTCTTAGGACACTTTTTTATGCTGATGGATCCTTTGATCAGGAAAGTTAACTCTTCTTATGAGTATAGGAGAGATTGTGGAATCTCCGGCTTAATGTGGCCCCTGATTGAGCATTCTGGAATATAATTGAATTTGGGAGATCGTTTTTAGGGTCCTGATACGTTTTTTAACGGGGCAGCATGCTCTCTGGATAAATACCGGCTTATAGGACAAGTTTTGCTGTAATGCGATTTGCCTCTACCCGGAAAACTGAAGATTCAAATTCGGGGTTTCTTCAACGTTCTTCAAGTTTTATCTTTAGCATGAGATGGTTGCTGCTATGACACCGCCTTTAATACTGTCACGAAGCTCTCCTAAATATTTTCTTTGGTGTTTTCTTCTTCATGTCTAATCTCTGTCCTCTCTTTTTCTTTTTTTAATTTTTTTTTCTTGTTCTTTTCGGTAACTTCCTTGATGTGAAGGCCTCCGCAATGGTCTTTGGCTACAGGTGGGCTTGTTCCTTCATGGTCTAACCTAGCTTCTGACTGTGTCTGTTGTAATTCTTTTTCATATTCTACTTTACTTTGGCAAAATTACTCCTATATTTTTTGTTAGTTCTGGAGGAATTGTTGTGTAGGATTTGTGTATTCTACTGTACACTGTTTTCTGTTTTCTATGCTGTATTGCGTACATTTCTGTGAGTATAGAGGTTTCATTGACTCCTTAATTGTTTATGTGTGTATTATTCCATTTGTTTTGCTTTTTATTCTACAACTATATTCTGTGATTCAAAATAACCACACTGGTTTGGTTTTTATATCTATTTTTCTATATTTTTTTGCCGTCTCTTTATTTTTTTTGTATTACCAAGCACGTGCTTGTTTTTCATTAAGAAAAAAAAAGAAGGAAGGAAAACCCATGGGAAAAACATGGTAAAACACTTACAGAGGCCACAGCAGCTTATGAATAGTTAATGGTTGTGTGACCTCAACCAAATGCTATTTTATTTTACTTCCACTCTTCCAAACTCACGTCCAATGTTCGGGCTCTCCATGCCAATGTTTATATAGAATGTGTGGACATACATTAAAGTTAATAAGAAAAATCAACAAATATTGTATTATAAGCCTCCTAAAATATATGATGAGAGAGGCTAAAATGTTTATTTTCTTTTTATTTTCCCCCTCAACACACACACAGCACAACTTAAGATTTAATTTTAATTCCATGTCCTTTAATAGATTTCTTTGTGACCATTGCCATGACCATGTCTATTACAAATGTTGTATAAATTTTGTTTTTATTTTTGTTGTAAGCTCTGCTAGTAAGGAAACCTTTTGGGGTTATCAATTGGCTATTCTTTCCAATAAAATAAAATTTTCTGCAGTACACCAATCTTTGTTCTTTGAGTGACAGCCGTAGAACTACTATAAGAGAAGTGTCCAATCAATTTGATAGATACAAAGGATGATACATATACAAGACTGAATTAGCTTTGCATTAAAATAGTTGGCCTTCTTAGACTAATAAAACCATTCGAAGGTAATTGGCGCTGATCCAGCCAGTCAATATGGAATGCTTAGTTCATAAAATATCTTGCTAAGCCTCGTATCGGAATTATAGCACCAGTGGTTAGCAATCAATCGTCCGTATTTTCTCTTCTATTGATATTTTTCTATGAAGGGACCATGCTTTTTGCATAATTTTCCATCAAACACTAAACAATATTCATTCTAACCACGACATTAAAGCGCTGATCAACGCTGCTTTTTGAATTCTTTCTTAATCTCATTGCAGTCAACTAATGCATGATTTTTTAAGAGCTATAGGAAAATTTTTCAAAAAAAAACACACATAAAATTCAGAAATTTGCATGAAATCTTTATTTGAATCGATAGTACGGTCCATATAATTTAATGTTTGAAGATTATTTCATGCAAATGTTGACCGCGACTGCGCCTCAAATGGTCCATCCGCCTAGTCCAATTTTGGCATACTCTCTCCAATATTTCGGCCGGTATCTCACGAATATATGTTTCAATGTTGTTTTCCAATGCGTCAATTGAAGTGGGCTTGTCTGTATAGACATGAGCTTTAACAAAGCCCCACAAAAAATAGTTTAAAGGCGTTAAATCGCACAATCTAGGCGGCCAATTGTCCGGTCCCGAACGTGAAATAAAATGTTCACCGAACCCGCCTCTCAATAAGTCCATTGATACGCGTGCTGTGTGGCATGTGGCATCGTCTTGTTGAAACCACATGTCATGCAAGTCAAGCTCTTGCATTTTGGGCAAAAAAAAGTTGGATATCATCTAACGGTAGCGCTCACCATTCATAGTTACGTTACGATTCGCAGCATCTTTGAAGAAGTACGGTCCAATGATGCCACCAGCCCATAAAGCGCACCAAACTGTGACTTGCAATGATTCTGGCTGATCTTCACTCCAAAATCGACAATTCTGCTTATTTACGTATCCATTGAGCCTAAAGTGAGCTTCGTCGCTGAACACAATTTTTCGATAAAGAAGTGGATCTTCGGCCAACTTTCCAAGAGCCTGTTCAACAAAAATTATGCGTTGCGGTAGGTCGTTCGGCTTCAATTCTTACACCAGCTGTATTTTGAAAGGTTTCACACCTAAATCCTTCCGCAAAATTTTCCACGTTGTTGAGTAACAGAGACCCAATTGCTGCGAACGGCGACGAATCGATAATTGATGGTCATCATTAACACTGGCCGATACAGCTGCGATATTTTCTTCAGTTTGCATTCTACGTAAGCGTGTTGGTGGTTTAATGTCCAACAATGTAAATTTGTTGCGAAATTTAGTCACAATAACCCGAATAGCCGCTTCAGTGGGTCGATAAAACTGATCATAAAATGGAAGAAGCGCGCGATGAACTTTCTTAACAGAGCACGCATTTTGATAATAAAATTCAATGATTTGCAAGCGTTGTTCGTTTGTAAGACGATTCATGGTTAAATTATAGACCAAACTGAAGATGTTTGACAGTGAAACAAAACACGAAACGCGCGTGAGCTGTTTAAACCAGTGTTGCCAAAAAGATAATAGCTAAAAAATCACCCTTTATTTGGAAATAGTTTTTGTTCCACTACAATTAAGACAACGTACATTTCTTGTTTGTGATAGCTAGGTAAGTGGGAAGAAATGGCTGCGTTTAGTAGGTTCCTTAATTCTGGAAGTCGCCGTAGTCTAGTAGGTAGTTTGTTGGCTTATTAGACGTAAAGCCAGTGTTCGAGCCCCAGGCCAGACATCAAAACAAAATACAAAAAATATTTCTTCGGCGACTTTCTCTCAGCAGATTTCTGGCAAAAACTCTAAGAGTAAAAAATAAAATTGCCATGAAAAGTTTCTCAAAAATCTGTCGTTCAGAGTCGACTTTAAACTGTAGGTCCTACCACTCATGTATAAAATTAACACACACAACATAAGTAGTGTGAGAAACTAGGACATTAGACCGGTTGTAGGTGTAAGGCCAAGAATAGAATGTCTAGCCCACTTGTATTAGAACAAATATTCACTATTACTTGAGCTAATCAAATGATCGTCAAGCTTCCTGCCTTAATTCCTATTATCGGTTGGCTGATTCTTTAATCATTTGGCTTTAGTCTGGCATCTTCTAGAATTGTACTGTTGATTTGTTTGTGTAATAGTTCCTTTCTATTTTCTTGGCTGGTTTTCTATGTAGTTTTGTTATTGTTATTTGGATCTTTGTTTCATTATATCCTATTTTTTTGGCGTTTTCAGTTATCGTAGTTTCTTTGTTGTTTTTTTTATGGTTTTTATTTTTGTTCCTTTTCTAGAACAAGCATTTTAATGTTTATTCTGTCCTTGCAACAATGCTCTTAGAAGCCTTCTAATTTCCTTATGTCTTATATTATTAGGATATTTGATTCTATTTAGTACAGAATTATTGATCAGTCATAATAAGACTCTTGTTTATATTGATACTTACACCAAAACCTTTGAGACAACCTTACGTTTCTTGTAAAACAATTTACACACAAAGCCCCTGTACCTGTACCAAACACTTGAAACATTGAGATGAAGAATAAAAAAGAATTTGAAAAAAAAACTCCTCTTTATTTTAAAGATTTTTTTAAATCATGTTCTTGTGAGAAATATTTTAAAAAAGAAAAATAAAGTTATTATGAAATCATTAAATAAATGCAATAAAAACATTAAATATCCTGAAGTGAAACGTAATTTACAAACAATAATAACAACAAATATAAAAGCAACATTAAAATCAACAATTAAATCATCAATACCAGCATCATCAACCAAAGGAGCAATAGTAGCAGCATCAGCATCAGCAACATCAACGCCATTAAAGCAATTTAATTACACCCTTAAGACAAATTATCAACGACAACAATACAGTTATTTAACAAGACCAGTAGCTACTGCAACACATACAAAAACCTTGTTAGCAAGTTTATATAGAACACCAGCAGCAACAAGTAAATTATCAACGACATCATCAATCAATGAATCAACAAATTACAGTTTGAGTGCATTTAATAAAATTATTTTGTTTTCTACAACAATAACTGGCGGCAACGGCAGCAACACTGTTGTTATTCAGTGCTGGAACAACAACAGCAACAACAACAACAACAACAACAGCTGTAGTCAGTCTGGCAACGTTTTTTGCCATAAATTTTCAAAATTAAATTCATTAAAACGGAGGGTTTAACATTTGCATTGCTAGCGGGCCCAATGGGCCAGGCTGCAAGTATGTGTCGATTTCGTGGTTGTCGTTATAAAAAAAATAAAACCAATAAAAATCAACAACAACAACAACAGCAGCAGCAACAACAGCAACAGCAACATACGCAACAACAATTTAATTCAACATCCTCCTCATCATCATTAATATCACCAGCACCAGCAGCAGCATTATCAGCAACGCCAGCGTTACAAATTCCAGCAGCTGGTACTGCTGTTGTCTTAACACCTCCCGACTCTCCGTCAGGTGAGATAAAATACAAGAATACATACATATTTCACATACAAAATATATCAACCTTAAGGCGTATGGTTAATATTTAATTGTATGCGTTGCTCATACGTCTACAGCGTTATTTTATTTCATAGATTTGTCAACGATTGTTGTGTGTTCCTTAGGAATGGGGAGGGAGGGCAATGAAGAGGGAGAATGAAGAGATGAAAAGAAATGAAAGAAATAATTTTTATGTAAATTTTTTGGTTTTTTCTTCTTCTTTTCTTCTTCTTTATTTTATATTTACATTAAAATGTAAATTTTTTCTCATTTTTGCATAACATTACATAGAGCAATTGAAAGATTTATTCTTTAGAGTTGAACGATTAATCTTTTCATGTTATTTTTATGGTGTTTAAAAAGGAATTAAATTTAAATGATTTTTTTTATATTGTTTTCTTTTTATTTAGAAAGTTCCTCTTGCATGGGAAAAGTGCAAAAAAAATAAAATTTTAAATCTTTTCTATGGGCAACACTTTGGAAATAAAAACAAGCATGAGAGCTGTCATTATGACACTCAACTGGAAATGGAAGTTTCTGATGTATTCCAACTAAAAATGTTTTTCTACATAAAATTTTTAATTGGCAAAAATAGTTACAAAAAATAAAATAATAAAAGGTATTCTCTAAAGGAATACTTTTTCAATTTTAAAAAGGACTTTTTTGTAGGTTAGGTTAGGTTAGGTTAGAGGAAGTGTACTTGTCAATTAAGACAAGTACAGTACCCGGAGGTCGAATTGGCCCATTGTACAACGTCCTAGTTTCTCACACCACTTATGTTGAGTGTGTTAATTTTTTACATGAGTGGTGGGACCTACAGTTTAAAGTCGACTCCGAATGACAGATTTTTGAGAAATTTTTTCATGGCAATTTTATTTACTCTCAGAGCTTTTTTTGCAAGAAATCTGCTGAAAGGAAGTCGCCGAAGAAATATTTTTTGTATTTTGTCTTGATGCCTGGCCTGGGGCTCGAACCCTGGCTTTACGTCAAATAAGCTAACACACTACCTACTAGACTACGGAGACTTCAGAAGTCTTCAAAAGTTATATAAGAAAAACGTATTCCAAATTGTACTTTTGGTTTTTTCTACGTTCTACGAAAATATTCATTCCGATATTCTTAGATCTTTGTGTCTCCAAGATTTTCTGTTTTCTGGTATCGTCTTGGAGGCATATGTGCTGAGATGAATTTAGCGCTCAAATCATTAAGTTATGGAAATTCAAAGGTCCGGCAATTATGTTCGGTGAAATACGGTGGTAGGATATACGCATTAACGTCGATTCTGCACAATTTTAATTTTACTCTCAGAGGAGACTGTTGACAGGCAGAATTTTTTTTATTCGAATTTGTTCGAAATGCCAACAGTAATAAGCCAACACACTACTAGACTACACGCAAACATACATACACATAGCCACAAAAGTATACATACGGTTAAAAAATTGCCGAAATTTTTTAACTAATCCGTTTTCGTTGAAAATCTTTATAGTTTCCTTGATGTTAAAACGGTCTTTGGCTTTGGTTAACAAATTTCTGAAATTGAACTGAATTGTGGCCCTGCACAGGCCCACAAAGGTATGCATCCGATTCACAAATTTCTGAACCAAAGCAAAAGACCGTCTTAAAATCGAAGAAAGATGTCAGACAATTATAAAGATTTTCAACGAAAACGGATAAGTTAAAAAAATTTCTGAAATTTATTATCCGTATGTATACTTTTGTGCCTAGGTGTACATACATAAATGATCATTACTACCGTTCAGTCGGGTTTATGATCTAGTTTCCCCACACCACTTATATTATGTGTGTTAATTTTATATATGAGTGGCAGGACCTACAGTTTAAAGTCGATTCCGACCGACAGATTTTTTGAGAAACTTTTCGAGGCAATTTTATTTACTTCCTCGGACTTTTTGCCAAAAATCTGCTGCTTTTCATATATCGTTTAGTTATCTAAACTGCGGTTTGAACCAAGGCCTCACGTCTAATAAGTAAACACACTACTAGACAAGGGCGACAATGGCCAGTTCTATTACTCCGACGAATACAACCAGCTGTCGATTTTATTTTGTGAAAAATCCGAGTTTGCGTTCTCTAAAGTGCTGCATTGATCATTATTATAGATCAACCTAAAGATCATAATGCATACATACCAGAGATCAGCACTGAATCGCTTTTTCGCTACTCATAAGTACTCATGAAATTTTGAGTATGAGTGAGTCAACAGTATTGAAATCCAACTACTCTGATTCATTCGTATTCACTACACCATTAATTTATAAGTATAAGTTGCAATGAGTATGAGTACAACGTTGACATCAAACTCATAACATTCGAAATATGTTTGATTCATACGCCTACTCATTCAGATTCATAAATTTAGAAAAATACTTATAATACTTATAAATGATTCGTGCGATTCGAATCATTCGTCAAAATTTATAGTCTTAGTTGTTGTTGTATTTACAAAGAAAGAAGAAAGACAGCAAGGAGAGCAAACACACAATCTTCATGTGAGTATTGTAGTGTTCGTACGCGAATCATACTTATTTTGTGATTCGTGTATACGATGAGTCATGGAGAGTCGAAATCAATAACATCATGCGTATTGTTAAGTATGAGTACCATGAGTATTTCAAACTTTGAATATAAGTAGTATGAATATGATATTAAAATAAGTATGAATGCGTATAAGTATCAGAAATTATAAGTATGATTCGAATCTACTCATCGTTTTGAATACTCATTGCTGACCTCTGATACATACTTTAGCAATTTTTTTTTACTATGAAAGAGCTTTTGATATCGTTTCTCAAATGTCATATGGTTTATTCTCCGTTTTTCATAAATCTTCTGGAGTAAATCATGTATACAGTGATATCGCCGTGTCCAGTATTTGATAAGCATCCAATTATTCCTAAACAGTTCGTGCTTATGAGCTCATATGATTCATTATTCTGTTCTTAGAATCTACATATTGGACTTTAAGCGATCTCTATTCTAGAAAAGCGTTCTTTGACTTCTACTTGCTACCGTCAGGCTACTTCAGAAAAATTTTTTGCATGACATAAGTTTAGATTGTCACATATGCGTTTGACATGAGAACAGCATTCGCCTTGCTCCATCACTCTTTTCAACGAATATAACCTTTCAAATTTCCCTTCACACTTAACGGTCACTTAAGAGAGCTCTCTGCCATACCACAATTTTATTCTCCATTCACCCGTTTAAAGGATCATTTTAAAGGATTAAACTTTTTCAATTTAATAAAAATTATTGTCTTAATTCATTATTAGCACAGCATAAGGTCTCTTTTAAAATCGTTTTAATAATTTAACTGAAAATAAGCAAGCAGCTGCTGGTATAATCACGTACTCTTTTAAATATTTAAGCAGTTCATCGCAAATACTTCTTCAATATTTTTCGCTGCCGTTACTGTCATTAAAAAAAACTCAATAACAATTGAATGTAATATTTAACGTTTTCCGTAAAAAAAAGAAAACGTCGTAATGCCGTATATTGTGGTTATATTTTGGTAACAAAAAAAAAAGTTGTAAAGCCTGTAACCAGATGTCACATACTTCGGCAACAATACCACAAGGGTTTTTTTCTGTCTTGTTTTTGGTATTTTTAATGTAAATAAATTATTTCTTTTTTAAGTACTTAGTATTCATTAAAGAGAAAGGGAAAAATATGCAAATAAATAGAGTGATAGTCGTTTGAATGCGTGTAAATTATGTAGAATTGCTTTGGAACACATGAGATTCCAATAACGATTAACGATTATTCTTCATCAGACATTGCTCGTCTAATGGAAATGCCTAGAACCAGTGGTGTTGTCGAGCCGGAACACTCCGGAACGTCGTTCCGGTACTTCCTTTTTGGACAGGAACGCGTTCCGGAACTAAAGATGACTTCTGATAACGAGAATTGGCTGACATTTTGAAAAAAAAAGTTAAAAAGAATTGCTGATTTTTTTTCTAATTTTTGACGAATTTTTATGTGTATTTTTATAAACAAAGGTTTGAACCGAACCCGAACCGGAACAAAAACCGTATCGAACCGGTTTGTTTTTCCGAACCGTGAACCAGAGTCCGGAACGCGTCCGGTAAAAAAAATTAACACAAGACTACTGCCTAGAACTAAAGGGTGTTTTTTTATAGAGATATAGAACTTTAAGTTGCAATAAAACAACGATGGAATCGAATAATCATTCGATTGACATGAATTTTATTTATCCGAAAGATAATCTTGTGGCATTACATTTTAAATATGATTTCTGGCATATGACCGCCACGGCTGGCGCGGATGTAGTCCAATCTGGACGTCCAATTTTCGATGACTTTTTCCAACATTTGTGGCCGTATATCGGCAATAATACGGCGAATGTTGTCTTCCAAATGGTCAAGCGTTTGTGGCTTTACCGCATAGACCAATGACTTTACATAGCCCCACAGAAAGTAGTCTAGCGGTGTTAAATCACAAGATCTTGGAGGCCAATTCACAGGTCCAAAACGTGAAATTAGGCGGTCACCAAACGTGTCTTTCAATAAATCTATTGTGGCACGAGCTGTGTGACATGATGCGCCGTCTTGTTGATACCACATCTCCTGGACATCATGGTTATTCAATTCAGGAATGAAAAAGTTAGTAAACATGGCTCTATACCGATCACTATTGACTGTAACGTTCTGACCACCATCGTTTTTGAAAAAGTACGGACCAATGACTCCACCAGCCCATAAAGCGCACCAAACAGTCAGTTTTTCTGGATGTAACGGTGTTTCCACATACACTTGAGGATTACCTTCACTCCAAATGCGGCAGTTTTGTTTGTTGACGTTGCCATTCAACCAGAAGTGCGCTTCATCGCTAAACAAAATTCGCTTATGAAAATCGGGAACAACGGTAATCTCGTTTTGGGCCCATTCGACGAATCTACGCCTTACTTGATGATCGTTTGGCTTCAATTCTTGCACGAGTTGGATTTTGTAAACATGCAAACCAAGATCCTTCCTCAAAATCTTCCATAAAGTGGATGGACACAGATCCAAATCCTGTGCTCGATGGCGGATGGACTCATTCGAGTCTTCCTCAATGCTACGCTCTACAGCAGCAATAGCTTCTTCTGTACGCACCGTACAGCGTCTCTGGGGATGCGAGTTATCAATAAGAGTAAACGTGGTGCGAAAACGTTCCATGGTTAATCGAATTAACTGCTCTGATGGACGATTTTGTCGACGATAAAATGGACGTAGTGCGCGATACGTTTTCCGCACAGAACCATTATTTTCGAAATAAAATTGCACTATTTGCAAGCGTTGTTCAGGCGTGAGTCTATTCATGATGAATTGCCAAACCAAACTGAGAATAAATCACTTGACAGCTGTTAAATCGGTCGCCATCTTGAAAAGTAATGCCAACTTAAAGTTCTATACCTCTATAAAAAACACCCTTTACAGTCTAACTCCCATCTTACCATATAATGAATTCGTTTCATCTCTCAAGGAGTAACGCCAACATCTAAGCAGTAGATCAGGCTTTACGAAAGACATTGCTCGCCTAAATGAAATGCCTAGAACTACAATTTAACTCCCATCATACCATATAATGAATTCGTTTCAACTTTCAAGGAGTAATGCCAACATCTTAGCAGTAGATCAGGTTTTTTGCCGGAAATTAGATTTTTACAAAGGCGGAAACACTTGCAAAGGAAATTTTTAAAGCTACCTCATGCTAAAGACATTCTTTTTAGAGAGACTTTACTGTTCTCATGTACTCACATCTATTTTTAATAGGAAAACAAATGAAAAAGAATGTTTTTTTCTTCTGTTACATTTTATCCTCAATACCTCAACAAATACTTGAAAATATTCTTGTTTTTTTCTTTTCTTTTTTTTTTTTTGTCAATATTTAATACTTGAGCACAGTTGAGTTATGTGTACATACATACATAAGTACATACACACTAACAAAAAATGTTGAATAAATGAATGAACAAATGAATGATTGAACAAATAACAACATGTGGAAAATATTTTTGCAAAATATTAAAGCATATGATGGTAATAATGTTGATGATAATGACGATGATGATGATGATGATGATGTTTAAGGTAAACATTTCTATGGAAATTTTCTACAATATTAACAACATGTCCTGCCACATTCTCCTGTATCCTGCTCACATACACAAAAAGGCAAAAGACCTTTAGAAATATAAAAATTATCCTACTTAATCTTCTAATATGAAGAAGAGCCGTACCATAAAGCTCTCATCATTATTTGAGAGTACATTTGCATTCGGGCTATAATTTATATTCTTGTAATTTTATTTTTGTATTCCGTATATATTTCTCATTCTCTTTTCTTTTTTTTTCTATTTTTTTTTTTTTTAATGAAATGTTTAATAAAATATGTTGGTTACCACATTTAATTTTTTATTCCTTTGTGCCTGCTTGGCTCACTGCCACATCCACATTCTATCACAAATTGTCAGACTTGACTTGGCATTTTATTGTTGAAAATTTATTTTCATTTTTAGGAAACATTTTTCAGAAGAATTTTTCTTTTTCTTTAGAAGTTGTCTGTCTACTGAAGTAATCTTGTAATTGTATTTGGTGTTGCAGAATTTTTGTGGCTGAAAAGTATCTGAAAATATTCAACAAAATTAACAAGAATTTTTTACAATTTAATTAAGTGCACATTTTAAAACAGAAACTCAAATTTTCGCTTAATACTAGGGTGGGTTCGTCAATTGTAAAGAATGTTTACCTTAAATAAAGTTTGCATTTTTATGGAATTAAAAGAGTACAGAAAGCAGTGTTCAAAGAGTTGTAAAAAGGTACAAACAAATTGAGAAATCGAGTTAGCATCTGATAGTTTTGAAAACCGCCCGGTCTGGAAAGGCTGTCAGCTGTTAAACATCTTACATCTGAAATGGTATTTATTTAGGGAAAGGTTTGCCATTCATGAGTATGGATGACGATTCATAAATGAAAATGATTACAAAAGTAGCGATGCAAACCTGTATTACGAGGTGAGTGTTTGCGGCCGTTATAATCAATCTACTGTGCATGAAATTGGAAGAAAGAAATTTGAATGGACTGGAAGAAATCTGACGGCCAGGCGCACGCATTATTACAATGTACTTACTGGTGAAAATATTACTTCTGTTGTAGAAAGTGTGGCAGATACATACATACATACATAATTGGTCATTACAACCCTTCAGTCAGGATTACAACCTAGTTCTACAGCAGTTTAGACTTTGGCATTCTCTTCCATGGCTGCATTGTCTCAAGCATATGTATGTAACTAGCATATCTAATAACATTGGTTAGGAGAACCGTTTCACTCTCGCAAGGATGGTTTCCCTTTTTAATTTTCGCAAATGGAGAACAGAACGTTGGTGGTAAATGGCGGCCCTTGCTGAATATGCTATATATTACGGAACATTCTTATCTCTTGACAGGATTTCAATCGTCTTATTATCGTAATTACGAAACATTGTAAAATTGGACGCAAGCACAACTGGACGACTATTTTTGAAAATAATGGCTGACTTTCAAAATGTATCAACACAAAGTTTGTATGCAGTTTTACTACGGTATATAAATTATGTAGACATGCAAATTTACCAAACAATGAATCAACTATAAATCCGATGCCTGATTGCTTTTTACTACGTTAAATCTTCGCTTTGACGACGTTTTGAAATATAATACATTGTATATATTTTGTACAGCGGCTTTATGAAACACGATACTTTGTTGAAACACAAAGCAACTAACATTTTGGAAGTCAGCCTATGTTTGATGAGAAGGAAAGAGAATCGCAACTAAACTTTCAATGACGAGAAAATAGATTCAGGCAACTGGCTTAAGTTAGTTCACAGGAACAAGGTTGTTTTGGAGAGTTTTTACTGTCGAATCTGAACTGCAGGGGTAGTTTTCAGAGGGAACATATACATACATACATAATTGGTCATTACAGCCCTTCAGTCAGGATTACGACCTAGTTTCTCACACCACTTATGTTGTGTGTGTTAATTTTATACATGAGTGGCGGGACCTACAGTTTAAAGTCGACTCCGAACGACAGATTTTTGAGAAACTTTTCATGGCAATTTTATTTACTCTCAGAGTTTTTTTTGCCAGAAATCTGCTGAGAGGAAGTCGCCGAAGAAATACTTTTTGTATTTTATTTTGATGTCTGGTCTGGGGCTCGAACCCTGGCTTTTCGTCTAATAAGCCAACACACTACCTACTAGACCACAGCGACTACGGAAAGTGTGGCAGATAATCAGAATTTATCGATTGAAAGCCGCTCTCAGCGATAAAGCGCATCTAACGGCTTGTTGTGGTGTTTTTTTGGACGTCTATTTATGTATCGATAATGTATCTATGTACGTATCGATCAAAACCAGCTGACTATTCACAATGTCTTAGCTGTACAAATTGGATGCTAAAGCAACAAAAGATAGAGAATTGGTTGTGCGATAATACGACCAATTTACCCCTTCCACATTAGAAATTACAGGAGGTCGTCTGTCATAATCTAGTCTAGTTATGGTAGTTGTGGTGATTACTGGATATTATCTAACACGAGTTCATGCAAAAAAAAAACTAAACTAAACTAAGAAATTGACTTCACGGTTTAATTTGAAATTCGTAATGGAAACAAGGGAATTTTGAATTTTAGAACTTAATAGGCTTTCAATTCCCCTTCTGTTTAGTGAATTAAGTTCTGTATTATTACCCAAGTCATCCAGATTACAATGCCATAAAAGACTGACATATTTTTTAGTCCTGAATTTCAAACTCATAAAACAAAACCCCACGAACTAATCGATTTAGTAAATCGCGGAGCGATATATGTGAACCCTAGCATTCTAGAACTTGACTAATAACCCACCGTGGGGAAAAACTGTAATGGAAAAAACTGAAAGGAATCAAGCCGATAGTAAGGATTCGGAAGCAATACTACGTGGTAGCCCAAATTCATAAAATGAATCGGATACACTTCTTAGGATCAGCTTTAGGTCACTCAAATCTGCTTTACCCTGCTCCAAAGGAAAATTTAAGAAAATATCGTATTTGGGGGATTGATTATAGAATAGTCTCAGGTTACACTTAGTTTAGGAACATATCAATATAGGTTTTTCATGGACTTGTTTCATTGTGATCTTATATTAATTTGCATACGTTATAATTGCACTGTGACAACTATCTTTAAAATGTTAAAAAGTTAAAATATCAGCTACTATAGCGCTATTATCGTTTAATATTGCTTTTAAATTAAACTAACACACCAAAAATAGTATTTTTCAAAAAGATTCTTTAAAAGTTTGTTTTCCTTAGCAGCGCACTTTAATAGAATTTTCAAAAGTTAGCTGAAAGCAATGAAAATCAACGAAATGCGTTGCATGTGTTATTGAAAACGAAAAAATTTGCATATGAATACCCACTAAACGAGAGAAATGTTTCAAATAGAAACCAAGAAATAATAATGAAACTTTGCAATACAAATGTATTGCAATTAAAGTCAAATACATTTCAACAAGAAGCTGCTTTTTGAGAAATCTAAAGAAATTTATTTAAAAATAAAAAAATTTTTATAAAAAATTAATTTTTCTTTTTATCTTTCCAGGACTACATTTGCGCAGCATTGAAGAACCCACAGCTCAATTGTTTAGTTTAAACAATACCCAACATAGTTATCTTAGTAATAGTAATAATAGCAGTAGTGTTAATAACAATAGCAGTAACAATCCTATCACAACTGGCGTCAGAATGCCAGCGGAGCTGGGGGGCACAGGTTATGGTTCCGAACATAGTCCTTTGTTAAGCAATCGTACCGGTGTCCCCCTGGCCATCTATCAAAATCATCATCATCAGCAACAACAACAACAACAACAACATCAACTACAATTGCATCCTCATCATCAGCAACAACAACACCAACAACAACAACAGTATAATAATTATCATTATCAACATCAAAATTCCAATACATCAGCGTCATGTCTGAATCCGCTTGCATCACCACAAAGACACTACGATCCAGAATATGCCCGTATGGAATCGTGGATGGATGAAAATCAAGAATTTGTTCAGGATTATTTTATAAGGTAAGCAAGTAAGCGGAATCATAAATTCTTTTGAATTTAGGTTAGGTTTGCCTTACATTTGTTTTATAAAAAAAACTTCCATATAAAGAATTGCTTTCTGAGACCCTCATCCCTGCTTTTTTTATTTGTCTCACAATTAAAACCATCAATTTAATCATATTTTATTATAAATATCATTGTATACGTAATTTCATATACCCACGCAAATTCAATTCAAAAATATTCTTCAATATTTTATTACAAAACATATGCGCTGTCATTCATATTTATTTGGTCAACAAACCAGTCAATATTATTGCCACACAATATCTCTCTCTTGTCTCTTATTGATGAAATAATCTTTATCAAAGTAATTTTGCAAGAACATTTTTTATTTTATCCTCCACATACATATGATCCTTTGTTTAAACATTTTGTTTTCTTTCTTTCTTTCTTTCTTTCTTTACAGAAAAGCCACACGTCAAGTTGTTGATGCCTGGTTAGTTTCACATGCAACTACAGCTGGCAATGATACATCCAATACATCGCCCACACATCCAAATGGACAAAATTGCTCATCACGTGGTGGTTCTGGTGCCACAACACCCGTAAGGTAAGCGCCAAGAATTTTTATCATTTAAACATTTTGTCCCACGCATATAATTAAATTCGTTGAAGTTATCCTTACTCTATCGTATGCTGTCATTTGAGCAATGCATTTAAAAATAGGTAGCAGTGAGATCGTCTTTAACCTATATTTTCAAATACAGTCTTTATAATATGCTTCGTTGTATTATTTAATACGGCAACTTTTAAGGAAGCATAGGTCTTTAAAATATTATTCTATTTGGATCTGTCATACGCTACTACAATAAGTTCAATTCATATTTTTTGAATTGCATTAGTTTCTCCTTAGGTTTGACGTTTCAATATACGAACTGGACGTCTACGACGAAAAATTTGCGTTTTTTGACCTAGTGGACTGGATAGATATTGGGTGAAAGATTCCAAATTAGTTTTTGTAACGATCAGATAACCCCTTTCTTATACGAACAAACAAAGCGCTCTGTATAAATCGGGCAAAATTCAATAGAATTTAAATAGGGATTAAAAATTAAATGCGGACCTAATGTGCTGGATAGCTACAGGACCAAGCATTCCAAAACACGTTTCTTGGGACCGGAGATAATATTTTTCCTCAAATGAATAAAAAGTGGTGTATATAAAAATGCATGTCATCGACGAAAAAATAATGCAAGCCATCGACGCATTTTTTTGCGTGCCATCGTCCTAAAAATGCAAGTCTTCATCATACGAACAAACAAAGCGCTCTATATAAATCGGGAAAAATTCAATAGAATTTATATAGCACCTAAAAATTAAATGGGGACCCAATGTGGACCAAGGATTAAAAAAAAGAACGTTTCTTGGGACCGGAGCTATAGGCGAAGAAGCTAATATTTTTCCTCAAATGAGCAAAAAATTGGTATATATAAAAAATGCATGTTATCGACGAAAAAGATGCAGGTCATCGTCAAATAATGCATGTCATCGACCAAAAAATAATGCAAGTCAACGAACAAAAAATTTTAAGTCCTCTACTAAGATATGCAAGTCATCATCCAAAAATGCAAGTCATCACCCAAATTTGCAAATAATCATAGAAAAAATGCAAGTCATCGACTAAGATATGCAAGTCATCATCCAAAAATGCAAGTTAACGATCATAAAGATAAAGAGGTGTATATAAAAAATGCATGTCATCGACGAAAAAGATGCAAGTCATCGACCATAAAGATGCAAGTCATCGACCAAAAAATAATGCAAGTCAACGAACAAAAAATTTATGTCCTCGACTAAGATATGCAAGTCATCATCTAAAAATGCAAGTCATCGCCCAAATATGCAAATAATCATCCAAAAAAATGCAAGTCATCGACCATAAAGATGCAAGTGAGCGATAAAAAAGAGTGCAGGTATAAGAGTTTTTTGGAATCCTTGACATCATGGCTATCCAGCCCACAATTTGACATTTTGACAGATTTATAGAGCAGTTTTTTTCTAATTCGACAAAAAGTTAGCTTCGTCGCCTATTTTAGAATCCTTGACACCAGCCCACTGGGTCCTTTTATCCTAGAAGTCCGATTTAGCCCGAGGAGGCACATAATCGTCCCTGACGAAAGTTTATTTTATGTTGTAGAAAAAGCTGCCAGATGAATGAGGCACCAAATCGTCAAATATTTGAGAAAAAATTGTCAAAATCGTAAAAGACGTTTATTTAAATCGTCAAAAAATCGTCAGAAAAAATAAATAAATAAATTAGAAGTTTTTAAAAACCAAAATTATTTCTATTGTAGTAAAACATATAAAGTCAATGTATGTACAGTTCAAAAATAAAACTTTTAAAAAAATTTTTAGAAATTAAAAGCTAGCGCCCCTCATCTTCATTTAGTAATTTTTTTTTCCAAAAATGGAGAAATTTTATATCATTTTCAGGATTGTTTAAGGATTAAACAATCTATCCCAGTGTTGTTTATTGACACATAAGCGCAGCAATAGTCTTATCTATGGGTGGTGTAAATATTAAGGAGTCAGAAGCTCATTCTGAGCATGAAAATTCAGTGTAATGTTGGCTAGAACCAACACATTTTTCAGTTTCTTCGGTTCCTTCTTAAGGTCTTGTCATCTGATCTTACTATTTACACCATTTATAACCGACCGAGAATGGAATGCAAATCTCATGTAAGGGTCGGTGCCTAAACGTCTATTTTGACATTTTTCGACCGTGTAGAGGAGAGGCCGTAGTAGCTCGTTAAAGACGGTAGTGTATCATTAAATCATTGGAGCATCGTTGCAATGTGGTTTGTGTTTCATTGTTCTATCGCTACTACAAAAGGATTTTGCTCGAACAAAATAAGGGGACTTGTTCCCAAAAATCATATATTCCTACGTAACGCTCGCCTTTCGATCATATCCGTATGTGGTCGATTGTCCAGTGGATCGCACACTGCTTTACAGTAAAAATACATTTTTTAGTCGGACCATTCGTATGTGGAACTCAATTCCTGCAGAGATCTTTCCTGTCACTTATCGTACAAAAATATATAAGCCTAGTTTCCATAAACACTGTTCCCTCTTTCCTTCTTCCCATAACAACATATTTTCATAGTTCCAAACACAATGCCCCTGAGTGTTTGTCGTACGAAAAAAATAACGGCGCTTGCCTTTGTTCTTCCGATGGTAATATTAGAAGCTATACTCGAATTTTTAAAATTGTTAGGTTATTTAGGAGTTGCAATTTTTTGACTTTTAAGGGGTTAAAAAGTATAAAATGCAGAAAAATTATCACAGGTATTCGAAAGTAACTTAAAAATATAAAACTTTACTCCTTGTTTCTACTAACATAAATTTCCAATAGTAACAATTGCAAAGAAAATACAAAGGTTAAAGTGACTTTTAATATACTAAAGTAAAGAATATGATGTAAATTTTTAATTTTCTAAAATCGTCAAAATAAGGGCATAAATCGTCACATCGTCAAAATGATATTTTTGGAGCTCAAAATCGTCAAAATGACGACAAATCGTCAAATCTGGCAGCTATGGTTATAGAGTATGACGTATTCGGTGTTGATTAACTTTCACGTTCTTTTCACTTGTTTTTTTAATTATATTTTGTTTAATATGCCACGGTGATGGTTCTGTTATGGATTAGCAAATATAATTTGTATTCTCTTGTTCTTCCTATTATAGGAACATACACATACATAGATGGCGTATGTGCATGTTTTTTGTAATTCTATCTCGCTATTCTTCAGCTCTAATTGAGATTGATATTGTATTGTTATTTTTAATTCTCACAAGCATGTACAGATAGGATGACGGTTACGCTGTTCTAATTGGTTTTATTATAAGAAAAATCGAGAAAAAAAGGAATCTCGTGAAGAGCCTACTGCTTTTTAATGCACAGTGGTACAAAAGCTTAAAATATTGTTAAATGAATGCTAAAATTTTACTTTGAAATTTTTTTTTTTAAGAATGATTTACAAGAGTTGTGTAATAAATTGAAAAATTATTTTCCAACTCAATAAACTTTTCTATTTTATGGCTTCCATACTAGTGTGCATTTAATATTCGTCCGTCTTAATATGGTACTTTGTTTTGTTATTTTTTTTTTTGTTCTTATAAAATAAGTAGAAATTTAGCAAAGTTTTGTCACATTATGGCTAAAAGTGTAAGCAACGGAAGTGTTGCTAAATATAATTAAGACCACAGACGTGCAATGAATACCAATTACTGGGTTAATCATTCGTATTCATGCTCTTAAAGTTTTTTCAATACGTAATCAATTAATCTTTTCTTGCAAGGCTAACACATGAACAAATTAAGGAATTTTATTATTAAATTCGATTGAATAAAGAAAAGTAAAGTTGGAAGCATTTTAACTCTTTCTCAATGCCAATGCAGTTCATAAATGAGTAATTAAATGTTTTGTGTTCCGGCAAAAAAAACATGGAGGAGGGTAAAAGTTCAAAAAGAAAAATACGTCGTAATGAGGCGTAAGATATTCCCAACTGCTGAGAACGCCGCGAAATAGACAAAATCTGATTATACGCAACACTTGCTCTAATAGTTGTGATATTTTGGGCAGGGCATACATTGCGAAGATGCCCAGACCGAACCTCATCTGTAACGTTCATAGCCTCTTAAAATTTTCTTTATTATTGTCAATTCCTTGTGTATTCTATTAATTATGATGCTATAATTCTCGTAATGCTCGAGAAGTGGTAAAGTTTAAATCGCTAAATTCGTCATAGAGTCTTATAAAGGGTCCGCCAAATAACTTTTTTTTGAAAATGCTTAAAAAAAAAAACTACTGAATATTTTCTCAAATTTCTTTTTTTATTTGAAAGTACAATCCTTTCGGTTAATAATGGAAAATAATTTCATTCAAATGGCTGCCTCGGCGGGCCATGCAGTCGCACATTATCGATTGTGTGCAGCTGTATTTCACCAATGGCTTCACGAATATTGTCCTTTAAAGCGTCAATTGTCTCTGGCTTGTCGGCGTAACACTTATCTTTGACGGCACCCCACAAATAATAGTCCGACGGTGTCAAATCGCAGCTCCGAAGTGGCCAAACGACATCAGCTTTGCGGCTGATAATGCGATCTTCAAAAACAGGGCGCAAAACATCGAGTGTAGCTTCGGCTGTGTGGCACGTAGCGCCGTCCTGTTGAAACCAAATGTTGTGAACAAAAATTCGTTCAACATGGCCCGATAACCATAGCCATTGACTGTAACGGCCACTCCTTGCTCATTTTCGAAGAAAAATGGCCCATTATGACTCTGGACCTAAATCCGCACCAAAGAGTGACTCGTTTTGGGTGCGTCGGCTTTTCAATGTATGCGTGCGGGTTTTCTGTGCCCCAGATGCGACAATTTTGTTTGTTTACATACCCGCCAAGATCAAAATGAGCTTCATCTGAAAAGATGATTTTTTTTTGCCAAAATCGGCATCTTCTGGTGTAGGCTACTCCATGGCCAGCCGAGGCAGCCATTTGAATGAAATTATTTTCCACTATTAACAGGAAGGATTGTACTTTCAAGTAAAAAACAGAAATTTGAGAAAATATTCAGTAGTTTTTTTTAAGCATTTTCAAAAAATAAATTTTTGGCGAACCCTTTTCGTTCCTCGGCTGGTTTTCGTAAATGCCAAACTTTTAAGCCTTGACTAACTTAATATCGCATTTTCTGCATCAACTTAAAGTTTCACCATGTTTCACGAAAGGTTTCTTGGTTATCGCAAAACTTTGGTTATTAGCTGTGCAGAATGTAACTTCCGACCGCTTAATGCTTGCCGCTAAGACTCTTTTGTAGCAACAAAAGAAAACTAATATTGAAAACAAATTGCTATTACACAAGTTATTATATTGCGAACGTTGATTACGTTTCTTATTTTTAATTTACGAAAACCTATCTTTTCGGTTTTTTTTAATATAAATTTTCGGCGCTTGTCGCTCAAAATCTGCCACAATTTCACAGAAAGGCAATACGAAAAAAAATGATTTTCTGTTTTATTTCCTTGTTGCTGCCTATACATTTCATTTCCTATGTATAAAAACCTCACTATTTCCTTTGGGGCAGAATACAATTTCCTGTATTGTATTGCCTGTCAACTGTCACCTGCTGCCTGTCGCTTAACGCTCAAATTGTGTTGAGTGTGTATGAGAGATGATGTCCTTTAGTTGTATAAGTTTTTAGTTTATGTCGTAGAAAAATGTTGATGATTGGATTTATTTTAAGTAAAATTTTTGTATTTATTGTTGTTGTTGCTGCAGATGCTAATGGGGTTTTTTTTTAACAACAGAAGAAAAAAATCAGGCACCGCATTTACTAGCAGTAAAAGCAATTTATGCTCGGCTACTCTAAAATGATTTTGTCATTTGAATACACGCTCTTGCTGAAACTGCTATAAAAACCAAAAATACAATGTTAATGGAAAAGTATTCACGTATTAGGGTAGTAACAATTTTAAAGGGAAATTATTTAAAATTAAAAAACTATACATCTTGGGCTTTTACTTGAAAGTTTTGTATCAAAATATTTTGTATTACGAAAGGAAAATGGCATGTTACGTTACAATGAATATGTACCACCCTAATAAGCCTATTGAAGGATGTCTATTGTGTTGAATTTTATTCCTAAGGCTTTATGAGTGCCAGCCAGTACGTTTATTTTTTTTTGCATTTTTCTCATGCATGTTTTAATATCTGTTGACATGTTGTGCAGGCTTAGATGCTGGCTCGTTCTTGTTACCTTGTCTTCTGTCCCTCTGTATAATGTTTTTCCATTGCTTCACTAATGGCAGTTTTTTTTTTTTGGCCTGCACAGTAGTTTTCGTATACCTCTAGGGCGTTCCTGTTACTTTTTTTCCTACCTTTTATGCTGTTTTCTTGAATAAAAGAGAAGAGGGGCAAGTAAACTAGGAAATTGGCATGTTTTACGTTTACGTTTTAGCCCAAAACAAAACTTGTCAAACTGTGATGGAAATGTTTTGTGTGTTTTTTTTAAATTCTTTTCTGAATAGATTGCAAAACGTACTTTAAATGCAGGGCTTTTTTTGTTAACGGCATAGTTAAGGCCAATGAATAAAAGGCTATAAATAGCACAAGGAAATGTTAACGTTTAAATAAAGATTTCTTTTTTTGTAATTTTTATTTTCACCACAGGGTAATTATGCAATTAATACGAGTAAAGCATTTGCAATAAAAAAAGAAAAACTATTTAAATATTTTTAATTTTAATAACAATTTAAAATTCATAAATTTAAAATTTATTATTTTTCTCTCACTCTCCTCTCTCTCTCTCTCTCTCTTTCAGAAAAATATCTGCCCACGAATTTGAAAGGGGTGGCCTACTAAAACCCATCGTAAATACTATTGACGGCACACCAACCTTCTTAAGTATAGGAACACAAAATGATGGCTCTAACACATCAATTACAAGTACCGGTAACGGTAGTGTAAGTTGCACTGGTGGCAATGGTGTTGGCTGTACTGGTGGCCCAGCATACGGTAGCAGTACGGGTGGTGGTATAAACGATACATGCAGTACAGCGGGTGTTGGTCTTGGTAGTGGTAGTTTTGGTACTCATAATATGTGTAATAATACACAGTATCATAATAATTATCATCATAACCAACAGTCGGGTGGTATTGGCTCACATACGCACCATCATCATCATCATCACAATCGCTATCGACCGCAGCGTTTGTCGCGTAATGAATTGAAGCAATTGGACGAAAAGGAATTAATATTTGAATTGGTAAGGTATTGTCTAAGAAATTTGACTGGGGGAAATATGGGGGAATGAAAATAATTGATAGAAAATTGCGTATACGTATGAAAACACTACAAATGTGATTAGATGGGGGCGTATGAGTACTTAGTTGCAAATACAATACGGTGTACAATTGCTGGTGTAGCTATTTTCAATGAAATGTCTTCAGTATTTAAATTTGGGCTTTGAAGAAATCATAAGCATGCTGCTTTCTAATTGATATTTTAAATTTTATGGTTTTAGCAAGTCTTGGTACACTTTATGAAAGTTTTCTTTCTCAAATTTTCTTTAATTTTCTTTTTATAAACTTCCTTTCCAAAGCTTTTTAATAATGACATGGAATTAATAAAAAGTAAAGGAAAATCTCTCATGTTTTAATACAAAAAATTCAAAAATATTTCTGAGTATATGTGTGCCTGTACATTATACTATTCTTCTCTTCCCCCTCACCAATAAACACACACTTTTTGAAAGAATATTCGCACAGTGTAAGCGCTCCATTTAAACAACAAGAGTGTAAGTGTATGAACTGAGCTTTAAAATAAAAAATCAATATCTTCTAAAAATATGGGCACGCATGCGACGTATTGGTCTTGGACACCTTGCCAAAGATTTCTGCAGAAGCTGCAGAGATGAGGAAGAAGGGGATACTATTTTTATGTATATCCGGCACTATGTCGTCGAAGAAAAAGGCATTTTTGGCGCTTGCTTTATAGATGATCTGGAAGAACTGTCATGCATTGACATTGGCAATCTGAGTCACTTCATCAGATGCTCTGAGTGGTTCCGGAAATGGTATTGAATTGTGTTATCATAATGGACGCTATGTGGTCTAAGCCAAGGAGGTGGGATGGACAGCTCCCTCTACCTACTTACCTACCTAATCTACTCTTTGTTATGCTGTAATAGGTCCAAGGGAAATAGCACTGCAAACTGTCGTTTCCTAGAACCAATACGCTCTGTGGAAATGTATTCAATTTTTGCATTTGGCATAGGTGTCCTTCTTTCTGGTGGGTTACAGTTGTTCAAACTAAAGTCAATACTCCATCTGTTTAGTATTTTATACATACATACATACACATAGCCACAGAAGTATACATACGGATAACAAATTTCAGAAATTTTTTAACCAATCCGTTTTTTTTTTTTTTTTTTGAAAATATTTATAATTATCTGACATCTTTCTTCGATTTTAAGACCTCTCTTTAGCTTTGGTTCAGAAATTTGTGAAATTTGTAAATCGGATGCATACCTTTGTGGGCCTGTGCAGGGTCACAATTCAGTTCAATTTCAGAAATTTTTTAGCCGACGCAAAAGACCGTCTTAACATCAAGGAAACTATAAAGTTTTTCAACGAAAACGGATTAGTTAAAAAAATTCTGAAATTTTTTAACCGTATGTATACTTTAGTAACTGTGTGTACATAATTGGCCATTACAACCCTTCAGTCAGGGTTCCGACCTAGCTTCTTACTCCACTTATGTTGTGTGTGTTAATTTTATACATGAGTGGTGGGACCTACAGTTTAAACTTTACATGACAATTTTTTTTGATCGCAGAGATTTTGCCAGAAATCTGCTGAGGAAGTCAACGAAGAAATATTTTTTCATTTTGATATCAGACCAGGGGTTTGAACCGTGGCTTTACGTCTAATATGGTAACACACTACCAACTAGACTACGGCGACTTCAAAAGAAGCTAACGGAACCATATCGAGGCCTTGTTTCCTTGGAAACGAAATTAATTTCAATGGAAAAAGTCACAAGGATTAATACATCACACGGAACAATAATAAAGTTCATATGTTTTTACAATACTAATAAGAATTTTAACATTTTTTAACTAAAGTACGACACACGGGCCTTCTTTAAAAGCATTTGAAAAAAAAACTTTACTAATAACACAGCCCTGCATGGGTTTTGCAAATAAGATTGCTCCAGGTGTTTCTGAAGGCATTTTGTACACTGAACACGAATCTGGTTTCAAAAATTGTCCATCACGTCGAGAAAAATGAGGTTGAAACCCCTAAAAATAGCGTTTTTGGCCATTTTTGAAACGCTTTACAGCTACACACTAACGTGCTAGAACCATCGTTGTTATCAGAAATTGACAATTGATCTTTGCTCTTCAAGTAGGGGGTGGGTTTATGTCAAGGGGTGCAAAAGAAAACGAAACACATTACGGAGGTCCTTAAAAATTAATCAGATTTGCTTGAAAATTGTTACTCAAGGGCTTTTGGGGTCGCTGATTACAGATCTTCATTCAGATTTAAAAAATTCATAATGGCGGATCCAATATGGCGGTCGAGGTTTATAAAAATTAATCAGATTTACTCGACCGCCATATTGGATCCGTCATTATGAATTTTTTATGTTAGTTTATGAATAGTTTATGAAACCAGATTCGTGTTCAGCGCGCAAAGTGCCTTCGAAAACACCTGGAGCCATCTTATTTGCACAAAAAAAGTCCAAATTTGCAGGGCTGTGTAATTTATAAACATAACCACAGTGCGTATACTTTATATTTGTAAGATACTAATTGCTGATTACTTATACGTCACCGTAAAGTGTTTATCCTCACTGAAACACATTCTTAATTTCAATTTTTTTTATCAATAGTTAACAATTAATTTTAACTTACACTTGGCCCCCTCTTTACTTCTGAGAAAATATGGATTTTCTTTTAAATTTTAAATGTTTTCATAGACAATAATTATTAATTAAGAAAATAAAGAAGAAGGAAAGAAGCAAAAAAATAGAACGTAACAATAATACTAAAAACTACAATAACAAAAATAATTTTAACTCACTTTAGTTCATTTCTTTTCCTTTTTTTTCATTATTATTCTCTTCTTCTACACACTGTCTTTTGTATTTGCTGCGAACAACTTTATTACAACACAATGACATTTCAATTACCCTGGGGGCATGTGGAAATGGCTGAAAACTTTTGCTGCTGTGTGCTTGGTATTGCTGGTACTATCTCTGCTACAATCGTGAACGTTTTTGCTGATAATAATAATGCTGCTGCTGCTGCTGTTGCTGTTGCTGTTGCTGTTCATTAAATACCAAATGCTGTCATACGGATAAATGTGAATGTGGCCACAACTCTTTAACTCTTTTCACTCATGTATACTGCTGTTACTGCTGCGGGTCGTGGGTGTTGTTGTAACATTTGCGATGGATGTCTAAAATGCTTGGTTACTTTGCCTGGATGGCTGGCTGGCTGGCTGGTTGAATGACTGACTCTACTGCTGCTGCTGATTGCTGTGCTGTGCTGTGCTGTTTGTGTATTGTATTTGCCTTGGCGTGTGTGGTCGTTTCGATGTTGGGCGTGATTTAACATTTAGGTAAAGGACATTTGCAATGAATTGGAAGTTCGTACATTGTGTCATAAAATTCTACAAAATGTTTCCATATTGTTAAATGCTGATCGTGGTTCATTGTTTTTAGTCCAAGGACGCTGTGGTGGCGGTAACAATGACGGACCCAAAAAGTAAGTAAAAATTCTTTTTAAATTAATTTTTTATTATGTTGTTGTTGTTTTAAGATAATAAACAGTTTTGTTTAACTTTTAATACCTTTTATTATCCCTTTTAAGCTCTTTAAATAGTTCATTAAATAATGTTTTATAATTAATTTTGATTTGTTTGCTTAAGTACTTAACAAAGAAAGTTTGGTTTATTAGTAGTAGATGCATTAAAAAATAAAATAGAACAAATTTTTTCTAAATGAATTGAAATATTTAATTTTCCAACTTTATTATCCAAAATATTTGCTTTTTTGGTCAATATTATTAAAACCAATTCTTTGTGAAAATAATTCAATAATTCTCTACTCCCCTTTGTCACTTGCTTTTATTGTTCAAAAATTTATGACCTTCATTTATTGTTTCTTTCATTTATTATTTCTCTGTTTTGTTTTTTATTTTATTAACAAGTTCATTGTTGAATTTTTTTTTGTTTAAATTAAACTTTGATTTGTTGTATGTCACTTGCCAATACATTTTTATACATTTGCACAGTCCATAAATTGCATAAAATAATTCAAGAATAACATTTTATTTTCATAAAAATACTATTATTTATCACAAAAGAGAAAAAAAATACAGTGTCTACTGAAAAAATAGAGAATGAAAATGAAATTGAAAATGCTTTTTAAAAAAAAAGCTACTGAGTATTTTCTCAAATTTCTTTTTTTTTATTTGAAAGTACAATCCTTCCGGTTAATAATGGAAAATAATTTCATTCATATGGTTGCCTCGGCTGGCCATGCAGTAGCCTACACGATCGGTCCAATTTTTAAGCACATTATCGATTGGCTTTCGAATATTGGCTTCACGAATATTGTCCTTTAAAGCGTCAATTGTCTCTGGCTTGTCGGCGTAACACTTATCTTTGACGCTACCCCACAAATTATAGTCCAACGGTGTAAAATCGCAGCTCCGAGGTGGCCAAACGACATCAGCTCTGCGGCTGATAATGTGATCTTCAAAAACAGGGCGCAAAACATCGAGTGTAGCTTCGGCTGTGTGGCACGTAGCACCGTCCTGTTGAAACCAAATGTTGCCAATATCCTCCTCTTCAATTTTTGTGAACAAAAATTCGTTCTACATGGGCCGATAATGATCGCCATTGACTGTAACGGCCACTCCTTGCTCATTTTCGAAGAAAAATTGCCCAATTATGCCTCTGGACCAAAATCCGCACCAAACAGTGACGCGTTTTGGGTGCGTCGGCTTTTCAATGTATGCGTGCGGGTTTTCTGTGCCCCAAACGCGACAATTTTGCTTGTTTACATACCCGGCAAGATCAAAATGAGCTTCATCTGAAAAGATGCTTTTTTTTGTCAAAATCGGCATCTTCTGGTGAAGGCTACTGCATGGCCAGCCGAGGCAGCCATTTGAATGAAATTATTTTCCATTATTAACCGAAAGGATTGTGCTTTCAAATAAAAAAAGAAATTTGAGAACTACTCAGTAGTTTTTTTTTAAAGCATTTTCAAAAAAAAAAGTTATTTGGCGGACCCTTTACCAGTCGAAAATGTTACGGAAAAAACTTGGAATTACTTCTGAATCGTATAAATGAATCGGTTTTTCTTTCCATATAAAGTCGCAACGGGCCACTATGCGTGCTCAAGTGAGCTTTTGTTATCAAAGCTAACACTCCAACCTACCTACCTACCTAACCTGTCCATATAAACCTTTAAATCATATAAGGAAATTTGCAGGGTAGCTTGAAGAAAAAGAGAGTAACCATAGGGTTTTATTTCTTATGCGTTTTGGCACATAAAGTAAATAATTAATGGTTAGTATAACTATACAGCCTACGGGAAGTCGTCTATATCATGTGGAACCTTACTTAACATCTTTTCAGTCCACACCTCTTACACAAGTTATGTCGGGCTTACAAATGCTGGGCAGTGATATAAAATGTGATCCATTGTTTCGATATCTTCACCACAACTTTTTCCATTTTACACGTGGAGTGTAACGTATTTACGCACATTGTTGTACTCAAGACATCACAAGTAAACTTTTCCTCATGGTTTCCCCTCATTAGAGTATTTTTTATAATCCTTTCTGTTGTGGCATTGTTCCACGATAAGTTCCCGCCCATTTTCTAAGCTTGATCTCAGATTCCCTGAAAGACAGTGAGTTATTCAATCTTATGGTACGTAATACTATGAACAGAACATTCTCGTCCTCATTTCCGATTACGCTTTGATGACTAGGTACCCACACAATGCCTGGAGTAATTGTAAATTTACATACATAATTGGTCATTACAACCCTTCAGTCAGGATTACGACCTAGTTTCTCACACCACTTATGTCGTGTGTGTTAATTTTATACATGAGTGGTGGGACCTACAGTTTAAAGTCGACTCCGAACGATAGATTTTTGAGAAACTTTTCATGGCAATTTTATTGACTTTCAGAGTTTTTGCCAGAAATCTGCTGAGAGGAAGTCGCCGAAGAAATACTTTTTGTATTTTGTTTTGCTGTCTGGACTGGGGCTCGAACCCTGGCTTTACGTCTAATAAGCCAACACACTACCTACTAGACTACGGCGACCTGGCCGTCTACTGGAGATAACTAATTAAGAATGGTCAAAGAACAGATGCTATAGCTCTTTGACGCACCTTGTAGAACGTAGAAATTGTAAATTCATCATTAGAAGAAGAATAAATGATGTTCCGCCAACTTCAGTATCGAATACATCCCCTACGCAACGTTTCTTTTTGTACTAAATTCACATAGAAAATCCAGTAAACGAGGCTTTACTTGCTGAACTGAATTAACTCCATTCTTTCTTTAATAATCTTTCTTTCCAATCTGTCATTCCAATCGAGAACTACAGTAAGATCCCGCTTAACGCTGCTCCGCTTAGCGCTGTTTCAGTATTACGTGGTTGTATATGTGTGCAAATGAAACGGCCATGCACCAACCAAAAGCGGTGCACTATATAGCGACGGTGTATACTATGTATCTTTTTCAATGCTCTCTTGTTAGTCTGTCCAGAATAAAGATTCCAATTGTATTTTCCGAAGTCGCAATCACAGTACGAACGCATCTTTCCTGAGTCACAGTTGATTTATTGGTTGCCTCATTTAACGCTGTTTCGCGCTGGAACTTATTGGTACGTATCCCCCGCGTTAAGCGGGGTCTTAGTGTATTAACACCAATTCTTATATGAAAATAAGACTTTCTACTATGAGTTTAAGACATACACAGTGACAAATAATCTCTAGAGCCTCCTACAAAAATGTTTGTAACTCAGTCAGTGTTCTCTTAATTCTAAAACGTGGATTGCGGGCTTTTTTTCGTTCTCAACACGGCATTTATTGCAGTCATCTACGTATTACAATATGAGTTACCATCGTCCAATTGCTTTTTATTTCATACTGTTCTCCTCTTTAACGCGACAATCTCTGAAACTGTTCTGGCACATATTTTAAATGGCAGCGTTCTAAACAGAGGACTTGTCCCATGATAGTTTTCTTTTTTGTAATTGGTTTTTTGCAGTATTTATCTTGAAATTTTATTAATTTTTTTAGATCTTTAACTTATGTTAACCACTGTAATTATAACAGTGTGTTCACTTGTCCAACTAAGCGAATAAGTGTTATTGATTATTTCAGTGTGTTTTTTTTTCGCTTTTATTTCGTTTTTTTCGATTTTTTTCTATAAATTTCAAGTACAGCGTGACGTATGAGTTTTATTATATTTTCTATATGAAAGCATTTTTCAACAGAACAAAGAAAAATTATTCTCTCGTACATACTTGTTTTATTTTTTTTATTCTTCTTTTATTTTCATTCAATTTTATTTAATGGAAAATGAAAATGATAATGCCAGCAAAAAATCAAATCCAAAATCAAAGTATTACACAATACAAGTATTTCAAATCATTGAAATAATTTTAAGAATTTCCTTTTGTTGTGTCTTAAATTGAAGAATTTCATAAGCATGAGCAGGAATGCGTAATATTTTATGAAATATTCTTCAAAATTTAAAAAATTTCGAAAACAAATTACCAAAACGAAAATGAAGTAATAGAGTTTGATGCTTTGATTATTTTTTTTTCAATAATAATGAAATCTAAGGTTTTGTGACCCGTTTAAGTACGGCACGTTCACGTTTACCTACTTACAGTTATTCTATGCAATAAAAGACAAATTAATTTAGGAGTGCTTTCCTTAAATTAACTAAAAACTCATTTGCTTTTTTAATTAAGTTTTGTTGAGACTGTAAGTGCTTTATTAAGTGCATATTTATAGGCGCCTGTAATTACTTGCATATGTGTGTGTTCGTAATGTTCGTATGTATACAGTTACGGACAAAAAAATAGGGTCAGTATAATTACGTATAAAATTTTCGAAATTTTAAAAAAATTAATAAAATGGAAAAACGTGTTATTGTCGGACGAAAGCAAGATTAATTTAATTGGTAGTGATGGAAAAACGTGGGTAAGACGTCCCAAAAATAAAGAACTTTATTCCCGTTATACAACAAAAACTTTTAAGCACGGAGGAGATAGTATTATGGTTTGAGGATGTTTCTCCTTGCATGACGTGGGACCACTGTACTGGATTAAAGAAAACATGGACAAAAACTTATACTGTCACATATTAAACGAAGTGATGCTACCATATTCCGAATGGGTAATGCCAGTCAAATGGATATTCCAGCAGGATAATGATCCGAAACACACTTCGTATCTTGTGAAAAAGTGGTTTCTGGATAACGGCGTGAACGTAATGCAATGGCCAGCACAATCCCCGTACTTAAATCCGATAGAAAATTTATGGAAAATCGTAAAACAAAAAATTGGACAACTAAAATCAAAAAATAAGGAGAAGTTGTGGGAGAAAATTAAATACGTTTGGTATTCTATTCCAAATAAGACTTGTCAAGATTTAGTGGAATCAATGCCAAAAAGGTGTAAAGCTGTTCTTAGAAATATACGTTACAGTACAAAATATTAGCTTTAGAACCAAGATTTTAAATCTAGTTTAAAATTTTTAATCGTTTTCGTTAATGACCCTATATTTTTGTCCATTAAAAATCAATGAAATTTACAAAATTAATTTTTTTTTTTCATAAGTAAATTATTTCGAGTTTTTAATATAAAAGATAAAGACATATAAACATAGCAATAATATGAAATAAATAAACACACAATTACATTTTAATTTTTTGGTTGTTTCCGCTTTATTCTTAATAGTTTTGAGTGACCCTATTTATTTGTCCGTAACTGTATGTAAATGTGAACAACAGATTTTAATAATTTTTTCATAATAATATTCAATGCTTCTGTTAGTTTTAATCAGAATCAAACGAAAGATAGAAACGATAAAGAGGCGATAAGATACATACAATATAAAGAGGAAAGGAGATAGAGAAAGAGAATGCAAAATACACCATAATTACCATACGATAATTGAAAACAACTAAGCCAAATGAATTCCTATTTTATTCTCTTGTCTCTTCTAATTTTGTTCATTTCCACTTATTAGTTACAACAGCAAAACTAATATGTCGGTCGTGTTGTGACTAAATGATTCCCTATATTTTGAAATATTTATTGGGTTATCCATTTAGAGGTTTTAAAATCATCGATCTGACAAGACTATTAGCTGATGAACATATTTCACCTGAAGCATCATTTATTAGGGGAAAGAACAGCCATTTACCAATATGGATAGTTTAACTATCAAAGGGCGTATAAAAATAAAGGAAACTACATGCAAAAAAGTAATTATAGTCTGTATAAGACGTTATAGTTATGTATGTACACCATCGCAATTTACGCACTGCCGAAGACCACTTCTGTTAACCCTTTGACGGACACCAAAATTTTAGGAGGCCTTCCCGTGGGACACTTGCTATATCTCCGTTATGTGGCAAGGAAACAATTTATGACGTGTATACACGTCATGTCCCCCAGCAACCCTTGTTATGACGTCTATAGACGTCAGTGTCCGTCAAAGGGTTAAAGAAATTTTGACCGATAATTTGAATTTGTCGATTCCACAGCATCCTCAGCAATTGGGCCATTATGACGTAACTTGCATTTGGATTTGCACCTCCTTCCCTATAGAGTCTAGCAGCTCAAGTAACAATTAAGGTGGGTTGACCATATATAATACTGTGGCTCATATCTCACTCGATAGTTTTGTCAGAAAGCAAATTTTTCGCTTATGGAGTTAGGAGAACCTAGAAGTGATTGAAAGAAAGTCAATGCATCCGGGTGTCATTTGATTTGATTTTGGGAAATTTCTGAAATTGTGGGAAATTTCATTTGGTCTTATTTCTTTCGAAAATGACACTAAAAGAACCATATCATCCGATCATAAGACTGTAGTTTTTGATTACCAGACAGGGAACTGTGTAATACGTCGTGGCAAGAGAATTCCTGTTATAAATCCAATAAAAACTTAGCATTCATATTGTAGGGTATAAAATTAATAACTTTATAGACTCCACTCCACACTGGCTATTGTCAGTTTCACAACATGTTGTATATTCTGTATTGTTGCTGTTGTTTTTATTGTACACGTATTTGTTCACTTTACATGTTTGTTTTTCTCGTCTTTTGATTTAATAAACGAACACATATTGTTTGAAAAAACACAATGCAAGCATAAAGCCAAACACACTATGTTCTCAGAATTTACAGGGTGCCTGTATGGATTTGTGTATATCATACACTACAACACATCATATCTCACTCTCTCCCCCTCTCATTTTGGGTTTATTATAAATAAGCCATAAATATGTATGAAAGTATTCTTGTTCATGGGTTAGTTTCTTCTTATACTGCTTCCTTCTAACTATGCTGCCATTTGGAACATATTGTTGGTGTTTGTAAATGATGACCTTTTCGGGTGATGTTGTGTTGTTTGTACAGATAAGTAAATGTCTGTGTGTGTGTGCGTATGCCTGAGTTATCTTACTTCGTTTTAGTATGTTCCAGTTGTGCAGTCTGAACTAATTAATCACGTGAGTGACCTTGACACTTTTTAACATGAAACTAAAAGAGAAAAAAACAACAAAATAACGGTAGATTGTTCTTGTTTTAACTGCAACTCTGTTATAGAAGTTCTAAATAAATTGAAATTTATATTTCTGCTCTTTCGATCTCTCTTTCTCTGGCAAATTTTTTAAGAAATAATTTTCAAACACACTTTGTTATACTGTATGTTCATTTTAATATAAGTTTGTGGAAATCGATTGCTCAAGTTTTTTGTCTTTAGGAGTGAAGGGTTCTTATCATAGTTACTTACTTACTTACTTAATTGGCCATAACAACCCGATTAACGGATTTCGGCCTGCCGCAACACATCCGTCCAGGCGCCTCTGCTTCTTGCGCGCCTACGCAAGTTGGTCACACCAATCGATGACATGGCTTCCTCGATTTGGTCCTTCCAACGGATACAAGGTCATCCTCATCGCCGACTTCCGCAGATCCCCGCATCAAATACCCGTCTCGCTGGAGCATCCTCCTCCATACAAACGACATGGCCGAGCCAGCACAGCCGCTGGATATTAATACGCTGTACAACAACGTCCATGTCGTTGAGGAGCTCATACAGCTCACTATTGGATCGGATGCGGAAATCATCGCCAACTCCTACTGGACCGAAGATCTTACGCAGTATTTTCCTCTCGAACACTCTCAAGGCTGCTGCATCAGTACTTATAGGGTCCATGCCTCTGCGCCATATGGAAGCACGGGTAGTTTGAGCGTCTTGTAGAGTGTTAGTTTTGTTGTACGAGAGAGGTCTCTGCTACTCAATTGCCTAGTGAGACCATAGTAGCACCTGTTGGCAAGAGTGATCCTGCGCTTGATCTCCAGACTGACATCATTTGTGGTGGTAACGGCGGAGCCAAGATAAATAAATTCCTTGATTGCATCAAAAGTATATTTATCGGTCGTAATCGGAGAATCAATACGCCGCACGTCTCTACTTGTCGATAATATATACTTTGTTTTGGCCTCATTTACTGCCAAACCCATCTTAGTAGACTCGCGTTCAATAGCACTAAAGGCAGCAGTGACATCTCGCTTGGTACACCCTATGATGTCAATGTCATCAGCGTACGCAAGCAACTGAACACTTTTTTGGAAAATAGTGCCATTGCGATGCACTCCCGCCTCTCGCAGAACGCTCTCCATGACGAAGTTGAAGAGGTCGCATAATAAGGGGTCGCCTAGTCTGAAATTTCGCACGGCATCAAAAAGTTCGGAGAGGTCCATTCCTGACGGAGCTGCAGGAATTGCTCAACGTCATTATGCATAGTCTTATCAGCTTCGAGCTCAGACATTGCAGCAAAAACACGATCATGGTTACTAACTTCAAAAGAAGAAGGACAAGTAGTTTCAGCAACATTTGATTAGAAATGACGTTGGCTGGTATCAAGAAAAGATCCTTGGCCTAATCCCTATTAGTGGGGCTGAATCTGAGACTATGATTTTTGTAACAATAAAATAATTGTGAGACATTTTTTAGATTTGTTTTCGTAATTAAAAAAAATTAATTAATCCCACAAACTTTTTTGTTAACAATTATATGCCCTGTAGACCTAAAAATTTGTAATTAAAAAAAACAAACTTTTTATTTTCTTTAATAAGAAAAAAACGTTTCGCAAAGTAAAGTTTCAATGCTAGAAATGATTTCTTTTAATAGTTTTCTTTTTCTAGTCCATAGTTGCATAATCTTTTTCATATTAAAAGTTTTATTCTTTCATTTTGAGTCCTTTGGCTACATTTTCAATAAGGAAAAATGAAATTTACACATTGCACTTGGACGCCTTTACTCATGGATTTATGCTCTTAGTTGTTATTTCTTTTTTGTAAAAAATTGTATTTCTTAACAATAGTTTTTACTCTATTTCTTTTCGCTTCTGCTTTTTAGTTTAAAAGTATGGTTATTTGTTACTAGCCTGGCTATAGTTATGCATCTTCGTCTTCGTCTTCATCTCCATCGTATTGTGATTTTTATTTTCCATAATTTTAGTTCATTTCAAATTCTTCTCGATTTTTTTCTGTTTTTTTTTATTATTAAAAAACTATTTTTCCTATTGTTAAATTTATTCCAATTGTTTTCTTTTTTCTTCTTCTTACACTTTAGAAATAAGAAAAAAAAATTGAAATAAAAACGTTGAATGAAAATGAAAATCATCTTTGGCTGTATTAAGGAAAATTGGAAGAAAATTTGCATAATGCAACCTTTTCTTGTGTTTTTTATCTTTTCTTTTCTTTTCTTACCATTTTTCTTAATACTTATTGTTCAGTGGGGTTTTTTTCTTTTTCATTTTTTTCGTTTTTCTAATAAACTTGGCAATGATGATACAAAAGATTTTCTTCTTATTCTTTTGGTTATTCGCTGTTATTTTTTCTCGAAATACAAAGTAATTTAAAAAAAATGTTACTATTTCGACAATATATTCCATGAAAGTTTATTTTAGTATGGCTAAACGTCATAGTAGAAGGCCTTAAAAGCCAAAATTTATACTATTTATTCTTTTGCAAAACATATTTTAAATTTTTAATCGAAAACATTGCCATAAGAGCTGTAACACTGATGCTATAAGAAATATAATATCTTTTCTGGAATACTTACGAAATGTGAAGTAACAAAGAATATTGGGAAGATACTAGAGTGGATTCAGGTCCGCTTGATTGTTAATTGATTTAATATTTGTACGAAAGTAAATATATTTCAAACAGACTCTTGACAGAAGTATTATTACTTACTATCATCGCCGTGTAGATGTGTTATATAGGTCCGCCAAACAACTTTTTGTTTTGAAAATGCTTTAAAAAAAAAACTACTGAATATTTTCTCAAATTTCTTTTCTTTTTTATTTGAAAGTACAATCCTTCCGGTTAATAATGGAAAATAATTTCATTCAAATGGCTGCCTTGGCTGGCCATGCAGTAGCCTACTCGATCGATCCAATTTTTAAGCACATTATCGATTGTGTGCAGCTGTATTTCATCAATGGCTTCACGAATATTGTCCTTTAAATCGTCAATTATCTCTGGCTTGTCGGCGTAACACTTATCTTTGACGGCACCCCACAAATAATAGTCCAACGGTGTCAAATCACAGCTCCGAGGTGGCCAAACGACATCAGCTCTGCGGCTGATAATGCGATGTTCAAAAACAAGGCGCAAAACATCGCGTGTAGCTTCGGCTGTGTGGCACGTAACGCCGTCCTGTTGAAACCAAATGTTGCCAATATCCTCCTCTTCAATTTTTGTGAACAAAAATTCGTTCAACATGGCCCGATAATGATCGCCATTGACTGTAACGGCCAATCTTTGCTCATTTTCGAAGAAAAATTGCCCAATTATGCCTCTGGACCAAAATCCGCACCAAACAGTGACTCATTTTGGGTGCATCGGCTTTTCAATGTATGCGAGCGGGTTTTCTGTGCCCCAAATGCGACAATTTTGCTTGTTTACATACCCGCCAAGATCAAAATGAGCTTCATCTGAAATGATGATTTTGCCAAAATCGACATCTTCTGTAAGTCGATCGCAGGCCCACTTAGCGAAGCGAAAACGCATTGGATGATCAATTGGCTTCAACTCCTGAACCAATTGCACTTTGTATGGCGTCATACCAAGGTCTTTATGCAAAATTCGTCTCAATGATGTTTCCGAAATGTTCAATTGTTGAGAACGACGGTGAATTGATGTTAATGGCGCTTCACGCACACTTTCTCCCACAACAGCAATATTCTCGGGTGTACGCACTGTTTTTGACTTTTTACGCTTTGGTTTATCGATGAGGATGCCAGTTTCTTTTACTTTTTTCACAAGATAACGAACATACGAAGCTGACGGTGCTTCTCTTCTTCCCAAATCCGTATGAAATTTTCGCACACATTCTGCAACATTGCCATGATTTTCAAAGTAATGTCGCAATATTTCCCAGCGTTGTTCAAGCGTATACACAACCATATTCGTTCAGCGGAAGGATAAAACTAATTATCTGTAAAATCAGACATGAGCTAACTGTTGCCATTCACGAAATAAGCACTAGTTGAAAAAATAACGTTAGATGGCGGAACCAATATTTATTCCTTGCAAGACGTGTTAACAATTTTAATCGAAAACATTGCCATAAGAGCTGTAACACTGATGCAATGAGAAATACAATTTTTTTCTGAAATACTTTCGAAATATTAAGTGCCAAAAAATACTGGGAAGATACTAGTGTGGATTCAAGTCCGCTTGATTGTTAATCGATCTAGTATTTGTACGAAAGCATATAGATTTCAAACAGACTCTTGATATTAGTATTATTACTATTATCGCCGTGCGACCATACGATCTATTGTACTGCCAATCCTATTTCGCTGAGAGACTTCAAGCTATTGCTCTCTATGAAGCAAAAACTGATTCCTGTCGATTTAATGTTAATGCGCTTCTGGACATAATATCCACACGATCATATCCCCAGATCATGCTAATCAAATTGATACGCACTCACACCTTTTATTTGGAATGCATTGAAGTCGCAGAGGTTCCAAATATGCGTTCTGATGATTCATTCTGCTCTTCACTGAATCTGCGTATTGGTCTGCACCCAATTCAGAACAAGTTTTTTTTAACAACTTATCCTCTTTTTCACTTACATGCCATAATAATTTGTTCATTTTTCTTATATTTTTGTGTACATTATGACTTTTAAACTGTGTTTGGTTAAATTATTTTGTCGTCATTCTTTTTTCTTCATTTTTTTTTTGCCAAACACATCTATTAAGAAAATATGATAATTTCTTCAGCCTTTTTATTTCCAAACTAAATTATTTTTTTTCTTTAGAATTCTTTTAATATTACATTGTATTTAAATGTATTCATTTTAGATGTCTGGTATCGAAATTATTTGATGTTTGTCCGCGCAGCACTGTTGAAGAAATGGAACAGCAAGATGAGGTACAAATTGCTTGGGGCACAGGCATTGCTGGCCATGTAGCTGAAAGTGGAGAACCGGTTAATATACCAGATGCATATCAGGTAAGTGATATGATAAAACAGAAAATAACTAATTTAAGGATTTAAACATGGTAATATCCAATTTAGTGGCTTCAAAACCAATTTTCTAGCAAATGTGTCAGTGATAAATACATATCTTTCATGTGAAGTGTCATATTTATTAAGTGAAAGGTTTCCAAGTGGGACTTTTGTGGGAATCCTGGGTATTCGTATTCGTAACTTGTATCGCAATAGATCTTCTGACTTTATTGCATTTGTTATTGTTTATTATTTGTTTCCTAAACAAAATTATTTACGCTTTACAAATTTGATTGTTTTTCTATTATTTTTTTTTTAAACTAATTTTTATTCCATCAAAATATTTAAACGATTTATTTACAACTATAAACACACAAATAAACAAAATAAATTGCAAACTAAAAAGATTTCCTCCCCCACAAGCAGCTGATTAATGCCATAAATTACGTTTTTGTGTATTTAAAATCAATAGAAACTTAAAACCATACCCCCTGTACTGTAAATAAACACACGAAAGATAAAGCCACAGACAATTTTTTTGTCGGTGAACCGAAACTAAAATAAAATAAAATAAAATAAAATAAATAAATAAAGAATTTAATACAATAAATAAATAAACAAATAATAGACATAATATGAGAAGTTTTCATTATAAAACGTCTTATTTTGTTTAAAGTCAAGCGCGTCCGACAATTGTTTTGTTTACATCACCACAAAAAAAAAATATCGAAATAAAATTTTGAAATTCTAAACAATACAGGGAAACTGAGAAGACTTCATACAAAGTAAAATAAACATTTCTATGACACGTTGCCATAACATAATTGGCCATTACAACCCTTCAGTCAGGATTACGGCCTAGCTTCTCACACCAATCATGTTGTCTGCGTTAATTTTATACATGAGTGGCGGGACCTACAGTTTAATGTCGATTCCTAACGACAGATTGTTTGAGAAACTTTTTCATTGCGGGTTTATTTACTCTCAGAGTTTTTGCCAGAAATCTGCTGAGAGGAAGTCGCCGAAGCAATATTTGTTTTTCATATTTCGTTTTGATGTCTGACCTGGTATACGAAGCCGGGCTTTACGTCTAATAAGCCAACACACTACCTACTAGACTACGGCAACTACGACGTTGCCATAACTTGCCCTAATTTTTTTGTATTCTTCATGCCTGAAACATTTCTTTTTTTCAATTTTTTATTTCTAATATTTGTTTGTGGCTTCTGTTTAAATTATTAATGTTTTGATACCTTTTGATCTATGATGTTGGCGTACGACTTTGGTTGGCCTAAATTAATAACAATAATAATGCCAAAGTAAAACGATAATAATAAATTAAATTTATTTGCCAAACATTTTACTGTCAATATAAATTAATTCCATAAATAATTCAAATATCAGGTTCATAAAACAAAAAACAAAAAATAAAATAAAATAAATTTGCTAAAGACCACACACATACTTACAACAAAAATACATTTTTAATCTTACCAAATGTTACAACAGCAACAACAACAACTATGAGTATTCAAGGACGTCTTATATTTTAAATTGAATATTTTGGCCGTAGGCTAAAGGGAGGATTAAAGGACAAAAAAATATTAAATTTTTAGGTGAAAAATTCTTAAAATAAAGATCTTGAAATACATGAAAGACTTGGCAAGGCAAACAGTATGATGATAGTAAAGTTTTTTTCCCACTCTACATCTTAACAAAAAATAGACTTCTAATGTTTGTAACACCTTAGGACGTGTGAAGAGGTGGTAGTCGTTCTTCATTACAAATCGTATTAATCAAACTGGAGTTAAGCTGCTTTACAATTTTCTTTATATCTCCTCCGTCGCGTAGTCTAGTGGGTAGTCTGTCGGCTTATTAGACGTAAGGCCACGGTTCAAATCCCAGGTCAGACATCAAAACGAAAATATGAAAAAAAATTTCTTCCGCGACTGCCTCTCAGCAGATTGCTGCCAAAAAATCCGAGAAAGTAAATAAAATTGCCATGAAAAGTTTCACAAAATTCTGTCGTTCGTAGTCGACTTTAAACTGTAGGTCCCGCCACTCATGTATAAAATTAACACACAACATAAGTCGTGTGAGAAACTAGGTTGTAATCCTGACTAAAGGGTTGTAATAACCAATTATGTATGTATGATGTTTGTAAACACCTTAAGACGTGTGAAGAGGTGGTAGTCGTTCTTCATTACAAATCGTATTAATTAAACTGGAGTTCAGCTGCTTTACAATCTTCTTTATATCTCCTCCTTTTAAAAGGGGACTTAGCGTGATACACCATTCCCGCTATAGTCATAGCGTCGATATGCCGAACATGGACTAAGGACATTTTGTTCGACTACATAGAAGATTCTCTCTGGCTAGATAATCCGGAGTTACCTCATGGAGACTTTGAGATACATACATATATAGGTTGCGCCATTACACTTTCATGTAACTTATCTCAACACCGCACAGTTTTACAGACAGAGGTCATAGCCATATTGAAAGCGGAGCAAGGCTTGTTGAAGGATAGGATTTTCTCTGAAACCTTATAATTTTCTTGAACTTTCTTGAAGGCTGCGATCCATTTTTTAGGAAATGTTTCATAATTTAATTAATAATCGATTACAGTGGGTCTAACATCTGGGCTAAGTGGGTCCTTATCCTTCAAAGAAGATCCGCCAAGTAACCTAACTTTACACATTATAACAGCTAGGTTAGGTTACGTTAGAGGACGTGTACTTGTCAATTAAGACAAGTACAGTACCCGGAGGTCGAATTGACCCATTGTACAACGTCCTAGTTTCTCACACCACTTATGTTGTGTGTGCTAATTTTATATATGAGTGGCGGGACCTATGGTTTAAAGTCGACTCCGAACACCAGATTTTTGAGAAACTTTTCATGGCAATTTTTATTTACTCTCAGAGTTTTTGCCAGAAATCTGCTGAGAGGAAGTCCCCGAAAAATACTTTTTGTATTTTGTCTTTGATGTCTGGTCTGAGGCTCGAACCCTGGCTTTGGGTCTAATAAGCCAACACACTACCGAATAGACTACGGTGACTTCAAAAATATAACAGCTAACTTGCACACTTTCAGCTGATTGTCATTCACTCATGAACAAATTGTGGATTTTTTACTCATTTGTTTTATCATTCTCAAGAGGTAGCATCTTACTTATAATGTGGATTGTAAATGTTATACGCTCTCTGGGACCCCAATTAGGGCTACCTTGCTGGATTATGTACAGTGTGATTAGGGTCTCCTAAATTTAAAATCACTCTTCCACGCCACATTTTCATTGCATAATAGCTGTGCCATGTTCGCAACGGGCATCAATTCTAGGCAATTGCCGACGAAAACACATACATCCTATGACAAATAAGTCGCTTTATTTTGCTATGGCACAATCCGCCATGGCGATAGAAGAGTGAAACACAAGCCACATTGCCTGGGTATTACAATTAATCAATCGAATTTAGTTTCCTACCATCATTAACCCTTTGACGGATTTTAGGAGGCCCTCCCGTGAGACACTTGCTGTATCTCCGTTATTTGGTAAAATACGAAAATTCATGACGTGTATACACGTCACGTCCCCCCAGAAACCCTTGTTATGACGTCTATAGACGTCAGTGTTCGTCAAAAGGTTAATGAGCAGTCTGGCTCTTTCTTGTGCACGATCGAGAAGTTCCTGAATGTACTCTGAGGCAACAGATCATAGGCCTTCGTTTAAGTTTCTCAAGGCTTCTTTATGATGGACTATTCCATTTTCTTAATTTGGTTTACAGATTAAAAATTTAATATTCATTCTGACTAATACAATATTTAAGAAATAAGACTTTATACGCGTAGGTATTGCTTAAATTGCAACCAAACTGTTGCAATTGTTGCCCTTTAATATTGTATTTTTACATGGCTTCTAAGGGTATTGAATTTCTACTGACATTATGGTACACGTAGTATTACAACTATTTTTATACTCTCTCTCTTGTTGACCATTTTTTTAATGCTTTTTGTTTTCTTTGTATTTCTTCCCACAGGATGACCGTTTTAATTGTGAAATCGATACATTGACCGGTTATCGTACGAAAGCATTACTGTGTATGCCGATTAAGGACTCGTCGGGTGATGTCATTGGTGTGGCCCAAGTCATTAATAAATTAAATGGAGAATATTTCTCAGAAACTGATGAAAAGGTAAAGAAACTGTTCTCTCTCTCTTTCTCTCTCTCTGCTTATTCTATTAATAAAACATGTTTTTTATTTTTATTTTAATTTTTTTGACGGTTAAGTATTTTTTTTCTGTTATTTAAGTTGCCTATTTAACTAATATATGGTGGTAGACATTAATTACTTTAAGTCAACGAACATTAAGAAATATTTCGAAATAATTTTTTAAAATTTTTATGTTGATATTTTTTGTTAAACAATAAGTTATTTATAGTTTTGCTTGTCCAAACTTAAAAATCGAATGACATTTGCAAGGCAACTACAAGAAAAGTCCCTTAATCTCGTAGAATAACTATGAAAAGTTTCAACGTGTTGTTGCAGGCAACTTTAAACCTTCTAGTTACTCTTATTCCCTATTCCCCTTGTCCATGCCATTCATTATAAGAAAGTTGAATTTTTTTTTTTGCCAAAAAAAAAGTAAAAGTACTTCCACTCGACTCCTGGCTTCTGTAACAAAATATTTAATTTTAAACATGAACATTTTCTTGTTTTTTTTCACAATTTGTTTCGGTCTACGTTTGTCTTGTCTGTTCAATAAGGACTCTGCTCTGCTCTGCTTTGCTGTTTACTCAAGAGTACACAGTAGAAGTAGAAGTGGGCGGTTAGTTGGTGTGACTTTAAGTGGAATTATTTCAACTTAAATTCATGTGCTTTATTCATCCCTTTCAAGTAGTATGCCTTGATAAACGTTCATGAGCATATACATACATAATAGAGTTGAGAGCGTAGAAGAAAAACTTTTTATTCAGCAATATTAAGTTGGGCCAACTGCTGTAGACAAACGTTTTTAACTCTTAAGCTTTTGGGGAAAAATAATGATTAACTACAACATTAGGATGTCATGGTTCTTTTGGGAATATGGAAGAACTCTGAATTCACGTTTTATATTGCCAAAGAAAAAAAGGAAAAGTTGCCAATAAAACATGGTTAAAGTACGAGTAAAATTTCTTTTAAAAATTGGCATCAAAATGCATTGAAACAACATATAGGGTATAGGAGATATATGTCTATCATAAGCTTTAAGTAATAAAAATAATATTTACAAGAAAGATAGGCCGTCGTGGTCGAGAGGTCATAGGGTTTGATATGCCAACTGCATACGCAACATATAAGCACTATAATGTCACACTAGTATGATCAGACAGATTTGAATTTTATTGATTTAGTACTGTACTCTGGTGAGAACAAAAGGAGGTATCAGCTTCATTTGCAGTGGTAGAGAACGTGCAGTATTGTTATGCTTTGCTGCTATCACATGGTTAGTAAGAAGACTGTTTGCCATTTGTCGCACTATGGCCACTGCCTAGTGCTGTGCATATCAATAGATTGGCCATTCTCACGAATGAATTCTGCAAGAACGGTGGATGTGGGGATTATCTCATGTTTCAGTGTCCGGATATGAAGTAGTGTTTTTTATAGAGGTATAGAACTTTAAGTTGGCATGACTTTTCAAGATGGCGACCGATTTAACAGCTGTCAAGTGATTTATTCTCAGTTTGGTTTGGCAATTCATCATGAATAGACTCACGCCTGAACAACGCTTGCAAATAGTGCAATTTTATTTCGAAAATAATGGTTCTGTGCGGAAAACGTATCGCGCACTACGTCCATTTTATCGTCGACAAAATCGTCGAAAAGCGTAGCATTGAGGAAGACCCGAATGAGTCCATCCGCCATCGAGCACAGGAATTTGATCTGTGTCCATCCACTTTATGGAAGATTTTGCGGAAGGATCTTGGTTTGCGTGCTTACAAAATCCAACTCGTGCAAGAATTGAAGCCAAACGATCATCAAGTAAGGCGTAGATTCGTCGAATGAGCCCAAAACGAGATTACCGTTGTTCCCGATTTTCATAAGCGAATTTTGTTTAGCGATGAAGCGCACTTCTGGTTGAATGCCTACGTCAACAAACAAAACTGCCGCATTTGGAGTGAAGGTAATCCTCAAGTGTATGTGGAAACGCCGTTACATCCAGAAAAACTGAGTGTTTGGTGCGCTTTATGGGCTGGTGGAATCATTGGTCCGTACTTTTTCAAAAACGATGGTGGCCAGAACGTTACAGTCAATGGTGATCGGTATAGAGCCATGACTACTAACTTTTTCATTCCTGAATTGAATAACCATGATGTCCAGGAGATGTGGTTTCAACAAAACGGCGCAACATGTCACACAGCTCGTGCCACAATAGATTTATTGAAAGACACGTTTGGTGACCGCCTAATTTCACGTTTTGGACCTGTGAATTGGCCTCCAACATCTTGTGATTTAACACCGCTAGACTACTTTCTGTGGGGCTATGTAAAGTCATTCGTCTATGCGGTAAAGCCACAAACGCTTGACCATTTGGAAGACAACATTCGCCGTATTATTGCCGATATACGGCCACAAATGTTGGAAAAAGTCATCGAAAATTGGACGTCCAGATTGGACTACATCCGCGCCAGCCGTGGCGATCATATACCATGAAATCATATTTAAAATGTAATGCCACAAGATTATCTTTCTGATAAATAAAATTCATGTCAATCGAATAATCCATCGTTGTTTTATTGCAACTTAAAGTTCTATACCTCTATAAAAAACACCCTTTAGTAATGCTTCACTTCTCATTGTCTGTTATCTTTAACTCAACTCCCTAAAAGAAGGATTAATGCAATTGCCATTTTTATTTTGGAGTCGTATACTAACACACATGGAGTCGAAATGATTTGCTACAGGGAATCTTTAATCCCCGATATGTATATTGATTTGTGGTATCTTAACGGGTCAACTCTCCTTGCCTGTGTGCCTGCATTAAAATTATATTTTACTGATAAGCACCTGTTACAGAATTACAAAGGCCCATCGTTGCAATGTCTGACTGACTAGTCATAGCCTATTTCATCAGATTTATTATGGAGAATATTAACTCCTTGGCTGAGTTTGATTTTTTTGGCAATCTCCGTCTGAATTCAGATATACTTATGTCACACCATAGCCGAATTTATTTAAAATTGTGTTTCACTTTAAAGAGTGTATTCGGCTCTTAGTTACCATACCATAGAAAATTAAAATCAAAAATTTCGTTACGCATAAATTCTTGTTTCTTTAAATTTTTAGCATATTTGTGTCCTAGCTCATCTACTGTTACCTTTAAGAATTTTATCCTAAATTTCTTCATTGTTTCTCTTACGTTTCTAGGTTTTTGCTTCCTATTTACAATTCTGTGGTATTGGTCTGCGCAACGCTCAACTCTATGAGAAATCCCAGCTGGAAATTAAGCGCAATCAGGTGTTGCTCGATTTGGCACGCATGATATTCGAGGAGCAAAGTACCATCGAGCATATGGTTTTTCGTATACTAACACACATGCAGAGTCTAATACAATGCCAAAGAGTTCAAATTCTATTGGTGCATGAGGCTTCCAAGGGTAGCTTTTCGCGTGTCTTTGATTTTGAAGCGAACGATTTAAGCGAAGAAGAGTCAACAAATCGTACCAGCCCATATGAATCCAGGTTTCCCATAAATGTTGGCATAACGGGTTATGTGGCAACAACGGGTGAGGTAAGGAAAAAACAAACAACAATTCAACAAACATTCAAGCATTAATAACGGTATTAAAACTAATATTTTTTTATTTTCTGCTTAGACTGTTAACATACCAAATGCATATGAAGATGATCGCTTCGATGCCAGTGTCGATGAGAATACCAATTTCAAACACAAATCCATTTTGTGTATGGCCATTAAAAATTCATTGGGCCAGATAATTGGTGTTATACAGTTAATAAATAAATTTCATAATTTGGTAAGTAAACATTTAAATGCACATCTCCTTCTCCTCTTACTCAAGATTTGGTTACAAATTAATTCATTTTCAGGCCTTTACCAAAAATGATGAAAATTTCGTTGAAGCCTTTGCTATATTCTGTGGCATGGGCATTCACAACACCCATATGTATGAGAAGGCTATTGTTGCCATGGCTAAGCAGAGTGTTACTTTGGAAGTTTTAAGTTATCATGCTTCGGCTACTATAGATGAGGCTCATCGTTTGAGGGTAAGTTTACTTTTTTCTCTTTATTTTAACTAATTTACCTTAAACCGTAAATAAATTCATAGAAAAGGTTTATTTGTTACTGTTTTTTTTTTTTTGTTGGTTCTTTTCCCTAATTAACATAATTTTCTAGTTTATCCCTCTTTAAATTGGTCTTGGGGGAATTGTTCATTCACTGGGCTTGTTTGACTTTTAATTTGAATTCATGTTCCATAATGAAAATGAAAGTAAAACAGATGTCTGTTGTAATTGTTTGTTGTTGTTGTTGTTGTTGCTGTTGTTTTTTTTTTTTTTTTTTTTTTTTAAATCTTTTCTTAGATAAAAAGGTTCAAATGGCTTTGGGACTTGTGTTTAGTTTTATAAATTTTTTATGCTTGGGATTAAAACTTAAGATTTATTTCCTTAATAGAGGTGAATAACCTTAGGGACAATTATTTAAATGAGAAATAATATACACAGGCAATCAGTATCTACAATTGTTGTTATCTTGCCTTACAACAGATTTGGAAATAAACGTGTCTGGTTAAGCAAAGCAATGAATGTTGATTTCCATCTATTCTGTAAGAAGCATAAGGGCGCAATAAATTCGTTGGTAACAAGAGCGTAAATTAAAGAAAATATTTGCTATTGCAAATAACATAGGTTCCTGGTTCCTTCGATTACATTGAACGGTTTGTCAAAGAACATGATTTTTCCCATTCAGTCTCCTTACATGACCTCCGTGTTAATTGCACCACATGTGGCTAAATCCCAAGACATAAATCAAAGTGTCTCAATTATTTGCTTCAAAAGAAAAATAATTTTAATTGCTTTTCATGTTCCATACTTTCTTTTCTATTGACCTTTTTTTGCATTTCTTTGTTGTGTTTCTTTCGATATTCAACTAGACTTGTCAAAAGCCAAAATGAAATATGGTTCATAGAACAGATTTTGATAATGGCCACCGGTTATTGTTACTTTCTTGTTAAAACAAAAACCAGCAATTGATTTATGACCACTTCTAAGCCAAATCCTTATAATACCAACATATTTCACAAAACCAAACGACATTAACCAAAATGCCATAAATTGCTATCAAAGACAAGTAATGCGTAGAAAAGAAAACTTTTGAAATTCATTCGAGTGTACATACATATTTTTGTTTCTTTTAAAAAGCCAATTAACACCCTTAATCTAAGGAAGAAAAATGTTTCTTTTTTTTTTCTTCCCCCAAAAAGGAAAATAATTTAATTGTGCGAAAATCTTAAAAAAGAAAGAAACAAAAAAATATTGTAATTTATTGAACCCTTTTTCATATTCGAACATGTTCACTTACTTTTTCTTGTGACAATTTAATCCCTTTCGAATTAAAAACATCTTATTATACAAAAGGGTGAAGCAATTAGGGGTATCATTGAACAAACGTAAGAGAATTGATAAGGGTTTTTAGAGAAGGCATCATTGCGTAAATATTTTTAACAAAAGCTGAGTATTTCTAACCGATGGTAGGGTACTAGACCTTTGGAATTTTAAATTGAAAAGGCTCATTCCATTTTAATTAAGCTATCAGTCTTTAAGAACATACCGTTATCAAAAATTTTGGCATATTTCCAGTTTATTTATTTTATTTTTTTTTTTTTTTTTTTTTTTGTAACGTCGTCAGCGGCTTCTCACTTCCGATTGGTTTCTCTTCATGAGTCTTTTACTCTGTATTCTTATCGTCTACTATATACACACAGTTACTAAATTATACATACGGTTAAAAAATTTCAGAAATTTTTTACTAATCCGATTTCGTTGATGTTAAGACAGTCTTTTGCATTGGTTAAAAAACTTCTGAAATTGGCCCGAATTGTGGCCCTGCACAGGCTCACAAAGGTATGCATCCGATTTACAATTTTCACAAATTTCTGAACCAATGCAAAAGACTGTCTTAAAATCGAAGAAAGATGTCAGACAATTATAAAGATTTTCAACGAAAACGGATTGGTTAAAAAATTTCTGAAATTTGTTAACTTTTGTGGGCCTGTGCAGACCCACAAAAGTGTACATCAGGCCCACAAAAGTTAACAAATTTCAGAAATTTTTTAACCAAGACCGTCTTAAAATCGAGGAAAGTTGTCAGACAATTGCAAAGGTTTTCAACGGAAACGGATTAGTTAAAAAATTTCTGAAATGCGTTACCCATATGTATACTTTTGTGGCTGAGTGTATATAAAAATTAATGTTTGTATGTAATTAATAGAATCGTAAACTATGCATTTGATCATGCTATGATCTTCAGCAAAGTTGTTGCGCATGAGCTGGGGGAGGTTTCTAAGTTGGTATGATCAATATCCGACAGGTGGCGCCACTGAATTTACTTAAAATGAATTAAATCGTAAACTGTGCACTTGATCATGATGTGGTTTTTAGCAAAGTTGTTGCGCATAAGTCGACGGAGGTTTCTAAGTTGGTGCGATTAATTTCCGATAGATGGCGCCACTAAGAATTATTCAAAATGAATTGAATCGTAAAGTATGCATTTGATAATGTATTGATCGGGCAAATACCAGACATTTTATCATTTATCGTTTATAATTTTAATAACATTTAGTATAACTCATTCCTGTAAAATTTTGAAACATTTTAATTTTGGAAAATTTTTAAAAATGCTGTTGGATTCAATTGGATTGAGTACATTGTGAGATTCTAATATATTTAACACATTTTTCACGTCGTTCCCGTGTCATCATGCCTCCAAAGCGGCAATCAATTGGTCGACCTCCACCTCGAGCACGGAGGAAAAGACCATTACGAGCCTCAGAATCAGACGGGCAACTAGCACTGTGAATCTTCGAGTACATGCTGCTGAGACCCGTTGGCATGAATCACTTTAACAACGAGAAGTGAGATTAGAAACTGATCGAATGCGTACTACTGAGGCCTGTTCGTCTGAATTATCTGGACAACGGGAAACAAAATCAATGAAATGATTTAAAATTAATTTGATATTCGTGTAATGTCTTTCCTTCAAATTTATTTTAGTTGGTGGCGAAGCAACACGCGCAGGGTACAGGTAGTTTTTTTTATAAAATTAAATTATATTAAAGTTATAAGGAAAACAAGATATTGTTTTTACGATGGTACGGCCATTTATCGAATTACATAGATTATACAACAGCATTGCGTTCTACATTCATTTTATCTGTCATTGTCGGTAAACAAAAAGAGATTTTTGAAAAAGTTAGCTGTCGTTTATGAACCCCAAATTGTTTCACCATAACTAGGATATTTAGGTGACAGACTCACTTTGTAGAATAAAATCCCGCAGTCTGGCAGGAAAAATCACACCACCTAACAAGCATTGTTTGCTTTCAATTTGGTCATAACCTCCGTGTAGTAAACCGTGTGGTGAGACAGCTAATTCCTTAATTAAATCGCCCACAACACAGAGTGATCCTGCACTCGTCAGGTAGCCTATAGCAAAGGCCCCCTTTAAATCAACGACAAATAATTCCTTAACCACCACCTCCACCGCCTTGAGACCGTGACCCTTGCCAGTTGGTTATGAAGAAAGCCCCCTAAGAGAAGACTGCATGACCTTACTAATGGTCGCTAGTAATTTCCCCATAATCATAATCACCAGATGTGATTTTCAAAAACTCTAGAGTTTCTAATTCGAATTTTGATCGTTGTAGGGTAAATAGTAGTCCAAACATATTTTCTCTACATACTAATAACAGTCGATTTTAAATAGTTTTTGATTTATTTTCTTCTGGTTTCCTTGTAGCGCTTAAGAGTACCATCCGCTGCTCATTTCCGTTTACATGATTTCCGTTTCGATGACATACACTTTGAAGACGATGACACATTAAAGGTAAAAACTAAAACACACAATTTAAAGCTGTTGTCTTTCAATATTAATTTGCTTTCATCCATTTTTGAAGGCTTGTTTACGTATGTTTTTGGATTTGGATTTCGTAGAACGTTTCCATATCGACTACGAAGTCTTATGCCGTTGGCTGTTAAGTGTCAAGAAGAATTATCGCAATGTCACATACCACAATTGGCGGCATGCCTTTAATGTGGCCCAAATGATGTTTGCCATACTAACGGTGAGTAACTTTCTTATTTTACTTTTACGGTTATTTGTTTTATGTTTTAATTTCTGTATATATTTTTTGCTGTTGTTGTTTTTCTTTTATCATAAAGTTCCTTAGTTTTTATTTTTGTTGTTTCATTTCGTTTTCATTTCGTTTCTAATTTCATTGTTTTTACTTATTTTGATTTTGTATGTATGTCTGTAAACCCAAAAACAAAACAAACAAACAAAAAAAATCGATTTTACTAATCAAAGATTTCCCATCATGGACAGGCCACTCAATGGTGGAAAATATTTGGTGAAATTGAATGTTTAGCCCTGATAATAGCATGCTTATGCCACGATTTAGATCATCGGGGGACCAATAATTCATTTCAAATTAAGTAAGTTTCCATTGCTAAATAATCGAAATTATCGAAAGATTTTTAATTTAAAACTGTTGTTGTAACTTGAATTAGAGCTTCTTCACCTTTGGCTCAATTGTATTCCACCTCGACCATGGAACATCATCATTTCGATCAGTGTTTAATGATCTTAAACAGTCCTGGTAATCAAATTTTAGCAAATTTATCTTCAGAGGACTATTGTCGTGTCATTAAAGTCTTAGAAGATGCTATACTATCCACCGATTTGGCCGTCTATTTAAGGTTGTTATACTTTTAAAATCATGGTTTTCATAATGAAATAAACTTTTCCTGTCTCTCTTAATTATTGTAGAAAACGTGGCACTTTTTTGCAATGCGTTGAAGAGCAGCCCATGAGCTATTGGGTGGATGAAGAACCGCGTGCTCTATTGCGTGCCATGAGCATGACAGTATGTGATCTATCGGCCATAACAAAGCCTTGGGATATAGAAAAACGTGTCGCCGACTTAGTCAGTTCGGAATTCTTTGAACAGGGTGATATGGAAAAAGAGGAATTGAATATAACACCCATAGTAAGTTTATAAAAGCTTCTTATATTTACTGAATTCGATTTAAAATGATTTTGTTTTTTCTAGGATATAATGAATCGTGAAAAAGAGGATGAGTTGCCTATGATGCAAGTTGGATTTATTGATTCCATTTGTATGCCCATATATGAGGTAAATTAGCTAACACCAGACTTGAATTCCTAATGATTATTTTGTTTTCCTATTGTAGGCATTTTATCACCTCTCCGACAAACTAGAACCGCTTGTCGAGGGAGTACGTGATAATCGTCAACACTGGATTGCTTTAGCCGAAGGTGTTGAAACGAAACAAAACAAGAAAACCAATGGCCTTGTGAAAAGCAAAAACAATAAAAATAATCCCAGTAAACCGATAACAAAGAGTGCCACACCAAATAGCGATCTCAATGACGATAAACCGCAAGAGAACAAAGACGACGAGGAGGCCATAGATACTGAAGATAATGCAGCCGAAAATGATTTGGATGAAGATGAAACAGGCATAGAGGCTGATGACGATGACTCGGAAACTGAACTGTTGGATCAACATTCTACCATATGTTATTCTACAGGCTCGAGCAGACTATCAACGCCACCGCCTACGGGTGAAGAAGATAGTTCACCAAATTCGCCAGCCAAAAAGGCTTCACTAACCGAGGCTCAGGCGCAAATGATTGCGGCCAATGTCGACAGTCTTAATGCGAAACCCCAAAGGCAACGCAATTCTTCTGGCTCGTCTACATGTAGGAATTGTGAATGTATGCGTGTAAGGAAAACATCATCGTTAAAAGGGGCCAATGAAATTTTACAACCAAATGGTAGCGGCAAATTATATAGTAAAAGTACACCCTCAGTAGCTAATTGGGGCACAATTACAGCCTCGACACATCATCATAATTCCTCTTCATCATCCAGCAATTCCCAAAATCAACACCATCATGCTCATCATCATCATCACCATGGGCCAACGTATACACATCATGGCCATCACCATAGCCACCATCATCATCATCATCACCACTCGCACCAAAGCCACAGTCACAGTCATAGTGGTGGTGGTAGTGGCCTGACGACCACAGGCGCTGGTTTGAATTCGTCAAATAATTCAAGCCTATCGGAAAGTGATAAAATACCAAAAATCGTTGGTAAACTAGGAAATCTCGATACCACGTTACATCATATATCAACTACCTCCAATGGTTGCGGTACTAACGCCTACGGAGCGGTAGTAGCCAATGGTCATTTCAATTACTTGCCAAATAATGTATTATCACGTCGCCATTCGGAAACGAATGGTGCCGCACCGTTTACCACCAACTATTGTAGTAGTAATATATCAACACCAGTACCTACACCTCCACCTACACCCAATAAATATGAAGCAAATTGAACACGATATGACAAGTAAAAGAAATATTTTTTCAAATTTTTTTAAAACTTAAGTGCAAAAGATAGGTAGAGGGACGAGGTTAAAAAAAAACTTATTGAGACGAATTTGTTGAAAAGAAAGCTATTGAAAGTATACTACTATTGATAAGATTTTAACCACTAAAGAGAGGAATGGAGAGGAATTATTTATTAAAAAAAAATTTTCATACTTCTACGGAAGTAGAAGTTTTCCCTGAAATTGTAGACAAGAAAAATTTTGATGTGAACAATTCCATTAACAATGTTTTACAGACGATTTAACTGTAAATTGTGGAGGCAGGCGTGCTCTCCTACCAATAATTGCATTGAATTGAAATGAATTATTCAGTATAACCATTTTGAAATTTTCATTCAAAGCAAGGGAATTAAAATTCTACATGGAATTCATAATCTCAATTTTCATTTGAAGGAAAATCCATTTTTTGCACGTGAACAAAAACTACTTACTATAGGGGCGATAGAGGTGAATAACTTATTGTGTAGTGTATAGTGTATTCTAGCGTTTATATACTATTTTAAAGGACAGTAGACTCCAGAAAATGTAAAAAGGTCAATTGAAAAGTAATTATTTTTTATTTATAAAAAGCGGGCAACGTTGTAGAAAAAGAAAAAAAATAATATTAAAAAGACCAACCCCAGTATGTTCTTTTCTCAGTCACCATACTGTGTTTCTTTGCTTAATAGAGAATTGCTTAACAATTAATAGAAACTCTATTCTTATGTAAATCAACATCTTATTTCTTGTAAATTTAAAATCGTTAAAATACAAATTAACGCCCGTTTCCTCATGATGTTGAATAAGTTTCTTAACCTCTTAAGGCCTCAGGTACACATACGTGCACTTTAAGTTGCGTACATTTTTAACGAGCACTGTCACCATTGAGACAGTAAAGGCGGGTTCACCCACAGGTTTCTGAAACATTTTTGGTTCGCACAAAATTTTTTTTTTTTATATGGAGTTTGACGTTTCTCTCAGAGAGCGAGAGAAATTATTTTGTGCGAACAACTCTAGGAGCTTTTTTGTATTCCACATGGTGTATAGTTTCCATAAAAATATTAACAGACATTATTGTTTTATTTATAGACCAGAAGATATAAAAATATGGAAAAGTTTTTTAGAACTTTCATATACTGAATTCAAATATCTTCTGCCTTTAGTTTCAATTTCAAAGGAGCCACAAATTGACAATTCGTCGCTAATTTGACACTAAACACCATACTTTTTTGGTTTTAAAATCTTGACCACTTTCCTTAAAATTAGATTGGAACTGTTTTGCTTTTTCTTCTTACATAAATCCATTCACTGGAAAGTTTCCATTAGGCTTGTTAGGAAACCATTTGCCTAGAGACTTTTCTATCAAACAAATGATAAATTCTCAATTTTATGTTTTTTCAGTCAGGGCTTAATCCTTTTTGTAAAAAATATATACTTTTTCCACGTTCCTTTAATAATTAAAATCTCGATTGTTCTCAGGCACCTCTGTTGACATACATGTAATCTGAAAATGTAGTGCAAGTCTTTTACGTTACGCACGTCTACTATTTTTTTTATAATTCACGAATGTATTCTCTAAGTTAGAAAAGGAAGAAGGAAATTACTAAAATTTTTATGCACTATTATTCGAAGGCATTAAACCAATAAATTATTGACTATACTTAGTTATTAAAGTATACATACGGTTAACAAATTTCAAAATTTTTTTAACCATTCAGTTTTCGTTTCAAATCTTTATAATTGTCTGACAACTGTCCTCGATTTTAAGACGGTCTTGGTTAAAAAATTTCTGAACAGGCCCACAAAAGTATACATACTGTTAACAAATTTCAGAGGAAAACAAACAAATTGCAAGAAAATGTTATGACAAGATTTTCCTCGAAAATGGATTGATTAAAAATTTTTTGAGATTTTGTCAACCGTATGTATACTTTAGTAACTGTTTGTATATTGGAAGTTAACATTACATCAAAAGTACTGTATGTTTAGAACTCTTTAATTGAAGTTAATGAAAAACAATATTTAATAATTTAACTACATTGTATTGAAGCTTGAATTTTTAATTGGAAATATTTGCCTTCTTTAGCTTGACTTTTGTGAAATTCTAAACTTTCTTAAAAAAATATCAAAAGGAAACAGAATAAATTTCAAAACCCTTATTTTAGATTAGTAAACAATTATTCCTTTACCAAACAGAATAACAAATAAATAATTTCTCTTCTTTTGGTTTTAGTGGTTGGAATACAAAAATTAAAAACAAAGAATTTAAATTCAATGACCAAAAAAAAATTACAAAAAAGAAAGAAAAATGAATAAAAGATTAACAATAAAAACTAAAGAAAAATTAAAAATTTATTTTTCATTAAACAGACAGTATAAAACATAGTTTTCAATTAAAAAAACAAAACAAATTTGTTCTTTAGATGTTTATGTACAAAGAAAAATTAAAAATTTTTAAATATAAATAAATACATACCGTTTATTAATTATTTAATTACTAAAATAAATAAAATAAAGTTTCCTATTACACTATACATATAAACGTATTTGTATTAAAAAAATAAATAAATATACGATATAAATATTTAAAATTAAATTAAAAAACGAAATGTTAAACCAATTGCGTAAAATTATTTCGTTTATAAACTTTAAAAGAGAGAGACAAAAAAAGAAGAATAGAAAGCAAAATGCATACAGTAGTTCAATTTAAAATTAAGATTTAATAATTTTTTAAATTAAACGTCTTATGAAAGAAAAGAAAAAATTATAAAAAAAATTCAATTTATTTAAATTAAAGATTTTTAGAAAATTAATTAATATTCTGTTGCTGTAAGCCAAGACTTTTTAGCTGCTTGAAACATTTTATATGGAAAAGAATTCAATTGAAAAATATTTTTGTATTATTTTCATATAAATATGCAATCGTCTGAAATTGCTTGTATTATGGAAATCGAGGCGTTAATGAATATTTAAATTTAATTTAATAAAAACAATAAAAACTTAAATTTTAGAAGAATTTGTCAACAAAAAAAAAAATGAATTACGAAATGAAATAATTTTTATATAATATTGAAATGAAACTAAACTAAATATAAAGTTTTCTTTAACAGTTAAAAAAACAAATAATAATAAATTTATTTAATAATAATCAAAAACGAAAGTCAATTTTATTTGCTAATATCTAAAAGCAACTTAAAAAAGTATTTTTCTTTTAAATGTTCTTTGAATATATATTTTCCTAAAGCTTAAATTAAAAACCAAATTGATAATATTAAAAAATAAAATAAATGGAAATATGACGGGTACCAAACAAAACAAATCTTAATGATTTCTGAAAAACTAAAAACAAAATATTATAACAATAAAAAATAAATAACTAATAAGATAAAGAACATTTAAATAATATTTAAAACAATTAATAATAAAAAATTATTCAGAAATTTAAATTTAATATAAAAATATAACTAAATAAACATACTTTAGTATTTAATTCAAAATTATACATGTACATACTTACGTGAGTTATAAAATTTTATTTTTTTTTTGTTTTTGTTTACTGTAAGCCAGTAGTGGAAATTATAATTGATAATAAAAAGTTATAAATTTATGTCTCCTCTAAAATAAATGAAAGCAAAAATTATTAGTTATTATAATGTAAAACTGTATATAGAAAATTATTCATTAATTTAAAATTAATATTGTATAATTTTTTTTTATTATTATTTTAAATGTTTTAAGTTAGAAAAATAGAAACCACACGTAACCTTAACAAAACAATGTTCGAATTTAATTTTTTTCTAGTTTTAGTTGATAATTTATTTTTAATACAATAAAATACACAAAACCTATAGCTAAATAAGTTATTCTTTTTTTTAAATAAATTTGTTTTTATTTTCAAAGATTTTATTTGTTTTCTAATAGCATTTAATATAAATGCAAAATAATGAAAATAAAAAAAATAAAATGTCACATTAAAAAAAATTTTGTGTGTGTTTAATTAAGTTTTATCGTCTTTGTCGTCTGTTCTATGTATTTGTGTATGTTAATTAAAGTAATATTCATGTAAATAAAAATAAGAAATTAAAAATTTTTTGTTTAAATAATTTTTAAGTATAACTTATAATTATGAAATCTTTTTTCTTAAATTTTTCTTGTTTTAAATGTTATTTTAAAAAAAGGAAACTACAATATTAAGAATTTGCAAACACAGTTGATAATAATTAATACACATACAATTTGAAAGAAAAAGAAAAACAAAAAAAAACATAAAAATGTATTTGAAATACAAATCAAATTTAAATGGTTTAAATATTAAAAACAAATTAAGAAAAAAAGAAACAAATTATAAAAATAAATTCAATAAAAAATTAAATCAATTATATAGCACAGTATAATGAAAAATAATAATAAAAGTGGTTTCTTTACAAGATGGTTTGATTTTACAGACCTAAGGACACCAAGTACTTAATAGACGTAGACTTAGGCGTTTAATCTTCAGAATCAGCATCAAAATATTGGACATGATGTGATCCCTATCCTGAACAAGTGTTCTTTAAGTTTACAGTGCCTCGTAAAGAGCCTGATTAATACCATCACGCCACTATGCAATAGTCTGATGCAGAACCACAATTGATACAACAGCTTAGACTGACATAAAACCATCTCGCCTGCCAGCTGATTGCTGTGAATATCCATATAACTTGGGATCCAGTAGAGGGTGCCTCTACTATATTCGATGCATGGCTGATTCAACTTGAACACAGTCTCATATTATTGTGGAGCCAATATCATACGTGCCAAGTGCTCGGATAACGACAGTATTGCAAGTTCAAGTTGAATTAAGCGCATGTTTAGGTGATGGTATTCGTCTGAAAGAAATGTGGGAGTATTGAGCGCTCGCATGCACTTGCCACCATTTGTAAAAGTTACGGATACCCGCTCATTATACCAACGATAACCGGATCGACTTTTACAGAGACTTTTACAATTACTCACATCCTTCTCATGTCATTGCCCTGTAACAGCTTTCATTACAAATGGCCTAATATAACGCAGGAATGGCACATCAGTAGTTTGTTTGTCCAAACTTTAAAATATTTGGAGGCGGACTATTTTATTTGTACACAGGTGCTGGAGTTATAGAGTTTCGACAAAAAATTCCCAAAAAATAAATGTTTTGCTTTTATTTCCTATTTCCTTGATTAAGTGGGCGTGGTTCTTAGCTTCCGTTTGCTAACAAATTTATGAAAATTGATGCTAAACAGGCAAAGTTGTAAGAGTTTACATTTATTTTGCTTAAATATCTTAAAGTGGGCGTGGCAAAAATTGTAATATTTACAGTGAGAATGAAAGTACATGTTTGTACCTTTCATTTGATATCAATTTTATACAAATTGCTTCCTTCGTTATAAAGTTATAAGAAGTTAAAGAAAATATTTTGCCAAACACCCCCTTGCTACACGATTCTGTTCGCCTTATATTTCAGGCGGTATTTAATATTTGGGGGCGAATTTATTTACTGTTGGAAAGCTGATGTTTTTTCCAGTCGAATGGTGAAAACTGATTGTCATTATCTCTTATAGTTTCCGAGATATTCGCACAAATGTAAAATTGTTATACGATTGTACATGTGCGTGTGTGTGTGTGTATGTCGAAAAATATTTTCAAATTTTTCGTTAAAAAATTTTCTGCCAATACCAGGCCAACAGAATTCAGCAGGAAGTGTTTTTTGTTAAACACTTTTACAATTTTGCTTATAACTCGGAAACTATAAGAGATAATGACATTGGGTTTTCGCTATACGATAGAAAAAAACATCAGCTATTTAGCAAAATGTATTTCCGCCCACAAATGCCACGCCTTCTAAGAAATATACTGATTTCTTATATATAATGCCTTATATTTCAGGCGGTATTTAATATTTGGGGGCGAATTTATTTACTGTTGGAAAGCTGATGTTTTTTCCAGTCGAATGGTGAAAACTGATTGTCATTATCTCTTATAGTTTCCGAGATATTCGCACAAATGTAAAATTGTTATACGATTGTACATGTGCGTGTGTGTGTGTGTATGTCGAAAAATATTTTCAAATTTTTCGTTCAAAAATTTTCTGCCAATACCAGGCCAACAGAATTCAGCAGGAAGTGTTTTTTGTTAAACACTTTTACAATTTTGCTTATAACTCGGAAACTATAAGAGATAATGACATTGGGTTTTCGCTATACGATAGAAAAAAACATCAGCTATTTAGCAAAATTTATTTCCGCCCACAAATGCCACGCCTTCTAAGAAATATACTGAATTCTTATATATAATGCCTTATATTTCAGGCGGTATTTAATATTTGGTGGCGAATTTATTTATTGTTGGAAAGCTGATGTTTTTTCCAGTCGTCTGGTGCAAACTGATTGTCATTATCTCTTATAGTTTCCGAGATATTCGCACAAATGTAAAATTGTTATACGATTGTACATGTGCGTGTGTGTGTGTGTATGTGGAAAAATATTTTACAATTTTGCTTATAACTCGGAAACTATAAGAAATAATGACATTGGGTTTACGCTATACGATAGAAAAAAACATCAGCTATTTAGCAAAATTTATTTCCGCCCACAAATGCCACGCCTTCTAAGAAATATACTGAATTCTTATATATAATGCCTTATATTTCAAGCGGTATTTAATATTTGGGGGCGAATTTATTTACTGTTGGAAAGCTGATGTTTTTTCCAGTCGAATGGTGGAAACTGATTGTCATTATCTCTTATAGTTTCCGAGATATTCGCACAAATGTAAAATTGTTATACGATTGTATAGGAAGTGTTTTTTGTTAAAAACTTTTACAATTTTGCTTATAACTCGGAAACTATAAGAGATAATGACATTGGGTTTTCGCTATACGATAGAAAAAAACATCAGCTATTTAGCAAAATTTATTTCCGCCCACAAATGCCACGCCTTCTAAGAAATATACTGAATTCTTATATATAATGCCTTATATTTCAGGCGGTATTTAATATTTGGGGGCGAATTTATTTACTGTTGGAAAGCTGATGTTTTTTCCAGTCGAAGGGTGAAAACTGATTGTCATTATCTCTTATAGTTTCCGAGATATTCGCACAAATGTAAAATTGTTATACGATTGTACATGTGCGTGTGTGTGTGTGTATGTCGAAAAATATTTTCAAATTTTTCGTTCAAAAATTTTCTGCCAATACCAGGCCAACAGAATTCAGCAGGAAGTGTTTTTTGTTAAACACTTTTACAATTTTGCTTATAACTCGGAAACTATAACAGATAACGACATTGGGTTTTCGCTATACGATAGAAAAAACATCAGCTATTTAGCAAAATTTATTTCCGCCCACAAATGCCACGCCGTCTAAGAAATATACTGAATTCTTATATATAATGCCTTATATTTCAGGCGGTATTTAATATTTGGTGGCGAATTTATTTATTGTTGGAAAGCTGATGTTTTTTCCAGTCGCCTGGTGCAAACTGATTGTCATTATCTCTTATAGTTTCCGAGATATTCGCACAAATGTAAAATTGTTATACGATTGTATAGCAAGTGTTTTTTGTTAAAAACTTTTACAATTTTGCTTATAACTCGGAAACTATAAGAGATAATGACATTGGGTTTTCGCTATACGATAGAAAAAAACATCAGCTATTTAGCAAAATTTATTTCCGCCCACAAATGCCACGCCTTCTAAGAAATATACTGAATTCTTATATATAATGCCTTATATTTTAGGCGGTATTTAATATTTGGGGGCGAATTTATTTACTGTTGGAAAGCTGATGTTTTTTCCAGTCGAATGGTGAAAACTGATTGTCATTATCTCTTATAGTTTCCGAGATATTCGCACAAATGTAAAATTGTTATACGATTGTACATGTGCGTGTGTGTGTGTGTATGTGGAAAAATATTTTACAATTTTGCTTATAACTCGGAAACTATAACAGATAACGACATTGGGTTTTCGCTATACGATAGAAAAAACATCAGCTATTTAGCAAAATTTATTTCCGCCCACAAATGCCACGCCTTCTAAGAAATATACTGAATTCTTATATATAATGCCTTATATTTCAGGCGGTATTTAATATTTGGTGGCGAATTTATTTATTGTTGGAAAGCTGATGTTTTTTCCAGTCGCCTGGTGCAAACTGATTGTCATTATCTCTTATAGTTTCCGAGATATTCGCACAAATGTAAAATTGTTATACGATTGTACATGTGCGTGTGTGTGTGTGTATGTGGAAAAATATTTTACAATTTTGCTTATAACTCGGAAACTATAAGAAATAATGACATTGGGTTTTCGCTATACGATAGAAAAAAACATCAGCTATTTAGCAAAATTTATTTCCGCCCACAAATGCCACGCCTTCTAAGAAATATACTGAATTCTTATATATAATGCCTTATATTTCAGGCGGTATTTAATATTTGGTGGCGAATTTATTTATTGTTGGAAAGCTGATGTTTTTTCCAGTCGCCTGGTGCAAACTGATTGTCATTATCTCTTATAGTTTCCGAGATATTCGCACAAATGTAAAATTGTTATACGATTGTATAGCAAGTGTTTTTTGTTGAAAACTTTTACAATTTTGCTTATAACTCGGAAACTATAAGAGATAATGACATTGGGTTTTCGCTATACGATAGAAAAAAACATCAGCTATTTAGCAAAATTTATTTCCGCCCACAAATGCCACGCCTTCTAAGAAATATACTGATTTCTTATATATAATGCCTTATATTTCAGGCGGTATTTAATATTTGGGGGCGAATTTATTTACTGTTGGAAAGCTGATGTTTTTTCCAGTCGAATGGTGAAAACTGATTGTCATTATCTCTTATAGTTTCCGAGATATTCGCACAAATGTAAAATTGTTATACGATTGTACATGTGCGTGTGTGTGTGTGTATGTGGAAAAATATTTTACAATTTTGCTTATAACTCGGAAACTATAAGAAATAATGACATTGGGTTTTCGCTATACGATAGAAAAAAACATCAGCTATTTAACAAAGTTTATTTCCGCCCACAAATGCCACGCCTTCTAAGAAATATACTGAATTCTTATATATAATGCCTTATATTTCAGGCGGTATTTAATATTTGGTGGCGAATTTATTTATTGTTGGAAAGCTGATGTTTTTTCCAGTCGTCTGGTGCAAACTGATTGTCATTATCTCTTATAGTTTCCGAGATATTCGCACAAATATAAAATTGTTATACGATTGTACATGTGCGTGTGTGTGTGTGTATGTGGAAAAATATTTTACAATTTTGCTTATAACTCGGAAACTATAAGAAATAATGACATTGGGTTTTCGCTATACGATAGAAAAAAACATCAGCTATTTAACAAAGTTTATTTCCGCCCACAAATGCCACGCCTTCTAAGAAATATACTGAATTCTTATATATAATGCCTTATATTTCAGGCGGTATTTAATATTTGGTGGCGAATTTATTTATTGTTGGAAAGCTGATGTTTTTTCCAGTCGTCTGGTGCAAACTGATTGTCATTATCTCTTATAGTTTCCGAGATATTCGCACAAATATAAAATTGTTATACGATTGTACATGTGCGTGTGTGTGTGTGTATGTGGAAAAATATTTTACAATTTTGCTTATAACTCGGAAACTATAAGAAATAATGACATTGGGTTTTCGCTATACGATAGAAAAAAACATCAGCTATTTAGCAAAATTTATTTCCGCCCACAAATGCCACGCCTTCTAAGAAATATACTGAATTCTTATATATAATGCCTTATATTTCAGGCGGTATTTAATATTTGGTGGCGAATTTATTTATTGTTGGAAAGCTGATGTTTTTTCCAGTCGTCTGGTGCAAACTGATTGTCATTATCTCTTATAGTTTCCGAGATATTCGCACAAATATAAAATTGTTATACGATTGTACATGTGCGTGTGTGTGTGTGTATGTGGAAAAATATTTTACAATTTTGCTTATAACTCGGAAACTATAAGAAATAATGACATTGGGTTTTCGCTATACGATAGAAAAAAACATCAGCTATTTAGCAAAATTTATTTCCGCCCACAAATGCCACGCCTTCTAAGAAATATACTGAATTCTTATATATAATGCCTTATATTTCAGGCGGTATTTAATATTTGGTGGCGAATTTATTTATTGTTGGAAAGCTGATGTTTTTTCCAGTCGTCTGGTGCAAACTGATTGTCATTATCTCTTATAGTTTCCGAGATATTCGCACAAATATAAAATTGTTATACGATTGTACATGTGCGTGTGTGTGTGTGTATGTGGAAAAATATTTTACAATTTTGCTTATAACTCGGAAACTATAAGAAATAATGACATTGGGTTTTCGCTATACGATAGAAAAAAACATCAGCTATTTAGCAAAATTTATTTCCGCCCACAAATGCCACGCCTTCTAAGAAATATACTGAATTGTTATATATAATGCCTTATATTTCAGGCGGTATTTAATATTTGGGGGCGAATTTATTTACTGTTGGAAAGCTGATGTTTTTTCCAGTCGAATGGTGAAAATTGATTGTCATTATCTCTTATAGTTACCGAGATATTCGCACAAATGTAAAATTGTAATACGATTGTACATGTGCATGTGTGTGTGTGTATGTTGAAAAATATTTTCAAATTGAAATAAAAAGCATTTGTAGGTTTTGTCTTAAAATTAAAATTTATTATCGTTTTATTAATAATTATCATGGAGAACTACACATATTTAAAAATATACATACAATAGTTATAGTAAATAATAATAATAATAATAATTATAGTGATATTTATTATGCAAAATATCGTTTTAATTTTTTCATTTTTCTTTTCAATTTTTTTTTTATTAATTATTAAGTATAAAATATCAATAAATAAGCCACAGAGAGAAATGCATTGAAAATAAAGGATATAGTTTGTTTGAAAAAGAACAAAAAAAAATATCAGAAATAAAGGGAAAACTATAGGGGAAAAAAATAGACAAAAGGCAGTTCAAAGAGGGCATTATTATTAAGAAATTTAAGCCAGGAAATAGATTGAAAATAGGAAATCAAGAATAGAGTGGAAAGAACATGAGGGAAACAGTGTTTGGTTTAATATTTTATAAACAAAAATATATATATACGGTGCATATGTAATAAGTCTTTAAAGTTTATAACAATTAATAAAATAAAATCAAATAAAATAAAAAAAAAATATAATTTTTTATATAAAAAAAAAAAACATTAACAGGGGGTGTCTTGTCTTATAGTGTCTCTTAAATATTTGCCAGTTTTTCTTAATATTTTTTAAAGAATTTGTTTTTCTTTCTTTTGAATTATTTACAGTTTGAAAGGAATATTATAAAATATTTAAATTTTTCTTTTTTTTTCATAAGTCGTAGCCTCTCTCTTTCAAGTAACAACTTGCATGCATGAATTGGGTTTGGCTTTGACATCCTTTTGTTTGTTTGTGTTTTTTTTAACTAATGGCGGACTTATTGGATTTTGTTGTTGTTGTTGCTAACATATGCAAACATTTTTTGTTTTGTGTAAGCATATAAGCATTTGAAGCTATTTTAGGTTATTTTTTTAAAACTTAAATTTACAATGAAGCAATGAAGGGTGTTAAATCGGGAAATTTGAAAAGATTTTGTGGCCTGGAACGCTGTACTCGTGGTGGTGGTATTTGTGCTTGTCTAGCTTGGGCATTAAAGTTGCCATTTTGACCGCTTAAATAAATGCCACACTGGGAATTGCAAACTTCATCTCTTAATATAGCTTCCTTAGGCCATTGTCTAATCAATTGGCCGCAATCAGTGATACGTAAAGAAGCACATTGGGCCTGAGGAGGAAAATAATTTTGAAATTTAAAAGGTTTAAATTAAAATAAAATTCTTTTGAAAACTTACGCCTTCTGTGGAGCACACACAGCTGGTACAGGGTGAGGGGAAAGCGGATTCGCCTACCCTAACATGACGATTGCCTATCTGACAGCCTTGGACATTTTCACGCCAAGCACTCAAATCAATTTGAGGCATAGAATGACAAGGTACTCTTGGATTTCTAAATAAAAATTTCCAAACATTATTGAAATCCTTTTACATTTTTAAGACTTTAAAGAAAACTTACAAGAAATTGCTGGGCAAATCAAAAGCAGCACGTTGCATATCACCAGGTATTTCCAAATTTTCGCAAGTAAGTTTTGCCAAAGTAGCCTTGCGTATTTCAGCCAATTGCGCTTCAGTGAATTTCACTTCAGGATTTTGATTTTCATACCTTAAGAAAAAAAAAAAACGACCAGAAATTTTTTGTTAGAAAACAAGCAAAATATTGAACATTTCCTAAACCTACCAGAATCTATCGCATTTTCTCAATTGCCTGAACTGTATGCCAATAATGCAGGCCAATGTGGGACCCACCAAACCTCCCTGTAAGGGTCTTTCTGTCATAGCACCAGGGAATAGATCAATATCATCTACTGTAGGATAGATTTTCTTAAAACGATTTATAACCTCAGTAGGTATTTCACGGCTCAAATCATTCCAGTTGGAAGCTCTTTTCAGGTTACACAAGGCACGATAGTTGTTATACGAAGGCAAACCATGGTCACGTCCTATAAAATTAAAAAAAAAGAGTTTTTTTCTTAAGTATCACGTTCCTTAAGAAATATTCCTTTTTTCTTACCTCTTTGTATATTCAAGGCTATAAGATCCACACCAGAGAAAGGTATTTTGCGATCTTCAAACAAATGATTGGTTACCTCACCGGTAATAAATTGATCCAAGGTTTCCATGGGAGTAGCCACCAAACCACGATTAATTTCATCAATAATGCCGGGCTTAAAAATATTGAAGAAAGACAATTAAAACCCATTCTCTTAGTCTTAAAAGTACCTTCTCTTACCTGTAAAAGAGCATCCATTTTAAAGAAACCATCACGCAATAGAATTGGTGGATCAACGGGTTGATGTTGAGGACTTAAACGCGGTATATGAGGTCTCAACAACGAGTGACCAATACGGAAAGCAGCAGCAGCAAATTCATTGAATATGATAGGCGAACAAGATGGATTGTAATCCTTATAATAGCCTTGAGGTAACAATTTCAAACCATACAGGTTCACTGCATTCCAACTCAAGATACGTGGCAAGAATTCATTGAAGGTAATGTGCTGTATCTGGGCACCAATAATACGACGGGTATGTTGATACAATTGATCGCCAGTCCAGTGAGGATTAACACCGCGTAGGCCTTCTACAATGCGATTATGTTCACGCAAGAAAGTGGTGTGTATGGCCGTAAGACCTGGCTGTTCCGAGGCACGCTCATCACCACCAATGAAGCACAAATTATTGCGTGATTTACACTCAGGATGGGAATTACTTTGGGGCAATAACTCTTTACCTCTGATGGGATGTATGGTGGAGTTTAAGCGACCATTAAAACCTCTTAAATTATTAGCAACACAGGGATTTTCACCATAAACCATGGAACCATCTAAGAAATGGGAATTTTGATTGACTTGATCACGAGGACCCAAAGTCAATTGACCAGGTAACGACCTCATCGAAGGAAAACACAAACGTTCACCGCTGGTAACATTCACTTCGGGATAATAATAATCACCGGCTGGCACTGGGAAGGGATTACATTCTGGATGTACGGTTTGCCTGGAATCACATCTCCTGCAACTGGGTATAGATTCATGGAAACCCTTGTGAATGGGTGTTAAAGTCAAATCGTGATCCAAGAATTGAGCATATTGCATCACCATAAGCGAATAGCGTGTATGTAAATTGGAAATATCAGGATGAATGACAGTGGAAACAGTTCTTGGATTGGGCAGGGGAGTGCCAGTAACTGTAACAATGCGTGGCTTGGATATGCCATCATCATATTGGGCCGGTAATAGACGTGAAAAGGTTGTCAACGATTTACCCCAATTAGGATTGCGTAAATTATTACAATAACCAGAAATGGTACGGAATGGTGTGGTGGTATCACAGGCTACTGGTGGATCATCACACTCAGCTTTAGCAGGTTTGGCTTGTAAAAAGCTGTTGATGTCGATGGTTTGTAAAGTCTCAGTCAATTCGTTGCGATTGAAATTCAAGCCGGAATCAAAGATTTGACGTTTGCGTCTGTTAATGGAGGTTAAAGTGTTGAGGATTTCATTGGAAGCCAATTCATAAATCAATGAAGAGTTGGCCAGTAATAAAGCATTACGATTAGCTTTGCTGAAAGAGGCAGCCGTACCATCAGCACTCTTGGCACTAATGCCACCCTCTAAAACGAACATAAAAAACCGGGTTAATTTGATTAATTTAAGGAAAAAGTAGAACTAACTTACGTGCTAACCAAGACTCATATTCAAAACGTTTACGATCCTCCAATTCCATTTTGGCTCTTTCTACTGCAGCCTCTAACAATTCAGGATTTAATTCACTGATGACTTCTTTGACCTCAGGCTCGATTTCGACATGTTCTATGGCTTCGTCTTCCTCGGGATTATTTAACCAGGGACGCAAATCAAATTTATGGATTTGATCGCATTTCAATAAAGTGTTCCTAAAACAAAAGGAAATTAGTTGCCGATTCAAAGGACTTCAAATGCAGACAATGAAAATGCTTACAAGAAATTATCTTCTCTTATAAAAGCCTTGGATTGGGCCTCTTGCACTTGGTGCGAGGCACATAATAAACCCGACAATGAAGTCTGTCTGATGGCCTTCAATTGCTCCAAACTGAATGAAGAGGGTGGCAAATCATTTTCATACCAAAAACGATCAGTTCTCTTAAGATGCTCGAATTGCAAAGTCAACAAACAGGATATGGTGGGACCAAACAAAGCACCTACAGCAGGATCTTCCAAAAGGGCACCTGTTAACAAATCGACATCATTGGCTGTTTGATAAATATCTCTCAAATTGGTTATATGCTCCTCGGGTATGTTGGAGTACTTGTGTAAATTGTCAAACGTAATATTGGCATTATCGGCAAAATGTTTGTCGCACAAATCCAAAGCCTCTACGTAAGAGGGAATGCCATGATCACGGGCACGATGTATGGCTAAAGCCAAATCAGACCAGCCTTCTTCATTGGCAGTCGAAGGAATTAATGACTTTTGCAAAGCAGCCACGGAAAGTAATTGTGCCGAGGACATGGAATGTGAAAGCTTTAAGAGAATGAAAAAATGGAAGTCAATACAGTCTTTAGAATAATTTGTGATAAAAATTTACCATTTCGGGAGGATACATGGATAAAAAGGCAGGCATGGCGCTGGTTGCAAATTCATTGTAAATACCACCACGATTGGTGCTCGAATAGTTAGTGGCATGTTTTTCGGCAGCAAGTCTATGGAAAATAAAATAAAATTGAAGCTACTGTTTGTACGAGTACGTATTAAAAATGGACTCACCTTAAACCTTCTTTGGCTGTGGTTTCCTGGCCTAAAACCAAAGGCAAGAATTCATTGTAGGTAATGTGTTGTATTTGTGCGGTAATAATGCGCCGGGCTTCTAAGAAAACATCTTCTTCAGACCAGTCCGTATTCAAGTGAGCCAATTGTTCGGCAATTTGATTGTGTTCCTGCAATAAGGCTCTATGCAATGCACCAGTGGCACCCGGTACCCGGCAATATTTACAGGCATCAACCTTAACGCCACCACTAATATAAGTGCGTATATCCTGGAAGTCATGCAAAGTAGAACCATACAAGCCGCTGGCATCAATGTAGGCAGAAGCCACATTCATTTGTTCACGTTGGTCTAAGAGGGACAAACAGAAAAAATACAATTTTGTTGCAAAACGTTGCCGCACTTGAAACTTACGTTTGGCACACATTTCCACATCAAAACCGGGAGCTGAACGTCTATAATCCTTGCAATCGGCACCTGATCTCACATAACAATGCTCCAATTCACGGGGATTACGTTCTGATGTTTGTTTACAACATTTACCCTCCATGGGCAATTGACTAACTTCGAACAGGTCATAGGCCAACAATTGACCCCAGGCGGGTAACATGGCCGTGATATGTGGATGTCTTAGTTCAGGATCGATATGTTTTTGCAATTCTTCAATAATATATTCGGCTTCGGGTAAGGCATGTGTACTATGCGATGTCCTAGGCTGGCTAATGCCATCGGCGTAGTCGGCAGCGAGTAGACGTAGGAAGACATCACCACGAGCACCCCATTTACGATGTGATACATTGTTACATTCGCCCGTGGGCAAACGATATTTACTCGGTGGGCAAACATCATAACTGGTCGAGGTGTCCTTTTCTAAATCATCTGTGCAAGCGGTGAGAGAGCGTGCACGTTCCAAGTGTAAAGCCTTAACGGCTATGGGTTCGAGATCTTCGGGGGTGCGTAGTAAATGCACAGGCGTGCATAAACACCTACAATGAGAAGAGAAATGTTTTTTTTTAAATTTGTCTTTAAGCTGGGGTCTTAAAATAAGGTCACCAGGGCTTGAATAATTTTTTGAGGTAGTTTTTTGCCTTTTCGAACCACTGTTTCTATTAATTCTTGCACAATACGCAGAAGTTCTTTAAAATATTTGTTTAAAACCTTATAAACAATAAGTCTTCAAAGAGTACATACACACAAGAGAAGAAAAAACAGTAAGAAACCATAATGATTGTAATCATTTTACAAATCACATGACTTGGGTTTAACGTATGTATGTATGCGCAGAAAACCAAAATCCGCATGACTATGGTAAAGCGACGCTTAAATGTAATTTAAATAAATTTTACAAATTACCACAATAAGTTCTAGGACAAATTAAAATACAAGCTCCACAATCAAAAAAAAAAAACCAAACAAAAAAAAGAGAGAAAAGAAAAACTTCAATTCAAATATAAAATGAAGAAATATTTAATTATGGACCTCTGAGTTTAAGTACCATCATCAGTATTTGGTTTACATGACCTTAAAATGCTTCAGCATAATTGCAAAGCATATACAAAATCATAGAAAAGGAAATGACATTTTAAAAATTATAAACAAATCATGTGCTAAACAAAATGATTTTTACATTAATTTGTTGTTTTTGTTGTTGTGATAATAATATGTATGCCTTAAAAAAAGTTCTTTACCTAAGTCTTTTGTTTTGTGTTGGATAGTTTGTTAACACAAAAGAACTCTAATGGCGCGCAACCTCATATCCGGTCTTTATGTTTTGATGTTCTTTTGTCCATTGTTGAGCAAAAACAAAAAAATCGTATTTATTGAATGAACATTACAGTTGACGCTAACCTGACGTATTACGGCAGGTTTAGCCGTTTAGAAATTATTTTCTGAACACTTCTAGTGATGTTGCTATCCAGAGAGCATTGCTACAATGTACAGTGACTCTAGAAAAGACGTTGAAAGTCGCATTAACAGATCCAGGCATTCTCTACACATTTTAAGGTGAACTGAGCTGAATACTTTTATTTGCTGTACGCTATCAGATGCAATGTACGTCTGCAAAACATAGAACGCTGGTTGTTACGACTTCATTACAATTCAGATTTTTATAAACCAATTGCCTTAAATGAACTCCTAGGGTTTTCACGCCAAATAATATAATATAATAAGATGTACTAAACACCGGGCACAACTCAGGCAGACCTCAATTAAAGTCGGAATTCATAGCCGAAAGTCAAGATCTGTCCAGCATTTTTTGCAGATTGTTTTCTAATACAATCAGGACTGCAATTAAGGGAAATTTTTAAGGCAGTCGTTATGGGTTACACTTTTGATACATTTGGCTTCGACAGCTGGAAATATGTAGATGCAGTGAAGGCAGTTAATCATGATAAGCTCCGAAGCCATTTGCAGTGGATATAAGAAAACGAAGCTCAATTGCTGCTCAGACTACTGTAGTATTGTTCCTGCCAAAGTAATGGCCATTAATCACATTGTGGTATTGATTCTGAATACAGGATCCTCTAGTACTAGCATTTACAACTTCTGGGACAATTAATCGGTAATCAAATGTCTTTTGGCTGGTTAAACTGTTTGAGTTGCATGTCACAGTGATCCAGGGGATACTTGGGTAGCTGCTGGGTAGATCTCCATTAGACTTTTTATTTATTTATTTGAGGCGGCCAATTCCTATGCTGTGAAAAAAAATGTTGCTTCAACTGACCTACAGTATGTGGCATAAGTTTCCAAAAAGAAAATAAAAACATACATATGTGAAGTTTTTCTGTTTATTTTTTTCAAATATTTTTTTCACTTAAATTGTACAATAACCGCAATGTCCACCGGAGCAAAGAGACATCTTGGATAGTCTGTCTTGCATTGTGTCTACTAACTTTAAGCATTCTGCAGGAGTTATTCGATTCCAGCTTAAAATAATACAATTCTTCAACTGGCTAAGGTTTTGTGGAGCTGTCTCAGAAATATGAATTTTCAACATTGCCCAAGTGTTTTCTATAGGGGAGAGGTCGGGGCTTTGGGTAGGCCCCTTCAAAATAGTTACATTTTGCTCCGCTAAAAATTCGACAACCTTTTTGGCGGTATGTGTAGGAGCATTGTCCTGTTGGAATAAAAAATGATACCTTCCGGAATGGCTGTGTCTTTTAATGCAATGATGCATTTACTTTTCCTTCTAAGATTATTATTTTACCAACGCCCCTCGAAGAAAGACATCCCCATATCATTAAACCCATTTCAATCGATTTTACAGTCGTCAAGGTACACTTGTAAGGCAATGCATGACTTGGTTTGCGCCATACATGGACCATGCTAGGAGAATAATTTAATCTTATCATTAATTCGTCTGTCCATAAGACGCTATACCAAAATTCTCGAGGCTTTAGTATGTACTCTTCGTAAAACTGCATTCTTTTCCTCATATTTATTTTGCCAACGTATGGAATTTTTCGAGCCACACGTCCATGTTTACCACCTGCTTCGTATAGTGTAGGTTGATGGGGCATCCTTTCCTTCACTTAGCAGCTGTGACCGAACTTTTGGCACAGAAAATAGTGGATTGATTTCGGAAATTTCCAGAATTCTTCTATCGACACTTTCGCTGCTTTCTTTGGGACGTCCTGGTCTTTTTTTTTTGGCACAACCTCTGTTTTCCTCTTCATAGGCAAGGATAACTTTGCGAACTGCTGTATGAGATTTTCCAAACTTTTCTCCTACATAACGCATATTATGGCCATTTTTATGCAGATTAATGATAGCTCTTCGTTCTTCAGTGGAAAATTGCTTAAATTTGCCAATTATCTTTAAAAATTTAACATTTTGTATAACAATTTTTTTTTAGGTATAAAGCTGCTAACAAACTTACTTTTCACAATTTGATCTTTAGACAAAGCAAAAAAGTTAATTCAATTAAAATTTTTAAATTATTTTATATCAGTAAATGATTTATAAACACGTATTTTCCTCTGGAGACTTATTTTTGCAATGCATAAATTACAAGATATTTAAAATTATATTTCTAGTTATTTTAACTGAAGAGCAAACTTTGCGAAATTTCTCTTAAATTGTCCTCAGTAACAGTACTTTTAGAGAATATAATCAAATGTGAGGTAATACAAATATTACAGTGTCCCCAGTTTCCCGACTGCTATAATTGACTTTGGAAACTTATTTATACTACATACTGTAAATTGTATAGAAAGCATACAAGTCAACTTTCTAGGAAAATCTTCTGTCGCCGTATCTATTCTCCCGAGTCATTGCAAAATGACTCCACATGTATACATTTGGATAACGGCTAATACCTTTTACGTAGGTCAGATATCAGTTGAAAGGAGTATTGCAAAAGTTTGTTTCTCAATGTCGGTTTTTCTGTTTCTCTATGCCAAAACGAATAAAAACAGGTTTCAGGCTAGTTTCAAGCATGATTCTTAGATAATCATGCTTTAATGCAAAGACTCGAAGCTAATTGTTAAGGTCAGTACATCAAGGGTTATCAGTTAGTTTTGGGGCACCATAACGGGCCACTATGTGCGCCCAATGAAGCATAGATTTCAAATCAAATTGCCACACTCCTATTTGAGATTTTGATGAAATTTTTATTTTTGAATGAATTCTACTTTTGTTACATAACATTTATTAATTTTAATTATTTTAAATAGTTTTTTTTAATGAATTTATTTTAATTAATTTTTTTATAATTGTAATAAGAATTCACAATTTAGAATAAATTTCAATTTGACCTTTATTTGTTCTCTGGAAATTATTTTCTCACATAATAAGTACAAAAATAAATATTTTATTTACTTTTTTTTATTATAAAATAATGAGAAATTTCTCTGCATGTATTATACCAGATAAAAAACGAAATTAAATATTTTGAGAAATTTAATTCACGTTTCACAAGCACGAGTATAAAATATAAACAAATTTAATATGAAATTAAATTATAATTTCGTTTTAAATTGATTAGAAAAATAATGAGGAAAAATGGATAATCATTGGATACAAATGACTTGATTAAATAAGAATTTATTGTGAAGGAAAGGAATTAATTTCTTAATAACATGGACAGTGCTGTATTAAACTTTCATAATCATTTCTTCTATTTCAACAATTCCGTTACTTAATGAAATTTTTATTGGGCTTGTATTTATGAAAGAAATCTGATTTTATTTGTGTGTTAATTACGCATATTTCTACACAAATTGTTTATAATTTATTTTTATTTTATTTTATTTTTAGTTTTTATTTTTATTTTTCTAATAAAACTTTCATTTCATAATTTTTGGAATTTTATTTTTTTCTGATTTTTTATTAAATTGAGATTAATAGTGTCTAATAACTTATTTAGTTAAATAAATATGAAATAATAGCATATTAAATAAGCGCATAAACTAAATTGTTTATAAACAAGTCGGGGGAAAAAAACAAAAAGAAAAAAATATAACGAAAGACTTAAGCAACAAGCACCATAAACCTTCTACCAGCAGTACCATAAGCCATTAGCGAAAAAATTAAAAAAAAAAATTACAAAAAAAAAAACTTAAGCAAGCCTTTAAACAAATTGTAAGCAAGACTTTAAAACATTTACCAACATTAAGTATTTTTATATAATTTATGAAACAATTTTATAAAAAAAAAATAATTTAAAAAAATTTTTGTTTTTTCGATTTAATTTTTGATTTAATACAACAACATAATGTTTAAAACCCCAAACATAAGGGTAACCATTAAAAAAAATCAAATGAAATCAAAAAAATTAGCTAACACAACACAACAAATTTGTTTGAAATATTTTTGTTTTAGACAGAAAAATCCAAAAAAAAAAACCAATTAAAGACAAATATTTGACCATCGCTTTTTATTAGTTGATAATGAATTTTAATTATTTTTTTTAAATGGTTTTGAACATATTAAGAAGTCTTCGCATTGACAAAAAATTATGCAATTTTTATCAGAAAAATATCATAAAAAAAGCCGGATATAATGAATAAATATTCTCTCAATTTGGCAACTTTTATTTCAGAAATTTTAAAATTTATTACTTAAATGGCGGCGCATAAATGCTGTGGCAATTTTGTTTTAAATATTTTTATATTCTTTTTTTTATCAAGTGTATCGCCTGTCATATTTAATAATTTGTAGTTTGTCAAGGTTTTTTTTGCAAAATTTTTTAGGGGATTAAATTTCTCAAATTATTAAGAATATTAATCGAAATGAAGTAAAAAAATTATATGCTTCCTAGAAAACTAAAGGAATAAAAAAATAAACACTTTCCTGACAATTAAAGCTTAAAAAAATAGTCCAAACCAAATCATAGGCAAATGCTTGGCAATGTAGAACGTCCATTTCAAATGCAAAAGCCTTATTAAACTATAGCAAGCATGTTAAAGGAAAGAGAAACTGGAGACAATAAAAAGTTTTCCACCATTATAATTCAAATACTGAAAGTAAATTTCAAATATTTTGTCAAAATTTTAAAGAGGAAATGATAGTAAAAGGTGCTAAAATATGACATCAAAAGAATATTCAATAATTACAAAAGATTCCTTGTGTTCTATCGGGTCCGCCATCTATTTTTTTTTTCAACTGGTGCTTATTTCGTGAATGGTAACACTTAGCTTATCCTTCCGCTGAACGAATATGGTTGTGTATACGCTTGAACAACGCTGGGAAATATTGCGACATTACTTTGAAAATCATGGTAATGTTGCAGAATGTGTTTGCGAAAATTGCGTACGGATTTTGGAAGAAGAGAAGCACCGTCAGCTCCGTATGTTCGTTATCTTGTGAAAAAAGCGAAAGAAACTGGCATCCTCATCGATAAATCAAAGTGTGAAAAGCCAAAAACAGTGCGTACACCCGAGAATATTGCTGCTGTGGCAGAAAGTGTGCGTGAAGCGCCATCAACATCAATTCACCGTCGTTCTCAACAATTGAACATTTCGGAGACATCATTGAGACGAATTTTGCATAAAGATCTTGGTATGACGCCATACAAAGTCCAAATGGTTCAGGAGTTGAGGCCAATTGGCCATCCAATGTGTTTAAGCTTTGCTAAGTGGGCCTGCGATCGACTTACAGAAGATGCCGATTTTGGCAAAAAAAAAAAATCATCTTTTCAGATGAAGCTCATTTTGATCTTGACGGGTATGTAAACAAGCAAAATTGTCGCATATGGGGCACAGAAAACCCGCACGCATACATTGAAAAGTCGACGCACCCAAAACGCGTCAGTGTTTGGTGCGGATTTTGGTCCAGAGGCAAAATTGGGCAATTTTTCTTCGAAAATGAGCAAGGAGTGGCCGATTCAATCAATGGCGATCGTTATCGGGCCATGTTGAACGAATTTTTGTTCACAAAAATTGAAGAGGAGGATATTGGCAACATTTGGTTTCAACAGGACGGCGTTACGTGCCACACAGCCGAAGCTATACTCGATGTTTTGCGCCCTGTTATTGAATATCGCATTATCAGCCGCAGAGCTGATGTCGTTTGGCCACATCGGAGCTGTGATTTGACATCGTTGGACTATTATTTGTGGGGTGCCGTCAAAGATAAGTGTTACGCCGACAAGCCAGAGACATTTGACGCTTTAAAGGACAATATTCGTGAAGCTATTGGTGAAATATAGCTGCACACAATCGTGTAGCGTGTAGGCTACTGCATGGCCAGCCGAGGCAGCCATTTGAATGAAATTATTTTCCATTATTAATCGAAAGGATTGTACTTTCAAATAAAAAAAGAAATTGGAGAAAATATTCCGTAGATTTTTTTTAAGGCATTTTCAAAAAAAACGTTATTTGGCAGACCCTTTAGTTTCGCGTTAGAATATTCGATGATTAGTCAAACTCTTCTTGCCCTACCTCTCGTCAGCGTTTAAATGTATGTTAGGTATCGTTATTTACTACATCCTAGTTATAGTTCTACTTCTAGAAAATTTAGAATAAAGTTTTCTGAATTGCTTCAACTTTGTATAGGTTTATTAGACATGAGCCCATGGTTCAAACCCCAGGTCAGAAATGTCCAATAAAACGAAATATAAAAAATATTTCTTCGGCGAATTCCTCTCAGTAGATTTCTGGCAAAAACTCTGAGAATGAAATAAAATTGCCAAACTTTTTCTGTTATTTATAACAAATCTAACAAATATAAACACTACGTCCTCTTTTCTTTCCCCCACAACACAAAACACTGCCTGATTAGGGGCGCTGAGAGTAAATAAAATTGCCATGAAAAAGTTTCTCAAAAAGCTGTCGTCCGGATTCTACTTTAAACTGTAGGAGCCCCCCACTCATATATAAAATTAACAAAAAGAACGTAAGTGAAGTGAGAAGCTAGCTTGTAATCCTGACTGTAGGGTTATAATGACGAATTATGCAGTGGTAGTTCTGCTCCTAGAGAATTTAGAATGATGCTTTCTAAACCCCTTCAACGTTTGATGGGCAGTAATCGAAATAATTGTTTCTAATGTCTGCACATGAATGCAATGTAGGTCATTATAAGCCATTTATTGTCCACATTGATTAGATAGATTTGAAAATATTTTTCATGACTAGTAGTTACTCTCAGAACTTTTGCCATAAAGTAGCTTTAATCAAAAGTACAATCTGTTGTCTCACACCACCCACGTTGCGACTGTTAATTTTATCTCTGAATGGCCGGATCTATATTTAAATTTGAATCCGCATGAGAATATTTTTTCTTCTTTCAAAGTATTTAGATTTTATATAATAAGAGCGGTGTTTTTAAAGCTAATTATTGTTACACACTTAAACACTTAATAGTTTTCTTTTTAATTAAAATTAAATGTAATTAAATATGAAAGAAAAACTAAACACTTTCCTTTTTCATTTCATTTGTTAAAAAACAAACAAAAGACTTAAGACACAGGCTTGAAACAAACAATAAACAATAAACTGTCGTTACTGTCGTTATAAATTGATTGTTATTTATTGTATTAACGCTTTTAAAATTAAATAACAAAAGCTAACGAATAAAACATTTTATAGGCCATAAATAAGAAAATTTTTAAAACAAAAGACTTAGGAGACATACTTTATTATTTACAATATTGTATAACAACACTATGGCTAGCACCTATGTACACTTTATAATTATAATTTCAAGTAGTTGGCAGGCAGGCAGGATTTTGTTTTAATATGTTATTAATATGATTAAAAACATTTTTATTTTAATTGTTATGATTCTAATTAAAACAATTTAAACTCTGAAGTTTATGCTCTTTGCCTTTCCTATGTACATACATATGTTCAATCGCTATGTGTTGAGTATTTTGTTTCATGAGCTTAAAAAACATAAGCTTAACTTGGTTAAAAATAATAACACAGTGTGCTGGCTGGCTGTTTAACACACCACAAAGTGAATAAATAAAATTGGTTTATGATTGTTTAAAAAAACTCAAACAAACTAACAAATTACGCTTGTAATAGACGGTCGAGAAACTAAAGCAAGCATACAGACAGTAAATACATATGTACGTATCTAATCAAATTGCAGCCAAGTCGTTTAAAAACTTTAAGCATTTGCCAAGTCATATAAAGTTGTTTAAGATTTTTTCTTTTCTTTTATTTTATGCTCTACTCACGCAAATGGCATGCGCCAAACATGTTGAATTCATATAGTCATGCAGTTATGTACTGTAAGCAAGACTGTATATATATATATATATATATACATACATATATATATTAGTTGGTATATAAATTATATCGGTTACATGGAAAAATAATAAATGGGTGCGAAATCATGTGTTTGCAGCTTAAAATGAAAGACATCAGTGGTTGAGTTTGTTATATGGTACACACGCTTTAATGTTTTTTTTTAATAATATTTACTAAAAATGTACATACGTTGTTACGGTGAACAAAAAGTAGTCGTTTTGAAATAAAGACTTAAACTTTTTGTTTTGTGGCCTTTGTATAGAAATTGTTTATGGAATAAAATGCTTAACAACATAGTTATTGGTTCTTAAAACGATAGATTTTGTATTACATATCTATACAGTGCTGTTTTATAGAGGTCTTATAAAGGGTCCACCAAATAACGCTTTTTTTTAAATGCTTAAAAAAAAACTACTGAATATTTTCTCAAATTTCTTTTTTTTATTTGAAAATACAATCCTTCCGGTTAATAATGGAAAATAATTTCATTCAAATGGCTGCCTCGGCTGGCCATGCAGTAGCCTACACCAGAAGATGCCGATTTTGGCAAAAAAAAAAAATCATCTTTTCAGATGAAGCTCATTTTGATCTTGGCGGGTATGTAAACAAGCGAAATTGTCGCATTTGGGGCACAGAAAACCCGCTCGCATACATTGAAAAGCCGACGCACCCAAAACGAGTCACTGTTTGGTTAGGATTTTGGTCCAGAGGCATAATTGGGCCATTTTTCTTCGAAAATGAGCAAGGTGTGGCCGTCACAGTCAATGGCGATCGTTATCGGGCCGTATTGAACGAATTTTTGTTCACAAAAACTGAAGAGGAGGATATTGGCAACATTTGGTTTCAACAGGACGGCGCTACGTGCCACACAGCCGAAGCTACACACGGTGTTTTGCGCCCTGTTTTTGAAGATCGCATTATCAGCCGCAGAGCTGAATGTTCGTTTGGCCACCTCGCAGCTGCGATTTGACACCGTTGGACTATTATTTGTGGGGTGCCGTCAAAGATAAGTGTTACGCCGATAAGCCAGAGACAATTGACGCTTTAAAGGACAATATTCGTGAAGCCATTGGTAAAATACAGCTGCACACAATCTATAATGTGCTTAAAAATTGGACCGATCGTGTAGGCTACTACATGGCCAGCCGAGGCAGCCATTTGAATGAAATTATTTTCCATTATTAACCGGAAGGATTGTACTTTCAAATAAAAAAGAGATTTGAGAAAATATTCAGTGGTTTTTTTAAAGCATTTTCAAAAAAAAAAGTTATTTGGCGGACCCTTAACTGCCTGCTTTCTATATGATCTGTTGCTTAAGCCATGAAATGGTAAAAAATTTCATGTGAAAGCCAGGCATATATTTCATTAACAAATTACAAATTAATATCCATTTATTTATTAAACACATTAATTTGTATATAATACCACTAACTAAACTCCTATTAACGTACTAACGTACATATATTAATCACCCAATCAGCTTATATCAAAGAAAAATGGTGAAAATATTGAAATGCGATCTTAATCGCATAGTCAAGCTTAAATAATTAACATTTCATATTAAAAATTAAACCCCATGGGGAATAAATATTAAACAAAGATGAGAGGAAAAATATTAAATAATTGTTTATAAATACGTACGTATGTTATTTGGAATTTTGAAAAAAGAATTATTATTTCAGAATTTCCAAGTGCTGGTGAAGTGACTCATTTGATTATTTTTTTTGGATTTTTGTTTTTTTTTTTCTAATTGTTTATCATTTAAATTAAAAATAAATACGTCAAGATTTAAAGATAATTGATAATCGATAAATAATTGATTAAATAATAATAATGAACAATTATTGTTTTAAATAAAAATTTTCTTTTTAAACTAATTTGCATATGAATCATCTTCACCACTGGAATTTCTATTTAAGTAAACAATTAAAAAAAAAAAAATATTCAATGTTTTCAACTTCCTATTCAACAGATAAAATGTAATCGTCATAAATACATCTGTCAATTAGAATATCCTGCAAAGTATTCTCTTTTAAAGTGCAGCACTTGCGCTGACCAACTTCCCCCTCCTTGGATCGGAGGAACTTAGTCAGTGCAGAGGCTGCGTTCACCTGTGGCATCACAACGGGCCGCTATGCGTGCTCAAGTGAGCTTTTTGGTAAATTAAAGCTACCACGCTAACCTAACCTAACCTAACCTATTCTCTTTTAAAGCACAGTTTTAGTTATAAATTAAATTTACTTTAACACTGCTATTAATGTATAACAGGCTTGAAGAAAAAAGCAAAAAAAAATTCAAATCCTTTCTTCCCGAGAATCTCTAAGAGTAACTAATTGCCAATAGAATAACCTTCTCAATTCTGTCATTTGTAGTCAACGTTAAACTGCAGGTTTCACCATTCTTATACCAGATTAACACACACAACATGGGTGTTATGAGAAGCTGGGCTTTAATTCTAACTAAAATGGTTGTAAAGGTAAATTAAGTACACACACACATCGATTGGCCAGTAAAGTTCACTATGCATTGAAAAATTCGTTCTTCAGTATCACTATACATATGTGGAATACCCTTTCTACCGAACTTTTTCTGTTACTTAGGATTAGGATTGTACTTTTAAATAAAAAAAAAGAAATTTGAGAAAATATTCGACAGTTTTTTTAAAGCATTTTCAAAAAAAAATCTATTTGGCGGACCCTTAGCTACGCGTTAAAATATTCGTTGATTAGTCAAACTCTTCTTGCCCTACCTCTCGTCAGCGTTTAAATGTATGTTAGGTATCGTTATTTACTACATCCTAGTTATAGTTCTGCTTCTAGAAAATTTAGAATAAAGCTATCTGAATCGCTTCAACTTTTTATAGGTAATAACACAGCCCTGCATGGGTTTTGCAAATAAGATGGCTCCAGCCATTTTGCGTGTTAAACACGAATCTGGGTTCAAAAACTTTCGAGAAAAACTGGGTTGAAAACCCTAAAAATAGCGTTTTTGGCCATTTCTGAAACATTGTAGAGCTAAACACTGACGTGTGCTAGAACCATCGCTATTGTCAGAAATTGACAATTGATCTTTGCTCTTTAAAATGAGCCCAAAGCCAAGAGAAGAAAAACACATTACGGAGGTCCTTAAAAATTAATCAAATTTACTTGAAAATTGTTACTCAGGGTTTTTTGGGGTTGCTGATTACAGATCTTCATTCAGATTTAAAAAATTCAAAATGGCGGATGCGATATGGTTTGATTAATTTTTATAAACCTCGACCGCCATATTGGATCCGCCATTTTGAAGTCGCCGTAGTCTATGTATGTGTTGTGGTGGCTTATTAGACAAGAGTCCACGGTTCAAAACCCAGATCAGACATGTCCAATAAAGCGAAATATAAAAAAATATTTCTTCAGCGACTTCCTCTCAGTAGATTTCTGGCAAAAACTCTGAGAATATAAAATTGCCGAACTTTTTCTGTTACTTATAACAAATCTAGCAAATATAAACACTACGTCCTCTTTCCTTTCCCCCATAACACAAAGCAGTGCCTGATTAAAGGCTCTGAAAGTAAATAAAACTGCCATGCAAAGTTTCTTAAAAATCTGTCGATCGGAGACGACTTTAAACTGTAGGTCCCGTCCCATCAATTGTGTATAAAATTAGCACACCCAACATAAATAGTGTAAGAAGCTAGGTTGTAATCCTGACTGAAGAGTTGTAATGACCAATTATGTATGTATGTATGTATGATTAGGGAATCTAGGCATAGATTGCACAATAAAAAATATAAATACCGCTGTAGTTGATGAAAATGCCACAGCATAGACCGAACTCAAATCTAAATGTTACATTCGTTAGGCTATCCATTATGTAGAGGTATTTATTGGTTGCAGCTTGAATGTCACACTCTTACTTACATACTTAATTGGTCATTGCAATGCTTTAATCAGTATTACAACCTAGTTTCTCACACCACCATTGTTGTGTGTGTTAATTTTATTTATGAGTTGCGGAATATAAAGTTTAAAATCAGCACAGAACGACATATTTCTGAGAAACATTTCATGGTCATTTTATTTTACTCTCAGATTTTTCCACAGAAGACTTGCTGAGAGGTGTCTGAGACAGGCGTCGTCAGCATTCTATCTACCAGACTATGGCGACCCTGGTTGTCACAATCCCCTAACTTAAATTGAATAGAAATCTCTGCCAGTGTAGATATTTTCACGGCTCATTACGTAATAGTTAGACATGCAAAGAGACTTCGTTTAACTACAAACGATTAAAGTAAAATTTGTAACTTTGTCCACTTTCTATGCCCTGATGCTGATTGTTACCAGAGGTTAATGTGAACTTGTCGGCCGCTATGCGTGCTCAACTCAGCTTTGATTTTACAAAGCTGTCATGCTTTTATAGTCTATTCTATGCAGAATTATGGATGTCTAGGTAAAGTTCTTAAGAAACTTGTTTAAAACCTGTCTGTTCCTCAACAATCTTTGTACAGCTTTCAATATGGCCATGATTGCCGCTTGAAATACGCTGCAGTGGTTAGGCAGCCTATGCGAAAGTTTAATGTGAGAATGTTTAACGTACATACGTACCACAACCAACTCTATCCAACATTTTAGAGTTCTATGCCACACGAACGTCGCTGGAAACGATAGGGTCACACAATACTCTAGTAAAGGAGGAATGATAGAAATATTGTGGGGAAAATAAATAATGGGTGATTTTTTAAGAGTTATAGGAACATTTTTCAAAAAAAAAAAACACATAAAATTCATAAAAATGCATGAAATCTTTATTTGAATCGAGAATGTTTGAAGATTATTTCATGCAAATGTTGACCGCAACTGCGCCTCAAATAGTCCATCCGCTTAGTCCAATTTTGGCATACTCTTTCCAACATTTCGGCTTCAATGTTGTCTTCCAATGCGTCAATTGAAGCGGGCTTGTTTGCATAGACATGAGCTTTAACATAGCCCCACAAAAAATAGTCTAAAGGAGTTAAATCGCACCAATTGACCGAGTTCCCGAACGTGAAATAAAATGTTCACCGAACTCGCCTCTCAATAAGTCCATTATTACGCGTGCTGTGTGGCATGTGGCACCGTCTTGTTGAAACCACATGTCATGCAAGTCAAGCTCTTGCATTTTGGGCAAAAAAAAAGTTGGATATCATCTCACAGTAGCGCTCACCATTCACAGTTACGTTACGATTCGCAGCATCTTTTAAGAAGTACGGTCCAATGATGCCACCAGCCCATAAACCGCATCAAACTGTGACTTTTTCTGGATGCATTGGTAACTTTTGCAATGCTTCTGGCTGATATTCACTCGAAAATCGACAATTCTGCTTATTTACGTATCCATTGAGCCAAAAATGATCTTCGTCGCTGAACACAATTTTTCGATAAAGAAGTGGATCTTCGGCCAACTTTCCAAGAGCCCATTCAACAAAAATTCTGCGTTGCGGTAGGTCGTTCGGCTTCAATTCTTGCACCAGCTGTATTTTGAAAGGCTTCACACCTAAATCCTTCCGCAAAATTTTCCACGTTGTTGAGTAACGCAGGCCCAATTGCTGCGAACGGCGACGAATCGATAATTGATGGTCATCATTAACGTTGGCCGATACAGCTGCGATATTTTCTTCCGTTTGCACTCTACTACGTAAGCGTGTTGGTGGTTTAGTGTCCAACAATGTAAATTTGATGCGAAATTTAGTCACAATAGTCCGAATAGCCGCTTCAATGGGTCGATTAAACTGACCATAAAATAGAAGAAGCGCGCGATGAACTTTCTTAACAGAGCACGCATTTTGATAATAAAATTCAATGGTTTGCAAGCGTTGTTCGTTTGTAAGACGATTCATGGTTAAATTATAGCACCAAACTGAAGATGTTTGACAGTAAAACAAAACACGAAACGTGCGTGAGCTGTTTAAACCAGTGTTGCCAAAATGATTATAGCTAAAAAAATCACCCGTTATAAGGAAACATGACATCCGTCTATATATGTACACTGCTTTCCACAGCAGATTGGGCCAGATTGGGCCAAGAGTTAACTTTGTTGGCCATTTGCCACTTGCTCATTTATTTGCTTCAATAAAAAGTGGCAGGAGAGTCAATTCACTAGTGTTTGATCAACGTATTTACTATTCAATTTGGAATATTTGAATAAAATAAAACGATTATTTAATTTAATTATAAAATGAATATTCAAGATGCTACAATAAAAGCCATTTGAAACAAGTTTAATTGTTTAATTATTTAAACCCATAGAATGGATGGGTAATTAAAATAGTTCCTTAATTTTATTTAAATAAAATGTTAATTTTTTGATTGGTATTGATTTCCATTGAATGTTTTTTTCTTAAATTTTATAAATGCTTGTACAACATTTACATATTTCTTGTAACAAGTCTTCTAGTTAAACTAATAAATATTTCTTTTTTTATTTAAATGATTGTTTATTTATTTTAAATGAAAATATTTATTTTCCAGTGAATTATTATGTTTTTTTGTGATTTCTTAGGCTTAATGGCTATATTTTATTAATAGTGCAGCGATAATCGAATAAAAATTTTGGCAACACGAAATTATAATTTATTTCTGTAATAAATTTTCGGCTTGTAATCTTTAAGATAAAATAACTAAAAAAAGATTGGAAAAAAAACAAACGAAATCTGTACATATATGACTTATGGCCAGACAGCAGCTTTAGATTGAGTAGATTAAACAAAAGACTTAAGATACAAACTTTAAATGAAATCTTAACATTTCACTTTCGTTTAAACACACTCACGCCTGTTTATAGCATAATTAACACTTACACAAACACACAACAAATTGTTACATTAACAAATATTTAACAAACGTTTAAAAATTTAAAACTTTTTTAAAAAATTTAAAATTTTAATTTTTTTGTTTTTGTTGGTGGTTTATTAACACATCTCTTATACATACGCGCACATGTGTAAGCAATGGGAGATTATTATTAAGAAAAAAAAAATGAAAAATAAAAACAAACTAAAAATCTTTATAAGTGATAGATGTATGTATGTACGCATTTGTGTGTGTATGTATGTATATAAAATTTTTTGTTTTAAAGTCTGTCAAAATGCTTGAATGTTTGTTGATTTTCTTTAGCATTTTCAAAATCCGGTTCATGCTTTTGCAAAACTATTAACACTGACAACAAAATAAATATGATGTCTTGCTTTTGTTTTTTCTGCTTTTGCTTTTAGATTTATTTTTAATTTTTATTGAAATTTTTTTTTTTATTGTTTTTATTATTGTTGGTGCTGCTGCATGAAGGTCGTTATCAGCAGAAAATAAAAACAACTTTAATCGGCTACTAACACTTGTATTGGCAACACCTATACATTAACTATTAAAAAGCCAGTATCATCATCATCAACAAACAGCAACAACAACCATAACAACAACAAAAGGAACAACAAAATAAAGAAATAAATACAATTTTTTTTCGCATAACAATAATAAAACAAACAAGAAGAAGAAAAAGCAGCAACAAAAATAAAAACAGAAAAAGATTTTTGCATTTTATGACGTATTGTGGTGCATTATCATGCATAAATATTTAATGTAAATTACTGTGTGTGTGCGAATAGTTTAGTTGTTTCAATGAATATTTTATTATTCTTAGATAAGTTGAGGTGTAAACAAAAAAAGAAAAAGAAAATAAGAAAAATAATACAAAGAAATAAATGTTAAATAACAAATAACGTCAATAAAATAAATATTTAAATCAAATGCAGACGATCTGAAGAAGATAGAGCGCGAACTACTGGGAATGGTTTCTTTAAATAGAAATTTTTATTTCATTAGAATTTAAAGCTTAGAAGACATAAGAACTTATAACACAATAAATTTTTATACTCCCATCGTTAGATATACAATGTGTTGTGCTAGAGCTGGCTTTTCGCTTTGACTCTACTTTATGCCAACTCTGCTTGCGTCAATCTGTCTACAGATTACCTCTTCTTTTTTTGGTTTAGGACTGTAATCAAATTTAATTTTTCATAACTTTGTTAAGTGGACAGTTGTGGTTGTAACCAATTAACATTTTTATTTTGAGGGTTATTGACTGTTGATTGTTGATATGAGGCCACCAAACTGTGGTGGACTGTTGCGTGCTTTACTAGAAGAGGATTCAAGTGTTTAAACGTCATCTCTGAAGTCTTGAAGAGATAAAGGAAATAGTTCCCCAAATCCATTTTTTGATTTCGACATTAACCCATTGACCCCACCACTCATGGATAAAATTACAATTACAATCTTCTCGACATGGACAGAATTCAGAGCGCTTCCTACATAGATTTTTTGTAGGGAATTGAATTCAAAAACTACAAATTTTCTCCCCTTCATTGTGGTATGAACATGTATTATTTACTCACTCAATTGGTCATTACATACATATCTACATAACATACATAATTGGTCATTACAACCCTTCAGTCAGGATTACGACCTAGTTTCTCACATGAGTGGCGGGGCCTACAGCTTAAATTCGACTCCGAATGATAGATTTTTGAGAAACTTCTCATGGCAATTTTTATTTACTCTCAGAGTTTTTGCCAGAAATCTGCTGTGAGGAAGTCGCCGAATAAATACTTTTTCTATTTTATTTTGATGACTGGCCTGGGGCTGGGCATTCACTTTATTGTGTATTGCTTTTTTCCCTATCGCGTAAACGTTTAAAAACTTTGTCGTTAGATTTCTACTTTAATTTTTAAAATAAGAATAGCATTCTACAATATTTACTCTCTGTTTTACGTATGTACGTAAGTCTAGCCTTAAGAGGCATGTAATCAACGTTAAAGAGAGAAGCAAATTTTTCTTCCATAAATATAAAAAGTGCTATTTATTTAAGCACAGCTGTTTAAATTATGTCATTTGTTTGTTTATTGAATTCTTTTAACAATAACATCAATATTGAAAACATATTGTAAATAGACTGACTGTCACCGACGAAATATTTTTTTTCAGATTTTCGTTTTGATGTCTGACCTGGGATTTGAATCCTGGCCTTAGGAGTAATAAGCCGACACACTACCTACTAGATTACGGTGACTACTATTACTACTATTACAATTGGTCATTACAACCCTTTAATCTCGATTACATCAGCTGGTTCGTGAAAAGAACAAGTACTGAACAGAACTGAAGTCGATAGATATAAGAGGAGAGCGCTGGTTTAGTAGCCTGAAAAGATTTTTCAGCTTTTCTGTTGTATACATAACAGGACTATATTTTTAAATAGTCAAACCGTATTGAGATCATTGATTACATATTCATTGATATTGCGGCTGGCCTGAGAATGTCTTGATCGTCTCCATCAAGTCGATAGCACAAACCAATTCCAAATTTTGCCTACTGGATCATAAGTCATACCAAAATCGTTGGCAATTAAATGGCTGACGAGAATATCTTAACCTGTTTATTGGTATTTAGAGCTCTTTTGTAGGGTTAATTGTGCAAAAGCCCAGTAGTGTTTAGGTCAGCAGATCCGGGGTGTATGTGCAGGCAATCGATTAATGGAAGATTTAACCTTAGGATAGGCACTGTTTAATTTAAGGAATGTAAACACTGTTAAATGGGTTAAATGTTCTGGATGGGTACTGGCTGTGCCTGAAGAGGGTTGAAAATACAATTTTATGTAACTATACTATGCTGACTATATGACCAGATTGAGTGTTTTCAAACTGGAATTTATTGAATCTAATACGGTGTTCAGATATGCATCTTTATTGCGTAAATTGCAATAAACGCCATTATTGTGCTCAATATTTCATATAAAGTTTCAATTAATTATTGCGCAATAAATACGCAAATTGTTATAATATTGAGTAAATCTTAGAATGGAGCACTTTCATAAGTATGTTCAGTGCGAACATTACAGTTATGCGAACATTTTCTGTTGATTTTTGACAACTCAAATATACCAGCTGTCAAAATGAATATTGAATAAACAGCTGAAATGCGTATATTATTATGTCTGAACACTTAAAATATTGTACTCAATAAATCGAATATTGACTCAATAAAAGTGCATATCTGAACATAGTATAAGAGAAATCATATTTTTTCCTATTGGAAATTTATTCGGCTTCGAAACTTTGATTAGAAAAGTTAATGTCGGCTTGTTGGTAATTTTTATATATTGTAAGTTGATTAAGGGCTTGTAATGTTGTATAAAATTTAGTTTTTGAACTGAAACAATTGCTTCATTTCCAACTAGTAAGTATTGACGTAGTTTTAAAACTGAAATATTCGTTACTCCATTGTTGACCATTTTTATGAAACATTAATTTTTCTTTTATGGCATCCATTCGAATTGACACGCCCCCAATCAATAAACATTTACTAGGTTACAATATAACAACAACGGTTTCAGTTAATTAAGTTACTTTCCTTATACAAAACACAAAAAAAAAACCAAAAGACTTAAGCAACAAACGTCTTATGAAATTGATTGTGTATTTAGCTTAATGGCTATGGACTACAACCACCACCACCACCACCATCAACTCATTTGAATAAGATTATTACGAAATATTTAATTTCTGAATATATTACAATATTTAAATAACCACACAGAGGCATTTAAAAAAGTTTACTTAATTGTTTAAACGTTTTTTGTTAATATTATCAACACGATTATTTAATAAGTTTTTCTTCTCTCTCTCTCTCTCTCTCTCTCTTTTGTTTTGTCAAATCAAAAAATACAATTTGAATATCGTTTGAATGGCAGCAAAAAAGAAAAAAAATTGAAAACATCTTCAACAAATTGAACAAATATTTACACCCAACATTATAAAATTAAAATTGATTTTTTGTTTATTTTTTTTCTTATTGTTTAATTGATTATTGACTTAAAAAAATTTAAACAGAATTAAAAAAAGAATCTGCAAGAAAAAAAAATTTTAAGTAAATAATTGTCAGAACGTGCTTAAGTTAATAAGAGACACGTCAATAAATTCCCTTTAATCATGATTAATGCCATACAAACAATATTAATTTCAGTGAAGGCAGAAAAAAATAAATACACTGTAGCCAACACTATTTGTAAACACGTGAATAAATAAAGAAAAAGAAAGAAAAAAAATTCAATAAAAAAATAAACCAGACACTTAAGGGGCACAGGAAGTTGATGGCGTATATGTGTGTGCTTATAGTACTTATAGTATCTCAACTTAAGGTATTTCTGTTTGTAACAGTAGCTATTGCTATTGCTGAAGAAAAGGTTTACATACTCGTATCTTTTATTTCCAATCATATTTACAAGTTAATAAATTCCATTTTATTATATAATCGATTCCCTTCCCTTATTCATTATGTTGTTGTAATGCATTTGACTCGTGCCACAATGTAAAAAAATAAAACCGTTTTACAGTGAATTTAAATAATCTTAAAACACAAATCAATTACAAAATCCCATTTAGTTAATATCATACAATATCAGTATGAGTATAAGTATGCAGATTGTAGATTGTATGATGCAAATTCGTTTTGTTATTCCTTCTTTTTATCAGTAAATATTGTTTATGCAACACCATGTTAGAGCTGTAGAGTATTTCATTTGTTTTTAATTAAAAATGCATACTTTTATGCATAAAATGATGGTGTTTGAAAAACATTAAATATTTGTATGAAAAAAAAACATGTCTTGTGTTAACACAGTCAGTCTATTTACAATATGTTTTCAATATTGATGTTATTGTTAAAAGAATTCAATAAACAAACAGAATTCAATAAACAAATGACATAATTTAAACAGCTGTGCTTAAATAAATAGCACTGCTTATATTTATGGAAGAAAAATTTGCTTCTCTCTTTAACGTTGATTACATGCCTTTTAAGGCTAGACTTACGTACATACACTGAGCGCCAAAAGTGAGTAAACAGCACTGAAATAATTTATTTTCTTAGGATAGCGAGAAAAGTAAATGAGAATAATCGAATAAATTTCCAAAAATAAAAACGTTTATTTATTACTTATAAAATGTTAAAACAAAAACAACAATTCATGATAAAGGAACTTTTTTATACTTAAGAACAAAACTGCTTTATACTTAAGAACAAAAGTGTTGACTCATTTATGGCGCTCACTGTACGTAAAGACTGAGAGTAAATATTATAGACTGTTATCCTTATTTTAAAAATTAAAGTAAAAATCTAACGACAACATTTTTAAACGTACACGATAGGCAAAAAACCAAAACGCAATAAAGTGCAATAAAAGCATGCTTAATTTAAGGAAGTGTAATAATGAAAAATAAAGAAGGAATAAAGCCATACAATACGTCCGTAATGGAACTGAATTTAAGAAATTATTATCGACTAGACCACATCCACCATAACCATCTAACAATGAAAAACTACGCTATGAGATAAAAAATATAGTCATACTGAGAAAAAAATATCCACTTCATCAATCTCGTTGCGACAGTGAACTAAAGGGTCCGCCAAATAACTTCTTTTTTTGAAAATGCTTTAAAAAAAAACTACTGAATATTTTCTCAAATTTCTTTTTTATTTGAAAGTACAATCCTTCCGGTTAATAATGGAAAATAATTTCATTCAAATGGCTGCCTCGGCTGGCCATGCAGTAGCCTAAACCAGAAAATGCCGATTTTGGCAAAAAAAAAATCATCTTCTCAGATGAAGCTCATTTTGATCTTGGCGGGTATGTAAACAAGCAAAATTGTCGCATTTGGGGCACAGAAAACCCGCACGCATACATTGAAAAGCCGACTCACCCAAAACGAGTTACTGTTTGGTGCGGATTTTGGTCCAGAGGCATAATTGGGCCATTTTTCTTCGAAAATGAGCAAGGAATGGCCGTTACAGTCAATGGCGATCGGTATCGGGCCATGTTGAACGAATTTTTGTTCACAAAAATTTAAGAGGGGGATATTGACAACATTTGGTTTCAAAAGGACGGGGCTACGTGCCACACAGCCGAAGCTACACTCGATGTTTTGCGCCCTGCTTAAAAATTGGACCGATCGTGTAGGCTACTGCATGGCCAGCCGAGGCAGCCATTTGAATGAAATTATTTTCCATTATTATCCGGAAGGATTGTACTTTCAAATAAAAAAAGAAATTTGAGAAAATATTCAGTAGTTTTTTTTAAAGCATTTTCAAAAAAAATAGTTGTTTGGTGGACCCTTTAGAAGGAAGGAAGATAGAAAACTAAACTAATCCCCAATAGGGAGAGATCGATAGGAAGAAAACATGGCGACATAAATTATTATCTCACACAAGCTTTTTCAGGACATAACCAAATCAGACACCATTTATAAGATATCGAGGCCATAAGAAGATTGTAAAAATGTTCTTGGGATTTTCATATTCTCTCAGGAAGAAAAATTTACTGGAGATTTTCATATTCTCTCAAATGAGATTTTCATATTCTCTTAAATAAATTTCATTTCTTTCTTCTGGGCTTGACTGTAATTGAAAAAAAAAAACTATAGCATAGCCCAGCAGAAAAGTGGTTACCACTTAGAAGCTGTATGGAAAACGGTTACGGGGTGTTCGAACTGCCGAAGGAAAAGAGGGTGGTTTCTAATAGTTATTGACGAAATGACGGCACTCAACATGGAGAACCTTTACGGAACACATAAACTCATATTCTATCTTTGGCAGGAAAGAAATTCACTCTCATATTTCCTTAATATTTTGTTTATTTTGTTTCAGTTTCAATAATTAAGTTTTCAAGCTAAGCAATATAGCAACCAGATGATGTCTAGAAGCAACAGCCTCTGTAGAAATATATTGAGTTGTAACAACTGATGAAGTTGTGAGGAATTTTCCTCTCTTTGTCTTCAAGCTATAGGTCCTGCCACTCGTGTATAAAATTATGTCGCAATCCTGACTTAAGAGTTGTAATGACTCTAATAAGGGGTTTTATATTCATTTTATGCAGTCGAATGCAATACATTTGTTTACGAAATTTGATAATCAATTTGAAAAGACTAATCGTACAGTGTTTGCTGCAATTAATGTCTTTACATAGAAGATATATCCGAAATTAAGGAATTCTTTCTTATACCATGTTCAGATATGCTCTTTTATTGAGTCAATATTCGATTTATTGAGTACAATATTTTAAGTGTTCAGACATAATAATATACGCAGTTCAGCTGCTTATTCAATATTCATTTGACAGCTGTTAAACAAAACAGCTGGTTGTTTCAACAACATTGTTTTTATTTTGTTTTTTTTTTGTTGTTGTTGACATTTAAGTTGTCAAATATCAACAGAAAGTGTTCGGATAATTGTAATAGCTCACTAAACACACTTATGACAGTGTTGCATTTTAAGTTTTACTCAATATTATAACAATTTGCGTATTTATTGCGCAATAATTAATTGAAACACTATATGAAATATTGAGCTGAATAATGGCGTTTTTGCGATTTACGCAATAAGGGTGCATATCTGAACACCGTATTAAAGTAAAAGTAATTCTGTACACATTTTGTTACACTCTGCCGAAGCCATTCTAGACTAAGTGCATGCAACTGCCTTTTAATTCTACGCAATTATGGATTTTACATTTAACACGTTGACTGCCAACTACGAGATAACTCGTAGATTGCATTTCCTTCTAGGGTGCGAACTACGAGTTCTCTCGTACTCACTAAACCTGCCATTTTTGTGTAGCTATCAGTGCTAGTATCGATAAATAGCTTTTGGGAAAAGAACAAAAAATCTATGTTGGTTTGCATGGCCAGTTTTCTGAAAATTGCCGTGGCAGTCAACGTGTTAACTATGAACACATTTGTATGTTGGCATGGTATACTATCGTATACTCTAATTGAATTGCAGCACATCAACAGTTGGCATATATAAAATATAACACATTTAGTTCATGTCTTTTCTTTATTTTTTCTATTTTGTTTCATCAACAATTTGCTATGAATGTCATGTTATTGTTGTCCTCATGCAGGAATTTCAATTTTCTTTAATTGTTTAGTTACACACATATGTATGTACATACATTTGTAAATATATTCTATTATTATTAATTATTTTTGTAAGAATAAAAAAAAACAAACCCCAAGCATTGAAGGTTATTTCATAAATGATTTTTACACTCAGCATCATAATAATCAAAACCAACAACATCATCATTAGAGTCACATGCTTACCTAAAAAGACAAGAAGAAAAAAGAAAGAAAAACCATTAATTTAATTGAATAAACGTTTAAACAAATTAAGAAAAGAAAAAAAAACAATTTAAATACAACGCAAAAATATTTCAAATATTTTTTAATTATTGTTGTTGGAGCCCACAAAATTTAAGAAGCACATGACTTTTTCTTTAAAAAATCTTCATAATTTTGTTTCTTTTTTGAATGAATTTTTAAATGTTTTTTGCTTTTTGTTCTCTAAAGTGTGTATAATTGTTTGTCTCTCTGTCTGTTGGTTTGTCCATTTGTATGACTTCTTCTTTGTTTGATTGCAAATTTTTTTGTTTTTTTTTTGTAACTCATGATCATGTGACTGTTGCGAATATGCATAAATCATGATCATGTGACTCTTGTAAATATGCTTGTAAATGTTACCACACAATACAATTACAATTGAATGCAATTGCAGCAGCAGCAACATAATGTCAAAATAGCAACCAACTACTGCAGCAATTTCATACTGGAAAACTTATTTTATTTTCCAACGAGTATCTTCGGGAGATGAAAACTTTGCAAAAAAAAAAAAAAAGCCAGAAAAAACCTGAATACACGGGCAATTATATGTATGTACGTTGGAAATGTATTTGTTTAAAGATTTACTGGTTTGCTTTTCGTAGTGTTTTTCCAATTTTCTTTAAAAATATTTCGTTTGTTTTTCTTTTTTCTTGATTTTTTTTGCTTTGCAGTTTGAAAAAAAAAACTAAAAAATACTTGAATTACTAGCTCCATTATTATGAAATGCATTTACAATATCTATTTTAATTGTTTAAATATTTGGAATTTTTGTCATTTGTTTACATTAATGGAGCTTCGTTTTTTGAAGCAGAAAAAAAAACAAAAATTTAATGTTTTTCATTTAAAGTTTGTTGCTTAAGTCTTTTGTTTTGCATACAACAAAATCAGTTTGATTATCCAAAGTAATTGACATGATGTTTTGAAATATTAGTTCTTTTATTAATAAAAAAAAAAACTAAAAATTATAATTTTTAAGCTTTTTTTATTTTAGGGATTGCGAAAAGGCAGCGTGGCACCCAAGAACGTGTGATTTGAATCCAAAGATTAATAGGCTTAAGAGGCTTGCATATGGGAACGATTTTAACACACGCAATAGGCGGATTTAACACTTCTTAAAAGGCCCAACCAATAATATGCTAAAGTACGCGTGAAAGCAGTGAAAATTGTTTACAAACTGGCAATGCCACATTTCTAGCAGTACGGAGTAATTATGTTCTTCATTACTGTGAAAGGAATTGACAAGGTTAGCAAAAAACGTTATAGATGTAGTTAGACCTGTGGATAGTCACAAAGTATGCTTTGCCGAAAATATTGTTGAGCATCCACAACACCGTATATATACTGATTGTATGGTAGCGAACCGACTTTCAAAAATTTTGTTTTTCGAACAAAATTTTATTCTGTGGTTACGTCAAGAAATGATTACAAAAACATCCATTCCGTTCAAAAATAGTGGTTGTTTGTTGCGCATTATGGTCTGAATGGGTTGTATTTTTTCAAAAGTATCAATTTAGAACGCTGTTGTCGTATTATAACCGATTTCTTCTGACCAGCAACGCAGGGCTATGAATTACGACCGCCTTTGAATTTATTTTCTTAGAAGATTTCAGTAAGACTGAATTTACAATAGAAATTCTGTTCAGTTTAACGTTAAAAAGCTAACATTCATCAAGCTATTACAGAGATAGCATCTAAAATGTGCAAAGAAGTGATCGAAATATACTTCAAAAGAATCGCAGCAACAATCATTATAGAGGCAGCCATTGCTTACATTGGTTCATAGGTAGTAACATCTCAAACCAAATGAAATATAAAAAAATATTTCTTTGGCGATTGTGTCTCAGCAGATTTCTGGCAAAAACTCTGAGAGTAAATAAATTTAAAATGAAAAGTTTCTCAAAAATTTGTCGTTTGGAGTCGACATCAAACTGTAGATTCCGCCACTCATGTACACACAGTTACTAAAGTATACATACGGTTAAAAAATTTCAGAATATTTTTTAACTAATCCGTTTTCGTTGAAAATCTTTATAGTTTCCTAGATTTTAAGACTGAAATTGAACTGAATTGTGGCCCTGCACAAGCCCACAAAAGTATACATCCGATTAACAAATTTCACAAATTTCTGAACCAATGCAAAAGACCGTCTTAAAATCGAAGAAAGATGTCAGACAATTATAAAGTTTTTCAACGAAAACGGATTGGTTAAAAAATTTCTGAAATTTGTTAAGAAGTTAAGAAATTTGTTAACAAATTTCTGAAATTTGTTAACCGTATGTTTACTTTTATGGCTGAGTGTATATAATTAAAACATACACAGCATAGACGGTGTGAGAAGCTAGGTTGTAATCCTGACTAAAGGGTTCAAAGAAAGCGTTCCATACTTATTTCTATTTTAATAAATGAAGTCTCTTGAATGGCCCTGGAGAGATTATGTGTGGAAAGACATTATCAATACAGCGCTAAAATTCACTGTATTGCCTATTACCATAAAAAATTAAAGGATAATAAAAATAATAAAAATATTATGATTATATAAATTTTGTAATCCTTTTTTGTTCTTTTTTGCAGTTATCTTCATTGTCATTTATGTCTGTCAACGTAAATTAAAATTTCTACTCTTTAGATTTGTATTTTTGAATGCATTTAAAGTGGCTGTCTTAAGTCTTTTGTTTATTGTATGTTTTTAACTACAAAACATTACAATATTATCACATTTCGTATATAATACATAATAATAATAATTGCTTACAAGCATTTCTGTGAATTATGCTAATTTAATAACATTGTAAAAATCACTGAGATTTTCAAATGAATTCATTATTCAAACATAAAAAATGTTTATTTTTTTCACTTTTTTTTCTTAGTAAGTTTTTCTTTGGAAAAATGTTAATTAATATTTGCAATTAAATATTGTACAATAATGAGATTTTTTCTATAAGAAAAAAAAACAAAAATGTAAAAACGAAGGAAAGTTTTTGCATACCCCAACTGTAATTAAATTATGTGTTAAGAAATATTATTTAGTTTTAAACATGATAATTATTTAAAATAAAATACGATAAGCGATGAAAGATGCAGCAGGTGCCTCTTTCCACATAATTAACTATGTATTGTTACGTTACGTTTTAAACAAATTTCGTTATACTAAATGTATACACAATGTGAATATGAAAGACCTGCATAAATTTAACGCCTATTTGCCGAAGAAGTTTTGCAAATATGGAGCAGAAAATATTTGATTTTTTTTTTCTAAAAACTTATTTAATTGTTACATATTAAACAAAGTTTTATTTACTTTAATTTCATTTTATTTTTTTTACAATTCCAAATTGAAAAATTATTGCACAATTATTGTAAAAAAATAATAAAAATAACAGAAAAAAATTTATTAAAAAAAATTTCTTGAATTTATTTGCAGAGAAAATCATTCAGCATTTAAAAATTATTGTTTTTGTTTTTTTTTTCTTGTGTGCTTACCATGTGCTTTTTTCTTTTGATTTTGGTTTTTATAAAAATTATTATTTTTTAACGCTCTATTGGTATTATGTCAGTTTGTATTACATGTATGTATGTATGTATGTTTATATCATATTTATTGTTGGTTTCTTTTTTGTCTTCAATACATGATAATCTATGTTTTCTTTTTTTTAATTTATATTGTTATTTTTCTTATTAATTTTATTTTGGTTTGTCTTTTATTTTAATTTTAATTTTTTTATTTTATTTTTATTTATTTACAGTAAGTATTACATATTGTTATTGTTGTTGCTGTTTTTTTGTTTGTTATTATATACATACATATTATTGTTATGATTTTGTCATATTGAATTACCACATATGACTTGTTTGGTTTTCTGTTTTAACGTTCAATGTTCATTATCATTGGCTGCCTGGAAATTAATTTGGTTTTTTGGTATTTGATATGAGGCAATCATATTTATTTCATCAAATTAGAGAAAAAAAAAAATAAAAACAATTCAAATTTAAAAATTATGTGGTTTAATTAACATAAATAGGAAAGAAGTTATTATCATACACCTAGCCACAAAAGTATACATACGGATAACAAATTTCAGAAATTTTTTTAACTAATCCGTTTTCGTTGAAAATCTTTGTAATTGTCTGACAACTTCCATCGATTTTAAGACGGTCTTGGTTAAAAAATTTCTGAAATTTTTTAACTTTTGTGGGTCTGATGTACACTTTTGTGAGCCTGCACCGGCATACAAAAGTTAACAAATTTCAGAAATTTTTTAACCAATCCGTTTTCTTTGAAGATATTTATAATTGTCTGACATCTTTCTTCGATTTTAAAACGGTCTTTTGCTTTGGTTCAGAAATTTGTGAAATTTGTAAATCGGAGGCAACCCTTGGTGGGCCTGTGCAGGGCCACAATTCAGTTCAATTTCAGAAATTTTTTAACCAATGCAAAAGACCGTCTTAACATCAAGGAAACTATAAAGATTTTCAATGAAAACGGATTAATTAAAAAAATTTCGGCAATTTTTTAACCGTATGTATACTTTCGTAACTCTGTGTATCTATCATATTTCATGGACTTGTTATTATAACATGTAAAATTAAAAATTGTACCTTGTCTCTGTTTTATAAAACCCTTCAGTAAAAAGGCAAATAAGATTCGTAGCAAATCAGAAAAACTGCGGGATTTAAATCTATTTGAAACTTATATTTCTTTATAAAAACTTGAACCTTGCCCGTATATACGAAATATCGCCTTTATATTGCCAACAGCTTTTGATTCTTTTGTGCTCATTTTCAACCACATTTTCTCACAGTTCTGCCGCTTCAAATACATACATACATACATAATTGGTCATTAAAACCCTTCAGTCAGGATTACGACCTAGTTTCTCACACCACTTATGTTGTGTGTGTTAATTTTATACATGAGTGACGGGACATACAGTTTAAAGTCGACTCCGGACGACAGATTTTTTGAGAAACTTTTCATGGCAATTTTATTTCAACGCTCAGAGTTTTTGCCAGAAATCTGCTGAGAGGAAGTCGCCGAAGAAATACTTTTTGTACTTTGTCTTGATGTCTGGCCTGGGGCTCGAACCCTGGCTTTACGTCTAATAAGCCAACACACTACCTACTAGACTACGGCGGATAAAGACTCCTATGTTAAGGGATTATCCGCGTATATATAGTCATTAACGTATGTCCACAAGATGTTTCTATAATGTTTCCTCTAATCCCGTTGTCCAGACAAACCACAGTATGCTGTTCGGTGTTAACCAGGTTAACTGCCCTACCCAGTGCTTAATATGTAACCTGATTCTTCCTTCCAATGATTTCCAGGTTCCAATGATTTGTTCTCATGATTCATTCTCCACTACACATTGCTTTCGAGATGACTTTAATTCTGAACAAGTGTACTTTGAGTCCACAGTCCCCTGTCAAATTATCTGATTATCAATCGCAGCTTATTCCTGAATAAAAATCTCCAAATCTCCTCTTTGTGTAATTTTCTAACGAAATTTTTGATTGCCTTAAACTCAATGGGATGGAAAAGAGTATTTTCCTCTCTTTATCTTTCACTTCTTTGAGTAAACCTTTTCAAATATCTGCCTCCACTTCACACAAAATATAAACTCATTAGTGGCATGGAAGATTACCTTCACGCAAGCTCATTTGCCTGCTCATTATTGTGAATTCATAAAATTTTCTTCGAAAAATTTGCATTTAAAAATTGTTGCTCTAGTATACAAGCAACACATCTACGGCGTCGTGAGTGGTGGCTTTATATTAACCCATTAGTGCCCAGTGGCAACTTAAGTTGCAAGCAGAGGTTGCCTTAGTTTCTATGCTCTGAGAGGAAATTGAGTTTAAAAAAGTAATTCGGGCATTAATGGGTTAATAGAGGCTGGAATTGAAATGCAAAAGTCATATTTCTTAGAGCGCAGTGGAATCTACAAATTTGGATTATCTGACACACTTTCCCAAATAGGAGCGATATTTTCTGTACATTACGATTATGGACAGGCTTGATCACAGTCTGTTCAAATTTCTTTGTAATCTTGCTCATTCCTTGTATAATACTTGGGTTATGATGACCAGAATCATTCCGTAATGCTCGAAAAGTGGTACGGTTTAAACTATTTTTACTCGTTTTTCAGTTGAAGTACGTTCTATAGCAAATAGTCTGTCTAGTCTTGACGTTCTGATGATTTCAAAAATTTCATTCAAGAATTTTTTTTATTTTTAAAAAAATTTTTTTCGTATAATTTTAAATTTAATTTCTAATATGTATGCTCTTGGATTTATTTTAATTTTGTAAAGGATAATTTTTTCTTTTGTAAATAAAAATCACAATTTGTTTATTTATTACAAATATTTACCCCGACCTTCATGTTAATTTATAACAAAATTTTTGCATTCCACAAAACGAACTTTTTTTCTTTTTTTTTGCAAATATTACATCATTTTGTTGAATAAAACTGTCAACAGAATGTTTTAATTTATTCAACAAATTCATTTGCACAAATAATAATAACAAAATCTATGCTCAAGAGGAAAAAATGCAATTGCAATGCAAAGTCTCAGAGGCAGACACACATTTGTAATGCGTCAATAAAATTAAAATTTACAATTTATTTGCAAAATAATTCAACGAAGCATGAAGATCATCATCATCTTGCCATAAATATGTAAATATCTGGGATGTTTGTGTGCGTGTGCCTATAGCAAAAATATGTCTGCTGCCTATTGCCAAAGTAAGTGAAACAATGTTAAATAAATTATTAACAAAATACTTGGTATCTACAGCACCACCCCGACACACACCTCTGTGTTAAGGAAAACAAGATCGATTGCAATTGAAAAAAAGTAGAAAAAAAATTAAAAACTTATTGCCACCAAGTTATCAGCATAAATATGTTCAGGTTTTTTTATTTATTTTTTTGTTTTCAATATTTCTTTGTTTATTTATTATGTATGTATGTATATAAGGAGTCATTGCTAGAGATTGCAAAAATTTATGTTTAATTATGAATAGGCACGTAAAAATATGAAAATTTTCAAAAATAATTTTTATTTTTTTATGAAATATTTGTTCGTTTGCCTTTCTTAAATCATGGCTTTGAAACTGAATGAAACTTTGTATGCAATTGTTAATTAATTAATATGCACCGCATGTCAAACCAACAAAAGAAATACCTTTCAAAGAATTTTGCTGCTGCTGTTGTGGCTTAGGCAAGGTCACCACTTTCATAGAAAATTAACGTGATTTAATGGCCAGCTAAGCTTAGCCAATGGTTTGCTGGTATTGTTATTAGAAACCAGTATGAATATATGTATGTATGTACATATGTCTCTACTGGTTTCCATACACAATGCAGCAATACAATGCACAACATAAATCAATTCAAAATGCAAATATGCTGCTGCAATAAGTGAAGGAAATGTAATCAGCAATCTCTATGTAAAAAAGTAATATAAATAAAGATAAATTAATAACTGTTTCTGGATTCTATTTTTAGAGTTAAAAATCGGCTAATAGCCCAGGGATAAGGTATAGCGTCTGAAAACCTCAGTTTCCCAGTTTATGAAAAAAAGAAAGACCGAATTGAAAGTCTAGACTATGAAAGCGATATCTGCCAACAGTAGATGGATTGAATAAGAACTTAAAACGAAGATCAGTAGTCCATATTGACAGGCTTGGAGTGATCAACTGGCAAAGGAAATACATACTAATAGTGTGACCATTCATTCCGGGCGAGCGATCAAGCTTCTGAACTTACATTAAGTGACTGTCAGTGCCTGTCTGGAGTGTTAGATATAAGCCTATGAAGCAGTGGACTAATTACATACATTCATAATTGGTCATTACAACCCTTCAGTCAGGATTACGACGTAGTTTCTCACACCACTTATGTTGTGTGTGTTAATTTTATATATGAGTGGTGGGACCTACAGTTTAAAGTCGACTCCGAACGACAGATTTCTGAGAAACTTTTCATGGCAATTTTTATTTACTCTCAGAGTTTTTGCCAGAAATCTGCTGAAGAAATACTTTTTTGCATTTTGTTTTGATGTCTGGCCTGGGGCTTGAACCCTGGCTTTCGTCTAATAAGCCAACACACTACCTACTGGACCACGGCGACTTCACTGTGGACTAATTACTAACTTCAATAAAGTGCACGTCACTGAATGAAGAAGGTAACATCAATGACCAAAGGAATTACTTGGTACTTAAAACTTTAAGGCCACTTTATCTGCCCAAAATCATATGAATGTAGCAATATGGAGTCAAAACAAAAGAGTATTGAAATCAAATAAGACCTACACTACATAGACGTTATCTTCCTGGTGCCACATGGATTTTACAACAAAGACATTAAAAAAGTCTCTATGAGAAGGACAATATATCGCAATGCGTTGTCTTTCTAGGCGAGAACATCGAGTTCAAATTCCACCTACACTTTCAACAACTGTTGCTTAGTGGTGTGTTGAAAAGAGCTCGGAGAGTAGTTAAATTCCATGGAAAAGTTTCTCAAATTTTACGTTCAGAGTTGA